>JAFJYI010000050.1:1332776-2665552 GCA_019022655.1 Acacia acuminata
GAAAGATTTCTGTTTCTTATTATTTTTTCTTATCTCTAGACTTTGTAATCATCCTTTTTTGTTTTTCTTGTTGGTGTTGCTTCCAATCTTCTCTTGGTTCTCCATTGCTAATGACAGAGTGACATTCAAAATGTTACAATATCTCGGTGATTTGATACCGGTTGTTTCATCGGGTTTTATTATTATTATTATTATTATTATTATTATTTTGAAACACTTTTAAGATTTGGATATTTCAAAAGTTTGGTCTAAAAACGATTTTTTAAGGTTGGTCGTCCATCCGGTCTTAAAAATAATATATTTTTAAGAAATGATTTTTTTTAAAACGAGACCAGTTCTAAATCCGGTCTTACGAGGTATTTTTCGTCCGGTCTTAAAACGCTTTTTTGTACTGGTGTATGAGGTGGAACAAGAAACGACAAATTGTGAAATTTAACAATTTGTGAACTTGTCAGATTTTAAAATTTGTCTTTTCTTGTTCTATCTAGAGTAAGTTTCCTCCACTCTCTATTAATTTGCTTTCTAGACCTCCTTCATCACAACAAGACCCTTTCCCAGTATTCTTTTCTCTTGTGCATCTCGTCATTATTGGCACAATATTGGCGAAGTGGGTGGACACACTGGTTAGGCGGAGGGAGTGATGTGGATAGGATCCTCAATATTTGAACCATTGGTTGCCACCAACAAGCCTTGAGGAGGAGGAGGTGGTGGTAGGGGGTGGCGAAAGAGTTTCCTGAGATCTTAACATGTTGAAGGAGAGAAGGAGGAGGCCGATAAACAAAATTAATATGAATAACAAGGACTAATTGAGTTTAAATAGAGGTCTAATAGATTGCGAAGGGTTATGACTTATTACTTATGAAAGCCTAGCTAATGGGATTACGAAGGGTTATGATGAATTATGATATTGAAGGACCGAAGTTACAAAGGGTTATCAAAGAGTTAGATGACAGTTGTTTTTGAAGACCGTTATGTTTTGTCTTCGCTGATATAAATGTTTGGAAGACAAATTTTTTGTAAGTGTTACATAACAGTTATTTCTTAAAAAATTTCATTTTTGTCACTAAATAAATGACAGTTATTAGCTACAACTGTTACATTTGTGTTTTCACATATTCTGCGTTGCAATATATGATGATGCACATAATTAACCATTACATTTAAGTGTTATATATTCTTATGTGACCTCCGTCTCAACATACATAACATTTATTAGTTGTAACTGTTATGTAATAGGCGTTATAAATGCTCAAATCTGTAGTAGTGATTTTTCAAAGAAAACATTGGCGACTGAAGAGAGAATATCACCTAGAGGCGGTGAATAGGGGATTTCGAAATTCTTTTTCAGATTAAAGACGATGAACAATAAGAACAAAGATAGAGACAAAGAGAGAAGACATAGAAAATTTATACTGGTTCGGACTAACTCCTCAACCTACGTCTAGTCCCCAAATATTTTGTGTACTTCACTAATCCACAAACACGATTACAATTACACACTCTGTACTGGAGATGATACTATCACACTAGGACGCATTCCTCCTTCCAAGTTGTAATTGTACACCCACACTTAAGGTTCCACAACCTTAAGATTTAATAACTAAACAAGTAATCAAATAAGTGTTTAAACTCTTCACTGAGTAGATAAATGATAAATCACTGAAGTACAGAAAATATCCGAAGATATTAAATGAAGTAAATGAAACAGTAAGTTGAAATAATGTCGAATTGATTGCATAGAGTTTCGGTTGTTGGTTAGTTGGCGGATTTGAATGGGTGAACTTTCATACTAATTTTCAATTAATGCCATTGTGAAGCTTTGAAAGTAGCCGTTGTGTCTCTTTGTAATTCCGTTAGGCACAGATGAATTTCCATTGAGTACAATCGACCATTGCTTTATTAAATGCGTTCACCATCGATGTATTTATGTAGAAATTGACTCAGAATAATTGTCGGAATAAGTACGCCTCAAAGGATGTATTCGTCTGCTCAGACCGTTTATTCCACTTGTAGATCTGTGTTTACGGCGAGCATTAAATGCTACTGACACATCGAATGCTTTTCGGCTAATCAAAAATTAAGCATTTGTTAATCAACTGAAAGTCACCCAAAAAGATGATTAGAAATGATAAAAATGAGTTTGAGTGAGATTAAATATAAATAGGATATAACCCAGTATGATTAACATAGAAGCAAGGTTCTTAAACCCGGACCGGACCGACCGGTTTAGACCGGGAACCAGCGAACCGGTCGGAAAACCGGTCCGAGTTGGGGGTAGAACCGGAGTCACGAGTTAACCCGGGGTCAACTCAGTCAACTCGCCCTGAACCGGCCGAGTTGGCCGAGTCACAGAATCTTGTTAACAAAAAAAAAAGAGAGAAGACCGACGCTGTCTTTTGTTTACAGAGAGAAAAGAAGATGGAGAGGGACATGGAGAAGAAGAACAAAGAAGAGAGGGATGAAAAGGAAAATAGGGTTAGAAATGTAAATAAAAAGACATACCAGACCCACAGAAATTTCAGGATGAAACAGAGAAAAGTCTCTATAACTTGCAGTAAGCACATAGAAGAAAAGGAAGAAGATGGGAGGGATGAGAAGGAAAATAAGGCTACAGACGCAACGCAAGAGAAGATACCCACGACCCTTCACCTGTGTCTGAGAGGGGATGGCATAAGAGCATCGCCTACCATGTCTATCAGAGCGAAGACGGCAAATGGGAAAGTTGAGCGAGAGATGAAACACAAAAGAGATTTCAAATTCGTAATTAATGATGATAACCTTCCGACATATGTAGCGTGTTGCAGGTAGAAAGTAGAAACTCAGTGGAAATTGCGGCTTGGTTTTCTAAGTCTCTTTTCCCAAAGTTTGTGGCTATCACATAGAAGTCTTTGCGTATTTCCCATCCATCTGGATCACATAATTACATTAAAGAGAATAAAGATAGTTGGCTAGTTATTGCAATATATATATATATATAATATGTGTAATTACTTTTGTTAGTTCACAAGATATTTTTATTATTAAAAGAAATTATTTTTTTTATAATTTCATATTAAAAATATGAAATCTTAAATTTCTCACTGGTTTGACACCGGTTTGGCTCCGATCTGACCCACTAACCCTTGACCCAGTACCCCCACCGGTTCAATGACCGGTTCGGTTTTAAAAACCTTGCATAGAAGATAATGATACAGAGGAGGAGTCCAACTTTTTTGAAGAACATTACTCGAGTACCACACTTTGGTTACTTGAGTAATTTCGAGTTGATTCAAAAAGATGGCCTCTGGAACTAAATTACTTGAGTAACACATCTTGCTACTTGAGTAATTTCTCAAGAAAAATACACACAGGCACGAGATTACTCGAGTAACATATTTATGTTACTTGAGTAATATTAATCTTACTCGGGTAGCGATGTGTCAGAGGCTTCGGAACTTTACTCTTTAGACGACATTACTCGAGTAACTAGAGCCCTTACTCGAAGCAATCTGCGAACAATCAACAACCTTATCAAATGGAGGTTACTCGAGTAATACACAATGAATATTTACTGTATCAAAAAACTCAACATTTTTCAATATAAGATTTTTAATTATTTAAGTCTTGTTATCATCAAAACTCCGATAACTAATAGCAACCCTATTGGTACACATGAGGAGATTCCCATAATTTCACATGGCCGGCTTACCAATGAATGGGATGCAATGTTAGAGAGGAAGAAGAGAAAACACACAAAATCAATTCATCATTAAATTATTTTAAATGGGGCATAATATAAAGAGAGGAAACTCGTACCTGATGCTTTATCATTACTTGGCTAAGCCAAATAAAACGGTGAGTAATATGCCAAAAGATAAGTCAATACGCAATGCATCACATAAAAAAGAATCCGTCCTATGAATACCTTCGCTTTACTAGATATACTTGGTGCTGGTCAAAATCAAAATGACTCACTCCGTTCATCCTTCCAAAGAGATGACATGTTCATGATCTAATGACAAAAGAAAGAATCATGCGCCAGTCATCAATGAATCACAAAAGGATAATACTTATGGAAGCATGCAATTATAACGGCCAATAATATTATTATACCAATAGTCAATCAAATCACAAAAGGCAACACTTGTCAACAATACAATGGAGTTAATAAAAACAATAACTGGAAAAACATGAATGCATTTGAAGATTCAAAGAAGATCATGAAAAACATATATGTACATGGAGCGTATGTAAATGGGTTTAATGTTTTTGTTTTCCCACTCTCTTCTCTTTATAATGGGACCCACTCAATTTTATGTAAGGGTGGCAGAAAAAATGTTTCTACAGCAAAAACAAAAACATTAAACCATATGTAAATATGCCTTAACCTTATTTGTAGGAGGAGTCAACACAAAGAAATCAAGAGAGAAAAATAAGGAAGGAAAGAAAAATAGAGGAAAGAGGAAGTTTAAAAAAAAAAAAAAAACAATGATTCAAACCACATTGTATTTAGCCATTTGTGTTGAGGCTCACAAATGTGACAACAACCATATGATATAGGCTTCCCTCCATATAGAGAAGAAAAGAAATATAGAAGAGAGAAGGAAAATGAATTAATCCTCATAATATTGGATTTCACCCTCTATAGCCATTGGTATTGAGGCATCATATGTGCGGCACCCGACCATAAAAATATAGACTTTCCCTAGGCATATAGGAAAACAAATGAACAATAGATTTCACCCTCTTTAAACTCCTCTAACTATTTCTTGCCTCTTTTCTCCCCCTTTTGTGTGTGTGTGTCTTGCTTCAACTTTTGCTCCTCTATTTAGAACCTCAAAGTAAGGTTTTCCTCATAATTGCACCTTTTTTTGAAGTTTTGTTTTGTTTTTAAATTTCCTGACTTGAAACTCAGTTACCATCAATGAGAAAGGTTCATTTTAATTTTTTTCTCCACTAATGATGATTGTCAATTTGGACTCCAATTAGCATAAATGACACCTTTTTTTTGTATTTTCTTTTTTTAAAAAAAAAAACTTGTATTTTTCTTAAAGACACAAGACTACTATATTTTCCTAATCAGTTTTTTTATTTTTTATTTTTTGTATTTTCTTGTATTTTTCTTAAAGACACAAGACTATATCTTCCTAATCAGGGGAAAACCAGCATCAATGAGATATCTTTTTATGAATTTTTATTTTATGGGGTAAAGACTTTCGAAAACCTATAACCATTTTACCTGTGAAATCTCAATCATAAGCCAATGAACATAAATGATATTAATTTGGCTTTGAAAGAAGCTTTTTCCAAGTCAACTGTGTAATGATCAAGGAGAGATTTTATTACCATTTATTTTTATTTTTTGGGTTGGGTCCGAATAAAATAAAGTGTTCACAGCTATTATTTCAATTGTCAAGGTTGCTTTAGTAGCGTGATCAGGGAGAGATTGCTTTAGAATCAAAGGAAACCTTAAAAAGCATGTTAGTAGTAGATGGAATGTTTGCTGGAAATTTGTGTTTGCTGTTGCTATTTGGAAGCTTTGGGAATGGAGAAATTGTAGTATTTTTGTTGACAATTTTAAGATGCTTGAGAGTTAGTTGTTATGGACCCACTTTAGGCCCATTCACGGTATGGCCCAACAATGGGCAATCCATATCATAATCCACCTATAATGGAAGGAGATCCTAATTGACCCATAATCAAGGCAATAATCAAGGAATATCCTAATCAGGTATGACAATAACCTGCAGGTGTGGCGGCATAATGCTTGGGTTATAAGGCGCACAGGGCCCATAAGTCTAAATCGTAAGGTAATCTCTATAAATAAGAGGTGTGGCAGCATAATGCTTGGGCTATAAGGCGCACAGGGCCCATAAGTCCAAACTCTAAGGTGATCTCTATAAATAAGAGGTAAACCTAAAAGGTATGGACATTCATTCATCCTCATTTACCGTTCAGCCGTCACTGTGCACACATACCACCCCTTTTAGCTAATGACTATATGTGCACAGTGATCCATTATTCTCTTTGGTATCTGCCTCATAGATATCTTGGAGAGTCACCTAATCCAATATCAAAACACTAGTCCATCGGGCTAGACATCTGTTTTTCTTATACAGAACATTGGCGCTGATCATGGGGAATTGGTAAATTTCGATTCTGTGACCAAAGTTGGTTGCCCCCACCTTGCACGAACAATTGCTTGAAGATCCACCGAACCAAAACCAGGAGCGAACGGTTCAGCGTCAATCGCAACTTGAGGATATGATCATTCCAGAATATAACCAAGTGCAAGTTGATGATGCATTTGACACGACCTCCTCCCCAGCTTTCACGTTAACCCCTCAGAATGCGATTGCCCAGCAAGTCCAGCAACAAGTTCCTCCAGTCGTTGATCTGGACATTCGTCTCATGCAGGCCACCTTAAATGTTGTATTGGGTCAAATGGAGGAGATGAAGCAACGTAATCTCCTTCAAAGGGAAGAGGATATCCGACTAATGCAGGAGGACATAGATCATCGTAATGCAGTCCTGCGGCAAGAAGAGATGCAGAGAATACAGTTGTTGGAGGAGCGCCTCAAATGAGTTGAGAACCTCGTTCGTAACGGGAATCAAAATGAGAGTGGCTCTAGCTGAGTTAATGCCTCGGGCTCCACTCAAGTTGACACTGGAGGCCCTTGAATCAATAATGCTGAAAGTAACTTGGCCAATCAAGACTAGGTTCGAATCCCTGAAGTTCAGGGCACAGATCCTACACTCGTGAAGAACAAATAGGTTGTGGACATCCGGATGCGAGAGACCAAATCGAGATGCGGTACCTCGGATACAAAATGCTCCTGGAAAATATAAGAGAAAATGCAATAGGGGGCAGAATAAAACAGTCCTTTCACCGACGAGATTGTCGATGTTCCTTATCCGAAAAACTTTGATGCAACCGATTTGCCAAAAATGATGTAAGCCAAGATCCACAAGCCCCTCTTAATACATTCGACATAGAAATGTTCGTAAGGGGATTCGAGGAGCCCATTATTTATTGATGATTTGCTGCAACATAACGAAGAGCTACGCAAGCATGGTTTCACACTTTGCCTGCAAAGTCAATTCAAAATTTTGAAGATCTGGGAGATAACTCAATCTCACAGGTTCCACAACCTTGAGATTCTTACAATAATGAATAAAATTAAACTCTCTAAAAGTGAAAATGAATAAACACTGAAGATTTAAATATCCGAAGATTACTTAAGAATGTGAAACAATAATTGCTTAAATTGCTAATTGAATGCGCTTAGTTTCGGTAGGTGAAGAATCAAATGCTTCAGGCTTTTATAGATGATGGCAATAATGACCGTTGAAGATGAACCCTTGGGAGTAATAAATATATCCATTGAAGTGAACATTACTCAGGTTCCTTGAATTCTTCTGTTGATCGTCGTTATTCTCCGTTGACATTCTTCTTTCAATTTGTCCATTGAGACTCAGTGAGAATGTATAATGGAAATGACCGAAACACTTTATCGATGCTCGAAGGATCATTTTGCCAAAATGGTGTTTCATTATGCTTTGCATTTAATGCTCTGACACATAATTGCTTTATTGCAATTTGGTGTTAATTCATAAAATAATCTTCTGTAACTCATTAACAAACTCATTAAATATAGTTAGGATTAATAATGAGTGAAGATATAAGGTAAATAAACCATACTTAGAGATTTAACAAGATTAGAGTCAATGGTTGACAATCAAAGAAGAATTAGCTTGAGTCGCACTGTGCTAGCTCGAGTCAATACCTTTATACAGTAGCTTTTGGAATTTGAAGAGAAACACAATAGGTTTGAGTCAAATGGAGCTAGCTTGAGTTTAGGCTTAAACTCGAGTCATCCAACTTTGGCTCGAGTCAAAATGTCCATTTGAAAAAAACAGTCAAATTCTTGGCTTAAGTCGAGGTCTTAAGCTCGAGTCAAACAATCTTATATTTTGAAAAAACATATTTTAAGTTCACAAGATTTGGCTTGAGTCGGAAGACATTGGCTCGAGTCTACACTAAGACTCGAGTCAGCCGATTGAGGCTCGAGTCAAACACACATTCTGGCTTAAGTTTTAACAAGGCTTGGCTCGAGTCAAATGACCTTGGCTGGAGCCAATCTAATAGCAGAAATTACAAAATGCGATGATCCAAGATTTGATAAGTTAAAAATATTTTGGCTTGAACATAAACCATGTTCTGTTTACAATGGTCAGTTATCATCAAAACACACATTGAGAACTAACAGTTTCCAGTCATTATGTAATCAAGTATTAGTATACTACTCGGTTGCCACAAGAACTGCCTTGCTTTAATGCCAAAATTGTAATACCCTTGTATATACCAACTATTATCAAAGTATTATTTCATAACACAGTGGGCGAACAGAAATGGCACAATATACTGATAAATTGTACTTGATTACAGTACAGGAATTCCTACAGGGTTATACACAATGTTAACAAACTCTAAATGTAATTATAGAATTCCCACAATGGATGGTGGAAGAATGACGGTCTCGTCTCCCTCTAGTTCCCTGTTCGATCTCGTCCCTCCTTCCTCTTTAGTCTCCTTGCCACACACAAGCTTGAGCTCTCTCTCCCCGTGGTTGTCTCCCTCCACCAAAATCTGACCTAATTCCTCAAGGCCAAAACAATGTTGTTTTGGCTTTTTGGAACTTTAAAAATATTGATTCTAATCCAATTGACAATTTCAAAATTCTCCAATTTTCATCTAAAACACCTAAAATGCAAGATTAAGCATAAGACAGCATCAAAAGTTTAAAAAATTATTTGCATGAATAATTAATAAATTATAACCATTTTACCCCTAATAAGACTTAATTCAATACAAATGTCCCTTTCTCAAGTTAGTGCTTAATTCTGCAATAATGGCCAAACACTAGTGCAAAAAAGGGCTTTAAGACCGCCTCGTTTAGACCGGAGTATTGACGCTCTGGTCTTAGAAGTATGACCGGTGGCAATTTTGTAAATATCAAGAACTTCTTGGATAGGATCATTTATTCATAGGTCTTAAATATATGATTATTTGGTTTCCAAAACAACCAATCTTAAAAATGTTTTTAAAAAAATTGAAATATCAATTACTTTTATGAGAAATTTTATATGATCGGACTTAAATTTTATCCGTTCCAAAATATAAGGAAAAATTTAAATATAAAAATGTAAAACTTTTAAGACTGGATATATTTAGAAGCCGGTCTTAAAAGTATAACTTTTAAGACCGGACTTAAATTATGGCCGGTACAAAAGATAAGAAAAAATTAAACAAAAAATTAATTACTTTTAAGACCTAGGAGTTTAAAAAGGACCGTCTTAAAGGTTAAATTTTAAGACCATCTTCTCATTTTATCCGGTCTTAAAATTACAGTGCCAAATTTATTCTTCTTCGCATGAAACTGTATTTGCTCTCTCTAAAGTCTCGAACCTCTGTTCATGTTGCAAAACCTCTCTTCCTCACCCACCACCACCAGCCTCTGTTACTCTCTCATTTCCTCAGGCATTCCTCTCTTGCACTACCTTTCTCAACCTTTCTTTCCATCTCAAAAATGAACGGAGAAAATGATTCTAGTCCTGTTCATGGAACGCCAGTTACTGGTGTGACTGGTGTGAGTCAGAGTGAACCTTGTTCATCTCAGAGTGAGCCTCATAACTGCCCTGCACTCGATGGTGGAAGAGGCACACGATTGACCAACTTGCCCTAAGTCGAACTACCGAGGAAAAGCTCGAGATTCAGTTTGATGAAAATTTGAATCCTTTCGGTCGTAGTAAAAGCACATATATTAGTTATGTCGACACGCTTGCACACACAAGCTTAGCATCTTAACAGATGAGTGGAAAAATGTTGACCAAGCAAAAGTAAAAGATCTTATTTGGGACTTTATCCGGCTAACATACAATGTTCCTGACAGTCAGAAGTTGAAAGACAAGATATTGTTGTATTGTGCTGATCGCTGGAGGAAGTTTAAGACCCAGCTAGTTAACAACTATATTTTTGTCGAGGTTCCAATTGGTAAGGCTCCCCCTAATCCTTGCAACAAGTATACATTTCTTGATGAACAAACTTGGCAACAATATGTTCAGATGCAGACTACTCCAGAAGCTTTAGTGAGTTTATATTTAGTTTTTTTTCTCCCTTTTTTGTTGCTTAATAACTTGTGCGGATATGTGAATGCTATTGTGTTAATCTAATCCTGTTAGTTAGATGGTTTGGTGTGTGAATAGAAGTATACATTTCCATCCTTTGTCCTGCATCAGAGGAGCATTGATGAGGACCTTTTGTCATTAGCCTCGGGGTCCACAATCAACAATTAACCAAGGATTGCGTATAGGCAAACCTAGGATCGTTCTCTCTTTTTCAAGGAGCCTTTTATTGAATCCTAAGTAATCTAAATGTCATGCAAATGCAATGAAAACAAGGGGGATTGGTTTTGGATTTTTAAATTAATAAACTAAAATAGAAATGCAATTTAAGTGAAGCAAAGAAAAGAAAATGAGAAGAAGAAGATTAAAATTGATCAACCCAACATTCGGATTCTAGAGACTTCCATCATTGAACAAAATATAAATAACCCACGTTTGGCTCGGACGAACCGAGATCTCGCATTCGCCCGAGAAAATCCCTCGACTAGACGATCGCCTAGAATATGTCCGAACAACGGCGTCCCACCGTGCGATCGCACAAGTAAAACTTAAAACCTAGTTCGAATTCAGTCCTTGGGATAAACCAAACCGAATATTAAATCTAATATTCGAACTATTTCCGAAATCGGATCCGATAAGATGAAAATAGAAACGAGTTAAATCACAGATAAAGCACAAGTTCTCTGGATGAATCATGGAATCCTCACATTGGGTTAACCACGAAGCTTAGCCAAGCATGGCTAAGCAAAACAAAAAGAAAAGATGAAGAAGAAAACCAAAAAGAAATCCTATTCAACGTAATTGAGAATATGTTTTTAGCCATCTAATATAACCTATAAATAGGAAACACTAGGGCTACAAGATTGGCCCAAAAATAGGAAACCTCTAAAAATAGGAAACCTCTAATAAATGGTCTTTTATTACAAAATTCGAGCAGAATAAAAATCCAGAAAAATGAGTCTGCCTTTAGCTCCAATTTCGTCCATCTTCTTGTCCGAATCAGCCTTCTGAGTCTTCATAACAATTGTAGCTCTCTGAATCATCTAAAAAAGGAAAGAAGAATCAGGCTAATCGGATATCTAGATCAAAAGTTATGGCGAAAATACTAAATCACTGTAAATCTGGAATTTAATCATAAAGAATGAATCAAATCCAATTAAAAGCTCAAAACCCAATTAAGTAATAAAATCCATTATTTATTAACTAAACAATCCTAAATTTATTCACCAAGAGATACAAATAAGTGTAATAATATTCAATCATCAAGCATGTCTTAGTTCTTATGTGAATATGACTATAGATGGAATAATACGGTAAAAGTTCGCTATTGTTCTATGCAAGTCTTGAAACTTGATGAAGTGAATTTGACTAGTGTTTGAGGTTCATATCAAGCAAAAGTTCTCTAATTTCTGTCAGTGAGATGGTCTGGAATTCATAATTAATAGTTGTTTTCAATTCGATTCACAAAAAAGAAGGGAACAAGCACAAGAGATTAGGAAAAAGAAAGATTGCCCAAAGAGAATGACTCATGGCGGATATGAGAAGGCCGAAAAAAAGTTGATGATGACCAAGAGAAAGAGATTTTAAGATGAAGCTGAATCCAATCCTTCTGCAATATGTGATCCGCCATCTCCAATACGTCGCGAAGAGTTATGATTGTATATTCACCAAAAGCCAAGCGAGGCTTACACGAGTGAACAAACTCGTATAGTTGCTGAAAGAATTGTAAGTATCGTTATTGTTATTTTTCAGTTACTAAACATGTTTCAATACTAAGCTTCTTGTTATCTGTATCTTCAAGAAGAACTTAAAAAGAAAGAAGCAAAGGGATCATTTGTGTTGGACGGGAGGAATGATATTCTGACCGTTGCGACTGGAAAATTGGATAACGCAGGGCGTGTAAGGGGAATTGGATGACGGGTAGGCCTGAAGCAAAACTTTGGTAAATCCAAACGCCATAAACAAAGTATGGTTACCGGGAGGAGATGGAACATACAGTGGCCAAAGTGAGTGAGGAAGCAGTGGCTAGAGCAGAGGAATGAGAAGCTTCATTGACTGAAACGTTTCAAGCCTAATTGAACAAGATAAAGGAGGAAATGAATCAAATGATGCTGCTTATGAGCTCTCAGTCGGTCGATTTCCTTAATGGCAAATGAACTAGTCGAACAAGTAATAAAGTGTAAGTAGAGTATCGTCCCACAGAGACTGAGATACCAAGAAGTGACACTCGATTGCTATGATAGTTGCGCAAACAAAAAGTAAATATGATTGGTATGAGAGGTTTTTGTATTTATGCTAATAACAGAAATAAACAGAGTATCGTAGTTTTAAGAAGATATCAGTAGAAGTTAGGCTGAACTCGGAATCACCCTTAAGTGCATCAATCCCCCAGTTGCTCTACCCATTGCTATAGCATCCATGCTGCACAGCGTCCGCAATGCTACATCATAGCTACTAACTATAATGCTATTCGGTTAACCCACCACTATAATCTATCGAAGCTTCAGCGTCTGATACATATGATACTAACTATACTCCTTCCATATTCCTACGACAACTTTCTAGTTAGATCTGCATTACACGCAGGGTGTCATGGTTATGAGAGGTAACTTGTCAGGGTATAATGTAAAAGGCCATAAAGCATATCTGGTTTGTGAAGAAGGCACATGCTACTATCAACTTCAACATGAAAAAAGATGGTTTATCTTGGACATAAGGGATTTCTTAGACCGAGCCACCCATATCGTCAATTAAAGAATGCTCTTTTTTGTGTGGCCAAGAGTATGAAGATGCTCCGGTGGCATTGACTGGGAAGCAGGTCTATGAAAAGGTGAACAATATTAGTTTAATCTTCAGTAAGACTACAAAGAGTATAAAAGAAAAAATATATGGAAAAAAAGATATGTATTCTTCGTCTTCGATATTGGTGCAATCTTGATGTGAAACACTGTATTGATATCATGCATGTGAAGAAAAACGTATGTGATAGTATTGTTGGGCACGCTTCTCAACATACAAGGTAATTCCAAGGATGGTGGAAGGCAAGATTGGATTTGCAAGCAATGGGAATACGTGAAGACTTACATCCAAGGCCATATGGTAAGAGAACTTATTGTCTCTCAGCTTCTCATACTTTGTCTAAGGATGGAAAAAATTTTGTGAGTGTTTACATGGCACAAAAGTTCTCTCAAGGTATTCTTCAAGTTTTAAGACGCTTGTATTGATAAAGGACTTGAAATTAGTAGGCCAGAAGTTTCATGATTGTCATGTCTTAATGCAACAGCTACTCCCAGTAGCTATTCAAGGCATGGTCGAATATGATCTTCAACACATTTTGACTAGACTTTGTTTCTTCTTCAATGCGGTTTGTAATAAAGTTTTCGAGATTGAAAAGTTGGATGAATTGAAAAATGAAGGATATCTTATCTTGTGCCAGCTTGAGAAGCTTTTTCTTCTTACATTTTTTTACATAATGGTTCATCTAATTGTTCATCTAGTAAGGGAGATAAAGTTGTGTGGCCCTATCCATTTATGATGGATGTATCCAATTGAAAGATCTATGAAATTCCTAAAAGGGTATGTGAAGAAAGCACACTGGCCATAAGCATCAATTGTTTAGAAGTATGTTTCTAAAGAAACCATGGAATTTTGTTAAAATTATTTGGCCAAAGTAAGACATATTGGGCTTCCTAAACGTCAACATGCTAAAGGGGGTAGATGAAGGGCTTTGGTAAAGAGTGTAGACCTGATGAATTGTCATAAGTCCACTTATACATCTTGAATAATGTTAATGAAGTTCAAGACGACATAGATGCACATAAATAAGTTGTAAGGAAAAAAAATATTCGAATGACTGGACAAAGGTTAATTAGGGAAAATAACAGAAATTTTGCAAACTAGTTCAAACAAAAAGTCAAGGGAGAGGAATGTGTTTCTGATATAATAAAATGGTTAGCACGTGGTCCTGAGGTGGATATCATAACTTGGAATTCGTATATGATCAATGGTTATACATTTTACATGAAGTCCCTAGATGATAGGAGCACTATCTAGAACAGTGGTGTTATGTTAAAGGCTAAATCTATGCACTTCTCCAGTTCGGAAGACAAGAAGCTTAAATTGCCAGTCATGCCTTATTATGGGGTTATTGATAATATTTGGGAGGTGAACTATGTTAAAATTAAATTTCCCATATTCAAATGCAAGTGAGTTAATGTCAATAATGGTGTTCAAATTGATCAGCTAGGATTTACATTAGTCAATATCAATAGTAGAAGTTTTGGAGATGAACCTTTTATTATGGCAGACCATGTGAAATAAGCGTTTTATATCAACGATCAGGAAAATAAAATGTGGTCTATAGCTCTCCAAGGAAAAAAGGGTCATTGATATTGATAAGGAAATTCATTCAAATTATGGTCTTACTGAGAGTACTCCTTTTTCAAGAGGTCTCTCGAACATGAATGAAGAAGATGAAGCGGATAATGAACTCGGCATAAGAAATGATCATCATGAAGCGAGATGGGAGGATATCTCTTTATAAAAGAGACAATTCATAAGGTAATATTCATATGTAGAATTCTTTGAAAACTTTAAGGTTTTAACTATATTTCTTCTTATGTTCTTAATCAATGTCACAGAATGTGAAGCTTTTGTTCTGTTTTTATTTTTTTGGCAAGATCCGATCAAAAAGGGCATATTATAAAAGAGGAATGTTACATTGTTGGGTAGGAATCGATCAAGACATGGTTAATTGGGCATGTTTGTTCATTTAGGTGTTGTCTTTGTAACTCATTGTATTTGTAACTTATCTTATACCCCTCATCCTTAAGTTCAACTGGCGAAGAGGTCGGACTTTCTCACCTAATGGGAGGAGGTTCAATCCTGGAGTTGGTCAAGGCACTGGGGGAGGCATCCTAGGGGTCTACGAAGTAGTGGAAATGCTGGAAAGAGGTGGATGCATGTGTACTCTCTAACCTAGTATGCCCTATAGAATGGGCTCCAAGCGTCCTGCCCTTGGACTGTGGGTGAACCCAACCCCTTTCCTAAAATTTTATTATAAAAAAAATCTTATTGTATATATTCATTTAGGGCACATAACTCATGTTGAATAATATTTGTATTCATTTCCAATTTAATTTATTTATAATGGATTGTTCATAGCTTGTAGCTTAAAGTATTGTCTTTTAGGTGCTGGATTGGGTGGTGGATGTGTGTATGATCAGGAAGAACAGAACAAGGAAAAAATTTGAGAAAATTTAGATTGGAAATAAATACGCTACTCTAAAAAGTTCAAATTTTAAGATCGGATGTATTTATTAGTCCGGTATTAAAAGTTGATACTTTTAGACATGTGTATGCATTAGTTCGGTCTTAAAAGTTGGTCTTTTAAGACTGGTGTATTTATTCGTCCGGTTTAAAAGGTTCAAATTTTAAGATCGGATGTATTTATTAGTCCGGTCTTAAAAGTTGGTCTTTTATGACCGGTGTAATTAATCGTTAGGTCTTAAAAGTTGGTATTTTAGACCGGATTGTTTTTCCTCGTCTTAAAAAGTCGGTCTTTTTAGACCGGCCTATTTATTTGTCCGCTCTTAAAAGTTGAGTTTTAAGACTGAACAAAAAATATATTAAGTCTATATAGTACGACTTTTAAGACCTAATATTTTTAATGTCTTGTCTAAAAAAAAATTCTTTAAGACCGGTTCGCATCCGGTCTTAAAAGTTACAGACTTTTAAAACCGCTTGTAACGAGACCAGTCGCAGATCCGGTCTTACGATGCCTATTTTGCCTGGTCTTAAAAGCCTTTTTTGTACCGTGAAAGAAATACATTAAATTCCTCAAATTAATCATGAAAAAACATATCAAAATATGGTTCAATAAATTGTGTGATCTAGATATGAAGAGCATAGATTTTGACTTGACGAGCACAAATCTAGACATGACAAGCATAGATCCGAATGTCAATGAGCACAATGGAGCTACCAAGCACAAAGAAAAAGACAAGCACAAAGAAGAAAATGAGTATTGAAGAAGCTGTCAAAAGATATTAAGAGCATAGATTTGGACTCGACGAGCACGGATCTGGACATGACGAGCATAGATATAGAAGCTACCGAGCACAAAGAAGCTAACGATCAAAAATAAAAAGACAAGCACAGAGAAAAAAATGGTGTCAAGGAAGCCATTGAATGAAGGTGAAGAACTTGTTCCTCTTGAAACAGTTGTGGAGAAACGCTTTAAATCAGATCTATATAGGTTCCATGTCTCCGTACAATGCACGAGTTGTTTGTCTTCTTGTAATTGAATGCCATACTTGAATCCTGAGATCATACTTGTTGAAATCATGGAAAATGAAGCATGCAGATGTTTTAAGAATTTCTATTAATTAATAATAGAAACATAAGGAGCATTTAAAACATAACATGTTATCAATGCTTTAATGCATAGCCATCTTTTTGACGTAAATACACTGTCAAATTAATAGGAGTATGAAAAAATAGGGACAGGTTAAATGAATGTGACGTGTATGATTTATGTATATATATATCAAGTTTTTGTAAGATAGGTGCATCAAATTTCAAAGAAATCAGTCAATGAATTATTGCTGGATAACATTCACTTAAGATTACCGAGATAAGGTCATTTGGATATTGCATTTTCCCTTTGTCTAGAAATTATTTGTTTAATTTCCGTATGGATTATTGGGCATGACTTTTAAATTCAACATCTTTTAAATACTTTGTATGCAGGGTTGTGAATAACTTAATAATTTATTTAAGGCAAGATAAACCTTTATACTTAATGTATATTTGACTAAATCATAAGTATATTCCAAATCTGCATTTTTTCTTTAACTAGAACTTGTAACTCAAATGATACCAAAGAGTTTATTAGAGCAATCCATGAGATTGTGAGTTTAAATTCTCCATAGAGCCTATAATAGGTGTGTAGTAGGTGTGAGCCTATAATAGATGTGTGAGTTATAACAAAAAATACTAACTACATAAATTTAACAATTAAATGCATTTTTATTGAAAATGAATAAAAACTACTTCCCCTACCGGGGTGAAAATTATAAGGTATTTTTATTGACATGTCATATTAAAAAATATAAGAAAATATTTATTTTTGAGGTTTAATTAATAATATTTTTTCCCCAAAAATACTCTTAATTTTGGTGTAATTATTGAAACACCATGATATAAGAATAAAAATGAAAAAAATTAAATTTCTTACCTTCAAAAGTATTAACTAATTAATTAAAAAGAAAAGGATAGAAAAAGAATTTTGAATTTACAAAATTTCAAATAAGATATTTTTTAAAAAATAAACTGTGAATTGCGTATAAAAGGGCCTGTTTGGCTTCTTTATTTTATTCCTAGATCAGCCTCTGGTTTCTTAGAAGCCGCAACGAGTTTTACCCTCTTGCATTTTTTCTTCACTTTCCCATTCGACTTTTTAATCTTCCTCCATTGGCTCTTTCGTTAGTCTAGATCTTCCTTGACAATTCAAATACTTTCTGATCGCATGGTTTAGAAAATCTAGTGCCTTTACCATTTTTCCCTGATAGAAGAATGACTTTTGGCGAGACAGAAAGGCAGAGTGAACTATCCAGGCGAGGACAGGGTTAGCCTAGCTTCTGAACCCAAATCCTCAATGGCGCCGAAACGTGCTTTTCCCTTGGACGAACCCCCCTCAGCTTCCTCTTCATCCGAGGAAGTAGAGGAAACTTCATCTGAAGACGACGACCAACGTCCAAAATTTACACAACCCCTCTCCCTGAGAAGAAGCCCGCTGCCAAAAAGCCTACACCTGCTGCTCCAATCGCAAAGTCTCAACCAAAAGCTTTAGTGTCGGAATCTAAGACAGAGTCTGATGCCGGATCTGACTCCGATGACGAGCGCCCCAGTCAGAATACGGTTCTGATTGTCAAGCCCATTGCCTCCAAGCCTAGAGAAGAAGCGCCTAAAGCAAAGAAGTCGAAGTCTCAGCCACCCGTTTCTCCGGACAAATCAGCGAACAAGCGACCGAGGCGTGTCACTGACTTGAAAAAGGCGAAGAAGGGGAAGGATGCTCCCGGCAACGATGAGATCCCGCCGGCAGAGGATAACGGTAAAAAAGCTGGGGATGAGTCCAAGAAGCTTTTTCAGAGAGTATGGAGTGAAGACGATGAGATTGCGATTCTCACGAGTTTAGCGGAATATGCAAGAGAAGCCCCGCTAAAGACTATGAATGGTTTACATGATTTCATCAAGAAGTCCGTCCATGTGGATGTTTCAAATGAACAAGTGGCGAATAAGATTAAGACTTTGAAGAGAAAGTACGTGAAGAATTCCGAAAGAGGGAAAAATTGTGAAGGCCCTAGGTTTTCTAAACCGTACGATCAGAAAGTATTTGAATTGTCAAGGAAGATCTGGGCTAACGAAGGAGCCAATGAAGGAATAGACATTAAAAAGTCGAATGGGAAAGTGAAGAAAAAAATGCAGGACGGTAAAATCGTTGCAGCTTCTAAGAAACCGGAGGCTGATCTGATTGATCTGGTTTCAGATTCGAATGAAGCTAGAAAGGTTTACATTGATCCGAATGCAGGTGCGCCGCTGAGTTTAAACGAAATGATTAGGTTCAACAGAAGTCTGGGCCTGTCAAGGTTGGTTGATGATGCTTTTAAGAGGGGATATGAATTGATTGGAGCTTCCAAGAAGGCAGAGCTGGAGGACAAGTGGAAGAAGCTGCAAATTGCAGAGTTGGAGCTGTTTGTGAAACAAGTTGAGCTTGTCAAGGATGAGGCTAGTTTGATATGGGAGGCTGCCAATTCTTCAGGCAATTAGGATTTTGTTACTGTTAGGTATAAATCCAGGACCCAGAGAATGTTTATTCCGTGTTTTATTCGCGAGCTTTGTAATTTTTTTGGCTAACATGTGGTGGTTTTGTGTTGTATGTTAAATGTGAAATTATTGTTTGCTCGGTGCAATAGAGGAAGATCAAAATAATTTACTGAAGCTCGCATCTGGGACACCCACTGGAGACTACCTAGGATGATTAGTTATGTTAATTAAATTAAGTTATGAAAATATCTTGGTGTAAAGTTTTTTAGTCAGAATGATTTACTTTTGTTTCTTTATAGTGATTACTAAATTATTTGACCTGCTTTGTTTTGTATGTGTGTATATGAAGAAGAAACCAAGAAATTGATTATTAATTTTTAGATTGGGGCTGCTAGTATTAGTAAACTATTATGTATAAAACCAATGAGCTGAAATCACTATTCTGGGTAATGTGTTTTAGCTTCATTTTGCTCCTTTTGTTCTCTTCATCTTGTATCTGGTTTAAATGCAATTTGAAATTTTCCCTCCAGTGTTGTTTTAGACACTACATTATTGTGTATTTGAGTTTGCAAAATTCCAATACTGCATAGTTGTATTTACCTGCCTTGAATCACATGGTGAATGATGGGAATAACAGATTTGCAGATATCCCTGTCTGATATAGCAGGTGCTGAGGTGAACACTATGTTTGGTTGCTTGGTTTTTCCCCCTCCTCCCAAAAAGCACATGCTTGTTGATATTGTTTATCTGATTTTCATGTTCATGGAGCTAGTGTATAGATGTTTTTACAACATGGGTTCTCACTGTTTGATGTTATGTTCTGTTTGATACTAATGTTGTGTAGTTATTAGTAAATGTAAAATTCAATGTCAGTTTTTATTCTGGGCTGAGATGCTTCCTTTAGACTTGAGTTTATTGGATGGGTTCTTTTTTTTTCTTTTTTTTCTTTTTTTCCAGTGTTGCTGCGTTGTTAATCGTTTTAGAATGATTCTACTTACAGCTTATTCTGCTTGGGGCTCGCTTTGATTTTGATTTATTTGCTTCCTAATTAGCTTTTCAACATTTCTTTGGGGTTGGATCAAATTTCTAGTTAATTGTGCTCTATTGGTTCCAAGATGGAGAAATTTAAGTATTCAATATAAATCTCGATTGGGCTGAAAGCCTAAAAGAGTTTGGTATGCTTGCTCTTTGGGAATTATTGTATTCAACCTGAATGTTGCTTCTCCTCCAAAGGGTGATCTAAAAGTAAACATTGATGGTGCTTTTTCAACAGCCAATAACCTGCGTGGTATTTGTTTTATTTTGTGAAATGATGTAGGTTAAGTGAAGTGCTATCACCTTGCTTTAGTGAAGCTACTACTCTTCTTGAAGCTGTAAAAAGTGTTGGGGAATCAAAGCTGGGAAAATCCATGTGGAATCAGATTGCAAGCTTTTGGTGGACGCTAGTTTAACTAAATCTCCTTGTCCAAATTGGAGATAGCTCAACCTCTAGTGGAGGAAATTATAACAAGACTTAATTTGAATCATGATTTATCCTTGTCTTTTTGTTCCTCGTTTTTGTAATTTGGCGACAAACTGGTTAGCCAAAGAAGCTGTAAAGGGTTTGTCTTGGGAATGGGGATGATGGTCCCTCTCTCTCCCAATCCCTCTTTTTAGTATTCTGGCATCTGATGCATCTTATTTAAGCCTACCACAAGATAGATTTGGTGTGGGCTGATTTTGTATAGACTTCTGATTTGTAAATAATATATTCCTAGTTGACAAAAAAAAAGGACATAAATCTTGATAGAATATATCAATATAAAATTCTGGCAAAAAATAATATGAAATACTTTTTTTTGGCACCCAAAGAAAAATATTGTTCCAAGGGATCCCCACACCAAAAGTTGATAAACTTGCCAAAATAATTAAGCGATCCCACACCAAAGGTTGATAAATTTACCAAAATAATTAATTTTTCATTTTTAATATTTATTAAAATAACTTAAGTGTTGACATTGATGCCTCAATCATGGTAGTTAAACTTGCCGAGTTTAATGAGTTAGCATTTTTACTCGAAGAAAACGTGTTAACTAGATGTAAATTTGTTTTGGGCTCAAACTCCTTTCTAACACGGTCAAACTCGTTAAACTCAACCATTTGCAACCGAGTTAGGTGAGTTATAAGATCTGGGTAGAGAAAGGCTAAAAATCGCCCGAATGAAAGAATAAAAAACATATGAGGTTAAAAAGAAGCTTAATATTACTTATTTAGGTGCCCTATTTTCATCTAGGAAACTTTTTGTGGTTGCCATCTTCGATCTTTTTCCAAGTTCGCACCTTTGATTTTTCTTCTTCTTTGCTCTTCGACCTATGACTATGCTTGCTGTATTCTCTGTTTCTCTTTGAGGTGGAGATTTGAGACGAAGGAACAAGAACGAAGAAGGAGATAGAGAGAATAAAGAAGACGAGGAAGAAGAGAGCGAGAGAGAGAATAAAGGAAAAAGCATATGGGTATTAGACATTAGGTGAAAGGTTTGGGATTTTTTTGAATTTTTTAATAAGAAATGAGTCCACATTATGTGCACATAATTATGTGATTCTTAAGTGTTCATACCTCTAATTAGATATATGAACATTTATATATATATATATATATATATAAATTATATGCCGCTTTCTAATATATTTTTTTGCATCCAAAAGCATCTCAAATTAATTAGTTTCAGTTCTCGCATTTGTCGTAATATCAAGTATTATGGAAATTAATTAATTTGAGATACTAGTGTAAAAATATCTCTCGAAAAAAGTAACATATAATTTAAATATAAATAAATACAATATATAAAAAATAAAAAAAATATATATGTTCATATCTCTAATTAAATGTATGAGCACCTAAGAAGCACATAATTATATACACAGACTCATCAAAAATTGGTCTTTTTTTTCCGCTACTCTTAAAATGATGGTAAGTTTGCAAGATTGGAATTGGTCTTGGTTTGGGTGAAGATTTGAATTGTGAGGTTGGAGCATTGTGATTTGGAGAGCAATTCAACAACCATCAGACGCTACAGTACTTGGTTCGTCCTTATCTTTGCTTTTAATTAATGAAGATTTTATTAATATATTATTTTCATATTGGGAAAGCAATTCAACAAAAGAGTAGGTAGGACTAGACGCTATTCGTCCTTTCCTTTGCTTTTAATTAAGAGAAAATGACAGTCAGGTCCCAAAGACTATAAAAAATAGTAAAAAAGTTCCCAAGAAATTACATATCAAAAAATGAACTTTTTTTATATTATTTGTATTGAAATAAAATCTATATTTTTAAATTTTGTTGTGAAATATAACATAACCTGTTGTGAATATAACTTTTTGTTGTTGTGAATGGCTAGGTTTTAAATTTTGTTGTGAAATATAAAGACTTCCTATTAGGGGTGAGAACGGGCGGGCGGGGCGCCGAGGGTAACCGCGGCCCGCCCATTTAAATTTCACGGGCACCACGGGACGGGGCAAAAACCCGTTTAACCCATATAAATGGGTACGGGTTAAACGGGTCCAGAGAACCCGTTAGGCTTCTGGGCTTTATTTTTTTAAAAAAAAAAAAAACAGTTTTGGGTCTAGATTTGTTTTTGGCCAGAGCAGTTTTTTGGGCCCAAAATATAATCTTTTTGATGTGTTTTTTAGGCCCATAACCAGAATAGTTTTTTTCTGGGCTTCTGCGTTTTTTTTTTCAATTTTTTTAAACTAATCTAACATATTGTCTTAATATAATCAAATTAATTAATATCCACTTTCATCAATCGATTTCATATATAGTAGGGAAAATTTTTACACTTGCATTGGATATGGTCATTTTGAAATTTAAAAAGCATTCCCCTTTCATATGCTTGATTTCATGCAAGTTGCAATAGGGCTTCAAACCATAATTCAAAAATACCAGCATCAATGAATATGACAATAGTAATTAAATACCCACAGATTTTTTTAACATCCTAATTTTTATATTAGGATTTAATTATAAATAAGAAAAAGATTAATTAATCATGATACCCATTTTTTGGAATAAGGATGTAAAAATAATGAATAAAATATTTTTAATTGTTGCACAATAATTACAACCTAATGTCAAACTTCAATCATCACATCACAACTTCACAATTATTTTCTATCTAAAAGAAATTAGGATTTATGTCATATAGGATATTTTTACCAATGAAAATTTAACATTTAGTTGGAAACAATTATCAAACTTCAATCATCACATCACAACTTCACAATTAGAGAGTGGATTTTTGGTAAATAATTCAGCAGATCAGGTCAATGAGCAAAAGGTGAGATTTACTTCTCCAACTGACATTTGTAATACTGATTTTACGAAAACACTCAAGGGAGCAAAGACAAGTGCTGAGCAGACACCTCAGTTAGACAAACTAAATTCAACAGTAAAAAAATATAGTACTATAATGTATTTCTCAGTGAAGTCTAAACAGACCAGAAAAGTAGATATTCCATATCAAAAGGCAACCAATAAATGAACCATATAGCAACTTGTTCTCTGCAAAACTGAAGCAGGCAGACTTACGCAAAGAAATCGTCCAGCAATCAATGTTCATAGAATTTTTAAAAACAAAACTCTCAACATAAAATCAACATATTGGATTTTTCTATTTTCTTTCTTCATAACTGCAATTACACCCATCAACAGAGCTGCGACCTGCGACTGCTAGCTAGGGTTTGAAAATTGAAAGTTTCAAATTGGTTTTGGAGTGTATAGAGTCCTTTCTCTTCTGCACCTCTGCTCTAGCCATGCTGGCTCTCCGATTTCACTCCACCCGTGATGTGAGTTGTGACTGAAGCCTGAGGGTAAGGGAGGAAAAAAAACTTAACATATAAACGGGTAACGGGCTGCCCCGCCCCTCAACCCGTGCCCCGCCCGTATGCAGTAAACGGGTATGGGGTAGGCCCGTACCCGTTACGGTCCCAATCTGGGCGGGTTTGATCCAGGTAAAAATCTGCGGGGTACGGGCGGTTGGGTGGGTAGCGGGTCACTTGCTCAACCCTAGTCCTGTTGTGAATCTAGTTTTTTTTTTCTGTTGTGAATGACCTCTGCACGCTTAGGGACTTGAGTTTGAAACAAAATCTAAGTGTTTAAATGTTGTTGTGAATATAGCTTTTTCTATTGTGAATGATTTGATTTTTTTAATTTTGTTATAAATATAGCACTTTCGTTATCAATACAAATAATATTGAAAAAATTTATATGGACTTTTTGATATGTGAATTTCTGTTATGATTTTTTTACTATTTTTAATGGTCCTTAGGACCTAGCTATTATTTTTCCTTTAATTAATGAAGATTGTATTAGTATATTATTTTCATGTTGGGAAAGCAATTTAACAAAAGAGTAGTACCAGACGCTTTCCTCCACCTTTTTATTGTTTTTAATTAATGAAAATTTTACTATTATATTATTTTCATGTTGTGAAGCAATTCAGCAAAGGAGTAGTAGGACCACACGCTGCGGGACTTGAGTGAAGTGAAGGTATTACATCTTTTCCTTCACCTTTTCATTATTTTTAAGGAATGAAGATTTTATTATCATATTATTTTCATGAAGATCATGAAGGAGTATAAGGGAGTAGTGAGCTTGCTTATGATACTAGCTGAATCTTTTTCTTTTTCTTTTTTGACAATGATATATTAGAATCTTGTTTTATTAGTGTCTAATGTGATCCCTATAATAGTATTTTATTAATTAAACACTATCCTATATTAAACAAACTATATCCTTAAGATAAATTAAGGTGAAATTTTTTTTAACCTTGACATATTAGATGTATTTTATGGTTGCCTTTTTTCTTAATTTTTTTTCTTAATTTAAGAATTTCTTCTTGGAAAAAAAGTTATTACTACAAGAAAAACTATTATTAATTAGGTAGTATATTAAATTGAAGATGTCTTCAAGCACAAAGAAAAATACTGGAAAAAAGTTATTGCTACAAGAAAAAACTATCATAGCCCGGAAAAGGAAGGGGCAAGAAATTCCGATGATTATAGGATGGAAACATGGGATGGATGTTGATGGGAATGGCAAAAAGTGAAGTGTAACTATTGTGAAAAAATTGTTAATGGGGGTATTTATAGATTCAAACATCATCTAGCATGCATTAGAATAGATGTTGAAGCTTGTGTCAATATTCTTGAAGAAGTAAAGACTACAATACTATAGCTTGTTTATGATGCAAAATGTGTTTCATCTAAAAGGAAAAAATTATGGGTTGATATCGGTGATGAAGATGATCAAGGTGCACATGCACAAGCTGGGTCTCAAAATTCAGAGAAAGGGTTGATGAATTTCTTGAGAAATACAAAAATTAATAGCAAAGGGGTAGGGAACACAAATCAACCGTTAATCATATGTTTAAGAGAGACTTGAGGGAAGAGGCTTGCCAACAAATAGGTCGATTTTTTTTTATACAAGTGCTATACCTTTTAATTGTATAAAAAATCCTGAATTTACAAAGATGTGTGAAGTTATAGGAAGGTTTGGTCAAGGATTTAAACCTCCTTCTTATCATGAGATTAAAGAAAAATATTTAAACTTGGAATTAAAAAACACACAAGTCTTGCTTGAGAACTTTAAGAATGAATGGACAACAAGAAGTTGTTCAATAATGTCTGATGGGTGGACCGATAGAAAAAGACATTCAATTTGCAATTTTTTTGTGAATAGTCCCAAAGGGATAGTATTTTTTTATTCATTAGATACTTATGAGATTTCTAAGACGGTGATAAAGCATTTGAGATGTTTGACGAGGTTGTGGAGAAAGTAGGTGAATAAAATGTGGTACAGTTGGTAACCGACAATGTTGCAAATTATAAAACAACTGGGGAAAAATTAATGGAGAAAAGAAAACATTTGTATTGGACTCTATGTGTAGCCTATTGTATTGACTTAATGTTGGAGGACTTTGACAAAAAAAAATTATATTGCACAAGGAAACCATTAGTAGGGGTAGAAAAATCACAACATATATTTATGTAAGATCAATGCTTATTAGCTTTTTGAGAAAATACACGAATGGAAAAGATTTAATTAGGCCGCTGCAACTCGATTTGCCATCGCATATTTGACTTTGTCATGTCTTAATGAGCATAGAGCACCCTTGGTAAATTTGTTTAATTCTCAACGTTGGAAGGATAACAAATTTTCATCTACCAAAAAAGGAAAAGAAGTAGCAAAAAGTGTTATGGACATTTGTGGAAGAATATTGTGGCATGCCTTAAAGGTGCTACTCCTCTTGTTAAATTTCTTTGCTTAGTAGATTCAGAAGAAAAGCTAGCTATGGGATTCATATATGAAGCCATGGAAAGTGCGAAGGAAAAGATCAAACAAAATTTTAATAGTATTAAAAAAAGCAAATATTAGATTAAATTTTTGTACTTAATTTTATTACGCAAGTTTTATGTTTTTTATAATTTGAATCTTTTTTGGTGGAATGACTTTTTTTTTTATTGACTATGATTTGTGATATTTATGAGCTTATATGGAATATAATTGATGAAAGGTGGGAGGCTTAACTACGTAAGCCTTTACATGCAGCGGCATACTATCTCAATCCTCATTTCCATTATGACACTAATTTTAAGCCGCATTATATGATCAAACAAGGGTTACATGATTGTTTGTCAAAGATGGTTGGGGATCAAGATGAGCTTAACAAAATTGAGTTTCAATTGACTGACTTTCATAACAAAAGAGATATGTTTGGGCGTGAAATTGCACAAGCATTAAGAAAAAAATACCTCCAGTAGAATGGTGAGATTCTTATGGAGATGGATGTTTAGAACTTAAAAGAATTGCAACTTGTATTCTCAGCTTATGTTGTAGCTCTTGTTGGGATCCGTACAGCGCAGCAGAAGGAATTCATCCATTAAAAATTTTATGAATCCCATAGAGAGGATCTATCAACGGCATTTAAATCGGGTTCGTAGGAACCATACCTTTGCGAACTCGTGTACGTGCTTTGCTAACTCGTGTGCGTCCTACGCGAACTCGTAAGTGTCCTATGCAATCAACAGGAGCTGACTCTATGAATCCACTCCCTTTACCGGTATCCACACCGAACAGCACTCCAACACGGACGGTAGCGTGCTAGCGCCTTCAAGCTTTACGTCTCATGTCTCTCCTCTAGGGTTTTTCGCGGCTTTACCATTCGTTCGTTCTTCTAATACGACTAGATCATTATCTCTTATAGAGTTTCTAAAACCCTAATTGAACTGTATTAAAACATTCAAAATAAATCTTGAAATTCGAATTTGGATTAAAATAATATATTAATTAAATCTGTCCAACAGATCTAATCTAATCTATTTATTTAATTCGAATTAAAAGCCTACTGATTTAATTTATCTTTATAAATTAAAGCTGAGATATGATATCTATCTATTTAATTAAATCTAAGATACTATATCTCTATTTATTTTAGTTATTTAATTTATCAAATAAATTAAATACTATATAATATTATTATTATTTTGAATTTAATGATAGATATATATATATATATATATCCATCCTAGATTAAATGCAGTATTCATTAAATCTTAGACATATCTAAGATTCAATGAATCTGGATACTATTGTTCGTGTTGGGCTATTCTTGTGTGTGACCCTGCAGGCCCACATGAGATTGGCAGCGGGCCAATACTGTATCAGCCTACAAGTCGTAAGTGGCCTCTAGCAAGACATTGCTACTACCCAACTCACATGAGGATCGTTGATATGATACAACCTATCATACAATCATGTCATGTCCCTTTTGTCATGCGATAATTTGGTCAAGGATGAAGCATGGATAATGTCAACCTCTTGTTCTTGACCATTACTTTCTCGATTCTTGAGTAGTCTAACAATTGAAATGGAAACTCCTTTCCATCGTAGTATGGCCATACATTTCTCAGACTCACTCATCGAGAGGCCCAAGAATATCTCTCTATAAATGTGAGGGATAGATTCCATCTTGACCATTCACATTCTTCTGCATGAAAACCACTAATCCCAATCGAAACCTTTATCATCACCCCATCAAATGTGACTTTTGACTAGGTCAAAGATCAGCGACTCTCATGTAGGAATCCATGATGATCTCACGTCAAAGGGCATTGTGACGCGGTTATACATGAGACAAGCTAATGACTAAATCCATACAGTTTTCTCATAGTAGGTCCGTCCAGCACCTTGGCTTGTTCTAAAAAGCAAACACAACATATGTTTAAAAAAATGGGATGCAATGTTAGAGAGGAAGAAGAAAAACACACAAAATCAATTCATCATTAAATTATTTTAAATGGAGCATAATATAAAGAGAGGAGACCCGTACCTGATGCTTTATCATTACTTGGCTTAGACAAATAAAACGGTGAGTAATAAGCCAATAGATAAGTCAATTCGCAATGCATCACATAAAAAAGAATCCGTCCTATGAATACCTTCGCTCTACTAGATATACTTGGTGCTGGTGAAAATCAAAATGACTCACTCCATTCATCCTTGCAAAGAGATGACATGTTCATGATCTAATGACAAAAGAAGGAATCATGCGCCAGTCACCAATGAATCACAAAAGGATAATGCTTATGCAAGCTGCAATTATACCTGCCAATAATATTATTATACCAATAATGGTCAATCAAATCACAAAAGGCAACACTTGTCAACAATACATTGGAGTTAATCAAAACAATCACTGGAAAAACATGACTGCATTTGAGGATTCAAAGAAGATCATGAAAAACATATGTACATGGAGTTTATGTAAATATGCCTTAACCTTATTTATAGGAGGAGTCAACACAAAGAAAGCGAGAGAGAAAAAAAATAAGGAAGGAAGAAAAATAGAGGAAAGAGGAAGGTGAAAAAACAATGATTCAAACCACATTGTATTGTAACCTCTAGCCATTTGTGTTGAGGCTCACAAATGTGACAACAACCATATGATATAGGCTTCCCTCCGTATAGAGAAGAAAAGAAATATAGAATTTTTGTTCAACTCTTGCTCCTCTATTTGTAACCTTAAAGTAAGGTTTTCCTCACAAGTAGTGTACCTTTTTTTGAATTTTGTTTTGTTTTTTAATTTCCTAACTTGAAACTCAGCCACCATCAATGAGAGAGGTTCATTTTAATTTTTCTCTACTAATGATGATTGTCAATTTGGACTCTAATTAGCATAAATGACACTTTTTTTTTTTTTTTGCTAAAGTATACTTTTAGTCCTTTTAAATTTACATGAGGCATACTTTTGGTCCCTTAACTTTATAAAGTATACTTTTAGTCCTATAATTCTAACACTATTAATTTTGCTAACGGAAAATGTTAACTAAAGTGATAACGTGTAAATTTAAGTTATGATTTTGTAATTAAATGTTATTAAGTTTATGGGTAAATTAAAAAATATATAAAATTTGTATAATTAAATGCTCTTAGTCATCATTTGAGTTCGTTGCGTCATCATTTTCCGTCAGCAACATTAACGATGTTAGAATTTTAGGACAAAAAAATATACTTTATGAAGTTAAGGGATTAAAAGTAAATCTTATGTAAAACTTAAAGGACTAAAAGTATACTTTAGCCTTTTTTTTGTATTTTCATTTTTTTTCCTTGTATTTTTCTTAAAGACACAAGAATACTATATTTCCCTATTCAGTTTTTTTTTTTTTTGTATTTTTTATTTTTCTTAAAGACACAAAACTATATTTTCCTAATCAGGGGAAAACCAGCATCAATGAGATATCTTTTTATGAATTTTTATTTTATGGGGTAAAAACTTTCGAAAACCTATAACCATTTACCTGTGAAATCTCAATCACAAGCCAATCGCCATAGATGATATTAATTTGGCTTTGAAAGAAGGTTTTTCCAAGTCAACTGTGTAATGATCAAGGAGAGATTTTATTACCATTTATTTTTATTTTTTGGGTTGGGTCCGGATAAAATAAAGTGTTCTCAGCTATTATTTCAATTATCAACATTGCGTTAGTAGTGGTTTGGGAAAGCTGCTACGCACATCATTCACAGTAGTTATTACCACTACACATGCAAGAAATAACCACTGCAAACACATCTTTTTATGGTGGTTATATACATAGTAATTAATCTAGAAAAGTTCCACAAAGAAGATTTTTTTTTTATAATTGAAAAGACATGCACTAATAGAATCTAGAAAAGTTCCACAAAGGTTTTTTTTTTTTTTTTTTAAAATTGAAAAGACATGCACTAATAGGATGTGTTACACCCCTACCGGCTTTACTCTTCCGGGTGGCAAATAAAGGGAATCCCTTTATTATTACCTTGTATTAACTAATTACTACTTATTAGCATGCATCAAAGGTTTACACGGCAGAACATTTCCCGTTTTTGGCTTTAAGACAATACTGGTAAATTTAAAATAAGCAACAAAATAGAATCCCTGTAAAGTTAGATATACAATCATCCATAAGTGCCCAATAGGCCAAAATAATATATAGTTTTCCATTCTCAAAATAAATATCAAAATATTGTTCCTCCGCCACTATCAACTCCATCTACTCTTCCTCAACCGTCATATCCTTCTCTCCAGATACAACCCTCAAAGTGCTTCCTACGAAGCTTTACAAAAATTGGGATTCATAAATGAATCCCAGAGTAATCATTAATCTCATATGTAATGTATAAACAGTGTATGTATGTAACCATAATCGGGAAAACACCAGATAACAACATTCAGTAACAAACTCTGAGTAACACAAATGCAACATACCATATGTATCGTGTTAACTACAGAAGGACTACATGTCTTAGAAACAAACACAAGACTGCTCAACAAAGCAAGCTTGGATCCACAACGCTATAAAAAGCATAAGGAAAAACAAGGTAGTCGGGGTCCGAACCCTTGAATGCACACAAACGCATATCCTTTTTAAGAGGCACAGGTCCACAATCATGAAAAATACAAACATACAAAGTAACACATAACACATGAGAATTAAAGTTACTACCTCGATAGTTGACCATAAATATTAGTAGAATTTCCCTCAGGTGCATGAAAAATCAAAGTAACCCTAAAATAACTAAAACATAAATATAAGTAACTCTTCTTTAAAATATTTATTTGATGGCTTAATATAAGCCTTCTTCAACTTTTCAGAAAAATCTCTAAATCACTAAAATCCTATCTTTGAACACATTGAAAGCATTAGACACACCAACAAAGAATCAGTTTCTCATGTGCTTGAGACTGACCAAGATCATATCTTAAATCACACAACCTAGCTTCCATGTTCATTAATCAACTTTTTCTTATATGATATTAACCTGTCCATCTAGACCTTAAATCTTGAGTTTGATCCTTTATTCCACCATTTTATAACGCAATATACAACCATTGCCAACCTAGCAAACCTGAGATCATAAGATAGTTGAAGCTACCACTTACTTGTTTTTGGTATTCCACCAGGTTGAGGGTTTGATCCTACACATTTCTTCCTATTCTTTTCGTCTTTAACCTTCAACGTACACAGGAAGAAGTTTTCATAAAAAAATATTTAACTCCCACGAACAAAGGTTTCTGATGGTGGCATAGGCGGACCTATGTATAAGAGAAGGGGGCAAGTACCTCCCCTTAAATTTTGATTTTTTTTTGATAAAATTAATACATGTTTGAATGATTGTCCACTCTTAAATTAAGTGTTCACCCTTAATACATCAAGACTACACTTCATAATCGGATGGGAGATGAATAATTGAATGATTGTTTAGTGCCTTATATTGAAAAATATGTATTTGATAGCATTGATAATAAGGCAATTATGATGAAATTCTAAACAATAAGGCCTAAAAGGATGATATTGTAATTATTTTTATTGTAATATACTTTTGTTATTAAAATATAGGGTTAATGTGCATTTTTGCCCTTAAAGTATGGCCCAGGAGCAATTTTACCCCATGAGCGCATATTTTAAGGGCAAAAATACACCTTAACCCTAAAATATATGTACTTGAACTTATTAAGTGTCCACCCTTCATTGTAATTTATGTAGATGCATTTCTAACCGCACTTAGCCTTATTTTCTAAGTGACGGGTTTGTAAAATAATTGTCTATCTTATTACATCATCAAGCATTCACTTGATTTCATGATTTTTTTTTTTGGATATTCTTTTCTTTTCTTGTTTATATTCTTTTGATTTTCAATGCATTTAAAACTTTCCTTAATAAAAAAAAAATCCCCGAATCGCCCGCCACCGGTGCTCAACCTTCATTTTTTTTCTAGATCCGCCACTGGATGGTGGTATAAGTATCCAAGGACCCCTACCTTTCACTTAGATGTTTGCTTGAGCTCTCCTTGCACCTTTTGTTAGTTTTCTTCTTCTCTCCTTCTCCAAACTCGTCCAGTGGCCAAAAATGGGAGGGCAAGTCCCTTAAATAGACCTCCAAGGTTGGTGCTAGATCCCTCTTGTCATGGGCGGACCAGAAATTTACTCAAGGGGGCACCATTAGCGGGGGATTTGGGGGTTCAAGGCGGGCGCCCCGAAAATTTTTTTAAAAGGAAAGTTTTAAATGCATTAAAAAAACAAAGAAATATAAACAAGAAAAGGAAAAAATATTCATGAAATCAAGTAAACACTGATGATGTAATAAAAGAGGAAATTATTTTACAAACCTGTCATTTAGAAAAGCAAAGCTAAGTGCTATTAGAAATGCGGTTACATAAATTACAATGAAGTATGGGCACTCAATAAGTTCAAGTACATATATTTTAATAACAAAATTATATTATAATAAAAATGATTACAATGTCATCATTCTAGGTCTTATTTTTTGAAATGCTATCATAATTACCTTATTATCAATGCTATCAAATATATCTTTTTCAATATAAGACACTAAGCAATCATTCAATCATTCATCCTCATCTAATTACGAAGTATAGTTTTGATGTATTAAAGTTGGATTTAATTTAAAGGTGGAAAATCATTTAAATATGTATTCATATATATATATATATATTTCTCGTCTTTGGATCTCTCTTCACCTTTCTAGAGAAATCTAGGAGAATATTTTCTTATTTCCATTGATCCATCCCTCTCAGCCGACATTTTTTGTTAGAAGTTTTGGAGAAAAATTTTCTCTTATTTCTTGTGGTCTCTCACATCCGGCCTCTGGGGGGAATATTTGAGAGATTTTGTTATTTCCTTTGGCTTCTCTCTCACATCCGGGACGTTAGGAAATGTTGAAAAAAGATTTTTGTGTGTTTCTTTACCCCCCATTAATGTTGTATTTTCCCATCATTCACATCCTCTTTTAGCCCACAAGTACACCTAGGGCTAGGTCATCATTACCTATTTTTTCCCTTCTTCCATGCGACGCGACGGCTGCAGAAGGAGGAAAGTAAGTTCATTTGATTTATCCTGTTATCTAGTATAATCTCCCCTTTATCCATTGGTTAAAGCCTTGCTCTTTGCTTCAGATTCAAATTTTCCTCTTTCTTCCCTCTGAATATTCGAAATCTGAAGGCTTTTTTAAAAAAAATATGTCTTCTAGTACACTACCATCCTTTCTAAGTCGTATGTTGTGCTATGATATGCGATCATATATCCCCTCTTCCTTCCCTATTTCAAAAATCTGAAGGTATTTTTGGAAATTTTTTTTTTTCCATGTCACACACCAACTCATCAGCTTTTGTACTTGACATGATGTACCTGATATGATGGCTCTTCTCTTTCTTCCTTTTTTTTCTTCAAAAAAACATGCATGTATGAGGAGAGGAAGATTTTGGCAGATTATATGTCATATAAGTCTCATCCAATGTCCTCTTATATTTACCAAGTTCATATGTTCCCTCCTTCCCTTTTCTCTAGTACAAACCAAACTTATATTGAAGCTTCACTAATTTTGTTTTTATCAGAATTTTCCCCCCATTTTGTGGACGAAAATTATAAAATAATGAAGGAAAAATATTTTTAACTCTTTTAACATTACTCATCTCAAATTTCATAACCAAATTTATTAACCACATTTTGAATAATCCACACTATTTTTCAATAATTAATTCATCTTGTTGGAAAAATAAATACCACTGACTACTACTTAGTGAAAATTCATATATTCCAAATCTTTCTTTTCCTTTAATTAATTATTCAGATTGAAGGAAAACAAACAAATAAATAAATATCTTTGACTATAATTTTTTATGAAAATTCATATTTCTCATTTATTAATCCAGTACATTAGTTATATGAAAAATGAGGATGTTAGAGGTTACAAATGAGAACAAATCAATGACATCTTACTTATAAAGAAGTTTTAATGCTTTTTTTTTTTTTTTCCTATAATCAATGGTGAAATTGGAGGGTTAGGGTGGGCCCCCGCCACCCTAAAATTTTAAAAAAGTTCTTGACGTGAATGGAGCTAGTGACGGCTACACTTGGTTATTGACGGGAGCTAGTCTCCCACCAGCTGTCCTTCACCGAAGTTTAATGGCATGAAATTTGCTGATTGTTTTTTATTCGCAAACTGACGACGTAGAAGAACGTTTCGTGATGAAATGTCCAAAACTTCCTGAGCCTTGCTTTTGAAGTTGAAAACCGCCAGTGAAACTCTTGTGTGCGCCGCGTTATCTGCTTTTTCCTTCATTATTCCTTTTTGCCAAAAATGCTTCTCCGGTGAGGAGCAGCTAGTGTTTTTAGCCAGACCTCTATCTAGTGTCCGTTGCTTACATATTTTCATTACAAGAATATTGCATGCATATTATTTTATAATAAATCATCACAGTGTAGATTGTCCCTCAAAAAAGCGGAATCTCAAAATTCTTATAGAAAAATCTCATCACATAATTTTTTTTTTTTTTTAAAAAAAAACCCCTTACTTAAATAACTTATTCTCATTGTGATGCAATAAAAAATAAAAAATGATCAATTTATTCCGTGGTTTTAGAAACCATTTTTTGCAAACCAAGACAAAATTTTTCTCACATACTTACCTTGTAAATCTTAAAAGCTATTCTCCAAAAACTAATCCAAAAATACTATGCATGCACACTTTCAAAATCATGGTTTCCCATTACAATTTATTCTGGATTTTTTCTGAATGTTTGGCAAGTATATGATTGGAACCTTGTTGGGCTCATTTACCTTTATATTGATAGAGTGGTTAGATTTGTACTAACTCTTCCGGTTTCGACAACAACTACTGAAAGACCTTTATTTACTATGAAGATAATCAAGAACAAGCTTCGAAATAGAATAGAAGACTAACTTCTTGATGATTCTTTGATTACATACATTAAAAAAGAAATTGTTTTGAATTTTAGCACGGATTCAATTATAGATGAGTTTAATAATATGAAAACATGTAAGAGTCAAGTAATGAGATCTTAATGTATGTAATAGATTTCTTCAATTTTATATATATATATATATATATATATATATTATGTCTATATTGTATTTCAAGTATTTTTATTTATGATTTAGTATTTTTTATTTCCACCCACGTTATTAAAATTCCTGGCTCCGTCATTGGCTATAATCCCTGCACCATTATACTCTACATAGGATTCAAATTCAACCTCAAGCCTTAAGCGTGTATAAAAACCCGAGTTTCAATGTTTTTTATTCCCGATCTGAATACACACCTTAAAAGTGTCTTTTGTATCAGCATAGTGCGCTGTAAAGGAATCTATTAGTCATATTCATATTATTGTCATCAAGATCGATGTTGTTGCAAGTAACATTAGTGCAAAAAAGGCTTTTAAGACCGGATAAAAGAGGGTCGTAAGGCCAGGATATGCGGCATCGGTCTTGTTCCAAATGTATTAAAAGTCTACCATTTAAGACCTAGGACTCGAACCGGTCTTAAAGAAACTCTTTTAAGACCGGACATTTAAAAACATGGGTCTTAAAAAGTTGTACTAAATGAAGCCGAAATATTTTTTGTTCGGTCCTAAAGCTCGACTTTTAAGACCGGTCAAAAATATGCCGCTCTTAAAAGATCGTAATTATAAGACCGGATAAGACACATATGGTCTTAAAAGACTGACTTTCAAGAGTGGATGATAAATGCATCCGGTCTTAAAGATTTTTATTTAAGACCGGACTTCTAAATATACCGGTCTTAAAAGACCAACTTTTAAGACCGGGTTTAATATCAAAACTCAAAAGTCGTCCTGACCTTTAAGACCGGTCATATAATTACATCCGGTCTTAACAAGTGAACATTTAAGACCGGCTTATTATTTCCGGTCTAAATTTTCCGAATTTTTCCCCTATTTGTTCTTCCCGATTATATATATACACAAATCCACCACCCAATCCAAAGACATAAAAGTCGATACTTTAAGCTACAAGCTATGAACAATTATTTGAATAAATTGAATTGGAAAAAGAATACAAATATTATTCACCATGAGCTATTTGGCCTCTTAATTAATGATTACTATGACTACAACACCTAAATTAATTCATACAATAAGATAACTTACTTACAAATACAATAAATTACAAGTACAACATACACGCACCCAAAATAATATTCACCATGCCTTCATCTGATTCCCCCACCCAACAACGTAACATCCTCTTATATAACATGCCCCTTTGGATCGGATCCCGCCACAAAAATAAAACAAGAACAAAATTCATAGTCGATGACATTAACTATGAACATAGATAGAAGGAATATAATATATATAGTTAAAGCCTTAAAGTCTTCAAAGAAATCTACATATGAATATTACCTTATGAATTGACTCTTTTATAAAGTGATATCTTCCCATATCCCTTCTTGATGATCACTTCTAATGCCGGGTTCATTATCCGCTTCATCTTCTTCGTTCATGTCCAGGTAGACCCCTTGAAAAAGGAGTACTCTCGGGAATACCATAATTTGAATTCATTTCCTCATCAATATCAATGACCCTCTTTCCTTGGAGAGCTACGAGACCACATTTTATTTTCTTGATCGGTGATATAGAACACTTGTTTTGCCTGGTCGCCATAATAAAAGGTTCATCTCCAAAACTTCTACCATTGACATCGACTAATGTAAATCCTAGCCGATCAATCCGAACACCATTATTGACATTAACCCACTTGCATTTGAAAATGGGAAATCTAATTTTCACATAGTCCACCTCCCAAATCTCTTCAATAACCCCATAATATGGCATGACCGCCAATAAAGGGCTCTTGTCTTTCGAACCGGAGAAGTGCATAGATTCGGCCTCTAACATAACACCACCGTTTCGTGATCGTGCTCGTATCATCTAGGGACTTCGTGTAAAATGTATAACCATTGATCACATACGAATTCCAACTTATGACATCAACCTCGGGACCACCCGCTAACCATTTGATTGTATCGAAACACATTCTCTCCCTCGACCTTTTGTTTGAACCAGTTTGCAAAAGTTCGTTATGCTCCCTAATCAACCTTTGTTCGGTCATTCGATGATTTTCTTTCCTTACGGTTGCTTTATGTGCAGCTATGTCGGCTTGAACTTCATCGACGTTATTCAAGATGTATAAGTGGACTTGTGACAATTCATCGGGATCCACACTCTTTACGGAAGCCCTCGTCTACCACCATCGCATGCGACGTTTTGGAAGCCCAATATGTCTTACTTTGGCCAAATAATTTTGACAAAATTCCATGGCTTCTTCGAAACATATTTCGAACAATCGATGCTTCGGCCGGTATGCGTTCTTCACGCACCCTTTTAGGAATTTCATAGATCTTTCAATTGGGTACATCCACCGTAAATGGATAGGGCCGCACATCTTTATCTCCCTCACTAGATGAACAATTAGATGAACCATGATGTCAAAAAATGTAGGAACAAAAAGCTTCTCAAGGTGGCACAAGATAAGATATCCTTCATTCTCCAATTCATCCAACTTTTCAATCTCGAAAACTTTACCACAAAGCGCATTGAAGAAGACACAAAGTCTAGTCAAAACGACCGAAGATCATATTCGGCGATGCCTCGAATAGCTATTGGGAGTAGTTGTTGCATCAAGACATGACAATCATGAGACTTTTGGCCTACTAATTTCAAGTCCTTCATCGATACAAGCCTCTTCAAATTTGAAGAATACCCCGTGGGAACTTTTGTGCAATGTAAACACTCACAAAAACTTCGTTTCTCATCCTTAGACAAAGTATTAGAAGTTTCGGGGGACAATAAGTTCTCTTCCCATCGGCCTTGGATGTAATTCTTCGCGTATTCCCATTGCTATCAGATCCAATCTTGCCTTCACACCATCCTTGGAACTACCTTGTATGTTGAGAAGCGTCCGACAATACTATCACATACGTTTTTGTCCACATGCATGACATCAATACCGTGTCTCACATCAAGATTGCGCCAATATGGAAGATCGAAGAATACAGATCTCTTTTTCCATATATTTGTTTCTTTTCTACTCTTTGCGAGTCTTACCGAAGACGACATTGATATTTTTCACCTTTTCATAAACTTGCTCCCCGTCAATGCCACCGGAGCATCTTCATACTCTTGGCCACCAAAAAAGGCTTTCTTTAATCGACGATATGGGTGGCCCCGTCTAAGAAATCTCCTATGTCCAAGATAAACCGTCTTTCTTCCATGTTGAAGTTGATGATAGCGTGTGCCTTCTTCACAAACCGGACATGCTTTATGGCCTTTTACACTATACCCTGACAAGTTCCCATATGCTGGGAAGTCGTTTATAGTACAAAATATCATGGCTCGCATTTTAAACACCTCCTTCTTGAAAGAGTCAAAAACATCAACACCTTCTCGCCCACAACTCCTTCAAGTCTTCGATCAAGGGTGAAGGTAAACATCAATGTCATTTTCGGGTTGTTTCGGTCCGAAATCAACATAGACAACATGATGTACTTTCGTTTCATGCATAACATTGGAGATAAGTTGTAAATAATCGTAGTACAGGCCATGAACTATATATCTTTGCTAAGGCTTCCATATGGATTCATGCCATCCGTGCTAAGGACAAGCCTAAGGTTCCTAGGTTCTTCGCCGAAGTTCGGAAATAATTGATCGATTTTCTTCCATTGAGAAGAATCGGCCGGATGTCGAAGCTTTCCATCGAAATCCTCTCATCTCGCATGCCACCTCAAATTTTTTGCATCATTTTCATTCGCAAACAACCGCTTGAACCTTGGTATGATTGGAAGATACCACAACACTTTTTTGCGAGGCCCCTTATTTGACTTGTACCTTGGGGTTTCACATTTCGGACAATTCTCGCTCCTCTTCAAACTCTTTTCTATACAATATGCAATCATTCGGGCATGCATGGATCTTTTTGTACTCCATCCCCAGTGGACAAAGTATTTTCTTAGCATCATAGTATCGATGCGGCAACACATTATCATCCGGAAAGCATGTCCTTAAAAGCCTCAAGCATTTCGAAAAACTCTTGTCGCTCCATCCATGACGTGCCTTCAAGCTTACCAATTTCAATACAAAGCATTCAACAATTGGTATTTTTTACACCCACGGTATAGAGGGGTCTCTCGCATCACGCACATATTACCATATGCATATGATTGATGAAAAGCCTCTTCTCCTACATCACGGATAATGTCCTCTATGTGATCATCCATGTCCGTGTCATTATCATCAAAGGCCACTTCCCTATGTTGAGACCCACTTGGTATTTTTTCACCATGCCATACCCATACTGTATAAATCTTACAAATTCCTTCACAAATTAAATGTGTGTGTATAACTTCAAGACTTAGTCGCCTCTCATTCAAACATTTTACACAAGGGCAATAAAACTTCCCACCCTCGGCATGGGCATTTTGTTTAGCAAATTTTATAAAGTCCCTGACCCCATTCTGATATTCAACACTCGTCTGTTTAGCATTTATCCAACTGTGATCCATAGTAGAATTCCTATATATATAGACGGAAAGATTTAACATACATATATATGCTCAAATGTCGGTTATGTCTTTTTTTTTTTCCTTTTTTTTTCCGGATAAACTTGCTCATTAAATGCAGAACGAAGAATCACTTTTGGTCATAAATGTATCGCAGTGAATCCAAGAACCAAAATAAATGCATGACGAGGAAATTAAATGCATCGCGTGAAGGTCTTGTGGACTCACCAGAAAGCATATAAATTCAAATGTGTTTGCTTAGTCTTTCTTCTCCCGCCACGAACGTTGATGTTGCAGACAGCAAGAGTAACCTAAAAACATTTATTGGTCAGTTGGGTAGGTCTAAAGTGCAATTATAATCTTCAAAATACAATATCCATTAACAACACGTAAAAACCCACAAGAACATTTGATCGATTTCGCTCAACCCAGGAAAAACCCGGAACGATGAGCGGGAAAATCATAAAGTTATATAACCGAAACACCTCTTACGGCTTGGTCTATAGACGTTTAGCTAAGGAACCGAGAAAGTGATTGTCGAGAGAGCAACGCGAAACGGCGACTTAAGTGGCGGCAGAACTCGAGTAACACTTTAGGCGCGACAAGAGAAGTTCGAGAGGGAAATTTAATATTCCGCGCGACGTAGCGAGACATGTTTTATATTTTGGATTTTATTAAGACTCGGAGTTTTATAATACTCCGGACCTAAATTGAGACAATTAAACCGATTCATTAAAAAGTAGACGGTTTTATATATAAAATTTTTTAAGACCGCCGTTTTATAATACTCCGGTCCTAAAATTCCATGTGATTTCTAAAAAAGGATTTGGCGAGCGCAGCAACTGAATGAATAAAAATTAAAGGAAAACTGGAGTTTCTTTAATTACATATATTACTTGCATATGCACGTACACAAGAAAAAAATACAAAAGAAAAACAAGCGAGAAAATTATCAAAAACAAGAATCGACTAAACATCTCCTAAAGCTTATTATCCTCCAAAGCCTTGGTGATTTCGGCGTGAACGACATTAATTTCCAGCCGGAGATCAGCAAGTTTCGTCTTACTCGAATCGGCCACAATGCTTCATTAGAGGAAAGAGGAGAGGGGTCGTAGTAGTCGCGGTGGGGCCAAGAGGTTGGAGAGGGGGAGCGGGAACCTCTTCATCATCCAAAGAAATAACAATGGGTCCAACGACCCGAGACTCTTCTGTCACAATAGGACGGACTCTCGATGGAGGAGGCGCACCGTATAACGATCGACGGAAGGCACGAGCATCACGACTAAGAGCACCCCTACGAGCGGTTCTCTTGTATCTAACCATGGTTTGAGCAGTTGGGGCAGAGAGGTATGAGGAGTTAATTAATAAAGGCAGAGAGCTGTTCTCAGATAGCCACGTACGTAGTTTGGAGTTACGAGGTAGTGAGGAATTAATAAGGAGTTATAGGTACGCGGTATAAAATTCCATTATTTAATATTTTTGCAATTCATTTTATTTTAAGACCGACCTTTTATCATTAACCCGGTACTTATAGGTATGCGGTATAAAATTCTATTATTTATTTTTTTTAAGACCGATCTTTTATAATAAGTCCGGTCTAAAAGTCTTACTTTTAAGACCGACCTTTTATCATTTACCGTACTTACACACTTTGTTCAAATGAATGATGCAAAGTTTCTTCGGCTTCCAGATAAACTTCCCAACTAGGCGTCTCCTCGTATTCTGATGAACAATGCGTCTCCTCGTTAAAGCTTCCGGCGTTTCGCATTGTTCAGGATGGGTTCTCTATTTAAACCCGTTGTTACTATACTTTCTTCACATTCTTCTCCCCCGGGTCCTCCGTTTCCTCCTCCTCCTCTTCAACCTCGCCCCCACCGTAATGGCTGCTCCCCAGTCCTCCGTTTCCTCCTCCTCCTCTTCAACCTCAGCCCCCTCCGCCACCTCCAAATCCGACCGTGAAGCGGTTGGTGCGATCATCAGTGGCCGCGTCGATCAAATCGATCGACATTTGGGCCAATTGGTTCAGCTTGCTCATACCATGAACAACAAGTTGAACATGGTACTCCACGCCAATGACGTGAACTACGATCCCGCTGAAGACGACTCCGACGACTCCGACAACTCTGACGACTCTAACGCCCCCTCCCTCTCCGACTACGAGAGGGATTAGTTTTTTTTTTGTTGCATTTTTTTTTGTGATCGCTGCCCCTATAGGGTAGCGTAAAAAAATTAGTAAATAAAATATTTTTAAATTTTGTTCTCGTGCGAGTTTAGTACTTTATCCATTATCGAACCGGAAAGCAATAAACAAGGCAACTATGAAGGATGGATAATGGCGAGACTAAAAAACCTAAAATAAAAGAACGAAGACTTTAGTTAGTAAATCGACGGTCCTAAAAACACCGCCATTTTTGTCGCTTTGGTTTCCATATCCGATTGCCTCTTGTCCTTTTCATTCTCGTCTTTCTTTTTCCGACAAAAAGGAAACAAACAAAACATTGTCCTCGTGTAAATCCAACAACAGAAATTCGCAGAATACAGTTAAGAACATAAGAAAAAAGGATCTTTTACTTTATTCGGATAAGAACAAACAAAGTGACTATTCTTCTCAAGGTTGGACCTTCGTTATCGTCGGTTTTACCTCCCCATGTTAGAAACAAAGTGTCCTTTTCATTATCTTCCTTCTTTTTCCGACAAAAAGACAAAAGACAAAATAAAAGGGACACCAATAATGCTGCTCTACACATGGAGAGGTAAAACGAAGATAATGAAGGACCTAGCTTGGAGCGAAACGTAACCTCGGTTGTCTTCAACCCTATCCATTTAGTTTGTGTGAAAAGATGGATTTAAAGGTGATTGACTTTTAAGATCGCACAAATAAAAACATACGGTCCTAAAAGTTAAGCAGACTTGTAAGTAAAGGACTTTTAAGACCGATTATTTATAATAACACGGTCCTAAAAGTTCCTGTGACTTTTAAGACCGACCTTTTATAATACGTCAGGACCTAAAAGTTCATGCGTACTTTTAAGCTTTTAGGAGCGGACACTAAAGCAATATACGGTCCTAAAAGTCTCATACTTATTACACCAAAGACTTTTTTGCGGACCTTTAAGACCGGACATCTTGTTAATGAACGGTCCTAAAAGTCTCAAATTTCCAACACTAAATTAAATAGCTATATCCACCATCCAATAATACATTCAGAAACCCAAAATGGACACAAGAAAATTGTTCGAAAAATTAACTAAATTTATTATTGAATTTTACATTGCCTATGTATATTTACAAATGAATTGTTAAAAAAAAAACAAATTTAGAAGATCGATTATTGTTGCTACGGGAATATACTTACAAATGAATTTAGGACATTAATTATTGTCCTTTTTGTGACTCTAAGATCAGACCATACAAATATTCACAAAACACATTGCGTATGTGCTCCAGTTCATCATGAGAAAAGGGAGTTTTGCATTGAAACATCGTAACATCAAAGACAAAGAATGAATTAACTTGCGTGCATATTTCATTTGTAAATAAGCGTTTTAAACTGAATTAACTTGCATAATATGTAACATCAAATACATTTACCTTTGCAGTTAAATTAGTATCCCCTCGCGTGGTAATATCATACATGTGTTTCATGATGTACTGGCCACATAAGTTGGACGCCGGTGGTTGCCGACGGGTCTAAAAAGAACAAGAAATATATATAAGAGCATATATATATATAGCTTAATGACCAAGTTCACAAGGCAGTGTGCTACAAATATTGTACCAACCTCTGGTCTGTACCATATGGGGTTGTCCTGAGTACCACGCCTTTTCTTTTCTACTCTTTGGAAGGTCCTCATGGCACTATGATCAAAATCACAAATTTATCAATGATTCACTGAAAATTCACAGCAGAGATTTCAGACAAGAGAATCAAAATGACATGCTTACTTGTTGATGGTCTGCACCAATGTAGGCAATGGCTCACCGTGAGTGGAGCATAAGAAGATAACTTTATGCTCCTCCATGCACATGAGGACCAAGCGCAGTGGCGGCTGAAAATTCACAAAGAAGTAAACTATATTCAAGTGATATATGTAGCGAGAATTAAGTGAATTGCGGACAAGATTTTTGATATGTACTGTGGAAGAATGGATAAAAGTACAACTTTCTTTTCACTTCACACACCCTCTTTGATATGTACTCTGTCTCTCCTCCATGGATGTTTGACTTGAATAGACGTGGCACAAGAATCCAAAATCGTTGATCCTGCCATTTTGAACCAATTCATGATGCAAGAACCTACAATAATGACATCGATCAAGGAATTAGTATATATGTATGTATGTCTAAACGATGCATTTAAATTATGTACTCATAGACAGAAGATACTTACTTCATAAAAATTTGAACAATTGCATCAATAAGCTCCTGTCGAGGAAGCAGCAGGGACTCAACATCAACGGTGTCAACTTGAATGGGCTGAGGATGAGGGACGCCTACTACTTCATTGGCGGGCCACGATTTATCCTTAAAATATCCACTCTTCATCGATCAGATATTTTTTCCCCGGGCGTGACTAACTTAGCAAAGTAGGGGATAGAGCTTGAGGAGGGATGGAGCTTGACGAGGGGATGGAACTTGAGGAGGAGGGGTTGAAGCTTCAGGAGCAGTAGAGACATGTACAAGCATCACTGGCCAAGGGATGAAGGTTCCCTTGACATCACTCACAAGCTTTAGCTCATCACTTTGGAGAGGGAGCGGTGCATCAATGATCACCATTTCAACTGACACTCTGACTTCATCATCAGGCATTTGTTGGTGGTGTACAGTTGATCCCAAGTTGTGAACAGTCCCTTTTGCAACCAATAATCGTCCATCATGATGATCGGGATCCTCCACATAAAGGTCACAAGGTTGCTCGACCGTCCAACAATGGAGCTCCTCTAGTGCTCGGGCGCACGGTTGCGAGTGAGTGTGTGAAAGGAACATCGGTCTCTCGGACGATTGCTCAAAAGCAGCCTCATCTGACTCAGTTCCTCCCTCATCTGGCTCATCTGGGATTGAAACATTGCAGTCATTGATGCTTCTTTAGCAGCCAGCGTCTGGTCCATCTCTTCCTGGGTAACCATACTTTGTCTATGGCGTTTGGATGTACCAAAGACTTGCTTTATGCCTACCCGTCCTCCAATCCCCCTTACACGCCCCGGGTGATCCGGTTTTCCGGTCACAACGGTCGAACATCATTCCTCTCGTCCGACACAAAAGATCCCTCTCGCTTCTTTCTTTTTAAGATCTTCCCGTAAGGTACGGATAACGAGAAGCTTAGTAATGAAACATGTTTAGTAACTAAAAAATAACAATAACGATACTTACAATTCTTTCAAAGCAACTAGACGAGTTTGTTCACTCGTGTAGGCGCCGCTTGGCTTTTGCCGAATATGCAACCACAACTCCTCGCGACGTATTGGAGATGGAGGAGCATGTATCACGAAGGATTGGATTCTTCATCATCCAATCTCTTCCGCTTGGCCGCCATCAAATCTTTTTCGGCCTTTTGATATCCGCGAGAAGCCCTATGAGGGCAATCATTCTTTCTACCTATCTCCCGTGCTTGTTCCCTTCTTTTCGTGAATCGGGATTGAAAACATCTATTAATTATGAATTCCAGCCATGCATGTCACTAATGAAATTAGAGAACTTCGCTTCATATGAACGTCAATCAAACGGTAGTCAAATTCTTCACTTCATCAAGTTTCAACATTTTATTTAAGGAAGATGTAGAATTGTATAAGAAATTGGAGCTATGTTTTGTAGTGCTAGCTAGATAGATAGGTTAAGAAACAAAAGAGAATTATGCTTACATAATAATACAAACTTGATCCTTTTTAAGGCATCCAGTGGGATCAGCAGTCCCCATTAGATAGTAACAATTGGATATATAAAGTTTCCCCCTTTTAAGACTATTCATTTCCTCCTTTACAAGACAAACCATTACACAATTAATACCTTCTCATCGTAATTTACCTTTTCGGGGTTGACATATCGACTTGCATAGACAAAGGCGGGAAATGTATACTTCTATTCACACACCGAACCATTCTATAACTAACGGGATTACATGAACACAATAACATTCACATATTCGCACAGGTTAATAAGCAAACAAAAGGGAAAACAAAACTAAATATAAACTCACCGAGCTTCGGGAGTGGTCGCAGAAGAACAAATTGTCGCCAAATTCGTTCATCAATAAATGTGTAAACTTCCCAAGGATGTTTGGCGGGCGGAACCTCGGAGAAAATATACGTGTTAGCGAGAAAGGTCTTAAACTTCCTCCACCGATCAGCAAAATAAGACAATGTCTTGTCTTTCAACTTCGACGATCGGGACAGTGTATGTAACCCGGATAGTCTCCCAAATAGGATCCTTTACATTCTTAGATTCCACACTTTTCCACTCATCCGTCAAGATGCTAACCTTGCTGCGTGTTAGACAGCCGACAAAACTATTATATTTGCTTTTATTAGGACCGACAGGTTCCAACCTTGCATCAAACTCGAATCTCGAGCTTTGACCCGGAAGTCCGACTTAGGGCCACATCCATCATTCGTGTGCCTCTTCTACCACGGCATGCGGGCGATTACGAGCCTCATTGTGAGATGAAGAGGGTTCGTTCTCACTCACACCGGTCACACCAGAACTCGGCGCGTTCGGAACACGAATAGAATCGTTTTCACCGTCCATTTTCAAGACGGGAAGAGAGGAATGCCCGAGCAAATGAGAGAGTAATAGGGGCGATGGTACGTGGGCGAGGAAGAGAGGTAATGCAACAGGAAGGGTTTCGGAACGTGAACAGAGGTTCTCCAAAGAGTAACAAAAGCTTTCGCGTGAAGAAATGTATATCTTGCGTTTATTTTTAAGACCGGATCCAAAAGAGACGGTCTTAATATTTACATTAATCCCAGTCATATTAAAAGTCCAAACTTAAAAGTTTAACCTTTAAGATCGTTTCTTATAAAACGCAGGTCTTAATATTAATGAACTTTTTTCATACCGGAAGTATCATATGTTCGGTCTTAAAAGAAAACTTTTAAGACCGTCTTTTTGGTAAGTTCGGTCTTAAAAATTTAGACTTTTTATATTTAAATTTTTCCTTATTATATTTTACCGCAGAAAATATAAGTACGGCTATATGATATATATTTAGTAAGTAATTGAAATTTCAATTCAATTTTTAAGACCGGTTGTTTTTTAGTCGGTCTCAATAATGTTTTTAAGAACGGTGAGAAATTGGTCCGGTGCAAGAAGTTCTTTATATTTACGGAACTGCCACGGTCATTCCTTTAAGACCGGGGTGTCGATTCTCCGCTCTAAATGAGGTGATCCTAAAGCCTTTTTTTGCACTAGTGTAATCCAAGTGCCCAATATTTAATTTAATTGCTTCTTCAATCTTCATGTGTAATAACACAAAAAACCAAAAAGAAAAAGAAAGAAAGAATTCCAAAATGATCAACTCAAACAATTCTGTCGATCAAGAACACAGAGTAATATTTTATTTCCTTCAAAGAAAAAGAATACATAAATTTATTTTAATTTTTTTAAAAAATAATAAATATGAAATTAAAATGTATTGACAAATGCATAAACAAAAAACGTAAACATATTTTACATGAAAAAATCTAGAAACGTGAACGTTTGCATTCAGGAGGAAGGCCCTGAGAGAATCGGTTGAGATCGGTGCAATAGTTATAGATCATAAAGTACTTCTGAGCCCATCTCACTCTTCTTCTACCATTAGCATCAAGCTCAATGCTTTGCACTTGAGAATCTGAGAATGACTTTGATGAAGACCATGAGAGATCTGTGGCTTTGAAGTTGCGATAATAAGCAGTGAAAGGAGCATTTGACCAATCAGTTTTCACCAAACCACCTCTTGTGGCCCAATCATCCGCATTCCAAAGGCTCGAATACATTCTCATGGCTTGCTTATTTGGGAAGGGAACCCCTTTAGCTTCCTCGTTCTCGAAAACCCTAATGGGAATATCATCAACCATGAATCTGCATGTGCATGCAAAAGTTAATAACCCATTTTCTACCAAAGATGATGAAAAAAAAGGATGATGTAGAACTCATAAGAGTAGAGTATTGTATGACTTACATAATGTGTTGTGGCTTCCAGACAATGGAGTATCTGTGGAAGTTTCTGGTAGGGTCGAACCAGAGATAGAACTGTTGCTCTCTGTTGCCTTTGCCTTGAGAGAAGACGTTGGTGTGAAGAATATAAGGATCCCCACTTACATTTCCCAAGAACTCAAAGTCAATCTCGTCATGGTTTGGTCCTTGTGACGACAACTGGATAAATAAACCATTTAATTAACTACTAAGCATACATGTGTGTGTGTGTGTGTGTAAGTTTTGAAGAAATCGAAGAATAACGTTAGTACATATGAAGGTAACTTACGTAGAAAGTGGTCACGGTGCCAGCAGAATTGCCAGAAACAAGCTTGATGTCCATGTCGATCCTTCCAAAAAGGAACTGTTTCTTGGTTTGGAAGCCAGAACCTGAGTACTTATCCAGAGAAAGAGAGAGAAGCTGACCTCCATTGAATATCTTCCCACGGTCACCACCCCATGTTATTTCAGTGTCTTGGAAGAAATTTGCAGAACATGAAGCCACCATAGAACTTATCATCACTATCCCAAGCACCATACCCACATAAAACCCTTTACAAGTAGTACAAGCCATTTTCTTTGTGTAGAGAGAGAGATTGTTCTTGATGAGTTGATGTGTGAGAGGTTAGACATGTAGAGAGTCTATAAATAGGTATTTGGGAAAGGAAGGAAGACGCGTTTGAAAGCTGGTGCCAGCTTTAGCAGCAACCTATAAATGCTGGAGGCTTTTGCTTTGTATTCTAATATGCATTAGTTTATTGTTTCATTTTAAGTTGCAGGTCTGTGAACATTAAAAATGATTCATATACATATGTTGACCCTATTGACATGTGATTTCAGAACCGGCCGATTCAAATTATAATTCAAGAAAAAAAAAAAAAGAATATTATATTACGCGGTGCAGATGCCAACTGGGTATGATATTATTGTAGGTGGAAAGAATAATTTCTAGGTACAACAGTCAATCTAGAAATTTATTTGGCCTTTAAAATCCATCCAACACTGTAAAGTATTTTTTTTAGATGCATATAGAGCCCTAAAATATTTTGTATTACACTCTACGCCAAGTATTTTTTTCATATAATCCATCACCCTAAAGTATCTATTTGTACAATTTTTCACTTAATTAAGGTAATTGTGGGTGTTGAGGACGCTGAAATAATTTCAGCGTGTTGGATAAACCTTAAGCCATTTTTTTGGTTTTTTGAACATCTATGTCAAAAATGTAGCTTTTGCATGCTGTCTATAGAGGCTGGAGGCTTTTTTTTTTTTTTTTTTTTTTTTGGGATTTAATTATTCTTTCATCTGTTTATGAGTTTATGCTAGTTTGAGAATAATGATTAAGAGAATTAATATGTGTATGGCTGGGCGTTTAGTATATAAGAACAAAATTAAAATATCGAAAAGGAAATATAGCGTGATGCCAACTGGTTATGGTGTTGTATATATGTGGAACGAATAATGTTATCACATGAAGCTACATTTTTTTTTCTTTTTTGAAATTTTTCTGTCAAGAGTAATGCTCCCCACACTCTGTGGATAATGTAATACATAACTTTTTCCATATATGAGTTTTGAATTTGATTTAGGACTCGTTTGTTATAAAGAAAGTTTGGAGGGAAAGGAAAGGAAAGGAATGGAAGATTTGAAAGATGAGGGAAGAAGGTTTAAGTTGTTTGGTAGGAAGAAAATGAAGAGTTGGTAGTTGGTAAAGAATTAGGAAATGTCTATTTTACCTTCAAAAGAAATTAATTCAAAATAAAAAAGAAAAATTTTTTTTTGCTAAAATATATTCTTGTTAAGTTTGAACTCGTGAAAAAAAAAAAAAAAAAAAAAAAAAAATTCGCCAAATTCAAACTTCCCGCCAATATTTGAACTTTCCCGCCAAGTTCGAACTTTCCGCCAAATTTGAATTTCGGGGTAACTGTCAAAAAGACACTTTCCTCGGGAAGATTATAGCTTTCCTTCCATTTTTCGATGGAAAGCATCTTCCCTCAAATAAGGAAGCTTGGACCTCACCGGAAGATGCCGGACTTTCTCTCGTACCAAACACCCAAATCCATGGGAAGATTGAGATCTTCCCTTTTTGAATTTGATTTAATGTTTTTTTGTCTTTTCCATAATTAATGTCTCTTCCAATCAATTTTTTTTTTTAAATATTCAAATGTTAGTTTTAACCACTGTGCACTATTAAAATAAATGGATTCTACTTCCCCAAAAACATCTCTTTTTTTATTTAAAAAAAAAAAAGAAAGTAAAAAAATAAAAAGTAGTGTCATTTTCATAATTTTTTGACATATTGGGTGTTCTTATTTAAAATTGAGACACTAAAAAAGGGAATTTTGGCATCCTAATTAAAAAAGAAACATCAAAAGTATTACTTTTGGCGTCCCTTTTAGAGTTTGAGACGCTTATTTGGAACTTTAGGTGTCCCAGATTTATGTTGGGATGCCTATATGCATACTTTAGACATCCCAAATTAAAATTGAGACGTAAAAAAGATTAAAAAAAATTGTGCAAATGCATTAGATCTAGCCTTCTTTTCAAATCCCACCTCTACCACTATACTCTTCTCTTACTCAGCCTCCACCGCACTGTGCACCTCTCCCAAATTATGAGCTTTATATTTAATTGCTGAGAAATGTTGTTTGAAGAGAGAAGCTAGAAGCCTATCCAAAAAATTTCATGGTAATTGGACATCAATTACCTATCAAATTAAAGCTTGTTATGTCTACTTTAATCTTGTAAAATTTCATGGCAATTAGACATCAATTACTATCCAAAAAACACGCCACAATATTACCGCTCTCACAGGATTTTCCAGACATATTTCAAGGTTTCTATATAACTCAATCCCAAAGCTTCCAAAATTTCTACCGAACCTCTACCCCACACAATTTTTTGTTTTGAACACCATGGAATAATCAAAATGACCAAAATCCAACTCCTTGACCATGACCTGTTCGGACCGAAATTAAAGGTCCAATGTGACAATTTACCAATTCACAATTTATCTCATATGCTCTCAAATTACCATATAATCACATATTCATGAACAAATCATTATGAGGCTCCAAGAATCCTAGTTGGCTGAAAATATAGGATTTTACAAGGTATTCAAAAACTCATCCAAACCTCAAACCAATTAGTTTAAAATAAAGCTTACGCTGACCTTATCACGATTCTACAGTTGGTTTGGAATTTCCGCAATAACTCGGCTAATCCGATAACTTGGAACTCCTCCTATGAGAAAACAGAAACCATAGAATTGAAGCTCTCGAGATGTAGAACAATGTTTGTGAAGAGAGTTTTTAGATTTGAAGTGGTTTAGTAGGAGTTTTGGCTTGATCTAATTTTCTCTTTCTTCTTCCATCTCATACACCTTCACCCTCTCCTTCGTATGATCTGAATGTGTGTCCAGCTGATGACTAAATGAAGTGTAGATTTTTTTATTAAAGAAATGATTAAGTCGTCTAAAGGAGAGAAATAACATTTAGGCTTAAATTTTCACTTATTACCATGATACCAATCAATTGAATCCCATTTGTTTTGTTGTTCGAAAATGACGGATATGACTCCCATTTTCATTTAATGCAATCCGACTTTGGTCCAATCAATATGGAAATATTGGATATTAAAGTGATGTTGGCGGTTTAGACAAGAAAAGCTGATGAGTTTTATAGGCTTGACCGAAAATTCATGGGAGGAAGGGTTGATGTGGCGTGTTAACCATAAAGCATATAAAACATATTTATGTCTTAGCTGATTTAATCAATTGGTGAAGTGGGGTGTTGTGGAAGTTCATTCCAATATGATCCCATCTAATCATCCACAAGTTGGATAAATGTCAAAAATAAATCTTTAATTCTTTATAAGGATTTTTCTTCCTCAATTAGCTTCTCTGTGCCACATTATATTGCTTCTAAATTTTTTAAGCCAAAATCATCCCTTTACTAATTATTCTTTAATTTTTCCTCATAATCTCTAATAAATATTCATGCAACCATCTTCTCATCCCTTTGGTCAAATTTAATAAACTAAAATGGAACAAATAAATGTTAATTCCATTTTATCTCATGTTGTGCTAGCATAGCAAATTTAGGATGTTACACTAGTAGCATCAGGTGAGAGAGTGGGATAGAGGGCGGTGAGAGAGAAGAAAGGTGAGTGAGATGAGAGAGAATTGATAGAGAAAAGAGAACATCGAAGAAGGAGGGATTGACATATGGATAAGTGTGGGGCCCACCAAGACAAAAAGTAACATCCGTTTGAATAAGTTGGTGTGTATTTTTGTGCCCAAGAAATATATATTGTACTAGATGCACATTTGGTAAAAGTGCATGAACATTTTTGCACCTTACTATATTGACTCTTGTACAACAATATGGGGCCCACCACTAAAAACTAAAAAGTAACTGTTGTTAGCTCAAACAAATGGATGTGACATTTATGTAACTTTTTGTAATCTTCATAGGCATTTTTGCGCCTAAAAAATATATATGGTGTCAGGTTCACATTTAGTAAAGTTCATAGTCATTTATGTCCCTGAACCCTTTTTTATACTATCAACAGGTATCCAATGCTTCTTTTTTTTTTAAAAAAAAAAATCTTATTATCAAGTATCTGAGCATCTAACTACAATGATTTCGGGGTGTATCGTTACCTCTCCATGGATAATTGTTTATTTTCCAAAGACATTATTTTATACACTATCATATTATAATGGATCCACAATCATATCTTGTGTAAAAATTGTTATTGTGGAGTTAGTGTTGTAAGACTCGTGGGCTATAAAATCTTTTGTTCAACAATTGTGCTCAAAGTTATGGATTTCCTGTAATGGGTTTATGGCCAAAATTTGTACCTTGGACCTCAACGTGTGTGTGTATTGAACAGAAAAAGGGTTTTTCATAATTATTTGCTAATCCGGTTTTAAGAAAACATTATGGTTAATTGTTGTTTAGATAGAAAGGGTCTTTTCAAATTCAGAGTTATGAGTTTTCCAAAGATGAGAGCTTACAAATGTTTAGAAGAGCTCGATTTTTGCTTCGATCAGCTGAGAAGAAACTAAAGTTCGGATTTGAGTTCTTATCAAATGAAGTTATGCTACCCAAGTGGGTGCTTGTTCAAAGACCTATGATCTTGTTGTATATCATGGAAGATAGGGTGATTCCTAAAGAGGATATATGGAAAAAAGGAAAAGGAAAGAGAAAGATGAAAGTTGAAGAACAAGAAGCAAGATAAGACTTAATACTTGATTTTCACCTTCTAAATTATCTTTCTAGCTCTTAAGGCCATCATAAAAGTTGTTCCTCTCATTTATATAGTTTTGTTTTCTTGAGAAGAGGTATTTTGTGTAGTTTACAAAATGGTAAAGTTGGAGAAATCAAGAACAAGCCGAAAGTGAAAGATGTGAGCTTAGGCTTCATTTTGATGTATGTATTGTGTGGATTGGTGGATTTTTTAGCAATCCTTTTGTTGCCCTAATTTTTGGTTAAATAGGGTTTTTAGAGTTTCATGATGCTTTGTTCATATACATTTGGTTATATGATGTTTTGGAAGCATATGAATCTAGAGTTTAGTGAGTAAATTGTGAATTAGTCAATTGTTATTTTGAAACCCTAACATTTCGATCAGAATAGGGCATGAAGAATGGGTATGATTTTGCTGTTTTAAGGTCTCCAATGAATTCCTTGGGCAAAATTTCATAGGAGCAGGCTGTTAGTATGATTTTAGAAAGAATTGATTTGCAATTCAAAAGTTAGAACAATGCTGCCAATTAGGATTTCCTGCGTGGCAATATGAATTTATTGTGTTTTTGGGTAATAGAATGTTTTCCAATGGTCATGAAACTTTAAGCTATAAAAATATACTTATCAAGCTTTAATTTTATAGGTAATCTTTGTCATTTGGACTATTACATTAAGAATTATAAATTTTTGAAGTTAGACATTGAATTTGGAATGAATTTTGCGGCATTGAGGCTTTAGTCATAATTATGGAATTCTGTAGCTATAATTGGCTTTGGGTAATTTTAACTTTAAAATATAGGGATAAAGGTCTTAAATGCCATGGAAGTTTTCGCTTAGGAGCACTGGTAAGACGGAAGTTTTTTTTGGACAAAAAATGCCACGGAAGTTCACAAAACGTAGCAATTTTGCCCCTCCGTTAATTTTGACCGTTAAGTTTAACTAAGTGCACACATGACATACCACCTCATCAATCAAATTAGTTAAGTATCATTTGTTGCCCCGGAAGTTTTCACTGAGGAGCAATTTTGCCCCAGAAGTTTTCACTGATGATCAATTTTACCCCGAAAGTTTACAAAACGTAGCAATTTTGCCCTTTTGTCCCCCAATATTAAATTTGACTATTAAATCAGTCAAAGACCACACATGTCATACCTTGAAAAGGTCGAACTTGGAGTCAAAGAAGGAGATTCTTGAGAAGTTGAGCTCAAGGCGACCAGAATTTGTGAAGCCGAACTGGTCAAAAGGACTGAAAGATCCGTCACAAAACCCAGAGGAAGCATCACTTATGATCTAAGCAAATGATCAGTCTATACAAACGTAAATATTATCACTATTGATTTGTTTTACTGAACCAATTTTTGGAATGATTCATTTCTTGTTTTGCGTTTCATTTGCTTAGATCATAAGTGATGCTTTCGGGTTTTTACAAACCTTTCATTCCCTTTGACCATTCGGCTTCACAAATTCTCGGGTCGCTTTGAGCTTAACATCTTAAGGATCTCCTTCTCTGACTCCAAGTTTGACCTTTTCAAGGCATGACATGTGTGATCTTTGATTGATTTAATAGTCAAATTTAATATTGGGGGACAGAAGGGCAAAATTACTAGGTTTTATAAACTGGGGCAAAATTGCTCATCAGTGAAAACATCCAGGGAAAAATGATGCTATTGATTGATGAGGTGACATGCCACGTGTGCACTCGGTTAAACTTAACGGTCAAAATTAACGGAGGGGCAAAATTGCTACGTTTTGTGAACTTCCGTGGCATTTTTGGTCCAAAAAAACTTCCATCTTCCTAGTGCTCCTGAGCAAAAACTTCCATGGCATTTTTAAGACCATTATCCCTAAAATATATTCAAAGAGCTTTAAATAGGAATTTGAGTCACCCAAATTGGAAATCTATAGAATTAATTATAATTTTCCAAAGTTTGGTCAAAATGCTAGTATCTTTTAGCTACCATGTGAATTTAAGAAGGAAAGGGTCAAATGTAATAAGTGTAAACTCTAACGGTGAAAGTAAGCCTATAAGGCTAAGGCAGCCCCATTAGGCATTCATTTTCCATGGCTAATAATATAGGCCGGCTTTTTGACCAAAATAATCATTTTTTTAAAAAAAATTGGAATAATACACGTTCAAACTATTATCCAATCTAATGCTCATACTTTGTCACGTGAGAGGGGCCCACGCCAGCGGGCGGATGGCGTGAGACTCTCTCACGCTTCGTCAGCGTGAGGGATCTCTCACGCATCGGTGGCGTGCGACAGTCTCACGTGATTAATAAAAAAATAATTAATTAATTAAAATAATTTAATTAATTATATAATTAATTATAAATAATAAAAAATTAATAATAATTTTAATTAATAATTAAGAAAATTAAAATATCTAAAATTTATTATAAACTTTAGGAACAAGATTAATTAGTAAATTAATTAATTAATTATTATAAACCGAAGATAGATGACTAATTATTTAATATTTTGTACATTAACAATTTGATATATAAAGTATCCATCTTAGATAAGATAAATTTAAATAGTGAATAATAATTAGTCAAATAATTAATTCACTAATTAAAAATTTACAATAACACAACGGATGATCCACGCTTTACGCTTTGTTATAACTAAATTATACGCGTAATCTTTTGTTATTTGTTATAATATAATTTTAGTTATAACAAATAACAAAAGATTACGTAAAAAAGATAATTTAGTTATAACAAAGCGTAAAGCGTGGATCATCCGTTGTGTTATTGTAAATTTTTAATTAGTGAATTAATTATTTGACTATTTATTATTTCTATTTAAACTTATTCTCGATGGATACTTTATATATCAAATTGTTAATGTACAAAATATTAAATAATTAGTCATCTATCTTCGGTTTATAATAATTAATTTACTAATTAATCTTGTTCCTAGAGTTTATAATAAATTTTAGATATTTTAATTTTCTTAATTATTAATTAAAATTATTATTAATTTTTTATTATTTATAATTAATTATATATTTAATTAAATTATTTTAATTAATTAATTGTTTTTTTATTAATCACGTGAGACTGTCTCACGCCATCGCAGCGTGAGAGGTCTCACGCCACCGGAAAGCGTGAGAGTCTCACGCCACTACCGTGGCGTGGGCCCCCTCTCACGTGATGTGGCGTGAACATTAAATTGGATAATAGTTTTAGGCGGTGCATTATTCTGGTAATTTTTTTTTTAAAAATGATTATTTTGGTCAAAAAGCCAATATAGGCCATGAGAAGTCAAGAAAGAAGAAGAATAGAAGATGCTTCAAGCTTCTCTGATGGTTGGAAGAAAAGGAAACCGTGAAGGACATTAGTTTACACGATAGTGAATTTACTTAACTTGCATGTATTTAATGTGTATGTTGTGTATTGATGTGTGGTATTGCTTTGTTGAATGATTGAATGAAGCTCTATTTTTGTTTATAGTGTGACCATATTTAAGTTGCACAAAACATTGAGCATGCAAAAATTTCATTATGTGAACATGAGCCTATGTAAGGCGAACATATATTGCACTAGCATTTATGTTACATGCATTGTTAATACTGTTTGCCATTTAGATATTCCCCCAACCATATAGGTACATGAATATGAAAGACAAGAATACTTGAAGATGAACCAGAAGAAAGAATGACAAAGAATTAAAGAATGATAGTATAATAATTTATTGTATGTAAATTATTTGCATAACAATATATATATATATTCATATGGAAAGGCAAATTTTAGTTGAACGATAAATGGAATCATTCAGAACAAGAATTACGTCTGATATTTGGTAAGAATAGCGGCTAATCGTCGTTAATTAACTTCTTTGTAATTGTATAGTAACGTTTTCGATGCATAATTAAAAGGGTATGTAGAATGGTTCTCACCAACCCCAACCAAATAATGCCTTAATTGATTATTATTATTAAAGGAGTAAATTAAAAAAGAGGTTTACACTTCTTATGTTGTATGAGAAGAAGAAGATTCTTATGCACATGAAATGGTGGGACCCACATCTTTTTAAGAAAATAAAAAACAAAAAACTCAAGCATGAAAATTAAAATAACTATGACATAAGGATACACTTCTCCTATAATATGAGATTTATATTTTCCATTAAAAAAACGAAAGAAATATTTCTCATACTAGGTAGGATCAAGATCGAAGCGTACATATATTTTTCATTCAACGTCTTGTTTTGGTTTTTCAAATAAAAAATAAAAGTGATCCGTCTACGACGGTCTACCTGGTCGGGATTGTCTCAGCAGCATTTTTTCTCAGCTTCCCTCAGAATCCTATATCTCGTCCATCCGATAATCTAATAGCCCATGCTGCGCCAAGTCATCAAGCCATTAAATTAAAAAAGAAACTGAATCCTGAGGAAGGATCACCGACACAACGCCTTCGACCTTCGGCCTCTCTCCCTTCTTCTTGTTTTTTTTGGCTCGAGATCTCTCTCTTCTTCTGACTCTCAGCCATTAGCGACCATTACATTGCGCTGTTGCAAGTGATTTTTTTTTTTTTTTTTACCTCTGGCTATATAAAACTGATATTGTTTTGCACACAATTATGAGAAAGTCTCAGCGGCAAGAGAAAAGGGAAAAAGATTGAACCTTGTAGGGAATGTCCGACGGAGAATCTTAGAAGAAGCCAGGTCGAAATGAAGAATCTTAATTGAGTTTTGACACCATTATTGCCTCACTCGAAATCAAACAAGCATGTTTCTGAGTCATCATGCAATCACCTCTATTTCTCTTTGCTCTTATCATCCCCCTCCTCTTCCTATGTCAGGATTTTAATTTTCTACAACAGAGGGCATTCTCCAATCCTCTCTGGTGACATTCCCACAACTTCGGCAAGCAAATTTTTTTTATCTCTAGCTGTATAAATCTATATAAGATTTTTAGTAGTCCTGCTAAATTCCTAATGAACGCGCATTCTTTAAACGGGGAAAGGAGGAGGAGGATAAGAGCAGTAAGAGAGAGAGACGGGAGGCTGGGATAATCTCTTCCTCGTTCTCAAAATCAATAGACACAATAAGCTCTTTTTGCTTTGACTAACTCATTAACGAAAGCTGTTGCTTTAATCGCTTGGAAACCATTCATCACAAACCCTGTTGCTTAACTCTTCTTGTTTCCTTCTTTTTGAGTTCAAATTCGTTGAATCAAAGTTGTTCCCAATAGTCAATTTTACTTTAGTTGTTGCAATTTGCTACTCAGATTACTTGAAACATTAAAAAAAAAAAAAAAAAAAAAAAAAAAAAAAAAAAGCATACATCAGGAGGAGGACGATATTATGCGCTGGAAGATTGAGTAAGAACAATGACAGATTTGGTTTACCAGCCATGGGAGTCAGAACGGAAGAGGAGAGAGGGATGAAGAAGGAGAGATGAGTTTGACGATGACGTGGTGCATTCCTAGCTTTTAGATTAGTTGGACGCACAGGATTTGCAGCTTCTGAGAGAAGAGGAGAAAAACGATACTGAGTGAATCTGCTTCCGGTCTACCTGTGCTCGTGCCCTAACCCTTCAATTTAGTTTTTATTTTTTTTTATTTTTATTTTCTAGAAAAAAAATGCATAGAAATAATGTTTGATAAATTCATTTTTTTTTTCCGAAATAAACTGATTATTTTTTATCTTGGGAATTAAAAAAAAAAAGGGTAAAAAATTTCTGCTTGTGAGCTTCAGAGATTCCTCTAATCGTCCTCTCAAAAGCTCGTCTGGTCCTCTCAAGAGCAGAGCTCTCGTCCTCGCGTCGTCTGGTCCGAGTACGAACCTCCTGTCGTCCGTTGCTCAGAAGCGCAGATCTCTCCTCTCCAGTCTTCAAATAGCGGTTCTTGTTTCTCCATCCACTGAAGAATAAAGCTCTCCTCTCATTCATCGATTGGTTCTGTTCTGGGCTAAAATCGTCGTCTCGGCTCCGTACCCAGCGCCCTTCGCCACCGTCGCCATTTCTTCGCATCTCTTCTCTTGTCCAACTGTGGAGATTTCGAGCTCGTCCTCGATTCACCGGTAATTTCACAAGCATTCGATGTCGCAACCCCCCCCCCCCCCCCAAACAATGTTTTTTGTTTCTTCATCGAGTTATTTTTCTAAGATTCATTCAATGCAAACCGCAACCTGTGATTTTGGGACATGTATGAGAATGTTAAAGGATGAAATCATGTAGTTCTGTTTATTTTTCTAAGATTCATTTATCGATTTATTTTTTCTTGGCGTAGTTTTGGCATCTGAGATGCTATTGATTTTTGTCTTTCCTGTCTCTTATACAACTTTTCGAATGTTCTGTTGGATATTTTTGGCCCTGGGATGAATATGTATTCTTTTATTGTTGTAGTGGGTCTGAATTTGATCGTTTGGTTGTGTTGAAAAATGTTTACGTATTCCCATTAAATATGCAATACTGGGAGTAAGAATTGCTGCTGGTGGCTGTAATTTTATCATATATAGATTACGTTTAACTGAGAGTCCAGAAAGGCACAAGAGATTCAAATTTCAAACACCTTTCTTTCAATCTTCATTTTGGGAAAATTGCTTATGCTACCTTGAAATTAGTTGTACGTAGAATATTTGGTCTGCAAGTTCTATTTGTATTCAACCATGATGCTTTTTAATTTAGAATGCTCAATCCTTTGGCTTTGAATGGGGGATGGGATGGCATTCCCATTGATGACTTCACAATATCTATTAGATAGTAGAAAACTCAAATTCAATTGAAGAAAGGATTGTCACTGTAGCAAAAAAAGGTGAAAGCTTAGGCGAGTATAGCGTGTGTTGGATGTCTAAATTTACATTTTTAGAATATTGTTTGATATGAATATGATCAATACTGCTAGCCTTGAAATCCAGTATTTCCTGTTAGTTTATCACATAACCTGTGTCTCTGGTAAATCCAGTATTTCCTCTTCAAATATATAACCTGTGATTTGGGACATGTATTTCCAGTACTTCCTGAGGAATTCGATTACTACCTTGAAATCCAGCATTTCCTGTTAGTTTGATTAAAAAAAAAAAAAAAAAAAAAAAAAAAAAAAAAAAAAACTTGTTACTAACTACTAATCACATGTTTTATGGTTGTTTATTGAAAGCGTTTGGGACATGTATGAGAATGCTAAAGGATGAAATCATTTGAAGTGTTATATTGAATTACAGAAGCCTTAAGAGACAGTAGGTTCTGTGCATTTTGGCCCAATGTTTATTTTGTTACTTTTGTTTCTCTCAAGTTTTAAGACTTTAAGCTTAGTAAATGAATGGAAAATAAAAATCCATGCAAGAGTTTCTGTTTCTCACTAGTTCAGGGGTCAGATGGCTTTGGTTGAATTAGGTTAACAAACTTAATTCTGATTCTCAGCATATAAAAAAAAAAAAAAAAAAAAAAAAAAAAAAAAAAAAAAAAGTGTTAACAAGCGTAATTCTTATTCTCGGAGTAAAAACAAAATGAGTTAACAAACGTAATTTTGATTCTTAAAACTCTTCCAAAGCACAGAATCAGAAAAAACTGTTTTATCTCAGAAACAGTGTTGGGAAAAGAATGGTTGCCATGCATACCCCTACTTTCCTGTGGTCATGGGGGATTGAGTGAACCTCCAAAGTATTTCCTCCTCATTCCTCTGTGTTCAAGCTTTTGCCTTTCTTTTGATTCCAGAGCTTGTAGCCTTCAACAAAACTCCTTCCCAATCCATCACGTGTAGTATTCAGAGTCCTTTTTCTGCCACTGTCATTGGAATACACAGGGAGGAGTGTAATTTGATTGTTACTTTTCTTCTATTTACTTTTCATTTATGCCTACCTTGTCTGCTAGACCTTTTCTGTTCATATGGACGTCGGAATTGTCAATCAGGAAATTGTTCTTTTTTTGTTATTTTTCGTTGAAAGCTTAGTCTTTAATGGAAGGAAACAATCCACTGCATTCTGATCCATTTTTCTTCTGTTTCCCATTGAAGTATATATAGCTTGCCAAGCTAATAAGTCTTGTCGTGGTTTATATGGGACACAATTTCTGTACAGTTTTTTTCCCCCTTGCAGTTGCCTAAGATGGATGTTTTTCCTTCTCTCCTTTCTGGGGTAAAGTCAAATACTTCTCTACGAATATAATTTCATGCTGTATTGTTTATTGAGATGTGGATTTGTCAAAGCTACTTTCTCCATTTTCCCAGTTTGGCACTTGATAACATTTAATCTGATCTCTGCGACTAGTAATTCCTCCAACATATTATTATACTGATATTGTAATTCAAACAAAATTTGATTTCATAGGTGAATGACCAGAAGCTAATCACTCCATTATCTATTTTTTGTCAAATGATTATTAATTTTAGTGATTGAGGGATTGTAAGGATGGATATTCTCAATATTGTTGTATTTTGTTATGGTTATTTTTCTTTGAAAAAGTGCTGATGATGCTTAACAAGTTAATAGATTCTTGATTTGAATTTGATCTAATACATATATAGTGTGACATCCTGAGACTCTTTTCCTGAATAGTAAGTAGTTAGATATTTAATTAGATAACTATAAAAAATAACAATTTTAGTTAATTATATAAAGAAGAAAGGATTTAAAATTTATTAATTAGTTAGAGAAAAGAGTATTCTATCGTAGAGCTAAGAATATAAGTGTCTGTGTGTGTGGGTATATATTCATGTGTTTGGATATGTTGGTCTTTAAATTAAATTGGAGGTCAGTTCAAATTAATTTTTTCAAAAAGAAAAACTTGGTCCTAGTAAAGTAAATTTATCCCCACTAACTCAGCCCTTATATTTTGATAACCTAAACCCAATTCATTTCCCACGTTCTCCTCATGGTGAAAATGTTGAACCAGAGAGAGGAAATGAGTTTCATGCTTTTCAGCCTAATCTTTCTCTTGCATGGTGAGGAAAATGGGATTAATTAGGTATGTCATATAAAAGATTATATTCTCACTTATGTCTACCTATCCCATTGATTAGACATCTGATTTAGAAACTTGTAAGGATTTTGCAGTTCCAGGTTTTTTTGTTTGGTAAAATTGGCCAAGAACAGAGGGATTTGGGCATGCATTTATCCTTTTCATTTACTACAACATTCCCCATCTTTCTCCATCTCTTGCTATCCCTAGTATGTAATAATCAAAGCATTATTAGTTCCGTCACTATAATCCTTCTCTCCAACAAGTTTCTCACATATCTTTCACTCACATTAGCGGCATAGTTGAGAGCCTTTCCTGATTCATTACTGCCCACGGTTTTGACATTTCCTTATATAATGGAGCTGCCACAAATTTTTATCAATTTTCTTTAATAAATAAATATGAATATTTGATAGTTCAATGAATAACGATTAGATATGAAATAGCCATCAGGCGTGCTAATGGAAATTGGATTTCATGAAAAAATATTATTAGGATTCGGTTAGTAGGAGTATTATATGTAATTGTTTGATTTGTTTTGCTAGAGTAGAGATGGTTTGCTGAATATGAGGATAATTTTTTTATTATCATTTGAATTGTGATATTTTATATAGATGTGTGTGTGTGTTTTTATTTTTGTATTACATTGGTATGAGTACTTCAAGACTAAATAACATGTGGCTTAGATAGTGTTATAATTAGTAAGGAAATCGTAAGCATTTTGAGATATGTTAAAAAGTAGTTATTTTAAAGTAAATTCATGTTTATTAATGTGCATGGCTCAAACTCATCTTCCTTAGGAAGCAAGGAGGGACAGTGGATCATTGTAAAAGCTCACTAGGCGATTTTGGAAGCAATGGAAAAAGGTAATTAGTTTTATTGTTGTTTCTTCCATTTATCTATGAATGCTTGCCAAAATTATTATAGAAGTATGTGCTTCATGAAGATTATTTGCATTCACTCATGAAATGGTGAATATTTAGTTATATGAAAAAGACTGTAACGCTAGGTGGCTTACCTAGTAATAAGGCTTACCTAGTAATAAGGCCCTTGGTTGAGGCCATGTTTTATAAATTATTTAAGTGATTTCACTTAGTAGTTGGTAGGCTAGCTTATTGATGCCAAGACATAGAAATCATTGATGCGATCCATTATGAACATGAGCATTCATCCATTCTTTTCATAACATTACTTATGCATAACATTTTTTTAATGTGAACAATCTACTAAAATACTAGGATTTTCATCTTACCTTTTTAAATATCGTTTTACAAGACCAATTATAGAAGAGCAAGGAAGTAATGATATATGTATATATAAAATCCTTGTAATTATTTTGATGAGATTGTGAATATTTGTTAATGATAATGGAACCTAATGTTGTGAATATTTTGGGATTATAGAATAGCGTATGTAAGGATATTTCGATGTTCTTAATGTCACATAAATTTGTATGTGTATATAGTTCTAGTAGTGTAAGTTTCATCAACAAGTTGTTGGTTGAGGTGACAAGTGGCCTCAACCCCGTAAGGAGGAGAACACAAGTTCAAAACCCTGGAAGCATACTTGTTGGGAGAGGTGAGAATCCTTTACCCTCCAAGTCTCGAGGGGGAAACCCTTGACCAATAAAAAGAAAGTGTAAGTTTCTTGGTTAGTAGTGTAGAGTTATTCAAATAGTATGAGAATAATTTTATTTATACCAAAGGATTAAAATCATTGTTTTTTAAAAAAGTGTTATGTGGCAGTAGAAGAATAAGCCACTGATTAGTAATAATACTTGTTAACTACTTACAGTTAGAATGTTATACCAGAACTAGTGAACTATAGAAGAATTATAAATTGCTATACTTGTACTCACTAGGAATTGTGGAATAAGAAATTACTTTTAGTTCTTCTCTCTCTTTCTCTTTGGCCTGTACCAAAAAGATTGCTCATATATTCTTGTAGATAGTTTAATTTATAGAAAGGTGATTATGTTAAGTTGATATATGCCCGTTGAGAATGTTGTAAAGTTGTAAAGAGGGACGTTGCCCTAAGTGTTTGTATGTTGCTGAATGTTGATAATGCTTAGTGGTAGTAACTTAATTTTGATACTCCCTCCGATCCTAATTATAGGACATTTAACCGATTTTGGGGAGATTAAGGAGGGGAGTTAAGTTAGTTAATTTTACTCATTTTCCTATAATATTCTTGTATAAATTTAAAATGACATAAGTAAAAGTAAATCAACAACCTTTACCACATACCTTTCTCATCTACACACATGTGTGTGCGTGTGTGTGTACATATATCTACACACATTTATATGTATACACACACCTGTATAGACACACCCAAAACACACACACAGATATATATATATATCTCTATATATATATATATATAACACACACACACATATATAAAATCTACATATGTATTTGTGTGTGTGTGTATACACACACACATATGTATGTATATCTACACATATATACTGACAGATACACACACACACATATACATATATGTGTGCGTCTATACACACACATATATACATACATATATATCCAAACACATATATAGACACACACACACAGAGATGGGTGTGTGTAAATGTGTGTGTCTCTATATATAGGCAAATTAACGTCAGCTGATTGATAAATAAATTAAAATCCAACAATTCAAAAGTTTCACTGACTAGAAGAGTCTACGCACCCACATACATTGATACATATATTCACCAAAAACCAAACACTTGAAAGAATAAAATAGGTGTATTTTAGGAAGAAATTGACAAAAATTAAAATTTTATCCTATAATTAGGACCAAAACCAACTCCCAAATGTTTTCTTATAATTAGGACCGGAGGGAGTAATATTTATGTCTTGAATTAGGAATTTTTTGTTTTTAACTTTATTTCTTTGAAAAGATGTGCCGAAATAGTAATTGTTTGTTTCTTCGTTGATTCATCATTTTATTTAATTTTTTGTGACGATAACATGAATTAGTTGAGTTCAGGGGTCAAGGTAGGTATAATTGTGTTGATTTAGTTATCATTGAATATACAGAGATCAAAAGAAGCCCTTGATCCGAAAGCTTAGCAACTTCCAGTAGCTGATTCTTTTTGGGAAAAAAAAGTGACTACCCAACAACAACATCATCGTTTCAGTGAGACACATGCTCTGCATCTTGCTCCGCAGATGATTTGAATGTGATACTTTGTTTCAGGTTCATGCCTTGTAAGCCAGATATTCTAGCGTTCTGGATTTGGTTCTAGTAGTACTAACAACCACCCTGCAATGTAATAAGAATTACCTTTATTAGGGAATTTTGTTTTCTTTCCTTCTTCTCCTTAACTTTCTGTCTTTGCCATGGCCAACAACGCCAAAGAAGAACCCAAAACCGCTCCCCAGTCCGATCGCTGGTACAATCTCACGCTTGGTTCTTCCTTCAAAGATGAGTCTTCCAACAAATATTGCACTCTGCGTTGTAAGTATTTACAGGAAAATCTGATCATTCTTTTCTGTTTATTAGTTTATAGCAGCCAAACAAGAAGATTTATGTTTGATTTGTCAATTGATTTTGGGATTTCAGCATATTCATGGTTTTCTTTATCTTCAATTTGTGGGTTTTAACGTTAGAAAATTCTGAACTTTGTGTTGTGTAGATGAATTTAAACCTGCTTCTGTTGATAAGACTAAGTCAGGATTACTTCGCAAGACCAAGGAAAATAGGGTCTCCGTGGAATTTCAGAATAACCAAATTGGAAAACCTAAAGTCACCTTTGAGGGGAGTAGCGAGGAATACAAGGAAAACGATGCTGTATTGTTCTTTGATGGTGAGACATTTCGATTGGAGCGGCTTCATAGGGCTGTAAAGCAACTGCGGCTTCTTCGCTTGCCTGGTGAATCAGCAGCTGCTGCAGCAGCACCTGTGGCTGCTCCATCTGCACCAGCTTTAGATATTCGGTCATCTCCCATTGGGAAGCCGACAAAACCCCCTACTTCAAGCAGAAGCTTGGTTCAACCTGTAAGCTCTCACTAACCATTTAAACATCTCGCATAAATGGTTTTGTTGGATGAGCGTTTTATTACTTCAGTTTCAGTCTATGATGCAGGAGACTTGCCATTACATAATGTATATATCTTGTTACAATAGATTAAGGGCGTTGCTGTTTTGAATGTTGCTTAAATCTAACAACTGATATGCCTTCCAACTAAGTATACATTCATTCAGTGCAAAAAAACAGATCTGAAAATTTTTAATAAATAAAATACTGACTCAGCATATAATCCTAACTAACACTACTTAATCCTAACCTTGTGCAGAACTTAACTAACCACCAAAACCACTACTAAAACAACTAAAATAAAGATTAACAAAATTAAATCGGACTAATTCAATCCCCTAAATTAACTGCACGTGATTTCCAAACTTGGTACTCTATCAGACACCCTTTGAATCTCTTTTCCTAGGTGTTATTTGGATTTTGATCTTGGTCTTGGTCATCACTTTTGTGACTGCAAAAGGAAAGCAAATTGTTTATTTCTTCTTCTATCTCCCCCCCCCCCCCTTCTCTTTTTTCCTTTTAATGGCCTAAATGATGCTTGCTTTGATTGTGTGCAGATTGAGGTGGAACGTATTGATATTGGTGAAACAGAGAATACTGGTATGTATAATATTATTAGAAGGTTTGTGTAAAATACAGATCTTGAATTTTACAATATCACAGTTGATAATCCAGAGAAACTACGTGAATATTATGCTGCATTATTTATTTTTGGTCTTTAATTTCATTCTTATCTCATGATCCACCTTTTCCTTTGGCTTGGGGACATGATGTATGTTCTAAGTAGTTCATTTTCTTTATCATGATTTGATGCTGCTAGATACAATCTTTTTTATATACAATCCTGGAAACAGCTTCTCTGCTTGTAGGGGTAAGGCTGCGTATATCTATCCCTTTCTAGACTCCTCCTGGTGGGAGCTTTATGCACTGGGCTGCGCTTTTTTTATCTAGGAGGAGCTATGTATTTTATAATTCATTGGTTTTATAGTATATACTTTATTTTTATTCTCCAACCTGATGATTTGTGTGTCGTCATTATCTCTGCTGTTGGCTGCGATTTCCCACTGGATCTTCCATATCCAAAAGAATGTTGTTGGAAATTTTCCATGTTATGACTCTAAGCCTTTTGAATTATTATGGTTCATTTCTAACCAACGTTTTAATGCTGACCTATTAATTATGATTGTCATTAATTGCCATGTGTTATGGCATATGATATATCTCTCTCCTGCCTCCCTTTTTTGTGTTTGTCTTTTTCTTAGTCTTGGTTCTCCTCATCTTTTTATTCTTTAATAGAGAAGTGTTATGAATGGTTAGATAGATAGTCATCATTGATGCAGAGAATATTATGGCCATTTATCAACCCATTTCTGTCCTCTAAAATGCAATATGCCTATAAATTTTGATAAGAAGCAATGTGCAACAGTATTAGTATTTTATGATTTTTCTCAAACCAATTGCAATGTTGTACGTGTATGGCAGGTGTCAAATCTGGGGCAAAGGTGTTAGCTGATAATCCAGTTGAACCACCTACTGTTGGTACCACTTCACCAGGCACTAAAAATGAAGTTGAGGAACATCAAGATATAGATATTGATGATCTTTTTGGTAGTGCAACACCTGAAGAGGACAATGCTGTTGAAGAAAAAGATAATGTTGGATTTGACATGAATCTTCCTCGTCAAAATGACACTGATGATGAGATTGCTGATGTGGATGAAAGTGGAGATGAGGTTGACAAGGGACCCAATGCTGCAGAAGCTCTCAGAGCCCAGGTAAATGCCGAGGGGAGGGACGGACAGTCTTCTAGTTCTACCAGTAGCAGTGGAAGTGGAAGCAGTGGGAGCGGGAGTGGTAGTGGTAGCAGCAGCAGCAGCAGTGACAGCGAAGGCAGTGATGAAGACTCAGTTACCTCAATTTGAGAGATTATCTTAATGGTTTCTTCTTCCCTATCCTCTTTTGGTAATGTCATGCAAATAATTTTCGGACATAGAACACTGGTATTTATTAAGGAATGCCGGGCTTAAAGCCATCCCGGTTCTGAGGGGAGGGAATTTTGTTAACCTCAAAGCTAATGTGATCATCAATTTGGTGGGGGATGGTCAATGATCTGATGTGTGAAATATTCTCTTATATCCCTGTTTATTTTTGTATTGATGTTAAAATGTAAAGCTGATTTTATGGTATAGGATATCAAGTTGAGACATAATGATGAAGATTTTCATATTTGGTAGTATAACGATTAAAAATTGTCATGAAAATTATACAATTAGCTTTGTCTTAATCAAGTGAAAAATTTACTGGCACGTTTGGAAGCCTGGAACTCATTAATCATATTGCTATTGATCATTACCTTACTCTTGATGGGGCCATATGTATGATTGATGAATTATGGACTGCAAATGGGGTGATTTAATGAATCTGATAATTGGGCCATCTGTATGATTGATGACTTATAGGGGTTGGAAGGTCATTCCCAATGGTGTTGTTAGTGTTAACGTGGAAGAATGGTGTTTGGATTAGCTTCTGGAGGAAAGTGATTGTAGATAATTTTTTTGAAAACGCTGCAAAAATTGACTTTTGGAGAACCTTGGTTTTCTTGTGAAAAAATATATTGCGGGAAAAAGTGATACTGGTTGTGCTAGTATGGTGATTATTTGAAGGAACCATTTGGGTGACTCGTTGGATTTGAATAGCTTCAAATGCTAAGCTTCTTGCAGTGATTATTTGAAGGAACCATTTGGGTGACTTGTTGGATTTGAATGGCTTTAAATGCTAAGCTTCTTGCAGTTTCATTATTGTATGGCTCTCAAGAATTAATAAATAAGTAAAGCAGTTATATGATTTTACACAACATGAGAATACGCCATTTCAAATATACATTAATTAATCAGTTTAAGTAACTTCGAGTCATGAATTTCGAGTTTATTTATTTAATAAGATGTTTATTTATTTAATAAGTAATAAAATGTGATTTTAACTGATGACAAATTTATCATATATATATACACACACACATACAAGAAGCAGATGCTTAAATGACGAGGTGACATGTCATGATGTCTGGTACAAAGTAAAATCATGAGTGTTTGATGGTTATTTCAATTAATGAACTGAATATCCTACAGATGTTTCATACTTTCTCTGTTATTTTGATATAGACATTGAAGGATTATTGGATTTGTTATAAAAAGTGTTGTCCAGTGCATATAAGGGGGGAAGTGGGATCTAAAGAGGGTAGATGTATAATGCATTATCTTTGCAATCAGATAGGATACTTTTATGATTTAAACCCGTGACCACTTGGTCATATGGTGCAAGTTGTCTCAAATGATAGAGATATAAAAGAATATGCAATTTCACAAAATAGTAGTATAAATTAATATTCCGTAGCATTTTATTAGTCATCTAACGAAATTCAAAATAGAGGAATTAAAAGTCATCATCAGAGATCCCCTGGTCTTTTACTTTTCTTCATTTTCCTAACAACCTGGTGTAACCAAATAGCAATCCAGAATATTATGAGTTCCACTTCTAAGAGTAGAGTGGTGTGATTTATAAATTAAGAGGCTTTCACTCCTAATGGGTTCATTTTTGAGATGAACTCTCTTTTGGACTTAAAATCATTACAAAATCATGGGATGACAAGTGTATGGTTCATAACTGCAATACCAAAAGGAGGGAAAAAAAGAAAAGAAAAACTGAACCATCTATTTCATGATCAAATACATGGGTTTTTTTTGGGGGGAAAATGATGGGGGGGGGGGGAAAATTGCAGACAAGGACTCTTCCAAGTTGATAACCAAGTCATGAGTGAAAATGTTAAATATTTTTATTTATAAGTCCCTGTATGACACAAAATATTTAAGGACTGAATTTAAAATATCGAAGTTTTAGGTATAAATATGATTCCTTAAAATCTTACCCATATTGATACCAATGAAAATAGAGTTATAAGGAAGGAAAAAAAACAGTTGAAAAATACTCATTCAGTAAATAGCCAAGTCAAAGTTGAAATTTATTCTATGAAAATATATATCTAATTACCTCTTATTGGTATGTGTTATTTAATTAAATGAGATTTGATAAATAGAACCGTACTAATGAATTTGGGTAATTCTGGTTCTAACACCCATGTCACGGAAGCGTTTGGGGATCAATAATTCCTCGTATTTGATATTTTATGAAAGGATTGAATTGGATTCTTCGACGAAAATAAATTGTCAACTTGTGAATCATAAAAAGTACAGTAAAAAATATGGATATACTCCTATAAAAATCAGTAAATCGCACATAATTCAAACAAACAACACATGAAAATATCAGTTTAAAATCCTAATTTAGAGCTAGTTATCTGAATACTATTATGGTCTTATTATGTTACTTTTAAATAAGTTACACATACTAAGAAAATATAGTTAGCTCAATAATTATTGGTTAAATCTTTAACTTTTCCCTCATTTATTAATGAATATCTTTCAACGTTTTCTTCCCTCTCTATTTTTATTGATACAATTAATATGGTAAAATTGTCACAATATCATTTATTACTATAAAATTAGGGTTATAAATAGAATCAAATTTTTTAGTTAAAAAACTTATAAATAGGATCAGATCAAATTTTTTCATCAAAATAAACTTATAAATAGAATATAAGATTTGAATCTTTGATCTTATAATTTGGCAGCAGATTGGCTATGCTTAAAAAGCACTTTTTATAAGTTCTCGAACGAGCTTAGGTTGGCACTGAATCCCCCATTTCCTTTTATGAAATTACGTCAGCTGAACAATGTAGGCAAAGTCTTGGTCAATCTTGCTTTGATTTTTGAGTGAATACATATATATATATATATATATATATATATATATATATATATATATATAATCCTTCTAATATGTTTATAATATAGGACACTTTTATAAAGGAGGTATTGTCCACTTTCAATTTAATTAATGTTGATTTTCCTATTTTGTCGCTGTGATTAAAACTCCCTTTCCAACTATGCGTTTATGCCCACTCACATATACATGTATATAATATAAAATACTTTAACTAAGAAATGATAGTTAAATAATTATTTACGGTCTTAAGAAGTAATTTTTTTTTTTTCCCTTTTATATTTCTTGATGTGTTTAATGGTTACTGACTTTAAAATAAAAATAATATAATATTCTCTATAATTCTTAATATATGATATATTTAGAGAGTTTATCTTAATCATAAACACAAAACCTATTTTTTATATTTTCTTAATTTATTTTTATTGATGTTCTTTCAACAATAATTAAGTTAGAGAGAAATTAGGAGAATTAAGGAAAATGATTATGGTTTTTTAGAAAACAAAACATGCTATATTAACTAACATACTTAATATAATCAAATTAGGTAAATTAGTTGTACTGTAGGAAGTAGCTACATTTCTGGAAACAACTAAATTTATCATTGAATAAGTTGTGAATAGAAAATTTTAAACTTTGACCACTATATCATATTTAGACAAGTTAAATTGCATTTCGATGCTCATCACTGCGAGATGAGGATTGAATGAGGACTCTTTTCTTTGGTCATCATCTTTTTTTCCTTTCGTACAAGGGGGGTTAATGTACAAATTTATTCCGGAAATTTTTGATGAGAATAATATTACCTTATAAGTTTTTTCAGGTTCAATATCATCCTATAAATTTTAAAAATATAGCAATGTTATCTCATTTAGTTAAAAAACTAACGTTGATCGTTAAAAACTCGACATTAATTATTAACTTTTTAACCTAAAATGACAACATTGCTTCATTTTAACACTTTCAGGGTAATATTAAACCTTAAAAAACTTTTAGAATAACATTATTCCTCAACAAAAGCTTCGGAGCAAATTTAGGCCTTAACCCTTCTTACATATATTCTTTGATTGAGCTTCCATATGTGATTTTGATCTTTTCCTTTTTATTATTTTCAGGATTTATAGGTACTCCCTGCATGATGCGAAGCCTAACGAAGAAGATTTTTAAACTTTACATTTTACACTTGAGAGATCGAAAACATGGAATTGATTTCCTTGCTAGTTGCTAAGCACTCAGCTAAGTTGGAAAAACTAATCGAATTTGGACAGTTTTGAATATGATTTTTTTTGTTAATTTATATTTTCTTGAAAAAAATAATTTTAATATGTATAGAATTTAAAATAAAGATAATTTTTAATTATTTTTTAAAATGATTTTTATTTAAAAAAGGGGTTAAGGTGCAAAAAATGCATATGTTTTCTTCCTTATGAGCACTCAACACCAAGTTTTTTTTATATGCAAAAATGACTACATGGTTATAAATTAAGTCCAAAAATTTTGAGCAAAAAAAAAAAAAGAAAGGTCCAAAACCTCCTTTTGTTTACCGTTAAATTTGACTTTTTTTTGATTGACGATGATGTGGCTTTCAAGGTATAAAAATATACATGTGATTTGGCCAAAGAGTGCCTAACACCAAGTACACTTTTTTTAAGATGTAAAAATCTTGTTTGATTGTTAGTTTGACTTTGTTTGCTTACGGACAATGATGTGGCTTTCAAAGCAACTATGTGGAAATAAAACATGCCGACTAGTCACAAATTTGAGTTGGGAAGAATTAATATCTCCATCCTTATCCCTTTATTCGCCTTGTAATGACACTGTACCTGAAAATCACAACATATCCAATGTAGATATATCACTCTTCGTCTTACAAAAAATGCCTTCTATGACTACAAACATATCCTCCTGCCAGAAATTGGAGACCTTGCCCAAACTAGCGTTTCAATTCCGTTGTCACCTCCAATCCATTGAAATAGAACTATCACGATGTCGGCTAAAGTGAGTATGCATCAGACGACATGTACCCACCGTTGCCTCAGAAATAGCCTAGTGAAACCCATACAACTAAAGTGGCATGTGAATGAAAAATATATCCACATTGGACAAGTTGTTATTTTCAGGTATAGTGTCGTTATAGGGGTGAACAGAGAGATAGAGACGGTGATATTAATTCTTCCCAACTCAGACTTGCGATTACTCGACATATTTTTTTTTTCCCTACACAGTTGCTTTGAAAGCCAGCCATCGTCCAATCAGCGAAAAAAGTCAAAGTAATGGTCAAATGGTATTTTTGCACCTAAAAAAAATACTTAGTGTTGGGCGCTCTCACCTTGAAAGCCACGTCATTATCCGGTTAGTAAAAAAAAGTCAAACTTCATGCTCAAACTGTATTTTGGACCTAATTTGTAAGCATGTAGTCACACTTTACACTTTAAAAAAGCATTTGATGTTGGGTGCTCTTAGGGGAAAAACACATGTGAATTTTTGCACCTCAACCCTTTAAAAAATCATCATTTTCTTAAAAAAACCTTAAATCTAGATTGTTTGGACAGTCCAAATCTAATTAGTTTTATCTCCTAAGCACTTTACTAAGTAAGGAAACTAAGTCCCCAAAACATCGGTTTCTTGTCTTGGCCATTATTTTCACTACATGATCATGTTTAATGTAAATTTTACTTTCTAATACTCCGTTTGGATGGGAAGGAAAAAAAAAGGTTTGGAAAGGAAGAAAAGTTGGGAGGAAGGAAAATTGAAGGGAAAAAGACACAAAGACCAATATAAATAGTAAAAGACACAGACGTGCTTCCAATGCTAGTGTTTTATTTGTCTTTTGTGAAATTAAAAAGAAATAACACAAATGTCTTTCGTACATTTTTTAAAATAGTAATCCCTACTACCGCCAGCGGACGGTGACATACCCTGCCAGAATGAGAGGGAAAGTGAAAGAGGAAATGGAACCATTATCAATGGCACTGTCGAGATTCTCCATCACTATATTTTTCTTCGTTTTCACATACCACTGCCATTGGAGATGACGCCCTCTTACTCCACAACTTCTAAACAAACTTGGATAACAATGATGGTGTTTTTGTTGGGGATTTTCTCAATGATGGAGGTTGCAGAGGAGTACAATCTGAATGAAGAGGAAGATAACGAGAACCCATATGTGAGGGCTTTATTAGAATGTACTAGTAGCTTTCATTGTAACTTTGCACTATAGCCGTTGGGTATAACTGGCATGCTTCTATTTCATTTATGTTTTTGACTAGTTAGGAAGTTAGTTAGGAGTTACACATGTACAATAGAACAAGTGCTCCTTGGCCTCTCTATAATTAGCCTATACAGTCACAGGCTTCTCAAAGACTAATGCAAGATCAAGAACTTTCTCATTCTTCATTTCTCTACTTTGTTCAATCTCTGGTTTTCTAGTATGGTATTAGAGCTTTGAGGACCACTGTCAGCTCTGATCCCGGTGACTAGAGCTATTAACGACGTTGCTGTGTGGTGATCTCCTGTTTGAATTGATTACTTCAGCATAAATGTCGACCATGTCTGGATCTAATGATTCTGTCATCACACCAACTCCTGCAACCCAAGTGAATCGTGGTTTTTCAACAAAAAAATACGATAAAGCTTGACGAATTAGCTCTGATTTGGGTGAAACTGAATTAGCTCTTCTCCAACAAGTCTGATGCCAAAATCCTATCCTATCACAATTAACTGTGATCATCTGGCTATGCTTGGAGAGAAGATAGATGAATCCACACATGTTTCACATATTCTAAACGGTCTTACAGCTGAGCATGAATCGGTAATTGCAGTAATCAACACTCGAGACCTTGATTTGGTCTTGAAACTGTCTCTATGATGCTTCTGGAATCAGAGTAACGACATAAGGGTTTTTTGTCCAACAAAACCACTCATCCGATCAACCTTGCTACTACGTACTCAAACAAATTATGTAGTAAAAACTCATTCCAATACTCTTGTAGCTGATTCTTATTCTGATTATCATAATGATAAGGATTCCTTTACTGTCGTCTGCAATACTCAAGGGTCTAGTACTGGTCCTGGATACAGAGGTTTTTGTCCTCCTAGTTTTCCTCAAGGAGGAAGCCGTGGAAATGGACATGGTCGAGGCCATTTTCAGAATTAGAGGTTACTCTGTCAAATTTGTCACAAGTCTGGTCATCTAGCTGATAGGTGCTACTATTGGTATGAGTATCCAAACTCGTATGGACAATCATCTGAGGCTCAAGCTCATTATGCTGCTGGTTATATATGGTATACCTGAATTCTATTCTCCATTTGAATATTATCCTATTTCTGCTAACTCGTCTGCATCTGATGCTTCATCATCAAAACTACTTGATTCTAGCACTGTTGCTACCAATTTTGTTACACATATATACCTTCGTCCTCTACTAATGTTCCTAAATCTGAGCTTATCTCTTCAACTACTCAAGCATTTCTCGTAACACCTGCTACTATCAATAATTCTACTTGGTATCCTAACTGGTACAACAGCACACATTACACATGATGATTCACGTTTTGGGCGTCCTTAATATAAGACTCAATCCTTAATATTTTTTTTTTTTTTTTTTTTTTTCAAGAGATTAAGGGGAAAAAAAAGCAACTTAAATATAGCATATGTTGTATATTATCATATTATATATTAATTTATAAATTAGATAAATTAGTTTGGTATAAAAATAATAAATATAAATATTTTAATGTAATTTATTCAATTCCTTTAATCTCTCTAAAAAAAGTCAAGTGGATCTTAAATTAAAGACCGGAGGTGACATACAGTTATTAGTCATACGATGTTTCCTCCGTGGAAAAGTCTGAAGATATGAAACAGTACGGCAAGGGAATATAGTCCAAAGTGCCTCAGGCCATTGCTCATTTGTTATCCGAATAAATCAATCAGCTTGTTTTTATTTACTCTTATTCTGGAAGACTTTGTAATCTTTCCCAACTCCACTTGACGTAGTTAATGTCCTGTATGACTCTCAACTTGAATATAAGGTTCTTTTAACTAACTTATATAGTTAAGAAAATAAGTTTGTAAGTTGTGACTAAAACCTAAATAATTTAGGGAAAATTATGCGTAGGTCCCAAGGAACGAAAAAAATTACACAAAAGTCCATTGAAATCACCAAATTACACAGAAGTCCCAAGGGACTTTTTTTGATATTATTTGTATGGAAATAAAATCCAGGTTTTTTAATGTTGTTGTAAATACATGCATTTCTTGTTGTAAATACATGCATTTTCTGTTGTTAATGGTTAGATTTTAAATTTTGTTGTAAATACAGCATTTCTTGTTGCAAATATATACTTTTTCTGTTGTCAATGACCTCTCTATGTTCAAAATCTAGGTGTTTAAATGTTGTTGTAAATACATGCATTTCCTGTTGTAAATACATGCACTTTCTGTTGTAAATGATCAGATTTTAAATTTTGTTGTAAATACAGCATTTCCTATTGTAAATCTATGTTTTTTTTGTTGTAAATGACCTCTCTACGTTCACAATCTAGGTGTTTAAATATTATTGTAAATATGGGCATTTCCTGTTGTAAATATGACTTTTTCTGTTGTAAATGGTCAGGTGTTTAAATGTTGTTGTAAATATATGCATTTCCTGTTGTTAAAACAAATAATATCAAAAAAGTCCCTTGGGACTTCTATGTAATTTTGTGATTTCATGAGAATTTTTTGTAATTTGTTTTGTTCCTTGGGACCTACGCGTAATTTTCCCAATAATTTAAGACGCTTTGCCATAATGCCAAGTAAGTTAGAAGAAAAATATATTTTGATGTACTAGTTCTACAAAATTGTATGTTTTATCTTTTTTTTTTTGATATAAAAATTTTAGAAAAGGGGTTCAGCTCAACCATCGTCCAAAGGGCAGGGCACTTGGAGCTCAGTCTGTAGGGTATACTGGATTAGAGAGTAAACATGCCTCCACCTCTTTCCAGCATTTCCACTGCTTCATATATAGACCTCTAGGATGCCTCCCCTAACGCCTTGATCAACTCCAGGATTGAACGCCCTCCCTTTTGGTGAGAAATTCCGACCCCTTCGCCAATTGAACCTAAGGACAAGGGGTTTATCTTTTGGTTTTTGATCGTGTAAAGAAATGGAAGAAATCTTTGAGACAGAATCCAAAACAAAAAATTAATCCATCCTCATTTTATTGCCAACAAAATTTTATAAGATGTTATAAAATTCTTATTCAGCATCAATAGAATTACAGGCAAAATTCAGGAACAATGCTATAGCAATTATGGGATTGTTCTATGCTCTGACTACACCGGTGAGAATAGGAATTGGTATGGCAATTACTAGTCAATACGAAGAGAATGGTAAAGAAGTTCTTATTATTGAAGGAATTTTTAATGCAGCATCAGCAGGAATCTTAATCTATATGGCACTTGTTGATCTTTTAGCTGCTGATTTTATGAACGATAGAATGCAAAATAGTTCTCGTCTTCTACTTGGAGCGAATATTTCTCTACTTTTAGGTACTGGTTTAATGTCCCTTTTAGCTATATGGGCTTGATTTTTAACAATATATTTAAAAGCTTTAATGTAGAGTTAGTTATTGTACTCAGTACAAGTTAGATAAGTTGAAATGGTTGTTGAAAATACTTTCAAGATAGAAATATTATTAAGATAAGAATCTGTGTATTATTATGCATAATCTATAAACATACAATATTTTTGCACCAAGAAGAAAACCAGTAAAAATTCACAAGACTGCCGAAATATGATAATGAACTTTGATGAAATCCGAGCCCAATATACGTTGTATCCTTAACAATTTTGCTCCCTCAATATGGATGCCCAAGATTGCTGAGCAATTGCCTCCCAAGATAGAGTGGATTTTTATCCTCAGAAAGATGGCTCTCTCAGTCCGAAGCCCAAACGAATCCAACGAGTGTCCTTTCAGAATCGTACAGACTATGTCTATAGTGTCAACGAAAGCAAACAAAAGGAAGAAAACGAAAGAGAGGAAAGCGAAACTGATAATCTGTATTTGATTGAAATTTAATAATTCTGGATACAAGTCTCACTTTTATAAAAGTGACTTTCGGTGCAGTGCAAGACACGTGATGGGACACGTCACTATAAGGACAGCTGTACTAGTAATGTTAACATCCACCCTACGACATGAAATGAGAATGAAAAAAACTGTGAACTATGTGGTGTGCTCATGTGACACAATCACATTATGAACTACTGAGTCTATGACGTTGAGCTTGTCAGGAAAATAAGAAAAGAGCGTGTTTGCTAATGGTTTAGTAAGAACATCAGCAATCGATCTGCAATTTGGTACATATTTGACTTGAACAACCCCATCAGCAACCTTTTCTCTAATAAAGTGCAAGTCCAATTCAACATGTTTGGTCTTGGCGCGTAGAAGTGGGTTAGCTGCAAGAGACACTGTACTGGAGTTGTCACACCAGATGGTAGGGGTTCCGGTCAATGAGATCGACATTTCTTTTATGAGAGCAACCGGCCAAAGCACCTCGAATCGCATCGGCTACACTTGCGATACTCGGCTTCGGTGGAGTGGCGGGATACGACTTGTTGTTTTTTTGAAGACCAAGCAATAGGATTGGTGCCTAAGTAAGCATAGAAGCCATTCACTGACCGCCTATCATCAGGATCATTCCCGAGATCAGCATCAGAGAAAATCCTAAGAGTAAAAACGAGATCACAAGGGCGAATATTGAGACTAAAATGGCCAGTGCGATTGAGATAGCCCAAAAGATGTTGGACACATTCCCAATGTTGTTGCAATGGTTGATGCATGAACTTGCTCAATGTGTTGATTTGTGAACTGGATATCGGGACGTGTAAAGCGGACATATTGAAGAGCACCAACTATCTTTGCGATAAATGGAGGGATCACCCATCGGTTTTCCTCCTTTCTTTTGTGACAGGACCAGTTTGGAGTCCATGGGGGTAGAAAACGTTGTAGCAGCAAGCAAATTTGTTTTCTTTAGCAGCTCATGGATATATTTCTTCTGGGAGAGCAGTAAACCAACAGGCGTGCGAGTGAACTCAACACCCAAGAAGTATGAGACATCACCCATGTCCTTTAGCGAGAACATAGCACTCATGGATTGAATGAGTGACTGAACCTGTTTCTCATCACTACCAGTGATGAGCAGATCATCTACATAGATGATTAAGTAAGTCACAGAAGAAGCCATACGGTGGATGAACAAGCAGGGGTCAGCTTTAGACGATTAAATTCAAGGGCATTCGAGTATGGCACAAGGTGTGAAACCAAGCGCGAGGTGCCTGCTTTAACCCATAGATGGCCTTCTTGAGTTTATAGACCAGCGGTGACCCAAGGGAAGAGGACTGGACAAAACCTGGAGGCTGATCCATGTATACCTCCTCTTGAAGAGTGCCATTGAGGAAGGCATTATTAAAGTCAACCTGATGAAGTTTCCACGCATGAGTAACAGCTAATGTGAGTAAGATACGAACAGTGGGAGGCTTAACCACTGGGCTAAAAGTGTCGGTGTAATCAGCCCCTATTTCTTGAGAGTAGCCTTTTGCAGCCAAACGACCTTTATAGCGTATGACAGAACCACTAGCATTAAACTTCTTTTTGAAAAGCCACTTACACCCAATGGTGTGACGGTCAGAAGGTAGGGGAACTAAATCCCAAGTGCCAAAGTGGAGTAGAGCATTATATTCATCCTTGGCGGCTTGTGCCCAGTGAGGATCAGCTAGTGCATCAGCAATGGAGGAAGGGGTGTAATCGGGGGTGGTAGTCAGGAAGGCAAGGGATTTAGGCTTAGAGATGCCATGTTTGGCACGAGTGGTCATAGGATGGGTGTTGGTGGGGGCGGTAAGAGGGGAGGGACCAGAAGAAACAGATGATGGAGAAGGCACAGAGAGGGAAATAGGTGAGGGAGGTGGTGGTAAGTCAGGAGCAGGAGATGGTGGAAGAGGGGTGGGAGGGCTGAAGGATGGAGGATTAAGGGAAGTAGAGGTACTTGAGATGGTAGTGGTGGAACGACGTGGAAACTGATGCTCATCAAAGAGAACATGTCTAGACACATAGACACGGCCAGTGTGCACTTCAAGACATTTGTAACCACAATGATTTGAAGCTGTATCCAAGGAAAATGCATGGAGTAGATCTGTATTGTAACTTGTGCCGATTATAGTCCCGTAAATAAGGATAACACAAACACCCAAATATTCTAAGTAAGGAGTAATCTAGCTTGGAACCATGCAATTTAGCATAAGGAACAACACCACCAAGAGCCTCGTAGGAAGTCTGTTAATCAAGAAGACGGCAGTGGCAAAGGCATCAGACCAAAAACTTTGAGGTAAGGAAGCATGAGCCATTAATGCAAGGCCTGTTTCTACAATCTGCCCGTGCTTGCGTTCCACTAAACCATTCTGCTCGATGTGTGTGGGCAAGAGACACGGTGATGAATGCCATAGGTAGCAAGAAGTGGTTTAAAAGCTTGAAATTCTCCGCCTCCATCACTCTGAAATTCTTGAATTTTGGTAGAGAATTTTAGCTCAACTTCAGTCTTGAAGAACCGAAAATCCTGAAGAGCATCAAACTTGTTTTTTAAGAAGTAAATCCAGACGAAGCGTGAATACGCGTCAACAAATGATATTTAGTAAGCATATCCATTAGAGTGGACAGGTGCAGGGCCCCATAGATCTGAGACAACCAACTGTAGTGGTGCATTATAAACAGTAGTGGAGCTGGAAAAAGGTAGCTTGTCTATTTTCCCAAGAGAACAAGCATTACAAGAAGTAAAAGTGGACATAGCCACAACAGGTATTTGATTATGCTGTAATACAGAATGAACCAGATCCATAGCAGGATGACCAAGGCGACAGTGCCACATATCAGTAGTGACTTTAGAAACAGAAGAGGAAAATACTTCAACAGGTACACAACTAACGGGAGGAGCAGGACGAACTCTTGGATGTTGAGGCTGGTGAAAAGGCTGAACCATCTGAAGCTTGTACATGTCATTAAGCTCATTGCCACGCATCAAAATTCGCTGAGACATCAGATCCTTGACCACAGCATGCGTAGGAAAAAATTCAACAAAGACTGAGTTTTCCTTAGTAAATTTAGAGATAGATACAAGATTTTTGGTCATACTAGGAACACAAAGAACCTTGTGAAGATGTAAATTGGAATGAAAAGCATGCGTGCCAGTAGAAATGATAGAGAGAGGAGCACCATTACCTACACGAACGGAACCATCTCCAAGGTAAGGAGTAGAATGCTGAACAGAGGATGGAGTGTTGGTGATATGTTGAGTGGCTCCAGAGTCCAAATACCAGCCTGAGTAAGAGACAACTGCAGGAGTGGCCACCATGAACGCATGTGCAGAGTCTGAAGAAGTGCTAGGAACAGGAGCACTAGGAGTTGGAGTGTCGGTTGGAGAAGAAGCACTCATGGAAGGAAAACTCCCAGAGGAACCAAGGTTATCAGCAGTAGTGGTGTAGCAGACCATAGGAGAGGTAGTATGAGGAACACTAGCTGAGCTAGGAGAGGGCAGAGCATACGAGTGACTTCCATAAGAGATAGGCATAGCATATGAACTAGCAGGAAGCATGGGAGCGTACGAAGCACCACCAGGGAAATATGAACCAGCGAAGGCGGAGGATATACACCGGTAGGCACGGGACCGGACAAATATCCATTAGAGGAACCATACGAGGCGGTATAAGCATGAGGTGCCATCGGATTGGTAGCATTAGACGAAGAAGGCTCATACCGATAGAAACAGTGTTCGGCAATATGACCAACCTTATGGCATATCTGGCATGGAGTACGGCCATTGTTGGGAAAAAAAGGCACACGACCTCGTCCGCGTCCTCGTCCAAAATTAGACAGACCACCGCGACCAGTAAAGTAGGGATTGAAGGGAGCTTGGACCGATAAGCATACTCAGAGTCGTTGGAGTAGTCAGAATTAGGAGCAAAGACGACATTGGCATGAACAGGAGTCTGAGTGAGAAAAGCCTGTTGTCGAGCCTCAGAATCTAAGAGCATGGTAGTAACAGTGGTAAGATCATAGCGAGTACCATTGCTAAGACCAGCATTGATAACGGCAATGATTAGCTCAAATTCGGCAGTCAAGCCATTCAACAGATGCGAGATCTGATTGGAATCACTAACGGATTCACCTAAGACGGCCAAGTGATCACAGATCGATTTCATTTTCGCTAGGTAATCACGCATCGAGAGCTCACCTTTTTTTGAGTGGTCAATAAATTGCGATAGTGAAGGATTTTGGAATGTGACTTGTCAGAGAACAGACGGCACAATTTCGTCCAGATCTGCGCTGAAGTGTCAACTCCGACGAGCTCGGGGAGAATGTAAAGGCGAGACGGTTGCAAGAAGCCATGAGGCTAATGCAGAATCGTTAACATCAAACGCTTCAAAATCGGATTCGACTCCATCTTGCCATCGGAACCCGAGAGATCGACGTGGAGGAGCAACACCATCAAGAAAATGTTGCATACGGTGTTGTTTGACCATGAAGAATACTTGTTGTTTCCATGAAAGGAAATTGTTGTCGTCCAACCGAACGGTGATCTTCTTATTGGAGAAACTAGGAGAAGAAGGCGTCGGTAAGGATACAGCGGTAGTGGAATTGCTGGAAGTCATGACGAGCCGTGAATGGCAGAACAGAGTTAACAAGGACGAGAAGCCGTGACCGGCTTTGATAACATGTCAACAAAAGCAAACAAAAGGAAGAAAACGAAAGAGAGGAAAGCAAAACTGATAATCTGTATTTGATTGAAATTTAATAATTCTGGATACAAGTCTCACTTTTATAAAAGTGACTTTCGGTGCAGTGCAAGACACGTGATGGGCCACGTCACTATAAGGACAGTTGTACTAGTAATGTTAACATACAGAATGTAATATGCAGAGAAGAATGTTTGAGATCTAATTTTTCTCTAGGATTTTCTGTCACTACCACATCCTATTTATAGATGATGGAAATTGATCAGATGGACACTCATTGACGAACCGACGCGATCGTGGCGGCCGACGCGGCCGCGTGGCAAACCAGTGAGACTTCTTATTCATAACCCATGGAATTTGGATCCAAAATTCCAACAGAGATATCTTGTTTTGTTTTATCTAGGCTCCTTAATATAAAATTTTGTTTATAGTGTTACGAATAAGATTTTATATTAAAGACTAAAGGTAGAGTAATATATTTGGATTGAAGAAAATTAAAAGAAAAAAATAAACGCGAAATTTTATAGAAATCATAATTCATCTTCGTAGAATCGGATATAGCATATTTTTCTTGTTTGTTTACATCAAATATGTGTCGTTGAATTATTCGCTATTACTTATAGGCATGTTTCTAATATGACACTTGTAGAATGTAGTTTTGAGACTTAGAGTATCTATAGAGGTATATATAGAGGTGAAGGTCTGGTTAGCAAAAGCTTTTAATATATCGTAAAAAATATATAATTATTTAAATCTTAAAAAAAAGAATTATATTTTTTTTAACTAAGTAAATATAAATTTTAAATTATTTAAATTAAAAATCATATTCACATCTCAACCAAAAAATTCAAATGCCAGTTTGGGACCTTTCAAATATGAAGTGTTAGTCAAATTAAAAAGTGAAATGCAGAAAATAGGCTTATAGTCTGCCAATGTTATCTTGTGAGACAAATTCACTATAAGATCTAATGCACCAGTTTGGGACCTTTCAAATATGAAGTGTTAGTCAAATTAAAAAGTGAAATGCAGAAAATAGGCTCAAAGTCTGCCAATGTTATCTTGTGAGACAAATTCACTATAAGATCTAGTTTATAATGCAGTCCTTAATATAAGATCTCGTTTGTATTATAAAGTAGGATAACTTTAATGACAAATTTGATATAAGCAAACAATGAGGCCATGTAGTTCTATTAATTAAGGACCGGACATTAGAAATTAAAAAAAAAAAAAAATCACCACATATCTAACAGTTACAAGTCCTATAGATTTTCTTTCAAGTTAACCTACAACTCATGCAACTCAGTTAGTTATGCTTCCACCTCCTCAGGGTGTTACTGAGGATTGTGTTATTTGGAGAAATGCTTTTGATGGAAAATTCTCAGTCAAAGATGCCTATATCCTTTCTCACCAGGAAGAGTCATGTGGTGAATAGGTTTGGAAAAAAAATCTGGCGTTGGCAGGTGCCTGAAAAAATAAATTTTTTCTTTTAGCAAGTTTCTCATGAGAGGCTAAGTACTAATTCACTAAGAGCTAAAAGAGGGTTATCAGAAACACCAAACTGCCCTTGGGGTTGTCCTTGTGAGGAGAGTGTTATCCATATGTTGAGGGATTGTAAGCGAGCGAAAGAAGTATGGAAACAACTTATTACTCCTAACCAATATACTGTTTTCTTTGGCTGTGATTTGCAGGGTTGACTTAACTAGAATTTCACACATAATCTAGGAAGAGCAGATTGAATCGGTGGCCATGGAATAAAATTTTCAGCAATACTTGGTTGGCTCATTTGGAAGGCACGTTGCAGACTGGTCTTTAAGGACTCTGGTGCAATGGTCAAAGAAATTAATCACCAAATCTTGTTCCATTTGATGGAGGATGTATCAACAGGAAGATTCCAGCATCGAATTTTTCCAAGTGATAGAAGGAATGAATGTCAATAGAGCCCACCAATGCCAGGAGCGGTTCGGATCGACATAGATGCTTCAGTTACAGTTGGGAATCACGCGGCATGTGGTGGCCTCATTAGAGATGATAAAGGACAGTGGATTATGGGTTTCAAAAAGGCACTTGGCCTACACCCAGTCACGATGGCCAAAGTCTTGGCTATCAAAATAGGCCTTGAAGTATGTCAGTCATTAAACCTGAGAAATATACAAATATTCTTAGATTCAATTGAAGCTATCAATATTTTGCTCAGGGATGGTGATGATAACCATCCATACAGGAACCTGATTGAAGAAACTAGATAGCTTCTATATGCTGATTGGTCGGTGGAGGTAAGGCATGCTCATAGGGAAATATTATCGTGTGCAGATAAGCTTGCTAAGGAGGCTCACTCTGATGATTCTCATGTACTTTTCTTTCCAGAAGTGCAAGAGTGTTGTTATTCAGAGTTTTGGACGGATACGTATTTTGTTAGGAGGGGTGTTCCCCAAGTAGGTAATATTATCTAATCGGGTTTATATTCAAGCTATGCTTGCCATATATGTATGCGAAAAAAAAAGAATTAACATAGTTCAACCAAAACAATTAGGGAAATCATTTTGCCTATACTTATATACTTTTCCTCAATTTTAATTTGGTACATGTGTGTGTGTCTCTCTCTTAATTAAATCATTTTTTTACTAACTATTCTACAATGACTAACGGTGATAATAGAGTAAAGTTATAAAGACTAATGGTGCTAACATAATAAAACTAAAGAATTTAATTAAGAGCAAAAATTACACATATACCAATTAAAAATTAAGGGAAAGTATGATTGCAAAATGGTTTATCCAAACAATTACGCAGCTCAAAACGCTCTTGATAACTTGACAACAAAATGGTTAATTAATTAAGATTACAATCTGCACACACTTAATTAATTAAGCTCCTAAGGATTTTTCATTAAGATTCCACTTTTTTTTAGGTTGTCTTATATATGATTGATTGTTTGAACCAATGTTGTCAAAATCAAGTTTCTATGTAGAAACGGAAAAATGTGATAGAAACGACATGAAATGTACAGTTTCTAGTTAGGTCAAGATACAAAATTATGCTTTTAAAAAAGACATAAATCACTACTCAAAATTTGATGAACAACTTCATATTTAAAATAAATAAGTCACATAACTATTGATAATTGAATATTTCATACACTACTTTTTGTCTCTTGATTTATAATTTAGGACTCTTTAGCTAATAAATAATGGCTTTTATACTTATTTGGGCTTTGGGCCTTTTATTATATTTTAGCCATTATTTAATAATAAATTCCAGTTTTACATTGCTTCACCATTTTTACCATAACTCTTGAACCAGACATCGAATTTGTCTCATTTTTGTCTCATATTTCAGATGATTCAGAGAGCTACAATTGTTATGAAGACAAGAAGAGCAAATTCGAACAAGAGGGTGGTCGATTTTGGAGCCGAAGTCATATAAATTTTTGGGCTCGAATTTTGTAATTAAAGCCCATTTTATTTTATTTTCGTTTTGGGCTGACCCATTTCCATTTTAGGTTTAGGTTTAAGTTAGATGGTAGCCACAAACATTCAGTCATTCACGTTTTTAGATTTTAGTGGATCAAAATAAGAGTTTTCAAATTCTCTGCAATGTTCTTCGTGTTCTTCGCGTTCTTCATCAGTTCTTCGTCTTTCTTAATTATGTTCGGCTAAATTTCGTGATTAGCCCAATGATGAGGATTCCATCCACTATCCAGAGGATTCGCACTTAATCGGTAATCATCTAACTCATTCTGCATTCTTTAATCGGATTCGATTTTTGGATTTGGATTGGATTTTTGATTAAAAACCCAGATCGACATTTCCCAAAGACGTAGTTCGAACTAGGATAAAGTATTATCTTTGTGCGATCGTACGGAGATACGCCATGATCGATTCGAATAAATTCTGGATGATTGTTTAGTTGAGGGAATTTCTAGACAAACGCAGAGATTTCGGTTTGTCCAGAGTCGATCACGAGTTCGGTTATAAATCTGTTTTCGTCCGAGGAAGGGAAGTGGTGGAATCTAAAATCCTGGGTGAATCGTTTAATCCTCTGTTAATCTTCTGTTTAATCGTGTTGTTTCGTTTTGTTTCTGCATATTTTCGTTTTTAATCTCTTCTAAATCAAAAAACCCCGTTTTTTGTTTACGTTTCTATTCTATTTGTTCAAATTAAACCGATTTGTGAATTCGTTGGGAAACGACCCGGGTTACATTATACGCAAATCCTTTTCTAATCTGGTTATTTTGGGAGATTACGGCAAATCTCGTACTATATAAAACATAAGTCCAAAAACACAAAAAGAGTTTATCAACCCCTATAACCAAGTTCCAAAATATCAAAAGAATAAAATTTAACAATTTGTAAATTATATCAATTGATTCAAATCAAACACATATAAACATGTATATCCTCTTTTCTTGCTCTTATAACAAGTTCATTTATAAAACTTGGAATGTCCAAATCTTGATCATCCATAGGATCCCTTACTTGAACTTCAATCAAGCTTTCATCATCATGGATATTAACATCTAAGTTATCTACATCTTCTTAATCTTCTTTATTTTTCACTATCCAATTATAATCGGAAGGAAGATCATCAAAGTTATATGCATAGGAGTTTTGAACTTTCTTTTTCTTGCCCAATCTTGAATGGGCCATCACAAAAACAACATCATTTACAATCTTTTAATTTGAGGGAAATGAAAATAGGGTTTATTTTTTATTTTTTGTTTTTAAAAAAAATGGTAAAAACATACATTTTTACGTGGAGTTTTTACCCTTTTTTACGGAGGATAATTTTTACTTACATCTTAACATATATCGCTCCAATAAAAAACATAAAAATGTAAGTTTTTATATTAGTTTTTGACAACAATGATTTGGACGTTGTGGCATGGCTCCTTGATTTTAAAAGTTGTCTTCACCTTCTTTCATTATTTTATTACAACTTGTTACACCCCTACCGGCCTCGCCCTTTCGGGTGGCGGGTTAGAGGGATCTCTTTTATTTAATTACCTTTCCGTGATTACTTGGTCCATTTAAATATTTATCAGAGTGAACGTAGCAGAGCATAGGACCAGGTTTGGACAAGTCTACTGTACTGACAAACATATAAAATTCATACAGATAAATAAATCCCCAAAGGGTTAGTTATAGTCATCCGAATACAATATTAATTAACACAGTCATCCAAAATATGATTGTACAAAAAGTGATAGGGCATCCCCTAGTTCTTCATCTCGACGCATCTGGCCCTACCTTCTTCTACCTCCGCCTACTACTTCCTCTCCCTTGTACCTTCACAACAGTTAAGAGTTCAAAGTTGAACTCTAGAGTAACTGTTTAGACTCAAATACAATATGTATGCGGTGCATGTAATGCAAATCACAATCAGGAAAGTAAAAATAATTTCTGCCTCAGGCACAATAATCTGGCATGTATGTTCTGCCTCTGGCACAATCCGTAGGACCGCTTAGTCAAGACAAGCCCTTTGGTACAAATTAGTGTGCAAGGGCCTCAGTAGTCAAGGTTGCAGACCCAACCACCTACCCCAAGAGGTTTCAGTAGCAACCTATAAACACACGGTCAACGTATAAACACATATACCTTGGATTGCGGTAGAAACCTAAAGACACGCAGTCCAATAGGCACTACAGCCCGATCATACATGCCCTCGATGCTGAGTAGAACCACGAGGACACGTAGTCCAATAGGTACCACATCCCGATCTCCCACATCATGATAAAACACACATGCAAAAGCAACATAGAGTATGCAAGTCAACAGTTACTACCTGGCACTTCTTGAAATTGGCAAATACTTCTCTTGATATTGAAACTATGGTCCACACGAACTAACACCCTAGTTACAATGAAATATCATTCTATCAATCATGTGTGTTAACATAACTTCTAATTTCATGAATTTTGTCTAAACCAAAATTTTCCAAGAATTGCTATTCCAACTTTACCAATTTTTAATAAATTCTAGAAAAATTGCATTAACACAAAATCAGTGTCAATGGAACCCTTGGGATGTCTAGTTTATGGGAAAAATAATTACAAAATCCATCTGGGTTCATATCCTTTTTCTTGTTTACAAAACCCGAGCTTAACCCAAGTTTTCCAAAAATTTAGTGTTTCTGTCCCTACTTCAATGATTTTTAGAAAATTCCAGAAAATTCATTTGCACATGAAAGCAGCACCCTTTAAACCATTAGGAAGTATATGTTTCAGGAAAAATACATTCAGGACCTGAGAGTACATGTATTTTGACTTATAATTACTTTTACACCTCCTGGTCCAGATTCAACCTGCTGCATCTGTACCAACTTAAGCAATTTTTATTTCCTAGTATAAAAGTCCAAATCATACAAAATTATACCTCACAGTGAACCTTAGGATGTATAATTTCTACCTGTAAAAATTCAGCCTGAACCAAACTCATTTACTATTTTTAAGACCCAGTTGAAGACACACTGCCAGAAATTACAGAACTGAAAATAAGCTTGGTTTAAGGGGGTTTTCGGTGTTTTCAACTTCGAAAACCTAAGCTATGACTTTACCCCTTGCAAAATTTTGTTACAGAACCATTTAAGACATCAAAAATAAAAAAATCCAGCTATAACACCATGCTTCTACTTCATGCACGAAAATACCCTAACAATTACTCAAAAAGATGAAGTTTTCGGGTTACCTCAAGATCGGCAAATCGGTGGATGCTCTTGAGATTTTGGATCTTGAAGCTTGGATATGGAGGTTGCTGAGATCTCTCTATCTCTTCCCTATGGAATTTTCACCCCCTTTGGGGTGAAAATGGAAAGCCAAACACCTTTGTATAAAGGTAAATTTGATCCGATAAAATTAGAGCTAACAGGTGGAAATTCCGGTCTAAAATGTATTTGGCTTTTGGCTTAATTCCCAAGTATTTCTAGAATTCTCCAGGGCCTCCTAGGGTGCTTCCACGTGCTGCATCCCTCACCCAAACATATCTGGATATTTTTTGCTTTTAGGGCAAATTACCTGTTTTGGCCCGAAACTTTTGAAAATTACATTTGTGGCCCTCAACTTATTAATTATTCCTAATTTATCCCATGGGCTTTGGTCCACCCAAGAGGGCATATGTGGCGCCATTTAGGGCCCTCGTACCTGATCCAATTATTTTTTACACATTTATTCCCATTTTACCCTTTTGTCCAAAGCGTGGGGTCCACGGTTGTCTTTTGCACTGATTTTTCTTTTCTTCTTTCTCCAAGTAGTTCTAGAGGATTCCAGAGGCTCGTAGATTGCTGCCATGTGGCACCTCCTCTTCTACAAATATCTAGATATTTTCTTTACATTAAGGGAAAATTTACCTACTTTTGCCCCTAGGGAATTTATGGAAATTACCAATTTTGGCCTGGGCTCAATAATTACCATTGACTTTTTCCACAAGTCTTCTAGAATTTTCCTAGGCCTAAGTGGTGCCTCCTGAGCCCACAATTCAGATCCCCTGGTCTTTAACCTATTCTTCCCAATTTATCTGATTAATTCCCTTCCTATCAGTCAATGGGGCCCGCAGTTGACTTTCATTGACTTTTCTCTTTCTTGCTTTCCAAATCATTTTATAACAATTAAGGGAGCTAGGTGGCGCCAGTTTGGGCCCGCCCAATTCGTTCTCCCCATTTCCTTTAGTCTTTCCATTTTATCCGGTCCGGTCTCCATCTATCGGTCCCTGTGGGTTCCAGTGGTCAACAGGGTATCTCCCTTTGGGCTTTCTCCAACTTTTCCCAGATATTTCTTCCAATTGGGGTATTGATAACTACAAGTACGTTGGTTACGACCGTAGGGGTGTTACATTTCTTCCCGTAAAATAAATTTCATCCTCGAAATTTGGCTATACAGCAACCATATTTAGACATAAAATCCGGGTAATGCTTCTTTACGTCCTCTATTGTTTCCCTTGTCACTTCCGTCAGGGAATCATGGAAGACATTATGCAGTCTGCTAAGGTTCGATGATAACGCCAACTATTATGCTTTCTCCATCCTATCGCTTTACCAATTCCAGTAATAGGGGATAGCTTTTCTTTCTTTAAATATTGTTGTGCTGAGAACTTGCTAATGTAAATAGTCAACTTCAAAGTTTGATGTTAACAACTTGTGTGACATTTGGATTCTATTTATAATATGAAATTTTATTTGAAAATCAGTGTTTGTTTTGGATTGTTTGTTGTGCTGGGATCTTGCTGATGTAAATTTGTGCTTGACATTTGGACTTCAAAGTTTGATGTGGATTGTTTTGAATTAAATGTTTATTGAATTAGGAATGCATAAAAGTTGGTTAAACATTAAAGACAAAGGCAACCTAGCATACATTAGGGGAGTAGACAATTTTCTAGAATGGGCATTTAATCAACATGGTGTGACAAACAAAATACGTTGTCCTTGTAACAAATGTAGGAATGTTTCATTCAATGTGAAAATAGATGTTAGGGCAGATTTATTGATTAAGGTTTTTTGGGATAGTTACAAGGTGTGGGACTTGCATGGAGAAATTAGGAGATATCAAAGTAGCTGTGAGACTTCAAGAAGATTGGTAGAAAATGATACTCATGAGGATGAGAATCTCATAAGGATGGTATGTGATGCATATGAAGTTCCTTGTGGGAATGATATGGATAGTGGATTAAATGAGAGTGAAGAGCCTAATGCCCATGCAAAAAGGTTCTTTGATTTGTTAAAGGATGCAGAGAAAGATCTTTATCTAGGTTGCAACAAGATATCAAAATTGTCTTTCATTGTGAAGTTGATTCAATTGAAGTGCCTTAACCATTGGACTAATAAATCCATAGATTCACTATTGGACCTATTGAAATTTGTTCTCCCTGAGGGTGCTTTAGTGCCAAACTCATTTTATGAAGCTAAGAAGATAATTCATGATTTGGGTTTAGATTACAAAAAAATTGATGCTTGTGGGAATGATTGCATATTGTATTGGGGAGAGCATGCAAATGCAAAATCATGTCCTAGGTGCAAGATGCCTAGATGGAAGTTAAACAAACAAAAAGGGAAAAGGGTTACACAAAAAATTTTGAGGCATTTTCCAATAACACCTAGGTTACAAAGGCTTTATATGGTAAGAGACACAGCTAAAAAAATGAGGTGGCACAAGGAGATGAACACCAATAATGATGTAATGAGACATCCAGCTGATTCACTTGCTTGGAAACACTTTGACCAAAAATACCCTACCTTCTCTACTGATCCAAGAAGTGTTTCAACCCTTTGGGAATATGAGTGCCAATCATAGCATTTGGCATGTTGTTTTGGTACCATATAATTTACCACCTTGGCTTTGCATGAAAAGTCCATGCTTTATGATGACACTTCTTATTCTTGGTCCAAAGTGTCCAAGTGATGAGATAGATGTTTACTTACAACCAATGATTGAAGAGTTGAAACAATTGTGGGAAGTAGGGGTGCAAACCTATGATGCACATTCTCAATCAAATTTTACCATGCATGCAACAATGTTGTGGACAATAAATGATTTCCCTGCGTGTGGAAACCTCTCAGGGTGGTCAACCAAAGGCAAGCTTGCATGCCCGTGTTGCCACAAAGACACGCATTGCATTTCATTAAGGAACAAATTATCTTACATGGGTCATAGGCGCTTTCTTCCACAAAATCACCCATGGCGTAAAGATAAGGCTTCATTTGATGGGAAAGAAGAACATAGGGCTCAACCAGTTCGATTAACTGGAGATGAAGCACTTATGCAACTAGAACAATTGGGTAATGTGTCATTTGGGAAAAGTCAAAAATGAAAGCGTCATACAGACACAAAGGCTTACAACTGGAGGAAAAAAAGCCTTTTTTTTACAATTGCCTTATTGGAAACATTTGCTTATATGACATAATCTTAATGTGATGCATATAGAAAGAAATGTTTTTGATAATATTGTGTTGACGGTAATGGATTTGGATGGAAAGACAAAGGACACATTGAAAAGTAGGTATGATTTGATGGACTTGGGAATTAGAAGAAATATGCACCCAATTAAAGTTGGTTATAATATTTGTAAGCCTCATGCTCCTTATACTTTGTCCCCCGAAAAGACACAACCGCTTTGTGAATTCTTATCTAACTTAAAGGTACTTGATGCTTTTTCATATAATATTTCAAGATGCGTCAACATTCAACAGAGAAAAATATTTGGGTTGAAGTGCCATAATCACCATGTGCTAATGCAAGAAATATTTCCCATTGCAATTTGTGGCCTATTATGTCCTCAAGTGTGTGAACCAATTATAGAATTGGGAAGATTTTTTAAGAATATTTGTTCAAAGAGTTTGACATGTGAACAACTTGACAAACTTCAAAGCCAAATAGTATTCATGTTGTGTAAGTTGGAGACTTTATTCCCGCCTTCCTTCTTTAATGTTATGGTTCACTTGCCAATACACTTGGGGGAGAGGCAAAAGTTGGTGGACCAGTTCAATATGTGTTGGATGTACCCAATAGAAAGGTAAGATGCTAAGAAATTTATTATTATATTTATAATCACTCAAAAACATTCAAATGTAAAAAAAAAAAAATTTTACCGATGAAGGTATTTATGATCACTCAAATCTTATGTTCGCAACAAGGCTCGACCTGAAGGATCAATTGCAGAGGGATATTTGGCAGATGAAAGTCTTACTTTTTGCTCACTCTATTTGAAAGACTTTCCTGCGAAGTTTAATGTTCCGCATAGGAATGATGAAACCATTGTTGATGTCAATTGTGAGTTTTCCATATTCAAGAAAAGTGGTGAACCTAGGGGACATTATGAGTCAATCAATCTTTTCATGAAGAGTATTGTCAAGCAACGATGTATTTGCTCCAAACCGTGAAGAAGTTTGGCCATTTATAGAGTACGCCAACCTTACCTTAAGAGAGATTGTATTTGTTGTAATTTATATTTTTCTAACTTGTGTGAAAAACATTTAGGGAACACATGAGTGAACTTGAAGCACAAGGATCACAAAGCCAATGCAAGGGGTTTCTTGATTGGTTTCGTTCACGAGTAGGTTATAATAATTCAAATGTTGGTATTTATTTAAATTATGATAGTATTGCATATTGAAGAAATGATTCTTGTTTGCATAGGTGGGAGTGTTGTCCAAACAAGGCCATGTAAGCCCTGACCTCAGAAGTTTATCAATTGGTCCATTGAAGGTAGTCAATCGTTACTCTATGTTCATAGGAAATGGATTTCACTTCCACACGAAAGATCGGGCAATAGGAAAAAAGACTCAAAACAATGGAGTCATGGTCAAGGTTGACGACATCAATGCTGATAAAGAATATTATGGTGTGTTAGACTATATTTATGAATTGTCTTACATTGGGAATAGGAAAATATACTTGTTTAAGTGTCATTGGTGGGACGTTGCTCATTATGACAAAGGGTATAAGGTTGATAAGTATGGGGGTTCACAAGTATTAACACTCAATGTTCATTACAAACTAATGAACCATTCATTCTAGCATCTTAAGAAGAGCAAATTTTTTATTTAGATGATCTTGTTCAACCTAGTTGGCTTGTTGTTGTCAAAACGAATCCACGTGACTTGTTCAATATGCCAATTGACGAAGATAATGATGTTATGGTTGATGAAGTGGCTTATCAACAATTGGTGGTTGACTTAAATATTGACAATCCAATTCATGTAGAACCTGATTTTATCATTAACTTGTATGGAGAAGATGTACAACACCATACTTTTGTTCAAGCAAGAGAACCGTCACAAAGAAATAATCGTGATGTCATGGACATTGGATTTATCGATGACAACAAAACTCATTCATCGGGTCTTGAAGATAGTAATGAAGAGGATGTGTTTGATGACTATGAGAGTGATACCGAAATAGAAAGTGACACAGAAAATGAAGTACAAGAGAATGAATCAAAAGATATTGATATAAGTGATAGTGGCTCAGAAGAATCAATTGAATGAAATTATTGTTTCTTTATGGTAGCTTTTACTAATTTGTACATTAAGTCTTTATAATTTAAATTTGCTTTCACACTTTTTATGCTTGCTTAAAACTTATTTTGAATGTGGTACATTTTTGCAAGATATGTCAGGATTAAAGAGAGGTCGGGGAAGAAAAAATCATTCCTTTAGACTATGTGGTGACACAAATAATGGGGATACTTCCTCTACACCTCAATCACTTGAGGAAATGACTGCAAACTTTGCCCCTACTCAAGCTAGTAGTGTAGGTACATTTGTTTTAGTTTTATATAATACAAATAACTACTCTACATCACAGTGGTTTAGGTATAAGTAAGAGATAAATTAATACTAGGAAAATATATAAAGTGTATGCATATAACTATTCTTTTACAAAAATGATTCATTGTATGATCCTTTGCCTTTCCCTGGTATTTATCGTTAACTTTTTCTCCCAACACATGGCCTTTCCCTTTAATTATTTGGTATTTGTTGTTAACTTTTTCTCCCAACACAAATAAATAAAAAGCCGAAAGTATTTTCGTATCATTTTACAAAATGGAGAAAATTCAATTATTTGTTAATTGTTCATGAAATTACAATAATGCAAGCTTGCTTATGCTTCCCCTCTTTTTATAATATTCCTCTCAGTCTCTCTCTCTCTCTCTCTTTCTCGGTCTCCGCAAGACCTTTTTGGGCAATTATATGCTACTTCTCATAGCACAACTACTCCATACACCTTCTCCTTTTCTCCATACAAAGCATGTGTAAGAAACTGTGTGTTTATAATCAATTTCAAGATTAGCTCCATTACCATTAATTAATGACATGATTTAAGGTAATGACATTATCATGCCTGTGATAAATGTGTTTTGCATGTTACACAAGGATGCTAATTCTTTTTTACATATATATATATATATATATATAATTATTGAGGTGGTTTGATGGCCCTTTAAACTTTCTTGAATTCTAAGTAACTGCCAAAAGTTCTCCATCTTAGTATTATGGTCAAATTTAGGAACAATTATGTTAAGTTTCTTTGAAATTCCATATAGGATCTTGAGAAATTTGGGAATAATTTTATCACTAATTGCATTCCATATACAAGTTTCCTTTTTCCTGGAAAAAAAAATCAAAACTTTCCAATAAAATATGGAATTTCTTCCAAAAAAAAAACCCTTTGGAAAAAAAAATCAAAACTTTCCATATGATATTAAACTGAATCAGAATCTATTATTAAAGCTTATTGGCATGCAATGTCAACACAAAATGTTGTATTGTGGATATATATATTCTGCTCTTAATGGATGTTTGTGTCTTTAGGCTATTGGTCAATTTTAATTGTTTTAATATTGTCACATGAATTATAGGTTCCTCTCATCCTAAAAAAAAGGCAGAGGAGTGTACAAATGTTATAAAGTGGACCTAAGGACTAGATTTGGATCAAAGATACCAGTGAAACTATCAGACGACCTGACAAGAGCAGTAGGTGGGGAAGCGAGAAACCTTGTTAATTATTGTGGTTATGTACCACAATCTCTTTTCGTCATGGTGCTGAGTGGAATAATATTTATGAAAACTATAAAGATGAGATGATTTTGAAAGTAAAGGTATACTCTTTCCAAATATTTATATACATCTTTGTTTATTTATGTTTTCGTAACATTTTTTTTGTTTATATGTATTTTAGGACAAATTCGAACCTTATGATGCAACCAACAAAGAAAAGTTCATACAAACTATAACAATGAACTTGCAAAATGCCTTTAGAAATTGGAAGACCAACTTGTTATTTCTAGGGCCTAGCCCCAAAAGGACAGTAGAAGATCTGTTTGACTCATCATAGATCGAAGCATATCTATGACATATCTTCCACGTCCTTTTGGGGCTAGGCCCTAGAAACAGCTGCGTTCACACTAAATCGTTTTTCATCAAAGGCAATTGAAAAGACACCATATGAGATATGGACTGGGAAGAAACCCAATTTGTCTTTTCCAAAATTTGGGGATGTGAGATTTACGCTAAATAGCAAGCCTCTGATAAATTATCACACAGATCCTCAAAATGCCTTTTCGTGGGGTATCCTAAGGAACTAAGGGATACTATGTCTACAATCTTATCGATCATAAAGTGTTTGTTATCTGAAATGGTGTCTTTCTGGAAAGAGAGTTTATCTCTAATAGAACCAGTGGGAGTGAGGTACAACTCGAAGAAGTTCGAGAGTCTCAAGACAACATAGAACCACATATGGAAAATGGTGAAGACTCACAAGTTGTTGAGCCTACTCAAGTAACACAAGGCCCACGAAGGTGCGATAGAACACGACAACAGCCTCAGAGATATGGATTTCTGATTATTGGAAGTCATAATATTTTGCTCTTTGAGCAAAATGAGCCAACTACCTATCGAGAAGCCATAGTGGGACCGTAACACCCAAAATCTAACACCCAAAAACCTTGGCCAAAACACCTGGAATATCTCCAATAGGGATAATCAACATCTAAATCATTAAAACACACAACTAGTTCAAAGCAAAATTTATTTTTAAGTCAACATAAATTCCCAAAATATTTCATAATAAATTACAAAACGGAAGTCTTAGAGTCATGGCAAATAAAACGGCATAACATAAGTTCTAGGAGCAAAACCGAGCCTTCATGGCTCACTCCATAGATTCCTTCCCTCGCTCCCTACTAGAACGATCACCTGAAAATTGTTAATATAGAGTGAGATTTGACAATCTCAGTAACTACTGAAAGTTTCTACCGTACACAAGCAAGTTACATATGACAAAAAGCAGGAACTGATTACATATATATCTGTATATACCATAATTTCATACAACATTTATTATCGTAATGTCAATGTGAACCGTACAATTATACAATATGTAATATGCTACCTCCCTTATATCACTGTCCATCCTCAACTTCTAACTGGAGCCATAGGCTAACACATAGTCAAATAGCAACTCATCCATTTGATTGGATAGTCCCAAGCTCACCAAAACTTAAGATATACCTAGCCAAAGGTATAGAGTTAAGTATGGACTATGGCTCCCCTCCTTAAAACTACACAACTAAGGAGGTGTCACATGTCCCACAGCTCCAATGCAATCTCGACCAAAGGAAAACATAGAAGAAGGGGCCCTGACAAGTGTCATCCACTGTGCACAGAGTGATGACATACCACGTGGTAAAAGATCTCAACATACAAATCCCTCCTTACTCCAACCCATCACATATGCATCCGCCATGTCAGATATATATTAAATCACCAATAATATAATTAAGTGTCAAGGTACAATAAATCATGCTTCAATTCATAGAAAATATCAATTTACAACACATACACATATACATATAATTCAGTCCTTTAATTTTAAATAAAAGATAGTTACTCACAATCACATACGATTTACAAGTATATGAAAAAATATTCAGAGTTACCTGTTACTTTCTAATGTACAGGTAATCACACATAAGTGTCACTCCAAATCTCTCAATGAGAGTCTGAAAAGTCACAATATAAATATCTATTAATATATTAAACATATTACTCTAAGGTTACTTTAAAGATACTCCAAGTACTTAAAGGAGAACAACGGTGTATATGACACATATCACCATATTATATATATGTTGATATGAAAACTTGAGAAAAACAAGTGAATAAAAGAACTTAATACAAGGTGGGGTCATGGAGGATTTAAACACTCATACTCCTACTGTAGGGTACATCAAGGAAAAAAAAGTGCAGTGAGAGATGGATAATATATATATATATATATATATATAGAATGGTTGTAAAAGAAAGATGGTATGTGAGAGTAAATGTTGAGTTTGAGAGTGTATAGGTAATTAGGTATATAGGAATGGCCCCACGTATTGACCACCAACAAAATCAATTTAAAGAAGAAAACAAAATGAAAAGAAATAGTTTGGAGTTGTGGCCTTGTGAAAGAGAGAGAATAATACATATGTGTGCGTTCTCACAAGAAACAAAAGCAAAACTGGAGATTAACAAGTAAAATCTTAAATAGTGGTAGGAAAAATATATATATCGGTTGATAGGATCAAAATGGCAGAGATAACACTATAAATAAATAAGTAAAAAGTAAGAATATATATAGGGAAGCTAAAAGACGCATATCAAATTAGAGGAGAGTGAGAAGCAATCAATTGAATGAACCTTCTTTTCTTTTAAATAATAAATCACAAAACAATTGCTAAAAGAGAGAGAGAATGAAGAGTAAGGATGAGGATAATGGCGGTATGACAGTAAAGAAGAGTGATAAAAGATGAACAAGTGCAGATTTGACAAGAAATGAAGAAAAGAGAACCCGATACTTAGCGGGTGAGGCGTAAGCAGTAGGGTTCAAAGATACGGGGTGTTTAAATAGGGGTACTAGGGTTAGGGTTTAACTCTCTTATTAAAATAATATTATTTTAAAAGATATAATATATATTATTATCATCTTTCTTATACCTTCCTTTTTATTTAGATATAGACTAAATTATTTCATGAAGATATTTCTTATATATATTTTCTTTTCCTTATTATTCTCATCAATATCATTTATCATTATTAATTAATCAAATTTAAAAAAATGATAATATATTTATTTATTTATTTATTATTACTATTATTTTCAACTCTTAATTTTATACTTCTAGATTTTCTCTAAACACATAATACTTAATAAATCATGTCCTAATAGCACTTAATTACTCTTAGAAAAATTGGGATGTTACAGGGACCAAACTTCGAAAGATGGCTAAATGCCATGAAGTCTAAAATGCAATCCATGTACCACAATAAGGTATAGACCTTAGTCGATCCACCCGAAGGTGTAAAAGCTATTGGGTGCAAGTGGGTTTTCAAGGAGAAAATTGACATGGATGGCAAAGTAAATGTCTTCAAGGCATGGCTGGTTGCAAAAGGATTCACTCAAACTCATGGCGTGAACTATGACGAAACCTTTTCCCTAATTGCAATGGCAAAATCAATCAGAATCCTTCTTTCCATTGCAGCATATTATGACTATGAAATATGGCAGATGGACATCAAAACAGGCTTCCTTAATGGAAAGCTCCTTGAGGATGTGTACATGACACAACCTGAAGGCTTTATGCGTCCAGAAGACTCTGGTAAAGTATGCAAGCTTCAAAGATCCATTTATGGATTGAAGCAAGCATCTCGGAGCTGGAAGCATCGTTTTGATGAAGTAGTCAAAGGGTTTGGATTCATTCAAAACATCAATAAACCTTGTATTTACAAGAAGGTTAATGGGAGCATAGTTGTATTTCTAGTGCTTTATGTAGATGACATCCTACTTATTGGGAATGACATCCTTACCTTGCAGAGTGTCAAGTCTTGGTTAGGAAAGTCTTTCTTAATGAAAGATTTAGGCGAAGTCATTTACATCCTAGGGATCAAGATCTATAGAGATAGATCCAAGAGGCTAATAGGCCTAAGTCAAAGCATATACATAGACAAGATACTGCATAGATTCAATATGAAGGATTCAAAGAGGGGTGACATGCCCATGTCTCATGACATCCATCTCAGTAAGGATCTGTGTCCTAGTACACCTGATCAAAGAGATCGCATGAGTAAGATTCCATATGCCTCTGCCATTGGATCTATCATGTATGCGATGTTAGGTACTCGACCGGATGTCTCATTTGCCTTAAGTATGACTAGCAGATATCAACAATCATTGGACTGCTGTCAAGAATATCCTAAAGTACTTAAGAAAAGACAAAGGACTTGTTCTTGGTGTATGGTGGATTGGGTGATGAGCTCTGTGTGACTGGTTACACAAATGTGAGTTTCCAAACTGACCAAGATGATCTTAGATCGCAATCAGGATATATATTCCTTTTAAATGGTAGTGTGATAAGCTGGAAGAGATCTAAGCAAAGCATTGTAGCAGATTATATAACATAAGCTGAGTACATAGCAACATCGGATGCAGCTAAGGAAGCCGTTGGATTAAAAGGTTCATTACTAAATTAGGGGTGGTGCATACCTTCTCAAATCCAATAAATTTGTTCTTTGACAATAGTGGCGCTATTGCTCAAGCCAAGGAGCCTACGTCACATCAAAGAACCAAACATATACTCAAAGCGATTTCATCTTATCAGAGAAATCAATGATAGAGGTGATATAAAAATATGTAAAGTACCAGGAGAAGACAATGTTGCTGATCCTCTTACTAAGCTGCTTGCGCAAGTAAAACATGAGCGTCATGTTAGGACAATGGGAATTAGGCAAATTAATGATTGCACCTAGTACAAGTGGAGTTTGTTGGAAATTATGCCCTAGGGGCCAATCATTGTACTTTAAATATTATTGCTATTTAAAGTATTTTTCCATTTTGTTATCATATCATTTGCATGTTTATTATGATGACTTTACCCTTGAATGTATCATAAAGATTGTCCTAAATGTCCCTGGTTGGTCATCTATGCGGGAGCGAAGATGAAATAAGACCAGTATGACTTTGATGAGGTATGGAGATACGAATCAAAATCTTAAGCACTTGTAAGAATACAAGGTGCTAGACCAACCCACTATGAGAAAACTGCATGGATTAAGTCATAAGCTTATCTCATGTATAACTACATCACAATGCCTTTTGACCTGAGATCATCATGGGTTCCTACATGGGAGTCGCTAATCTTTGACCTGGTCAAAAGTGACTTTTGACCAGGTGATGATAAAGGCTTTGATCGGGATTAGTGGTTTTCATGTAGAGGAATGTGAATGGTTAAGATGAGATTTGTTCCTCACATTTGTAGAGAGGTATTACTGGGCCCCTCGATGAGTAAGTCTAAAAAATGTATGGCCATACTACGATGGAAAGGAGTTTCCACTTCAATTGTTAGACTACTCAAGAATCGAGAATGTAATGGTCAAGAACAAGAGGATGACACCATCCATGCTTCATCCTTGACCAAATTATTGCGTGAAAAAAGGGACATGGCATGGTTGTATGACAGGATTGCTTCGTATCATCGATCCTTATATGAATTGGGTAGTCATAATGCCTTGCTAGAGGCTGCTTGCGACTTGTGGGCTGGTATAGTGTTGGCCTACTGCCAATTTCATGTGGGCCTATAGGGTCGCACACAAGAATAGCCCAACATGAGCTATATTGTTCAAATTTATTGAATCTAAGATATGTCTAAGATTTAATGAATACAACGTTTAATCTAAGGAGAATGGATATATATATATATATATATGTATATATAAAAAAAAATAATAATATTATTATTTATAGAGATAATAATATTATTTTGTAATATTTGTTTTGTATTTAATTTATTTGATAAACTAAATAACTAAAAACTAATTGAGATATTGTATCTCAGATTTAATTTGAATTGAGATATCGTAGATTTAATTAAATAGATAGATATCATATCTCGGATCTAATTTGAATTGAGATATCGTATCTCGATTTAATTAAATAGATAGATATCATATCTCAAATCTAATTTGAATTGAGATATCGCATCTCAGATTTAATTAAATAGATAGATATCATATCTCATATTTAATTTATGAAGATAAATTAAATCAGTTGGCTTTTAATTCGAATTAAATAAATAGATTAGATTAGATCTATTTGACAGATTTAATTAATATTTTTTAATCCAATTCAAATTTCAAAATTAATTAAGATTGATTTTGAATATTTAATATGGCCCATTAGGGTTTTTGAAAACCCTATAAGATAGTGGGTAAGACATATTATAGAGGCCGAGCAAAAAAAGAGAAAACCCTAGAGAATATAGAGAGAAAACGTTGGAGGTGCTAGCATGCTGCCTATGTTGGAGTTATGTTCGTGTGGATACCGGCTGCCTATGTTGGAGTTATGTTCGTGTGGATACCGGTAGAGGGAGCTGGTTCGTACAGTTGGCTCCTAGTGATCGAACAAGACGCATACGAAAGGTACCATTTTGACTACTCTAATTTAAACGTCATTGATAGATCCTCCATTGGGATTTGAAATTTATTTTGATTAGCATCTCCAGGAATCTTAATATATATGGCACTCGTTGGTTTTTTAGCAGCTGATTTCATGAGCGACAGAATGCAAAATAACACCCATCTTCATTGTGTAGCAGATATTTTTGTGCTTTTAGGTGCTGGTTTTATGTCACTTTTGGCCAAATGGGCTTGATGCTTAATTAGTTCTTCTTGGTTAAGTATTTAAGTAATTCTGGTAAGATGTGAGAGTTGATTAATCCTTGGTTTTTTGTTGCATTTAAATAAATACTATGTTTGCTTGTTTCCTCTATCCTCTCTTGTATCATGTGAACTTATTAGTGAACTTCGTATTTCTTTTATAATATCGCTTCATATTGGGACAGCCTTCAAAAAATTTTGAAGTATAAGTGAACATTTTGATCCCAGGATTTTAAAATCTCTGAAAATATATGCTAGTTAATTTTTTAAAATATTAAATTAATTATGATTTTATTTATTTTTTAAGGTTTTCTGTACATCGCTTTCTGTAAATTCATCAACGTACATTGAGTTTCTTATTGTTTAATTCGTTTGTTCATTGAAACAGTCTTTAAAGGCCTGCTGATCGATGCATTAAATAATTTGTTTTTTAATCTTTAACTAGTTTAGGACCCGCACATTACAAACACTAAGTTTTGACAAGAATGGTTTGAATGTTGTGGCATGGCTCCTTGAACTTTGTTTTTTAATCCTTAACTAGTTTAGGATCCGCACATTACTAATTTTTGACAACAAATATCAGCTGGTGATGGGGCTAGTGGTGGATCCAAAAAATTATTGAATAGGGCATCATTGGTGGGGAATGGATTTTTTTTTTTTTAAAGGAAAGTTTTAAATGCATTAAAAAATAAAAGAATATAAACAAGGAAAAAAAAGAATATAAAAAAAATATTCATGAAATCAAGTGAATACTTGATGATATAATAAGAGAAACAATTATCTTACAAACATGTCATTTAGAAAAAGCAAAGCTAAGTATTGTTAGAAATGCAACTACATAAATTATAATAAAAGGTGGACATTAAATAAGTATTGTTAGAAATGCAACTACATAAATTATAATGAAAGATGGACACTAAATAAGTTCAAGTACATATATTTTAATAAAAAAAAGATATTGCAATAAAAATAATTCCAATATCATCCTTCTAGGCCTTATTTTTTCAAATTCCATCATAATTGTCTTATTATCAATACTATCAAATACACATTTTTTCAATATAAGGCACTAAACAATCATTCAACCATTCATTTCCCATCCGATTCAACCATTCATTCCCCATTTGATATACTAAGAGTGGACACTTAATTTAAGGATAAACAATCATTCAAACATGTATTAATTTAAAAAAAAATGGATTTTTAAAAAAAAAAAAAAAAAAGATCCTCAGTTTCCCAATTCAAGGGTGGACACTTTCCCGCCGAATCAACAACTTGGATCCGCCTATGGATGAAGCCTCGTTGTGCTTGGCACGTTTGGAGGATTGGTCTTCACCGGGGTGTAGTGGGGGCTCATTTTTCAGACTAGATTCCAATGGAACAGTGTCTTGCATGGTGATAGAGCACGGTAGATGTTTAGATTCAGTTCACCGTCTACCTGAATCTAGAAGAGAGATGGCTTAAGAGTGAGAAGCTCCTCCTCTCCCAGGCCCCAGAGCCGAACAAAATTGGATCTTATTATGAATAATTATTTTTGATATAATCTTTTTATTTGAAAGTGGGTTAAAATAATTTTTTTTGAGACAAACTTGAATGCCCCATCCCAAAAAAATTTCAAGAACAAAAGAAACTAGCCTGTTAACTAAAAACACTTCAAAAGAGAAAATTACCAATACGGTTACTCCCTCCGTTCCTTTTATAAAATAGGGTTCTTAAGTATACCATGTTCTTTTTTGTAAGATTGGATTAGGTAATGTCTCAAGTTTTTTTGTAAACTCCTTATTTTACCTTTATTTAATTATTAAAAAAAAAAAAAGAGCATTTTCTCACCTAAGAGAGGACAAGAACGAAAAGATGATATGGCCAAAAATACGAAATATGAAAAGGCAGAAACAAAGATAGGCAAAAACAAAGATAGAATCTTGAAGAGGGGAAAAAAATAGTGGCAAGATAGTAAAAGAATATCCAAAAGGAAGAAATTACATATCAATTAACACACTTTCAAATTTTGCAATCTCTCTTGTACGATGCACAAAGAATAAAGGCAGCAATGACTAATTGGACGGCATTCTGCCAGGAATTTTAAAAATAAGTTATTCTAAAAAATGAATTGTGAATTGCTTATCAAGTTTCGTCACCTTATCAACTCTTAGTAATAAACCTGATTTAGGATTTTGTAATTTCAAGGTTGTTTTTGTTTTTATTTTTCTTTTATAAAATAAAACTTCCAGCTGAATCTTTTTTTTTTTTTTTTTTAATAATAAAAAGAATCAACTAAGACTAGGTGGATAGTGTGACGCCCTGGCTTAATACGCCTTTATTTATCAGAGTTGTAGCGCACAGTCATCGAAATGATTTGGATGACTTAATTACGGAATAAAAACTTTCTTAAAACAACTTAATTTGAAAACATGAGGATAAATTTTTTTCATGATTCAAATCTATCTCATAGTAAGATATTAATACATTAATCTAAAATAGACAAATGATAAATGATGATTACAGTACAACTACTTATATTATCACAAAATATCCCCTCTGTTGTATCCTTTACAACTGCTTCTTTCCTCTTGATCCCGATCTACGGTCTGTCTCTTTCATGCGATTTGGATTTCAAATAAATGAACCTCAAGGGTAATAGTTAATCTCATATGCATGTATGAAATATAAATCAAGTATAACACATGTTAAGCATAGAATAATTTACAGTAAATAAGTCACACTGAAACTGCAATTATCGACCAAGGACACGCAGCCCTTTAGGATACGCAACTCTATGAGACACACAGCCTCAATCCATAGCTAGGATACAAACATGTAGAATTATCTAGCAACTATGATCAGTCATACAAGAATACATACAAGCTAAACAAGATAACAGTTACCCACCTCAAACTTGAATCCTTAACTGGTCCGGTAGATGTTTGGATCGGTTGAAGTGTCAAGGTATGCCTATAAATGTTTATCATTGTCATTAGTCATCACTTGCATCGCAAAGTAACTAACTAAGCGAATTATTTTTAGAGGATTAAAAGTGGTTATTAATCCCTAAAATAATAATAATATTTATTATTTTATTAGTATTTTCTTCGCAAATAATTCTCCGGGTTGAGTGGTTCCGGTTTGGGGTTGAAGGGGTTCCGGGATGGGGGTGCTTGGGATGGGGTGCCGAGATGGGATTTGGGATGTTGAGATGGGGTGCCGGGATGGGATGTTGGAATCTTTGGGATGGGGTGCGGGATGAATGGTCGAGGATCCGGGATGTTGGGATGGTAGTGATGGGTGGAGGGATCCGAGATCCTGGATCCAGGTTGAGGGTGGAGGGATCTGGGTTCATACCAAGTTTTTCCCTACCCTTAAACACATTCAATGCCATATATATATACACTTCAACATACAATCAAGAAAAAGTTTTAGATTTAATAGGTCAATTTCAAAAATTTGTGTCTCTCTAGATACAACTCTGAATAAGGCGTGTAACCTATCAAATTAAACCTTATTGTGTCCACTTTATTTCTAAAAAAATTTCATGACAAAATTCGATCATTTACTATTTCGAAAAAACTTAAGTTTTTGCTTTCAAACTTTGAAAAATCATAACTCCCAATCTACACGTTTGCTTTGGCTGTTCTTTTGCTTATTTTAAACTCTATTGAGTCTACTATCTACTATAAAAATTTCGTGAAAACACTTAGACATTTGACTATGAAATAGAAGCACACACGATTCTCTGTTTTAGATAAGAAAAACATAGCATAATCACGTTTTTCTTCTAACTAAACCACTTGCTTAAGGAAAATAGGAAGGATAATGCTTAAGAAACTCACCTTAGTTGATTCCTCAAGCTTCATGATCAGCTCCTTCCTTTTTGTAACATGGCTCTCTCTTTCTTTCTCACTCTCTCACGTTTCTTGAGTGTTTGAGCAAAGTGAATGAATGAAGATTAATAAACAATGCTAAAATAAGGACGTATGGAGAGTCTATTGTCTTTAGTGTTTGAGCATTTAAGCTGCCGGAAAAGTATGGTGTTTCTGATCTTGCGTGTACGGTCTATTGCCGAGAGTATGGCTACCTTTTTTTTGCTTTTACATGTTTCAGTTTAATAGATATTAAATAAATAGGTTTATATATATTTTTCGCCTTCTCCACATCACATGCTTTTGAGGGAGTTAATGGGGATAACGGGCTAGTATTATACACAATTGGGCTTATGGTGAATATTGTGCTATGAGGCCCATTTTAATACCTAATTGATCCTCTTCCAAACCTTTATTTGCAATTAGGCACTTAACTCAATTAATTGCAAATATTGGAATAATGATAACATTAAATCCTTAATTTCATATAAGGATTCATTTTCTTTATTAATTAATTCCATAAATGTTTAGGTCTAAAATTATCCTTTACAAATATTCCTTAATCTTTTCCTAAAATAAATTTAAGGAAAAATAGACCTTAATTTTCAAATAATTATTAATTATTTTAAGCCAAAATTTCATAATTAATCTTCTTACATTATTCAAACTTAAGAATCCCAAAATTTGGGATGTTATAGATATGGTTTGAATCAGTTTAAAAATAAATTTAACATGCACCGTTTTATATATTTTTAGATAATGTTCTGTGATAATATTTTTATAAAATAGTTTTAGTGATATCTTAATAGTTTGATCCTAACTTCATTATATTTATCATTTTTGATATAATCTTTTTATTTGAAAGTGTGTTAAAATAATTTGTGTGACAAACTTGAATGCCTGATCCCAAAAACTTTCAAGAACAAAATAAAGGGCAAATTTCAAAATTTTGATTTTGGTAAAAGTTTGTCAGACACCAAAAAATATCCAGAAACTATTTTATATACAAACCATGTTTTTGGGGCCAAAACCTTGGTTTTTGAAAAGGCTATTTTTTTCAAATTTTTCTCTCTCCGCTCCCATCCCCTTAGTGGTACATCTATTCAGCCAAAACCAATTAGATCGTCAATGCTGAATTCAATTCAATTTTGGTTTTGAAAAAAAAAAAAAAAAAACCAAGCATATTTTTGCAATAACCTGTTGAAGTCCGCTTATTATGTATCAGTGTGGTTACAGAAAGATCAGCAACATGAAAATCCTTCAAGAGGGCCAAAAAAGAAGCAAAGAAAAAACTTGATCTATTACAAGCTGTAATATTCTACACTGTATTTATTATCATCTCGAAAAAAGAATGCCAAAATCTGTTTCAGATTGGGCACATTCTTACAAAGAACCGCACATTCTAATCACAAAAAACCAATATCAGTGTTAATGGTGGTAATAGCTCAACATATCTGAAAATTTGCCTCCCCAAGTACAACAGGAAGGATCCTCCTTAACATGGGACAGCAAACCTATGATTGAAGCTGAGCCACCAAGTACTCATTCAAAGCTACAAACAAGGCAAACCAAGTTAAGCTATATCTCATTTTCCCAATTGTAAGAAAGTGACAATTATTTTGAACAAAATTTGACCATTCAATTAATCTTGGGGGTTCAAAATGAATTATTATTCCACTTATAATTGAGATAATTCAAACTACATCTAATCCTATATGTGCTTAAGCAAACATTCAGGCTATATTATGTGCTCCAATAAAATTTTTTGAGGCTTGTCGTTTAAATGAAACCAGAAAAGATGCAGAGCCATCTTTTAGAGTACATAAACTATACCGTGGTATCCAAATAAAATAAGATCCAACACTAGGAAGGCCACAATGCATCAGATGATCATACAGCAGAAATTTCATCCACTAAATGATCAACTTTTATTCCGATGATGCCAGTTATGATGCTTGAATGGAGATGAATCAGTGGATTTAGGAGCTGAAGAATTCAGTATTCATTGGGCTTCAATGATATATGGAAAATTGACTGAGGTTGTTATTAAATCAATGACTCAAAGTAAATACTTTGGAAAAAGCTAAAATTTCCAGTAAATGAAGATACAGGCGGTTGTTTGAAGTTGTAAGCACTTTTGTGAATGGCGACCACTAACAGAAGTGAGAAGACCAAATGGTAAATTGATTGGTGCATTTCTAACTGTTGCATGGATAATCGACGAAAAACCCAAAGTTTTTGCATCAGAGGTTATCTAAAGACTAAGACTATAAATCATCACACTATGATTTGCAATTTTGCATCATATAGAATTGTAAAGGGTTTCAAATACTACCTATCATGTTCCTCCTCCTCCTCCCCCTCAAGGATGACATAATTTGCCACAGTATCTCTTGGTGACCCTCCCGTGAGATCTTCAACTGCATGGCCTTTTTTAAGCTTCCAGTATCTGAAATTTAAACATTCAAAGAAGTGTTATAGCTGAGATACACCAATGTGACTTGGGAAAAAAGTTAGCAAAATTGTATTGATTAGTGCAAGTATCTGAAAGTTCAGTTGCATTGTTGTACGTGATATAAACTATTGTGTAATTCATGGATTTAATCATTTTTTAGATAGAATTTGATAAAAACAAATGAAAATGGAAAACAAAAAAGAGGATTCAATTGTCCCATTCTGGTACAGCAGATTGCCATGCATTTTGAAAAACCAAAATATTATATAAGACCAGTATTAGGAAGATAAAACTTTGCACCAAAGTATCAGCGTATAAAATCAAAGGGAAGAAACAAGTACTTGGGCGATGTAAGTTGTTGCTTCAAAGATATAGATGCTGATGACTTACTTGTACCAATTGAATAAACTGACCCCAACCATAATAGTGATGAGACCACATCCTTTTAACCAAGTAAATTCATCATGGAAGTACAAGACTGCAACCTACATACAAACAGCATGAGACCAATAAGTCAAGTGAAAGTAAATATCTGAGTCTGACCAGAGATCATAGTATGAGAATATTTAAGTAAAAGAAATAAACAATATAACAAACTCACGGAAATCATAATACTTGATTATATAACTATACATGTAATATACATATTTTAACAGAATTGCAATCTAAAGAGCGTATTGATCTCTTTATAAATACTACGAGAATATCAAAATAACAAGAAACTATGTTGAAGTACCTATCCATCAAAAGTCTTTAACACGTTTGATTCTTCCTTTACAATCATTGTCAGCATCATGATCGAACTTTCATCAAACTAGGTAAATAATTTATACTGGGTTTTTATTTTCAGAAAAATTGCTGTTTTTTCAGGAAGAGTAACAGAGATAGGCAGTTTTTTTTAGCAAATGCCCAAATACCCCTGGGCTTTTGTGTTAATTACAATCTCACTGATGATAAATATCTTTAAGGCAAATAAAGGTTAAAATACCAGTTTACGACTCTAGTTTTTGTTTATTTTCATTGACATTTGACAGCATAAAGTAACTTTGTTCATATTTTTGTGATAGATAAAATAACTATTTTCAATATTCTTGCCCAATAGGCAAGAGTAAAACAATCACATGGAATATCACTTCAAGAAGTGAAATGCAAGAAAGATTCTAATGTGAATTTAATCAACCATGGAAGCCGTATGGGATGATAAGTAATAAATCTTCACCCTTCTACTGAAGTGCTTTCTAGTAAATCCAATTTTTCAGTTTCTAGTGATTTCCTAATAGAAAAAGTTTCCATTTGACATGCACTTTTTGTTGCTACTCTCTATGACACTTCACTTGGCCTGCTCACTGGTTAAAAATCCATTGCAGGTAGCCTGTTTTACAACCACTGATTTGGTGCCAACTGATTGGCCCCTAAGTAGGGTGAGGAACCCTCCCCCAAGAGCTACTATTACGGTTTGAGGACCAACCAAATAACAACCAATATAGGATTTACACATCACATGATATCTTAATGTCTATCACAAACTCAATTGCATTGCTTGAAAAATAATGCAATTATGGAGTAAGTCACTGATATAATGGTTCCATGAATGCTCATGTTTTCAAGCAGTAAATATCATGTCATAACTATTTGATGAACAATAATGTTTTACTTAGTACAGTTATATATAAATAACATGTTATAAACTTCCAAGAAACAACGATAAAGATTCACATCAACAAATGGAGATCATTTTACAATAGTTAAATACCAAAATGGTGACAGCCTCCTTAACCACCCCTGCTACTGTGACTGTGACTGCACTAGTTACAGAGACAAGAATGTATTCAGTCAATACCTGCAGCAAGAACAAGATCCATATGTTTAACGAAACAGACCAAATTTTACTAATAGACATTTGAAAAAAACAAGAGAGCTTGTTAATGACAGATCAAATACTACTATGTAAATTAAGCATATAAGTATAATAAAGGATAAAATCCTACCATCAGAAAGGCAAGGGCTCCACCAAAAATCATGAGCAAGAAACTTCGACTAATACTCCATGAATTATTGAAGTAATTGTTATGTTGGAACTCATCCCATGGATCCATGGCAAAAGAAAGAAGAGCTGTTGCCAATGCCATTACTGGCGATACATAGCTCATCAAGGTAAGTGGATTTTTCAGACCTAAATTTATTTTTTAAAAATCATGTCAAATTTTTGGCAATAAGTAACAGCACTAATAAGTTCTAACAGGAAATTAAACATTGATTAAGAAGAAGCTGAAGGGAAGAGTGTTCAAACAATAGAAGATTGGAAAATGGAAATTCACTGAGAATTCTGCCTCTCCAAGTTTCCAAAATAGTCAATCACCCCCGACTGACGAATAAGTTAAATTCTTATCCTTGTCTAAATATTAGAATACATTAGTAAAGGTTTAAGGTTTTATGAGTTTCAATCCCAAGAATGTCTATGTAGAAAACCTGAAAATATAGTTACAACCTATTTGGTGTAAAAAAAAAAAAAAAAAAAAAGGGTTCCAAACAAACGGTTCCAACATATCAATTCATCTATTCAAACTCAAACCCAAAATTTATCCTATATCATGTATTGTAGTTTTCATAAACAAACTTCTGCTAGAACTAAATGATCAAGAATCTATTCTTAAATGTAAAATTCCTAGAATGGCATGCTCCTTTCATTGATCTGCGCCTTCCTGTATTTGGTTCAGCTTTTCAGGCATATTAACTCAGGTATACAAAATTTTAAGAAAGTTTGGCTTCAAAAGTATTTACACAATTGGTAAGTGAGATTAGTCTGCCAAAACTTAATCGCTAATGAAAAATGGTTCAATTGCTCTATAAATCTGACATAGGCAGAAGAAGGGAAAACTAGATCTATGCTTATAAAGCTATTCTCCTTCTCTGACATTTTATTTGACAATATCCTATTCTTAAAATTAAAGTTACCAATAGTGGACACATCAGCTTTTCAACTAGAGTCAAAGTTGTATGGTATAGAAAATACAAAAAACCATTCATGGGCCTTCTCTTAACAGCTTAAGGTTTTTGGTTGAATGGGTTCTTTATAGGTATTGGGAACTACATGACCAAATGGTCAAGATTTCATGATCAAATGGCTTTTGCGTGAACTGGCATGTCAGAGATATTAATACTAATCAAATGGATTCTTGACAGATTGTCTTTAACCTCTAATGAAGTGGAAATTAGTTTGCTAAAGTTTTCAGGATAACATGCTGGACTAATATTGTGGTACAGATAAGCAAAAAGCAAAAAGGCAAAAAAAAAAAATGTTTTCTCAACTATCGCAAGTCACAACTACATGCATAAAACTATCATCTTCTGCGTCAACAATTCTACTCCATCATCAAGCTTCGAGAAGTTACTTCTTTCTTTCCAGAAATGCATCGTAAAACTACGTTGTCATTAAAAAGATAGTTGAACTGCCTCAAATTTGATCAGAATCAAACAAGTCATTTTCTATTCAAATAAAAGACGGAATTTTATAAATTGACCAATGTCTATGAATGAATTGAATAATGATGGTCTTAAGTGAGAATGAGAGTTTGAAATATTATAAAAATATTGAATAACAATATTTGACATAAAATTATAGGAATGTAATTATGAAACGAACTTACCATATGCTTCTTTCTTTCCATTAGTTTTTGATGACAACATGCACAAAGAGAATGAAATCAGGTTCCAACCCAGAAACATGGAGTGAAAATGCTTAGTTATTAAAGGAGGAAATAGAAAGAAACAATAACATTTGTATATGTGTAAATACATCAAAAAAATGCAGATTTAAAGAGAAATAAGAAAGCAGATATCATACTTGCAAAAGGATCTGCGTCATGCACCAGCGAAAACCAGACATAACAGCAGCAAGCATAACTAGTATGAATCCCCAAATTTCGAACTCTGTATCTTTGGCAACTACAGTGCACCGAAACAAAGCTCAAGATTGAAGCTACAAATTTTCAATTGGTAAATTTCATATGAAAATGAAGAATCAAGAGGGCTGGGCATAGTGGTGGTTTTGCAAGGGTATAATTAACATTTTAAAAAATAAAAGTTCATAACCAATATAAATCCATAATTTTTTTAGTGTTTTAACTTATCACAATTCTATAATTTTTGTCAATAACTGTGAAAGGAAAACCATTGGTTATCACCAACTTGAAATCTGCATGGGATGAGGAAGAAATTATGTCATGTCTGATTCGGGTAAACATTGAACTATTGTAAGCAAACCATTTCTGTGATTGGAAAACCGATCTATTCTCAACTCTGCCATAGCGGCATGAAAATCCTTCTCGTAGAAGGTTGTGGGCTCAATCTTACTGGGATGTGAGGGAAAATTTAGTGTGCTTGCCCCTATTTTATTTTATTTTTTTGAAAAAACTCCTGTCTGGATGACATTTGAACTATTGGGAAACTTATCCCTTTTAATAACCAATCAACTTGTATGCAGCCATAACTGAACTGAAGCTGAGTTTTCCTTTGAAACTCAATGCCTATTGAATTGTGAAAATAAGAGTGAAAGTGAGAGGGTACTTCTATACCTGTCATTAGTATCCCAACAGAGATAATTGTCATGATGCCCGATAGTTTAAAGCTTGGTGCCTCCAACCTTGCGATCAATATTTTCAATTAAATGGCAGAAATCATGTGACAGACAGTAATAGAAACATTTCACCTACACAATGTAAAAGTTGAAAACATTTAAACAATAAGCATGGCATGTTCTGTAATCTATACCAAGCAGCAGAAGAATTTTTTTTAATATTATTAAAAATGAATTAGAATGTCTGTTGCACTTACAACAAAAAGAAAGGAGAACAGTTTATATTTTGAGACTATAAAACGTAATAGACATCTTGTAGAGTATAGCAATATCAAACAAAACAATTTGTTATAGCAATATGGAATTGTCAAAAACAAAACAATTTGTTCAGGAATATTGGAGATAACATATTAGAACATTGGAATTGTCAAAAGCCACAAAATAGAACATCCCCCAAAAGATGCCATTGTAAAACTTTTAACTTGAATTTCATGTCATCCACATGACATTGGGTGATTGATTATTGCTATGGCATTTGAACAAATGGGAGGGTTCTTTGTCTTGAATTTTTTCATGTTTGGGTATACTATGGCATCTAAAAATTTTTTGAGCTGGGTATAATCCATCAATTATTTGTAAAAAGAAAAATAATATATCCATCTCATAATGGACAGTAAAAACAGTACTACAAATAAAACAAACTTATCATTGCAAAATACACCCTTTAATCCCTCTGCAGATTTGTTAGAGGTCCCTTTTAAGAAAGCACTGGCATAGAAGCAAAAGGAGTCCTTGAAAGTATAGTTTGCCTAAATAGCGGCAATGAAGCACCCAGAAAAAAACGAGCATTAGGAAACACCCAAATAAATGAAGAAAAGAACAGCAAAAGCAAGTTGTCTCCTCAATCTTCCAACATTTCCGAAAGTTAATTAACAAGAACTTCCCAAAACTCAAACCACACAAATGAGATCTACGAAATACTCAAAACAACTTATAACAAATAAAAATGACTCCAGATCAATGTAAGAATAACTAGGAAGATATATGCAAACTAGAAGTAAAAGAACCTAAGAAAATATGAAAAATTGATTAAACATATTAAGAATTGAGAGTATGCTAGAACTTATGACAATCCAAGAATGACAGAAGAAGAAGGTGGAATTCCTGAAAGTTGAAGGTCCGAACAATCTTAAGTTTCAGAAGGGTTTTGAGATAACAAGCAAACCATGGTCTTTGAAAGCTTCCATTCTCAGAAGTAATTTATAGTACATACTAGCGGGTCTGGTTAACCATGTGCTTTCAATGACACAATTTTACCATGCTTATGAAATCACTAACTTTTGGCATACACTATGATACCACATAACTAATTTTGTCTTCTGTGTGGGACAAGACTTCATTGTCAAAATTTATCATCATATCAACAGTTAGACGGTCCTTCCTTCCCCCGTCTTAGTAATTCAACAACTCACATTTTAGAATGTTCAACTTCTATTTGATCATTCAATTACATAATTAGTGCGGCCATGTGCACACTTTATCATTAATGAGAATATTTTATTTTATTGACTTATCTGAGTAGTATACGAGTATACAGATTTTAATTATTTTCATATCCCATTAAGTTTGCCTTTGACTTCAGGACCTTGTTGTATATCTGAAGCTTGTATTCAAAAATCAATCAATGAAAAGTATTTTTCTCCTGTTATTCCTCAATCAGATAGGCTAAGATAAAATGTGACAAAGACAAAATACCTCAAAGCAAAAGCAAACAGAAGGAGAAAAATTGGAGCACCAGATTTGCACTGCAACCAAATAATAAAAGGTAAATATAGATGAAGTTACCTCGACAACAATTAAATAAAAGACGTTAAGAATTTAGTGACTTTTCAAAGAAATTAGATAATGAATTGAGCTTCCTCCTCTCATGCTACGTGAAAAGAAAAGAAATATCACCAACCATTGTAGCAAATGTGACGGAGATGGAAACAAGAGATGCATTGCTCAGGTTAATATCCATTGCTGTTCCAAGAGCAGTCGGTACAACTGTGAAAGGCAAAGTCCATCTGTGGCATTAGTTGATAGAAAAGTTAATATAATCAGTAGTTAAAATTTTATCATAAAACTGCAAGTGGGGGACAACAGCATGATCGACGAAAAAATAAAATTTAACAGAAAATGTGGCACATCCAATGGCTCAATCTGGGACAATCAAGGAGTTTTGAAAATTTGCAAACATTCAGAAAGATATAGAAAATTATGGCTCAAGTCTCAAGAAATATACAAGAACTGGTTTTATTTGAAGAACTTTGTGTGGGAAAATTTTCAAGTTTTACAGAACAAGCCAAAAGCAGTTTTTGTTTTTTAGTTTACCCATGTGTTCTTTTCTTGGAAATCAAAAAACCATTTCTCCACAGAAAGAGAAAAACCAAATTAGCACTCAATGTCTCGGTATTATTAACCATTATAGCTATCACCACTAACAACTAAAGATACACATTATTATGAGATGCCAAGCATATAAAAAAACAAGAGTCACAAATACTACATAAGTAGGAAATGAATTTAAAAATGATATGACTTGGCTAGCCAGCGTAACAAACTAAAAAGAGAGAAAAGAGAAAGAAAGGAATATGTTAGAATCTCATAATTATGGGCTCTTTCATTTCCTGATTGCCCTCTGTTAATCATATGGAATTTTAGCATCATAGTTATTTCTTTCCTTTTTTACTTCTATATATCATGTTATCTTTATTATGTGTTTATTTCATTACTTTCCTCCTTCATTCATGATATCTGTTTGTTGATTCCTAGGTCAATCATCTACACTTTATTAATTTCTCCCACTTCAAACTAAGATGAGTCATAAAAATTCAGAATAAGAATTACAGGACAATTGAAAGTTTACCTCTCAAAAAGTAATCCCTCCAGGACATGACACTGCTATTTGGGAATTTATGAGACCAAAAGTAAGTGATAAATTTTGATACCACTGCTTGTATTGCAAAGTGAACAGTATTCATCAATAAAGGAGCTGGGAACTTCCCCAAATCATTTCCCAGCAGAGTTTTATTATACCTGCTCTAACCATTTCAGAATAAGAAATAAAGGAACAAGAGTTTGCATCAGGAATAACTATAAGGTGGGCATCTATTAGAAGGAACTTACAAGGTCAAAAATAGGCTGCAAGAGTACCATAAAAGTATGAAAAACAATATCCTTAAAACAGAAAACGAATTCTTTGAGATTTTTTCCAATGATCCATGAGAATTTACAGAAATAGGGGAGCCAACAGCAATTGTACCCCTTCCAGTCCCATTTTCAATATCAAAAGGCACATACTTCTCACTTCCAGTAGCCCTTAAATGAACAGCTTCATTATCCATGTTGCCCGTACCATTCATACGCAAATCTCTTAATGCAAAGTCTCTCTTTCTCTAAAGGTTTACTTTGAGGCTCATTCCTCTCAAAGAAAAAATGTTCAAAATTAGAATATTCTTCTATCCCATCCGCATTACCAAACTGCTAATTCACATTGACCATTCCACCATCGCATCAACCTGAAAATAAAAGCTCCCAAAAAAAGGCTTCCACTGTCTTTGTTGCTGATTCTTTTTTTAAAATCTTCTGTTTCTGAATCCAAGTCACGCTGTACCATCTCCTTCTGTGCATTGAGCCATATCCATTTATGTACACCAATACAAATCAGGCCAGTTAATGGTTTATTAATATCATCACTTGCCACCAAGCATGATGACATACATCAACTTTGACACGGCTAGCATATGAACCACTGTTCAGGCTTGGGATATCTGAATGAACAAATAACCAGTAACCATACTTCAACCATCTTCACATCATAAAGATATCAATATATATATCAACCTAAAAGAAGCAAATGCTCTAGAGTCTAGACTCTAGTGCTCTTCATTAGATTAATCTAAAGACTCCAACTAAATCTGCACAAGCCAAAATTTGCATTGTAACTATTAAAGTTAGATCTGAATTTAGCATTGACACAAATTTTGTCGCAGAGAAACTATCTAAAAAGCACTAAGACATACAAAACATGACACAATGAAGACATAAAGATATGGTATAATGCTTAGATGCAATTTAAAGTGTGATCATATGTCAGAGTGTCGTATACAACACAACAGGGGCATATGCTTTGTAGTGAGACACAGTGAAGAAATATTTCTTTTGAGCTGTTTTGTTTAATTAAAAATGAATCCAATTAATGTCAGAATACTGTGTCACAGGTAACAGTTATACCCAAGAGAAAAATGCCATAATCAGGGGAAAACTTCAAGGAAATTTATCAAAAGAAAGAATTGAAAATAAACGAACGTTGTATTTTTATATTCAACAATGCAGATCGTTGTGATTAAAAAATAAATAACATACAAAATCCCAGTTCCACCAAATTCAGCTCATGCTTGCCAAACTCGAAGAATGCAACCAAAACAAAAATTCAGGAATTGAAGATAAAAGGCATCGTTCGCTCATGCATTCATATTCAAACAAATCAAGGGGAAAACTGCCGTTCAACTCTCAATCACATTCAATTATCATCAATGCGTTATAATGAAGCCAGAATTTGATCATCATGAAAGCCAGGAAGGTGAGCATAGAACTAACCTGATAGATTAATGGACAAAATGGGAGAGAGAAGATTTCGTTGGGCAAGCTGGGCGTTTGTTTTTAAGATTAGTTTGGGTGAATTACTTGTTATCCAGTAAAGTTAAAGCATATAAAATAAAATCAAAATTTTCCAAAATTTTGAAAAAACATTAAAATGGTGGAGGAAAAACCATGATAATCATGGTAAGATATAAGTATAACTATCAAGTTCGGACAAGGGAAAAAAACCTAAAATAGAAAGATACTAGTACTAATATCAAGCTTAATTTTTTTTTTTTTTTTTTAAAGTAGATTATAAGATACTTGCTTCATTTCATATTTTAAGAATATACGACAACTTTTAGAGTATTTACAGTTTTCTAATACACTTACTTTTAAAATTGTTTTCATTATTGGGTAATTGGGCAAAAATGCCCGTAATCTTTTGTTTAAGAAGAGTTGTTGGTTTTTTTTCCCCTCATTTTTTTACTAGTTCAAGAACTATTAGTACTACACCTCTTGATCTTAGGTTCCCGTAGTAAAGGGTTAGACATCTCACTAAAAAAAGAGGGTTCGATCCGGAGTTGGTCAAAGATACGGGGGGAGGCATCCACTCTCAGGCCTGCAGAACGCCTACGAGAGTAATAGAGAGCTCACCCCGCCCAACATCGTATTATCTAGAATGAAGGAGATTTCGCCTGCCCTTGAATCATAGGTAAATCCAACCCCTTTCCTAAAATTTATAAATTTAAAAACAAAAAATGCTAGTACGACAAACAAATTTTAGGTGCAAGAACACTATTTTATATGTTTGGTTTGACGGAAGGGGAGAGGAGGGGAGGGAAGGGAAAAAATCTTTTGAGAGGGCGTTGACCATTTTGCCATTAATGAGAAGAATATTTTTTTTTATTGAAAGATATTTTAGGAATATTAAAAATTATTTATAGGTAAGTTTATGAAGACGGGAAAAAAGTTTCTCTCTCAATTTTCCTTCCCATTCTCTCCCCTCCTCTTCTCTCAAACCAAAAAAATGTCCTGCCCGATTAACTGTGGAAAACGGACGTTACTTTTCTTTTGTAGGACCCACTAGCATCCACATGTCAAGTGCTCCCCTCTTCTCAATCAACTCTTTCTTCCTCTCAAGTCCCCCTCTTTCTCTCTCCCCCTTAAAGCAACTTCCAGTAGCTGATTCTTTTTGAAAAAAAAAAGTGACTATCCACCAATAACATCATCATTTCAGCGGGACACATCTCTGCATCTTGCTCCACAGATGATTTGAATGTGATACTGCTTTGTTTCAGGTTCATGCCTTGTAAGCCAGATCTTCTAGCGTTCTGGACTTGGTTCCAGTACTAACAACCCCCTGCAATGTAATAAGAATTACCTTTATTAGGGGATTTTGTTTTCTTTCCTTCGTCTCCTTAACTTTGTCTTTGCCATGGCCAACAACTCCAAAGAAGAACCCAGAACCGCTCCCCAGTCCGATCGCTGGTACAATCTCACGCTTGGTTCTTCCTTCAAAGATGAATCTTCCAACAAATATTGCACTCTGCGTTGTAAGTATTTGTACAGAAAAATCTGATCATTCTTTCCTATTTAGCAGCCAAACAAGAAGATTTATGTTTGATTTGTCAATTGATTTTGGGAAATCAGCGTATTCATTGGTTCTTTATCTTCAATTCGGGGGGGTTTAACGTTAGAAAATTCTGAACTTTGTGTTGTGTAGATGAATTTAAACCTGCTTCTGTTGATAAGACTAAGCCAGGATTACTTCGCAAGACCAAGGAAAATAGGGTCTCTGTGGAATTTCAGAATAACCAAATCGGAAAACCTAAAGTCACATTTGAGGGGAGTAGCGAGGAATACAAGGAAAATGATGCTGTATTGTTCTTTGATGGCGAGACATTTCGATTGGAGCGGCTTCATAGGGCTGTAAAGCAACTGCGGCTTCTTCGCTTACCTGGTGAATCAGCAGCTGCTGCAGCAGCACCTGTGGCTGCTCCATCTGCACCAGCTTTAGATATTCGGTCATCTCCCATTGGGAAGCCCACAAAACCCCCGACTTCAGGCAGAAGCTTGGTTCAACCTGTAAGCTCTCACTAACCATCTAACATAAATGGTTTTGTTGGATGAGCGTTTTATTACTTCAGTTTCAGTCTATATGATGCAGGAGACTTGCCATTGCATAATGTATATGTCTTGTTACAATAGATTAAGGGTTTTGCTGTTTTGAATGTTGCTTAAATCTAACAACTGATATGTGTTCCAACTAAGTATACATTCATTCAGTGCTGAAGATTTGGCTAGGGATTGCAGAAGGAATTTAACTAAGAACAAAAGAAAAGCTTACTTCTTGCTACTCAGCTCTACTGCATTATGCCCGTTTGACACTAGATATTTTCGTTCACTAATGACTCTTCCTCCTAAGATAGAAAAGCAAAGGAGGGATAATCTTGATGTGTTGTTCCTTTTTCCATGCAATTACTCCTCGCTCTGTGATAATGCTGATTATTTGTGTATTTGAATGAGTAGTATTCTGCTTTCTTGTTTCTGTTCACGTGATTGAAGGAATCCATTATTGAGGGAACAAAAGGGAATCAAATAAAGTAATGAATCCTGTGAACATATTGATAGTGCTCTACTATAAAAATCAATGCAACAGTAGAAAATATATGCAAGAGGGTAGCAATTGAGGAAAATACTGAGGTTTTGCTTTTACATGCTTTAGAACCGAGTCAGTGTTACAAAAGGGATCTTCATGATTCTGGCCAAAACCCTATTCTCTAATACAAAATCGAAAATACAATGAACTGAACACAACAAAGTAAAACAAGGTCCCTCACTGGTGTTTGAGAGACCAGCACTCTCCTCATGTCTATCCAACTCTAAAAACATAATCCTTCCATCCCAAAAAACCGGATACAAAATACCGGTAGCATCAAAAAGTGAAAAGTGATGTGTCTTGCTCGAGTCTATAGCCACTCCACAACCTTATTTCTCTCACTGTTGTGTCCCCTTGACTTTTCTTTTATAGGTCCGAGTAAAACCAGCAGCTGTATCACATATATTTCTGAGATCCGACACATGGTCCTAGTGAAGCATAGACACTGATAGGATTCCAAATCAGTAGAGAAAAATAATGAAGGAAAATCTTAATTAAATTATTAAATTAGAATCTAATTCCGTCATCAATGAAGAATAAGGAAAATCTCTAATAGGAGATGAGCAATAATCATAAGCTCATTTGACCAATAAAGCTAGAGGGGAATCTCCCAAATAAGAGAAATATTTCTCTATAAGTTTTCATATTTTTCCAGACTGCTTTTACATGTATTGAGCCTCAATATTTATAGATAAAAAGATAATATCGACTCCATCAAATTTAGGCCCACTAACCACAACAGAGGAAAATAACAGATCTGAATATTTTTAATAACTAAAATACTTTGACTCAGCATATAATCCTAACTAACACTGCTTAATCCTAACACCTTATGCAGAACTTAACTAACCACTTAAACCACTACTAAAACAACTAAAATAAAATCAGACTAATTCAATCCCTTAAATTAACTGCACGTGATTTCCAAACTTCGTACTCTATCAGACACCCTTTGAATCTCTTTTCCTAGGTGTTATTTGGATTTTGATCTTGGTCTTGGTCATTACTTTTGTGACTGCAAAATGAAAGCAAATTGTTTATTTCTTCTTCTATTCCACACCCCTCCACCCCCCCCCCCCCACCCTTTTTCAATGGCCTAAATGATGCTTGCTTTGATTGTGTGCAGATTGAGGTCGAACGTATTGATATTGGTGAAACAGAGAGTACTGGTATGTATAATATTATTAGAAGGTTTGTGTAAAATACAGATCTTGAATTTTACAACATCACAGTTGATACTCCAGAGAAACTTACATGAATATTATGCTGCATTATTTATTTTTGGTCTTTAATTTCATTCTTATCCCATGATCCACCTTTTCCTTGTCTTGGGGACACAATGTATGTTCTAAGTAGTTCATTTTCTTTATCATGATTTGATTCTGCTAGATACAATCTTTTTATATACAATCCTGGAGACAACCTCTCCGTTGCCGGGGTAAAGGCTGCGTTTATCTATCCGTCTCTAGACTCTACTTGGTGGGAGCCTTATGCACTGGGCCGCGCTTTTTTAATCTGGGAGGAGCTATGTATTTTATAATTCATTGGTTTTATAGTATATATTTTATTTGTATTCTCCAACCTGATGATTTTAGTGTTGTCATTATCTTTTGTTGGCTGCGATTGCCCACTGGATCCTCCATATCCAAAAGAATGTTGTTGGAAATTTTCCATGTTATGATTCTAAGCCTTTTGAATTATTATGGTTCATTTCTAACCAACGTTTTAATGCTGACCTATTAATTATGATTGTCATTAATTGCCATGTTTTATGGCATATGGTATATCTCTCTCCTGCCTCCCTTTTCTGTGTTTGTCTTTTTCTTAGTCTTGGTTCTACTCATCTTTTTATTCTTTAATAAAGTGTTACAAATGGAGATAGATAGTCATCATTGATGCAGAGAATATTTTGGCCATTTATCAACCCATTTCTGTCCTCTAAAATGCAATATGCCTATAAATTTTGATAAGAAGCAATATGCAACAGTATTAGTTTTTTTATGGTTTTTGTCAAACCCATTGCAATATTGTACTTGTGTGGCAGGTGTCAAATCTGGGGCAAAGGTGTTGGCTGATAATCCAGTTGAACCACCTACTGTTGGTACCACGTCACCAGGCACTAAAAATGAAGTTGAGGAACATCAAGATATAGATATTGATGATCTTTTTGGTAGTGCAACACCTGAAGAGGACAATACTGTTGAAGAAAAATATAATGTTGGATTTGACATGAATCTTCCTCGTCAAAATGACACTGATGATGAGATTGCTGATGTGGATGATAGTGGAGATGAGGTTGACAAGGGACCCAATGCTGCAGAAGCTCTCAGAGCCCAGGTAAATGCCCAGGGGAGGGACGGACAGTCTTCTAGTTCTACCAGTAGCAGTGGAAGTGGAAGCAGTGGAAGCGGGAGTGGTAGTGGTAGCAGTAGCAGCAGCAGTGACAGTGAAGGCAGTGATGAAGACTCAGTTACCTCAGTCTGAGAGATTATCTTAATGGTTTCTTCTTCCCTATCCTCTGTTGGTAATATCATGCAAATAATTCAAAGACAGACAACACCAGGTTGGTATTTATTAAGTAATGCCAGGCTTAAAGCCATCCCAGTTCTGAGGGGAGGGAATTTTGTTAACCTCGAAGCTAATGTGATCATCAATTTGGTGGGGGGTGGTCAATCATCTGATGTGTGAAATATTCTCTTGTATCCCTATTTATTTTTGTATTGATGTTCAAATGTAAAGCTGATTTTATGGTATAGGATATCTAGTTGAGACATAATGATGTGTAAGATTTTTATATTTGGTAGTATAACAATTAAAAATTTTCATGAAAATTATGCAATTAGCTTTTTCTTAATTGAAAAATTTACTGGCAAGTTTGAAAGCCCGGAACTCATTAATCATATTGCTATTGATCATTGCCTTGCTCTTTTTTATTTTTTTTGATATATTAAAATGGTGGCAAGTGTGCAACCACTCCGGGTTCTGCAGTGGTAAGGACAACTCTTCCAACAGTGGTAGCTCCATACAAGGCGGATTACGAGTGGTTTCACCGCAGCTCGAACCCTAGACCTCTTAAGAGAATCCAGCGCCACATTCCGTTGGACCAACTACATGTTGGTTGCCTTACTCTTGATAGGGCCATATGTATGATTGATGAATTATGGGCTGCAAATGGGTGGGTTAATGAATCTGATTATAGGGCCATCTGTATGATTGATGACTTATAGGGGTTGGAAGGTCATTCCAAATGGTGTTGTTAGTGTTAATGTGGAAGGATAGTGTGTTTGAGATAGGATAGGAAAAGTGGTTTATTTGTAATTTGACTTATGGAAATTTAAGATTAGGTAAAAGTTAGATTGTGTAATATGTAGTACGATTTATGTTTCAACGACAACATAAGTAGCTTTTCTACAACTAAAACTTGATTAGAATGGTAGTAGTAGAAGTAGCTTTTGAGATGATTATAAAAGAAAAATTAAAATCAAAATTACTGAAAAATGAAAAATGTTGGAAAATTTGTCAATGCTAAAATGCATAATTTGATTAAATAATATTACATAATTTGAGATAATTAAAGAAGTTAAATAAATTACTTAATCATATCATATATGTTATATCATTGGATTATATATCATTTATAAGTTGGACAAAAATAGTTTGAAAGAAAATGATAAATAAAATATTTTAAAGTATTTTAATTAGGTTTCTTAATATTTTTAAAAAGTCAACTCTATCTTATATTTATGATCGAATGGAAAATAAAATGGTTATACAGTTAGATACTTTTCCTCTATCTTTCTCTCTCACGTCATCCTTCCCTTTTTCCTCTTTCTGTCTCTTTTACACATCACCCTTCTTTTAAGGAAAATAAAACTTGGTTATACTAAATGTTAGATTTACTTTAACCCAAGTGAGTTAGTCGAGTAAATAAAGGCTTTTTTTTTTTAAAAAAACCCTCGCCGGATTTAGTCGACTAACTCACTTGAGTTCATCCTAAATATCGGGCCATTTTTTCCTCTTTCTGTCTCTTTTACACATCACCCATCTGGGAAATATTTTGAAAAGAAATTAAGAAACGTGGTAATTAATTATTAAAAAGGTGGCAAATAGGAAAAAAAAAGCCCTCCTCTCTTTCTCTCTCTCTCCCCCAAATATTACTTGGCCCTCTTTTCCATCTCCGTCTCACACATGGGTAAAAGCCAATTTGTCAATTATGGGAAAAAGTAAATTTCCCTTAAAAGCCTTATTGGTTCCAAACCATCCCGAACATATGCAAAAGTTAAAATCTTCCAAAAACCCAATTAGCTCTCTCATAAGCTAGTTTGAGAGGTTCAAAACCCATCCCAAACATGTGGAAAGCCAGCAAAAATTGTAAAAATACATTATGATTAGGCTATTTCAAATACATTAATTAATCAATTTAAAGAAGTAACTTCGAGTCATGAATTTCGAGTTTATTTATTAATAAGATGTGATTAAAATTGATGACAAATTATGATATATATATATATATATATATATATTTTATAAACAAATTTTAGGAGAGAGGTTGGACTCACCTGCAGTCTAAGGGTGGCACTTGAATCCCACTCCGCAAGGAATTCAGGACTAAGAGTAAACATACCTCCACTTTAGTCTAGGTTACTGTTGCTTTGTAGACTTCTAAGATACCTCCCCCAATGTCTTGACCAACTTCAAGTCGAACTCCATATACACACACATACAAGAAGCATATGCTTAAGTGGCAAGGTGAGACATGTCATGATGTCTGGTACAAAGTAAAACCTATGAGTGTTTTGATGGTTATGTCAATTAATGAACTGAATATCCTACAGGTGCTTCATACTTTCTCTATTTCTACAGACATTGAAGGATTACTGGATTTGTTATAAAAATGGCTGCTAATGCATAAGGCGAGAGGTAGGTTCTAAGAAGGGTTAGATGTACGATGCATTATCCCTACAATTAGATAGGATATTTTTATGATTTAAACCCGTGACCACTTAGTCATATAGTAACAAAGCAAGCTATCTCAAATGATAGAAATATAAAAGAATGCACTTTCACAAAGTAGTATAAATTAATACTCCGTAGCATTTTATTAGTCATCTAACGAAATTCAAAATACCTCATCATCAAAGATCCCGATCCCTTGGTCTTTTACTTCTCCTTCATTTTCCTCACATGTGATCTGGTGCAACCAAATAGCAGTCCAGAATGTTATGAGTTCCACCCAAAGTTCTAAAACCCGGACCGGTGACTGAACCGGTCGGGGTACTGGGCTAAGAGTTAGTGGGTCAAATCGAAATCAGCCTAGAGTCAACCCGGGCTTGACCGGTGAGGTATAAAAAATTGGAAATTAATTAATTTCTCATCACACCAATATAAATTTCACATACTATATATCATTTCAATACTTTAGATCAGTAGTAAAATAACCATATACTTCAATACTTGTGACATATTCGATATTCTTAACAATTTTCTTTACAACCTACATTTGAGACAATTAGAGTATTTTCAACCTACATTTTAGACAAAATATTGATTAGAGTATTTTCAACCTACATTTCCCTCCATTAACACACATTCAGGAAAACACGAGATATTCACAGACCAAAACCTCACAAACCCAAAAGCAAACCAAATCTTCAGGAATCAAAACCAAACCGAAAAGCAAATCAACCACTAAGCAGAGCCAACCGAAAACAAAGCAACCATGACAGCTTCAGGAAGACAAAAAAAGAACCCAATTCAAACCAGTATGACATCCAAAAGTAAAAAAATAAAACTTAGAGCACCAACAGAATGAAGAACGAAGAACTAAAAAGAAAATAGAATATTCAAAAATAATAAACCTAACGCCCGAACGTAACGAAGCTTTACACAATCGATATGAACGAAGCTCTTTCACTTGAAGAAATTAACGGTAGTGTGAGGCAAAATTTCAAAAAAAAAAAAAAAAACCTAAAAAAAACGACGGGAAGCTTATTGACGGAAAACCTAAAAAAACACAACTTACTGGTTACCAGCGATAGCAACGCTTCTTCGCAAGCTCTGCAACCTTGCGACGACGAAGGGAGTGTCGGACGGAGGCAGCGATTTCGTGTCAAACAGAAGGGTAGTGAAGAGTTGATGAGCTTGAAGCTTGAAAGTTGAAACAAAGAAAAAATGGCCTCGTCGAGGAGCAGAGGCATCGAGCAATGTGAGGCAGTTGAGTTTGAAGTAGAAATCCCGCATAGCAGCATATGTCTCTTCAAATGATCAAATCAGATTGCCTTTAAAAAAAATGCTGGAACCGGGTTGAACCGGGTTCACCGGGTCAGTCCGGTTTCATCCTGAATCGGACCGGTTTCCCGGCCGGTTCGGTCCGGTTTCACAAACCATGGTTCCACCTCTAATAGTTTTACAAGTGTGGTGTGATTTATAAATTAAGAGGCTCTCACCCTTAATGAGTTCATTGTTTGAGATGGATTCTCCTTTTGATTTTAAAATCATTACAAAATCACAGCATGACAAGTGTATGGTTCATAACTATAATACCATGATCTAAGACTTCGGGTTATAAGGAAAAAAAAAAAGAGGAAAAAAACACAGAGCATCCTCTGTAACTTGGGAAAATGGAAAGAATGAATATTGTGTCCTGTATTTCATATACAAACGTTATATATATATACAAGATAAGAGAGCCTCAATAGTAATGGCTCATAATGACTATTAATGAAGATTATTCCTAATCCCTACAAATCAGGGATTCCTATAAATCATAATACAATTTCCTAGCTATAAATCAGAATACAATTTCTTATGTAATCCCTGCCACCCCCCCGCAAGCTGGAGCATTTCCTAGCTATAAATCAGAATACAATTTCCTATGTAATCCCTGTCACCCCCCGCAAACTGGAGCATGGACCCAGCTTGGACTTGAGTTCATGAAACTGAGTAGGATGAAGTAGCTTTATGAATATGTTTGCAACAAACGGTTTGTGAGACCTAACAATATACTTCACACGTCTCGTCAGAGACAAACACCAAAAGATAGATCTCATCGGGGAGTAAAAAATACTCCAAAGGTCTCATCAAGGACCAACACCAAATGGTTAACAAAAGTGATTAGAAGATAAATCAGAATACAAAAACAAAAAAGGTGATTAGAAGAAATAATATGGAGAAAAAAAAAGATGAAGAAGACCATGTTAACTCCTTCTTAGAGAGAGGCCATGTTAACTCTCTCTTGGAGAGAGACCAAGTTAACTCCAAAAAAAAAAACATGATCAATCGAGATAATAGGTCTTGAGAAAATAAGGAAAACTGAAAGGATCGAGAGAATAGGTCTCAAGAAAATGAGAAGAAAAAAAATGGAGGTGACGGGGGAAGAATGAGAAAACATAAAAAATGTGTATAGAAAAAAAAATATTTTAGAGAGGACACAACCTGGGCTCTGATACCATGTAACTTGGCAAAATATGGAAAGAATGAATGTTGTGTCCTGTATTCATATACAAACGTTATATATATATACAAGATAGGAGAGCCTCAATAGTAATGGCTCATAATGACTATTAATGAAGATTATTCCTAATCCCTACAAATCAGGTATTCCTATAAATATAATAATGACTATTAATAAAGATTATTCCTAATACCTACAAATTATGGATTCCTATAAATCAGAATACAATTTCCTATGTAATCCCTGTCACCTCCCGCAAGCTGGAGCATGGATGTCTTGGATGCCCAGTTTGGACTTGAGTTCATGGCGAGTAGGATGAAGGCTATATCAACGCAACAAACGGTCTCACAAGTGACGGACCAAAAAATACTTCAAAGGTCTCATCAAGGACCAACACCAAACGGTTAACAAAAGTGATTAGAAGATAAATTAGAATACAAAAAAAAAGTGATTAGAAGAAATAATATGGAGAAAAAAAGAAAGATGAAGAATTATATTATGTGAACCACAAAAAAGCAATACGCTCATACAATGAGTAACCCACTTAAGTTAACTCTAAAACCTAGAAGAAGACCATGTTAACTCCTTCTTAGAAAGAGACCATGTTAACTCTCTCTTGGAGGAGACCAAGTTAACTCCTCTCTAAACATGAAAAAAAAGGATCAACCGAGATAATAGGTCTCGAGAAAACGAGGGGAGAAAAAAAAAGAATCAATCAAGATAATAGGTAAGGATCAATCGAGATAATAGGTCTTGAGAAAACAAGGAAAAAAAAGGATTGAGAGAATAGGTCGCAAGAAAATGAGAAGGGAAAAAAAGCTGGAGGTGACGGGGAAGAAGAGAAAACCTAAAAAAATGTGTTTAGAAAAAAAATATTTCAAAGGGGACACAACCTAAGCTCGATACCATTTAACTTGCAAAATATGGAAAGAATGAATGTTGTGTCTGTATTCATATACAAACGTTACATATATATACAAGATAGGAGAGCGATAGTAATGGCTCATAATGACTATTAATGAAGATTATTTCTAATCCCTACAAATCGGGATTCCTATAAATATAATAATGACTATTAATGAAAATTATTCCTAATACCTACAAATTAGGGATTCCTATAAATCGAGAATACAATTTCCTATGTAATCCATGTCATCCTCTTCCAAGTTGATAACCAAGTCATAAGTTGAAAATGTGGTGGGTAAATGAGGTGGGGTGAAAATATATATTATTCTGATCCTATTTATAAGTTTTTTGTGACCAAAAAAATTTGGTCATATTTATAAGTTCAGTTTCATGGTAATAAATAAGATTGCGACAATTTTACCTATATTAATTATATCAATGAAAATAGAGAGAGAAGAACGAGTTGAAAAATACTCATTTATAAATGAGGATATAGTTAAAAACTTATTTTATAATCATTGAGTTAACTACCTTTTATTGATATACATGATTTAGTTAAAAGAAAATTATAAATATGACCGTACTAATGAATTTGGGTGAATCTGGTTCGCCCACGTACGTCACAAAAGCGTCTGTGGATCAATAATTCCTCGTATTTGATATTTCATGAAAGGATTGAATCAGATTCTTCGAGGGAAATAAATGGTCAACTCATGAATCATAAAAAGTAAAGTAAAAAATATTGATATACTCCTATATAAATAAGTAAATCGCACATAATTCAAACAAACAACACATAAAAATATTATTAGTTTAAAATCCTAATTTAGAGCTAGTTATCCGCATGTAAGATGTGAATCCTAGATCTTATAATGTGGCAGGAGATTGGCTATGCTTAAAAAGCACTTGAAGTTCTCGAACGAACTGGGATTGGGACTGAATCCCCCATGTCCTTTTCTGATATTACGTTAGCTAAACAGTGTCGGCAAAGTCTTGGTCAATCTTGCTTTGATTTTTGAGTAATAACATAAATATATGGGTTAAATAACATTTTTAGCATGAACATTTAGCCTAATGAACATTGGTCACTTGAAGTTTTTTAGTCTCATTTTTGCCCCGGACATTAACAAAATGGAGCAAATATACTCTAGAATTTTTGTAGGAGCAAATTTTGTTAGTTATCAGAGTTTTGATGATAACAAGACTTGGATGATTAAAGTTTTATATTAAAAATGGTTAAGGTTTTTGAATCAGTAAATATTGCCTGTGTTAAGGGTTTACTCAAGTAAGTCCTTATGTCTACTCGAGTAACCTCAATCTGATAAGTTTGTTTAAGTGTTGGCAGAACACTACTCAAGTAGGGGTGATATGCTACTCAAGTAAGCATAGTAACAGAGCAAAGTTCAAAGTCTTTCATAATGTTACTCAAGCAGTGGAACCTTCCTACTCAAGTAAGGCATCTTGTCTACCAGAGTAACAAAGGCTTAATGAAGAAACAAGTCCCTGTCCAGTAGCTACTTGAGTAAATGGCAAGAGTTACTCGAGTAGAAGTTGTGTGTTACTCAAGTAATATGTTTCAATTCTTACATTTGCTCTCGGTATGAAACTTACCTGAATACAGTTCCACTGCTACTAGAGTAGATTACTCGAGTAAAGTAACTCACCTCGAGTAAAATTGCCTCTAGTTTTTGTTTTTTGTTTTATTTGGCTCTCTATCCAATAGTTACTCGAGCAATGATTTTATGCTACTCAAGTAAAGTACTCGAGTAAGAGAAAATATTGCTCGAGTAATAATTACTAACGCTTTGACTTAGTACTTTGTTTAGCAAGAAACAAGAGTTACTCAAGCAAGATTCTGATCTACTCAAGTAAGCTACTCGAGTAACATGAATTATTACTCGAGTAAGCACGTCACAACGACCACTATTTTGAATCTGCGATATCACTCAAGTAATATGGTAACATTACTCGATTAGGCCTTTCAGCTATCAAAATCCTTTTCGCTGTAATAGTAATCATAAAGTTGAAAACTTTGAATTATTAACTGTTTCCACTTAAACTTTGCTCAATCATATTTATGCTATTTATAACTATTCTTTAAGTGGTATTTTAGATGATTAATCAACGTTTAAATTGTGATTAGCTGAAAAGTCGTTCGTTGTGTCAGGAGCATTTAATGCAACACAGGCTACAAATGGAATAAACACTCTGAGCAAAAAATTCATTCCTTTGAGGCATACTCATCCTGGAAAATGCTATGAGTCAACTTCTGTTCACAAGTACGTCAACGGTGAGTGCATTAATGAAGCAACGTTCGACTGTAACAACGGAAACCATCTATGCCTAACGAAGTTCGATGCATCACAACGACTATATTCAAAGTTCTTCACAACGGAATTAATGGAGTTATCTATAAAATCTCATCACATTCAATTCCGCCACCTACCCAAACTTTATGCATTCAATTCTGTATTATTGCCATTAACTGTTTCATTCATTTCATTTAATATCTTCGGATATTTTTGTACTTCAGTGATTATCATTTATCTACTCAGTGAGAAGTTAAACACTTATTTGATTACTTGTTTATTTGTTTAATCTCAAGGTTGAGGAACCTTGAGTATGGGTGTACAATTACGACTTGTAAGGGGGAGTGAGTCCTCGTGTAAAAGGATCATCTTGTAGTCTAATTTGCAAAAGAAAAATGTTTTAAGTTTTTTTGTTGAGGGCATTGTGAGAATTTTACTTAAAGTTCCTACTTAACCAACACCCAATTCTTCTTGGAGTGTCTTTCACTGGTCTGTTTCTATGGAAAACGTTTAATTTTTTGCACGAAATATTTATGGAATATAGTAGACATCTTAAACTTTAAAATAAGCCAAAAGCCAGCCAAAATGGACGTGTATATTGAGAAATATGATTTTCTAAAGTTCAGCCAAAATCTGGAAAGTTTTCTGCATATGTGAACAGTAATGTCCGGGCTTGGTTTTGGAATGGAAAACATTTGAGTTTTTCTTTGAAATTTTTACAGTAAATAGTAGACATATTAACCTTTAAAACGAGCCAAAACCTAGCCAAAACAGACTTGTATATTGAAAGTTATGATTTTTCAAAGTTAGACACTGAAAACTGGAAAATGTCAGTTTTAGACATGAACAATAAATTTCGGGCTCATTTTTGAAATGGAAAACATTTAATTTTTTCCTTGATATTTTTACAGTAAATAGTATACATCTCAAAATTTTCAAAAAGACAAAGAACACCTAAATCAGAAGTGTAGAAAGGAGATATGAGTTTCTGAAATTTAACTGAAAATCTGGACAAATTTTATGTTTCAGGAATAGCGATCATATTTTGGCATGGTTTTGGAATATGAAACCTTTGATTTATTTCACGAAATTTTGTGTGTTGATAGTACACATATTAATCTTTAAAAAGTGCTTTTGATCACCTTGAACGGAGGTTTGTAACTCGAGATATGATTTTTAGAAGTTGAATCACAATTTTGGAAAGTTTTCTGAACAATGTTTGCATTTTAAAAATCTGGGAATAATATAATATTTTATGGCTATTGGTATTATTTTCCTGTGAAAGTAGACATGCTAAGGAACATGTAGCTTTTGGAAGCACCTCATTTAGATTTTTGTAGAATTAATTACGAATTTTCAAAATTTAATCAGAAAATTCTAGAAAAAATCCTATGTAAAGAGTCAAGATACATATATACATGTTGGAATTTTTAGAAACATTATATGTAATGCAATAAATCATAATTTATAGGATAACTGGTATTTATTAAACTTCTAATTTAAAGTATTGATCACATATTGGAATAGCCTCTGGTTTAATAAAGATGTTGTTGAAATTTTAATTATTTATGTTTTGAAATTTGAAGGACTGTTATATCGTTCTGAAATCCATGGGATTGGATGATCATTTAAAAGGAAAAAAAAAAATGTATACACCAAACTGTTATTTTCAGTTTTTATTTTAATAATATTCATTATTAAATATTGTATATTTTTATGAAATTATAAATTACAATGTTAAGTTTGAAAAAGTTATTAATGGTTAGTAAATTGGGTGTGGTAGTTTTTTGTGATTTTTGGCGCGTGTTTGAGCTCTTGGATTAGGAAGTGTAATAATAGTTAGCTTCTAGAGAGTAGGTAACCACTTTCTACTTGTTATGTGTATTAGTATGTTGTTTGTGAGTATTTTGTGAAATAGTTATGAATATCTTATTAGAAATTGCCTTGTGGAATCTTATGATTTGAATTGTGAAATATTTGTATATATTTATTTATGTATAAGAATTGAGAGTTTTGATATTATGATATTTATTATGATAATTATGGGAAGAGTTGAAGTGGGAGGAAATGAAATAATATATTCTACCACGTGGTGAGGCCTCCATTAATGCATGATAGTTGGCTTTATATTGTCCCACTTTGTTCAATGAGGGGATCGACTCACTAGTTCAATGAAGGCGTACGACACCCGCTAGTTCAATGAGGGGGAAAGACCCATGGTCTGACGTGACATGTGCTCGAGGATTTTGGCCGGTCCTCATCACATGACCGAGTGAGCTTTTGAGTAACCGAGGTAATATGGATGTAACTTAGCCCATGGGTCTAGTCGGAGAAAATAAGGCGATTCGAGATGGATTGGTGGGAGGTATCTTGGGAATTGTATTAATGAAAACCGTGATACATAATTTTTTATATGAAATTTTTATGATGTGGATATTGGCAAATTATATATATTATTATTTTTATTAAAAAAAATACTATGTTATATAAATTGTTCCACATGGCACCTCACTAGCACATATTAGTATTCGTAATGAGTTGGATTGATGGTTACCACATTCCCGTCCGAGTCCATCAGGGAAAACTTTGGAAGCCTCCTTCTGGCAGTAGTGCTTCCATCTTCGGTATTTCGTATATTGTCACGTTTCATTTTGCATCTCGATTTATTTTGTATATTTTGGCAAGCAATGAAATTACTTAGTCGTTGATCAACCCTTAATTTGAAATTTCCTAAGTAAAATGGAGGATGTTCGTAAATCCCTTATTCACCCCTCTCTAGGTAATATTCTATTTTCAAATTTATCCCCCAAGTTTTTTTTTCAATGAGCAATTTTGCCCCTGGAAGTTTACAAAGAAAAGCAACAATTCAATGGTCAAGATCAACGGATGGCTAAGATTGCTATGTTTTTAAACTTCTGGGGCAAAATGAGACTAAAAAAACTTCCAGCTAACCAGTGCTCCTTAAACTAAACTTTTATGATAAAAATGATATTTAACCCTAATTACAATATACTCCTTCTAATTGGTCCAAAATATAGGGGACTTCTAAAAAGGACATATTGTCCATAATATATGTCACTTCTAGTTTAATTAATATTACCCTTTCTATTTTATCCTTGTGATTAATACTCATTTTTCAACTTTATTCCCTCAATATATCCCCTATCTTTCTCAAATAATATTCTCAATGCAATTAAATATATTTTTTAAGACATGTAAAAATAGAAAAAAAAAAAAAAAAAAAAAAAAAAACCTTTTAAGACACTAAATGATATAAGTATCATTTCTTATTTCGCATAATATAATATGGTAATATATAATATAATATGGTAATATAGTTGAAGTGTCAAAACCAAGTAAAAATATATATATATATATTTATTGTCCCACACATACATAGCTATATAATCTTTCTGGGGAAAAAATCAGTATAAAAGATTTTGCTTGAAAATTGTGAGCATCTAGTCTCTAGTCCCATCCTTCTGCTGCAATTGTAGGTAAGCTAATGAGCCTATTAGCTTAGGCTTACGGCCATGCCTCTTTCAGAGAGCTCAAACCGTCGTAAAGCAGAAAAATTAAAAGCCAAGGGTTAAAAAAAAAAAAGCATCCCACAGATTTTTACATTATCTTAATGAGAGAGCTGGGAAATCGGACCGAGCCGTCAAACTAGACACCGGCCCTTTTAGGTCTTGGCTTTTCAAAGGTTGGACTTAAAAATTAGAGGAATTAAATGAAATAAGCCTTTACGGGGCCTTGGGTTTAAAAGGCCGACCCGTAGGGCCTTGACCTACCCATTACGCCCTGTTAAGTTTTTTTAATTTAATAAGGAGTTGAAAGAGATGTCCCCAAATTTGAATATTTATTGAAAATGAAAGTCAGCTTGCTCCTTATATTGGCAACCTTCTCATCATAAGTCATAGGGTCAATCTTGCCATAGAAATATTGTATAATAGTTTTAATTTAAAACTTAGGCATGCTTCTTATGTTTTATGTAAGTTATTTGTAGACAATAGTTTGCTTTTGATTATGAATTAGTGAATGTGTTTATTTGTTGGATGATTTGTATTGTTTAGATATTAATGTTGATAAAATTTATTTTATAAATTAAAACTTTAATTGTTATAATTTACTAATTATATTTCTTTAAAAAAAAACATAGGAAAAACAATTAAAATTTGAATAATAATTTTCGGGCCCCTGTAAGGCCGGTCTTGGCCCTATTGTTCTCGGGTCGGTCTTTGAAAAACTGATGTTTTTCTTATACTGAGCTTTGTAGAGCCGGCTCTATAAGATCGGCCTTGTTAGACGTTGACCCTTCAAAAACCGACCTTGATTCCCAACTCTATATCACATGGCTCGATTTTCTTTTCGGGAGCACATTCCATGTTTAATTCTCTCTCGTGAAGTTAACCAAGTAGTCGACTCTTGTACATGAATAACTTATTTTTGTGAATGAAATTCCCACTTTTCTTTGGGAAAAAAAAAAGACGAGTAATGAAGTCCTCAGCTTAATGTAGATTGATTTTGGGGTTAAGATGTAATGTGCTTTATCTTGAAGAGCGTTCAATACAAAGTTCTTTTTTTAAATGCAAAAGTGCACATGTTGTTAGAAATTAGGTGCAAAAATATCGTTTGAGTGTTAAATTTGACTTTTTTTGCTTTTAAAAGTGCAAAAAATATACATGTAGTTTAAAAAAAAAAAAAAAAAAAAAAAAAGTCCAACACCGAGTTCTTTTTTTTTAAAAAAAAAAAATTTAATACTTTTATTTCAATTAAAGAAAAATTATTATTTCTCTTAGGTATAATATTTTTTATTTTTTTATTTTCAATTTTTTTTTTAAAAAAATCCTCATTAAATTTTCTAATTAACAATTAATAAATAATAGAGTTTCCTCCGGCCGATGAAGTTGCTCAAGCGGCGTTGCTTCTCATGGATTTATCTTAGGCCTCTTTTCCTATTTAATTACATTGCTAGCTCAGCTCACTCCCATTTTATCTTTATTTATTTACTTACTACATTTATCCATAGTTAGCCATTATTGTTTGTTTTGTTGCCAATTTTGTAATGTAGCACGGTTTAGAAATTAATATCATGGAATTGTTGACTGACTAAATAAATAACAGACAGCTTATAAATGTGTGAGAAATTACTCCCTGTTGTAAACTCTTTACACGCATGCACGCGCATGCCACAAAAAATGCTCACACATGCCAAAAAAAAAAAAAAAAAAATCCATTGGAAGGTGTTTAATTTGGGTACTTGAATTAAATAAAGGGATATGATATTGTCACTATCAATTTTAGTCACTACTAATTCACTATCACTTTTTTATCATTAGATCAGAATCTCATATACTTTTTTATTTTTCTCTTCTATTAAGATTATGATCTAACGGTGGAAAAAAAAATGGTAATGACTTGGTAATATCCAAAATTGATAGTGACAATATCATATCCCTTAAACAAATACATAAATAGTCATTTCTTAATCAAAGTGTCTTAATCATCTTTCTAAGTCTTATTTTTTTAGACCAATTGTGTAAAAGGTTAGGTCTTAAAAGTCTTGCTTTTTATACTAGATATTTCGAAAACAAATCTCAAAAATAATATTTAGACGTTATATTCTTAAAACTAGTCTTAAAAGTCACATTTTAATTCTTTTTAGACCTAATATTTATAACATATGATCTAAACCTTTTCATGTCTTTTCACATATTCACTCTATTTCTTCCTCTTACCCACTATACCAAGGAAATAATTGATCTATTTTCTTCCATTGAGAATAATTAGTTGGATGTCGAAGCTTTAGATCAGAAATCCTTTCATATGCATGCTTACTCAAATTTGTTTGCATCATTTTCATTAGCAAATAAGTGCTTGAACACAATATGATTGAAACATACCATATCACTTTTGCAGGAGCCTTATTTAATTTGTACCTCAGGGTTTCATCGGACAATTCTGCTCCTCTTCAAACTCTTTTCCATACAATATGCAATCATTAAGGCATGCATGGATCTTTTTGTACTTCATCCCCAGTGGGCACAATATTTTCTTAGCATTATATAGTATCGACCCGATAATACATTATCATATGGAAGTATGTTCTTAAAAGCCTCAAGCATTTCTAAAAAACTCTTGTCACTCTATTCATATCGTGCTTTCAAGTTTACCAATTTTAATATTACTTTCAACAATTGGTATTTTTTACACCCAGGTACAATGGCTTCTCTATAGCAGTGCATATAATACCATATACATGTGATTGCTCAAAAGCCTCTTCTCCTATATCATGAATAATGTCCTCTGTCTGATCATCCATATCCATGTCATTATCATTAAATGTCACTTCCCCTTGTTGAGATGTACTTGAAATTTCTATTTCTTCATCATGCTATACACATACTGTATAATTATTACATTATCCTTCACAATTAAATGTGTATATATATCCACAGCACTTAGTCGCTTCAAATTCAAACATTCTATACAAGGGCAATAAAACATCTCTATCATCATCGACATTTATTTTAGCAAATTCTAAAAATCCCCTCATCTCATTATCATATTCAACACTCGTCTGTTTAGCTTTTTCCCAACTATAATCCATATTTGAATTCCTATAGATGGAAATATTTAACATACATTATCCCAACATATAAAATGCATCTTGAAGCAAAAAAATTGAACCTTGCAAGATCCTGAAGTTTGCATTATTCTAACATATAATATGCTAACAACACAGCTAATTTTGAAGTCAAGGAATAAAGCAAACAGAAAATGAAAATTGCTAGCATAACTAACAAAAGCCACTCTTGTGTTGTATGTGTTCTACACTTAGGTGTTATTTAGAATCGGGAACTCTAGCAAAAATTAAAAACCCTATAAAACCTAATTTATTCAGGTTTTTATTATTTAAGAGCGAAAGATTTTAAGCTCCATTGAGTGTTATTGAAGCCATGTGTGTTTCTGGCAAGAAAGGATGACAAACAAATTAAATTGCACTAAATTAACTCCAGAGATAGCAAAATGGAGTGCAACGAGTGTGTAAGAGTATCATTGTACCAAATTTTTATAAAAACTTAGGTGAAATGTGAGCTTATGAGAACTAGCTTGTCGAGAGAGAAATGTGAAGCAACGATGAGGCCACACAATAGACATTGGCATCGATGGTAATTAATGACAAAGAAATGAGCTACGAAAGAGGACTGGGGAGCAACGAATGAGTTCAGAAAAATGACAGAACTCGAGTTATCAAGACAAGAAGAAAGGTTTAGAGAGCAAAATTCAATTTTCAGCACAACGAAGAGAGGATTCAATGAGCAATTTTTAATTTGGGGCTAATATTTTAGATCGGTTATGCTCAAAATAAGTTCTTAAAATTTCATCTTTTAGACCGGTTATTTGTGAAAACTGCTCTCAAAAGTAATAAATATTTTCTTATTCCGCATCTTTTAAACCAGTTATAAGAAACATCAGGTCTAAAAAGTTTCTAGTTATAAGAGACAACCGGTCTAAAAAGTAATCGACATTTTTTTAAATCTTTTTAGATCGGGTGCTCGGAAATCCAGTCTAAATATTATATTTTATACCTTTTATTAAAGGAACCGATCTAAAAAGTTCTTTAGATTTATGAAATTGTCACCAATTTTACTTTTTAAAACTGATCCTGTATAATTGGTTTAAATGTGGTGTAAAAGCCTTTTTTTGTACGAGTGTATGTTGGTGAAAATATTTTCAAGATAGAAATATCATTAAGATAATAATCTGTCTAATTCATATGCAAAATTTTTAAACATACGATAGTATTAAGAAAAAAATTAGTAAAAAATCACAAGACTGCCAAATATGATAATGAACTATGAAGAAATCCGGGCCCAACTTCCATTGTGTTCTTAAGACAATTTTGCTCCCTCAATACGGATGCTGAAGGTTTCTGAGAAATTGCCTCCCAGGATAGAGGGGATTATTCATCTCCAGAAAGATGGCTTTCTCTCTCTGAAGCCCAAACGAATCTAACAAGTCTGCTTTCAGAATTGCACAGACTATGTTTGTAGAATGTAATATGCAGAGAGGAATGTTTATGATTAATTTTAGATCTAGTTCTTTCTATATTTTTCTATCACTAGCACATCCTATTTATAGATGATGAAACGATCAGATGGAGTCCCGTCGGTGAACCGACACGACTGGCGGTGGCGAACCGACGCGACTTCTTATTCATAACCCAAGAGATTAGACAAATATCCAACAGTGTATAGTTCATCCTTTTATTTTAAGAAAGGATCTATAAATTTTTAAAATAAATGAGAAGGGATGAGATTTCCATTGACGAAATTGATCATTTTATATCAAAAACCAACAAAGATGGCATGAAATTTAGACATGTTTTAAGAAGGTAGTGTTATTTATTACTCTTTTTTTATGTACCAACCAAACTTTTCAAGTCCCTTGTCTTCTCTTAAGAGGTAATGATGTGTTAATTTTTTTATGACTTGTCACCTAATTAATTTTTAAATTTGAGGTGGTTCGGACATATAAAAAAGGGCATTGGAGGGCTGGTATTAAATTCTTTTATTTGGAATAGAGGAAACCTGAAGATAACTCTTATAAAACTATTTGATTAGAAATTTATTCAAACATTTGGTTCTTTCTTTATATAAATATAGTAATCCTGCAATCGGAGATAATCTTGTTTTAGACATAGTTACACACTAAACACACATTAAATGTGTGATAAGTCTGTCGTCATATTTATTATAAATAGTGTACAATGGGATCGTAAAATCTATATGACTGATCATGAACACATCTCGTGGGATAAGTCTGTTATTATGATTGTTAGAATTACTAATGTTTTTGCTTCTCAATTTTAAAACATGTAGGTCTATATAATATCTATATAATATGGGTTTGCCATATCGATGTGTCAACTAAATATATCGTTAAAGTTAAAGTTTCACGATCACTACAGGCTTAATACCATTGCAGAACCGATTGTATTTGATGAACACCTTAAATAAAAATATAAAGCCAAGTACCACAAAGAAAAAAAGAAGAGCATCTTGAAAACACGACCTTTTTATTTATAGATCATATCTAACATAAGGCAGCGAAGAGACATCACTTTGCTATTTACTAATTCACGTAATACATTCATTCATTATATCACAATAATGCTCTCGGTGACCATAGATAGCACCATAATTCAGTAAGTGGCTCAACCCACACTAATAAATCCTTGAAGCGAAGGATTTCTGAAGCTCTTATTTTAGCAATCACACACACACAATGGACACCATCCCTTTGAAAGTCTTTAGGGACGAGTGACATCTTTTTCTGGGGGGTACTTACCATAAGGGGGCTTGTATGGCGGCTTGTTGTATGGAGGAGGCTTATAATACGGAGGCTTGTTGTATGGAGGAGGTTTATAATACGGAGGCTTGTTGTATGGAGGAGGTTTATAATACGGAGGCTTGTTGTATGGGGGAGGCTTGTTGTATGGAGGAGGCTTATGATACGGAGGCTTGTTGTATGGGGGAGGCTTGTTGTATGGAGGAGGCTTATGATGATACGGAGGCTTGTTGTATGGAGGAGGCTTATGATGATACGGAGGCTTGTTGTATGGGGGAGGCTTCTTGTATGGAGGAGGCTTATGATGATACGGAGGCTTGTTGTATGGAGGAGGCTTATGATGATACGGAGGCTTGTTGTATGGGGGAGGCTTCTTGTATGGAGGAGGCTTATAATACGGAGGCTTCTTGTACGGTGGCTTGTACACCGGAGGTTTATAAACGGGTGGTTTATAAGATGGGGGATCATACTTATAGTCTGCTGGCTTAGGCTTGTAATAATCATGATCAGCAGCCCCTGGTGGGGTGAAAAACAAAGCCACAAGGAGGAAGAGGAAGAACAGTAAGGGCAGTGGAGCCATCTTGTGTGGCTTTGTGTTTGGATTTGGTGTAGCAAGGAAGAAGAATGATCAGTTTATATAATAGTTTGGAAGGTTTTGGTTTTTGTGCAAAATCAATCTAAACCGTTCATGGTTTAGAACAGTTCAAATCTTATTGTTTTCAAATTCAAATTTGATATTTTTTGTATTTAAATAAGGTATTTACACTCAAAATAAAAGGAAAAAATTAATAATTTAAAATCCTTATAACTTTGACCCATTGTAACTCAACTCATAACAACTTCAACTCAAGGAGACTCAATTTTTGTATTTTTTATTCGATACAACTTAATTCTTATAGTTAAAATTTAAAATATTAATCCCTATATTTTAGAAAAAGGATTAATACCATTCTTGGTCATTGTAGTTTCACTGAATTTTGATTCTTGTAACTACAATTTTAATTCGTTGTCACATTTTTAGTCCCTTGCATAAAAGGACTTGGTATGAGTTTAATGGTATTTTTGTCAAGTTCAATGTTTTGGTTCTAGTCTCTATATTTTTACCCAAGTTTTGATTTTAGTCCACATTTTTTTTAATCACATACTTTTAATAAGTTTTGGTTTTAATTCCTACAAATTTTAGCTTTTGTCCATATACTTTTAACAAGTTTTTGTTATGGTTCCTATACTTAATGGTGTTAACTTAATGTCATTAAACTCAAATGAAGTCCTTATAAAATCATAGAGATTAAAAACCATTATTTAAAATTACATGGACCAAAACCAAAATTCAATTTTTTTTTATAAGGATCAACAATGTAATTCTTTTAGCAAATGATATTATAATTTATGGCATACTAGTTTATAGGGACGAGGTTGAATCGAATCAAACTTTAGCAATTAAATTTGAACTAAGTTGAAACTATAACTTGTGTCAATTTCAACACTATGTTACTCAAAAATATAGATAATAGATATTAATTTTTTTCTAAATAATTTCAATATTGTATCCATTCGACTTGTTTAAAATTACGTCTGAATGCCAAAAACCTTTTGGCCTAATGACCCTAGATATAATCTTTGCGGTAAGGATGTCTAAGGATCGGGTTGGACGTCAACCCGAGGTCGATAGACTTGATTGGAAAAATGGTCGGCCTCGATACTAGACTAGTGGACTGCCTAGACTAGTCAGAAAGTCCAATTTTTTTTTCCCAATTTTTTATAGTATTTTTTTTTTTTTTTGCCTACTTGAGAGGCAATATTTCAGCTCTAATTTCACCCGATTTCCGAAAGTAATAAAAAATGACTTAGTGAAAAGTGATTCCTATAAATTAAAAAACACATTAGGATGTCCAGACTCCAATGAGTAGCTCAGTGTAGTAGTGATTTACCAAAAAAAAAAAAAAAACATAGAAAAAAAAAAATACCTCGGGTCAGACCGGACTAGTCCAAATGGTCTAAGCCCCTGGATTAAAGTCTAGTCCAACCCAAGCTGTTTGGTCTGGTTTGGTCCAGTCAAATTGTCTTGGACCAATTTTTTTGTCATCGAGTCTGGTCGGGTCAGACCGGACTAACCAAACCTTAGTTTTTTTGATAACCCTACTTTATGGCATTGGACCTACACTTTTCACGGTGGTGCTTGCCCCAAATTTTTTTAAAAACTAAAAATTTGGGTCTGAATAGTCTTCGAATGAGCCATAAGACCCCAAACCAAAATTGGGTTGGGTTTTGTGGAACGCAGAGGTCGTCATCTGATCATTTATGAATGGGTATCACGGGGAGAAAAATCAGATGTTTGTTTGTGAACAGTCAAATTTGATTAAATAATTTTGTCGGAACTTAAAAGCTGGACCATACATGTAATAGTGACATTAATTGCTGAGTCTTACTTTTCTCACTTGTTATCCTCTCTTTAGGGCATGTTGAAATTCGTGTGATCATAATAAAATCAGACTTATTCAAAAAAAAAAATTAAAAATTAAAAAGATAGTAAGACTTGTCTTCATTCTACTTTATCTTTATTGATACTTCCACATTCTAATTATAAGAGCTTAAGAATCACAAGACACAATTTAATAAAACAGTCAAAATTAATTAAAAATAATGACGATATTTAAAATAAACTTTTTTTTTTTTTTTTTTTTTTTTAATGTATGTCCTTATTTGTGAAAGGAAAATATGAAAGAAAAATGAAGTAAATACAATTATTATCGACATGTTAATTAATGCAATACATATAAATAATGGTAAAAAAAATATATTAAATGTTCAAACAACTCTTATCGACCTTTTATAAAAAAAAAAAAAAAAGACTAAGACGATTCATAGACGTTTATTTTTAGTTTGAAAACCAATATAAATCACTATTTTTTTAAAAAAAAAATTGTTATACAAACCTCTCAATTGTTATTTTACTCGGGTCACAAATATAAAAATAAAAAATAGTGTAATGTAGTAAAAATCATTTTTACAATAAATGATAATAAAAAATGAAAAAAAAAAATCCTCCTTTTCAATGTGGAGTTTATTTTTGAAAAGTTCTTTTGACGAAAAGTAAAAATAAAAAGAAATGAATTATCATGGATGATGATTTGTCTCCGAGTGGGGAAATATCGTCTTAGGTCAGGGAAACGGGACCATATCAATAACAATGGCATTAATTGCTTAGTCTTGCCTTTCTTACATGCCATCCGCTCTTCTTGTCCTATATATACAAACATGTTGGCCGTTCTATGGCTGAACGGGGGAGAGGTGTCGGCATTGGAAGGAGAGGTATGTCTGTCTCTATTAACCTCCCTCATCATTTACTCTCCATTTATAATGTTTTTATCATTAGATCAACTTTAATGGTTGAAATTTAATGATAGATTTTTATTATATTTAAAATTATAATAATATTTTTACATTTATCATTAAATCTCAACCATTAAAAGCCAATATAATAATAGAGACATTAATTAGAGAGTAAATAGAGGGGGAAGCCAGTAAAGATGGAAAATGGATCTCTCTACTAACTTTCCTTTCCGCTTAAATATCTCAACCATTGAATCATGCTTTAATAGGTGAGATTAAATGCTATGTAACAATATTATAATTGTAGGAGTAGCTTTTAGTAATAAGATGGCATGGGAGCTTGGCTTCCTTCCCCCATATCCAGGGTTCGAACCCTGACCCTTCCCCTACTATGTGTATAAAAAAAAATATAATTGTAGATTTTTTATTTTATTTAATATTATAATACTATTTAATAGAAGGTATTAAATCCTATAAATTAAAATACGATCCATTGGTTGAAATATTAAGTGGAGAGAATGGTCAGTGGAAATACTCCTCTTCCGATGAACCAAGCACTGAATCTTAGTTGAGAGAAGTGCAAATATGTTAGTATTTAGATAGGCATTAAGCCCAATAAATGTTGTATAGTTAGCCCAACTTAGTATTGTGATTGTGTATATACATATATATCATTAGTACAAAAAATGGTTTTAAGACCGCCTCATTTAGACCGAAGTATAGAGGATCAGGTCTTAAAAGTATGACCGGTGGTAATTTTGTAAATATAAGGAACTTTTTAGACCGGATTATAGAGAATCAGGTCTAAAAAATATGACCGGTGGCAGTTTCGTAAATATAGAGAACTTTTTAAGACTGGATTATATAAGATCAGGTCTAAAAGGAATGACCGGTGGCAGTTTTGTAAATATAGAGAACTTTTTAAGACCGGATTAATGATATCCAGTCTCAAAAGATGAACTTTCAAGACTGGAGTTTTCAACTCTTAACTGGAGTTTTCATAATCACTGAAATAGAGCAAAGCTCTCTGCTTGGCACAAACTTGAGTTAGCAAAACCAAACTCGATTTTTCTTTAAATATGAAAACCTTTGAAAAATCTATGCCAAGAGAAAACTGGAGTTTTCTAAACAAGCTAGAGTTTTATCAAAGTGAGTAAAACATGAAAGCTCTCTGTCAAACATAAACTCGAGTTTACAAACACAAACTCGAATTTTCTCAAAACTTTGGAAAACTTAGAAAACTCTTGGCTAAGTGCAAACTCGAGTATCCTTGTCAAAACTAGAGTTTGCTTAAGTTCAAAACGTTGGAGGCTCTCTGTATAACCAAAACTCGAGTTTGCTCTTGCAAACTGGAGTTTTGTTTACTTTGGAAAATATTGAAGAGTCTTTGTATGGTGCAAACTCAAGTTTGTAAATCTAAACTCAAATTTGTCTTAATGTGAAAAATTTGGAGTGCTCTCTCTGTCTCACAAACTCGAGTTTGCCTATGCAAACTAGAGTTTTCTTAGTTCATTAAAATTAAGCCACTCATTCGTCAAGTCCAAACTCGAGTTTGCTAACCAAAACTCGAGTTTGCCTTTGACATTAAGTTTTTCAACTTACCGAAGACAAACTTCAACTTATGTTTACAATTGTTAGTTATTATCAAAACACATAGAGAAGTAACATATATAATGCTTAAAAGTAACGTTTAAATATGTTCACCGTCATGTATTAAGAGGTGAAATCCGCAAAAACAAAAATATAATGGTTGTAGTTAATGACCGTTATTTATTTAGTAAGAAATATGATGGTTCTTAAGAGACAACCATCATGTAAAACTTACAAACGATTCTTCTTCCAACCTCTTATATTAGCGAAGATAAAACATGACGGTCTTAAAAAACAACCGTCATATAATGCTTTCAAACATACCATTTCATAGGTCATAACCTTTTGTGACATCGTCAGACCTTCATGTTAGTTTTCATATTATTGTGTTTTGGTGATAACAAATCTTGATATACAAAAGTATAACATAAAGTGGATTTGATGATTTAAGTCACTCGAGTGAGTTTCTAAACACCCGTGTGATAAAACTGTATTTGAAATAAACTTTGAAGATGGAATATCACCTAGGGGTGAATAGGTGATCTCAAATTCTTTTTGCAAAGCTCACACGAAGGCAAGGAAAACAGAAACAGAGGAATGAAACAGAGAAGTGAAATAGACACGAGACGATTTATACTGGTTCGGTCCAAAATCTTTGACCTACGTCCAGTCCTCAGCACACCTGGGATTCTATTATCTTTCAAGAACAGTTACACACTCTGTAAACGAAGGATGATCTTCTCACTCTCAGACTCCACTCCCCCTTACAAGTGTAATTGATACACCCTCTCTTAAGGTTCATCAACCTTAAGATTCAACTGATAATGAAATAAATGTTTATGAACTCCTCACGAGTAGATAAAGTATTAAACACTAAAGTACAAGTTAATGAAACAGCGAATAGTAATAAACTCGAATTGATTGCACAACATTTCGGTAGGTGGTGAATTCAATGCTTCGACTATTTATAGATGTTGTAATTAATGACCATTGTTGAAGCTTGTGGAATAGCCGTTGAAAGACTTAAATGTGTCCATTACACCGATGAGGCTTTCGTCAAGAATTTCGTCGTTTGAATATTCCAGGTGGAAATTAGAGTGACGACATTCTCTTCTTCATTCCTTTTGTTTTGCCCGTTGTGAAATAGCATTCAATGCGTAGTTGGAATATCAGAGGTAGCTTTACTTCGATCAGAGTATTGGTTTCCGAGATTATCACCGGTTTAGGTAGCTGCATTTAATGTTTCTCACACACAACTCACTTTATTCAAATCTGATGTTAATCCATGCTTAAAGAATCTGAACCTCATGAATAAACTCGTTAATAGCATTTGGTAATAGCAATGAGTAATAATCTGAAGCAATGAAATCATGTAACAAAATTTTATGATTTCTATTTGAAGAACAAAGATGACTTTGCTCGAACAACAATCCAGGCTTGCTCGAGCAAGCTTCCCTTGATTATTCAGAAAAGTGCTCTTGGTCGCTGATGCTCGAGCAAGGAAATTCATCTGCTCGAGCATGGTGCTCGAGCATGATTTTATCATGCTCGGGCAGGGCTTCTTTTGATCATTAAAAACACTTCAGATCGTTGATGCTCGAGCATACTTCTCTGTCTGCTCGAGCATAGTGCTCGAGCATGAATTAATTCATGCTCGGGCAAGCTTTATGAAAATAACTCTGATTTGCCGTTGCTCGAGCAAGCCATAGATACTGGCGAGAGATCAACACATCTGTGATTCTGCTCGAGCAAACCTTTTGCCCTTGCTCGAGCATGGTGCTCGAGCATAGATTTATCATGCTCGGGCACAAGGCGAGGATAGAGTATTAGACACATGCTGCTCGAGCATGGTCTTCCTCTTGCTCGAGCATGGTGCTCGAGAAAGAAATTTACTCTGCTCAAGCAAGACATATTGAAGATCATATTTTTGCTTTTACCTCGATGCTGCTCGATGTTGGTCGAGCATCCTGATATCCCTGCTCGAGCAAGACTCCAAGACCTTCACAGAACCTTTACTCGATGATGATGCTCGGGTAGGCTTATGTGATGTACTTGAGTAAGACGCCAAAGGCTTTTCTCATGAGCCCGATATTGGTCGAGTAAGACTATATAGTCTGCTCGAGCAAGGCTTCCCTAAAGTGCGTTGTGTTGCCTTGCATACGACTTTGCTCGAGCATACAGAATACTTTAATCGAGTGTTTGGGTAAGCAATGAAGTGATTCCTCATCATTTGCAAGAATTTGCAAGTGACTCATAAAGTTTTAGCAGTTGGAGCAAATCACTCGAGTAATGGTTGTTCGCACTCAAGTGACATGCTCAAGATCAATCGAATGATGGTGCTAACATGCAAGTTTTAGCAAGGCACTAGCAGATGAGCCAAGATTAATGTCATCTTAACCGAAGATCACTCAAGTGATCCATAGAATCACTCGAGTAATTCAAGATCACTTTCAAACACATGCAAGTGATCCATATAATCACTTGAGTCACTTGGTAGTGTTAAAGCATTTTCCAAACAACAAAATTACGAAGCATTCAAGTAAGAGCATTAACGAAACCAACGACAAACATTCTGTATATTTTTGCTCATTTATCTCTTGTATCTTCTGATATTCGATTTGTTCTTTAATGTTTATCTATTTACTCTGTGAGAGAGTTTACTAACCTTATTCGATTCTGTAAAATCTCAAGGTAGTGGGACTTTAAGTGAGGTTGTCTACAAAGTGTAATGGGGAGTGAGTGTCCTATTGAAGAACTCACTTTGTATTGTGATGCTAAGAACCCATCAAATCTAAGGAATATAGTGGAAATCTCAGAGGCGCTATGAGGACTAAACATAAGTCAAGAGGTTAAGGCCGAACCAGAATAAAGTCTTATGAACACTTTGGTGATATTTCTCCAACTCTTATCTTATGATTAAGTTGTTAATTGTTGGTTAAAATTGTTGTGTCGCTTGACGTTCAAGCAACTTGCTCATGAGTTTGAAAAACAAAATTAATTATCACATGAAAGTTAATATGTGAAAAATTGATCTTTTGTTATGTGGAACTCACAACCCCTTATAGTGCTCATGAGTTATAGCCTGTAACTCTTTACAGTACTCATGAGAACCTGCAACTCTTTACGGAGCACATAAGTTATAACCCGTAACTCTTTACAGAGCTCATGAGTTATGCCTAAGATATGCTCGTTAAAATGCCCATTGGGGTTTTTGATTACCTTTGAGTACTTGAAAACTTCAAAGTGTATGATGTCCTTTAACATTGATCCACATGATTGCCTCTTGATTGCAACGAGAACTCCTTCTACTTGAATCCTCCTTCTCCTTGGATGTCATACCCCACTAATAATATCGCCATCCATCAGATTGTTATTACATAGCTCAGTAGGCCAAACAGAAATAGCGTAATAAGCTGATATTTAGTACTTGATTACATAACAAGAATTCTCACAAGGTTATACACATTATTTACAAATTAAAAAAAAATGACATTATAAAACTACACAATCAAATAGCTAACAAAGCACTTGGCCCAATCTGAAATTTACATTTGCCGTTATCCGCCGCCTTGCCCTAGGAGCCGCCTCTACTCCACTGTACCTTTTACACATAATGACAAGGCTTGGGATTCAAACGAATAACAGAGTAACAATTAATCTCACATAATATGCCTGTATAATACATGATAACCAACCAACAAAAATTCATACAACAATCAGAGATCATACATCACATGCAGCACCGACTTCAAACAAATATCATATAATCCATTATCATAGTGCTGCCATTCAACTGGGCATTAACCTATCTCAATTGAATGTAAAATAGGTTTTGTGACCCAAGTACCACTTATCCACTAGGCCTTACTCCCAGTCATGTCTTCACAACACAGATAACAATCATGATTCACACATGCATAAAAGTCATACATAGTTTGTGAGAAAAGAATTACTACCTGGACGCTTTACCAATTCTTGAATTGCCTCCTAGGAAAAAGTCGAATCCTATAGACATACATTCATGGACAGTAAGTTATAGTTTATCCAAACCCTTCATATTATCAAAATACTAGGATTGGTTATCTTTACTACCCATTGCCCTTACTTTCTTATTTTCGCAAAGCAACCTACATTACCAGATTTTTCACCTATCTTTGAAAAATCATGACTAAATCTAAAAATCTCCAATTAAGGTGGTTTTAGAGGCTAAACGACCCTTGTTAAGTCCTGATTCAGGAGAAAATAATGTCCCTACCCAATTGGATGCAAAACATTTCAAAAATCCTTAATCAACCGAATTGTTCCAGAATTTGTTCTAGTTTCATTGCCACAACTTTAACAATTCATATCTTACAATCTAATAACACAAATGGCACATATTGCATATCTAATTAAATAGTAGGATGTCTACAATGTTTCTGGAAAGTATCAGGGCCATTGGACAAGTATTGCTCAGTCAAAAAAACGACATAAACTGACTACCTCCAGAAAACAAATATGGCAGTCTTTGGATTTTCAATCCAACCCTTTTAAAATCATGATCACAACCTATTCCCACAAAATTTTGTGTGTAGAATCCATTTCTAACATCAAATTTAATAAAGTCCAATGCCTTCCTTGGGAACTGGTTTGGCCGAACCTTTAGGGTTCTTTGGCCAAAAAGCAGTTTTCTCTATCGATGCTTTCGGGATCGGTTTCTCACCTTTATCCCACACAATTTTTCATTCTAAACTCATTGAAAGTATCAAAACTAACAAAATTAAACTTCTTCATGCTTAAATAGTATTGACCAATAATCAGGCCATATGGATAACTTATGAAAACCTCAAGATATTCGGTTCAAAATGAAGCTTATACGTACCTCTACTCAATTCCATAATCGATTCTTGATTTGGCAGCACCTCCACCATGTAGACGACGCCAAATACCTATGATCAAGAATTAAAACAATAGAAATGTTGCTTTCATTGAGAGGAACAACAATAAAGAAGCCTTAGGAGCTAGAAAGGCCAAATCAAAGTTGAAATCGGATCCAGAGCTCAAGAACGTTACTATTCATCTTCTCTCTTTGCTCTCTCATTTCCTTTCATTGTCTCTATTTTTCTACCATTTTGAGCTTCTCGGATGAAATTACAAGTGTAGGAGAGAGAAAGAGTTGTCTTGTGATTACATATGTCACATATATAGCCTAGAGTGTGCCATGTGTCCTTGACCAACCCGGTCCAATTTTCTTCCTCTCTCTCCTTGCCATCCTTTTTGTGCCAGGGTAAGGGAAGCTTGATGAATTCCCTTGACTCTCAGATTCAGTGTTTGAAAAAATCAAGTACATGTCCGGATCGGAGACCAATGGATTCCTCGAACTCAAACGCTAGATAGCACGTTTCGGAGATGCCAACATAAAAGTGATCTTGTACTTTGTCATGATGAGATGACACTTATCGTATTCCTATTGAACCAAAACAAAAGTTGAGTCATCATGACCTACTTTATTAAAGATATTTTAATAAAGCTACTTTATCGGTGCTTACTTGGGGTTTAACTAGGGATTGTGGCATGTATCTAAGACCGTCAGATGATGCTAGGTTAAAGTATGTGTGTGGGCCTTCACATGGGACCACATACCAGTGTCATTTCCCAAAAACGCATGGTACACATGTTTGCATTGGAAATGCTGTTTGCACACCTATACCTACACATTTTGTTCGCCCAATCATCCCATACCTTATAACATAGCTACGGGCATATTTCTACCAACCCAACAGTAACATATAGGTGTCATGTGCCCTTTTAAACCAACACTTTAATCCTACTACCTACGCGTACTGGGCCTTCTGCCTTATAGGGCCGAATCACATAATCCCTGAGAGTTGTTCTATTTCTCGACATTCTTGGGACTTTTTCTAAACTAGACTCAGTAGTCTACTTGATTCAGGCTTATTCTCTAGCATCTAGTCCCAAAATTCAGGATATTAGATTAGATGTTTTCTAGGCCATGGCAAGGTGGAGGCTTCAAATGTTTAGGTTTATTTTCTCAAGATAATGAGGATATCTTGAGATTAGGTGAGGCACAACAGTAGAGGATAGGATGAACAAGATTGAGCGACCAAGACAAAGGTTCTTGGTGCAAGATTAGGGCGCAAACCTTTTCTGAATTAGCGACACACACCATGAGTTGCACCTTATACCCTATGCCACCACTTAATTAGGGTTTAACCCTAATTCAAGTGCTTACTAGAGAGGTCCAATTCAATAAGCCCAATCCAAGAAAGGTGCCTTCCAAGAAGCCCAATCCAAGTGGATTAATTCCATCATGATCTTTGGATTCTATCCTATCATGATCTTTGGATTCCATCCTATCATGATCTTGGATTCTTTATCCAACCTTTATCCAATATTTATTCAAGGTTTTTTATAAGAAGCCTTATCCAGTCCTAATTGAATATAGCTTTGGATAAATCAAAGTTATCCTTAATAACCTAACCTCACTTATGGCCCAAGACCCTATTGGGCCTTCTAACATATTTTTAACTATTAGTGAAGAAACTAATTTCTCACTAAAATCCAAATGTGGCGCCTTATTTAATTGGGCTTGGAGTCCCACTTCAACCTAATTACACTTATAGTCTTGACAAAGCTCAATAACAATTATTGGCCCAAAGTTGCTAAATCAAGCAATCAAGAATAATCTTAGTGTGTGAACCATTAGGCCCAATTAATCATTGACATAGATAAACTTGGACCAATTAAACTCTTTTAACAGGTCCAATTTATCTAATGACCACATAAGTAACTAGTAATGCTCTGCAGACCTAAAACTAATCGAGTTAATTAAGTGATCTAACTTTCTAATATGGATACCATGCCGGCATCATCTCTCTTGGTTGATTAAATGTATCTTTTCATGGAACTAGGAATCTTCTTCCATTGACTCTAAGACGGATCATGACTCTTCATGATCGCTTACTAAGCATAGATTCCCTAGTAAACTATGAAAGTGGAGCTTAATCACAAAGAGGGGGTAAATTGGGGATTTTGAAAATCTTTTCGAAGTGCTCTGTTTTCGAACATTAAAACAGAGTTAAACAGAGTATAGGGAAGAAGAGCAAGACCAAGGATTTATACTGCTTCGGTCCAACCTATGACTTATGTCCAGTCCCCAGACTCTCTGGGATTTTCACTATCTCAATTGATTACACACTTTGTAACTCAAGAGTAATTCTCTCACTAGAACTTACTCCCCCTTACAAGTTGTAATCAATAACCCAATCTCCAAGTCCCTAGACTTGAAATACTCACAATAAATGATTTACAATCAATGAACTCTCTCTAAGAGTAGATAAGAATAAACACTAAAGATCAATGTATCAAAAGATACTTTACAAGTGAAAACTGAAAGAATAGTCGGTAAACTTGAATGCAATTTGTTTTTGGTAGATTGGTTGTTGAGAAGAATTGAATACAACTCTATTTATACTAAGAGAGCATTAAATGACCAGTGTAATCCTTAATGTAATCGTTGGAGACATTCAGGAAGGATTAGGATGAGCTTAGGTTTTCTTCTTTCTCTAATCTTTGCTTAATCCAGTTGCACAGACGTTTGAACTTGACTTCTTGACTTTTAATCCGTTGGAAGAGCAGCTACTGGATGTGGAAAGGAAACATTAATCTCTTCGCAACGTGTGTAGAATGATTGTCCAAAAGGATGCAAGTTTTCTGAACTTTGCATTTAATGTGTTGACATCACTTTTTGCTTTTGCTCAAATCTTCATTTAGTATCCTCTAAATGATCTGAAACTCACTAACAAAGTGGTTAAATATAGCTAGGAATATTAATGAATGATAATAGGAAGTATTAAGATCAATCAAGAAGGTTTCACGAATTCGTCAGATTTGAATTTCAAACTCTGCAACACAAACTCGAGTTTGTTCGCCAAAACTGGAGTTTGTCATTGTGCACTAATAGCAAAACTCGAATTTGCAAAACTAAACTCGAGTTTCCTTCTTTCGAGAGAGGAACTTTGCGATTTGAGGTTTGGACCATATTTTTGAAAGGAACTCAAAACTCGAGTTTCCATTTCCAAACTCTAGTTTTGGACTCTTGACATATAAAATGAATTTTAGTCCAAAACATCAAAACTGGAGTTTTCAAAACATTGAAAAAGAGCAAAGCTCTCTGCTTGCCCAAAACTCGAGTTTCCAAAACTAAACTCGAGTTTTCATTTAAGTATGAAAACCTTGAGAAATCTATGCCAAGTCAAAACTAGAGTTTTTAAAAAACTTAGTAAAACTTGAAAACTCTCTCGCAAGTGTAAACGTGAATTTCCAAACCAAAACTCGAGTTTTCTCAAAACTTTGGAAAACTTAGAAAACTCATGGCAAACTGAAAACTGGAGTTTCCATATCAAAACTGGGGTTTTCATAAGCTCAAAATGTTAGAGACTCTCTGTATGACCAAAACTCAAGTTTCTAATCGAGAACTGGAGTTTAGTCTTCTTCAGAAAATATTGAAGAGTCTCTGTATGATGCAAACTCGAGTTTGCAAATCAAAACTCGAGTTTGTCTCAAGATGAAAAACTTGGAGTGCTTTCTGTAAGACCAAAACTTGAGTTTCCTATGGAAATTGGAGTTTTGCTTGGTTCATTAAAATTGAGCTACTCTCTGTCAAGTCAAAACTCGAGTTTGCCTTTGACAGTAAGTTTTTCAACTTACCAAAGACAAACTTCAACTTGTGTTTACAATTGTCAGTTATCATCAAAAGCATAGAGAACTAACAAACTAGAAGTCATTTAAGCCTTACCAGTCTTGTAGTCGAATTATACTGAATAGTACATTGTTCTCCCCATTTTTAGGTGGATATAGTTGTACAGTCAAAGTACAACCTTAGGATATAGTGTTCGATAACATCCTCAAGTCTAGGATAATCCGTACTACCAAATGATGAGAAACACTACAAATCCAATGATACTCATTATAATGAATCCTTGTGGAGTTTCTTGGTGGTCTGTTCAGTGCTATCTGTTCTCTAACATATCCACCCACTATATTAGCAAAGGCATCACATGCCTACATTCCTTGATGTCTTTACCTTGTATCTCTATACAAGTAGATGATGTCGTACTAGTCCTATTGAGATCACCAATGCCTTTTCTTGGTGATTCAAAACTAAGAATAGGTTTCAAGCAATAGATATGTAGTCTCCACGAGTCATCATGATCATGATCTCTATCAAAGATCCTTGAGTGAACACATGTTCTATTCCTAGGGTCTTTTTCTTTAAACGCATATTAACCATAAAATATGGGCTTTGCATAATCCTAATATTTTTTATCATGGCAATAGGCGAGAAGGTTTCCTCAAAGTCATTTCCTTTCCTTTGACGGTAACCCTTTGCAACTAACCTAGCTTTATAGGTTTGAATATTGCCATCAACATCAGTCTTCCTCTTGAAAATCCACTTGCACCCAATAGGAGCTAATCCCTCAGGTTGTGGAACCAAGGTCTATACCTTGTTCTAATGCATTGAATCTATTTCAGACTCCATGACTTTACACCATTCTAAGAACTCAACATCCTTGACCACTATAGTTTAGGAAGTAGGCTAGTCATCCTCCCTGGTCTATTGATTCCCAGTTACAAAATCATACCTCTTAGGTATACGACTAACCTAAAACTCCTATGTGGCTGGGTGTTTACAGCCTCTACTTGAGGCATTGCTAGATCAACAGACTCAGACTCTATTATCTATTCCAATAGGTCTTCAATTTATTCAAGTTTTACTTTACTCCTACTATCTATTTAAGAGAGTAGATCCTCCTTAAGAAAGGTAGCATTCTTGGACACAAACACTTTGTAGTCCTGAGGTCAGTAAAAGTAGTATCCCTTACTTCCTTTGGGATAGCCTACAAAATAGTACAAGGTGCTCCTAGCCCCTAACTATCCAGTGCTAGGGTCTTGATGTAAGCATTTTGAGATAACTCAAGTTGGTCTTCCAGCCCCTCTTTATCTTATATAGAGTAGTATGAACTGATCTCGACGAAATGCTACTAAGAAGGTAAAACTCCATATAGAAGGTGAATCTCCAAAACAATTTTGGGAGCTTCGTAAAACTCATCATTGACCATACCATTTCAAGCAAGGTTTGGTTCCTCCTTTCAAACACACCATTTTAATGTGGTGTGTATGGAGTCGTCAACTGTGAGAGTATCCCAATCTCTCTTAAATAATCCTGAAACTCCTGACTCAGATATTTGCCACCTTGATTAGATTGAAGCGTCTTAATCATTTTGCCAAGCTGTTTCTCCACTTCATTACTAAACTATTTGAACTTTTCAAAGGCCTCAGATTTGTATCTCATAAGATATACATATCCAAATCAGGATTTATCATCAATAAAGATTATAAAGTATCATTATCCACTTATAGCCTAGGGAGATGGGCCTACAAACATAAGAATGAATGAGTTCCAATAACTCATTAGCTCTATGACTCACAAGCTTCTTAAACATAGTCTTTGTCATCTTACTAGCTAAACAAGATTCTTAAGGCTCGTAGGATTCAAAATCCATGGAATCTAGATAACCATCATGATGAAGTCTACACAATCTCATCTCATTAATGTGTCCCAACCTACAATGCAAAATATATTATCGACTATCTAACCTTGGTTTCTTAAACTCTAAAAAGTTCACTATTCGAATCTAAATTCAAAACATACAATCCATTCACCCTATATGGGCAAGAATAAGCAAGATCGTTAACAATGATCGAAAACTTGCTATCTTTTATTATAAATTAAAACCCATATAGTTCTAAACGGGAAATAGAAATAATATTTCAGAAAATAGAAGGAAAATAGAAACAATTATTTAAATGCAAAGAAAGGCCCATAGGCAGCACAAGGTCCACATCCCCTACAGCTAATACAACAACTCTTGCTCCATTCGAGACATGGAGATTCATCTTGTTCTTGTCCAACTTCCTAGGATTCTTTGGTATCTCCAACAAATTGCAGATAAGAGAACCACAACCTGTATCCAATACCTATGAAGCTGAATCAGCACTTTAAAAATTAATTTCTATAATGAATATACCAAAGGTAGAAGCATCACCCATGCTTTTTCCCTTGAGGCTTGCAAGGTATAAGTGGGTAGTTCCTCTTCCAATGTTCTTCCTTCCGACAATAGAAGAATAAATTAGTTGCAGTGTTCTTAGAGTTCTCCTTTCCTTTGCATTTACCCTTCTTCTTCTTGGGCTTGAGCTTGTCTGTCTCCATAGACTTGCCATTGGCCTTAGCCTTAGAAGGCCCATTAATCGGAAGAACTTGGGCCTCATTTTTCTTAATAGCACCCTTAGTAGTGGTGAGAAGACTCAAAAACTCAAGGAGTATTGACTCCACCTCATTCATATAATAATGACCACAAAGCCATTAAATGAATGTGGCAATGACTTCAAGATCAACTTAATACTCAACTCATGGTCAATGATAAAGCCCAAAGAAGCAAGCTTTGTTAGTCACAGTGAATCACCTATTAGTAAGTAGGTGTCCTAAAGACAATCTGTTTCGACAGATGAACACCTTTTTGCATTTTAATATTTCATGATTAATATAAATGAACATATTTTATCTTTATCATATTTATGTCTCACCTTTTTTTAAAGATAAATATGAGTTTAAAGATAAAAGCTCTAGGAATAGAATAGGTATTCACTCGAGGATCTATGATAGGGATCATGATCATGAAGACTCGAGGACACTGCATATCTATTACCTGAAACTTGTTTCTAGTCTTGAATCACTAAGAAAGAGCATTGGTGATATCAATAAGACTAGCATGACAAATGCCTTCTTATGGTCGTGCTTGCCATACAAAGCATCTTCTTCATTGAAATTTGATGTTCAAGTGACATCTCATCAAATGTATCCTCCTCAACTCCAATGTCTTCATAACCCAAGTCCTCATCATTTACTTTATTGGCCAACAAAACAATAGATCATCCACAATTAGTAAAATTGAGAACATAAAACACTTATTTAGCGTAAGAAGCCAAAATGAAAGGCTCTTCTTTATATCCTTACTTGTTCTAATTTAATTATATCAACCTTAAATCTTAATTCTCAAGGACCAAATATGGGTACCCACAAGTCGATATAATCCAACTTCCAAATGTTCTCAATAACCCCAAAGTCTGCCATATTCATATAAATAGGATTTTTATCTTTGGTACTTGACATATGTAAGGTGGTAGCTGTTAATTCTTGGAATTTTGATGATAACAAAACTTAAATAATTAAAGATTTTATATTGAAAAAGGTTGAGTTTTTGATACAGTAAATATTCATTGTGTTAAGTGTGTATTACTCGAGTAAGGGTTTATATTACTTGAGTAATCTCCATCTATAAGATTGTTTAGTGTTCACAGGATGTAAAATGTCAGTTGGCCTATCAGTAGAAAAATTACTCGAGTAAACCTTGGAGTTACTCAAGTAATGTCATTTTTCTAGTAAAGATCAGAAGACGTTGTTCATGTTACTCGAGTAAGTATAATCAGCTACTCAAGTAATATCTCTGCTAGAACAATAAATTTTAACTTACACCATATTACTCAAGTAATAAGAAGTGTTACTTGAGTAATCACACTACAAAGACCATTATTTTGAACTCCAGCAAAATTACTCAAGTAACAAAAATTACTCAAGTAACAAAATATTATTCAAGTAATATTTGGATATTACTCAAGTAACAAAAATGTTACTCAAGTAATATCGTTCCAGAGGCAAATATTTCTGAATACCTCATTGCTACTCGAGTAAGAGGAAGATATTACTTGAGTAAGGTGCTTCAAATAAACAGATCGCCTCATTGTAACGTTAATCTCTATCTTAATCATTATGGATCATTATCTATTTTTATTTAATCTCTCTCAAACTCATTTACATTATTTTTAATCATCTTTTTGAGTGGATTTCAGTTTATTAACTAATGCTTAAGTTGTGATTAGCCGAAAAGCCATCCGACGTGTTAGAAGCATTTAATGCTTACCATGAGCAGAATATACAACCAGAATGTATCCTCGTAGTAGACGAAATCATTCCTTTGAGGCAATACCAATTCTGGAAATTATTCTGAGACAACTTTTGCACAAGTACATCGACAACGACTATATTCAAAACAACGATCGACTATACTCAACAGAATTCATCTGGGCCTAACGCATTTAATGAAACAACGGTCGACTATACTCAACAGAATTCATCTGGGCCTAACGGAATTACGAAGTGTCTCAACGACTATATTCAAAACTTCACAACGGCATTAATGGAAGATCAATATAAAAGCTCGTCACATTTAATTCCGCCAACTACCGAAACACTGCGCATTCATTTCGACCAACTGCAATTTACTGTTTCATTAACTTCTCTTAATATCTTTGGATATTTTCTATACTTCAGTGGTTATCACTTATCTACTCAGTAAAGAGTTGTTAAACACTTATTTGATTTTCTGTTTTGAATCCTAAGGTTGAGGAACCTTAAGTGTGGGTGTACAATTACAACTTACAAGGGGGAGTGAGTCCTAGTGTAATAGGATAATCTCGAGTACAAAGTATGTAATGTATCGGTGTTTGTGGGTTAGTGAAATACCCAAAGTGTCTGGGGATTAGACATAGGTCAAGGAGTTAGACCAAAGTCGTATAAATTCTCCATATCGTCTCTTTTTGTCTTTGTCACTGTTCTTATTGTTCATTGTCTTAATTAGAAAAAGAATTTCAAAATCCCCTATTCACCCCCTCTAGGTGATATTCTCTTTTCAGTAACTACAAGTGTTACACCACAATTTTGCATTTTCCTTCGATCATCTTGCTTTTTGGTGTAGAAAGTGAACCCATTAATGATGTAGCTTGCATGAGAATTCACTTGTATGTATGGGCTGTTTGGTATGAACTTCAATTTATTAGAAACTGAATTAGGATCAGTGCTATACTTGCCATGCACTTGCTCTTTAAACCATTTTGCAAAATGTTTATTGTGTTGTTTGCAATACCAACTTCCTACTTTGTTGGGGTTATCCGTCCTATGCTAATCCATAAACTTCCTAAATAGTTCTTAACTTACTTGGAGTTGTGCAGTACATATAGTCACAACTTTCCTGCCCATAATCCTTTTCCCACTATTCCTTACCTCGTGCCGAGACACAAGAAGCCAATATCACTTGCATTTTTAAGTACGTGACAAAAAAATCAAAAGCATATTCATAAATATATTGTTCAACAATGCAACCGTTTGGATGAATTCAATTTTTCACAAACCTTTCAACATCTTCATGATATGTTCAATCAGCTACATCCAACATAAATAGGCTGGGAGACAATGTTGTACCTCTCTAACCAAGTGAATCGTTAGGTGGATTATGATGTCAAATAATGCTAGAGGAAAATACATCTCAATATCACACAATGTAGCTATGATTTGGTTTTTTCAAGGAAGAGAATATGGTTGCTTGATCACAATTTTCCTTGAGCATGATTGAAAGTGCTTCACTAACCAGTAATTTAAAACCATTAGTAACCACAGGTTAAATCAAAATAAACCAAATTTTGTAGTGTAGGGCATAATCAGGTAGTGCTCTCTTAAGGAGTCTTTTTATTTAATTCCTAGGCTAAATTAAGTGACAAAAAAATTGAAAGAGGTTCTGAAATTGATTTTTCTCCTTTTTCTTAATGACTGAAAACAACCTAAACTACTTATCAAAATTGAGAATGAAAGTATGAACTTGACACTACTACAAAAAGTAAATTTAATGACACTAATAAATGTCTATTTTTAGAAAACCAAATTTTAAAAAGTGACGGTGACATTTTTGAATTTTGGCTTATCTTTCAACGATTGTTTCCAGGTAAACAATCATGGAAAGTTATACTTTCAACGTCTATTTTTAAAAATAGTAGTTACAAGTTACTTTCAACAAATGTTGGAAAAAACAAACAAGTTGTTGAAAGTTGTTTAATTTTCAAAAATATGAATATATGTGAGTCTCAACGATTATTTTTTAGGGGAAAAAGTTGTTGAAAGTTAAAAAAAATACAAAAAATGTTACAATGACTTTTTTTTCAAAAGCAATCATTGGAAGAACAAAAAAAAAAAAGTTATAAAGATGGTTTTTCAAAAAAATAGTTGTTGAAAGTCTAAACCATTCAAATTTTTTGATTTTGAGCTCTTGCGCTCCGACATTTTGTTCAATTTTTTTTTTTTTTTTTTTTTTGGTTTTGCCCATAGAATGTACTTGAAGGATTTTCTCTCCCACAGAGTAAATTTTAACCCATGCATCATTGAAATGCAGGATCATTGTGGCAATCGTCATAGTTCGGGAAAGCTTTACAGATATATTTTTCGGATGGTATGTATTACTTCTTTGCATTCTTTTTACCCCAACTATTGGATTTAAATTTAGCTTTGTCTCATTAATGAACACCTAAATTTATGAAGGTTACCTCTTTATGGAGAGATGAAGGTGGCATTCTTTATCTACTAGTAGTATCCCAAAATAAAAGTAAGAGCTTGATTCTCTCCTGGGGTTCTTTTCTTTTATAAAAGGACATAAGAGATAGCTAATACAAGTATATTAAACTTAAATGCAAGGGATAGGGTTTGTGTATCAAGCAATGTTACGCCCCTATTGTATCAAGACATGAAACTACAACAAGTTGTCATGAATGAGTATGATATTAATAAATTACATAGTAGGATAATCACTGTTATATAAGAAGTGATTCCATTGTTTCGTTCTTGAAATGACAGGAATGAATGTGGAAGAGAAATGCTGAGTCTGGTCGAGTAGTATTTGGAGATTAAGCCAACAACTGAAGCAATCCTAAATAAAGTTAAAAAAAAACTGAGGCTTTACAATGACTGTTTTTCAAAAAACAATCATTGTAAGTCATACTTATGATGACTGTTTAAAAACAAACATCTATTTGAAAAATTTCAATGACACACACATACACTACTCCTTGAAAACAGTCATCTTAGGGTCTTAAAAACGGACGTGAAAAGTGCCTTTTGTAGCAGTGTAAATTTAGAAGATGATAGATGCAATGCTTCTTTGAAGTCAACCTAGAGCTATCCTAGATTGCCTAATGATATTGGTGTTAATTAGTGCACTAATTATAATTAAAAACCTCAAACATGGTTTGAATCAAGTGATTCTTAACAAATAATTGGCTTAAACGCTAGATAACAACAACTTGCTAAGGCACTTTTAAAAAGTACTTGGTGTTTAATTTCCATTTAGTTAATAAAACTTGCTTCCTTAGTGATAAATGCACATGGAGACACTCAATAGTGACACAAATTAATTATCATACCGAACAATGTGCTAGATAAAATGATTTCAATGAGTACAAATGGAAAACATATATAAAATCAAAACCCAAGATTTACAACTCAATTTCAACAACAATAATCCAACTAACAAAGATTATAACACATAATCTCAATCTCAAATCCAAATCAAAATAATTCCTAAAAAAAGAAAATAATTAAGTCCAAGAAAAAATTAATTGGAAAGCAAATACTCCCCTAATTGAAGCTCCCAAGCTCAAGCCATAGCATCCATCTATAAGAAGCAAAAGGAAATTTAGCCACCCATCTCTTATTTGGCATCGCAATCCTCCCTCTCCAATGGTAGTTGTGCGTGTTGTTGATTGGTGAAGATGGAATTGATGAAGATCGATAATGATAGAAGGACATCATTGATAGTGGTGGTGTTCTCTCTCTCCTTCCATCCATTAGAAAGTCTCAACCTTCCCCCAATGCCTTCTCCCCTTATTTCTAAGTTGTCGGCATCTTAACATGTCAAAATCCATTCCAAATCTAGATTGGCCACCCAAAAAATATGGTTCATAATTGAAAAATGCTAGCTTTCAAATTTTGGGTCTTTCCAGCAATGTCCAGAAGTTGTGGGCACTATTCTATAATTTTCTTTGCTCCTCTTATGTTCTAAAAGTGATGGTTTATATTATGGCAAAAAGCCCTCTTTTCTGAGATAATTCCCATGTTGCAAAACGCAAAATTTTGTTTTCATTTTTGTCCTTGTGTGTATCATTACTTTTTGGTCCTTTTCCTAAGGAAAAATTGGAGTCTTTCCTTTAGTTAAAAAACAACAAGCAAAGAGGAATAATGTTAATAGACCTATAAGTATACTTGTAACAAAACCTATAGTTTCAATTACAAGAGAAGTTACTAGAAGGTTTTTTTTTATTGAACATGTTGTTCCTATTATAAAAGAAAATTGACCAAGACATTCACTAGGAGAACCAAAATATATTCTACAAGACAATGAGACATCACATTGATCCATATGACAGTGAATTTTGTCAAGTTTCCACATAAGATGGGTTTGACGCTTCAGACTTGCAATACAATAAAGTCTAATAAAATATTCTTGACACTTCAATGTTTGCATGGTAGAAATCATGAAAGAGAAGATGTGGGAAAAGAAGTCATGGAAAAGGAAGGTGTACTGCCTAATCAAATCAAGTGTGTTACGAATTTATTGCAAGAATCGATAGAGTATTTGAGGAGATTCTTCCTTTATCTAAGTGTTATTTTTCCCTTTTTGTTTTGTTTTACTTTTGTTCTTTTGATTAATGTGTGTGGGGAACTTCAATTTTGGACAATGGATAATTCATTTATGAGAAGCCAATTTAATCTACTTGAAGTTTTATCATTACTACATAACTCGATTATGAAGCCTGTAATTGATTTAAAGTTGCTTGATGGTAATAACTCTAATGGTTGTCTGGTTATTGCTAAGAATAAAAAAAAACAAAATGAATAATGAGAATTCAATTGAGAGAATCATATTTAAAGTAGGCAAAGCTTAGATTTCATCTTAAGTTGCATTAATCCTCCAGATTGCATCCATCGCATTGCTAAAACAATCTGTTGCATAACTTTTGTAATGCTATAGCAAACCACCTATCACAATGTTACTCAATTAACCCACAACTAATTTATACAGAAGCTTCTGCAATCCTATACGTACATTCCTTACTCTACTTCTCCCATATTCCTATGGCTATTTTGAGGCCTAGAATGTTAGTTTAACCTAAGTGTATTGGTTATGTGAGGTAAACACATTCCTTTAGCTTACAATTTAGATCGAGCCCTGCACAAGCTCGCCTAACACATACTGGTTAACAGAGGTCTAACCTTAACTTCCTTCTAGTAAGTTGAGATCACTACTCTTACCTATTAGCGGCCAACTAATTAGACAAGACCAACATTACGATCACAATTGAACAAACTGAATGTAATGAATTGAAACTAACAATTTGGGTTCATAGTATAACTTAAGAATCCATCCTCACTCAGCCACAAAATTTAGTTCATATCTGACCAAAAGGATACAATCGAAATGAAAGAAAGACAATCCATGAACAATAGAAAAAAGGAAATTAAACAAAAAGGATCGCCGGAATGTTCAACGGCAGAAGGGACTTTTATCATGGAACACCTCTACGTCTTCTTCAACTTTGTCTAACTTCTGTCACAATTGTCTTCTGCAGTTCTTAGAAGAATTTTGATCTCTCTCAATGATTCTAATTCCCAACTTGAGTCACATCGTGTTATTTGCTTACTACTGATTCTTGACTCTCCTCTTTAGGTTTAGCCATCTTTTCTCTTTATAGTTAGGACCTTTACACCATATGGCTAGTCAACTGGGTTTTCCAATTCTATTAAGTTTGACTCCCTAGATTCGGTTGATTGATTCTTTCTTTAATTCCGTGGGATTCTATAGATCTTCCATTCAATTCTCTGAGTTCTTTATTTCTGTCTCTGTCAAATCAACTATCGTCTTAATGTTCAACTCAATTACTTGCATTTATTTCCTAAAATATCCTTGAGAAAAGATCAGGTTTATCACTTATCATGCTATAACATTGTGATGCTAGCTTAGACCAACATCCACCATGCTATAGCATCATGTCAACATCATCAAGCTATTTCAGAATGCATTAAAATGCAGCCTTTCCTTCTGCCTATATGTGGGAAAGCATTCAAAATTCAACAACTTACTTTGTCTATCCCTTATTTTCACGTGTGCATGAATTCTAACATAGTTTATCAAATAAAGCATATTAAAGCTTAGAATTACCATGCAAAACAGTCATGACATATAGGAAATATATGGAAGAAATATGACTTATCACATTACTCAAGAGATCGATGCCATTCGCCAGGATTTCATCGAATTTCTCGCCCACACCTACGATTTTGCCACCAGTGCCATGTCCCCTAATGCTTTTTCTGTTCACTGCCAAGAGACACCATCTAATTTTTCACCTCTAAGTAGACACTGGCACAAGTGACTTTGCCGTGAGGCATGTCACTAACTAGCCCCATGACGAGAGTGTTGCTTCGAATGCCACTGTCCAACCTGGCGACTTCTAGTAGCCACCCTTGCTCGGCCCCCTTTTACTCTTGTAGTTCTCTATTTTTATTTTTATTTTTCTTTTTGCTTCATTTCATTTTTCCCTTCCCTTGTTGGAAAAATACAAAAAAACCAAATAATTAGCACCCTTTTATTGCTCAGACAATGTTTTAGCATCATGTCATTCATGAACTGCTCTAGCATATCCCCTTTTGTTGTACTCTGTCCGTTACCTTACCTTATGATTCTATCATCTCTTTGACAAACTCACCTAGTATGTGCATTGTATTGCTATAGCATTCTCGTTTAACTCTTTGGTGCTATTATCTATATGTTTATTTCTTGGACACACTGCACACATATGGTTTCACTGTAATTATTTTTCACCTATGTTGTTTCTGTGCTTTTCCACATTGTCCCTATGTTCTCTCTTTTCTTAGGGGACACTGCATATTTGAAGTGTGGGGGTGGAACTATATAGTAAATGTGTGCTAATGTGTATTGGCTGTGATTGGAACACCTAATATAACACCTATACTGAACAATTTGCAAATTTGGGCCAACTTTAAACTTGAGCCAATCTAATAGTCAAGTATAATTAGTGAGACGACAAAGTGATTGCTTAAGGGAATGTCTATAGTAGAGTTGTCTCAAGGGATACAATATGTTAGACTTGGGAAAATGATGACATTAGGCTTAATAATGTATATGGCATAGTTGCTGCTAGGAAAAATCCAAAGAATTAGCCACATGGAAGGATTCTTGAGCTTTAAGTTTCAAATTCAATGTGTATACTCTCTAGATCCAGTACTCTCTTTGATTTTTCTTAGTTTTGAGTTTGAAACCATTCTGCATTTGAGCGTATCTACATATGATTGAGGCATTCATTTTCCATCCTTAATCCCATACACAAACCATCTTCACAACATAACCATTGCTACCCACTTTGAGCCTTACATACATTGTTTGTCATGAAGTTCATATAAGAAGCGTAAGCAAGCGAATTCAACAATGTTGTAGCATAATGAACATCAATTGCAATTGTTGTAAATTAATGATGCTCTTGAGTTAGCCAGATTGTTTTTTGTTTTTTAAAAGGAAATAAGGATGAATAGAGCAAGAAGAGTAGCATATTAAAATGAGTTTAAGAATACTTTAAGGCTTTTCTGGGTACCTGTTTAAACTTAATGACACTCTTTTTATGTCATTTCACATATTCCACTTTTAAGTCATTCCAACACTACATCTCTTAAAGTCCTCTTAATGCATTAAGCTAGAGATTGTAGAAATTTGATAAGCTTATAGAAAGTATAAACTAGTATAGGAGAGTGACATAAAATCCCTAGTCTGAGAGAAAGCTACAAATACATAACTCAAGAGTCTTTGGAAGTCTCTTTGTAGGAGCAAAGCCATATCTAGAGTTGAGTTTGTGCTGAGTGGTGGGATTATTTACATAGTGAATTGAACTTGGGATAAAGACAGGAAACATAGCACCCAATGACAAGAGCAATGCTGTATGATTAGTTTTTCTTAATCTTTTTACCACTTGATTTTTCCCAAGAATGCAAAAAGCTAAGTGTGGGGGAGTTTGATAAGACCTATTTTTACTATATATTTCCACTATGTTATGACTAATTTGAACTATTTTTCTATGCTTATGATGAGTTTTAATGAGAAAACATGATTGATTTCATGTATAAGTGGAAATAGGGATTAAAAGATTCGAATTGATGCATTTTAATAGTTATCCCACATATAGGCAAAAATAAGGCTTAAAATCTGATGAAATTCTGAGTTGACATAGCTATGTTGTCTCGATGCTACAACATTGTACAAATGATTATCTAAAATATGATATTCTGTTATGCGCTGACCTTTTCTTGAGAAAATATAGAAGATAATTGTAGGATCTTGGGCCATACGTTGAGTGTGCTTTGAAGATAAGGACAAACAAAAGATGGCCGCTGACTTGAGGAAGAGGGGAGTCATGGATTATGGAAATCAAGAAAGAAATCAAATCAGAATCTCACTAATCACAATAGAATCAATCAAACATAATCTTCTAGTCAGGCCTGACAGAAGAGGAAGGCCTAGCTCATTAACGGATAGACTGGACGTGCGACACAAGAACCAAAACCATAAAATAAAACGGCGACCAACCTTAATAGGCATGCACAGTACGTAAATACACAAACGTGCCAAGAAGCTTGAGATAGTGAACATTGAGAATTACGATAGATCAATTGTGGCAAAAGGTTGCTGATATGAAGGAAACACAAAGGCATACGTGACAGTTGCTACCTTGTGTCGTCGACCCCATTTGATAACTCCTCTTCATTTTAGTTTTTTTCCCTATATTCTATGGATCATATTTTATTAGTTCCAATTATGTCTGGTTCGTCGACCATGAACTAACTCTCTTTTGGCTGAGCAATGATAGAACTTAGTTCATAATTTTGAACCAGATTGATAAGTTTTAATTTATATAATTCATTTTTTTTAATTGTGTATTTAACGTTACTCTTACGCGTCTGTCACGTAACGCCTTTGCATTTCCTTCATATTAGCAACCTTTTGCCACAATTGATTAGCAATAGAGTTCGTAATAAGCAAGAGTTGTACCATTAGCTTACTAGAAAGGAGTTAATATTAAACCTCAATTAAACATTGTGTGCTAGTAGAGTTTGTGCAGAATTCTATCTAAATTATAAACTACAGGAATGAATTTATCTTACACAACCTTTACAACTAGTTTTACTTGTTATTCTGAGCTCGAAAATCTACAAAGAAATATGAGAGAAGTAGAGTAAGGAGTATAATTATAGGATTATGGAAGCTATTGTATACAGTAGTGATGGGTTAACTAAAGAAATTTGCTTAAGCATTGTTGCAGCATTGTAGAAGCTGTTATAGCATTGTGGTAAAGCAACCTAGGAAAGAAGTGCAAATTAAGGAGAAGTCTAAGCTCTGCCTATTTAAAATCTGATATCTCTCTATCGTATTCGCTCTCGACCTTTTTATTTGGTTTCATAGAATTATAAGTTAACATCACAAAACTCATATCTTTTTAAATATGCTAATCATATGACTTTTGATCAATGTATTGATACATAAGCGGGTATTTTAATCTCTATGGGACGATAATCTACTTATTATTTTATTACTTGTTTGAATGGTTCACTTGGCATAAGGATATCCAACCAATAACTGCAATCATTGCTTCTGAAGAAACCCAAAGCCATTCCAAAGAACTTAAATGATCATCATTGGAAGTGGGTCAAGGAATGTAGACTGTGTTAGTGTGCCATAAGTTTAATTTATTATCATTCATCAAATTATGGTTTTCACTTGATGTAGGATTTTTTTTAGGGGGTGCCTTGGTCCATTAGATGGTATGTACATACATGCACAAGTCCCTACAGAACACAAGGGGATGTATCGAAGGAGAAAAAGTAAGGTAACAACCAATGTCCTAGATGTATGCTCACCAGATGGGCAATTCATATATCTCTTGCCTAGGTGGGAAGGTTCAGCTGTGGATGGGAGGGTGTTGAGAGATACTACTATAAGGAGATCACATAGGCTAAGAGTATGACAAGGTAGGGATGTTATAGTTGGTTAAATATTACTAATTATTTTTTAGGGTTCATTTTTAGGAAAAGAACATTTAACTCATGATTTGTTTCGCCAAGAAACTACTACTTGGTTTATGCGGGGTACATGAATTGCCAAGCTTTTTAAGTGTCTTATAATGCCCATAAGTACCACCTTAATGAGTGGAGATAATGATATAAGCCATAAACTCCTCATGAGTGCTTCAATATGTGACATTCGATTGCCCGTAATATGATAGAAATGTGTTTTGGCATACTAAAGTTATGTTGGGCAATCCTGATGAGCACATCTTTTTACCTAGTAAAGATCCAAAATAGATATATTGCCGCATGTTGTTTGCTACAAAATATGATTCGTCAAGAGAATATTCAAGATCCCCTTGATGAGCAGCTTGAGTCATTTGAGCTTGTACCTACAACAATTGAGAACACCCCCATAAAGCCTATGGAAACCAGTGATTTGTGGAATAATTTTAGGGAGCATGTTGCAAATGACATGTTCACTGCATTTGTGACGCATAGAGATTCTTGATTATGTTGTATACTATTTTTGCTACTTTATGGACAATTTCTTTCCTTTGTTTGTGTGACAAAGAACAACTCTATTATATGTGAATTAGAATAAAATTAAGTGACTCTTTGTGCGTGGTGTGCTTGTTAGTTAGTTTGTTCGTATCTTGAAGTTAAATAAAGTTAAAAAAATTCTCTGTGTACATGAGTTTTTTTTAGATGGACCCGTGTGAACAGGGAACTAAGGGCAAGATAAAAATGTGGACTGTAGAGGAGGACAAGGAGTTGGTTGACTTTACTCTAAGATGGACCAAAAGTTTATGGCCGACAATAGGTTCAAGTCTAGATTTTCTATTGCGCTTCAATCAATGATGGAAGAGAAGTTATTTGGATGTGGGATAAAAGAATGTCCTCATATTACCTCTAGAATCAAGACCTTGAAATGCATATGGCAAGTGGCATATGACATGGCTTATAGGACCAACAGTTCTGGATTTAGGTGGGATCCTGAGACGAATTTGGTCACAGTAGAGAAAGAGGTCTGGGATGAGTATATCAAGGTATGTGCCCACATTACTGTTGGATATGATTAGTTTTGATGATGTCTTATATAGATGACATTATTCAAAGCAAAAAGTTTGCATACTATATTTATCTTCTACTTTGACTAATTCTTATATTTAAGGTAGATGTGAAGTTTAATACAATGAAGAATGATCAAGAATGAAGATTGAAGAAAGAAGAACTTGTTAAATATCATGATAATATCAATATTCAAGTCTATGTGATCAAACAGAAGTTGGAACGGCTCAATTTGGAGTTAAAATAAGCAAGTTTGAGCTTCCGGATGAATAGTAGTTTGCTACAGTAACTTGCTACAGTTCCAGCTATTATTTTATCATGAACAGTGTCATGCTTGAGCATAAAAATGCCATGCTCGAGCAGAGAACTGTGCTTTCTCGAGCAACAACGTTTTTCAGCACTCTGTTCACCTCTGTCTCGTGTTTCAGCTGGCGACCTCTGGTAATTCGACGAGATCTCCCAAACTAGGAATCGGATTGACGTGAGTGGAATATGAAACTAGACTCCCAATGCCTTATTTTGATATAAAATTCAAGCCCAAAGGAGTTCAGATCAAGGAGCTATGAATTGTAGTAGTTGGAACTAAAATTCAAGCCATACAGTTGACCAAGCTTCAATATTTTGGGTGTATCTCACAATCTACAAATCCAATTGAGTTGAAACCAGTGCCATTTGAAACTAGACTCACATACCTTTCAAAAACATTAAGATCATGAAAAAAAAATCAATTGAAGGAGATATGATGTTTTGAAGTTGATAGTCAGTTTAGGATGTTGCAAAAAATGCTAGTCAAGAACAACCTCCATTCATCTGATGATAACAGACAAAATAAAATGAGTTTAGAGTTGATTCTTCTTACACTAGAAATAAGATCTAAAGAGCTTTATGAGAATGGGTAGTTTGCAAAATTTGGAGCTAATTTGAAGACAAAATAATCACTGGAAATTGGCCGCTTTTGAAAGGCCATGGACGATATTTGCACGGGATCATATACTATTGACAATCGAAGATAGTTTTTCGAGCAAAAAGCAATGCTCGAGCAGTATCGCTGAATCTCTTAGTCTTTGCCTCTGTATGCCTTGTGCTTGAGCAAGAAATTATCATGCCCGAGAATCATCAGGCTGAGCAAAAGTTTGCAAGTTGAAAAGTCATGCCTGAGCAGAGTGGAAGGCTTGCTCGAGCAGGATGCTAGAGTAGAGGTAAAAGTGTGCCCGAGTAGAGTCAATCAACTCTTTGTTCTTCGTCTCTAGATGACTCGTGCCCGAGCATGGTTATGTCATGCTCGAGCAGAGGAGAAGTCATGCTCAAGCAGCATCACCAAATCTATAAGTCTTCGCCTCTTTTTGTCTTCTACCCAAGCATGCTCTCTGGGTTGCTCGAGAAATAGCGAAAGTGAGTCAGAATGTTACCGAGCAAGCATAGTTTGTTGCTCGAGCATAGGGCGATTTTCTATTGTTTCAAAGTATCGTATCTACTGTTGCTCGAGCATATTGATAGTCATGTTCAAGCATGATCATTCCATGTTTTCAAAATCATCGTCTTCGGAAAATCTAAATCATCATATGTGATTTCATTTCTACATATATTCACTCATTACTATTGCTAATTGCTTTTAATCAGTTTGCTAATGAGTTTTAGATGATTAGATCATGGATGAACAACAAATTGGCATAAAGCAATTTGTTGTGTCAGAATCATTAAATGCCACGTCAGAAAACAAAGGAAAGCTTTTGAGTCTAACGGATAGTTTGAACATTCCAACAAAAAGCTTGAATCTTCTCCAATAGCCATTAATACAACACTCAAGACGGAGCATTAACGAAGTCAATGTTAAACATTTTATTATTAAATTTGGATTAGAGCTCAACGGGCAAAAAGCAACAAAAGCGTCAACGGCTACTTCCAACTAATCTCTAACGGTCGAAACACAAATACCTATAAATTGTGAAGTCTTCAAACCGGAAGAGGTGATGATTGATGAATGAATCGACAAAGCCAACGAAATGATTTTACTACTTCACCGTCGATAGTTCATACACTCTGCTTCTCAATGTTTATATAGTTTACACTTGAGAGTGAAATGATTGTATTGTACTTCAGTGTTTATTCATCTTCTCTTCTATAGAGAACATTTTTTATTATTAAATCATTATAAGAATCTCAAGTCGTGGGACTTGGAGATTGGGTTATCAGTTTACAACCTGTAAGGAGGAGTGTATCCTGGTGAGAGGATAACTTCAAGTACAAAGTGTGTAACTGATCAAAAGGTGTATCTTAGTGAGAGATTCGGCTTCACAAGTGCCTGGGTGAACTTGTGCGTTGTATAGGCATCTCTTGTGCTCGGTTAAATAAGAGGATAGTGAATTGAAAATCTCAAGTGGAGCTTGGGGACTGGACGTAGGTCAAGAATTGGACCAAACTAGTATAAATCATAGTTTGCACATTCTCCTCCCTTATCTCTTATATTTCCAGTATATGCTTATTTGAATATCTAACTGTTGATTTAGAAGACGCGAAAAGATTTTCAAAATTTCAAGTTTTTAATCTTCACCCAATTCACCCCCTCTTGGGTTCAGCCGGCTCTTCAATTACTCTGTTAAAGTGAATTTACTTTACAATGTCATATTCCTGAGCTTTCATGTAATGACATACTTGGTCAATTTACAGGTTCATCCAAAGGTTGGACACTTTCTCACCAAATCCTTCCCCAATTTTGACTCTCTCTGCATCGTATGGGCAAGGGACAGGGCAGTGGGTGAGGAAGGAAGGCCCCCTACTGGAACAGAGGATGAAGCCAATCTAGATGATGATGATCCTCTAGAATCACCCCATAATGTTGTTGGAGATGTTGAATTCTCACAAATAATGCATGAAATTGGACCCACTACATTGAATGCAAATGATGCCTTATTCTGTCCAAAGAAGAAGCGACGCTTGAACAACTCTAAAATCATTGTTGAGGTTTTGCGAGAGACAGTTACATCTTTGGACAAGACCATCGTCAGTGTGTTTCAAATACTAAGGAATTAGGTGTCTACTCAAGAAAGGCAAGCTGAACTTGATGCAAGGGGTCTGATCTGTTCATGGAGTTGCTAGAGGTTGAAGGTTTGACACCCAATGAGAGAAACACTGCTCATATCAAGATACTAGGATGTGACAAACTGCTAAATGCCCTTGCCAAGTTGTTCCACGGTTTAAGCCCTTATGGATTCGAAGCCTTCTGCAGTCGTAGATAAATTAGTTAAGTTAAACTTGGCAACATTGTGTTTTGGTTGTTGGCCAGGGAATATTCAAATGTGTCAACATTTTTTGGACACAAGTCTGACTTTTGTTGGTTAATGACTGCAAATGTTTGACCATGTCCAGTTGGGGAATTTAAAATTGAATATGGGATAAAGTTTGCATCCCCCACCATGTATGTGTATATTTTGGTATAGTTTGTATGTCTCGGCCATATGTATATAGGGTTGTGTAGGGGGTCAAGTGTGCATCATTGTAATTTTTGATGAACTTATTTGATATGGCATGTGGTTGTAAAGCTTTCTCAACTTTTTTTATGTATCAAAGAATGTCTAGGGATTGTGTATTTCAATGTGACGAAGTTATTTCCTTTAATTTTATTATCATAAACTTTAGTTTCATCACTATCAATTCTAGTACTTATTTCCAATGTTCATGACTAGATTGTTCCTCCCAGATGCTTGAATTAATTGCAGTAGAGTTTAATATACTGTCAGCTTATGCGTTCAAACTCATACGCTTAGGTTCTTGTTAAGTTTGAACTTGTCATTTTTTTTCAAACCAATCCATGGACATTGTTTTTCTTTATATCCCTAATTGTGTTTGTATAAGTTTGAACAGGGAAGTTCAGTTCAAACTTTCCTTTTAAAAGTTATTATTCCTAATCTATATACAATTTATTTCTTTTTTAAAATGACAAAATTAACCTCTGCCCTTATTTTGGTGGAAGTTCGAACTTCAGGGAATTGTTAACTTTGCCTGCCCTACATCTCTGTTCTTGAGACTGGAACCAAACCCATTTCCCTATCTGTTCTTAAGACTGAACCAAACCCATTTCCCTTTCTTTTCTTAAGACTTAAACCAAACCCATGTCCATCTTTGTTCTTGATACTTAAACCAAACTCATTTCCATCCTTCCATTTCTAGTATAGTTGACGGCATTGCCTCAAACCTACATCCTTATTGAAGTTCAAAATGTGTTTTGGCCATTTAACCAAAAGCCATAAAGAAACCCCAGTCATAACTATCCCCTGCAAAGAGCAAGTCAGTTTAAAATGGAGAGGGTGAAAATGAATGATGACCGATTGCAGGAAATGGGCATCATAATGGAAGATTTCCATAAGTTCAGAAAGCACAGGGAAAACATTTGTTGATATGGTTAGCATGGTTGCTCCAAGTACATGATGAAAGAAGCTAATTGATATGACAATTACGAGGCCGCGGTGAAGTAGAAGAGTGAAAGATGTGAAGGAAGCCAAAAAGCATAAACGGGCAATGAAGAGGAAGAATATGACTAGAGTTTCCTCTAAAAGAAAGACCCCTTCTGAACATGAGCATTATTCATCATCGACCTCATCCCAAAAAGAAAAAAGAAGAAGGTAGAGGAAACTAAGAACGGGAAGATAAAGGTCGTGGTGATTGAAAGTTCGAGTGAGGACGCCAAGGAAGGGAAGGAGACTGAGACAAAACAATCTTCCTCCTCAACCAACAATCAAGACAAGGACAATGTGGGTGTTGATCAAGGTAGGACTAAGGCGGAAATAAGGCAGTTCGGTTGGATTGATAGGAGGTAACTTCAGAATTGTGTTATGGAAACTCGATACGAGAATATGCTATACAAAATTCCAGATATATAACTTATTATGTGAAATTTGATATGGAAATTTTGATATAGAATTTGGGTTACATAATTTGTGGTACAGAATTTAGGATATGAAAATTTTCATTTAAAAATTTATGAATTATATTTCTAATATTTTGTTATATAAACTATTCCACTTGACACCTTATGAGTAATTACTCGTATGCTCGATGAGATGGATTGATGGTTACTCATTTTTCAGGTAATAGTTCTCGTGTAGGTCTCCATTAGGGAAGATTTTGGAAGTCTAAGCTACTTTGCTAAAAATAGTGCTTCCATCTTTTTGGTATATTTGGTTTATTATATATTGCCACATTAGAGCTCATTTTGCATACTCTGGTTTCTTTAAATATTTAGATAAATGATGAATGGTTTGATCAAACTCTTAGTTAATTATTATGTATAAAAAAAAATAGAGGATGTTGCAATCTTGGAATCTTTTTCTGGCTTCAACCATTACGAAGGAGGGGTGATATTTGGAGTGGCATTGTTATACTATGAGACTATTGAGAGTTTCAAATGGCTCTGAGACTTTTTTGTGCATGCACAAAAATGCAGTGCCATCGTGTTTGATTATGTGATTACCATGGATAGTAGTGCACAAGATCATAGTTTGACATTTGATCCTTCAACAAAGACAATTATATGCAATTGCAAAAAGTTTGAGAGGGTGGGGATATTATATTGTCATGCATTGAGAGTATTGAATAAACATGATGTCAAATTACTTCCCCATAAATATATATTAACGAAGTGGACAAGAGAAACACGATGTGGTGTAATGTATGATATCAAGGGAAACATATTGAAGTTGATCATAAACTTCAAAGGTCAAATCAATATAGACAATTTTGCCCGTTATTTGTTAAATTAGCTAATGATGCATCAGAATATTCAGAGGCATTCTCACTTATTCATGAAGTTGTGCTAGAACAAAGTAAAAAAGTGATTAAGCTTCACATAAAATACTCATAACATGATGGTCAAAGGTTATAAGAATGGTGTGGGAACCATGATGGTAGTAATGATGGAAGCAAAGTTGTTGGATTTAAAAAGAGATCGATATGGTAGAAAGATAAATAAATGAATTAAGAGTTGTATTGAACTCGGTCCAAAAAGACAGAGAATGAAAATCTCTAAAAAGCTTCCTTAAGCTTCACAAGTCTACTTTCTGATCAGTTTAATTTTGTTACATATGCTTATTATATATTTATTTATGTCTTTACATATGTATTTTAGGGGCACCATAATCAACCTCAACAACATGAGACATCAACTCAAGTACCACTTAATGATATGATGTTGGGGGACTCTCAATCAAGTCACTTTACATCTCTTGGAGCATTGGAATTCATCAGCCAAACATATAATGCTGATATGAAGAAAAATGATAATGGCAATAAACAATTTAGTCACTTTTATTAAAATATGAAAAATCTGAAATTTCTTACATAATACATAGCATTGTCTTATTTAAGAGAGTGGAAACTTTCATGACTCTCGCTATTATATTCATTAACACTACGAGAACACAACGTACTACCATCTAAAGGCAAAGATTCGCCGTTCTTGGAATCGGATTGCGACTCTCAAAGACAGTGAAGGGAATTGGGTTTTAGACAACTCGACTTTGGCACACATGGTTAGAGAGTTTTTTGTCTCGCTCTATACTGCTTCGATAAACAATCCATTGTATACAACACAAGGTATGTTTCCTTCGATCGTTCAACTCTCTTGGGAGCTTTTAACCGCTGATGTTTGCATTGATGAAGTTAGAAATTGGCTCTGTTTAAGATGAAGTCACTTAGAGCCCCAAGACATGATGGCTTACATGCCTTATTCTTTCAAAGTCAGTGGGATGTTGTTAGCCCTGCCCTCTTTAAAATGATCACGGACATTTTCAATGGCGGTTACCTTGATCCAGCACTGAACCACACGTTGATTGCTCTGATTCAGCACTTATTGCCATCCAACATTAATTTGCACATCGCATCCACCCCCTCAAGGAACACCGAAGATACGGATATATGCTTTTGGAACCTCACCCCAAATGGATCCTTCACGGTAGCTTCAGCTTATCATCAAGAACAACACCTGTAATGGGATGAACCGAACAAATGCTGGCAATGGATCTGGAAATGGCTAGGACTGAAAAACAGGCTTCTCACAAATGCAGAAAGGATGAGAAGAGGTATGACTACTCAAGGAACTTGTGAGCACTGTCACTCAGAACTCGAAGATCTGGATCACATTCTTCGCAGCTGCCCTTTTGCTCAACAATGCTGGAAGCAACACATAATTTCAGAATTTCTCTCATAGCCCTTCAAAGACTGGATGCTCTGGAGCATTAGCCCCACGTGCATGGCACACACTGGAAACTACTTTTTGAGACTTTATGCTGCAAACTTTGGGATAATAGAAATAAGTGTATTTTCCCTCAATGACTCATTAACACCTGAGCACATTATTATTGCTATTTGTTCCATTGTCAATCACACCTCTACAGCAAGTGGTCTCCTTGGGCTTGTCGGAACCACTGCTTAGATGGACTTGGCTATGTTTCTCTTCTCCTCCCATCATCTTATAAAAATATTAATAAATATTTTTATAAATCATAGACTCTGAACCATTAATGCATTCATTTTCCACTAAAAGTTAGTTTAGAATACTAAATATTATTAAGAAAATTTTCAAAAGTGTTGGATGGAATTTAAAAAATATAACAAACATGTCTAATGAAGAAAATAATAATTAAACTTTTCAATTGTTCAATTCGTTTTTTACCAGAAATTTTTTAATTTATTTAGTGCTTCGTTCAAATAAATTTTTTCTATTTCTTTTATAAAATTACAACTACGACTTCTTCTTTTTTTTTTTTTTTTTTTTTTTTTTTTTTGCCAACAAGAAGCGGTGAATTTATCAAAGCACGAGTCAAAACTAAAGTAGAAATCTAAGATTTTCAATTCTGAACAAATGATCAAATTGTCTTGAGTTAAGTTGTGAAACATGAAAGTGAAGTCTGTTAATGTAAAATATGATGTTGTTAATATATATACAAATATTATTAGTAACTCTTAAAGCTTGTGTTCTAAAAATTATCTATGATTTTTGGGATATAAAGTTGTCAAACATGAAAGTAAAATCCTTAATGTAAAATATGATGTTATTAATATAATATCAGATATTGTTATAAACCTGTGAAACTTATACCCTCAATTTAGGATATTTTAGTCATTTGATCATAATTAAAAATCTCAAATTTATATTCCATCTAGTCCTTATTATAAGATACCAACTAATTATTCTTAAAACCAATAAAAATAGTTGAAGTCAATAAAATTGTCCTACAATTTAAATAGTTTCCAATATTACCCCTACTAATTGTACTGAACTCTAATATCATATTAATTATTATTATAACTCACTACACTTATTAATTATGAACATACATAAAAAAAAAAAAGTAATTAATGTTCTTTGAAGACAAACAAGTACTTTAGAGAGCAGATTCTCTCAGAATCTTCTCCCTCCTCTTCTTTCAGTATTTCTCCATCTCGCCTGTCCAATTTTTGATCCAATTGTGTAGAGATGGACACGTTATACATTTCAAAAATTTCATATTTACCGCATGCGGTATTTTAAAATGTATAACGTGTCCTTTTCTATACGGTTGGATAAAAAATTGGGCAGCGAGATTGAGGGATACTAAGAGATGAAGAGGGAGCAGTGTACTAAGAGAATCTTCTCTCATGTATCTTATAAAAAAAAGTCAAATAAACTTATTAGTTGGTAATTTAAAATAAATGGGGAGGGAGTACTTTAGTTCATTGGAATTATCAAATTTTGGTTGAAAATTGTGAGACTCTAGTCCCATCCTTCTGCTCCAATCGTAGGTGGAGATCATGAACCCTATTAGCTTAGGCTTGGGTCTTATGGCCATGTCTCCGCCAATTTCCTAATCTGAAACCGCGTAAAATAATAGTTACATATATATATATATATATATATATATATATATATATATATATATATATATAAACCTAGGTCTTATATATGTACGTTTTTAAATTGGAAAAAATATTTTTACAGTTACTTAGACTTTTTCTCAGTTTTTAATTAGATATGAATGTGTTTTTCATTCTTTAATTTTTCTCTGTTATTACTATTAATCAAATTACTTTGCTTTCTTAACATCATTAGCCTTTGTATAAGAGTTAATTTTGCAAATTAAGCAAATTAAGGAATTAATCAAGAGAGAAAACGCATAGAAATCAAATTAAAAACTATACTTATAAAATGTTTTTCGCTTGTTTATGAAAAAAAGAAGCACATGGGAGTTAATGAGTGAAAATAAGAATAATTTATAGAGAATGTGAGATCAGTAATTTATTGCAGAAAAATAATAAATGTAATACTTCCCTCAATGCATATGTAATACTATATATATATATATATATATATATGATAGGATATTGTCACTACCATTTTTTGTCACTACAAATGTCACTATCACTTTTTCACCGTTAGATCAAAATCTCATATACTTTTATCATTTCTCTCTTCTATTAAGATTCTAATTAACGGTGGAAAAGTGATAGTGACAATATACTATATATATATATATATATAGGGTTTATCGTTTGTCATGTCACTTGATATAAGGTTATGTCAAGTTATCCCAAAACTAGTCGTTTTGAGAGTTAAGGGAATTAATAAAAGATGTTTTTATATTTTTGTTTTTGTATTTATTATATGAATTTTACCAAAAGATTCTTCATTAATTCTTATAACCCCAAAACTACATCGTTTTGAAAGTTCATTAATTCCTCTAACCCCAAAATGAGGTAGTTTTGGGGTTACTGGACATAACTTTATATCAAGTGACACAACAAATAATAAACCTATACACACACACACACACACACATATATACGCATAAATATATTTAATAAGGTTTAAAAAAAGATCAGTTTAAAATTTCAACAAAAACCATATACTTCCTCCAGTCCTAAATATAAGATATAGATGATTGTTTTTTTGAAGGAGTTAAGCAAGATAATAAAATTATTTTAAAATATTTGTATTTATCATTTTTTTAAAAAGAAAATAATTTGTTCAATATATAAACTAATATATAATTTAGTGTTAATGTCCTGTTCCAAGATCACAGATGTCTAACCACATTGGGCTAGTGTATGATTTATATAGGATCTAATGCTCTCTCTGGGATATAAGAAAACTAACATCGAAGAGATGATTGTTTAGTGGTGCCTATGAGGAAGACACCAATGAATATCAGATAATCACTGTGCAATACAAGAATGACGATTAGAAAAAGGGGGTGGGGTGTGTGCACAGTGTTACTGAATAGTAAAAGGATATGAATAAAATATGTGTACCTAAAGTTAATCTCTTATTATAGAGATTACCTAGGGTTTCTTTCTGATGGTTGTGGGTGCCTCCAAGCCTGCAACGCTCTGCTCCACTATTTGACGAATCCCGATCCATTACATGTCTCTGCTCCACTACATGTACGATCAAGATTAGCACCGAGATTACGGGGAGATTAGCATTTTACCTGCTTGTGGAGGGCTTTAGTTACTACATGCCTTTGTTGGGCCTATCACATATGGGCCCAAAATATGAGTCCATAACATTTGCCCCCAAGCTCGGGAGTTTAAGGCTCTAAACTGCCAAGATTGATTGATTGTCAAAACCTGTCTTTCTATCTGCTTTGGTTTTATAGAATATTTTGTCTCTTTCTTTGGTCTCGGGTGACTGCCGAAATTGATTGAGTCTTTCGCAGCTTGCCCCCAGTTATGCATGTCGAGTTATTTGCTTTGAAAACTCTTGCTTTTATGATAGCCAGGATTTCACTTGTAACTTCGAGTCCGGATTACTGGGTTCATATGTTTATGTCATGTGTGTTGCCCCCAATCCGGGATATCATGAATAAGAGGAATACGAATCAATTTATTTTTGCCTTTACTGCTTACATCATAACATAAATCCGCGTTTCCTATGTCTAGGCAACTTTTCGCCGCCTTCGAAATCCATGCGCATTAAACGCTCACGTCGTTTCATAACAGTCTGTTAGTTCTTTATGTGTTTTGATGATGCCTAACAATTGTAATCTCAAGAGATTGTTGTTGATTTAGGTCAAAATGACTTAGTTTAAAAATGACTTGACTCAATAATCATTTGATCTGATATGACTCAAGTTGCGGTGTTTTTAACTCTAGTCAAACATCTCTAAGTCCTTGAGAAAATGACCTTTGAACTTAATGACTCAAGTTAGTAAAATATGACTCCAGTCATAGTCTTTAGAAAATCAATTTTTTGAAAGAGCATTTGACTCGGGTCATCACTCAAAATTGTACTTCAGTTTTTCAAAATGTCTTCGCAATAACACCTTTTTCAAATCTGATATGACTCGAGTCATTTTATGTTTAACTCAAGTCATGTGAGTCAAATAGAGCTTTAACTTATTTAATTTGCTGATATAACACGAGTTGCCTTGTATGACTCGAGTAATCCTATTCGAAATTCTTCTCTATTTGAAAATAATGAAACAATGACTCGGGTCAATGATACATGACTCCAATCATCTTATTTGGAATTCTTCTCTATTTGAAATATATGCACTATGACTCCAATCAGACTTACATGACTCGAGTCACTTAACTCCAGTCATCAAGATATGACTCCAATCAAGTATATCAGCTTTTGATATCATCATTCTCGTAATATGCAATTCTTTGATTAAGCATTGGGTTCCTCATATTATTGATTCCTACTATTCCTAACTAAGTTTAATTAGTTTGCTAATGAGTTTCAGGCATAATCAACAAGTTTTTAAACTTCAAATTATCATAAAGCAAATTTGTGTCAAATGCATTAAATGCTTAAGCAGAGACGAAGCACGAAAATGGAAAATGAACTTCTGAGCAATCATAAATCATTACGGCCATTTCCAGTCAACATTCTACCTAAGTCTCAACAGACAAATGGAATGAAGAATGTCAATGAAGAATATCGACTAACATCAGAAGTATGCAAAGAGACGAAGCAACGTTCAAACTCAACAGATATATTCATCTCTCTCAACGGCTCATTAATCTCTCTTCAACGGTCATTAAATGCCATCAAATATAAAAGCTAGATGCATTCAATTGTCCAACCATTGAAACTCTGTGCATTCAATTAGTGATATAAGAATTTATTGTTTCCACTCTTATAGCCAATATCTTTGGATATTTAATTTTCAATGTTTATTAATTTGCTCTTTTAGAGAGTTCATTATTGATTATCATTCCTTGTAAGAATCTCAAAGTATTGGGACTTTGGGATTGGGACATTTGATTACAACTTGTAAGGGGGAGTAAGTTCTAGTGAGAGAATTACTCCGTGAGTTACAGAGTGTGTAATCATTTGAGTTAGTGAAATCCCGGAGAGTCTGGGGACTAGACGTAGGTCAAGTATTTAGACCAAACCAATATAAATCACTTGTGTTCACCTTTACTCTATTCCTCTTTGTTATGCTCTGTTTTAGTTAGTCAGTTTCAGAGCATTTTTGAAGAAAATTTTATATCCCCAATTCACCCACTCTTGGTGATATTCCGTCTTTCATTTGATATTAGAGCAAGGTCTTCTCAGAAAAGCTTAACATCTGAGAAGGATCACAATGGACAATATTCTACCTGACGGAGCTTCGATCAACAGACCACCGGGGTTCAGTAGTGAACATTACTCCTTTTGGAAGGCCAAATCCAAAGTCTTTGTATTGGCTATTGAATATGGCATGTGGAGGGTGTTCGAGAGAGGAGACTATGCTCCTTCATCAATGCAAGATGGCATTAGAGTTCTGAAGCTAGAAGAAGAATATGACGAAAATGATAGAAGATTGGTCACTCTCAATAGCAAGGCTGTTCTCATGCTTTAGTGAGCATTGAGTCAAAGTGAATGCTTTCGTATATGCAATTTAATCTCTACTAAAGCCATGTGGGATGCCTTGGAGATTGCTCATGAAGGAACGATTAGAATCAAGGAGAACAAAGTTAATACCCTCATGACTAAGTATGATTTACTTCGTATGAAGTCTAGGGAATCCATTGGAGAGTTCTAACTTAGATTCACTCATCTGATCAATCAGCTTGCAGGTTTGGGTAAAGTGTATGAAAAACCTGTTCAAGTTAGAAAAATCTAGAATATTCTTAGCAAAGAATGGGAAGCTAAAGTTATCGCTATTGAAGAAGCTCGTGGAGAATCAATGACGTTTGTAGTAGCCCTTTTTGGTAGTCTTTTTGAATATGAAACAAAGACCAAGTTCAGAAAGGCACTTGATGAAGCAAATGGCAAAAACAAAGGAATTACTCTCAAAGCTGTAAAAGAAACAAAGGAATCGGATGATGATGATGAAGAAGAAGATGAAGAGCTAGGCATGATGGTCCCGAGATTCAAGAAGTTCTACAAAAAGGACCATGGATTTAGAAAATTTAATAAAGGCAGCTGCAGTACTGAGCCTAAGAAGCCAATCATCTACTACGAATGTGAAAATCCTGACCACATCAAATCCGAATGCCCTCAGCTGAAGAACAAGGATAAAGACAAGAAAAGATTCAACAAATTCAATAAGAAAGCCTATGTCTCAGCCATTTGGGGAGATGGCTCATCTGATGAAGATGAAGCTGATGAGTAAGAAAGAGCCAACATCTATCTCGTGGCTCAAGAAGAAGAATCCACCAATGATGAGGTATATGACTTGCAACCCTCATATGATGAATTATTTGCTAAGTATATTATTTTACAATCTAAATTTGAAAAGATTGCTGAAAAATATATATCTTTGAAAAAGAAGAACATGATTCTTGAACAGCAAGTTAAGAATCTTTCTTGTGAAAACATTGTTTGTGAAGATTGCCTTGATTTAGAGAAGAAGAATTTTTAACTTACAAAAACACTTAAGAAGTTCACTCAAGGTAGTGAAATACTCAATGTGATTTCAAAACAACAAAGGTTTACAAATGACCGATCGGGCATTGGTTATAAACATGATCTTGATAAGAAGAAAGGCAAAAAGAAATTTGGAGAAAACAACAAAGGTTTAAACCAATGCCTTGGTTATAAACCTGATCTTGATAAGAAGAAAGGCAAAAAGAAATTTGGAGAAAACTCTTACATGAATTATTTTAAAAAACTTAGGTGAAATGTGAGCTTATTGGAACTAGCTTGTCGAGAGAGAAACGTGAAGCAATGACGAGGCCATACAATAGACATTGGCGTCAATGGTAATGACAAAGAAATGAGCTACGAAAGAGGACCGGGGAGCAATGAATGAGTTCAGAAAAATGATAGAACTTAGAGTTATCATGACAAGAAGAAAGGTTTAGAGAGCAAAATTCAATTTTCAGCTCAATGAAGAAAGGATTCAATGAGTGATTTTTAATTTGGGGCTAATATTTTACATCGGTTGTGCTCAAAATAAGCTATTAAAAATTCACCTTTTAGATTGGTTATTTGCGAAAACTGGTCTCAAAAGTTATAGATATTTTTTTTATCCCACATCTTTTAAACCAGTTATAAGAAACATTAGGTCTAAAAAGTTTCTGGTTATAAGAAACAGCCGATCTAAAAAGTAATTGACATTTTTTTTTTATCTTTTTAGACCGGGTGTTTGGAAATCCAATCTAAATAATATCTTTTATACCTTTTATTAAAGGAACCGATCTAAAAAGTTTTTTATATTTATGAAACTATTACTAGTTATATTTTTTAATACTGATCCTCTATAATTGGTTTAAATATGGCGGTGTAAAAGCCCTTTTTTGTACGAGTGTATAGTTCATCCTTTTATTTTAAGAAAGGGTCCTATAAATTTTTAAAATAAAAGAGAAGGCATGAGATTTCCATTGATGAAATTGATCATTTTATATAAAAAACCAACAAAGATGGCATGAAATTTAGACATGTATTAAGAAGGGAGTGTTATTTATTACTCTTTTTTTATGTACCAACCAAACTTTTCAAGCCCCTTGTCTTCTCTTAAGAGGTAATGATGTGTTAATTTTTTAATGACTTTTCACCTAATTAATTTTTTAAATTAGAGGTGGTTCAGACATATACAAAAAAGGGCATTGGAGGGCCGGTATTGAATTCTTTTATTTGGAATAGAGGAAACCTGAAGATAACTCTTATATAACTATTTGATTAGAAATTTATTCAAACATTTGGTTCTTTCTTTATATAAATATAGTAATCCTGCAATTGGAGATGATCTTGTTTTAGACATGGTCTCATGCTAAACATGGGCACCTTTTTTAGCAGAGATTCAAACATTGACTCGTCATATTATAAAATGTTAGCCCCATATTATAAATAGTGTACAATGGGATCGTAAAATCTATATGACTGATCATGAACACATCTTGTGGGATAAGTCTGTTATTATTATTGTTAGAATTACTAATGTTTTTGCTTCTTAATTTTGAAACGTGTAGATCTGTATATATGGGTTTGCCATATCGATGTGTCAATTAAATATATCGTTAAAGTTAAAATTTCATGATCACTACTGGCTTAATAACCAGAACCGATTGTATTTGATGAACACCTTAAATGAAAATATAATGCCAAGTACCACAGAGAAAAAAAGACAAGCATCTTGAAATCACGACCTTTTTATTTATAAATCATATCTAACATAAGGCAGCAAAGAGACATCACTTTGCTATTTACTAATTCACGTAATACATTCATTCATTATATCACAATATATAATGCTCTCGGTGACCATAGATAGCACCATAATTCAGTAACGTGGCTCAACCAACACTAATAAATCCTTGAAGCGAAGGATTTCTGAAGCTCTTATTTTAGCAATCACACACATATACATATGGACACCATCCCTTTGAGAGTCTTTAGACATGAGTGTCATCTTTTTCTGGGGGTACTTACCATAAGGGGGCTTGTATGGCGGCTTATAATATGGCGGCTTCTTGTATGGAGGCTTATAATACGGAGGCTTATAATACGGAGGCTTATAGTATGGAGGCTTATAGTATGGAGGCTTATAATATGGTGGCTTGTACACCGGAGGTTTATAAACGGGTGGTTTATAAGATGGGGCCTCATACTTATTGTCTGCTGGCTTAGGCTTGTAATCATCATGATCAGCAGCCCCTGGTGGGGTGAAAAACAAAGCCACAAGGAGGAGGAGGGAGAACAGTAAGGGCAGTGGAGCCATCTTGTGTGGCTTTGTGTTTGGATTTGGTGTAGCAAGGAAGAAGAATGATCCATTTATATAATAGTAAGGAAGGTTTTGGTTGTTGTGCAAAATCAATCTAAACCGTTCATGGGTTAGAACAGTTCAAATCTTGTTTTCAAATTCAAATTTGATATTTTTTTTTTCTGGATTTAAATAAGGTATTTACACTCAAAATAAAAGGAAAAATTAATAATTTCAAATCCCTATAGCTTTGACCCGTTCTAACTCAACTCATTACAACTTTAACTCAAGGCAACCCCATTTTTGTAGCTTTTGTTTGGCACACCTTAATTCTTATAGTTTAAATTTAAAATGCTAGTCCCTATATTTTAGAAATGGATTAATACCATTCTTGGTCATTGTAGTTTAAATTAATTTTGGTTTTTGTTGCTATAATCTTAATTTATTGTTACATTTTTAGTCTCTTGCATAAAAGGACTTGGTATGAGTTTAATGGCATGAACTTTCGTTAAGTATAGAGACAAAAAGTTCTAGTTCTAGTCTATGTACTTCTACCAATTTTTGATTTTAGTCCACATAATTTTTTTTTTTATTTACATATTTTTTACGAGTTTTGATTTTAATTCTTACAAATTTTGATTTTTGTCCATATACTTTTAACGAGTTTTTGTTATGGTTCCTATACTTAATGGTCTTAACTTAATGTCATTAAACTCAAATCAAGTTTTTATAAAATTATAGGGATTAAAAACCATTATTTGAAATTATCTAGACCAAAACCAAAATTCAATTAATTTATAAAGATCAACAATGATATTAATTCTTTTAGCAAATGATATTATAATTTAGGGCCTACTAGTTTATAGGGACCAGGTTGAATCGGATCAAACTTTAGAGACTAAATTTGAATTAAGTTGAAACTGAGGATCGAGTTGTATCAATTTCAAGACAAAGTTGCTCAAAAATATAGACCCAATAGATATTACTCCCTTCCGATCTTAATTATAAGATATATTTTATTAATTTTGGGGAGATTAAGGAGAGAAGTTAAATTTGTTAATTTGACTCATTTTGCTAAAATATCCTTCTATAAATTTAAAATGAACAAGTAAAAGTGAATCAACAACTCATACCATATATCTCTCGAACTAGAATTTTTCTTTTTACACGCTTTCTAATTGAAATAATGGTCTTACTATATATATATATATATTTATATTTGTGTATATATATACATACATTTAGATATATATACAACTACACATATATGCACATACACATACAGATATATATATATATATATAGACACACACATATAAACATACACTTACACACACAGATATATATGTATGTATATATGTATGTTTATATATGTACATACATAATGAATGTATGTATGTCTGAACACACACGTATATATATTTATATCTACACACATATATATTGACAGACACACACACACACACAAATATATACACATATACATATATGTACATACACACACACACATATGTGTATGTATGTGTGTCTATATATTTGTGTGTAGACACACACATATATACATACATATGTACATAACCACACACACACACACACAAAAAAAGATATGTGTGTGTGTGTCTATATATATATATTGGCAAATTAATATCAATTCATTGATAAATAAATTAAAATCCAACAATTTAAAAGTTTCACTGACTAGAGGAGTCTACACACCTACATACATATACTAACTAAAAGCCAAATACACTTGAGAGGATAAAACAAGGATATTTTAGGAAGAAATTGACAAAAATTAAAATGTTGTTCTATAATTAAGACTAAAACTAACTCCCAAATATTGTGATATAATTAAGACCTGAGGGAATATTTGTTTTCTAAACACTTTGACCTGAGGGAATATTTGTTTTCTAAACACTTTCAATATTCTATCTATTTCGACTTGTTTAAAATTACGCCTGAATGCCACAAACTTTCGGTCTAATTACACTAGATATATTCTGTGGCGGCATTAGACATGGGTTTGATCCCTACACTTTTCAGAGTCGCGCTTGCCCCCCCCCCCCCCCTTTTTTTTTTTTTTTTTTTTTTTTTTTTTTTTTTAAAAAAAAAAAAAAAAAAAAAAAATCTGAATAGTCTTCGAATGAGACATACGGTCCCACACCAAAATTGGGTTGGGTTTTCTTGAACGCAAAGGTCGTCATCTGATCATTTATGAATCATGTGGAGAAAAATCAGATGTTTGTTTGTGAATAGTCAAATTTGATTAAATAATTCAGTTGGAACGTAAAAGCTGGACGATACAAGTGATAGTGACATTAATTGCTGAGTCTTACTTTTCTCACTTGTTATCCTCTCTTTAGGGCATGTTGAAATTCGTGCGATCATTTAAAAAAAAAAAAAAAATCAGACTTATTCAAAAAAACAATTAAAAATTTAAAAAGGTTGTAAGAGTTGTCTTCATTATACTTTACCTTAATTAATACTTTCACATTCTAATTATAAGAGTTTAAGAATCGAATTATACAATGTAATAAAATGGTTAAAATTAATTAAAAATAATAGGGATAAGGATCTTAAATGTCATGGAAGTTTTCACTCGGGAACACTTGGTAAGACGGAAGTTTTTTTGGAACAAAAATGCCACGGAAGTTTTTGCTGAGGAGCAATTTTGCCCCTGAAGTTTTCACTAAGAAGCAATTTTGCCCCGGAAGTTTTCACTAAGGAGCAATTTTGCCCTTCTGTCCCCAAATATTAAATTTGACTATTAAATCGGGCAAAGATTACACATGTTATGCCTTGAAAAGGTCAAATTTGGAGCCGAGAGAAGGAGATCCTTGAGATGTTGAGCTCAAGGCGGCCCAGATTTTGTGGCCTTTAACCGGGTCAAAGGGTGAAAGGTCGATTGTCACAAAACCCATAGGAAGCATCACTTATGATCTAAGCAAATGATCAGTCTATACAAACGTAAATATTATCACTATTGATTTGTTTTTGAACCAATTTTTGGAACAATTCATTTCTCGTTTTGCATTTTATTTGCGTTTTTGTGACAGATCTTTTCGGTCCTTTGACAGGTTACTTCACAAATTCTCGGCGCCTTGATTTCAACATCCGAAGGATCTCCTTCTCTGAATCCAAGTTCGACCTTTTCAAGGCATGACATGTGTGGTCTTTGACTGATTTAATAGTGAAATTTAATATTTGGGGACAGAAGGGAAAAATTGCTATGTTTTGTAAACTTCCGAGGCAAAATTACTCCTTAGTATAAACTTTCGGGGCAAAATTGCTCCTCAACGAAAACTTCCATGGTAAAATTGCTCCTCAGCAAAAACTTCTGTGGCAAAAATGATACTTAGGGGCAAAATTGCTACGTCTTGTGAACTTCCGTGGCATTTTTGGTCCAAAAAAACTTCCGTCTTACCAGTCTCCCTGACCGAAAACTTCCATGGCATTTAAGACCCTTATCCCAAAATAATAACTATATTTAAAGTAAACTTTGTTTTTCAGGTATGCACTTATTTGTGAAGAGTACGTATGAGAGAAAATGAAGTAAATACAATTATTATCAACATTTTAATTAATGCAATACATATAATTAACGATGATAAAAATAGCAAAAACTCATTAAATGTTTAGATAACTCTTATCGACCTTTTTTTATAAAAAAGACTTTCTTTTTAGTTTGAAAACCAATATAAACCACTAAAATTTAAAACAAAACAAAAAAATTGTTATATAAACCTCTCAATTTTTTTAGGATTAATGTGAACACCCTATTTTACCCAGGTCACAAAATATATATATATATATATATATAATAGTGTAATGTAGTAAAAATCAATTTTTGAAATAAATGATAATGAAAAATGAAAAACAAAAAAAATCCTCCTTTTTTTTGTCGAATTTATGTTTGAAAAATTCTTTTGACGATAAGTAAAAATAAAAAGAAATGAATTATCAAGGATGATGATTTGTTGGTGAGTCAGAAAATATTGTCTTGGGTCAGGGAAACGGGACCATATCAATAACGCTGGCATTAATGATATCTGAATGGGGGTGAGGTGTTTGCATTGGAAAGGGAGGGTGTTTCCATTACCCCCCTTCTTCATTTACTCTCCATTATATAAATGTCTTTATCATTATATCGATTTTTAATGGTTAAGATTTAATGATAGATGTAAAAATATTATTATAATTTTAAATGTAATAAAAATCTATCGTTAAATCTTAACCATTAAAAGTCGATTTAATAGTAGAGACATTAAATGGAGAGTAAATGGAGAGAGAAATCAATGAAGATGGAAAATGGGTCTCTTCTCCACTAACTTTTTTCTCCACTTAATATCTCAACTATTTGATCATACTTTAATAAGTGAGATTAAATGCTATGTAACAATATTATAATTGTAGATTTTTTATTTTATTTAAGATTATAATACTATTTAATAGAAGGCATTAAATTTCATACATTAAAACATGATCCACTGGTTGAAATATTAAGTGGAGAGAATGGTTAGTAAAAACACTCCTCTTCTGACGAACCAAGTGCTGAATCTCAGTTGAGAGAAGTGCGAATATTTTAGTATTTAGATAGGCCTTAAGCCCAATAAATGTTGTATGGCTAGCCTAGCTTAGTATTGTGATTGTATATAGATAGTCATATATATGCCTATAACCCTTTGAAATGATCGATCAACATCATTTGTGAGAAAGGCCTATTAGTGGCAAATCACCTAAGAGGAGGTGAATTTGGTGATTCAAAAAGTAATGAAATTCAAACAATAAGACAAGTATAGAGTTAGAAGGATATGACCATGAGTAATAGGAGAGTACAAAGAAGAACACACAAGTGATTTTTACTAGTTTGGTTTACCATTTGACCTATGTCCAATCCCTAAAACTCCCCGAGTATTTCATTTATAATCTTCCAAGATTTCAATGGGCTCTTAGTAGTGCCACAATTCAATCAATTACCTTACACGTAATCACTCCCCCATACTACCATAAGAATATAACTCACACTACTATAGAATCACACATATATAACGTTTAATAAATAACGGTTACAACAAATAAACGTCATGTATGTTGAGTCAAAGGTCACACAAGAATATATAATGCTTAGAAGTAATGGTTAAATATGTGCACTGTCATAAATTGAGAGATGGAATCCGCAAAAACAAAAATATAACAGTTGAAGTTAATAACCGTTATTTATTTAGAGACAAATATGACGGTTTTTAAGAGACAACTGTCATATAAAAGTTACAAATGATTCCTCTTCCAACCTCTTATATCAATAAAGATAAAACATAACGGTCTTAAAAAACAACCGTCATATAATGCTTTCAAACATATCGATTCATAGTTCATAACCTTTTGTGACATCATCAAACCTTCATGTTAGTTCTCATATTATTGTATTTGATTATAACAAATCTTGATATACAAAAGCATAACATAAAGTGAACTTGATGATTCAAGTTACTTGAGTGAGTTTCTAAACACTCAAGTGATAGAACTGTATTTGAAATAAATTAAACTTGAATTAGCAAGGCACTCAAGTAAATGTTATTCACTTCATGTGATCTAAGAGGATTACTCAAGTAGCAGTTAATGCACTCGAGTGATGCATACTCACTTCCAGTGTTTCTACAAGTCACTTGCCAAAATTCAGAAGTGGTTGCAAGATCATTTGAGTGATTGGGTAAGCAATCGATTAATTCCTCATCATTTGCAAGAATTTGCAAGTGACTCGCAAAGATTTTGGAAGTTAGACCAGATCACTCAAGTAATGGTTTCCAGCACAAGAGTGATATGCTCAAGATCACTCGAATGATAGTGCTAACTTGCAAGTTTTAGCAAGGCACTCACAAATAGGGGTGGAAAAAAGTTTTAGCACTCACAAATGAGCCAAGTGATGTGATCTTAATAAAAGATCACTCGAGTGATCCAGAATCACTTGAGTGATCCAAGATCACTCACAAATGAGCCAAGAGTGATGTGATCTTAATAAAAAATCACTCAAGTGATCCATAGAATCACTTGAGTGATCCAAGATCACTTGCAAACATGTGCAAGTGATTCATATAATCACTCGAGTCACCTGGTAATGTTAAAGCCTTTTCCAAAAAACAAATTATCACTTGAGTTATTTAATTTTGATACTCAAGTGATAAGTCTTTCTATAGCACTACATTACCAAACTCAAATTTCATTTAGGCACTCGAGTTACAATGCAAGGATTGGAGTGACAAGGATCACTCTAGTGATCCAGAATCACACTCGAGTGCATGTTCATCATCTTTAGAAAACCAGCATCTTGATAATTTTGATACTTGTGATGAACATAAATATAAACTTGATAATCACTTATACTACTTTTCAATGTTACTAATCTTGTTTATGTACAAGTTTTAGAGGATTAAATCTTGAATTAACTTCAAAAGTAACAAGAGCAAAAATATGTCAAAGCATTAAATGCAAAGCAGAGAAGAACAGAGGGATTGCGTTTGAAGCATTTGATGAAGTGAAGAGAAAGTGTCAACACATTGAATTTCATCAATGACTACAATTTGTCTCTAATAGACAAATTTGAATGCTCACAATGGTCACTAATAGCAACTACCTATAAATAGTGAAGCATTCAAGTCAGAGCATTAACAAAACCAATGACAAACATTTTGTATATTTTTGCTCATTTATTCTCTTGTAGTTTTTGATATTCGATTTTTCTTCAGCATTTATCTATTTACTATGTGAGAGAGTTTACAAACCTTATTCAATTCTGTAAAATCTCAAGGTAATGAGACCTTGAGTAAGGTTGTCAAATTACAAAGTGTAACAATGAGGAGTGCCCTATTGAGGAACTCTCTTTGTACTATGATGTCAAGAACCTATCAAATCTTGGGAATATAGTTGAAATCTTAGAGACACTCTAAGGATTGGATGTTGGTCAAGAGGTTAAAGCCGAACCAGTATAAACTCTTATGTATACTTTGGTGATATTTCTAAAACTCTTATCTTTTGATTAAGTTGTTAATTGTTGGTTAAAATTTGTGATGCCGCTTGACATTCAAGCAACTTGCTCATGAGGTTGAAAAACAAAATTAATTATCACATGAAACTTAATATGTGAAAAATTGATCTTTGTTAATCATTTTGGAACCGTAACTCTTTATAGTGCTATGAGAACTTGAAACTCTTTACAAGGCACATAAGTTATAACCCATAAATCTTTATGGTACTCATGAGAACCTATAATTGTTTATGAAGCTCATGAGTTATGCCTAGGATGTTTTTGTTAAAACACCTATTAGGGTTTTGGATTACCTTTGATCACTTGAAGACTTCAAATTGTATGATGTCCTCTAACATTGATTCACATATTGCCTTTTGATTGCAACGAGAACTCCTTGAATCCTCCTTCTCCTTGGATATCATACCCCACTAATAATATCACAGTCTATTAGAGTGTTGTTACATAACTTAGCGGACCAAACAAAAATAACATAATAAACTAATATTTGGTACTTGATTACATAACAGGAATTCCCACAAGGTTATACATGTTCTTTAAAAATTAAAAAAAAAATGACATTATAAACTACACAATCACAAAAGCCAACAAGGCACTTGGCCCAATTTGAAATTTGCATTTACCATTATCCACCACCTTACCCTGGGAGCCGCGTCTACTATATTATACCTTTTATAAATAATGACTAGGGTTGGGAATTCAAACAAATCCCAGAGTAACAATTAATCTTATAATATGCATGCATAATACATTATAAGTAACCAACAAACAATTCATACAACATTTAGATATCATACATCACATGCATGATCGACTTCAAACAAAGATCACAGCGTTGCTATTCAATTGAGCATCAACCCATCTCAACTAAATGCAAAGTAGGTTTTTGACCCAAGGACCACTGGTCCACTAGGCGCTACTCCCAGTCACGTGTTAACAAAACATATCACAATCATGATTCACACATGCATACAAGTCTTACATAGTATGTGAGAGAATAGTTACTATCTGGATGCTTTACCAATCCTCGAATTGGCTCCCAATCCTTTGGTCGTCCCGGGAAAACGTCGGATCTTATAGAGAGACATTCATGGACAGCGGGTTATAGTTTATCCAAACCCTTCATATTCTCAAAATACTAGGGTTGGTTATCTTTACTATCCATTGCCCTTGCTTTCTTATTTTTGCAAAACAACCTACACTACTAGATTTTTCACTTATCTTTGAAAAATCATAACTAAATCTAAAAACTTTCAATTGAGGTGGTTCAGAGGATAAATGACCCTTGTTAAGTCCACATTCAGGGGAAAATAATATTCCTAGCCAATTGGATGCACAACATTCTAAAAATTTTTAATCAACCAAACGGTTCCAGAGGATGTCTACTACATTTCTAGAAATTTTCAGGGCCATTAGGCAAGTTTTGCTTGGCCACAAACATGACATAAATTGATTGCTTCTAGAAAACAAACGCGGGCACTATTACTACTTTAACTCTAGTCTTTGGATTTTCAATCCAACCCTTCTAAAATCATGATCACAACCTATTCCCACACAACTTCATGTTTAGAATCCATTTCTATCATCAAATTTAACAAAATCCAATCCATTCCTCAACATTTGGTTTTGCCGAACCTTTAGGGTTCTTGGGTCAAAATTCAATTTTCTCTACCGATGCTTTAGGGATTGGTTTCTCACCTTTATCCCAAACAAGTTTTCATTCTAAACTCATTGGAAGCGTCAAAACTAACAAAATCACACTCCTTCATCCTTAAATAGTAATGAAAAAAATAAGGCATATGAACAACTTATGAAAACCTCAAGATATTCGGTTCAAAACGAAGCTTATACGTACCTCTACTCGATTCCATAAACACCTTCACCATGTAGATGGCACCAAAAACCTTTGATCAAGAATTTGAAACCATAGAAATGTTGCTCTCATCGAGAGAAATAATGTTAGAGAAGTCCTTAGGAGGTAGAAGCGCCGAAATGAAGATGAAATCGGCTCTGGAGCTTAAGAACATTACTATTCATCTTCCTCTTTCCTCTCTTATTTTCCTTCCATTTTCTCTCTATTTTTCTACCATTTTGAGCTGCTTGGATGAAATTACAAGTATGGAAGAGAGAAAGAGTTGTCTTGTGATGAGATGTATCATACATGTGTGGCCTAGAATTACCATGTGTCCTTGACCAACCTGGTCCAGTTTTCTTCCTCTCTCTTCTTGCCATCCTTTGTGTCAAGGGAAGGGAAGCCTGACAAATTCCCCTGACTCTTAGATTCAGTATTCGAAAAAACAAGTAAGTATCTAGACCGAAGACTAGTGGATTCCCTAGACTCAAATGCTAGGTGACGCATTCTAGAGATGCCAAAACAAAAGTGATCTTGCACTTTATCATGATGAGATGACATTTGTCATATTGCTATTGAATCAATACAAAAGTTGTGTCATCATGACCTATTTTATTAAAGATATTTTAATAAAGCTACTTTATCAGTACTTACTTGAGATTGTACTGAGTTTTACTCTGGATTGTGACACATGTACCAAGACCCATCAAATGATGTTAGGTTAAAGTGTGTGATGTGGGGTTTCATATGGCACCACATACCAGTGTCATTTCCCAAAAATGCAAGGTACACATACATGTCTACATTGGAAATACTATATGCACACCAATACTTACACATTTTGCTCAACCAATCGTCCCATACCTTATAACATAGTTGGGTAGCATCTTTTACCAACTCGATGGTACTGTATAGGCATCCTGTGACCTTTTACACTAACACTTTAATCCTCCTACATACACATACTAAGGCCTTCTACCTGATAAGGCCAAATCACATAGTCCCCAAGAGTTATTTTATTTCTCGACATTGTTGGGACTTTTGCTAAACTAAACTTAGTAATCCACTTAATTCAGGTTTATTCTCTAGCCTCTAGTCTCAAAATTTAGGATATTATCTTAGACATTTTCTAGGCTATGGCAAGGTGGAGTCTTCAAATGTTTGGGCTTATTTTCTCAAGACAATGACGGTGTCTTGAGATTAGGTGAGGCCCAAAATAAACAATGGGATGAATAAGATTGGGTGACCAAGACTAGGTTTCTTGGTGCAAGATTGGGGTGCAAGCCTTTTTTGAATTAGTGATACAAACTATGAGTTGTGCCATATACCCTGTGTCGCCACTTAATTAGGGTTTAAACTTAATTCAAGTGCTTACTAGAGAAGTCCAATTCAAGAAGCCTAATCCAAGAAAGTTGCCATCAAAGAAGCCCAATCCAAGTGGATTAGTTCTATCATGATCTTGGATTCTTTATCCAACCTTTATCCAATATTTATTAAAGGTTTGTGTCAAGAAGCCTTATCCAATCCTAATTGAATATAGCTTTGGCTAATTCAAAATTATTCTTAATCACCTAACCTCACTTATGGCTCAAGACCCTATTGGGCATTCTAACACATTTTTACCTATTAGTGAAGAAACTAATTTCTCACTAAAATTCAAATGTGGTGCCTTAGTTAATTGGGTTTAGAGTACTACTCCAACCCAATTACACCTATAGTCTTAACAAAGCCAAATAACAATTATTGGCCCAAAGTTGCTAAATCAAGCAATCAAGAACAATATTAATGTGACTTATTAGGCCAAATTAGTCACTAACATAGATAAACTTGGATCAATCAAACTTCTTTAACGGGCCTAATTTATCTAATGACCACATAAGACACTAGCAATGCTTTGTGGCCCCAGACTAATCGAGTTAATCAAGTAATCTACCTATATAATCTAGATATTGTGCCAATATCATCCCTCACATTGTCGTTTACATTTAGTCGAGAGCAAGAATAAATTATCATCTCTCTTATTTGACTAAACATAGCTTTTCACGGAACTAAAAATCTTTTCGATTGACTCTAAAACAAATTATGACTCTTTATGATCGCTTACTATGCATAGATTCTCGAGTCAACTAAAAGTCATCCAAGCCCTACTAGTCTTGTGAATGACTAATCCCTTGTAAGGATTATGATTCCTTTCAACATGTCCATATATACTCATGTAGTCAAATTATACCTAAGAGATATATTATTCTTCCTATTTTTAGGTGGATAGAGTTGTACAATCAAAGTATAATCCTAGGACATAGTGTTTGATGACATCCTTAACTCTAAGACAATCTATACTACCAAACAATGAGAGACATTACAAAGTGTTTGTATCCTGAGGACAAAATAGCACAAGGTGCTCTTAGCCCCTAACTTATTGGTTTTAGGGTCTTGACATAAGCACTTTGAGATAACTCAAGTTAGGCTTCCAGCCCTTTATATCTCATACGTAGTAGTCTAAATTGATTTTGACATAATGTTATTAAGATGGTAAAACATTGTATAGAGAGTGAATCCCCAAATTGATTTTGGGAGCTTCATAAAAATCATGATTAACCGTACTATGTCAAGCAAGGTTCGGTTCCTCCTTTCAGATACACCATTCTGATGTAGTGTATATGGAGCCGTCAACTATGAGTATCCTATTCTCTCTTAAATAATCTTGAAACTCTTGACTCAGATATTCTCCACCTCGATCAGATTGAAGCGTCTTAATCATCTTGCCAACCTATTTCTACATTCATTCTTAAACTATTTGAACTTTTCAAAGACCTTTGATTTATGTCTCATAAGATACACATATCCAATATAGATTTATCATAAGTAAAGGTGATGAAGTAGTAGTATGCATTCATAACTTGAGGAGACATCAAAATGAATGAGTTCCAATAACTCATTGGATCTATGACTCACAAGCTTCTTAAGCTTGGTCTTTGTCATCTTATCAACCAAACAATATTCACAAGGCCAATAGGATTCAAAATCCATGGATTCTAGATAACCAACATGATGGAGTCTAGACAATCTTGTCTCACTAATATGTCCTAACCTACAGTGTAAAAGATATGATCAATTATCTAACCTTGGTTTCTTAACTTAGACACTAATAAGTTCACTCTTCAAATCTAAATGAAAAACATACAATCCATTCACCTTAAATAAGCAAGCATAAGCAAGATCGTTCATAATGATAGAAAAATTGTCATCTTTTATTATAAAGTGAAAACCATATTGTTCTAAATGGGAAATAGAAAAAATCTTTTAGAAAATAAAAGGAACATAGAAACAATTATTTAAATGTAGAGAAAGGCCCGTAGGCAACACAAGGTCCACATCCTTTATAGCTAATGCTACAACTCTTACTCCATTCTCGACATGGAGATTCTCCTCGTTCTTGTACAACATCCTAGAATTCTTTAGTATCTACAACAAATTACAAATATGAGAACCATAACCGGTATCCAATACCCATGAAGCTAAATCAACACTTGAAAAATTAATTTCTAAAGTAAACATACCAGAGGTTGAAGCATCACCATGCTTCTTTCCCTTAAGGCTCACAAGGTATAATAGGTTGTTCCTCTTCTAATGTCCTTCCTTTTAACAATGGAAGCATACATTAGTAGAACTTCTCCTTTTGCTTGCATTTTTCCTTCTTCTTAGGCTTGAGCTCGTTTGTCTCCATAGACTTGCCCTTGGCCTTAGCCTTAAAAGGCCCACCAATCAGAAGAGCCTGGGTCTATTTTTTCTTAACAGTACCCTCAGTAGTGGTGAATAGAGTTAACAACTCAGGGAGTGTTGACTCCACTTTATTCATATGATAATTGACAACAAATCCATTAAACAAATGTGGCTAGGACTGCACGATCAAGTCAATACTTAGTTCATAATCCATGATAAAGGCTAGAAAAGCAAGCTTCTTTATTAGCCCAATCATCTTGAGGATGTGTGATCCAACCACCATGACCTCAACGATCTTGCAACAAAACAACTCCTTATAGGTCTCAAAGTGCTTATCCCTCCCTTACTTATTATAAAGCTCTTGCATATGCAAGATAATGGAGGAGCAACCATATGCTTATGGTAATGCTAAAGTTTCATTGACATAGACACCAGTAATATGCATACTACCTACTCATTGTTTGCCAAGTGCTGTTTATATGATTCCTAGTCAAACTGATCATACCCATTTTGTCCTTCAGTAGAGGCAACATGAATCGGGGAATCTAAGACATAAGCTATCTTCTCAGAACGCAAAATTATTTTTATATTCTTACACCAGCCCTTAAAGTTAGGTCCAATCAACTTATTAGTATCCAGGATAGAGCGCAAATTAAAATTTCCGACCATTGACTCAAACGCTAAAATTAAAGAAAGACATATATAAGTATTTCATGAAATTTTAAACAACCATTTAAGGAGACTTTTGAAAGGCATGTGGCCCTCCCACTATTTTTTCTAAAATCAATAACATTCAGTGATTGATTTAGGATTATCCTTCATAAGGATATCCATAGTAGGCTAAGAGAATGACTATAATCATTAGTTTCTGGCTGAGCTTGACTTATCTAGTGGGTCGATCTAATCAACAACATCTCTATGCCTTCTCTTAGATCATCAACTTAACAACACCTTGTCACTTAATGCCACATCACTATGTAACAACTTGACATCATTGCTCTAAATGTATAGACCCAGCTAAGCTTGCAGACTATACATCTAGTCCTAGTACAAACCATCATCCTAAGTGTCATACACTTTGAATGGCACGTCACGCAACAAAAAGATAGGTCTTAATTGAGCTAGAGAGAACTACCATGTAGAAGGGATTTAAGTACTACTGATGATGGGAGGAAATCAAACGCGCTAGATAATTTTTTTGAGGGTTCCTTTTCTAGTCTCATTTTAAATACTTTATTTTATCTTGCATGCATAATTAAACATAAAAACAAGCTAATTGTCACATAGTTAATTTCAAACGGCTTGTGTTATCATGCATACTAGTCGTAGAGTAATCGTGTTTACTAACAACACGCATACTAGTCGTAGAGTGATCTTGTTGACTAAAAACATGCATACTTGTCATAATTTCAAAAATCAAAAGAATGCATCTTTGAAATTCAAAGACTAAGTGGATGATCATGGTGCCTTTCGATTCTTCATCCAAGCATCTACGTGCTTCAAATCATGGTCAAATTCAAATTTGCCCCAGTTCCATCCACATGGTTGTTTGCAACTCTTAGCATGTTCTTCATGACTGACCCATATTTTTGAACTCCCACGATGATAATTTTATATCCTAAGTTCTATTACAATCTTGTACATAGAAACTAATGACATAAAATTTAAATTGGGACAAAACAATCCCATTTACCAAAAGAAATTCAAAATCTGAAATTTAAACTATACATTTGAAGCATCATGACCATCCATGTTCTATGTACCTACAAGAAAGGTTAGAAACATAAATGCAAACAATTTGCAAATCCTAAACAACCATTAAGTCACCTACAAAGAAAAACATCAACACTTGATGATTAGCCATAATTCATTATCAAGATTCAATCTTTGATATGTGATGGGGCTATCTTGGACTATCTAGACTATGATTAGGGTTTGGTGGTTCCAACCACCATGGTTTCAAACATCCCTAGTCCAAATAGGCTTGGCCGAATCAAGTAAGCCCCAAGACTCATCTTGACCGCCACACTTGTCCCCACAAGGTGGTGTTTTTACCATGAAAGGTTAAAACTTTTTCACATAAAAAAAACATGCTTTCATAAAGACATAATTTTAAAGAACCTTGTTCATAAAATTGTAGATTTCAAAAGCCCTTTCAAAAATTCAATAGTAAAAACCCCATGTGTTGGTTAAAATTTGTGATGTCACTTGACGTTCAAGAAACTTGCTCATGAGGTTGAAAAACAAAATTAATTATAATGTGAACGTTTAGATATGAAAAAATTGATATGTGTTAATCATTGTGGAACTCATAACTCTTCACGATACTTATGAGTTATAACCCGCAACTCTTTGCAGTACCCATGGGAACCCGCAACTATTTTCAGAGATCATGAGTTATAACCCATAACTTTTTACGGTACACATGAGAACCCATAACTTTATGTAGCTCATGAATTATGCCTTTGATATGCTCATTAAAATGCCTATTTAGGGTTCAGGATTACCTTTAATCACTTGAAGACTTCAAAGTGTATGATTTCCTCTAACATTAATCCACATGATTGCCTCTTGATTGCAATGAGACTCCTTCTCCTTGAATCCTCCTTCTCCTTGGATGCTTGCTAGGCTATGGCAAGGTAGAGGCTCCAAATGTTTGGGTTTATTTTCTCAAGACAATTATAATGTCTTGAGGTTAGGTGAGGCGCAACTGTAGAGGATGGAATGAGCAAGATTGGGTGACCAAGACTAGGGTTCTTAGAGCAAGATTGGGGCACAAACCTTTCTTTAGTTAGCAGCAAACACCATAAGTTGCGCCTTATACAATATGCCGCCACTTAATTAGGGTTTAACCCTAATTCAAGTTCTTACTAAAAAGGCTCAATTCAAGAAGCCCAATCCAAGAAAAGGACCATTCAAGAAGCCCAATCCAAGAGGATTAATTTTATCATGATCTTTGGAAGGCCCAATTTAGAATTTGGACCATTAATTCAGAACTAGAAAGGCCCAATTCAAGAAGCCCAATCCAAGAAACCCTTTATGACCAATTAGTCACTGACATAGATAAACATGGACCAATTAAGCTCCTTTAAAAGACCCAATTTATCTAATGACTACATAAGATACTAGCAATACTCTATGCCCAAAAACTAATCAAGTGATCTAACTTTCTAATATGGATACCATGCCATATCATCCCTCACATTTAATCAAGAACAAGAATAAAGTTTTACCTCTCTTGGTTGACTAAATGTAGCTTTTCATAGAACTAGGAATCTTCTTCCATTGACTCTAAGACGGATCATGACTCTTCACGATCGCTTACTATGCATAGATTCTTAAGTCAACTAAAAGTCATCCAAGCCCTACCGATCTTGTAAATGACTAATTCATTGTAGGGATTGTGAGTCCTTTCGGCATGTTTCTCTATACTCATGCATTTTAGTTATACCTAAAAGTACACTGTTCTCCCCATTTTCAGGCAGATAGAGTTATACAATCAAAGTATAACCCTTGGACATAATGTTTAATAATATCCTCAAGTCTAGGATGATTTGCACTACCAAACGATGCGAGACATCAAAAATCCAATGATACTCATGACAATGAATCCTTGTCGAATCTCTCGACAGGTCTATTCAGTACTATTTGTTCTCTTACAGATCCACCCACGACATTAGCAAAGTCATCATCATGCCTGCATTCCCTAAGGTCCCTGCTTTGTATCTCGATACAAGTATAAGATGTCGTACTAGTTTTATTGAGACTACCAATGCCCTTTCTTGGTGATTCAAGACTAAGGACATGTTTTAGGCCTAGGAACATGTTTCAGGCAATGGACATGTAATGTCATCGAGTCCTCATGATCATGATCCCTATCACAGATCCTCGATAGAACATCTGTTCCTAGGGCCTTTATCTTTAAACCCATATTAACCATAAAATATAGGCAAGTGATAAATATGATAAAGATAAAGTGCGCTTAAATATATAAATCATGAAATACCAAATAGTACAAGGAGTTCATAGGATAAAATAGATTGCCACTAAGGCACCTACATATTGACATCAATTGCATTTTAAATATTTAATATCACCCAATTCATCCCCTTCTTTGGTGAAATGTTAGCACTAAAACCTCAAAAGCCTTAACTCTTCATAAAATATGTTAAACTCTATTTACACTCACATATTCCTTGTAATTGTTACTACTTTTATTTATCAACTTCCTTCTTCTCTCCTAACTACAATAGAGTTGCGTATATTTGACGCTTCATACTTAATGGTTTTCTTGAAACTGTTAAATATTATAAGCGAAATTAGGGGAAAGAAATATATTACGGTTATTTCACATAATCATTAAGTTATTAGACAATATTTGACCGTTTTATATGACCATCGTGATATATAAGTTTTGCTTTTTGAAAAAAAAACATCGTTTACTTGACGATTGTATCTAAAAAACCATTATATTCTATCAATATATGACAGGTGCTTATCATATATATTTGATAGTTTTGCAAAATAAACCGTCAAATATATGGCTTTAAAATCCCTTTCTGAATCTAATTCTAACAACTTCAAAATTCCCAACATTTCTCCACGCGCTCATCAAACAACTATGACTGCTCTTTTCTTGCATACCCACCATTATTTCCATCTCCATTATTGGTGAAATCATAGTTCTCTTCCTTCACGTGTCCATCGCTGGCTGTGAAGGTATTTGTGGCTTGTTTTGGGTTCTAGGCTTGATGTTCTTTGAAGCTCTCCAAGTTTCCCGTGATTCATATAAGGTTATAAATTTTGCAAGAAATCCAAAGGCATTTCTATTTTTCTACTTCTATTTTTGAGTACAAGACATTTCCATTTCCATTTCTAGACCAACCATCTTATAAGCCCTGCTGCTACTTGATTCTTGTAAAGAAGTCGAGCATAGAAGAGCGTGAAGCGATATGTCTTCCTTACATTCTTGCAAGGTCACATTTCTTGCCGAAAATCTAAAGGTATTTCCATTCTCTGCTGCTATCATTTGAATATATATGAATTTAAGTTTATGAAGCTAAAGTGGATTTAGGAACATTTGATTGAAACTACATTTCTCATGTCTTTTCTATAGTTTCATGCTTACTTTCATATGCTTTGCTACTTATAGTTCTATATGGTTGGATCCTTGCACAGGTGTTTGAAATTTACTATTGAACTTGAGAGCTTCTTGGCTTATTCATATACACCTTGTGATACTTATTGCAAATTGTCCAGGCTTGTGTGAAGACAAGTTGAAGATTGTTTGGCATCGTTGCCGCTGTCAACTGGATTTTTAGATATTACTTTCATGGGAGCTGATTTTTTTTTTTTTTTAACTTGTTGCTACTTGTTATGAGCTGTTAATTCTTGAGAAAAATGAAAAATGAGGTTTTAACTGAATTTGTTTGGGATTGTTGTTGTCAAGAAGATTTTTTATTCCTCGTATTACTTTCATTTACTTTATGTCCATAAATTGATCAATTGAGCATCTAGTTAAGTGCAACAAGGGTTTTCCATTTTTCTATTTGTTATAGGTTAATATGTTGGCATTTGATGGTGGCCAAGTACTGAGGGTCCTAACCCCTCTGCAGAACCCTCCACAAATCCCTTTAGTCTGTAGCAGGATGATGATGCATTACTTATAAAACAAGAGGAAATAGCACTGAGGAAGGACCTTGTTATGATGGAGGACGTCCAAAAAGAAAAGAGAGGGAAGGAAACTTAAAGTGAGATGGAATAAGAAAGGGCAAGTTGTAAAATCTGACAAGTTCGTTAGCTACCTAAGGTATGCGATAAAAACCAACGTGCCTATTACTTTAAACAACTAGAAGAAGGCAATCGAGTAAATGAGGAAGGCTATCTGGGATGAAGTATATATCGGTAAGACATAATGCTACATAGCTAATAATATCTTGTCAATCGGTATTCCTAACACTAACAATGATGTGTGTTTTGTATTCTAGATTCCACAAAGTTAAGGAGAAGAAGGATTATGCGCTCGTTCTGAGGGTTTGTGACGAAGAAATATTTGTTGGAACCCAACTATGTAGATGTGATGAAGTTAAAGGAAGTTAGTGGTTTTGACCGCTACTAAAGGAAGTTAAAATAGCCCAAATGGGATGCTTTTGTATGGACATAGCGCTTTCCAGCTTTCAAGGTAAATTAAATTTACCAAAATAAAAGGTCAATGGTACTTCGTATTAATGTAATATGTAACCTTGACATTTTTGTTGTTTCAATCCATAAGCATTATGCGTTGTAGACTATGTGAGGGTAAAGAATAATGAATACCCATATCGTGGAGGCCTCATGGGATATCTGAATATCAAGTAGTTGTTGATAAAGAAAAAGAGGTACGGACCGGATGAAACTATCAACCATGAAATGATGTGGGTTGCTGTGAGGGTGATAGGGCAAAACTTTATAGCCTATAGACTCCGCAAGTACACGAGTCGTATCAAGTAATAAAGAGTAAGTGAAGGATCGTTCCCACGAGGACTTAGTATCACAAACTTCAGTTAAGCATTAATCTCACAATTTCGTTTAAGTTGAGCAAATCAGATTGAATTTAATTAATAAAAGAAATCAAAACTAAAATTAAAAACTACCACACTAATCAAACGAGCAACCTAGAGTCACTAATCCCTTATTTGTTTCTTAGATTTCATCTCCACTAAATTAATTCTAACTTAACTTACTCAGCTAATCTAGAGTATTAGTGTGTATAAATGTCTTCCGGTCCATTTATATACCTACCTTAATTAATTATGTAATGCCTCACACAACTAAATAAGATGCATTTTAGATCGGACTCACTCTAATTTGATTATGCGGAGCTTCTAGGTATATGCCTATCCTAGACGCAAATTAGATTAAAACCTAATTCCACATTATTTAATCTAACAGTCAATTTAAGATTCCCTCTTCCAAGTTCAATCCTAAATCCCCAAAACATGCTAAGTGATGGCTAATCAAGAAGCAATAACAATAAGACAAGATTAAATAAATTGACATAAAATTAATCAAAAATAATTCATGGGAATAATCTCTAAGTCTCAAACAAGTTCATAGATCCTCTAGATTGGAAAGAGAAGTTAGTCACACATAGCTCTAATAAAAATCATAATAAAAAGATAAAGATAAGAATTTAGGTTTAAAGAATAAAGAGAGAGGAAAGAAAGCTTCTGTGTCGTCTCCACGTCCTCTCGTCCTTCCGTGGAGATGATGAAGATAACCAAAACGCCTATCTCCCGACGCTACAATCTGTGTCTTTGTTCTCTTTCTTCGCTTGCGTCTCGTGTCTTCCCTATTTTATAGATATATGTTAGTTGATTGTGCTATCAATTTTGGGTCACGTGATTCTATCTCTATTTGTAATCCAAATCTGATTTCCTTTATTTTTCCTTTAAAATAGTATCCAACTAATATATCATCCGAGTCACGCGTTGTTTCCTAACTTCGCTACTCCTCTAATTGATTGTTGTGGGACCCATCGCCTTTAATTCCAATTGCTTAAAAGATCATATCCCTAGTCAACATAATATAATATAATATATTATATCATTTTTAATTTAATTTGTTTCCTTTCTTAGATCACATAATATCTCCTATACAATAAAATATGACATCAATAGATTTTCTGTTATAATATTCTTTTATCCTATATTTAATTAAAATATAGATAAATATATAAAAGATAATTAAATAGGTATAAAATATTAACAAATCCAATCCAATAAATATCAGAATCCATACTTATTTAATTATAAAATATATACTTATCGAGGGAAAACAAAGAGGCAAACATTGAAAATCCTTACATAGAGGAGGTAGTCCCAAGTATGGATGATTTTGATTCAATTATAATTGAATTTTTTTATATATATAAAGCTATTTAACAATTCATTTTGCTATAGAAGACCTTGAGTCAAGAATTAGAGTGAGCGAGCTTCTTGGGGATGATGATGTCTTTGAAAAAGCTCGGGTCCTAACCACAGTGATCTTTTGAGGGGTGACGGTTATGGAGTCACTGAAAAAAATACTTTGGGAAAAGGAAAAGGTCAACAATGGTGTCTCGATTAGAAGCTTTGATAGTATCTAGAGATGACGGAGATCTCGCAACGGTAGCTTGTAGCACAACAAGCCGTTATTGATCGATTAATGAGGCGAGTGTTAGTTCCCTGTTGATGTTTTGATGATGAATGAGACTAAAAAAGAATGTATGATCAAGAAAGATAATCAAAATAACTTTAACTCAGTGAAAAATATGTTTTATCAATAGAAAGAATTTTGTTTGTCATATTGGCTCGAGCCAAGCACACAAGCATCTATCGTTGAAATCCTTCTTTAACTCGAGCCCGTTAAAGGGTTGCCTCGAGTTCCGCTCTAGACTCGAGCCTAGCAATTCGAAGCCTTGAGTCTCGGTTTGCAAAATCTTAAAACATTTTCAAAGTGTTTATCATTTGACTCGACCCTACTAAACGTTCACCTCGAGTGTGAGGCTAGACTCGAGCCAAAACCGTGAGCAACTCGAGCGGTGTGTTTGAATTTTTAGAATGAATTTTAACACAAGAACTCTCGACTCGAGCCTAGATCTATATGCCTCGAGACCCAAGCTTATAAACATACGATGAAAGTTTCCTTCTTCTCAGTTAACTTGAGCCTATATATATGCCTCGAGTGTAAAGGCTGACTCGAGCCTTACAAATTGCCTCGAGTCATCATACATCAACATCAACCACCAGTCTTCACTGATTGCCTTGAGCCTCTCATATATGCAACTCAAGTCTATGGCTAGACTCGAGCCAAGGAAGTGTCTCGCCTCGAGTCAAGAACATCTCTTTCAAATGATCTTCATGCTTTCACGATGCTTTAACTCGAGCTTGGAAGAATGGTGCCTCAAGTTCGTGTCTAGACTCGAGCCAAGATATTGTCTCCTCGAGTCAAATGTGTTTTTCAAATGCTTTTTCTGTTTTCCCCGCTTCTTTGACTCGAGCCTATGAGACTATTGCCTCGAGCCTGGACTGTCCCTGTTTTAGCGAATGTTTATCTAAGATCCCAAACTCTCTTAGTTTGATTATGGATTCATCATATCATTGTATATTGATATTCCTAACTTGATTTATTAAGTTTGTTAGTGAGTTTCAGCTAATCGAATACAAATTATCTCAAGATTTTGAATGAAGTTTTGATGTGTCGAATGCATTAAATGTGGTTGCCTATTCAAGACCTTAACCAACGAGAAAAACTTGAACCTTCGAAAGACATTTTGGGCAAGAAAGTTTCATTCCTTTTGTTGATTTCTCAACGGTTATAATTGCCGGAACAAAAGAAATTAAAGAATAATTCATCTGAGATCAATCACAGAGCATTTGAGGTTCAACTCCAACGGACATAATGAAGAAGACCCAACGGCTATATTCAAGCTTTACTAACGGTCATTAAATACAACATCTATAAAAGCCTGAAGCTTTGAATTCTCAACTACCGAAACGCTATGCATTCGATTCTAATTTATTGTAAACCACTGTTTCAACTGTTTCGTTAATATCTTCGGATATTCTCTTGTACTTCAGTGTTCATCTGTAATCTACTCGTGAGGAGTTATTAAACACTTATTCATTTCACTTAGAGATTAAATCTTATAGTTGAGGAACCTTAAGTGTGGGTGTATTTATTACAACTTGTAAGGGGGAGTGAGTCTGAATGAAGGGATCATCCTTTGTTTATAGAGTGTGTAATTGTTCGTGAGTTTGAAAAGTTAGTAAAATCCCAAGGTGTACTTGGGGACTGGATGTAGGTCGAAGCGTTAGACCGAACCAGTATAAATCATTTTGTGTCTCTTCTCATTCTCTATCGCTGCTTAATTGTGTTTGTGCGAAAAATTTTAAGACCACCTATTCACCCCTCCTCTAGGTGATATACCATCTTCAGCGAGACCTTGCGAGGAAGTAGGGAATTGCTCATACCCTAAGGGCCAAAGATAGTTACATATGCTTATACCAACAAGCATATGCTTAGACATTACCCAAGGTAGTATGACTTATGCCGAAAGCCTATGCTTTATTTATTTTTTCTTTACACTAATGATGTTTTCTCTTTGTTTAGGGCAAGACAAAGGTTGAGTGTGTGGCCAATTACCCCAAGAGGCATACAGTTGCTACAGACCGCATGTACAACTTATAATGGGAGAACATGATTCACAACCCGCTTCTCCTTCAGAATCCTATTAAGGTAAAGCTAAACATGACTATCGATCCTAAGTATGCCCTTTTGATACCCACCCAGACCCAGATACAATGGAAGGAGCTTTGCTTGTTGGTTAAACTTTAGGGTGTTTCTTAACGTTCAAGCAACATTCTTATAAGTAGGGATGTCCAGGGACTGGGCTAGACTGGGTTGGAGGTCAACCTGAGGTTTAGTCCGGTTTGGTACTAGCCCAAGCACGGGTTGGATCAGACTGCACCAAATCAAGCTTGACCGCCTGGACACCCAAACCCATCAGTTATTTTTTCCAAATTTTTTCCTTTTTTTTTGCCTTCTTGGGATACAATATTTTAGCTCTAGTTTCACCTGACTTTCCAAAGTAATAAAAAGTGACATAGTGAAAAGTGATTCCTATAAATTAAAAAGTACATTAGGATGTCCAGACTCTAGTGAGCGGCTCAATGTAGTGTTGATTTACCCAAAAAAAGGACCTTGGGTCAGACTAGACCATTCCAAGGGGTCTAAGCCCCTGACCGAAGTCCAATCCAACCCGAGCAATTTGGTTTGGTCTGATCCGGTCAAATTGCCTTAGACCAATTTTTTTTACCATAGACCGGGTCAGATCGGACCAACCAAACCTCAGGTTTTTTGGACAACCCTACTCATAAGGTTGAAAAACAAAAACAAAATATTATCACATGAAATTGGATATATTTGTCATGATTTATAACCCATAACTCTTTATGGTGCTCATAAGTTATAACCCATAACTCTTTACGGTACTCATGAGTTATTCCAAATTGGTTTTCTTTACCATTTATGTAGCTGTAACTCTTTTACGGTGCTTATGAGAACCCGTGACTCTTTATGGTACTCATGAGAACCCGTGACTCTTTGCGGTGCTCATGAGTTATAATACTCATCTTCATTTTCTATGTTCATTGTTGTAGAACGTGTAACTTCTTATAGTCATCATGAGCTATATAAAGGATGTGCTCATTAAAACAATTATTGGGGTTTTAGGATTACCTTTGATCACTTGAAGACTTTAAAGTATATGATGTCCTATAACGTTGATCCACACAGCTGCCTCTTGATTGCAATGAGAACTCCTTCTCCTCTAGGATGCTTGCTAGGCGATAGGAAAGTAGAGGCTTCAAGTCTTTGGGTTTTCTTTTCTCAAGACAATGATGGTGTCTTGAGATTAGGTGAGGCGCAAGATTGGAGGATTGGATGAATAAGGTTTGGGACTTACCTTTCTTGAACTGGGGCACATACATGGCATCCAAGATCTTCTTGGATAATGGAACAAACATGGCATCCAAAACCTTCTTGGCTGCACCAAAACATCCATGAACCACACAAGCCAAAATTTAGCCACTTCAATTAGGGTTTAACCTTAATTCAAGTGCTTACAAGAAATGCTCAGTCTAACTAGAAAGGTCCAATCCAAGAATGACACATTCCAAGAAGTCCAATCCTTATCCAATCTTTATCTAATCTTTATTGAATATTTTTCCTATCTTTATCCAATCTTTACCAAATTTATCCAATCTTTATTGAATATTTATCCAATCTTTCTCGGATATTCCTTTGGATAATACAAGATTATCCTTTATCACCTAACCTCTTTAATTTAAAATTTGGATTTAAATTACAAATTCAAATTCGAAATTTAAATTGGCCTAAGACTCTATTGGGCCTTCTAACATATTTGGGCCTATTAGTGGAGAAACTAATTTCTCACTAAATACCCAAACATGGCACCATTTGTTAATTGGCCCAGTAAAGCCCAATAACAATTATTGGCCGAAAGTTGCTAAATAAAACAATCAACAACCTTAATGTGTGACCCATTAAGTCCAATTAGTCACTGACATAGATAAACTTGGACCAATTAACTTCTTTAACGAGCCTAATTTATCTAATGACCACATAAGACATTATCAATGCTCTACGGCCCCAAAACTAATCGAGTTAATTAAGTGATCTACCTTTCTAATTTGGATACCGTGCTGGCATTATCCCTCACATTGTCATTCACATTTAGTCAAAAGCAAAGATAAAGTATCATTTGTCTTAGTTGACTAAATGTAGTTTTTCACATAACTAGGAATCTTCTCCCATTGACTCTAAGACAGATCATGACTCTTCTTGATCTCTTATTGCCATAGATTCCCAAGTCAACTAGAAGTCATCCAAGCTTTACCGGTCTTATAAACAACTAATTCTTTGTATGGATTGTGAGTCCTTTTGGCATGTCCATCTATACTCATACATTCAAGTTATACCCAAGAGTACACAGTTCTCCCCATTTTTCAGCGGCTAAAAGAGTTGTACAATCAAAGCATGACCTTATGACATAGTGTTCGATGACATCCTCAAGTCTAAAACGATTCGCACTATAAAACGATGAGAGACATTACAAATCCAATGATACTCTCTTCAATGAATCCTTGTGGAGTCTCTCGAAAGGTAAGTTCAGTGCTATTGACTCTCTAATAAATCCACCCATGACATCAACTAAGGCATCACCATGCTTGCATTCCATAAAGTCCCTACCTTGTATCTCTATATAAGTAGATGATGTCATACAACTCTTATTGAGATCAACAATGGCCTTTCTTGGTAATTCAAGACTAGGAACAAGATTCAGGCAATAGACATGTAATGTCCTTGAGTCCTCATGATCATGATCCCTATCATAGATCCTCCAATGAATACATGTTCTATTCCTAGGGTCTTTATCTTTAAACGCATATTAACCTCATAAATATAGGTGAGACATGAATATGATTAGATAAAGTGTGCTCATATATTTAAATCAAAACAGATTGTCTCTAAGACATCTATATACTAACAATTTCCTACTTGGCCTAAAGCCAATCAGGGTAACGTGTCAAACCTAAAAACTCATAATGATTATCATGTTTTATCTAAGAAAGACCCTTTGTTAGAGTGGCCAAATTATCATCAGTGGGCACATAGTCCATCTTTATTTCTAGTTTTTCAACAAAACTTAGATGAGGTGATACTTGCGAAGCACATGTTTGGATCTCTGATAAGACTTAGGTTCCTAACCCTAAGCTATAGCTCTGGTGTTATCGCAATACAAAGGTATTGGATCAACAATGATGGGAACCACTCCAAGTTCATTAATGAACTTCATGATCCAAACTGCCACCTTAGAGTCTATCATAGTCCCTTGCTTGGAACTCTTCTTAAAAATTGTTCCATTATTTAAGGTGTAGACAAAGCTTCACTGGGATTTACAATCATCTTTGTCATTTTGAAAACTAGCACTGGTGAACCCTTTCACTTTCAACTTACCACTTACCATTATAAATCAGAATTAGATCCTTAGTCCTTCTTAAATACTTTAGGAACATCTTTATGGCTGTCCAATAACCCTCTCCAAGGTTTGCCTGGTGTAGGCTTATAATGCTCAAAGCATGAGAGATATCTGTTCTCGTATATAACATAGCATACATGATAGATCCCATTGTAGATGCATATGGAATCCTCTCCATGAATTCCCTTTCGGTTGGTGTTTTATAACATATGGCCTTAGAATGGTAAATGACATGACTAATAGAAAGAAAAACTTCTTTTCCGCCCATCCATGCTAAACATTTTTAGCATCTTATCTATGCACATCGATTGGGAGAATCCCAATAACCATTTGGATTTATCTCTATAGATCCTAATACCAAGTATATAGGCCGCCTCATCCATATCCTTCATGGTGAAGTTCTATGACAACCAAATCTTCATGGACTACAACATAGGAATGTCATTTGCAATGAGCCATATGTCATCCACATAAAGCACAAGGAAAATAACAGCACTCACACTAACCTTCTTCTAAACACATGGTTCATCCTCATTCTTGATAAAGCTATTACCCTTAACAACTTCATCAAAATGAAGATTCCAACTCCTGGAAGCTTGCTTAAGGCCATATATTGATCTCTAAAGTTTGCATACTATATGCTCTTAGCCTTTGGTTCAAAACCTTCAGGTTGTGTTATATACACCTTCTCCTTCAAGAAACCATTCAAGAAGGCGATTTTGACATCCATTTGCCAAACCTCCTAATCATGATATGCGGTTATAGTTAGCATATGCTTAATAGATTTGATCATTGCAACAGATAAGAAGGTTTCCTTAAAGTCAATGCCTTGCCTTTGATGATAACCTTTCACAACCAACCTAGCTTCATAGGTTTGAATGTCACCATCAATATCAGTCTTCCTTCACTCGCACCTAATAGGAACAATTCCCTTAGGTGCTGGAACTAAGGTCCAAACCTTTTTCTTATGCATCAAATCTATTTTAAACTACATGCTTTACACCATTTTAAGGAGTCAACATCCTTGACCACCTCAGTGTAAGAAGTAGGCTCGTCATCCTCAACTGTCCATTGATTCTCAATCATTAAACTGTACCTCTTAGGTGGATGATTAACCCTAGAATTCATACAGGGTTGGATGTCTATAGCCTCTAGTTGAAGCATTGTCCTATCAATAGACTCAAGCTATGTTATATATTATTGTAGGTTTTGAACTTCTTCAAGTTCTACCTTACTCCCACTATTTACTTGAAAGAGTAAATCTTCCTCAAGAAAGGTAGCATTCTTGAAGACAAACATTTTGTATTCCTCAGGGCAATAAAAGTAATATCCCTTAGTTCTCTTGGGATAGCTTACAAAATAGCACAAGTTGATCCTAGTCCCTAACTTATCTGGTGTTAGGTTCTTGACATAAGCTAGACAGCCCCACACCTTGAGATAACTTAAGTTAGGCTTCCGACCCCTCTATATCTCATACGTAGTAGTCTGAACAAATTTGATAGAACCCTATTAAGAAGGTGCAACACTGTATGGAGGGCGAATCCGTAAAATGATTTTGGGAGCTTCATACCACTCATCATAGACCGTAACATGTCAAGTAAGGTTTGGTTCCTTCTCTTAGACATACCTTTCCGATGTGTTGTGTATGGAGCCATCAATTGCAAGAGAATCCCATTCTCTCATACATAATCTTAAACTCCTGACTTAGATATTCGCCACCTCGATCCAATCGAAGTGTCTTAATTATCTTGCCAAGCTATTTCTCCACTTTATTCCTAAACTCTTTGAAGTTTTCATAGGCCTCATATTTGTGTCTCATAAGATACACATATATTATTGTTGAATTTTAATTGTTTATAAATTTTATAAAGTTCCTAGCCAAAAATAAATAAATCTTATAATGTTGGGCCATCAAAAGGAATTGTTCCTTCCTATTAATGAATGGTAGAAACGCTGACACAATTCTTATAAGGCTTATTTGAGACAAAAACGGCTATGTTTAATGGAAAAGGATGGTAGGCGTAGAGAGATAGCATGGGGGAGAAGCCAACTCCATCTCATTCATGTGCTTGTGATATGTCAATATGTGTGGGAGAGATATTCACACACCTTACTAGATAGCAAAAATATCTTTTTCAAAGCTATATTTAGTCAAGGAAAAGGTATAATATATTGTTCCTATTTTAAAATTACTTTTATCAAAAATAACTTTGTAATTTTGAATTTTCATTATAAATAGGTACTATAACATACCCATAATCTCTATGGCATCTTATAACTTATATTTGAAGTATATTTGGATTTATGTAACTTAATTAAATTAAAAAGTCAAATTTTAAAAAAAATATACTTTTATGCTTCAAAACCTTATGAAATAAAAAATAAATAAAGTATACTTTTTTGCTCTCCTTAGGCCACTCGCACCGGTTATAATCTCACAAAATCACTAGTGTATGCTTTTTATTCATGAAAATGTCACCAGTTACACTTTCTATATCATCCTATACTTGGTGGCATGAAAACTTTTCTTAAAATTGGAAGTTGCGGATTCGGCGGTCTCGTTTGTAATATTAGAATAGCCCGTTTGGTTCACATAATTAGATGGAATATAATGAAATGAAATGTAAGGATGATTACAGTTTAGTTCATCATTAAAGAAAGATGATGTATATATATGAAAACGGTTGGTTGAATTTCAACAAACATAATAATATGTGAGAATAATATATCAAGAGACAAAATTACCCATGTCTACATGTTTTTATGTATGTATATATAATAAAGGGTTTAAACTTCTCATGTTACATGAAGAAGAAGCCTACACACACATGAAATAATGGGACCCACATATATATATAATACTAATTATATATATATATATATGTGGGTCCCACCATCTTATGTGTGTGTGACATGAGAAAACACTTCTTCTACAACATGAGAAGTGTTTTTCCCATATAATAATGTAAAATTATCTATTTTTCACCAAGTATGCATAATAAACATGTCCAGACATATAATAGTACATTAATAGAAAAATTGTCCTTCGTCCGCATGTATAACAAGAGGTAACTGATAACAAAGGTTTATGTGTAGGCACTTTGGTCAATTGAAAAAGCTATAACGGCAACATTGTCTTTTCCACTCGTTTGCAAGAGGTTTGTTTTCTCATTCATCAGTTCTAGAAAGGCAATCGAACATTGGTATCATTTATTGCATCAAGATTATTTGCAATCATCTCACATTGAATTGAACTAAACGAGCCATTATTGTTTACTCCTTTAGTTATTTTTTTTTTTTTTTTATATAAAAGAGACAAATGCCATTTTTACTTAGTGACGCACTCCCTCTTATCTTTATTGTAAGGAACCAACTAACAATTCTCTCAAACCAATAAAAACAGTTAAAGTCATTAAATTTGTCCTAAATTTTAAATAATTTTCAATGTTATCCCTACTAATTACACTAAATTTTAATATCACATCAATTATTACTCTCTCCCGCTACCCATATTAAATATGAGTATACATTGAAAAAAAAAAAAAATCCTCTTTGGAAACAAGCAAGTGCCTTATAAAAATGACCAAGCACACTTGTTAGTTAATGCCTTATAATAAGGATTAAAGGGAGCATATGATATACTACCACCACATCCACCCCCATACTTTTAGGCCTTGTTTGGTTCAACGAAAAGGAGGTGAGGGGAGGTTATGAGCTTTCTTTGGTTGGATGGGAGTGAAGGGGAAGAGAAGTTTTTGTTTGGTTCTTGACAAATATGACCTCAGTACTTTATTTAGACACAAAGATATTATTTCCTAAATTATAAATTTCATAAAACCTACTACCTCACTTATATGTGTGTGTGTATGTATGTGTGTGTATATATATATATGTGTGTGTGTGTGTATATGTATATATGTATGTATATCTATATATATGTATGTATGCATACATACATATATATATATACACACACATTAATTTTAGGGATAAGGGTCTTAAATGCCATGGAAGTTTTCGCTCAGGAGCACTGGTAAGACGGAAGTTTTTTTTGGACCAAAAATGCCACGGAAGTTCACAAGACGTAGCAATTTTACCCCGAAAGTATCATTTTTGCCACGGAAGTTTTCGCTGAGGAGCAATTTTACCATGGAAGTTTTCGCTGAGGAGCAATTTTGCCCCGAAAGTTTATACTAAGGAGTAATTTTGCCTCGAAGTTTACAAAACATAGCAATTTTTCCCTTCTATCCCCAAATATTAAATTTCACTATTAAATCGGGCCAAAGACCACACATGTCATGCCTTGAAAAGGTCGAACTTGGATTCGAGAAGGAGATCCTTGAGATGTTGAGCTCAAGGCGGCCAGAATTTATGAAGCCGAACTGGTCAAATGGACTGAAAGGTCTGTCACAAAACGCAAATGAAACGCAAAACAAGAAATGAATTGTTCCAAAAATTGGTTCAGTAAAACAAATCAATAGTGATAATATTTACATTTGTATAGACTGATCATTTGCTTAGATCATAAGTGATGCTTCCTTTGGGTTTTGTGACAGTCGACCTTTCAATCCCTTTGACCAGTTTGGCTTCACAAATTCTGGCCGCCTTGAGCTCTACATCTCAAGGATCTCTTTCTCTCGGCTCTAAATTTGACCTTTTTAAGGCATAACATGTGTGGTCTTTGACTGATTTAATAGTCAAATTTAATATTTGGGGACAAAAGGGCAAAATTGCTCCTTAGTGAAAACTTCCGGGGCAAAATTGCTCCTTAGTGAAAACTTCCGGGGTAAAATTGCTCCTTAGTGAAAACTTCCGGGGCAAAATTGCTCCTCAGCGAAAACTTCCGTGGCATTTTTGGTCCAAAAAAAACTTCCGTCTTACCAGTGTTCCTGAGTGAAAACTTCTATGGCATTTAAGATCCTTATCCCTTAATTTTAATATGGTAACTCATCATATTTAATATGTTAATTTTTTTAAACCGATTTGAAAGCAGAGAGTACAAGTTTAGTACAATATAATCTGATTAGATAGATTTTCTTATATATTTGGCTGATCTTAATAACAATCACATAAGTTTGATAATCAGATGAGTAAAATTGGGATTATGAAAAATAAATATAGGCATTTTAATCAAGATAAGACATAATATTTCTCACCCCTTTAATTAAAATAAAATAAAAAAAAAAAAATAAAAAAATTGGAGGGTACAAAAGGAGAGGAGGGGAGCACTAAAACACAAACCCTCCCCTCCCCCACCCTTTCCATTTTTCCCACCCAAACCCTCCCCCCTCCCCACCTTCCCCTCGAAAAACTTCAAACCAAACAATGCCTTAGGGGTTTGTGGCTAAATTAAAGTTTGTAAAAAGTTATAGAGAGAGAGATAGAGAGTAACGATAAAGAATGAGACGTGAGATATAAGTTTGGAGAATTTATTCAATGAAAATAATCTAAGGAAGGAGCTTATTATCCGCATATGTATGTATAAGACATTGCTTTGCAGAACGTATAAGGTGGTAGCTTGTCACTTGATATACTGGCGTTGCCTTATCTTCAAAAAATAGAGTGACTTGGAATCCTGTCGGCCATTGAAGCTCTTGATGAGATAAATCTCTTACAAGTTGTTGTTGTTGATGATGATGAAATGTACGTTCGTAAGAATGAGACTACAAGATTATATAGATAATGGTACAAAATTTATCATTACATGTGACTTCTTATGGCTTCTTTATGCTCTTCAAAGCATCTATCATCTCCAACCTGTTTTTACTGTTTGGACTGACTCTTTTTTTTTTTCCTTAGGTTTAGACCTTCCCATTACATTAGGGCTTTTAATTATATGAAAGAAAACAGTAAAACTAGTCTACATTTTGGGGGGGGGGGGGGGGAAAAACAATTAAAAATTGTCTAAAGAAACTATGTGAAAATCAAGGGCATCACTAAAAACATGTTTGACTAACATATCGGCTTAATAAGTCCTCTCCCATTCAAAGTTTAGATGTATAAAAGGACTCTCACATTGCTCAGAGTTAAAAACGAATTCTAATGTATATGTGTATGCACTAAGATGTAAACCTAAGCTAATAAAAATGGGTTCAAAAAAGGAGTGATCGAGCTCGCAAGCACAACAACACAGGACAACAATGTTAAGATTAAAATTTGTAAATTTTTTCTGTTAGTTTAATTTTGGGGAGTTGTCATACTTCTTATCAAGTGTGACAAAATAAATCTTAAGGAACAATCTCATTCGGCACACCTCAACACATGTATTTTTAGTCTCAACAATATATAAGTGTAGGACAATGCCATTTGTTCTTTAAATTTTATGTAATGTGTAAAAAAGCTTAACTAAAGAATAATTGTTTTTGACAATTCAATTACTTATGTAAAAATCTTGGACCAATAAATTACTTATAGTATCATCATATTTGAAATATTGTATTTGAAAATTCAATTTTTTAAAAATAAGTTTATCCATTGGTTAAGGTAAGACACTATAACACAAATAAATCATCAAAAGGGTAAAGGAGCAATTTTACATGTGTGCTTTTCCTCCATGAGCACTCAGCACCACGAGCTGTTTTCTGGACCAAAAATACACATTTGGGAGCGCCCAGCACCACGGCCGTTAATTGACCAAACGGTCAATATTAACTTGGATGGAAGTGAATAGTAACACGGGTGAAATTACCCTTTTACCCTTAGTTTTATGTGGAATTACACTTTTGTCCTTAGTTTTAAATATTAAAAAAAAAAAATACCCCCCCGCCGGTGGGCCTCACCACCACCGCTGGCCACCACCATGTGGCCAGCGGTGGTCACCATGGTGGCCATGGTAGTAGTGGTGGCCGATGGCGGCCGGTGGTGGTGGTGGTGGTGGGGCCCACCGGCGGGGGTATTTTAGTTTTTTTGTTAATATTTAAAACTAAGGGCAAAAGTGTAATTTTACCTAAAACTAATGGCAAAAGGGAAATTTCACCCGCGTTACTGTTACTTTCATCCAAGTTAATGTTGATCGTTTGGTCAACTAACTACTGCGGGGTCGGGCACTCCTAAAACATAACCACATGTATATTTTCGGTCCAGAAAAAAGCTCGTGGTGCTGGGCGCTCCTGGGAGAAAAGCACATGTGTAAAATTGCTCATTTACCCTTATCAAAATTTAACTTGATACTAATAGGTATAAAATTATGCCCGGTCTTGATACTAATAACTCATAAACTTTTTATTATGCATGTTGTAGGAGAAGTGTTTAGTCTTGGACCCACATTATATATAATCGCATTATATATAATGGGTCCCACCATTTCACCTAAACTTCTTTTTATGAGAAGTTTAAAAAAAAGAAATAGGTGTAAAATGATTTTATATTTACAAGTTTGCTCAATAAATAACGTGACTTGACTTATAAAAATTAAATTGTTAAATTTGATTTATAAAGGTTACAATTTGACTTGTAGATGTGAAGGTTTGACATATAAATAGTCAACATTTTTTTTGGCATATGTTAGTATTAAATGAAATTCAAAATACCTATTTGTATTTAATTCTCTTACTTGTGGTTGACACAAGCATAATGGGATAAGCTTTATTAATTATAATGTAATTGATAATGCAAATATCTGACCAAATCATATAGACATATAAAAAAAAGTTTTCACATGCATACGCACGCACTTATCTAATCTTTATTATAATGTATTTTCAACTACCTCAATAAAATTAAGTAGAGGAGGTTAAAATGTTACAAAATATAATTAAATTTGTTTGAAAATGATTTTTTTTTAAAAAAAAAAATACTCGTATTTAAAACTATAAATTACATCTTAAAAAATTTTAAAAAAATTACATCAAATTTTAAACAAGGTTGCTCTTAAAAAAATAAAATAAAATAAAAGTTTCCATATAGACATATAATTTTTTTTAAAAAAAAAATAATGGGATAAGCTTTATTATAATGTATTTGAGATAATGCGAAGATCTGACCAAATCATATATACATATAAAAAAAAAAAAAAAAAAAAAAGTTTTCACATGCATACACACGCACTTATCTAGTTTTTATTATAATGTATTTTCAACTACCTCAATAAAATTAAGCAGAGGTTGTTAAAATGTTACATAATATAATTAAATTTGTTTGAAATGATTTTTTTTTAAAAAAAACAATACTTGTATTTAAAACTATAAATTACATCTTAAAATTTTTAAAAAAAATTACATCCAATTTTAAACAAGGTTGCTCTTTTAAAAATAAAAAAAAATTTTTCATATAGACATATAATAATAATAAAAAAAAAACAATAATAGGATAAGCTTTATTATAATGTATTTGATAATGCAAAGATTCTGACCAAATCATATAGACATATCAAAAAAGTTTTCACATGCATACGCATGCACTTATCTAGTCTTTATCATAAGGTATTTTCAACTACCTCAATAAAATTAAACAGAGGAGGTTAAAATGTTATATAATATAATTAAATTTGTTTGAAATTGATTTTAAAAAAAACAATACTCGTATTTAAAAGTATAAACTACATCTTAAAAATTTTAAAAAAAATACATCAAATTTTAAACAAGGTTGCTCTTTAAAAAAACAATAAAAAAAGTTTTCATATAGACATATAATAATAATAATAATAATAATAATAATAATAATAAATGGGATGAGCTTTATTATAATGTATTTGATAATGCGAAGATTCTGACCAAATCATATAGACATATAAAAAAGTTTTCACATGCATACGCATGCACTTATCTAGTCTTTATCATAAGGTATTTTCAACTACCTCAATAAAATTAAGCAGACGAGGTTAAAATGTTACATAATATAATTAAATTTTTTGAAAATGGTTTAAAAAAAATACTCATATTTAAAAGTATAAACTACATCTTAAAAATTAAAAAAAAAAAATTACATCAAATTTTAAACAAGGTTGCTCTTAAAAAAAACAATAAAAAAAAGTTTTCAGATAGACATATTATAATAATAATAATAATAATAATAATAATAATAATAATAATAATAATAATAAATGGGATGAGCTTTATTATAATGTATTTGATAATGCGAAGATCTGACCAAATCATATAGACATATAAAATAAGTTTTCACATGTATATGCACGTACTTATCTAGTCTTTGTCATAAGGTATTTTCAACTACCTCAATAAAATTAAGCAGAGGAGCTTAAAATGTTACATAATATAATTAAATTTGTTTGAAAATGATTTTTAAAAAAAACAATACTCGTATTTAAAACTATAAACTACATCTTAAAATTTTTTTAAAAAAAATTACATCAAATTTTAAACAAGGTTGCTCTTAAAAAAAACAATAAAAAAAAAGTTTTCATATAGACATATAATAATAATAATAATAATAATAATAATAATAATAATAATAATAATAATAAATGGGATGAGCTTTATTATAATGTATTTGATAATGCGAAGATCTGACCAAATCATATAGACATATAAAATAAGTTTTCACATGCATACGCACGCACTTATCTAGTCTTTATCATAAGGTATTTTCAACTACCTCAATAAAATTAAGCAGAGGAGGTTAAAATGTTAGATAATATAACTAAATTTGTTTGAAAATGATTTTTTAAAAAAAACAATACTCGTATTTAAAACTATAAACTACATCTTAAAAATTTTAAAAACAAATTACATCAAATTTTAAACAAGGTTGCTCTTAAAAAAAACAATAAAAAAAAAAAGTTTTCATATAGACATATAATAATAATAATAATAATAATAAATGGGATGAGCTTTATTATAATGTATTTGATCATGCGAAGATCTGACCAAATCATATAGACATATAAAATAAGTTTTCACATGCATACGCACGCACTTATCTAGTCTTTATCATAAGGTATTTTCAACTACCTCAATAAAATTAAGCAGAGGAGATTACAATGTTACATAATATAATTAAATTTTTTGAAAATGAATTTTTTTAAAAACAATACTCGTATTTAAAACTATAAACTAGATCTTAAAAATTAAAAAAAAAATTACACCAAATTTTAAACAAGGTTGGTCTTAAAAAATTCATATAGACATATAATAATAATAATAATAATAATGGGATGAGCTTTATTATAATGTATTTGATAATGCAAAGATCTCGACCAAATCATATAGACATATAAAAAAAGTTTTCACATGCATACGCACGCACTTATCTAGTCTTTATCATAAGGTATTTTCAACTACCTCAATAAAATTAAGCAGAGGAGGTTAAAAAACAATACTCGTATTTAAAACCATAAACTACATCTTAAAAATAATTTTTTTAAAAAAAATTACATCAAATTTTAAACAAGGTTGTTCTTAAAAAAAACAATAAATGACTCATTTGATGACTTATTTATTTTTTAAAAAAGTCTTATATTACACACACACACTAGGGCGGACCTAGAGGTAGGTCCCCCAAAAAAAATTGTTTGAAAATGATTTTTTTTTTAAAAAAAAAAACATTATTCATATTTAAAACTATAAATTACATCTTAAATATTAAAAAAAAATTACATCAAATTTTAAACAAGGTTATTATTAAAACAAAAACAAAAAATTAATGACTCATTTGATGACTTGTTTATTTATTTTATTTTTTTTTTTTAAAAGCCTTATATTACATATATATACCCACACTAGGGCGGAAAATTCAGAAATTGTTAAAACATTAAATATTTTATTTTAAATTATTAAAAAAATGGGTTTATATATGTGTGTGTAGGATAAGCATGTATAGGTGATTAATGCAAGATTCAATAGCATCCAAATGAGATCATTTTTCAAAGAACTCGAAGTTTGTTAAAAACCACACAAATAAAGAAATGCAATCTTTGTAAAAATAAGCTTTCACACGCAACCATCATGTGGACTTTAGCGCAGGTCTGACCAAATCATATAGACATAAAAAAAGTTTTCACATGCCTACGCACGCACTTATCTAGTTTTTTTAAATAAAAAAAAATTTAAAAAAAAGGTTGGGTTAATGTATTTTTCAATTACCTCATTAAAATTAAGCAGAGGTAGTTAAAATGTTACATAATATAATTAAATTTGTTTTAAAATGATTTTTTAAAAACATTACTCGTATTTAAAACTATAAATTACATCTTAAAAAGTTGGACAAAATTACATCAAATTTTAAACAAGGTTGTTCTTTATTTTATTTTAAATTAAAAAAAAACAATAAATGACTCATTTGATGCCTTATTTATTTTTTAAAAGTCTTTTAAAAATCTTATATTACATACACACGAAGTTTGATAATGGCAGACCTAGAGGTAAGATGTACCCCCCCCCCCCCCCTCATTAAAATTAAGCAGAGGTAATTAAAATGTTACATAATATAATTAAATTTGTTTTAAAAAAAAAAAAAAATTGTTTGAAAATGATTTTTTAAAAAATCATTACTTGTATTTAAAACTATAAATTACATCTTAAAAGAAAATTTTTTTTAAAAAAAATACATCAAATTTTAAACAAGGCTATTCTTTAAAAAGAAAAAGAAAAAAGAATTAATGACTCATTTGATGACTTATTTATTTTTTCAAAAAAAATATCTTATATTACATATATACCCACATTGGGGCGGACCTAGAGGTGGGGTATCCCCCCCCCCCCCCCCCAAAAAAAAAAAAAAAAAAAAAGAAAAAAAGAAGCAAGAAATAATGTTTAACAAATCACCCAAAAACTGGAAGGAATATAATGCCCTAGCTTGCGGTCATTATATTCCTAATTATATTACTAAAATAGGATATATATATATATATATATATATATATATAATATTTTTTTGGGAGCCTAATTTTCTTTTAAAATTGCAAGGAATATAATGTCAGTTTAATAGTCATGATATTTTCAAACTTGTTGATAAATTTTATTTTAGAGATTTCACAAAACATGGAAAATTACATTTGAAGATGGAGTTACAACATTTTGAGCATGGCATTCCTAAATATCCAAATTTGATTAATTTATTAACTACATCTAAATCAAGTCAAAGCTAGCAAAAAATTGGAAAGTCCATCATTTACCCTCTTACTGATAGAGTGATTAGACTTGTACTCACTCTTTTAGTTTTTACAGCAACTACTTTAAGGTATTTCTCTACTATGAAGATAATCAAGAACAAGTTTTGAAATAGAATGGAAGATTAATTTCTTAATAATTTGTTGATTACATACATTAAAAAGGAAATTGTTTTGAGTTTTAGTGCATATTCAATTATAAATGAGTTTAACAATATGAAAACACGTATACCAAGAGTTAAGTGAAGTGATCTTAATTTATGTAATAGATTTCTTTCAATTTTTTGTATATTGGATATGTATTGTATTTTAAGTACTTTTATTTATGATATACTATTTTTTATGTTCACCCCTTTTATTAAAATTTCTGGGTCCGTCACTATACCTGATCACTCAACTATCATGCTAGGCGGTCACTATGTGATTCATGAACCATAGTTGAAAGTGGAGCAAATCACCAAGAGGGGGTGAATTGGGGATTTTAAAATTCTTTTCGAGTTATTCTGTTTTCGAATATTAAAACAAAGCTGAACAAAGAATAAGAGAAGAGAGCAAGACACGAAATTTATACTAGTTCGGTCCAATCTCTTGACCTACGTCCAATCTCCGGACACTCGGGATTTCACTATCTCAATTGATTACACACTCTGTAACTCAAGAGTAATTCTCTCACTAGAACTTACTCCCCCTTACAAGTTGGAATCAATATCCCAATCTCCAAGTCCCCAGACTTGAGATACTCACAATAAATGATTTACAATCAATGAACTCTCTCAAAGAGTAGATAGAAATAAACACTAAAGATCAATGTATCAAAAGATACTTTACAAGTGAAAACAGAAAGAGTAGTTGGTACACTTAAATGCAATTCGTTTTCAGCAGATTGGTTGTTGAGAAGACTTGAATGCAACTCTATTTATACCAAGAAAGCATTAAATAACCGTTGAAATCTCTAATGTAACTATTGGAGACATTCAGCAAGGATTAGGGTGAACTTAGTTCTTCTTCTCTCACCGTACTTTGCTTAATCTAGTTGCAGATGTTTGTGCTTGACTTCTTGACTTTTAATCCGTTGGAAGAGTAGTTACTGGATGTGGAAAGGAGACATTAAACCCTTTGCATCGTGTGAAGAATGATTGTCCAAAAGGATGCAAGTTTTCTAAACTTTGCATTTAATGTGCTGATATCACTTTTTGTTTTATTTCAAATCTTCACTTAATATCCTCTAAATCATCTGAAACTCACTAATAAAGTGGTTAAACATAACTAGGAATATTAATGAATGATAATGGGAAGTATTAAAATCAAACAAGAAGATTTCACAAATTCGTCAGATTTGAATTTCAAACTATGCAATGCAAACTCGAGTTTGTCACTGTGCACTAATAGCAAAACTCGAGTTTCCAAAACTAAACTCGAGTTTCCTTCTTCTAGAGAGGAACGTCGCAATTTGAGCTCCGGACCATAGTTTTGAAGATAACTTAAAACTCGAGTTTCCATTCTAAACTCGAGTTTTGGACTTTTAGCATGAAATATGAATTTTAGTCCAAAACATCAAAACTAGAGTTTCCATCCAAAACTGGAGGTTTTCAAAACATTGAAAAAGACCAAAGCTCTCGGCTTGGTCAAAACTCGAGTTTCCATTTATGTATGAAAACATTGAGAAAACTATGTCAAGTCAAAACTAGAGTTTTCCATGAAAACGGCAATTTTCAAAACCTTGAAAAGAGCAAAGCTCTCAGCTTGGCCAAAACTCGAGTTTCCATTTAAGTATGAAAACTTTGAGAAATCTATGCCAAGTCAAAACTTGAGTTTTCAATGAAAACTAGCGATTTTGAAAACTGAGTAAAACTTGAAAACTCTTTTGCCAGGTCGAAACTTGAGTTTCCAAACCAAAACTCGAGTTTTCACAAAACTTCGAAAACTCATGGCAAACTGAAAACTGGCGGTTTCCTATCAAAACTGGAGTTTTTCACAGCTTAAAATATTGGAGACTCTCTGTATGACCAAAACTCGAGTTTCCAAATGAAAACTGGAGTTTTGTCTTTTCCAGAAAATATTGAGAAGTCTCTGTATGGTGAAAACTGGAGTTTTCTCTGAAAACCGGTGGTTTTGCTTAGTTCAGTAAAATTGAGCTACTCTCTGTAAAGTCAAAACTCAAGTTTTGAAACCAAAACACGAGTTTTCCTTTGATAATAAGTTTTTCAACTTACAAAAGAAAAAACTTCACATTTCGTTTACAATTGTCAGTTATCATCAAAACACACAGAGAACTAACAATAATCAAATGCTTACAGTATCACACATGTATGGGGACCATTTCTCTTCCATATTTTTTCAAGCACAAGACAATTTAACATACTCTTTAATTGTTGGCAAAAAAAAAAAAACAAGAACAACAACAAAAGTAGCAGCAACAGCATACTCTTTAATTTACTCATATGAAAAAAAAAATATATATATATATATATATATATATAAAATGTTTTCTTTCTCAAATAAGTCAAACATCGTTTTATTTTGAGTTTTTTTCAAGAGCAAAAATGAAGAAGAAGAAAAACAGTCCTTTTTCTATTTTTAAAAAAACAAATTTTTTTTTTCTTTCATGGCATAAGAGAGAGAAAGAGAGAGAGAGAGATATATATATATATATATATAACTTCAACGTTTTTTTAAAGTAAAATACTCATATTTTTAACATTCAACCCCTACTTAAATTTTGTCTTTTTATCCCAAAAAACCTTCTTAATATGTAGAAAAATAAAATAAAATTCTACATGTCTCAATAAAATGCATAGAGAGAGTTTAAACCCATAAGAGTGTGGCGAGAAAATTGTTCCTCTCAAGCAACAAACATATCACTTGAACATTGAAGATTTCCACTTCTGGTTTTAAATACAAGAGTTGGGCTCGTTTGGATACGCGGTGATAGAAGTTCATTTTTTTCAATTTGACTTTTACAAACTTAAAATAGGATAAAAGTCATATTATAAATGTGACTTTTGTTTCGATTGAGAATAGTAGAAGCTCATTTGCACTGTGAAAATAAGGTTTTAGTGGCTTCTTCTTAAAAGTAGCTTTTGATCTAAAAACTCATTTGAAAAAACGACAACCAAAACATATCATTTTACTCCCACTGTGCTTTTTCCCTTTCTACCGTACTATTTCAGCCCCCATCGCCTTCCTAAACAGGCCCTTAGACAAAAAAAAAAAAAAAAAAAAAAAAAAAAAAAAAATTCACTTTTATCTTGAATATAATATCTCAATCTACTTTACATAATAAAATGTCCTCACAAAGGAGTGGTTATAATTGACATAATTAAAAATGACATTTTAAGAAAGTCAACACATATGTTACAAATAAAAACTAACTGAAATAATTTTTTTAATATCCACAATTTAGATATCTAGTCCTTATATTAAGGACTGGAGGGAGTATTGTACAAAGTGCAAAATGAACAATATTACCTTCCTCTCGTCTTTGGTATAAGAGGTAGATAACTAACTTGTGGATATTAAAATAAATTAATTAAATTACTTAATTATAATAAATAAATGATAGCTTCCTTAAAATAATGCCCTGTTTATTCAGATACATTGGAGCAATGATTTGATAGAAATACTTGGATCAAACAAGACAAAGTGAGGTGATATCTTATGACAGTAATCTAGAACAAAAGTACACCATCAAACTCATATTAGAAATGGAAAGGGGTGTATTGCTTTTTTTAGAAAAAAAGATTTAAAAAAAAAAAAAAGAACCAAGAGCCCAACATGTTCTTGGGCTAATCGATCCAAGCCCATTGAAATTTGTAATATCCATGATAAACACCCATATATTGAAATTGACCCTCTTCTTTTGGTGGAGGGCTTCAATATCGAATATGTATTATCTTCTCTAACCACATTATTACTCAAATGAAGTGACTACCTTTTGGTTCAAATTAATTGATATATTTTTTTCCAACAAGGAAATTCATTATAAGAAAATCAAGGTACAACCACGAAAAGAAACAAAAGCCAAAGAGAACAAAACTAAAAGCAAACCAATCCTAAGTTACAAAACAAAACAATTAAAAGGTGAACTAGAAACAATACTGATAAGAACTTCTTGAACATATTTCCATAGCAAATTATGCATCCGAGGTGGATGTCGCAAGAAACCCCCCAAATTAATTATTAATTAAGCATGCCCTACAAATTACTTTTATATAAAACCCAAGTTACAATGTTCTCTTATCAAATGAGATATCACAATTAATCAACCACTTAACTTATTGCCCATGTAATGCAATCAAAGGCATATATAATAATACTATAAAGATTTCATATCTTGTCATGAACCTATTTATAAGAGATGTCACTTCTTGAGAATAGTTTGGTTTACTTCAAGATCGATTAATGACCAGAATCGTTAAGATAAATTATCACAATTTTCAGCTTTTGAAGAGGACAAATAATAAGAAAGGAAAGTCAAACATGTAACATCTTTCAATTAAAAGAACAATAATTAACTAATGGTTTAATTTAACCATTCGTTAAGATGTTTCATATACACAGTTAAAGTTTAGACTTTACCCAGCCCAAACTTTAACTAAATACTACTTCATGATTTCTCAAAATATTCAAAAATATACTAGAGTATGCAAAGAGAGCTCTAATGTGACAATATAAAATAATCCAACATGTATCAAAAAGATGAAAGTACTATTGTTAGCAAAAGTAACTTAAACTTTTGAAGCCTTTCCTGTTACACCCACACGAGAACTATCACCTCAAAAATATTAGTAATTACCAATCCAACTCATTACAAATTCCAATGTGTACTTGTGAGGAGCTAAGTGGAACATTTTATATAACAAAGTATTAGGAACATAGTTCTCAATTATTAAGAACATAATTCTCAATTTCCCAAATCACAAATTTTGTAATACAATTTTTATATCAAAGTTCGTACCATAAATCACATATATAACATATATACCAAGCAAAAGATTGATACATCGACCATCCTTATTACCCCAAACCAACCTTATAACCGCTGACTGGAGCTATATGTCACGGTCTTAGACAAGTTCCACCCAAAACCGTGCCAGCCTTAGCTTGATCACTCCCTTTGATCTTGGCTAAGTCAACCAAACCCTCACAAGTAGGCAAAAGAACACAAAGACAAAGAGAACTTTTTAGAGAGAGAAGTAGACTTAGAGAGAGAAGCTCTGAAATGAAAGAACTTGTATTGCTTTCGAATGGTTTACAAATGAGGTGGGCACCTCTATTTATAGCCTACCTCCTCCTCAATGAACGACTAAGATTGATTACATCCGACGGTGGAGATTGGTTCTCCAGAACCTTCTATCAAAATATCTAGATATTTATATTTAGAATTCTCCACACAATTCTAGTTCTATGTACAAAGTTCTACAACAATGTAGAATTCTCTAGAAACCTCTTTTGGAGTGTCTTGTGCACAAAATATCTGGCGTTCCCTGTGATCTGTGACACTCTCCCCCACCTAATCTGGTGACGTCCTCGTCACTGACTTGTCTTTGTACCGGTGTAGGTGGTCTTCGAATTGCCAAAGATCCTCCCGAGGTTCCCATGTGGCTTCGCTCTCTGGCAATCCTTTCCATTTGATTAAGTATTGGGTACTTGGTGGTACCCCTCGTCGCCGTACCACTCGATCAGCTAGCACCTCTTCTACTTCTCGATCAAATGACTTGGTCATGGTCGAGGCGCTCTTGTCGAGATGGCTCGACCAGGATATCCACGTCTTCATGGAACGGCTTGAGCATACTAACATGGAAGACAGGATGAATCTTTAAGTTCGGGGGTAGATCCAGCTTGTAGGAAACCTTTCCTACTTTCCCCAGATCTTATACGGGCCTTCATATTTGCAGATGAGGCCCTTGTGTACCTATCGAAACACTTTGAATTGTTGAGGAAGAATCTTCAACATTACCATGTCTCCCACTTGGTACTCATAAGCACGCCTCTTCCTATCCCGCAAACTTTTTCATCCGCTTGGCCGCCTTGACAAGAAAGGATCTCGTTACCTCAGCTTGTTCCTGCCAAGATTTGGCCATGTGATAGGCTCCTGGATTCTTGCCCTTGTAAGTGGTGGCAAGGGCATGAGGAGTGAGTGGTTGTTGTCCCATCACCACTTCAAAGGGACTCCTTCCGGTTGCCTTACTCTTTTGCAAGTTATAAGAGAATTGAGCCACATGGAGGAGCTTGGCCCAATCCTTTTGGTTGGCACTCACAAAGTGCCGCAAGTAGCATTCCAACAAAGAATTCACCCTCTCTGTTTGTCCATCAGTTTGTGGGTGAAAACTCGTGGAGAAGTGTAGCTCAGTGCCCAGGAGCTTGAACAACTCCGTCCATAGCTTGCTTGTAAAATGGGGGTCTCTATCACTGATGATTGTCTTAGGTAGCCCCCAATACTTCACCACATTCTTGAAGAATAGTCTGGATGCCTCTTCTGCTGTACAATCCGTAGGGGCAACTATGAATGTTGCATACTTTGAGAATCGGTCTACCACCACCATGATAGAGCCGCACCCTTTGGACTTTGGTAAAGCTGAAATGAAGTCCATGGAAACACTTTCCCATGGTTGCCCTGGTATGGGGAGAGGCTCCCAATGACCGGCCCACTTGGAGTCATGACACTCCTTAATGAGCTCTTTTCACAAGTTGTCCCCCGGTAGAAGGCCATCCTCTAACCAAAACCTCTTGGTTTTCCCTTCCTTGGCCATCTTGTTGGTTCATTATCTTGTCTTGTTGGTATACAAGACAAGTCTTCACATAAAGTTCCACCTCATCCCTCATCTGCAGCCAGTAGTAAGCCACTTTCCCATGCTATTGGATGCCTCTCTTGTATTAGTACCCCACCAATAGCAAAGTCGGAAGCATCTGTGTGAACTTCAAAAGTCTTGGAGAAATCCGAAAGAGCGAGTACAGGTTCCTCCATTAGCGCTGTCTTCAGATCTTCAAAGGCATCATGGCACTCTTTGGTCCATTACCAGGCTTGTTTTTCTTCAACAAGTCTGTCAAACGGGCTGCCCTGGCAGAGTAGCCCTTGATGAACCGCCTATAGTAATTCACTAACCCAAGGAAAGATCGCAACTCAGATACTCAGGTGGGTGGTTCCCATTCCTCAATAGCACAGATCTTCTCCTTATCTATCATAAGGGTCCCTTGGCGAATGATGTGTCCAAGGAAGTGCACCTTCTCCTTGGCAAAAGAACACTTCTCTTTCTTGACATATAACTCATTCTCACGCAAGGTCTGGAACACGGCCCGCAAGTGTTCTACATGGGTCTCCAAGGCGTCACTGTAGATGACTATATCATCCAAGTAGACCACCACGAACCAATCAAGGAAAGGATGAAAGATCTTATTCATCAATGTGCAAAATGTCGCCGGTGCGTTGGTTAGTCCAAAAGGCATCACCAACCACTCAAAGGACCCGTACCTTGTCACACAAGTGGTCTTGGGTTCATCTCCTTCAGCAATGCGAATTTGATGGTACCCCGACCTCAAATCAAGCTTGGAGAAGTACTTTGCTTTACCCAACCTGTCAAACAAGTCAGCTATTAAGGAAATATGATACTTGTTCTTAATAGTTACCTTATTAAGGGCCCGATAGTCGATGCATAGTCGTAACGATCCATCGTGCTTGCGTTGAAACAAGACAGGTGCCCCATAAGGTGCTTTGGAAGGCCTTATATGCCCAGCATCAAGTAACCCCTTTAGTTGTCTCCTTAGCTCTTCCAACTCAGGCGGTGCCATGCGATAAGGTGCCAGGTGGGTGGACGTGCTCCCGGTTCCAACTCGATCTTATGATCCACCTCCCGTCTAGGTGGCAACCTCTTAGGAAGTTCTGGAGGCATAATGTCCTCGTTCTCTTTGAGGACGTTCTGAATGATAAGGGGAAGGCTTCCATTATCCTCTTTATTAGTGTTCACCTCCTCAAAGCTGAAAGTAAGTGACTTGCCCTCTTTTGATCCCCTTCTCTACCTGCATGACTGACAAGTGAGCAATCCGATCATCGCTTGTTGCAGGTACTGTGCAAGCGAGCCCCTTTTCCATGATACACACTGAGTCATAACATGGCATGAGGAATGTTTTTGCCTTGTGCAAAAAGTCCATCCTAAATACCACTTTGAAATCATCCATAGGAGCTACTGATAGATCCACGGTCCCCTTCCACGTGCCAAGGCATAGCTCCACTCCACTTGCTACGCCATTAAGGGGTTTGGCAGGGGCGTTCACAGTCTTCAACCATCCTCCTCGTGGTTGAGTAACCGAGAGGCCAACTCGCTTAGCCTCCTCTGGAGTAGTAACATTATGGGTCGCCCCGGTATCCACCATTACCTTTACAGGCTTCCCGTTCAGTTTGGCCTCCACATACATCAGTCCGTTGCTTCTTGGAGCAGGTTGCACCGGTTTAGCCTTTAGAGCATTCAAGAGTCTGAGAGACCCTATTTGAGAGCTTGGCCCTTCCTCGTTGGGTACATCTTGCCCTTCAACAATGGCTGACAAGGTACCGAGCTTAGGGCAATTGCTCATGCGATGTGGCCCTTTGCACACGAAGCAGCTGATTGTGTAGTTCTTCTTCTTCTTCTCCTCCTCATATTGATTCTTGTGGAAGGATTTGCTAGGTCCTCCCTTGGTGGTCCCCTTGCCTTTGTCTCCCCCACATTTTCCTTGATTAGGTTTGGAAGACTTAGGCTTGGAAGACTCACCTTTCTCTCCCCTTTGATACTCGGTAAGGCTTTCGGCAATGGCAATGGCTTCATCCACATCTGTTACACTAAGCCGTTGAAGCTCGTGTTTAGCCCAGTTCTGAAGACCGTCTATGAAGTAGAACAATGTTTCTTCACCGGTCAAGTTGGGGATTTGCAATATGAGAGTAGTGAAGTCTCGTATATAGTCGATGATTGTGGTCTTGTGTTTAAGTTCCCTCAACTTCTTCCGAGCCTCATAGACCACATTCTCTGGATAGAATTGCTTCTTTAATTCTTTCTTAAAATCTTCCCATGTTGTAATGGTGCAAAGGCCCTTTTCCATATCTGCATGCTTCCTACGCCACCATAACATAGCATTATCAGTAAGGAATAAGGAAGCAGTGCGTACCTTGTCCATGACGTTGGCCAAGTTCATGCTTTCAGCATATCGCTCCATTTGCCACAAGAAGTTCTCGACCTCTTTGGCATCACGGACACCTTTGAATTCCTTTGGCTTAGGGAGGTCCAGCCTCACCTCCCTCGCTCCACTGGTCCCAGCTCCCAATGGAGTTCTAGCTTGCTCTCCAAAGAAGCCTTAAGAGAGTTAAGCTGATTCTGCATGGCAGTAATGGCATCCATTACCTTAGCCTCGAGTCTCCTCATCGACTCAGCTTGTTCCTCCTCAACATTGAGGTGCGAATCAAGATCCGACCTCAAGTTGTCTAGATGCTCTAGGGTATGACTTTCAAGAGTAGCAAAGTCACCTTCCACTTTGTCCACCCTAGAAACCACATCTTGCAAGGCCTCCTCCAAAGCCTCCACCTTTACCGTCAAGGTGGCAACATCCGCGGCTTGGCGAGACTTGCTTGTGCCCCAAACCTTCTTTGGTTGGTGAGGAGGTTGAGTCTCCCTACCCCTCTCTTCTCCAACCACGATTGTTGGTTATGATTAGTTTTGATGATGTCTTATATAGATGCCATTCTTAAGAGCAAAAAGGTTGCATACTACATTTACATTCTACTTGCACTAATTCTTATGTTTAATGTAGATGTGAAGTATAGAATGATTAGGAGAAGAAAAGAAGAGGAGATATTGAAGAATGTAGAAGCTGAAGAGAATGATGAGCCCAAGCTAAATGATGAAGAATGATCAAGATAGGAGATGGAAAATGGAAGAACTTGCTGAATGGAATGAAGATATCATTATCCAAGTTCTAAAATTGATCCTAGAGGTCTCCATGATCAAATGGAAGTTGGAATGACCCAAATCGAGTTAAAAACAAGGAAATATAAGGTTGAGAATGATCCAACTCGAGTTATGGGGTCCAACTCGAGTTAGAGTGCTTCGCTATAGTGTTTTTGGGTTTTTGGACTGACCCAACTCGAGTTATGTATGATAACTCGAGTTACAAAACATTTTCAGATAGGAGTAACTCGAGTTACCACTTAGTAACTCGAGTTACCAGTGCAATTTCAGCAACTCTGTTCACCTCTGTTTCGCGTTTCAGCTGGCGAGGTCTGGTATTTTGATGATATCTCACAAACCAGGAATCGGATTGAGACGAAACCAGTGGCATATGAAAATAGACTCCCAATGCGTCATTGTGAAAAAGTTTCAAGCCCAAAGGAGTTCAGATCAAGGAACTATGAATTTGACAAGTTGGCACATCAATTAACGTCACTCAGCAGATCAAGCTTTGATGTTTTGAGTTTATCTCACAAACCACACATCCAAATGAGCTCAAACCAGTGGCATTTGAAAGAATACATAAATATATTTCTAGGGATAGGTCATTTGCTATATTTAGAGTTATATTCGAAGAGATATGGTTTCTGGAAGTTTGCCCATGTTCTAAAAAAGAAGACAGAATGCAGCAATGTCAAGGTAGACACTCTGGAACAAACAAAAGGTAACAACTCGAGTTATCACTTAGAAACTCGAGTCAATGAAGTGTACTTCCAGTTTTTAAAAAAGCTTCTCGTGATATCAATTTTTAATCAACTGAGGTAACTCGAGTTATCTGATATAACTCGAGTTATAGGCATATCAGAAAAGTTCAACTGATATAAAGCAACTCAAGTTACTGGTAGCAACTCGAGTTAGATTATTCGCAATTACTCTCTGTCTGATTTTATTCATAACATAACTCGAGTTATGGAGTGTAACTCGAGTTACATAATTCAAGGAAATTTCTGAAGCTTTTAAATGCGATGAAGCAACTCGAGTTATCGATGCAACTCGAGTTAAGCAATATGCAATTTGCTCTCGTATTAAGTTGCCACAAGTGCAACTCGAGTTAAGGAATGTAAATCGAGTTACATCATTGAGAGACTCTTCTACGGAATTGAAATGCTTTAAGTATAACTCGAGTTATGGTAAACAACTCGAGTTACATATATCAATTTCGAATTCATCGTCCTCGTAAATGCGAAATCTTCGATTATGCTTTGGGTACTTAATATTATTGGTTCTTATCATTTCTAACCAAGATTAATTAGTTTGCTAGTGTGTTTCGAGACATGATTATCAGGTTTAAACTTCAAATTACCATAAAGCAAGATTATGTCGAAGCATTAAATGCAAAGCAAAGACATTCACCATTTTGGCAAGAAACCTTCGAGAAAGGAAAAAGCATTCGCTTTGTTCCCGAGACAACATTCGAGCGTATTTCAACGGACAATTTGAATCAAGAATGTCAACGGAGAATAACGGGCAAATGTCGGAAGCATACGACGAGACGAAGCAACGTAATCTCAACGGTCATATTCATTAATCTCAACGGCTCACTAATCTCTCCTCAACGGTCATAAATTGCAACTAACTATAAAAGGAGAAGCATTCAAGATAGAAGTGGTTGAAGACGAGGGCTTACACTGTCGAAATGCCAACATTCTGAATCACACGTTTATCTCATACACACTCTATTCTCAATGCCTATATAGCTTATCATAGAAGAGTGAAATGATTTATATTGTACTTCAGTGTTTATTCATTCACTTCTGAGAGAGAAGATTTATCTGTAAACATTCTATCTGAGAGTTACTCAAGATTGGGTGATCTTGAGTGGGAAACCCATTGTCTTGAAAGTAGCTTGTAAGGGGAGTGAATCCTAGTGAGAGGGTTGCTTCGAGTACGAGTGTGCAATCAAGTGGGTGCATTGATTACGGCTTGTAAGGGGAGTGGATCCTAGTGAGAGGATTACTTCGAGTACAAAGTGTGTAATCAAGTTGAAAGAAGATAGTGGATTGAAAATCTCAAGTGAAGCTTGGGGACTGGACGTAGGTCGGGATTGGCCGAACCAAGTATAAATCTCTCGTTTGCATATTCTCTTCCCTAAACTCATACATTTCCAAAGTATATATGTTTGAATGATTGACTATTGCTTTATTAAACTATTTCTATCATTCGAACTACCTTCAGTAAGTTTCGAAAAGATTTTCAAAGTTCCTAAAGTTTTATCATACACCCAATTCACCCCCCTCTTGGGTGATAGCCAGGTCTTTCATTTGGTATCAGAGCTAGGCTCTTGTATAAAGGACTTAACCGTCTCAAGAGTTACAATGGCTAATCTTGGGTGTTGCTTGCTTTCTGAAGGTTTTGATTATACCATTCCACCGTTTTTCAAAGATATTGATTTTTTGTTTTGGAAAGCTAGAATGACTAGTTTTATCAAAGCAACTGATTTTTATATGTGGAATGTTTTCACAAATGTTTTTGATTTCAAACCAAGAAAAGATTGGTCAGAAAAAGAAAAGAAAATGTTTTCGTTGAACATTAGAGCAATGAAAATTTTATAAAGTGCTTTAACTGAAAATGATTTTGAGAAAATCAAGTCTTGCTCTAGTGCTAAAGATATCTGGGATACTCTTGATTCTATATATGCTTCTAACAAATATGTTGAAGTTGATAGTTCTGGCAGTTCATCTGAAGCTATAAGTTGTATATCCACAATTGATGAACAATTGGAAGTTGAGGATGAAGAAGGAGAAATCTTAGATTATCTTCATGATTCAGTCAGCACAGAACAAGTGAAAGACATCTCCCAGGAAGAGTTCATCATGCACGATTTTGGTAAATCATTATCAGAAGCTCAAGAAGAACATGTGGTAAACAATTCCAATTCTTCTTGTGTAGTTAAGAAAAATGATTTTGAACATTTGCATAAAATTGTTTTACAACCAATTACTGATTTTGTTTTGAAAAACAAAGATGTTTTCAATCATGCTGAAAAATCATATGAAAAGGAAGAATATACAAATGTGGGTCATTTGACTTTACATCCACTCAACCAGCACAATTCTTGCAAAATTGTTCATAATAAGCATAATTCTATTACGAGTGTGCAATCAAGTGGGTGCATTGATTACGGCTTGTAAGGGGGAGTGGATCCTAGTGAGAGGATTACTTGAGTACAAAGTGTGTAATCAAGTTGAAAGAAGATAGTGGATTGAAAATCTCAAGTGAAGCTTGGGGACTGGACGTAGGTCGGATTGGCCGAACCAAGTATAAATCTCTCGTTTGCATATTCTCTTCCCTAAACTCATACATTTCCAGCATATATGTTTGAATGATTGACTATTGCTTTATTAAACTATTTCTATCATTCGAACTACCTTCAGTAAGTTTTGAAAAGATTTTCAAAGTTCCTAAAGTTTTATCATACACCCAATTCACCCCCTCTTGGGTGATAGCCAGGTCTTTCATTTGGTATCAGAGCTAGGCTCTTGTATAAAGGACTTAACCGTCTCAAGAGTTACAATGGCTAATCTTGGGTGTTGCTTGCTTTTACGAAGGTTTTGATTATACCATTCCACCGTTTTTCAAAGATATTGATTTTTTGTTTTGGAAAGCTAGAATGACTAGTTTTATCAAAGCAACTGATTTTTATATGTGGAATGTTTTCACAAATGTTTTTGATTTCAAACCAAGAAAAGATTGGTCGAGAAAAAGAAAAGAAAATGTTTTCGTTGAACATTAGAGCAATGAAAATTTTATAAAGTGCTTTAACCGAAAATGATTTTGAGAAAATCAAGTCTTGCTCTAGTGCTAAAGATATCGGGATACTCTTGATTCTATATATGCTTCTAACAAATATGTTGAAGTTGATAGTTGCAAGTTCATCTAAAGCTATAAGTTGTATATCCACAATTGATGAACAATTGGAAGTTGAGGATGAAGAAGGAGAAATCTTAGATTATCTTCATGATTGTCAACAAGAAAGAACAAGTGAAAGACATCTCCCAGGAAGAGTTCATCATGCACGATTTTGGTAAATCATTATCAGAAGCTCAAGAAGAACATGTGGTAAACAATTCCAATTCTTCTTGTGTAGTTAAGAAAAATGATTTTGAACATTTGCATAAAATTGTTTTACAACCAATTACTGATTTTGTTTTGAAAAACAAAGATGTTTTCAATCATCTTTGAAAAATCATATGAAAAGGAAGAATATACAAATGTGGGTCATTTGACTTTACATCCACTCAACCAGCACAATTCTTGCAAAATTGTTCATAATAAGCATAATTCTATTATTTGCAATTATTGTGGAAAATCTGGTCACATTTCTCATGCATGTTATATTAGGAGAAATTCTAATGTGAGAAATAAACTTGTTTGGGTTCCTAAAGGACAAGCAAGGTCCAATACTAACGAACAAGGACCCAAGTATAAGTGGGTACCACAATGTCCATCTAGTATTCCATGTGTGCAGGATAATTTGAATATCAATGGACATCAAGGTACAGAGAAGAGGAAGAAGAAACCAAGAGTTTCTCATGCACCAATGAAAAGGAGCATATCACCTATATCAAGCAAGAGAACTCTCAGGGCACCCATTGCTGGAACTAGAAGGTCAAATCATAAGAAGCAATGGATACATACAAGAAGAGTATCGTCTACCTCAAGAACAAATTATCATAGAGTACAGTATAACTATCTTGAGGTGAACAAGAAGAGCAAAATCTCTCAAATATTAAACAGAAGACTTTTGAAGTCTATATCCATTGAGAGAGCTTTGCCAATATCCATGAGAAAACATATGAAGAACCAATGGGTAAGCAAAGTCAATCCTCCGAGCACCTAAGGCAAAGGTATACAATAGTAAAACCTCCTATGCTATCATCTAAAATATTCATTGAGGTTTTATATTTTGTAACCTTAGGAATGAGCATTGCAAATTATTTTTTTTAATTAGGTTTTCACATCCTGATTTATCTTTTAAAGAGATTGCAATGATCATTAGGCTTAATTCTTTATGCATACATAATGATTTGAAAAGAAGGTATTTCACTTATGCATAAAGTCATGATTAATTCACTGTGCTTTATTTTTCTGAACTGATTATATTCATAAGAGCATGTGAATTTTGATTCCTACAAGCTAACGATGATTGGATCCAAGTAAGGTTGGATACCAAGAAAGAAAAAGATTTATATGGTTTTGTAGGAAGAGAAAAAGCTTCTCAAGAATGCAACATTGAGAGATGATTCAAGTCTTGAGAAAGCTAAACAAGCTATGCTTGATGTGGTAGTCAACATCTAAAAGGGAGTCATCTACATCAATCCATCTTAATCAAGCAAGCTTCTATAAGGACAAGAGGAATTACGGTGATATCTAATTCTTACTCCATACTATGATTATATGAATTTTGTTTTGGGTAATGAATACTTGTCCATCATTAAATTCCATTAGCAATCAATTATTTATGTCTTTCAAAATGTTTTCAGATTGCTAAATGGATAAAAAGTGAATCTTGCATAACTTTCTGAGTTCATGTTTTTGAAATGCACATTTCTAAGTTTTTTTGATTTCAATTCACTCTGATTTATGAAAATGCATACAAATGATTTTTAGAATGAAGTAACTCAAGTTATTAATCATAACTCAAGTTATGGTTTTCAAGAAAATCAGTTTTACAAACATCATAACTCGAGTTTCAAAGTTATGAGGTGTACTTCAAAGCTTCAAATGTTTTCGCGACACATTCGATTATAAATATATGTAACTTGAGTTTCCTGGCAAAATAACTCGAGTTCTCGGTGTATCGAGAAAGCTTCCACGATAAAGTTACTTTCGATATAACTCGAGTTGGTCATTATAACTCGAGTTACCAATATCAATGCTTTACGGATGAGAAAATTTTTAAGATAACTCAAGTTACCAGTCATAACTCGAGTTACCCAACTCCAGTTATCGTTCATAACTCAAGTTATCTCAATTGAAAATTTTTTTTGTTGAAGAAATAACTCAAGTTACTGGGAATAACTCAAGTTGCGAAAGTGAAAATGTTGGATATGCTTCAAATTTGTTTGGTAGAATTTTCCCTATCATTCACATATTAATCTTTGGTATTTAATGTGTTGCTTGAACTCTTAATTCTTTATTGTCTAACAAGTTGATCATCTATGAGTTTCAAGCTTATCTCCTATAAAAGGATTTATTTTTTTTTTGAATCATTAGTGCATTGAATCTTAATGCATTAACCATTAATGGAATAACTTACTAGGATGATTTTGGAACTCTAGTCATTTGGACTAATGAATTTGTACTTCGTCATCCATGAATCTTAGCAGTCATTCTGTTACTCAAATACATCAACATTGTTTTCATCCATATTTTGAGTAACTATGTCTAAATATTCAAATACTTGCCTTAACCATTCATATGTTTCTAAATTCAATTCTAAGAGGCAAAATTATCACTTGGACAATAGCAAAGTCATTGTACTCATATGTTTTTATTATGCTAAGCATGCTTCGATAATGCTTTATCTTCATGACTTTTGCTTTTGAGAAAATTCTTCAACATGTTAAGTGCAACATTTGACATGTTCTATGAACCTGAAGCATTCTGATATATTCATTTAATCGATTGACTTCCACCATGTTTTAGAGTGAGCATTGATTTCAAATACGTTTCAAAAATGAATCTTTCTTTCATCAAAATTTGATTTCATAATGCATTACCATGATTTGAAAGAACATTCAAGATTTGAAATAATTTGCATATTTCATTATCATTCTTGAAAAATCTGATCTCATTCATGAACTATGAATTGATAAATGCTTATCTTTATAGATAAGATTTTCTATGCTCAAACTTACATGTATTTTATCAATGACATCTTTTTTGTGTTTACAAACTGTCATTGAGAAATAACATTCTTGGTATCATTTAGTTGTTACCCTATTTGATTCATTGGCCTGAATTTATTTGATTGGGTAAAACTATGTTTTGATATTTGATTTTGATATACTCTTTGCTCAAATATCATATGATTTAATTCTATAAGAGCACAAGAGTTTATTATGTCTAATCCTATGTGGACTCAAGATTCATTGAGTACCAAAGAACATATATTTTTGTAGGAGATGACTAACATGTTCTGTTGTTGGATACAAAGAACATAGGCAAACAAAATAGACCATTTCAGTGGCTACGTTTGCAAATTCTGTGACATCACTACTGTGAATGACAAGATTAGGCAACTCTGCGAATTGATCAACCGAAACTTCAAGGTCTTATCTAGCAAGAGGCTTAGATCAAGATGATACAAGAGTGTACTAGCTTGATAAGAAAAGCTGTTGGCCACATAAACTTATCCTTATGCATCAAATATGGGAGTTCCTCAATATTGATCACATCATCAGATAATGGCCAGCCCGTGATGCACCTATGGATTACAAATGATTATGACTCAAGTAATTACAATATTACTTGAGTGAGGTATTGTATTTTGAAATAATGTTCATATATCATAATCATTTCTATGCTCTCGCATTACTCACAGAGGCTAACTTGATTTTGTTCATTCAAATTTTATCTTACAAAGTTTAGCACGAGAACACTTAGTTTTAAAATGATCCTTATGCTTTAAAAAATTTTGTTATCATAAAAAGCATAAGTGATTTCTTCATACCAATTTCAAGTCCACCCATGTGAACTTGAAAGTTCTTAATTATGAGATACAATGTTATGTCCACTGGAGTTAGATGAATTCCAGACATCATAACACTTGGTATCACATTATTATTTGGTATCATTAAAGGGAACTTCACATTTTAGTCATGCATTCATTAAGGGGGAGCTTCACATTCACATGTGTTTTATACCTTAAAAGCTCATCTTCTTTGAAGAAAATCCTTTTAGGCAAACTCATTTGCATTCATTATGTTTTATTAGTTTTGATGATGAGTTAATATCATATTTTCTTTTCACTATCTTGATTTGAAAAATATCATTTAGAAAGGAATATTTTGATATCTAGTTGCACTAACAAATCTCTCTTGCAAAGAAAGTTTTTAAATTTGTAGCGGGAGATTTTGTTTTGTGCAAGGATATTCTTAATGGACTACAAGGAGAAACTATCAAATTGAGGAATAATGCTTTCACATTCCATCATTGAAGCTGAGATATGCATAGGTGATGTATGAAGAAAAGGATGGAAAGAAGTCGATCATATGAGATACAATTCAAGAAACTACTACTTTAGTCTCATTTAACATCTCAAAGGCTATTCGAGCACATCACATGATTTCAAGGCCAAGCAAATGGACTTCATCGATCACTCATCAATTTACAAAACCAACATGAGCATTTCTAATCTCTATCTCTTTATATTCAGCAGAAATTTTGCACATGTTTGGTATCTAGATGTTTTAAATGTGAAAGATTTCATGAAAATCTCTCCAAATTCTTTCAAATTTGTTTTCATTAAAAAAAAAATTCCAAATTGCTTCATATTTAGAATGAAAACACTTTCAATCTGAGAGAGAAAATTAGTTCTTTGACTCTTTCTAATCTGGTTTCATATTTGTCTCTCTACAAGTATTTCTTCCTTACTTCAAATTTTTGCTAATGACAAATAAGGGGAGAGAATGGCAAGAAAAATATGTTGCATTCTAGCATCTAATGTATTTTCATATTCATACATATTTTTCTTATAGTATTTGCCATCATCAAAAAGGGGGAGAATGTTGGTTATGATTAGTTTTGATGATGTCTTATATAGATGCCATTCTTAAGAGCAAAAAGGTTGCATACTACATTTACATTCTACTTGCACTAATTCTTATGTTTAATGTAGATGTGAAGTATAGAATGATTAGGAGAAGAAAAGAAGAGGAGATATTGAAGAATGTAGAAGTTGTCAAGAGAATGATGAGCCCAAGCTAAATGATGAAGAATGATCAAGATAGGAGATGGAAAATGGAAGAACTTGCTGAATGGAATGAAGATATCATTATCAAGTTCTAAAATTGATCCTAGAAGTCTCCATGATCAAATGGAAGTTGGAATGACTCAAATCGAGTTAAAAACAAGGAAATATAAGGTTCGAATGATCCAACTCGAGTTATGGGGTCCAACTCGAGTTAGAGTGCTTCGCTATAGTGTTTTTGGGTTTTTGGACTGACCCAACTTGAGTTATGTATGATAACTCGAGTTACAAAACATTTTCAGATAGGAGTAACTCGAGTTACCACTTAGTAACTCGAGTTACGTGCAATTTCAGCAACTCTGTTCACCTCTGTTTCGCGTTTCAGCTGGCGAGGTCTGGTATTTTGATGATATCTCACAAACCAGGAATCGGATTGAGTGAAACCAGTGGCATATGAAAATAGACTCCCAATGCGTCATTGTGAAAAATTTTCAAGCCCAAAAGAGTTCAGATCAAGGAACTATGAATTTGACAAGTTGGCACATCAATTAACGTCACTCAGCAGATCAAGCTTTGATGTTTTGAGTTTATCTCACAAACCACACATCCAAATGAGCTCAAACCAGTGGCATTTGAAAGAATACATAAATAGATTTCTAGGGATAGGTCATTTGCTATATTTAGAGTTATATTCGAAGAGATATGGTTTCTGGAAGTTTGCCCATGTTCTGAAAGAAGACAGAATGCAGCAATGTCAAGGTAGACACTCTGGAACAAACAAAAGGTAACAACTCGAGTTATCACTTAGAAACTCGAGTCAATGAAGTGTACTTCCAGTTTTTAAAAAAGCTTCTCGTGATATCAATTTTTAATCAACGAGGTAACTCGAGTTATCGATATAACTCGAGTTATAGGCATATCGAAAAAGTTCAAGCGATATAAAGCAACTCAAGTTCTTGGTAGCAACTCGAGTTAGATTATTCACAATTACTCTCTGTCTGATTTTATTCATAACATAACTCGAGTTATGGAGTGTAACTCGAGTTACATAATTCAAGGAAATTTCGAAGCTTTTACGTAATGAAGCAACTCGAGTTACTCGATGCAACTCGAGTTAAGCAATATGCAATTTCTTCTATGATTAAGTTGCCACATTTGCAACTCGAGTTAAGGAATGTAAATCGAGTTACATCATTGAGATACTCTTTCGGAATTGAAATGCTTTAAGTATAACTCGAGTTATGGTAAACAACTCGAGTTACATATATCAATTTTGAATTTCATCGTCTCGTAATCGAAATCTTATCAATATGCTTTGGGTACTTAATATTATTGGTTCTTATCATTTCTAACCAAGATTAATTAGTTTGCTAGTGTGTTTCAGACATGATTATCAGGTTTAAACTTCAAATTACCATAAAGCAAGATTATGTCAGAAGCATTAAATGCAAAGCAGAGACATTCACCATTTTGGCAAGAAACCTTCTGAGAAAGGAAAAAAGCATTTTTGTTCCCGAGACAACATTTCGAGCGTATTTCAACGGACAATTTGAATCAAGAATGTCAACGGAGAATAACGGGCAAATGTCGGAAGCATACGACGAGACGAAGCAACGTAATCTCAACGGTCATATTCATTAATCTCAACGGCTCACTAATCTCTCCTCAACGGTCATAAATTGCAACTAACTATAAAAGGAGAAGCATTCAAGATAGAAGTGGTTGAAGACGAGGGCTTACACTGTCGAAATGCCAACATTCTGAATCACACGTTTATCTCATACACACTCTATTCTCAATGCCTATATAGCTTATCATAGAAGAGTGAAATGATTTATATTGTACTTCGGTGTTTATTCATTCACTTCGAGAGAGAAGATTTATCTCGTAAACATTCTATCTGAGAGTTACTCAAGATTGGGTGATCTTGAGTGGGAAACCCATTGTCTTGAAAGTAGCTTGTAAGGGGAGTGAATCCTAGTGAGAGGGTTGCTTCGAGTACAGAGTGTGCAATCAAGTGGGTGCATTGATTACAGCTTGTAAGGGGGAGTGGATCCTAGTGAGAGGATTACTTCGAGTACAAAGTGTGTAATCAAGTTGAAAGAAGATAGTGGATTGAAAATCTCAAGTGAAGCTTGGGGATTTGGACGTAGGTCAAGGATTGGCCGAACCAAGTATAAATCTCTGTTTGCATATTCTCTTCCCTAAACTCATACATTTCCGGTATATATGTTTGAATGATTGACTATTGCTTTATTAAACTATTTCTATCATTCGAACTACCTTGATAAGTTTCGAAAAGATTTTCAAAGTTCCTAAAGTTTTATCATACACCCAATTCACCCCCCCTCTTGGGTGATAGCCAGGTCTTTCAACGATGTCCTCAGTAGTGCCTGACATCCTTGCCTACAAGATGGCTCCCACGAACCACGCTCAAAGCTTCGAACCAAAGCTCTGATACCACGTTGTCACGGTCTTAGACAAGTTCCACCCAAAATGTGCTGGCCTTAGCTTGATCACTCCCTTGATCGGCTAAGTCACCGAACCCTCACAAGTAGGCAAAAGAGTACAAAGACAAAGAGAACTTTTTAGAAAGAGAAGTAGACTTAGAGAGAGAAGCTCGGAATGAAAGAACTTGTATTGCTTTCGAATGGTTGACAAATGAGGTGGGCACCTCTATTTATAGCCTACCACCTCCTCAATGAACTACTAAGATTGATTACATCCGATGGTGGAGATTGGTTCTCCAGAACCTTCTCCCAAAATATCTAGATATTTATATTTACAAAGGAGTCTCTAGAATTCTCCACACAATTCTAGTTCTATGTACAAAGTTCTGCAACAATGAAGAATTCTCTAGAAACCTCTTTTGGAGTGTCTTGTGCACAAAATATCTGGCGTTCCCTATAATTCGTGACATATAGCTAACAAATGATTCATTCATTTAATTGGATTACACATTATTTCAAATCATGAGGCATCACCTAGCTAGGGTTCCTAGCTTGTCAATATTGGACTATGGCTCCCCCTCCTTTTGATGAAGTCAATGAGGTGTCATTGTCTCTTGAGCTGACCCTTATCTCGACCAACGGAAAAGGGTGATGCCAAGGGCCCTAAGAATGTTAAAGTCATCCATTATACAAGGAGTGGTAGCATACCGCGTGGTATACTTTCAAGAAATCTCCCATCACAACCGTCCATGAGGATAAAAAACAATCAATTACTACTATGACATGTATATTTTATTCTAGTTCATAAGCATGGTTCCAAACGGGATTTATAAAAATAATAAAAACACATCATCTCAATATTCATTAAGATAATAATACTATTTCAAAGTATTCATTGATATATATTAAATCAATATCCATATTATTTTCACATAACCATTTCATGAAATACTCAAACAATATACCAACACACATAACAAGTGGAAAGTGTGGTTACTACCAGATGGCCTTTTTGATTCTTGAATTGGTTCCCAGTCCTTTGATCATCCCAAACTGATATCAAATCCTATAATTACATAATCACAGATGAACTAGTTACCACTTATCTGAACTATTTAGTATCTCAAGATACTATGAAGTTAAACACCTACATTGACTTGAAGTGCTTTTCTCAACCCTTGAAAGTTAAATTTACTACCAATTGCTTTTACTTTCCTATTTTCACATTGGCAACCTATACTGCTAGATTTTTTATTTTTTTTCACTTATCTTTGAAAAATCATAACTTAATCTACAAATGTCCAATTGAGGTGGTTCCAAAGGCTGTACGACCCTTATTAAGTCCAGATTTAGGAAAAAAATAATGTTGCTAGCCAAATGGACGCACAACATTCCAGAAACCTCAATCAACCAAACTGTTCCAGAATCCATTCTAGTTTCAATGCCCAAACTTCAACAATTCATATCTTACAATATCTTGACACAAATGACACATATTGTAATTAAAGCTTAGTATGTATACTACCATCCTAAATTTTTTTATAACCATTGGACATCATTTGGTCGATCAAAAATATGACACACAGACTATCTCTTGAAGATGAATCTAGCAGCACTACTATATTAACTTCAATCTTTGGGTTTTCAATCCAACCTTTCTAAAATCATAATCACAACCTATTCCCATGCAATTTCGTATGTAGAATCCATTTCTAACATCAAATTTATCAAAATCCAATCCCTTCTCTAGGAACAGGTCTGGTCGACTTTAAGGTTCTCAGGCCAAAGATTTAGTTTTCTCTACCGATGCTTTCAGAATCGATTTCTCACCTTTATCCCACACAACTTTTTATTATAAACTCATTAGAAGCATCAAAACTAGAAAAATCATACTCTTTCATGCTTAAACGGGCCTGGTCGAAATCAGAGCAACCTCAATAACCCAAGAAAACCTCAAGATATTCAGTTTAAATCGAAGCTTATGCGTACTTCTACTTGATTCCATAACCAATTCTTGATTTCAATAGCACCTCTACCTTGTAGACAACACCGAACACCTCTGATCAAGAAATTGAAACCGTAGAAATGTTTCCCTCACTGAGAGAAACAATGTTAGAGAATATCTCGGGAGCTAGAAACACCGAATCGGAGGTGAAATCTTCTCTGGAGTATTTTCTCTCTCTTCTTGCTCTCTCAACTGACCTCTCTCTCTCTCTCTCTCTCTCTCTCTCTTTTTCTATGTTTGGCCTTTCCCCTCTTTTCCTCCATGTTGGCCGACTTAATGATGATGAGAAAGGAAATAAGAGAAGTCAAAGGCTTGTTAGGCAAGCCAAGGAACAACTTGCCAACAAGTAAAGAGAACTTGGCTAACAAGTCAAAGGTGAGTGGCATCTTGAACAAGCCAAAGGGAGGAGGTGGCATCTTGGAGGACAAGTCAGGAGGAGGTGAGGTGGCACCCTATGTGGGGTCCACACCCTACTAAACTCATTTGACCATTTTACCCTCTACAAGACTCATTTTCGCATAAGAGTCAAACTAGAAGAATTTTCAACCAACTTTGAAAATCCATATCTCATTGTAAAAATATCCAATTTTGGTGATTACAAAGGCTATGTAACCATTATTAAGTATATTCTTAAGGAAAAATACTTTCCAATATCAAACACACGTGATTTATTCCAAAATCACCAATCATTACATAATGATCTAGAAAACGTTCCAGATTCAACACCAAACTTCAAAAATGCATAACTCATTATGTACAGGTCCAATTGACCTATAGACATATCAAATTAAAATTTATCATGCCTACTAAAAATCTAAAAATTTTTATAGCCATTGCATATCATTTTCTCAGTTAAATGCACATCACAAACTAATTGTTTTCTAGAACCCTAATCTGCCAACATCAATGAAAATTCCCTTCATAATATTTGTCACACTTCCCAAACTGGGCTTAGTTATCTACCTGATACAGACTTATCCTCAAGTCTTTAGGCTCAAAAATCAGAATATTACAAAACAGGTATCACAAAAGACCAATATCATATGAGAATGTAGGAATTTTAGTAAGATTAAAGCGATAATGAGTTTCATGGCAAAGGAATTTGAAAATATCATTTTTTAAAAATGATTTTATGATGAAGTACTACTAAAAAAATTATAATGTGAAATTTAAACATTATCTTGCTAGATAGAGTTGGGTCTTAGGTGCTTATTGTTGAAATATTTTAAAATAAAGAGATGTGTTTTTTGTAAAGTCATGTTCATTAAATGAATATATTTATATGAAAAGTTATGTAAGGAGTTATAATACTAAAGGTTAACAAGACTATGTCTCTTGAATTTATAGATACACATATGGAAAGTTGTAGCCAAAGAGGTGTGGTAGCCACCACTTAGTGAAAAATTGTGTTGTGTTTATGAGGAAACTATACATAATATAAAGATATAATTCTTTATAGGTATGTTCATGAATCAACATATGGGTCATGAATCTTATATATATATATATATATATATATTGCCTTTTGTTTGAATTAATGTGTGCAATCCCCTTTGTTGTGGAACTGAATAATAATATTTTGTGGCATAAAACGAAACACTCAATATTCAAGTCAAAGGTTTATTTCTCCTCATTTCATAAAAACTAGGCAAGGGTTTCGTATTTTATACAAAACTTTAAGAAATGAACCATTTATTTATGACTATGACTGTTAGTTCTTTATGTGTTGTGATGATAACTAACAATTGTAAACACAAGATGAAGTTTGTCTTTGGTAAGTTGAAAAACTTACTATCAAAGACAAACTCGAGTTTTGGTTTCAAAACTCGAGTTTTGGTTTCAAAACTTGAGTTTTGAATTGACAAAGAGTAACTCAATTTTAATGAACTAAGCAAAACTCTAGTTTCCATTTGGAAACTCGAGTTTTGGTCTTACAGAGAGCACTCCAAGTTTTTCACATTTAGACAAGACTCCAATTTTCACCACACGAGACCTTCAATATTTTTCGAAGAAGTCAAAACTCCAGTTTCCATTTGGAAACTTGAGTTTTGGTCATACTGAAAGTCTCCAACATTCTAAGCTTATGAAAACTGCTAGTTTTGATATGGAAACTCCGAGTTTTCAGTTTGCCATGAGTTTTCTAAGTTTTCTGAGTTTTGAAAAAACTCAAGTTTTGGTTTGGAAACTCGAGTTTCGACCTAGCAGAGAGTTTTCAAGTTTTACTCAGTTTTCGAAACCGCCACTTTTCATGGAAAACTCCAGTTTTGATTTGGCATAGATTTCTCAAAGTTTTCATACTTAAATGGAAACTCGAGTTTTGTTTTGGAAACTTGAGTTTTGACCAAGCCAAGAGTTTTGGTCTTTTTCAATGTTTTGAAACCTCCAGTTTTGGATGAAAACTCTAGTTTTAATGTTTTGGACTAAAATTCATATTTCATGTTAAAAGTCCAAAACTCAAGTTTGGAAATGGAAACTCGAGTTTTGAGTTTCATTCAAAAACTATGGTCTAAAGCTCAAATCGCGACGTTCCTCTCTCGGAAGAAGGAAACTCGAGTTTTGATATTAGTGCACAAATGACAAACTCCAGTTTTGATGAACAAACTCAATTTTTCATCACAGAGTTTGAAATTCAAATATGACGAATTTGTGAAATCTTCTTGTTTGATCGTAATACTTCCTATCATCATTCATTAATATTCCTAACTATGTTAACCACTTTGTTAGTGAGTTTCAGATAATTTAAAGGATATTAAATGAAGATTTGAACTAAAGCAAAAAGTGATGTCAAGCATATTAAATACAAAGTCCGTAGAAAACTTGCATCCTTTTGGACAATCATTTCACACACATTGCAAAGGGATTATGTTTCCTTTCCCCATCCACATCCAGTAGCTGCTCTTCCAATGGATTAAAAGTCAAGAAGTCAAGCACAAACATCTGTGCAATTTGGATTAACCAAAAGTAGTGAGAGAAGAAGACCAAAGCTTAACCTAATCCTTGCTTAATGAAGGCAACGGTCATATTGAAGATTACAACGGTCATTTAATGCTCTCTTGATATAAATAGAGTTGCATTCAAGTCTTCTCAACAACCAATCTGCTGAAAACGAATTGCATTCAAGTTTACCAACTACTCTTTCAGTTTTCACTTGTAAAGTATCTTTTGATATATTGATCTTCAGTGTTCATCCTTATCTACTCTTAAAGAGAGTTTCTTTATTGAAAATCATTTATTGTAAGAATCTCAAGTCAAGAGACTTGGAGATTAGATTATTGATTGCAACTTGTAAGGGGGAGTAAGTTCTAGTGAGAGAATTACTCTTGAGTTACAAAGTGAGTAATCAATTGATATAGTGAAATCCCATAGTGTTTGGGGACTGGACGTAGGTCAAGTGGTTGGACCGAACCAGTATAAATTCATTGTGTCTTGCTCTTCCTCCCTTCTCTGTTATACCCTATTTTCTGTATACTAAAACGAGTTTTAAAAGAATTTTAAAATTCCCAATTCACCCCCTCTTGGTGATTTGCTCCACTTTCAATGACTTCCTATGAATTTTATATTAATTAATAAATAGTCACATGCTACGAATTTATGGAAATTAATTATATAAATCACATAATTTTGAAGGAATATATATATATATATATATATATACACACGGTAGTTACGATTTGTTTAAACCTCTCACACATATTGACTGAACCAGAAATGATTTCAAATTTTATATAATTTCATGTAAAATAAAATTTTAAGAAAAAAATTGTTAAGAAAGTCTTATATTACAAGAGTTATTATTACGCCTAAAATGTCATGTCCTTAAATGGGTGCAACTTTTCATTGACCATGTAAGATAAGTAGTACACTGGCTTTATTTGAGCAAGAACTATGCATGTTGAGATTGCACCTAAGTCTTTAAATAAATTTCAATTACTTTTGTGTAATAGATGTGGAAAATGGTGAAAAATCTCTAATTAAAAATTTTATTGATAAGAAAGATCTAATATATTTTTATATGGGATGATTAATATGTAGGTCTTTTTGGTTTCAACAAATTTATAATCAGGTTCTTTTATATTTTTTTCCTTTTTATCAGGTCCTTTTGATTTTATTTGTTTTTAATCAAGTCCTTTTATTTATATATATATATATATATATATATATATATATATCAAATTCTTATAGTTTCATTTAATTATTAATTACATCCCTATAGTTTTTATTTATTTATTCTATTAAATATAAAGTTATTAATATTATTGTATAGATAATAATGTTTTGTAAAATGTAAGTAATTATAATTATTTTCTTTCAATATTATTTCAAATTTTTAACTAGACATATATTTATATTATTTAATTTATAATTATATAGTTGGTATCATAATTATAAAATTTCTATAAAATAATATAATTATGATTAATTATTCTAATGATATTAATTATTCACACGCACAAATTTATGATATTAACTATTTTTTTCTAATTATATGGTTATTCATTTAAATTTATTATCAATATTTATATTTTAATGTGATTTATTTAATTAAATTTAAATTAAATTGATAAATAAAAACCATAGGGACATGATTAAAAATCATGTAAACCTATGAGAGCCTAATAAAATAAAAATAACTACGAGAGACTTGGTTAAAAACAAGTGAAAGTTTAAAAACCTAATACAAAAATTATAGAGACCTAATTAAAAATTAGTTGAAATTATAAGTAATTACATATTAATTATCCCTTTTATATATATAGTAAGTTCGATATTTTACGAGTGTTCCATTGGTACTAACATATACCTCAAAATTTATAGTTTTGCGAAATCTAAATTGGCCTTTTATTCAAAACTCACGATTTCATTTCTCCAAATGCATATACTGTTAGTTCTCGGTGTTTTGATGATAACAAATACTAAGGTTTTGATTCAGAAATTATTGCCCAAGTAAGAAGTATTCTCGAGTAGGAGTCTGCCTCTACTCGAGCATACTCCATCTAATAGTGTATTAAGTAATTAACAGAAGCCTTATTGAGCAAGACATTCTTTGCGCCCGAGCATGGTCAAGCTAGAATGGAGAATACTCTCTGTCAAGCTGCTGCTCAAGCTGCGGCTAAGTAACGCTCGAGCATGGTGCCTGAGCAGAGGTAAGTCTATTCTCGAGCACTATTGCTAAAGTATCATTCTTTCTTTCTATTTGTCTGATTCTCGAGCAAGGTTTCTATGTTGCCCGAGCAAGATGCTCCAGCAGAACTATCAGCTTGCTCGAGCAATCACAAACCTCCATCTTAAATGCTCTATATCTAAGGTATTCTCGACAAAGTCTAAGGGTTGCTCGAGCATGCTTCTCGAACATAGTAAATTTGGTGCTTAAGCATACATATTTATTTTCATTGTTTCTACTCTGTCTGACTAATGCTCAAGAAAGTTCTCAAGTCTACTTGAGTAGTTTACTCAAACACAACATAAATGCTGCTCAAGCACCAGCAACAAACTCTTCTGTTAAACCTGTATCAGTAAGGAATTCAATGTTACTCGAGCAATAGAAATTCAATGCCCAAGCATGGTGCTCGAACATAAGCTCGATATTGCTCGAGCATAAGTGACTTTCACTTTTGCAAAGGCAATTTTCACATGTCTGCTCAAGCATCCAAGACCATATACCCGAGCATGGTTCATCGTCTATCAGAATGCACAGTAATCATGAATAAATTAATTTGAGTTATCATTCATATTTATATTTAAATCTCATTTATATTATTTCTAATCATCTCTATGAGTGATTTGCAGTGGATTAACCTTGTTCAAATTGAGATTAGCCAAAAATCCGTTCGTCGGGTCAGTAGCATTAAATGCGTCTCAGAAACAGAGCCAACATTCAGAACTAAACCTCATGGCAAACGAAAACATTCCTTCGAGGCATACTTATTCCGGCTATTATTCTGAGTCACCCTCTGCACAAGAATAGTTGATGGCGAATGCATTTAATGAACCAACAGTTGACTGTAGCTAACAGAATCGATCTGTGCCTAACGGAAGTTTTAAAGAGACTCAACGGCTACATTCAAAGCTTCACAATGGCATTAATGGCGGATGCTATAAAAGCTCACCATATTCAATTCCGCCACCTACCAAAACTCTACACATTTAATTTAAACTTATTGCAATCTACTATTTCATCTGTTTCATTAATATCTTCGGATATTTCCTTGTACTTCAGTGATTATCATTTATTTACTCAGTGGGGAGTTCAACACTATTTGACTATGTGCTTAGTTGTTTATATCTTAAGGTTGTGGAACCTTAAGTGTGGGTGTACGATTAGAACTTGTAAGGGGGAGTGAGTAGTAATGAGAGGATCATCCAAGTACAGTGTGTAATTGTAACTGTTTTTGAAAGATAGTGGAAATCCTAAGTATTTTGGGGACTGGACATAGGTGAAGAGTTAGACCGAATCAGGATAATTTCTTGTGTCCTTCTGTTCTTCTCTATGTCTCTATCTTTAGTGTTCTTGATTACTTAGCGAAAGAATTTTTGTAATCACCTATATTCACGCCTCCTCTAGGTGATATTCCATATTCATTTGGTATCAGAGTGTAGGTTTCTCAGTTGGGTTTAACATCCCGAGAAAGATCATGGAAGGATTATTACCTAGCGGTGCTTAGTCAACCGACCACTTGGCTTAGTGTTGAACACTATTCATTCGAAAACAAAGTTCAAAGTGTTTATGTTAACCACGGAGCATAGTCTCTGGCAAGTAATAGAGAATGGAGATTACGTTCCCTCAAGGATTGAAGGGGGAATAGCCATTCCTAAGTTAGAAGAAGAATTTGATGAGAATGACAGGAGAAATATAACACTTAGCAGTAAGCTGTTTTGATGTTACAAAGTGCTCTCAGTCAGCGAGAGTACTTTCAGATATGCAATCTGTCAAGTGCTCAAGAAATGTGGAAGGCTTTGGAGATAGCATATAAAGGAACCTCCGACATAAAGGAGAATCATATCAACACTCTAACAACTGAATATGATCTTCTTTGAATGAAGACTGGAAGAGTCCATTTCTAAGTTTCAACTTCGTTATACTCATCTGATTAACCAACTTGCAGCTTTGGGAAAAATATATGAGCAAGGGCCCCAAGTTAGAAAAATTCTCAATATCTTGACTAAAGATTGGGAAGCCAAGGTCACAGCTATTGAAGAAGCCTGTGGCGAATCAATGACTTCAGTTGCTGCTCTATTCGGAAGCCTATTTGGATATGAAAGCAAACTCAAATTCAAGAAGGGCTTGGATGAAATCAACACCAATAAAAGCAAAGGTGTAGCTCTCAATGCTGTGAAAGAGAAGGAACCTATAGACAAAGATGATGATAATGACGATGACGAAATGGGCATGTTCGTGCGAAGATTCAAGAAGTTCTATAAGAAAGATCAAAGTTTCAAAAATAGATTCTAGAAAGCAAGCTCAAGTAACAGACGCGACTTCAAGGATAAGGATCAGGTCATCTGCTACGAGTGTGAAAAGCTGGGGCATTACAAACCTCAGCTGAAAGACAAAGAAAAGGAGAAGAAGAAGAAATTCAATTATTTCAAAAAGAAAGCCTATGTGTCTACCAAATGGGGAGACGGTTCCTCAGACAAAGAAGAGAATGAGGAAGAAGAAGAAGTCGCCAATGTTTGCCTAGTTGCAGAAGAAGAGCAACCTGAAAACGACAAAGAGGTATATGAATCTGAACCTTCCTATGATGAATTACTTTCTAAGTACAATGAGCTACATTCTGAATTTGAAAAACTTGCGAAAGAGTTTATTGCCTCAAAGAGGAAAACCAAATTGCTTGAACAAACTAAAGATTTATTTTCAGTTTCAGTTTGTGAAAACTTAGTTTGCGAAAAATGTCCTGATCTTATAAACAAAAATTCTTATCTTACAAAAACACTTGAGAAATTCACTAAGGGAAGTGAGATGCTCAATGTAATTTTGAAAGTTCAAAGGTTTACAAATGATCGATCAGGGATAAGATACAATCCTATTTTTGACAAAAAGAAAGGCAAGAAGAAAACTGGTGAAAAATCTTATTTGAACTACTTTTAGAGATCTGTTCATACTTCAAATCCATTCACTCATTGTAATCACTATAACAGAAAGGGACACAGTACCTCATCTTGTTTTCATAAGAAGGATAGGAGAGATAAACATGTTGGCAACTATCAGTGGGTACTTAAGGGAACCTATGTTCCTAAGGCCCGAGCTAACCCCAAAGGACCCAAGAAAAGATGGGTATCTAAAACTTAATCTCTTCTGATTTGCAGATATGTTTGCGAGTATCAAGAACCAAAAAATGGTATATTCTCTTACCATATGGCCTTGGATGTAAGTCTTCACGTATTTCCATTTGTGCCAATATGGAAGATTGAAGAATACAGATATCTTTTTCCATATATTTGTTTCTTTTCTACTCTTTGTAGTCTTACCGAAGATGACACTGATATTTTTCACCTTTTCATAAACTTGCTCCCCAGTTAATGCCATTGGAGCATCTTCAAACTCTTGGCCACCAAAAAAGGCCTTCTTTAATCGACAATATGGGTGGCCCCGCCTAAGAAATCTCCTATGTCCAAGATAAACGGTCTTTCTTCCATGTTGAAGTTGATGATAGCATGTGCCTTCTTCACATATTGGACATGCTTTATAGCCTTTTACATTATACCCTGACAAGTTACCATATGCTGGGAAGTCATTTATAGTACAAAATATCATGGCTCGCAATTTAAAAACCTCCTTCTTGAAAGAGTCAAAAACATCAACAGCTTCTTCCTACAACTCCTTCAAGTCTTCGATTAAGGGCTCAAGGTAAACATCAATGTCATTTTCGGGTTGTTTTGGTCCCAAAATCAACATAGACAGCATGATGTACTTTCGTTTCATGCATTACATACGAGATAAGTTATAAACAATCAGGAGTACATGCCATGAACTATGTATGCTGCTAAGGCTACCAAAGGGATTCATGCCATCTGTGCTCAAGGCAAGCCTAAGGTTCCTAGGTTCTTCACCGAAGTTAGGAAATAAGTGATCGATTTTCTTACATTGAGAAGAATCAACCAGATGTCGAAGCTTTCCATCAGAAATCCTCTCATCTACATGCCACCTCAAGTTTTTTGCATCATTTTCATTAGCAAACAACCACTTGAACCCTGGTATGATTGGAAGATACAACAACACTTTTGCAGGCCCTTTATTTGACTTGTACCTTGGGGTTTCACATATCAAATAATTCTGCTTCTCTTCAAATTCTTTTCTATACAATATGCAATCATTCGGGCATGCATGGATCTTTTTGTACTCCATCCCTAGTGGACAAAGTATTTTCTTAGCATCATAGTATTGATGCTGCAACACATTATCATCCGGAAGCATGTCCTTAAAAGCCTCAAGCATTTCAGAAGTACTCTTGTCGCTCTATTCATGACGTGCCTTCAAGCTTAGCAATTTCAATACAGGGTTCAAAAATTGGTATTTTTTACACCCAGGGTATAGAGGCGTCTCTGCATCTCTGCACATATTACCATATGCATGTGATTGCTCAAAAGCCTCTTCTCCTACGTGACAAATAATGTCCTCTATGCGATCATCCATATCCGTGTCATTATCATCAAAGGTCACTTCCCATGTTGAGACACACTTGACATTTTTTCACCATGCCATACCCATACTGTACAAGTCTTATAAAATCCTTCACAAATTAAATGTGTGTGTATAACTTCAAGACTTAATCGCCTCTCATTTAAGCATTCTAAACAAGGGCAATAAAACTTTTCACTATCATCATGTGCATTTTGTTTAGCAAATTCTATAAATTCCCTCACCCCATTCTGATATTCAACACTCATCCTTAAAGCATCTATCCAACTGTCATCCATAATAGAATTCCTATAGACGAAAAGATTTAACATAGATAATCCGAAAAAATTGAAACTTGCATATAAAATAAGCCAACTCCAAATGCATATATATGCTCAATGTCGGTTATGTCTTTTTTTTTTTTGGGTTTTACGGAGAAACTTGCCCATTAAATGCATAACGAAGAATCACTTTTGGTCATAAATATCACAGTGAATCCAAGAAGAAAAATAAATGCATGACGAGAAAATTAAATGCATCGCATGAAGGTCTTGTGGACTCACCTGTAGCATATAAATTCAAATGCGTTTGTTGAGTCTTTCTTCTCCGGCCACGAACTTTGATGTTGCAGACAACAAGAGTAACCTAAAAACACTTGTTGGTCAGTTGGGTAGGTCTAAAGTGCAAATATAATTTTCAAAATACAATATTCATTAACAATAGAGGAACCCATAAGATCATTTCATCGATTTGTTCAACTCATGAAAAACCCAAAACGATAAGCAGGAAAATCATAAAGTTATATAACCGAAACACCTCTTACAGCTTGGTCTATAGACATTTAGCTAAGGAACCAGAAAGTGATTGTCGAGAGAGCAACGCGAAGCAGCGACAAAGCAACACACAAACACTGGAGATCACAGAACCTGAGTTATCACTTTTGGTGTGATAAGAGAAGTTCAGAGAGGGAAATTTAATTTTCTGCACGACAAATACATTTTAGTGTTTTGGATTTTATTAAGACAGGTTAATTATAAAGTATCCAGTCCTAAAGATAAACATTTTATTGATTTAATTTTAAGGATGGGGTTTATAACTCGGTCCTATATTCATTTAATTTTAAGACCGGAGTTTTATAAAATAAAGGAAAATTGGTCCTAAAGAATCCTCTTTAATTAACCAAACCAAAAAAAAAAAAGAGGATTGGCTTTGGCAAGAGTAACAGCAATTAAATGAATAAAATAAAGGAAAACTGGAGAATAAGCTTCTTTAATTACTGGAGAATATGAACAAAAAAAAAAGACACAAGCTTAGTTCTTAATGCTTTATATATTACTGGAGAATATGCATGTACACAAGAAAAAAAAAAAGAAAAAAAATTGAACATTATCAACGACAAGAATCTGACTAAACATCTTATAGATTATTATCCTCCAATGCCTTGGCGATATCGGCGTCAGTAGCATTAACTTCCCACCAGAGATTAGCAAGTTCCTATCTTATTCGCATCAGCCATAATGCATCATTAGAGGAAAGAAGAGAGGGGTCAGCGGTAGGCGCGTTGGGGCCATGAGGTTGGAGAGGGGGAGCAGGAACATCTTCATGGTTTGAAGGCTGGAGGGGGCTTAAAATCTCTTCATCATCCGAAATAAGAAGACGGAGGAACTCAGCATAGACAGGGTCGCTGGGACCAGGAAGTTGGGGAATATTGGTAGAAGGATGGAGGGGGGATGCGACAATCTCTTCATCATCCAAAATAACAATGGGTCCAACGACCCGAAACTCTTCCGTCACAATAGGACGTACTCTCACTTGAGGCACCCCGTATAACGATCTAAGGATGGCACGAGCTTCAGGAGTACCCCTACGAGCGGTTATCTTGTATCTAACCATGGTTTGAGCAGTTGGGGCAGAGAGCTAGGTAGGAGGAGTTAGGAGGTAGTGAAGAGTTAATAAGGGCAGAGAGGTAGTGTGAGAAGTTAATAAGGGTAGAGAGGTAGTGTGAAGAGTTATTAAGGGCAGAGAGATACACAATTGACTATGAGAATGAATGGGATTCAATTGGTATAAATGAATTTAATGTTTTTACTTTAAGAGCGTATTTTGAAATATCTAGTCCTACAAGTCTATTTTTTTTTTCAATTCAATTATTTTTAAGATCGACTTTTTGTAATATATCCGATCCTAAAAGTCTATTATTTTTTCAATTCAATTACTTTTAAGGCCGTCCTATTATCATATATACAGTCCTAAATTTCTTTTATTTATTTTTTCAATCAATTCATTTACTTTTAAGACCGGCCTTTTATCTTGTATCCGATCCTAAAATTCATTTTTTTTTTTCAATTCAATTTTTTTAAAGTAAGAACAAAATATTACTTTTAAGAATGGATATTTTACAATATCTGGTATTAAAGGTTCATTCTTATCAAATTACTCAGATAGCAGAGTCATATCCTTACACTCGGTTCAAATGAATGATTCAAAGTCTCTTTGGCTTCCACCTAAACTTCCCAAGTCCCAACTATGCATCTCCTCGTATTCTGAGGAACTATGCGTCTCCTCGTTAAAGTTTCCGGTGTTTCATATTCTTCATGATGAGTTCTCTATTTAAAGTCATTGTTACTTTACTTTCTTCACATTCTTCTCCATCACTTCTACAACCTCCACGGCCTCTTCCACCGTAATGGCTGCTCCACTAGGTCCTCCTTTTCTCCTCCTCCTCTTGGACCTAGTGGAGTACCATCTTCGATCACATCGACCGACATCTCCGCTTGTTCCCTCAACAACAAGCTGAACATGGTACTCCACACAAATGACGTGGAGTACTATCCTTCTGAAGACGACAACGATGGGGAGGATTGATGTTTTATGTTTTTTTAGTCTGTAGTACTGCTGCCCGGAAAATTAATAATAAATAAAATTTTTATTTCCATCTTCGATCGCATTGTCGTTTTCATTATCTTTCATTTTTTCCGACAAAAAGGAAACAAACAAAACATTGTCATCGGATGTGATCAATATTAAAAATTCACAGAATACAATGTTAAGACCATACAAAACAAACAAAAAACATCATTTACTATATTCGAACAAATACATTGACAATTCTTCTCAAGGTTGGACCATCGTTGTTGTTGGTTTTACCTCGCCTAGATTTGATCATTTTCAGTGTCCTTTTCATTATCTTCCTTTTTTTTCGACAAAAAGAAAAAAGATAGAGAAAAGGGAGACCAATAATGCTGCTCAACATCTGGAAAGGTAAAAATGATGACAATGGTGGACCTATCTTGAGCAGAACCTCGGTTGTCTTGAACCCCAATGCATTATCTGAAGCAAGCAACATTTTTATATTTAAACGAAGTCTTTTAAGACCGGACTTTTAACAAATATATAGTCCTAAAAGCCTTACCATATTTTTAAAAAGACGTTTAGGACCGGACGTTAAATAAATATACGGTCCTAAAAGCCTCCCCATATTTTTTAAAATTAAATGAAGACTTTTAGGACCGGACGTTTAACAAATATATGATCCTAAAAGCCTCGCCATATTTTTTAAAATTAAACGAAGACTTTTAGGACCGGACTTTTAATAAATATACGGTCCTAAAAGCCTCGCCATATTTTTTAAAATTAAACGAAAATTTTTAAGACCGGACTTTTAACAAATATATGGTCCTAAAAGCTTCGCCATATTTAAAAAAAGAAGACTTTTAGGACCGGACTTTTAATAAATATATGATCCTAAAAGCCTCGCCATATTTTTTAAAATGAAAGGAAGACTTTTAGGACTGGACGTTTAATAAATATACGGTCCTAAAAGCCTCGCCATATTTTTAAAATTAAATGAAGACTTTTAGGACCGGACTTTTAACAAATATACGGTCCTAAAAGTCTTGCCATATTTTTAAAATTAAATGAAGACTTTTAAACCAGACATTTAATAAATATACGGTCCTAAAAGTCTCGCCATATTTTTTAAAATTAAATGAAGACTTTTAGGACCAGAATTTTGACAAATATATGATCCTAAAAGCCTTTCCATATTGTTTAAAATTAAACGAAGACTTTTAGGACCGGACTTTTAACAAATATACAGTCCTAAAAGCCTTGCCATATTTTTAAAAATTAAAGGAAGACTTTTAGGATTGGACGTTTAATAAATATACGGTTCTAAAAGCTTCACCATATTTTTTAAAATTAAATGAAGACTTTTAGGACTAGACTTTTAACAAATATACGGTTCTAAAAGCCTCATCATATATTTTAAAATTAAACAAAGACTTTTAGGACTAGACTTTGAATGAATATGTGGTCCTAAAAGTCTCGCCATATTTTTAAAATCGGATCTTAAAAAAATATGCGGTCCTAAAAGTCGCAAAGATTTTTCAGAGACTCATACTGCGTATTTACAACATCCTGTCATCAAGGTACAAGCACTAAATAGCTTTATCCACCATCCAATACATTCAGCAACTCAAAATGGACACTAGAAATTTGTTTGAAAAAATAAACAAATATAATTATTGAATTATGCAAATTGTGCAATTGTTCATTTACAAAAGATTATTGTTGCTACAACATTTATTTACAAATGAATTTCGGACATTAATTATTGTTATGACTTTGAGAGTTCATACAGATATTCACAAAACACTTTGCGTATGTGCTCGATATCATCATCAGAAAAGGGATCAGCACAGGCAAACCTCTGTAACATCAAAGATAGAAAGTGAATTAACTTGCATGCATATTTCATATGTAACATTAAGCCAGAAACTGAATTCAGCCATAATATGTAACATCAAATACATTTACCTTTGCAGTGAATTTAGTCCTTCCTTGCATGATAATATCATATATGTGTTTCAAGACGTACGGGCCACATAAGTTGGACCCCTTTGGTTGCCGACGGGTCTAAAAAGAACAAGAAATATATATAAGAGCATATATAGCTTACTTACCAAGTTCACAAGGCAGTGTGCCAATGTACAAATATGTACTAACCTTTGGACAGAGCCATTTAGGATCTTTGGCATCATACGTATGCTTTTTTTTACCTGGATTTGGAAGGTCCTCATGGCACTATCATCAAAATCACAAATTTATCAATAATAGTCACTGAAAATTCACAACAGAGATTTCAGACAAGATAATCAAAATGACATGCTTACTCGTTCATGGTCTACATCAACGTAAGCCTTGGACTCCTGTGAGTGGAGCATAAGAAGATCATTGTATGCTCCTCCATGCACATGAGGACCAACTGCCAGTGGTGGCTGAAAATTCACAGCAGACAAGTACTTAGTGATATATGTAGCAGAATTAAGTGAATTGCATACAAGAATTGTGATATGTACCTATGGTAGTATGGAAACAAGTACACATTTTTTCTCACTTCACACACCCTCGTTGATATGTACTGTTGTCTCTCCACCAAGGGTGTTTTACTTGCATAGTATGGGCACAAGAGTCCAAAATCTTTGCTTCTGCCCTGTTGTTCCAATTCATCATGCATGAACCTACAATAATGACATCAGGGAATTAGTATATATGTATTTTTGTCTAAACAATGCATTTAAATTATGTACTTATAGAAGAAGATACTTACTTTAAAAACATTTGAACAATTGCATTAGTAAGCTCCGTTCCAGGAAGCAGCAGGGACGTTAAATCATCGAGGTCAACAAAAATCGGTTGAATATTAGGGAGGCTTACTACTTCATTGATAGGCCACGATTTATATTTAAAATATCCATTGGATACCATATCTAATATTTTTTCCTTGGAAGTCAACTTAGTTGTGTCAACAACTTCAGTGGATGGAGCTTGAGGAGGGCATGCAACTTCAGTAGGGGATGAGGCTTCAGGAGGAGTAAAGACATGTACAAGCTTCATTGGCCAAGAGATGAAGGTTCCCTTCACATCACTCATAACCTTCAGCTGATCAGTTGGGAGAGGGAGAGGTGCATCAATGATCACCTTTTCAACTGACACTCTGACTTCATCATTAGCCATTTGTTGGTGGTGTATAGTTGATCCCAAGTTGTGGATAATCCCTTTTGTAACTAATCGTCTATGAGGTTCTGCCACATACAGGTCACAAGGTTGCTCTGACTGTCCAACAATGCAGCTCCTTCTAGTGCTCTGCTGCATAGATGCGGGTGAATGTGTGAAGGGAACACTGGTCTCTGGACGAGAGTTCAAAAGTAGCATCATTTTATCCATGTCCTCCTGCATCTTGCTCATCTGGGATTGAAACATTGTAGTTAATGAAGCTTCTTTAGCCGCTGCTTCCTCACTAAATTTGGCCAACGTCTGTTCCATCTCCTCTCGGGTAACCATACTTTGTTTATGGCATTTGGATTTACCAAAGAATTGCTTTAAGCCTACCCATCCTTCAATCCCCCTTACACGCCTCGAGTGATCCGGTTTTCCGGTCGCAATGGTCAAAACATCATTCCTCCCGTTGGACACAAAAGATCCCTTTGCTTCTTTCTTTTTAAGATCTTCTTGTAAGATACAGATAACGAGAAGCTTAGTAATGAAACATGTTTAGTAACTAAAAAAAATAATAATAACGATACTTACAATTCTTTCAGCAACTAGACGAGTTTGTTCACTCGTGTAGGCGCTGCTTGGCTTTTGCCAAATATACAACCATAACTCCTCACGACGAATTGGAGATGGCGGATCATGTATCGCAGAAGGATTGGATTCAGCTTCATCTTCCAATCTCTTCCACTTGGCCGCCATCAATTCTTTTTGGATTTTCCATATCCGCGAGAAGCTCTATGTGGGCAATCATTCTTTCTCTTGATCTCTTGTGCTTGTTCCCTTCTTTTATGTGAATCAGGATTGAAAACAACTATTAATTATGAATTCTAGTCATCTCACTAACCGAAATTAGAGAACTTCTGCTTGATATGAACCTCAAACACTAGTCAAATTCATTTAATCAAGTTTCAACATTTTATTTAAGGAAGATGTAGAATTGTAGAAGAAATTGGGAGAAATAGAGGAAAGGGAGTTGCAGAATTGCTGTCAACTCAGTCAATTCATTCATTCATTCTAACTAGTTCCTACACATATTAGACTTACCTCTTATATATAGTTGGAGGCTTGACTCTTAAGCCCCAATAACAACTTGCACCGAACTAAGACATGCTCCTCTGGTGCCATTATTATTTCCCTAATTACCTACTTATAGTATTTTACGTTTTCACGGTTTACATATCAGACTTGCATAGAACTAAGACATGCTCCTCTGATGCAGGACAAAGGATGGAAATGTATACTTCTATTCACACACCAAACCATTTAACTAACAGGATTAGATGAACACAATAACATTCACATATCCACACAGGTTAATAAGAAATAAAAGGGAAAACAAAACTAAATATAAACTCAACAGAGCTTCAGGAGTGGTCCATAGCTGAACAAATTGTTGCCAAGTTTGTTCATCAAGAAATGTGTACTTGTCCCAAGGATTAGGGCGAGGAGGCTTACCAGCTGGAACCTCGGCAAAAATATAGTTGTTAGCTAGATAGGTCTTAAACTTCCTCCAACGATCAGCACAATACGACAATGTCTTGTCTTTCAACTTCTGACTGTCAGGAACAGTGTATGTAAGCCGAAGAGTGTCCCAAATAGGATCCTTTACTGTGCGATCATCGACATTTTTCCACTCATCTTTCAAGATGCTAACTTTGCTACGTGCTAGATAGCCGACAAAACTATTATATTTGTTTTTATTAGGACCGAAAGGTTCCAAATTTTTATCAAACTGAATCTCGAGCTTTGACCCAGAAGTCCGACTTAGGGATACATCCATCATTCGTGTGCCTCTTCTACCACGGCGTGCAGGACGATTATGAGGCTGACTGTGAGATGAACAGGGTTCGCTCTAGCTCACACCAGTCACGCCAGTAACTGGCGTTGCAGGAATAGGATAGAATATTTTTCACCGTTATTTTCAAGACAGGAAGAGAGGAATGCCTGAGCAAATGAGAGAGTAACAGAGGCTAATGGTACATGGGCGAGGAAGAGAGGTAATGCAACAAGAAGGGTTTCGCAACGTGAACAGAGGTTCTTCAGTGAGAGTAGCGAAAGATTTCGCGCGAAGAAAAATATATTTGGCGCTTTATTTTTAAGACCGGACATAAAACAAGACGGTCTTAAAATGTAACATTTAAGACCGGTCCTAATAAAACTCCGGTCTTAAAACTAATTATTTTTTTTTTAATTTTCTTCTATATTTTATACTAGCCACATTTTAAGTCGGTCTTAAAAGAATAAGTTTTAAGACCGGCTATTAAATATATGCGGTTTTAAAAATTTTAGACCTTTATATTTAAATTTTTCCTTATTATTTTGGACTACAGAAAATATAAGTTCTATTTGTATGAGATTTCTCTATAAAGTAATTGATATTTCAATTTTTTTAATAACATTTTTTTATGTTTTATAAAACTTAAATAATATATTTTATGAAAAAAATGATCCGAGATAAGTTTATATTTATAAAACTTTTTTTTCGCATTGTTATATTATGAGACTATTGAGAGTTTCAAATGGCTCTGAGACTTTTTTGTGCGCACACAAAATGTAGTGCCATCATGTTTGATTATGTGATTACCATGGATGGTAGTGAACAAGATCATAGTTTGACATTTGATCCTTCAATAGAGGCTATTATCTGTAGTTGCAAAAAGTTTGAGAGGATGGAGATATTATGTTGTCATGCATTGAGGTATTGAATGAACGTGATGTCAAATTACTTCCCCATAAATACATAGTAAAGAGGTGGACAAGAGAAACATGATGTGGTGTAGTGTATTGTATCAAGGGAAACAAATTGAAGGTGATCATATAAACAACAAAGGTCAAATCAATATAGAAAATCATGACCCTTACTTGTTAAATTATCTCATGATGCATCAGAATATTCAGAGGCATTCTCAGTTATTCGTGAAGCTGTGTTGGAACTAAGTAAAAGAGTGACTGAGCTTTACATAAAATACCCATCACATAATGGTCAAGGTTATAAGAATGGTGAGGGAACCATGATGGTAGTAATGATGAAGGCAAAGTTGTTGGATTTAAAAAAGAGATATGGTAGAAATATAAGTAAATAGATTAAGAGTTGTGTTGAACTCGATCCAAAAAGACAAGGAATGAAAATCTCTAAAAAGCTTCCTCAAGCTTCACAATTATGCTTTTTGATCGGTTTAATTTTGTTACATATGCTTATTATATATTTATTTATGTCTTTGCAAATGTGTTTTAGGGGCACCATAATCAACCTCATTAACATGAGACATCAACTCAAGTACCATATAATAATATGATGTTGGCTAACTCTCTGAATCAAGTCACTTTACATCGCTTGGAGCATTGGAATGATCAGCCAAATATATAATGCTGATAAGCATGAAGTAAAATGATAATGGCAATAAACAATTTAGTCACTTTTATCAAATTATGAAATTTCTTACATAATACATATCATTGTCTCATCTCTCAAGAGAGTGGAAACTTTCATGACTCTGGCTATTACATTCATTAACACTACAAGAACACATCGTACTACCATCTAAAGGCAAAGATTCGCCGTTCGTGGAATCGGATTGCAACTCTCAAAGACAGTGAAGGGAATTGGGTTTTAGACAACTTGATTTTGGCACACATGGTTAGAGAGTTTTTTGTCTCGCTCTATACTGCTTCGATAAACAACCCACAATCCTATGCAACACAAGGTATCTTTCCTTCGATCCTTCAACTTTCTTGGGAGCTTTTAAACTCTGATGTTTCCATTGATGAAGTTAGAAAGTTTTGTTTGGGATGAAGTCACTTAGAGCCCCAGGACCCGATGGCCTACATGCCTTATTCTTTCAAAGTCAGTGGGATGTTGTTAGCCCTTCCCTCTTTAAAATGATCACGGACATGATTCGCTACCTGATCAACTTCATCCTCCTCCACTCTACATCGTGCTGATTCACCCTAGGTATCGATATCTTTGGCTTACCCAAGAGGACGTGATTCGCTACGATCAACTTCATTTGTGCATTTTACGCCACACACACTGACAAACCCATCAACTCTCTCGGCAAAATAGACACCAAAAACCTCCTCATTGTAAACTACGACGACCCTGCATCCTCTACTTTGAACCTCATCACAGAGTGCCTCATTAATCAGAGCTCAGTGGCCATAGTTAATCCAGACGGTCAGTTAATTGGTGAGATCTCACCCTTTCGATCATCTGAATGTCGGCAACGAGACCACGGTGGCGGCCACAGCCACGGTCTCTGCCGGCTATCTGATGGCCTATATTGACTGCGACGGCCCACCAAAGGACCTCATGCAGCTGGTGAAAGAGAGGCTAGAAGAGCAGAATCTTGTGGGTGCTTTGGAGTTGATGGAGGAAGAATCAAGGCTGTCTTTGAGTTCTTGGCCATCATTTACTTCAAATTCTTTTGATGAAGATGGTTTAAGCTCATCAGTGAAGAACGGAAAGCATGGAGGTTACTCTGCTAGGGTGGTGAGGAGATTGGAGGCCACGGTTTGTTACCCATGCAGCTCGTTGGTGGCTGTGATGATCCAGGCTCTTGCTCACCGTGTAAGCTACGTGTGGGTTGTTGAAGAAGATGGAACCTTGACTGGGATTGTCACCCTTTCTGGCATGTTGAAAGTTTTCAGAGAGCACTTCAAAGTCATGGGACAACACGGACGGACTAAAACACACAAAAAAGTGAAGATGAACACAAGAAAAACAACACTGAAGATGGCTGCATAATGTTATCATTTTGAATTTTTTATTGAAAAAACTGTTAGTCTTTCTTGGGTGATATCCACAATGATTTTAAAAGTCACAAACATTTGACTTTTAAACCAATTGTTGAATATTTTTAATGTTTACGGATCTTAATAGGTAAACGAGATGGAAGATGCATTCCCTGTGAAATTCTTAAACAAATTATCTAACATACAATGAGTAATGCAGTCATAAATTATTTGGGAGAATCACTGTAGAGGCCCATTTAACCACAATTAGCCCAATAAGGGCCCCAAGAATCTGATTTTCCCGAGAACAAGCCCTAGGGCCCTTTTTGACATGTGAATGTTAAATGAAAAGACAAGAAAGCCCCTAACTAAATTTGAAAAAGGAAGGGGTTCGATTTCAAAACTCTCTCTCTCTCTCTCTCTCTCTCTCGTTTTGATTAAATCTGTTGCTACTCGGTGTTTGTTTCTTTACGTTTGGATCTCTCCACTAGATCGCTTCAATTGTTTGGCGTTTTTCGATCGAGTTTGGTGAATCTGTCAATTCCTGTTCTTTGTCGATCTGCTTTTCCGAAGGAGGAAGATTCCAATCGTAAGTTTTTCTAATTTTGGGTTTTTGTTTTCGCTCGATCTGTGTGTTGCAATGGAGGAAGGCTGTCCTTGCTTCTTCGGTTCTGATCTCGTGAGACGACGCCGGAAGGGAGGTAGCTTAAAGAGAGAATTTGCAACAGCAAAAACCATATTTACAACAGACAAAGCAACATTTACAACAAACTTTAAAAATTTGGATTTTCGTTCAAACTCAAGTCCTAAGCTTACAGAGGGCATTTACAACAGAAAAAGCCACATTTACAAGATAAAAAGCCACATTTACAATAAACTTTAAAAACCTGGATTTTTTGCTCAAACTCAAGTCCTAAGCTTAAAGAGGGAATTTGCATCAGCAAAAGCCACATTTACAACAGAAAAAGCAACATTTACAACAAACTTTAAAAATTTGGATTTTCGTTTAAACTCAAGTCCTAAGCTTACAGAGGGCATTTACAACAGAAAAAGCCACATTTACAAGGTAAAAAAGCCACATTTACAATAAACATTAAAAACCTAGATTTTCTCTCAAACTCAAGTCCTAAGCTTAAAGAGGGAATTTGTAACAGCAAAAGCCACATTTACAATAGAAGAAGCAACATTTACAACAAACTTTAAAAATTTGGATTTTCGTTCAAACTCAAGTCCTAAGCTTAAAGAGAGAATTTGCAACAGCAAAAGCCATATTTATAACGAGACAAAGCAACATTTACAATAAACTTTAAAAATTTGGATTTTCGTTCAAACTCAAGTCATAAGTTTGAGAGGGCATTTACAACGAGAAAAAGCCACATTTAGAACATCAAAGTTCGAACGGGTAAGTTAAGTTCGAACGGGTAAGTTAAGTTCGAACGGGTAAGTTATAATACCTAACGTTTGTACAAGTTGTTTTCCCTTTTTGGGGTTTTTGAAATTTTATTTGGTATTTATGCGTCATTCTCCCTAAAAAATATTCAAAGACACAATTTGTACCCAACGTTTACGAGTTTGATTTACCCGTTCGAACTTTGATGTTGTAAATGTGGCTTTTTTCTGTTGCAAATTCCCTCTTTAAGCTTAGGATTTGAGTTTGAGCAAAAATCCAGGTTTTTAAAGTTTGTTGTAAATGTGGCTTTTTATCTTGTAAATGTGGCTTTTTCTGTTGTAAATGCCCTCTGTAAGCTTAGGACTTGAGTTTGAACGAAAATCCAAATTTTTAAAGTTTGTTGTAAATGTTGCTTTGTCTGTTGTAAATATGGTTTTTGCTGTTGTAAATGCCCTCTGTAAATGTTTGCTGTTGTAAATATGTTCTTCCCTGAAGTACTGGTCATCTTTAATTATAATCTGCAACATAAAGTGAGTATTAACAACTTTAACAGTCACATTAACAACTCTAACAGTCACATTTACAAAAATATCATTTCACCGTTTTCACATTCAGTCATTCCCCCTAACAAACAGATCTCCCTCTGTTTCCATGCCCCAAAACAGAGCAACCTACAGCGTTTTAACATTCATCTTGTATTAACAACTATATCAGTCATATTAACAACTATATCAGTCATATTTACACTATATCAGTCATCTTTACAACTATCCCATTTCAGCGTTTTTCAACCAAGTGTAGCTTCATCCCATGCACCTATTCCCACTTAAAAACACATCTTTCTCTCTGTTTTCATGCCAAAAACAGAGCAACATTTTTTCCACTTAACCCAAAAATGATTAAAGACCAACTAGAATGGTGATAATGATATCTTGAGCAAAATCTTAGTATTTCTTACCTTTTTCCTATCTGATTATAACATAAATTTGGCCAAGGTCCAACTTTTCAGCCACCCAACCTTCAATTGAAAAAAAGGTTCAGCAACAGCAAATTCATGGGTAGATGAGTTCAGCCTATAACGAAGTGGATGATTGGTAATATAGATGTTCTCTCCCTCGCTGAGTTGAGCAAAATATAGGTTCAGAAAAACCCAGCTATTCTCTCCCTCACGTTTGCCTTATACGATGGTTTCTTCTCTTTCTCGTGTGGGCGCCAAAACTGAATAATGCGTCTGTTCACTTTTTATTTCCAGACTTGTTCCTTTTTGCTTTTTAAATCAGGGGTGTTTTTTTGGTCTTTTCTTTTATTCATTCAATCCCAATCAGGGCCCTAGGGCCTGTTTGCGGGAAAATCATATTCTTGGGGCCCTTATTGGGCTAATTGTGGTTAAATGAGCCTCTACAGTGATTCTCCCAAATTATTTCTGGGAAGTACAATATGTTGGTTCTCGAAGAGATTTTGATGATTGCCAACAATTGTAAACAAAGAATGAGGATTTGCTCTCGGATGTTGAAAATCCGAGTGAGAGCAAACCTCGAGGTTTCGAGAAAACCTCGAGGTTTGGTCTTATGAGGAAGTGTCAAGGTTGTGCATTCCAACTTAGGAAAACCTGGTTTCACAAATAAATGTGAAACCTCGAGGTTTATTGAGAAACCTCGAGGTTTTGATCTTCCCGAGAAAACCTAGTTTCACACCAAGTTGTGAAACCTCGAGGTTTACTTCCAAACCTCGAGGTTATGCCTTGGCGCTAAACCAAGGATTTGAAAATCATTTGTGAAACCTCGAGTATTATCAGAAACCTCCAGGTTTCTGTCTTCCAGAGAGCTAATGTTTTCCAGCGAGTTGAAAACCTCGAGGTTTCCATAGAAACCTCCAGGTTTGTATTTTTGGGTCAAATCATACAACCTTGTCATTTGTCCAAAACCTCGAGTATTTACTAAAACCTCGAGTATTGTGGCAACCCGAGAGCAAATGATCTTACACTTATTTGAAAACCTCGAGGTTCCTTGAGAAACCTCCGGGTTTGGCTTCATCGCATATTTCTTTGGGTTTCACACATAACGTGAAACCTCGAGGTTCCTAGACAAACCTCGAGGTTTGAGGTAAACCCAAGGAGCCTTCGTAATTGGAACATTATAAACCTCCAGGTTTAATTATAAACCTCCAGGTTTGTGGTTTTTGATGTAAAAACATGTTCAAGCTTAAATGAGCAAACCTCGAGGTTTGTGAACAAACCTCAGGTTTCGGTCCCTGTTTGAAATTTGAACTTAATGATTCTGCTATACCTTCATGTTTGATCTCAATGCTTTCCATGATTATTCCTTATTGGTACTGGATATATTTAATCCTCTTTTTAGTGAGTTTCAGACAGGTCAAGTAAGTTTTACTGAAGGTTTAAAGTAAAAGCAAAAGTGATGTCAGAACATTAAATGCTCAACCCAGAAACTTGCATCCTTCTGGTTAATCCATCTGCACACGGTTGCAAAGCATTAAAGAATGATTACTACATCAAGCAACATCCTCTCCAACGGATTAATTTGCAGAGAGTCAACTCTGACTATCCAACCAGCTGGACTAAGTGAGTTTCAGAAAGAGAAGAAGACCTAAGTAGCTCACAACTTCTGTGGATCATCTCCAACGGTCTGATTATTAATGCAACGGTCTATTAATCTTTGTCTAGCTATAAATAGAGCTGCATTCAATTCTTCTCAACAACTACAACAACGAAAACGCACAAGCATTCAAGTTTCTAAACTACCTTTCGTTTTCACTTGTATTCTGTCTTTTGACATTATAAGCTTCAGTATTTATTATCATCTACTCTTAGAGAGAGTCTTTATCTGTAAATCATTTATTGAAAGGAATCACAAGTCAAGGAGACTTGGTGATTTGGGAGTTCATTGATTACAACTTGTAAGGGGGAGTGAGTTCTAGTGAGAGAACTACTCTTTGAGTACAGAGTGTGTAATCTTTGTGATAGTGAAAAACCCAGAGAGTCCGGGATTTGGATGTAGGTCAAGTTGTTAAGACCGAACCAAGTATAAATTCTCGTGTCCGACTATTCTTCTTTCTACTGTTCGTTCATCTGTTTTTGTTATCTAAAACAGAGCGATTTCGAGAAGATTTTAAAATACCCAATTCACCCCCCCCCCTCTTGGGTATATAGCTCCACTTTCACAATATGCTTCCCTCATCCTTTTACTTTTTAATTGTTTTAATGGAGTTTGCAACAGAATATCCTACAGTGCTATATATCAGTGACTATAAGTCTCTGTTTCGCCAGTTGTTCACATGGAAGCTGCTCCTCCTGTCCCTAATGGACAAGAGGAGTACTATATATCAACTTCGTCGGTGCTGGTAGAGGAGAAAGGTGATGGTGGTGTGAGAAAAGGAAAAATGCCGGCGGTGAGAATGGAGAAGGAAGGCCGATGGTGGTGATGTGAAAGAGAATGGGAGAGTTCGACGGATTTGGCTTCCATCCTCTTCTCTTCCTGTCCTCTTCCCATCCTCTTCTTTATCTCAACCGTTGGATCGAAATCTCAACCGTTCAGATTTACTATTTTATAAAAATATTATTTTAAATATTTTATTAATATTTTTTAATAATTTAATTTTTTATTAATATTTTTATAAAAGATTAAATCTGAACCGTTAATCTTTCAATCTAACGGTTGCGATGAAAAAGAGGATAGGAAGAGGATGGGAAGGAAGTGGAGGAGCCAACTCGAGCTCGACAAGTGGTAGAGAGAGAAGAATGGAGATGACAGTGCAAAGAAAGAGGCTGAAAATGATCTTATCTCTCTCCTCCCTGTACACATCAGCAACTTAACGGTCCACATACTCTCAATTAACATTTGTGTGACTTTTGCTCCCAAAATGTAACCATATATGTATTTTGGCTCCCAAAAAAAGCATATGGTGCTAGGCGCTTCCCAAGGTAAAGCACATGTGTATTTTTGCACATTTATCCTTGTTATTGCTATTTGTTCCATTGTCAATCAGGAATCAGTTTTCCGGCCTATCGGAGAGCTTGTCTCACTTAGGCGGTCTAAATGAGATCTAGATGGCCCTGATTTATTTATTTTTTTACTTTTTATATTTTCAAAAAAGTTATTTGAATAGGTAGAGAATCTAAAATAAAAATAATCTACGAACTAATATATTTTTTCAAAAAATGATTTTTTTAACTTAAAAATCATCAAATAAAAATATTAAATCTAGACGACCTAAATGAGATAAGATTCTCTGCCTATCCCAAGGATAGGCAGGGAAACCGGTTCCTTGTCAATCACACCTCTACAGCAAGTAGTCTCCTTAGGCTTGTCGAAACCATTGCTAAGATGGATTTGGATTTAGCTACGATCCACTTCTTTTCCCATCTTTTTCTCCATTTCAACCGCTAAATTGAAATTTGAATGATTCATATTTCATGTTTTCTAAAAATATTAAATTATTAAAAAAATATTTTTGTAAATCATTAAATCTGAACTATTTAGATTTTAATCCAACAATTGAGATGGGGAAGAAAACTATAGCCAATCCCCAACTTAGATGGTAGCTTGTACTCCTAGTATATATTAGCTAATGCATTCATTTTCTGCTAACAAAAAGGTTTAAGGTATTGAATTCTCTAAAAGTTAGTTTAGAATACTAAATATTATTAAGAAAAATTTCAACGTGTTGGATGGAATTTAAAAAATATAACAAACATGTCTAATGAAGAAAATAATAATTAAAATTTTCAATTGCTCAATTCGTTTTTTACCAGAAAATTTTTAATTTATTTAGTGTTACGTTCAAATAATTTTTTTATTTTTATGTATTAATTTTAAGAAATCTTGCACGCTCACATTCATGATGTTTTGGACTTTGGAGCCCCCCAAAAAAAAAAAAAGGGAAAATTACACTCGAGGTCCCAAGGAGCAGAGATATTTACAATTCAGTCCCTTGAATTCATGAAATTATACACAAGTCCCTAGGGACTTGTGAGTAATTATTTGTGGAAGCAAAATTACTTTTTTGCCCCAAGGAAAAATAGCCTCTGGACCTCATAATTGAAAAAATCCAGATTTACAACAAAAAATTCTATATTTACAATGACAAGTTCTTATTTTAACAACAAGTTTTGAAAGCCGGATTTTTTCAATTTTGAGGTCGAGAGAGGCCATTTGCAACAAGAAATTCTATATTTACAACAGCCAATTCCTATTTTAACAACAACTTTTGAAAAGGTGGATTTTTCAATTCGAGGTCCAGGAGAGGTCATTTGCAACAAGAAATTCTATATTTACAATGACCAATTCCTATTTTAACAACAACTTTTGAAAAGGTGGATTTTTTCAATTTCGAGGTCCAGAGGTCATTTGCAACAAGAAATTCTATATTTACAACAACTTTTGAAAACATGGATTTTTTCAATTACGAGGTCGAGAGGCCATTTGCAACAAGAAATTCTATATTTACAACAACTAATTCCTATTTTAACAACAACTTTTGAAAACCTGGATTTTTTCAATTCTGAGGTCCAAAGGCCATTTGCAACAAAAAATTCTATATTTACAACAACAAATTCCTATTTTAACAACAACTTTTGAAAACCTGGATTTTTTAATTCTGAGGTCCAGAGGCTATTTCTCCTTCGGGCAAAAAAGTAATTTTGCTTCCACAAATAATTACTCACAAGTCCCTAGGGACTTGTGTGTAATTTCATGAATTCAAGGGACTTAATTGTAAATATCTCTGTTCCTTGGGACCTGAGTGTAATTTTTCCAAAAAAAAAATCTATTTAATGCACGAAAATTACTAAAATATCTATATGTACAGGATTATTTTATAATATGTATCATAATACCTTTACTTATAAAAATGGGAATATTCCACACAAAAAATGCAGTTGAAAACAGGAAAAGGCAAATTAATACTACGAATTATCAAATCATAAGTTAGAACTTAGAACTGAATTAGTATAAATATGATATTTTTAATTCTGACCAAATGATTAAACTATTTTGAGTTAAGTTATGAAACATGAAAGTGAAGCCATTAATATAAAATATGATGTTATGAATATATATACAAATGTTATTATTAATCTTTGAAACTTATGTTCTCAAAATTATCTATGATTTTTAGGATATGAAGTTGTTAAACATGATAATAAAATCCTTAATGTAGAATATGATATTATTAATATAATTACAAATATTTTTATTAACCCCTAAAATTTATATCCTTATTTCAAAATATTTTAGTCATTTGACTACAATTAGAAATCCTAAATTTATAATTTAGTTCCAACTTAAGATTTAATAAATTCTTAATATTAATTTATCTTTTCTCATTTTTAACCGTATTTTTATGAAATTTACCCAATAAAAACAGTAGTGTCAGATTTTGGTTGAAAATTGTGAGCCTCTAGTCCCATCCTTCTGCTCCAATCGTAGGTGGAGATCATGAGCCCTATTAGCTTAGGCCTTAGGTCTTATGGCCATGTGTCCGCCAATTTCCCGCGTAAAATAATAGTTTAAAAAAAGGGTTTATATTTCACGAAGAAGATTTTATCACACATGAAATAGTATAACTCACATCTTTTTTATACAAAAAAAAAAAAAAATCAAACATGAAAATAATGAGATCCACATCTTTTTGTATCTATAATATAAAAATACACCTCTCCTATCACATAAAAAATATATTTGCCTTAAAAAAAACACCTGGGGCTTTACATTATCCAACAGCTTTTATATTGGACATCCGTCTCACTTGGCTTATTCCCTCTATTTTTTTAAATTATACTCCATCCGAGATTTTAATTAAGAATATCAAAATCACACTGATTAAAATGTTAATATAATTTAATTAAAAATTATAGATGATTTATATATGTATGTTTTTCAATTAGAAAAAATATTTTTACAGTTACTTATACTTTTTCTGAGTTTTTAATTAGATATGAATGTGTTTTTCTCTTTTAATTAAATTCTTTAATTTTGCTCTGTTTAGTACTATTAATCAAATAACTTTGCTCTGTTAACATCATTAGCCTTTGTATAAGGGTTAATTGTGGAAATAAAGCAATTTAAGGAATTAATCAAGAGAGAAAACACATAGAAATCAAATTAAAAACTATATTTATAAAATGTTTTTCGCTTGTTTATGAAAAAAAAAAAAAAAAAGAAGCACATGGGAGTTAATGAGTGAAAATAAGAATAATTTATAGAGAATGTGAAATCAAAGTAACTTATTGCAGAAAAATAATAAATGTAATACTTCCCTCAATGCATATGTAATAATATGTATATATATATATATATATATATATGGAGAGGGAGACACATAAATGTATTTAATAAGGTTTCAAAAAAGAAAAAACAGTTCAACATTTCCAAAAAAAAAAAAAAACATATACTTCTTCCTGTCCTAAATATAAGATATAATTGATTTTTTTTTTTTTGAGATAGTTAGAAAAGCTAATTAAACTATTTTAAAATATTTATATTTATTGTTTTTAAAAAAATTAATTTGTCTAACATATAAACTAATATATAATATAATAATAAACAATATATGATATAATTGAATCTTTATTTTCCTTTTTTAGCTTCTTCAAAAAAATCAACTATATCTTATATGGGATATGATACCATTTTTGTTCTTTACCAAATATTCTTTAGTTAAGTATTTTTTCCTTAGATCAGAATCTTAATAGGAGAGATAAATTATAAAGGTAGATGAGATTCGATCTAACGATGATAAACGTGGTAGTAATGTTGGTAGTAACAAAAAATGTAATAACAATATCCTATCCCATCTTATATTCACAAGTAACCTAATATTTATTTCCCGCCAACGAGAGATCATTGCTTATATAAGGACAGCACTGGATCATAGTTATTCATATCTCTTCCACTTCGTTTCCTTCCTCTCTCTTCTTTATATCTTCTGGCCTTAAACAATCTCCATCCTATCATCTTCTTCTTCAGCTGCATTGTTACAGGCACTCATTTACTGTGTTTCTCTTTATTCATCACTCACTGAAGCATTTTTCTGCGACATTTTTCCCCTTCATCTTTTCTCTGTTTTATTTTTATTTTTTCAGATGAGCTCTACCACAGAATGTTCAGGGGATTCCTTTTCGACCGAAGTTGCAATGCGAGTATTGATCGATCTCGATCGGGACTTGAAGTCAAAAGTTTATGCTTGGGCTGCTAGAGGCATCCAGAATGATCCTAATTTACTTGAGGACTTTCTTCTGTGCGCTGACAGAGAACAAAAAATTAAGTTCGTAGTCAAATATGCAAAAACAGAGGAAAAGAAAATAAAGAAACAGAGGAGGAAGAAGAAGAAAACAAATAAAAGGAAAACAAGATTTGTGTTTGGAAGAATAGTTCATTATTTCCTCCATTTTTAAGTTTTCGCATTTAAATATGTTTTTGTGTGTACTAGGAGCAGACTAGCATTTCTCCTTTTAATTGTAGCACTTCAAAGAAACTTGGATCCTTCAATTGTATAGTTTTGAATCAAAGGTAGCAGCATTCAGTGCAAAATTTTCCAGTCATTTGTGATTTTCCAGAAGCCTCATATCCTTGAAGCTGAAGGTACTCTTGTGATCAAAATCTTCGGCTTCAAGATTTTTATCAATTCAATGAGAACAGTAACTGGTGTTTAGTTATACATCTCCGTTTCACATTTTCTTCGTAAATCGAGATAAAACTAGTCTAGTTCATATAAACCGTAACTCATTGAAAAAACAATTATCACGGAAATCGCAAATACATACTGTTTGGGATAGTAATTATTGTATTTTGATTTACGTAAAAGTATTTTTTAATGCTGTCAACTCAAACAGCATGACGTGAAAGCGTTCAGACGAGGCTTGAGTTTGGGAAGATAAACAACACAGTGTAGAGAGGAGAGAGGATCTGTACAGATTGCACACAGAATATGGAAGAGTGGGTTTTAATTTGAGGAAATGCATTGCTCTACAAATACAACACTGCCAGCTCATTCTCACCCCTTCGACTGACCCTTTGAAGGTTTTCATGTCGTGTTCTGTTTTGGGCTTTGGCCGGGTTTCATTATTTTCTAATAAACAAAACATACCCAAATTAAAATTTAGAGCCGTTAAAATGGGCCGGGTCCGTCGGGCCGGCCCATTTAACCCTGACCCGTTATGAGCCGAGCCTCAAAAATGGAAGAGAGGTGACTTCAGGCCCTGCAGGGCCACGGGTTTTTACGGGGCTGGCCCGTTTAACCTGTCATTTTTTTTTTTTTTAATGTTGAAAAATTGAAGTGTGGGTAACCCTAAAAAAGCAAAATTCCATAATCCACCATGAATTTAGACACGTTTGATCGTGACTTCCTTTTTTCAATCCCAATCACCATGAATTTAATGTTGCAAATAACATATTTCTTCAATTAACCAAGACTAGCTTGCTTTGAAATGGCAAAAATTAAAAACCTCATTTATGAAAAAAAAAGAAATTTTAATTCTCGTTGATTGAAAAGCAAATTCATTTACAATACACATAATTTCTTTGTCCAGGCAACATTGTGTTTAGATGTATGGCACTAACTCGTACAACAAAAAATCCTAAAGAGACTTGGGAGATTGCAATTTTGAATGCATTCTCCAAAAATCATGAGGATAGTAATCCATAAGAATTAAGAACATAATTAGTTTTTGAGAACATAATTTGTTTTTGATAGTAAATTATAACAATTAAGAACTTAGATGCTTTTTATATTTTATGTAAGTTATTTGAGAACATAATTTGTTTTTGATTATGAATTCGTATTGCTTATTTGTTGGATAATTGTGTTTTTTGGATATAAATGTTGACAACATTTATTTGATAAATTAGAGCTTTAATTGTTGTAATTTACTAATTATATTTCTTTGAGAAAAAAACGGAGGAAAAATAGTTAAAATTTGAAATAATAATTTAGGGCCCCGCGGGCCGACCTCGCCCTGGTGCTCTCACGCCGGGCTTTAAAAAAGCTTGGTGTTTTTCTTACTCCGGGCTCGAGGGGTACGATTGATGGCTCTATTAAAATTTTTAATGTTCACATATTATTAACAAATATTTATATATTAAGTTTAACTTTAAAAAACAATAATGATTGAAGGTTCCTTTTTGTCTTTAGCTCCGATTAATTCTAATATAATGTTTTAGCTTCATGAATCTTAGTTTCATTGCTTAATTTAAATTAAGTCAAATTAAACAATCAAGTCAAGTTGAAATTGGGGAAAATTTCAATTAAATACCATTTGAATTTATAAAACCCCTAGAAGTCTCTCGAATTTGTAAAAAGACTAAGAGGTATTAATGACCTATAAAGGATATACAAATTCGGGTGAAATTATCATTTTATCCCTAGTTTTAAATAAATAAATAAATAATAAAAATACCCTCACCGAGAGGGCCATTGCCGGCCACTTAGGTGAGGGGGGTGGATTTTTTTTTTTTTTTTTTTTTTTTTTTTTTTTTAGTGGATGGGGGTGGGGTTTTTTTAAAAAAAAAATATCATATTCATTGAAAATGTGGGGGGTTTCGAACCTGCACACCCCCACACATCCATGGGGCCACTACCAGTTGGGTCACTTGGTTCCTTTAATATATATATATACATTTACAAATATATATATATATATATTTTTCTTAACATTTTTTTAACAATATTTATAAAACTTGTAACGGTATTTACAAATTCAATAACGCCATTTACAACTTTTTTTCAAGTTTATATTTTTTTTTCCTCTTTATGCCTCCGAGTAAAATAATAATAATAATAATAAATAAATTTTAAAAAAAAAAATCAACGATATTTACAACTTTTTTTCAAGTTTACATTTTTTTTTCTTCTTTAATGCCTACGAGAAAAAAAAAAGTCAACAATATTTGATTCAATAACGTCATTTACAACTTTTTTTCCTTCCGAGTTAAAAAAAAAAAAAACAAGAAGCAACGACATTTACAAAACTTGTAACGATATTTACAAATCAATAACATCATTTACAAATTCAATAACGTCATTTACAACTTTTTTTCAAGTTTACATTTTTTTTCCTCTTTAATGCCTCGAAAAAAAAAAAAAAAATCAACGATATTTACAAAACTTATAATATTTATAAATTTAATAACGCAATTTACAAACTTTTTTCAAGTTTAGTTTTTTTTTTCTCCTTTAATGCCTCTAAGTAAATAAAAAATAAAAATCAACGGTATTTACAAATCCAAGAACGCCATTTACAAATTCAATAACATCATTTACAACTTTTTTAAAAAAAATTGTAAAGAGGAAAAAAAAATGTAAACTTGAAAAAAAGTTGTAAATGACGTTATTGAATTTGTAAATACCGTTACAAGTTTTTTAAATAGCGTTGTTGTTTTTTTTTTTTTTCACTTAGAGGCATTAAAAAAAAAAAAATGTAAACTTGAAAAAAGTTGTAAATAAAGTTATTGAATTTGTAAATATCATTGATTTTTTTTTTTTTTTTTAATACTCAGAGGCATTAAAGAGGGGAAAAAAATGTAAACTTGAAAAAAAGTTGTAAAGGGCGTTATTGAATTTGTAAATACCGTTATAAGTTTTGTAAATATCGTTGAAAAAATGTTAAGAAAAATATATGTATTTGTTAATGTGTATATATATATATATTAAAGGAACCAAGTGCCCACTTAGCCCCATAGATGTGTGGGGGGTTGGGGTCCACACTTTCAATGAATATGATTTTTTTTTTTTTAAAAAAAAAACAAAAAAAACAAAACCCACGCCCCAAAAAAAAAACCTCCACCCCCTCACTAGTGGCCGCAGGCCACCGGCAACCCTCTGGTGAGAGTATTTTTATTTATTTAAAACTAAGTAAAAGAGTAATTTCACCGAATTTACATATCCCTCATAAGTTCTTGGTACCTTTCAGTCTTTTTACAAATTCGGGAGACTTCTGAGGTTTTACAAATTCAAATGGTATTTAATTAGAATTTTCCCTTAAAATTAAGTAAAATTCTAAGATCAATGTTAAACTTTCAAGTTTCAAAAAAGAAAAAAGATACTACGGGTTGGGTTTCTCTCCTCATCTTTTTTCTCATTATCTCTTGTCATCTTTAAATCATATCCATCCAATCAATCATAATACTACTTTAACATTTCTCTCCTCTTCCTAATCAACGGCCCAGATGAGGCCAATGAGGAAAGAGGAGAAACAAGATTATGAGAAAATCCTCTCCCCTAAATCAAGGGCCAAGTTTTGTTTATCTCTCAGCCTCCCAACATGTAATCCCCGTACATGAATTTCAGCAAAACAGTCTCTCTAGTCCCTATTCACTATCATCTAGCTTCTTCTATAATCTCCAAAGTAAGGATGATCAGCCGTATTTTCTCCAGTTAACAAATTCAAAGCTTGAGCACCTCAGCTAGGTAAAAGAAAACTATACAATTATCATAAGCTAGATGAAGATTCCAAGTAAAATTGCTTCATGTCACTATTCTCCTTCCACTCATCCCTTCACCCTCAAAAAGAAAATTGTTAGACAAAAGTTTATACTAAATAAACATCAAACCTGGATACTGTACGGAGGACTATGTAGAAGCATCTTCAATACGACTCAGGTAAGTCTTAAGAGTCTTAACCTTGTTCAGATGTTGGTATCAAGAAAAACCTTCAAGACGGTGAACTTCGTAAGCCATTAATAAAGTCTCTGCATTATGTCTGAACTTCAAAATATACTTCTTCAAGAATGTATCCTCACGCATCTCTAACATTTCAACGAAACTTGGATTCTTCTTGAGTAAATTTTCAGAGATTAACAGCTGCAAAATTCTGTACCGAGGAATCACCCTATCTTCCATGCTATACAACAAGATCATAGGTCTTTGAACAAGCACCGACTTGGGTAGCATAACTTCATTCAAGAAGAATTCATATCCAAACTTTAGTCTCTTCTCAGCTGATCGAAGCAAATATGGAGCTCTTCTAAACATTTGTAAGCTCTCATCTTTGGAAAACCCATAAATCTGATTTAACTTCAATCTTCTTTCAAATGCTTCAGTGCTCAAACCATGGACTGCAATGATTGCATGCACCAACATTCTTGAATTTACATGAAAGCCCAGGTTTACAGCCCGTGAAACAAGGTTTTGAAGCAGAGACTCCGGTTTGGTGAAAAGCAGAGACTGTCTTTTGAGTAGATATAAAAGCTGAGACCCAATGATCCCATAACTCTGAAAGAAGGCAACACTGCGCACAATTTTTTTGTGACTTGGGAGTATCGTGCCAATTCTGTGCAACAGTTTAACAAGATCTTTCTCATTGCAACAAATGTTCCTAATAGTCTCCACAGAGGGGGCCAAGGTTTTGTTCAAACTCGAAGTCAAAAGAGCTGACTTTGTGGATAGAAACTTTCCCAGCTCAGAAATATCAAAGCCCAGTTGCTGAAAGTACTCGACTTTTGGCTTCAGGGTTTTATTAATATCAGAAAACAGTATTTGGGGTGTTCGACAAACCATAAATTGGATATGAGCTTCAGTGAATCCAATCTGTTGAAAATAATTCAGCACGGTGAAGGGTTGTTGAGGGCACCTAGCATGAAAAGCTCGTTCTGAGACATAGACGGACTGAGTTTTTGAGAATCTGAAGTTTGAACTTAGGTAATCAACGACAATAATGCGTTCCTTTGAGGATTTAGTTGAAGAGACAGTAGAGGGCAGAGAAGCAAAGGATCTAGAAGTGATAGAGGATAAATTATTCAGAGAATATGAAAGAGTGGAGTAAAATTTAAGAAATTGCATTGCTCCACTAGAATGTGTTGAAATCATTTGCACCCGACATACATAAGAACACACACCCAGACTAAAAAGTGGAACTTTTATGTTTGTTCCCTTTGCAAAATGACCGCCAGGGAAACCTGATCATTAGTTACCACTAAAGCCGTCCATAAATAAAGCCATTGATGCCATTAACTAACTCCGAATGCCTGCTTATGTATTGATGTTTCTTGTGACTTGTTAATTGTCATTGTCTCCTGCAAGACATTCAAGTCAACAGAAGAGTTAATATGATGAACTAGCAAAATTTATTACAATATCCAAAACAACTTATAAGTGTAAAATCAGACAATTTAAGCCACATTCAAAATTTGAAATGCCCACAAATCCCTATAAAAGTTCTATAGTAAACTGCACCTAGTGAAGGAAAAAGCGAAGCCATTCGTGTGATTCACAAAATTACCTGCAACTAAGGCATAGCATAAATTTGCTTAAATGAGACTATTTTTAGCACACCCAAAAAAACAGAAATTATATTGTATCATAAATTCATAATAAACTAAGAAACCTTAACCATGTAGAGAAAAGTAGTTAAAGAATATGTGAATCAGATCAACAGCTCTGAATCAAATAAACTCAGTCATTTCAAGATCATCATAAGACAGTATTATGCATTTCTCTCCAATTTATTGCTATTAAAGAAGTACATGTCTCAAAGTCTGTTTAACAGCAAGACAGCCACAAAGTAAGGATATCCTAGGTACCAACAAAGCAAAATACTAAGTCAGAGACAATGCAACAAGGTATCATCCTGTTGTGTAGTGGCAGAAAGTATGAAGAAAGGAGATAAAAAAGGAGAGAGAATGAGATAGAGAAGAGAAGAGACGTGAGAAGAGAGTGTGTGATCTTAGTAATACTCAGGATAGTCACAATAGGCATAGGCTTCACATTACAGTTGCATTCTCTCGTGTGGGAAGTGTTTGCTAACGGCTGATTAACAACTATAACTGACTAACTACCTACCTCTTAACCCATTAACTAACATAACTTCCTAACAACAGTCTAACTCCTCTGTCTATTGTTATTATATTAATACATCACATCCAGTTCACAAGGTAACAATAACGAAAGTGCCTACTAATTCAACTCATAACCAATAGAACAAGAAACATAAAAGAAGTAAAGAACTAATTCAAGACCATACCAGCACCAATAATGCAAAACCAAAAGATCATAAACAAAACCAAGTTGCTAAATCATAACAAAACTAATAAAGCAAAACCAAAAGAATATATACAATAATAGAAAGCTAGTCAAATTATGCAAAATGAAAATCTTCCAACAATTAATTAACCGGTTATCTGAAACTTCTATAGCAGAGCAAGAGGTTCAATTGATGCAAAATGCAAAGCTTCCAGCAGATACAGACTGATTAAACTCACTAATGGCTAGTGGCATAGGTGGACCTATATTTTACACTCACTGGGGGCAAATTCTCCCGCGAAGCCTTTGAAATATGCATATCTCGTAAGCCAATTGATTCAGGTATAATTTGACGTTGATGCCTTAGTAAGCCAATTGATTCAGAACTAAATATTAAAAAGGAATTAACAAAATAACATTAACATTGTGATCTGTTAAGGAGGAAGAAGATGAGACCTGCAAAGTTCAAACGGACCTGGAGAATGGAGATGGAGGGGCAAGACTTGGGAAGGCCACTGACGGAGATGAAGACGAGAGTTGCGAGTTGTGACCGTTAGAAGGCTAGATCGGCCGAGACCGACAGGCTGAATTGCGTGCGACTCAGCGTCAGTCTCCGCGAGATCTGAGGCTTGATAGGCCGAGGAGGTGAGACCGGGGGGACTGGCGAGGCGAGCAGCGATTGTCGGCGCCGGCGAGCCGAGGGTGCGGGAGCGAGGCTGCGACCTCGACTCTGTATGGGCAACCCATTGCGTGCGTATATTTTTTTATTATTTTTTGCTCAATTTTTTTATTTGAAACCACTGATAAAGGGAGAGTTATGAACAGGTCCCAAGGAATAAAGATAATTACGCATAGGTCCCTTCAAATGACAAAATTATACAGAAGTCCCTAGGAACTTCTATATAATTATTCTATGTAATTATTTATGAAAGTAAAATTACTAATCTAACCTTCTTCCAATTCCTCTCTCTCCATTATTCTCTTTCTTCCTTCTCCTATCTCTATCCTCTCTCCATTTTCTTCTCTCCCGATAATTACGCACGGGCATGGACAATTCCTGCTTATAAACCAAAGGCACAACAACAAATTATGAGAAACTTGTAAGATTTCTTCCTTCAGAAAATCCATGGAAGGATCTCCCCAGAATTAATCCATGTAGGGCTGTTGCACTGTTGCCAGACATGTAAACAGATCAGATATGGATCCCAATGAAATAACATCTCTAACCATATTCACATGTCTCTTTATGATTCTGCTCCTGCTCCTGCTCCTGCTCCTGCTACTTGTTCTTATTGTAAATTTGGATTTACCTTACAAATTAAAGCCAGGTTTGTCTCCTGATTTATTATTTCTTGGCCTGGACAATCTAGGATGTTAAAATCTTGGGAGACAACGATGATCATAGGCCTCTGGAGAATGTAGAGCTTGGGATGCTCTGCAAGAACTTCGCCCTCACGGAAGAATCTGGATTTTTTTAATTCTGAGGTCCAGGGTCATTTCCAACAAGAAATTCTATATTTACAACAGCAAATTCCTATTTTAACAACAACTTTTGAAAATCTGAATTTTTTCAATTCTAAGGTCCAGAGGCCATTTACAACAAGAAATTCTATATTTACAACAGTAAATTCCTATTTTATCAACAACTTTTGAAAACCTGAATTTTTTCAATTCGAGGTCCAGGTCATTTACAACAAGAAATTTTATATTTACAATGACAAATTCCTATTTTAACAACAACTTTTGAAAACCTGGATTTTTTCAATTCTCGAGGTCCGAGGCCATTTACAACAAGAAATTCTATATTTACAATATCAAATTCCTATTTTAACAACAACTTTTGAAAACCTGGATTTTTCAATTCTGAGGTCCAGAGGCCATTTACAACAAGAAATTTTATATTTACAACAGCAAATTCCTATTTTAATAACAACTTTTGAAAACCTGAATTTTTTTAAAAATGATTAATTTCGAACAAAGCACCCTCTCGTTGTATCCTCTAGGGTTGGGAGAAGCAGGGGTTTGTGAATCTGCTTGAATTATAATCATCGACGAAGAAACAAACTCTCAATTTTGTATCTTTTAGCCACAAATATGGGTGGATCAGTGAAAGATGTGCAATCAAAGGCGGAGCATGATAATCCGATTCGCACGGGTGCCCCGGTCGTCCTTCATTTCGGGCATCCTGGTGTGTCGCTTCTAAGCACATGGACCAAGTCTTCTCCCACTTGTCCACCGATTTCCCTTATGCAAATTTCTTCGGGGTTTGATTGTCTTTGAACCTCGAAATTTTTTTTTTTTTTGAAGGATTTTATTATTTCTATTTAGTCTAACTCGTATTGTTTTAGGTTGAAGCTAAAAGAGCGCCGGAAATATCTTCGGCGAGAGGGTTCTTTTTCTCCTTTGGGTAAAAAAGTAATTTTGCTTCCACAAATAATTACACAGAAGTCCCTAGGGACTTCTGTGTAATTTCATGAATTCAATGGACCTAATTGTATTTTTTTGTCATCCTTGGGACCTGTGCGTAATTTTCCCTAAAAATATTTGAATATAAATGATAATATTATTGTTAGTCCTCGAAATTTTTGTTTTGGTCTTTAAGGGCCCGTTTGGTACAAGGAAAATTTAAAGAGGGAAAGGAATTTAAAAGGAGGGAAAGGAATGGAAGGGAAGATTGTGAGAGGAAATTAAAAAGTTGCTTATTTGTTTGGTAGACATAGGAAAGTAACTTAAGTTGAGGGAAAATGAATGGTTTGGTATGAAGAATTGAGTGTTAGTTAAATGGGAATATGAGGTGAAATACCAAAAATACCTCTAAATGGAATAAACAAATTCGCCCTGTGCGTCTTGTTCGTGACCCACTGTGTCGCCGCCACTCCCGCCACCGTCGACGCCGACCTGCCGTCTTGGACGCCGCCACCGTCGTCAGCTTCGAGTGTTGTATGTGACGCAATTTAATTAAAAAAAAAATCAAACCCGACAATTCTCATTGAATTCTCGAACATTCATGGAGAATTATTGTGAATTCTTGAGAATTCACATTGAGAATTCATGGAGAATTCTCATTGAAATTGAATTCTCGAGAATTCATTAGAGAATTCTTTGAATTTATATTTGAATTCTCGAGAATTCAAATGAATTCTCAAAGAATTCTCTAATGAATTATCGAGAATTCAAATGAATTCTCGAGAATTCATTTGAAAGAATTCTCGAGAATTCTCAGTGTGGAGATTGCACTGAGAATTAACGCCAATTCTCGAGAATCTCTGGGCAATTCTCGAGAATTGGTGTTACCGTGGAGAATAGACCCTCTCATTAACACCAATTCTCTTGCCAATTCTCGAGAATTGGCGTTGGTTTTCAATTCTTTCGGTGTAGTGTGCACTCCATTTTCCGCCTCTTTTTCTTCTTCTTATTCTTATTCTTCTTCCGCCTCCTTCTCTTCTTCCTTCTTCCTTCTTCCTTCACTTCCTTTTATCTTTGTGTATTGATGGAGACTTCACCTACGTTAACCTTGTCTTTGCGTCTCCAAGCGCCCCTTGTCTTTGCGTCTCCAAGCGCCCGTCGTCGATTTCAGGTGAGAGTCCTTCGTTCAGCTCCTATCTTCAATTTTAGCTTTGTCGAGCTGTAGGGCACCCAAGATTTCTGCTATCCCTCCTTCTTGATCCCTGACGTCCCAACGACAGAACCAAAAAAAAAGCTTCAGATTTCTTTTTCATCCTTGCAACGTTGGTGTCGGGATTTGCAGAGGGAGGAGGAGGTGGCGTTGGCGTCGACCTCGACAGCAATTGCAAAGAAGATAGATGATTGAAGGAGGAGAAGATGGTCATTTGGAATTTCTTCCCTAGGGAATATCAACTTTCCCATAGAAAATGGAGGGAAGTGGTTTTCCCATGAATGAAGGAAGATCGAAGGTTTCCGGAAGGCAGGGCTACCAAACGTGTTCGGTGATGGAAGATCTGCAATCTTCCCTTTCCTTCGGCCGATCTTCCACGTACCAAACGGGCCCTAAGGGTAAGTTTGGTTTGAGGGAGAGGGAGGGGGGGAGAGAGAAAAAATGAGGGGGAGAGAAAATTGTAAAAAAAAAAATATATATCGTCTAATAAGGCCCACAATTTTTCCCCTCCCCTCCCCTCCCCTCCCCTTCCCTTCCTCCCCTCAAACCAAACTTACCCTAAAGATTTGGTGTGAGTTTAACGATTAAGTCATATACTTTTAATTAGATTGGCTAATTTAGATAAATTTAAATAAAGTTTATATAAAATAATAGGAACAAAAACTATCTATTTAAAACGACATAGATCAAAACAAATATTCAATCAAATTATAAGAATTAACAATAATATTATCCTTATGACCCAAGATGGAGGGAGAGCTAGTAACATGCAAAATGACAATCAAAATAAAACACAATTAAAATAAAGAAGTAATTATATTTTATAATTTTAAAATATCAACAAAATCATGATACATGTGCATGAGACCGTGGCTTTAGAGGGGAATAATAATATGAATAAGCAGTGAAGTAACAAAATGCTCTTAATGCTGAAAAGAAAAAGAAAACATGAGACTCTGGGGGGGGGGATTTCGGTCTTAGTGAGTGTTTAGACTGTTGTTTTAGAAGCATTTTTTTGTAGATCAAGACAAAACTTTTTTTATATACTTTTCTTATAAATTGTAAAAGCTATTTTTTAAAAAATAAATCAAACGGTCTTAAAGATTAAATAAAAGCGGAGATAATATCATAGTTTTTATTTTAACCATTGGATCAAATTTCAACAAATTTTTTTAATAATATTAAATGAACCAATAGTAGAGACAGGAAAATGAGAAGTAAAGGGATAAGAAAGTCAAGCCCTTTGTCCATTTGGGACATATTTCTCTTTTCCCTAGATATGATTTTAGTGCTTTCAAGGGCAATAAACAATAAATTTAGAATATTCAGATTTTTTTTTTTTTTTTCATGGGACGGGACAGGATCAAGAAACCCTATTTCGGGTTCCATCCCAGGGATGGGCTCGGGATATAAATGCTATCCCGGTCCAAGGCGCCAAGGTGGGATTGTCCCGAAAATATTGTCTTTGTATTTTTTGTTTTTTACTTTTTTCCTTGGCTGGCTTTTAGACTTTTGGCTCAATTTTGACCTAAATTAGGCCTAATTTCCTGTGTTTCTTTTAGGGAATGTTTGGTATGAGGAAAACGGAAGGAAAGTGAACGGAGGAGAAAATTTTTGAAGATAAATGTTGAGAAATTAGAAAAGTGGTGTTATAAAATTTTAATTAAAAGGAGATGTATGATAAAAGAGTTACTCATAAAAATTTTCCTTCCCCTCATTCTCGTCCAAACCCTTATACCAAAAAGACCCTTAGCAAAGATAGAAATATCATATTGTACTAATTAGTCCAATAAAAATATTTAAAACAGATTAAAATTACAAATTCTTCGAGCTTCCTAAATCACAACATCGCTATCATTCCTCTTTATAAAAGAAGTAACTTCATAAGTAACTTCATGAAATTCAATTCATGATAATAAAAAGGCTAAAGTACGTTTGGTCTTTTATGTTTGCTTGAATTATCCATTTAGTCCTTAAGTTTGTAAAGTGCTTATTTGGTCCTTTAAAGTTAACACCGTTAAGCAAACTTAACGGAAAATACTAACTCAGCAATTTTAAAGCGATGATTGTGACTTAAATCGACAAAGCAAGCTTACATGTTACTTTTTTAATAAATTAATATTTTAAATCGTAAATTGAAATTTTAAGCGATGACTATGCATTTAAATGCCAGACGAAGAACATATATCCAAAGTTTGCTTAAATAAATTTCAATTTACAGGATTTAAAATATTAATTTATTAAAAAAATAACATGCAAGCTTGCTAAAGCATTTAAGTGCACAATCATCGTTTAAAATTTACCGAAGTTAGTATTTTCCCGTTAAGTGCTGCTTAGCGTGTTAACTTTAAGGACCAAACGAGCACTTTACAAACTTAAGGGACTAAATGGATCACCAAGCAAACATAAAAGCATCAAACTAATACTTTAAATTTTAATAAAAATAATAACAAAACACCCTACAAAAAGCAAGATTATAACTCTAAAGAGAACCGCCATTTGCTCTGTCTACTTAGCACATGCATTCATCGCTCAAGAGCTGGATTACAAATATAAAACATTCATTGCTGCCATTTTATCATTGTATTTTGACCAAAGAGAGTTATTGTATATATGTTCACATGCACCATAATTCAAAGTTGGCAATATATAAGAGCATATGACTCCCATTTTTTAATAAATTTGATATATTTGGGGAGTCATTAATACTTAAATAAAGGATTTTGCTTTTGCTTGAGTTTTGATAAATGATTGGTTTTAGGCACCATTTGTGTTTTAGGTAAATATCATAGTTTTCTTTTAATAAAATAAGTAAATGAGTTTTGAAAAAAATAAATAAACAGTAACAGGAATAATGGGAAAAAAAGAAACAGCCATCATCCATCGCCTTCATACAGAGAGAGCGAAAGCGAAGTAGAGAGTGATGATCAGAGGGTAACTCTGGCGGCACAATCGCCGGACGGAACTGAGAGGAGGAGGCGGCTGGTTTTACACATTGTTCATGATCTTCATAGCAGAAACAAGCAGAGGAGCGGCCACCAAATTTACTTTTCATTGTCACTTTCCTATGGCTGTTTTGAAATAGAAATTTATCATCTTCATCAAGAGCTTGAACTAGGAGAAGGTTGCTTTCTGGGGCTGGGAACTTTCATCGACCGTCTTCTTCACTTCTTTGAACGAGAACCAAAGCAAGCTAGCTAGAAAGAGAGAGCTCCGGAAGCAGAGGTGAACACCGACGAGAGTTTTTCTTCTCCGGTGAGGAAGGAAACACGTTCAAAGCTGAGTAGAGAACTAGAGGGAGCTTTCGATGTGATCTGGACTAGAGTGGGAGATTTCTGGTTGTTGGCTTTATTCTTTCAAAGAGTGATTTGGTTTACAAGTTTTTATCATCCTCCTTATGCCTCTGAGTCTGGTCATTGATTTTGCTGAGATGATTTTAGTTAAGGCCATGTGTGGTTAAACTTTCTTGAAACTTTCTTGAACCTAGAGTAGCTATGAATTAATTCAATGAAGGATTAGAACATGTTTGAACTATTTAATTATGATTAATGTTATTTTATTTACTTAATCTATCTTGTTTTGTTTTATCTATTTAGTACTTCATCACCACTAAGTTTTAGAGAATTTTGATTACACTTAAGAAAGGAATCTTAATTGGACTTTAGGATTAAATAATGTGGGATTCAAATTTATTCCAATTTATCAAATAGGATATGAATATACTTATTGGATCTATATAGTCATATTAGAGTGAATTTAAACATCTTTTGCCTCTTCAATATATTTTTCAAGAATAACAAATTTAATTTGACAGAGGGGTATAAGTAATCAAGAAATATTTTTATCCATTAATACTCTATATTAACAAACTTTGGGTGATTATATGCTCTAAAACTTGAAGAAGGGATTAGCCACTTTAGGTTATTTTTATCAATTGAAATATTAAAAACATTAAATTTACGATTTTTCCCTTGTTTAAATTGATCTTCAATTTCCTTATTTGATTTGTTCAACTTCAATGATAATGAGAATTTTTATTGTTTAATCACTAGTTCAATTGAATCTTTGTAGGACGACCTTGATTTGCTATTATCCTATTTTCAAGGTCCGTACGCTTGTAGTTCATACTTCAAATTTTGGTAGCATCAAGTTTTTGGTGTTCTTACGGGGACTCAAGATAATTGGTGATTAGTATTAGAAATTCTTTAGTAGTTTTAGCTTGAGCAATTTTTTTTGTTAGTTCTTTGTATTAGTGTGAAACTTTTGAAATTTGCTTTGTTTTTCATATGGTTTGGTATATGCCCTGTAGATCCAAAGCTACTAAGATACCGCAGAAAACAAGGAGCGTCCCAGTACTTTTGGAAGCTACAATACCTCATAAAAAAAGCAAAGAAAGTTGTGCAAACTTAGAAAAAAGAAATAGATGAGGATGAAAATGATCGTTTGGGTGTCAATGATTTTTTGGGAAGACAATTTTATGGGTATCAATTAGGAATCATAGTGACTGAATTTCAAGCAAACAACTTTGAGATTAAGCAGATTGTAACACTTCGATTTGTAAACCATAATTAAATAGTTCATAGATTATGACATTACATAAGCGATGACGTATACCAGTAAGAGGAACCTTAACGAAAGCTTTCAACTAAACTCACCTCTTACAACTTCTTTGCAACACTATTTATTTCTCACCTAAAAAATATAATTATAACAACCATGAGATCCAAAAATCTCAATAACTATTGGTTATTTATAAATATACATGCAAACCAAGATCGAAAATATACGGTTCAAAAAATTATTTTCAACTCACAATAATTTATTTATATTAGGGTTAATGAGCAAATTTACCAACCAACTATTAGGCCAGGAGTATCTGGCACAAAAAACTTTTAAGAGGACCAATAATACCAACAAACAATTAAAATGTTTAAAAAATCACAATGGCATTAGTTTTCTAATAACGTCCATTTAGGAAGGTCACCACGTGGGATTTGGTCAACTTCCAAGTGGATTAAAACATGGAGAAAATGAAACCCACGAAGATCGTCGACCGGTTCTGCAGATATGGTGGCCCCGTTCGAAACCGTGAACGAAACCCACGAAGATCGTCGACCGGTTGGGGAGATGAAGTTTCGTTGGAGCGGACTGGGATGTCGAGGTTAGTCTCACCGGTCGGTGGGCGAACTCTGCTACCGATCATCTTGCTAAAGGAAGCCTTTCAGTGATGCCTGGGCTTCTTGTGTTTTCACTCTCGGATAGAATGCTTGAGAGTCTCCTGGCTGCTAATAATGTCTAGATAATATGTGGTTGCTTTTTTATATTAAAAAAAAAAAAAATGGAGAAAATGAGAAAACCCAAAGCCAATTGACACGAGAAAACCCAAAGCTCATTGTGCAACCCATCGACAGAGAACGCGATAACAAGGAACGATGAACTTAGCGAAACCCAACAGATAAGGCGATCCGCAAACCTGGGTTGAATGGCGAGATCTTCGTTTGGTGTGACATACATTGGAGAGGAAGAAAACTAGAAAACATGTATAGAAGAATTTAAAAGAAAAACTAAAGTAAGAGGGAGAAGAGGGTGAAGGGGGAATTGAAGCTTGCTTGTACGTATTGACAATGAGTGACAATGGTAACATACAATTTCTTTTCTGGTTGGGAGGAAAAATGAAGCCTCGATTCAACTAATTTCAACATTTTTCACCTTCTTGTGCATCATGCTGCGTGTCTCTTTTACCAATGCAGGCGTTCAAGGAAGTCGCTCGAATGCCTGAAGGCACCAAATGCGTGAAAAAGCACGAAACAATTGAAATTGAGAATTGAGGGGCCACAAGCGAAAAGAAAAAACACAAAAAAAAAAAAAAAAAATAAATCGCATTGGATTATATATCATCGAGATCAGATTTGTTGAAGTTCAGATCAGATTTGTTGAAGTTCTTCGATAATGCATTAGGAAACATCAACAAAATGCGGCGTAATCGATCGTCGGTTTAGCTCGGTTTCTAGATCGGAGCAAACGAGAAGAGATCTGGTAAACTGCACAAAATACATGTGTGCGGTGAATGGTTGTGCCTTCTTTAGCTCGTACGGCGCCATGAGAGCTCAAAAATGGAAATTGTAGAGCACGAAAAATAAAAAGAGAAGAGAATATGAGATTGAGACAAATCAATTGTCATATCGGACAAACAATTAAACGAGAGAGTGGAAAAGGTTCATGAAACCTGGTATATTGGTTGATCGTCTTTGGGAGAGAGTAGAGGTGGTGACGACGCAGATCATCTCAGTGAATTTGACCAAAAAAGAAAAACCCACGTGGACTTTAAATCCCACATTTGCAACCTTCATAAACGGCGTTACTAGAAAACTGACGGCATTGTGATTTTTCAAACATTTCACTTGTTTGTTGGTATCATTGGTCCCCTTAAAAGTTTTTTGTGCCAGATGCTCCTGGCCTAATAGTTGGTTGGTAAATTTGCTCCTTAACCCTTTATATTATCATCACAAATCCTTTCACAAACTAGTTCTCAATTTGGTTACCAAAAACCCCTCCCAAAAAGGATTCCAAAATGATTAACATCATTTCATTTTCCAAATATCGTTCATATGAGATTTCACAAAAATATATCTCAAGCTTATTACAAAAATAATTAAACAAAAGCTTAATCACATATATAGCATGCCAAGCAAATGATTGATGTATAGACCATCCTTATTACCCCTGGTTAGCCTTATAACCGCTGACTGAAGCCATAGACTAACAAAAACTCATTCATTTAACTGAATTGTCTCAAGCTTAACAGTTCTTGAGATACACCCAGCCAAAACTGCAGAGCTCAAGTCTAATCTATGGTTCCCCTCCTTAAAAGAACATAAATAAGAAGCTGTCATATGTCCCACAGCTCCAATGTATCTAGACCAAAGGAAAACATGGAAGAAAGAGCATTGACAAGTGTCATCCACTGTGCACCGAGTAATGTCATACCATGTGGTATTTACATACACAATAATTCTCATCACCGCTCCACATCCATCCATGTGCATCAAGAACAAACAATCATAATATTAGCATGTATATACAAGTTCTAAATCAAAAGTATAGTTTCAAACATGATTATATTTATCAAACAATCCATCCTCTCAATCGTCTTTAATATAATAAATAACATCATCTAAAATATATAGCGTCATTTCCAAATCATTTATAACAAACAATATTTCCATCATAACATATAAGCATGCTTAAACAGTTTAAAAAATACATGTCCATGAGTTATAATATACACAACCATGTTTGAATAGTTTCCAAGTATAATATCAGTTTCTTTCAAATATATAATTTCAAATCAAACCCTTCATAGGCACAATAAATCTCCCAAAATAATTATGTGTGTGTGTGTCTAGTTGAAAAATATATAAAAGAATAACCAAAATTACGTTTATTCTAAACTTATTTTTACCAATACTTGAATGCTTCCAATTTGCAAAAACCAAATTATTTAGCTTCAATCTACACCATTGTGATACAATTTCTCTCAATCAAATTGCTAAACAAATAATCTATTTAATTATGTAGACTTAAAGTCTCCAACTCTACCTTTAACTTCCAAACATCACTTTAAAGACTAAACCTCCAATCCAATATCAAATTACATTTCCAAATCCAATCCTAATATTTCATTTGAACTAATAATTATCTCATAATTATTCAACTAGATCAAAATCCGATCTCGTCGATGTTGCAGGCCCCCTGGTCTGGGATGAGTCTGTTTTTACTGTTCTCTTACTGATCTGAGTTGATCAGTCCCTTGTCAAAAAAAAAAAAAAAACTCCAATTTCTCCAACTTAGAGTTTTACCTAAAATACCCATTTTCATTTTACAAGCTTTAACAATATTCTAAACCGATTAAAACTGTAATAAGAATATCTTTGATAATCCAAATAAATCATTTAATCCCAATTTAGTAATCGGTTAAAAATTTCAATAGAATTATTTATAGGCTGATTATATAGAAAATTTATTATAAAATATTATATAAACTAAATAAAAAAGTAAACCGATCAAACTTAATTATTAATCATTTTCTACATCTCTATAGTCATCTATTAATAAAACTCAAAACTTGACCAAAATTCTAATATTAAAATATTTTCTAATCAATATAAAATTAGTATCATTAGAAAGATAAAATCACTTAAAATAACTTTCATGAAGAAAATTTAATATTAAAAAAAAAGTGATTTTGACTACCTTAATTCTAAAAATTTACCAAAACTCTGAAAAAATATGTTGAACGAGCGAGACGAAGACGACAAAGTGTTTTGCGTAAATGGGAGGGTGTATATATTAAAGGGTATGGGTCCCACATCTTTATTATTATAATATTTTCTTTTCTTTTGTAAATGAAGGAAGACAAAGGTGGTGGAAGAAAATGTGGGAGGTGCGGTAAATAATGTGTATGGGCGTACATCTATATTATTATATAAAATAATATAATAATATCATAAACATCATGACAAAGGAGGGTATACAATTTTTTTTTTTTTTAAAAAAAATGATAGAATGAGTTTAAAAGCCATCATTAACTAAAACTAAATAAATGTTGGTCCCAATAATTTTCGGCCAAGCATTTTGTTTTAAATATGGACCAAGTAAGAAATCTTCTTCTCTCTGGTCCAAAAGTCACCCCCAAATCCTACAATTTTAGGCTTAGAAATTGCCCCTATTTTCAATATATATATATATATATATTAAAATCATTTATATTTTATAATGTAGACAAAAATCTTAATTTTATATTTTAGATATATTAATAAATCATATCCTAATGGCACTTAATTACTAAAATTTTTTTTAAAAAAAATTTGCCCTCAAAATTTAATTCAACAACAAATTTTTTAATGTCCTTTTCCTTATGTTTCTCTGATATACCTCATTTGAATTTTACCTCTACATAATCACATCAAGCAATTTACATTTCCTATTTTCTTTTAGCAGTCACATTTCCATTGTGCTACTCTGATCGATGACATCGTTCCCGACCTATTGACTTTCTTCTTCTTGGAATGAAGGTTATCCTATTCCTAATTACAATCCTCTCGAGAGCTAGTCACAAACTCCCATTGCTAATTATACCTTTCTATACTTCTACCACTTTTGTACTTTTTTCCTCTCTCCTTAACTTGTTTATGTTGTCAATGAGAATTGGCACAGTTGGTTAAGGTGTCGGCCCTTCACCCTAAACTTTCTTATATATATATATATATATATATATATAAACTTGTTTATGTTAATCTCACACTGTGTACTTTCACATGCGCACACATCCAAGTAGAGCTGGCAATTAGGGCCGGCCCGGCCCTCCAGGGCCTGGAGTAAGAAAAACACCTATTTTTCAAAGCCCGACCCAAGAGCACCAGGGCCAGGGCCGGCCCGTAGGGCCCAAAAATTACTATTCCAAATTTTAACTATTTTTTCTCCACTTTTTTTTTTTTAAAAATATAATTAGTAAATTACAACACGAATCATCCAATAAATAAGCACAGTCACTAATTCATAATCAAAAGCAAACTATGTTCACAAATAACTCACGTAAAACATAAAAAACATATCACTAAGCGATATTAGTACGAAGACTATTATTGTCGTCATCTTCGTCACTATCATCAATTTTAATGACATTTGATTGTTCTTCACTTTGAGTAGTAGCCTCTAGCTAGTAAGAATATCATGAAATTCTTCTCCCGCATCATGAACACATTCTATAATCTTTATTTGCAACAAATAATAAATCAAATCATAAAATTAGAGTATAGTTATTATGTATTTGTAGTTAAATGGATAAATAACTCAGAACAAATACAAAGTATATATAAATTAATAAATTTAAAAAGGAAAAAAAGAAAAAGTTACAATGAAAAGGGCCTCGGGTCAACTGAACCGAGGCCCTTCGGGGCGGCTTTGTTTAAGCCCGAGGCCCGTCAAGGCCGGCCCTCCAGGGCTAATTTCAAATATTTCGTCCATTTTTCAAGCTCGGCCCTTAAAGGGCCAAGGCTTAAACGGGCCGGCCCGATGGGCCTGGCCCGTTTTACCGGCTCTACATCCAAGTGTCATTACGTTTAAGTATCCCTCATAATTACATCCGTATTTCATCCTTTATACGAATTACAAGAGTGGAAAATAAACATGTCATATAATTAACCAATAAAAACTTTTATTAGGGAACCAATAAAAACTTCTTTGTTTATACCAGTGGTGGAATTAGGGGGCTAGGGGCAGCCCCCCTAAAATTACAAAATTCAACCGCAATTTTTAGGAAATTATATTTTATCCTCATAAAAGTTTCAAGATTTTTACTTTAGATCCTACTAAAAGTTTCATATAGGGACTAAAATGAAAATGTTGAAATAATTATAGGGCTCAAATGTAATATCATTAATACTTGTATTCTATTCTGTAATTTTCGCCCCTTAATTTCAATTTCTAGCTAGCCTCACCCCTAGTTTATACACCATTTTTTAAAAAAATTTCTTACAATTAACTCCAAAAAATCTTCACCATCCTAGCCATGAATTGAGATAATAAATCATTTTTTTCTCTGTTTCCAAAATCCTCAAGAAACTTATGGTTCACTTTGTTGATCTTATTCTACAACCTTCCAAAGCAACTTCCTGAAAAATATCCACTACAAATCAAACTCATATTTACTAAATTTCTATATCCTCAATCAAACCTCAATGTATGTAACTTTTTCCTATCAATATTAACCATTTGACTAACAATTTATCTTCATCCTTCTAATCATTCTTTTAAATAAACTGAAAATTAGTAAAATCTCATAACTTTCGAAAATTTCTCATGATTAAAAATCCATGTTTCAAATTTTTTTTTTTTTCCGAATAGTTTTCTATATTCTCCGTGAAAATATATTCATGGAAAAAGAACTACTGAGCAGCTTTGAAAGTACCTAAAATCCGTTGAGCATGAAAATGTAATTTCGAAATCTCTCTCTCTCTCTCTCTCTCTCTCTCTCTCTCTGTTTTTTAATTGATAAAACACAGATCATAACTTTTTTAACCACACATAAAGCGTCTATTTCTTAAACCGAGATTTTGAACATTTCATAGAAAATTTTCTAACTTGATCAAATCATCCAGTAATTTACTAACAATACCTTGAGTTCACAAAATATGTTAAAACTCAATGTCGTGAAAATCTACTTGCCCACAATACATTAAATACTTGCAATATTATTTTAAGGAACTCTTCACTTAGAAAAAAAATATATTTTGAAAATGCCAGTAAGACCTTTCAAATTCCTTATGTTAACATTTCAAATTCATAATAAAGTCAATCACTTAACATAAGTTTTATTTTATTTTTAAATTTTATTTTTCATGCATCCTAAGGATCGTCATTTTCAATCTTCTATCAGTTCCCTTCATAAGACTCTAATTAATATACCTACTAAATCCTTCAATAAATTTATACGCTCCTCTGATAGTTATCCTTTATCTTTTTTTTTTTTTTTTTTTTTGATACACATAGTAGGGGAGGGGGCAAAGTTCGAACTCTGGACATGGGAGAGAGGAGCCAAACTCCCATACTACTACGCTACTAAGGCGCTGGGCGGCTGCAGTTATCCTTTATCTTTAATTGCAATAAGTTTCCATATAAATTATTTTTATAATGTCAGCATCATTAATGAACAAACTCATACCTACTATCTCATCAAACTAAATCCGTCAAGCATCATCATCCTATCTTGTTAATCTCAAATCCTCTTCTTAAAATTCACTATGTACTCATATACATGATCACAATTTACACATACCACAGTTTCTAGCAACAATTCTACTTTGTCCTTAATTCAAACGTCATTCTTACATTTTGGTGTTTGTACTATTTATTCTTGTTATTTTTACTAACCATGCTCAAAGGCACAACTACTCAAATTCTTATTTTCTAATTCACTTCACAAATCGATTCATTTCCTCTATTTATTAGTGAATCTAATTGAGTCCTTTAAAACTCTTTATTCCTTAAAAGAAAACACTTAATTATAGTATTAGTTAGCTACCTTAATAACTCATTGTATTTTATGCGTTATAAGGAGGTATTAAACCCATTAAAATTTCCATTCATAATTTCCAACGTTATACTATCAAAATTCTTCCTCAACGACATTTCTATACGTTGTAGCTTCACTCATCACCTAAGATAAATTATTAGGTGTAGATCACTATAATGATTGTCTTTTCATAATATATATAATTCTACTACCACATGACTACCTGTAATTGTTTTCATGTGTGATAGTGTGAGCATGTATATGTAAAATGTTGAAAATTTTCATTCATACTGTTATTTTAACTTTAATTTTTTGTAATTAAATTTTGATAATATTTAGGTCTTGAATTATGAATTTATTGTTTTAATTTTATTCATGTAAAAAGATAGAAAAATAGTGTTTATTAGTTAAACAGGCTCAAAGCCAGCGGGCCCAACTTTGACCTAATAGTATAAGGGACATGCTTCATAAATGTGGGGTTTTGGAGAAGTTTGACACAAATGAACCTACCCGTTTAGGCCCTAACCCGAAACCCGGCCCTTATTCTCCGCTGTATTCATCCGACAAGTCTACAACTCTCTCTCACATATTCCATCGAGCAAATCTATTGCAGCTTTTCAAAATCCCTCTCCTCAATATTCACTGCAACTATTCAAACTTCTTTTTCTTTCTTCACTTTCAATTTTAATCCAACTCCCTCATGCTCCAAGTCTCCAACTTCTCTTCGCTGGTAAGTTTTTAAAATGGTTTTTTTCTTGCTACGGTTTTAAAATATCAAATTTTTTTGAAGTTTCATTCCTATTAAAAGGAAAAAACTTATGGCATTCGTCCGATTTTCTTCTCCCCTTCTCTCCCTCCCTTTCTCTCATCTTCTCCATCTTTGAGTGACAAGTAAGAGTGTGATCTTATAATAATAATAATAATAATAATAAAGACAAACGGAATATCAGGGATTTGAGGTTTATCTACAGATTTGGTTTTTCTTCCATGGATCTCGGGTTAACTCCAGCTTCCAGCCTAATGGTCGGCTTGAGGCAGCCTAAAACGGCTGAACTGGCCAGATGGCTAAACCATATTGTTTGAGGGACTTTTTTTTTTTTTTTTTTTTATATTGCTTTTTAAACAATACTTTAATTAGAAGTTAAAGCTATTTTACATTTGGATACACCATTTAACAATCACTTTTAAATAAAAAAGTTGTTTTGATGTTAAAATAGATAAGCACATTTTTATTAGTAAAATTACTTAAATGGGCATATAAAAACACCTTTTTTTTTTTACATTCGTTTGAATTAAAAGAAAGCACTTGTATTGAAATTTTAGAAATATTATATTCAATAATTGAATTTACAAATTATAATATAATTGAAGTTTAATAATAATATTATTAAATTGTTAATATAATTTTTCATAGACCCATATAATCAAAGTTGTTATGAAATATTTCGTTTACTTTTTATATAGACAATGACTAAAAACAAAAATTAAATAGTATGTAACAACGTACCATAAATTAAAACTTCATTATCACTAATAAATAATAATTTCCATCTAAAATGGACAAGCTACTATATTATAACCAATGCATTAATTAAAAAAATAGAGTCATATTGTACCATATTCCAATAATAGAAATAATATCCATTATACTCTAAGTTACTACAAGCTAATAACGTACTCGACCTCTATCTAACAATTGATCTCTAATAGCATATCTTGTTTCTTTCATAAGTCTAATAGAGTCTAGAGTTGGTCCTTCCCATTTATATTCTCGAGCTATGATCATCATTATTATTTTCAAACTCATCAATGTTTTTAAATCTTCTAAGTATATCTATATCATAAGAATCCATTATGAAGAGCAAATGTTGCACATATGATAACAAATTGAGTTTCAAACTCAAAATTGGTCATATTTTACAATACCCTCCATCTCACTTTGCAAACTCCAAAGGTTCTTTCAATGACACTTCTTAAACTTTAATGGTGATAACTACACCTACATATAAAGCAAAATGAGGTTATTCTTTCAATCCATTTATCATTATTATTCTTTTATTATTATTATATAAAAAGATCATTTATAAAAGGTTTGAGGGAAATTCATTAAATAGAGATATTTTTATTTTAAAAAAACTTTTAATACATCATACAATTCTACATTATATATATAGAAGGTATATATATAGAAAAAAAAAAAAAAAAAATATATATATATATATATATCGTTTTTTTCCAAATGGACAATGTTGGCAGCTGGGTTCAGGGGAATATTGGAATTATTGATTGAATTTTCTTATAAATTTACAGCGTACTTCTCGCCATTGCTTAGCTTTGATCTTTGGAATGGCTTACGATTCGTGAATAGAGATAACTGCAAAAGAGAACATTGTAAGAAGAAAGTAACTCAGGTATATATCGTCTGATTGGGTTAATGCATAGCAATGGCAATTGAGATTAGCTGCTGTCTATCAAGGAACTCTGGGAGTAGATAGGGTTTTGTCGCTCTAATAATTAGTTGGCCATCAAAATGAACTTGTGCATGTATTATCACCATGAGAGAGTTTATACTTAAAACCAAAGTTCTGAAATCCGGACCGGCTATTAAACCAGTCGGAGTATTGGATCAAGGGTTTGTGGGTATGACCAAAGTTAAACCGGGACAACTAAATCTCCAACCCACTCAACTTAAACCAAAGATGGTATTATATCACAATTACTAAGTATTTTTGTACTGCTGGGATTCTTCTAGCATGCATGAGCCTTAGACATGAGTGTGTTAGATTCTTCTTGCATAAGTGCCGTCATTCTCTCTCTCCTCCCTAGCACCTTTCTCATATGTTCCTGATCAATCCCCCCCCCCCCCCCGGCCCAAAAAAAAAAAATTCCAAGTCTCACCTTCACTAAGAAATGAGTGAGAGAGGGCTTTGGCGGGAAGAACTGAGAGCGACCATGACCTTCTAGGCGACAAATTTGAAGGGAATGGGATTAGGATTAGACTTGGCCAGCATGAGGAAAATCCTTCTGGCACTTGGGACAACTCTAAATTAGGCATCAATAGCTAATACTGTCTAATCAGAGCACAGGTTCCGACATTGGGAGTAGATTCGATAAGAGTCATAGCGGAGTCTAGAACTAGCAACTAGTGTTCAGATCTCCCCCCCTCTATGTCTCGCTCCTTTATCACTATCGATTTGACAACAAGTTTCAGGTGACCTTGACCTTCTTGATGAAAAATCGACGACGAGAACTTGGTAACTCTTCAGATCTCTCTCTCCCCCCTCTTTCCCCTTTTACGTCTCCCTCTTTTCTTACCATCGATTTGACGAGGAGTTTCAGGAAACTTTGAAAAAAAAAAATCGAATGAACAAACGAATTGACTGTGGCTCAATCAACTTGGCTAGGTCAGCTCAAGTTGATCGAGTCAACTTGGAACCTAAGTTTTCCCCTTATTCCGGGCCAAATTTTCAGCCAGCTTCCCGGTTTCCAGTCCGAACCGGCCAATCTGATTCGAATTCCAAAACATTGCATAAAACACCGACCGACTTATAGTTATATTAATAATAAAATATCTCATATGCGGTGGTTTTTCCTTGCTCGAAATGATAACATATTCCAATGTCAAAGGAACAGTGGTGTCGGAGATTATTGCACGCTCCCAACACCCAAGCATGCTTAAAGTGGATGGCTCCATTAATACATTGACTGGTGTTCTGTTCTAAGAACACAGATGTCTAACCACAGAGGGTTAGTGTATGGTTTATTTAGGATCTGTGAATCTCTTCGAGGTATGTAGTGATTAGTACCAAAGAAAGGATGAGTGTTCAGTACTGGTGCCTATGTGGAAGACACCAATGAATATCAGATAATCACTGTGCTACACAAGAATGGTGATTAGCCAAAGGGGTGAGGTGTGTGCACAGTGTAACTGAATAGTAAAAGGATATGAATCGAATGTATGCATCTGGAGTCAATCTCCTATTTATAGAGATTACCTAGGGTTTTGTTCTGCTGGTTGTGCGTCTGTTCCTCAAGCTACATGCATTTCCACATTCTGCAAATGCCTGCTCCACTATCTGACGCATCCCTGCTCCACTACCTGTACTGCCGGGATTAATGCCTTGTTTATAGGGTGATAAGCGTTTCCCTGCTTGAGGAGGGCTTTAGCCGTGGTGTGTCCTCATTGGGCCGCATTATGCCAAGGCCCAATACATTCGTCCATAACAACTGGTAACAAAGGATGTGGCGGCATAGGGTGGCGGATTTGCCAGCCAAGGAAGCCACTGAAATTGCTATATATGGACCTTCGCCTGAGAGACTTCTGCAATTTCTGAAGGACGAAGCTCGGGACTTGCTGGCCAAATTAAACGGACTACTGTGGGTAGCTAGTTTTCTTTATTGGTGCCTTTGTAAACTTTAAAAAAGAAAAAATTATACATCATATGTTATGACTAATATAATGAGGGTTAATGTGACCTAGACTGCACGTAGAGAGCTGGACAGAATGGAAGAGTGCAATTTACGTGCAAGGTTTCATCAGGACAGGTTTTGAGTATTGCATATTGTATGATCTTCTTTCTGTATGGTGTTGGACCAGTTTCTTATATCTGATGATGTTTCTTCCTCATATATTCTATTAATTGACTTATCTTATATTTGCATTTTGGATGGAGAGAAAAGTAAGGAGGAAAGATGGGGAGAGAATATTAGGAAGGAAAAATTTTCAAAATGGTACCAAATTTTTTTAATTTTTTTAGGATTTTTCCCTCATAGTATCCCCTAATTTACTTTACATCCAAACATAGGATAAAAGTGGAAAGGAAACCTCATCCTCAACCCATGCATATATTTAAAATTGGGATAGATACCATTTTTTGTCATGAAAGTTTAGTCTAAGGAATACTAGTTACCTGAAAGTTTTTTTAGTCTCATTTTTGTCCAGAAAGTTAACAAAACCGAGCAATTTTATCCCGAAAGTTTTTTTAAAGAGTAATTTTGCCCTGAATTTTTTTTTTTTTTTAGGAGTAATTGTGCCCATAAAAGTTTACAAATTGGAGTAATAATTTAACGATCAAGATTAGCGGAAAAGCAAGATTGCTACGTTTTTAAACTTTCAAGGCAAAAATAAGACCAAAAAAAAAACCTTCAGATGAACAGTGCTCCTTAGACTAAACTTTTATAGCAAAAATGATATTTATCCCTTTAAAATTCTACAATTTCCTTTAGTTGAACACTTTCGTGGTCATTACATTATATTTACGTACGGACTCATCGAGGTAGTATCCCTAATTATAAAAAAAGTAGCTTCATGACAACATTATTCTCTTCACATATATATAATACCGTCTATAGCTAGCATCTCGACAACGCTTAAATATTCTTTTTCCTTTTTGATATTTTAATTTTGTTCTTAATAGGGGGTCAGCGTGCGGGCGTGCATATTTATTTAATTCTCTTAATCTTCTTTTTCACGGAAATGCACCTTCTCTGTGACTGGAACAACAAGAAAAGTGGATTTTATATAACTAATAAAGAGAGGGGGAAAACATATCAACATATTGTTGGTTGCTTTTATTTTCTGAACACATTGAAATTAAGATGAGACCAAAATTAAAAATTCGGATTAGAGAGCTTAAGGCATTTTAATTGAAGATTGTCAGATGACCAAAATTTAATCTATCAATAAAATATATTTTTTTTAATCAATAAAAATTTCCTCGTTAATTAAATTAAGAAAAATATAGATATTAATAAATTAAATTTCTAAATTGCATGTTGTACAAGTACGTTATCCTCATGGCATTATTATACTGTACGTTTACATACAAAAATACCATGCCCAGTTGGTGGCACATATAGCCTACAATACCATACCCAGTTGGCATCTGTACCGCGTATTATTTTTCCTTTTTTCAATTATAAAGTCACATTTCAATAGCATCAACGTCCAAATATTAAATAAAGTGCTGATACTCGAATAAAAAATGAAGTAACAAACTAATGAAGACTAGAAACCAAATCAAAGCAAAAGCCTCCAGCCATGATAGGTTTCTAAAGCTGGCACCAGCTTTCAAACGCGTCTTCCTTACATTCCCATATACCTATTTATGCACTCTCTACTTGTCTAACCTCTCACACATCAACTCATCAAACGCAGTCTCTCTCTCTCTCTCTACACAAAGAAAATGGCTCGTACTGATAAAGTGTTTTGTGTGGGTATGGTGCTTGGGATAGTAGTGAGTTCCATGGTGGCTTCATGTTCTGCAAATTTCTTCCAAGATACTGAACTAACATGGGGTGGTGATCGTGGGAATATATTCAATGGAGGCCAACTTCTGTCTCTTTCTTTGGATAAGTTCTCAGGCTCTGGCTTCCAATCGAAGAAAAAGTTCCTTTTTGGAAGGATCGACATGGACATCAAGCTTGTTTCTGGCAATTCTGCTGGCACAGTCACCACTTTCTACGTATACATTCTTCATCTATATAACATTCTTCTTCATTTCCTTCAAAATATGCTTATTAATTAAATGATTTATTGGTGTATATATGCGCAGTTGTCGTCTCAAGGACCAAAACATGACGAGATTGACTTTGAGTTCTTGGGAAATTTAAGCGGGGATCCTTATATTCTTCACACCAACGTCTTCTCTCAAGGCAAAGGCAACAGAGAGCAACAGTTCTATCTCTGGTTCGACCCTACCGTAAACTACCACAGATACTCCATTGTCTGGAAGCCACAACACATTATGTAAGTCATACAATACTTTACTCTTATGAGTTCTACATCATTCTTTTTTTTTTTTTTTTTTTTGCTTGCTTCATCTTTGATATATAACGGGTTATTAACTTTTGCATGTATATGCAGATTCATGGTTGATGATATTCCCATTAGGGTTTTCGCGAACGAGGAAGCTAAAGGTGTTCCCTTCCCAAACAAGCAAGCTATGAGAATGTATTCGAGCCTTTGGAATGCTGATGATTGGGCCACAAGAGGTGGTTTGGTGAAAACTGACTGGTCAAAGGCTCCTTTCACTGCTTATTTTCGCAACTTCAGAGCCACAGATCTCTCATTGTCTTCATCATCAAAGTCATTATCAGATTCTCATGTGGAAAGCAATGGGCTTGATGCTAAAGGAAGAAGACGAGTCAGATGGGCTCAGAAGTACTTCATGATTTATAATTATTGCACTGATCTCAAGCGATTCCCTCAGGGCCTTCCTCCTGAATGCAAACGTTCACGCTTCTAGATCTTTTTCATATAAAATATTTTAAATTCTTTTGTTTATAATTTTGTCAATAAATTTCAATTTCATCTTTATTCTTTTTAAGGATTGACATAAATGTATGTATCCTTTTCTTATGAGTGAAATAAAAGTCAATTCTTTTAATAGTGATGGTTTGACCTCACTCAACTTGTTTAATTAAGTTGATCATATTGTAGTCATTTTCAATTCATCATTGAAGTAAATAAAATATTGATGATATCACTTTGTTCCTCTTATCCTTACATCTTTAATTAATGCTTTGAATACTTCATATTCTTTTCTTTGGACCCCGTGCGCTCTATTATATAAGGATTTAATACCATTGTTTACAATAAAAAAAACCAAGGTTCTGAAACCCGGATCGGTCATTGAACCGGTGGAGGTTGGGTTAATTGATTGGGTCAAACCGGGTCAGATCGGAGTCGGACGGTGTTAATTAAAAATATAATTTAATTAAATAGCTGAAATTATTTATATTTTAACTAAAAAAAATGTTTATTGATCTAAAAGGATATGCGATAATATACCCTTAAAAATATGAGAAGACGTGCAAAGAGAACAGATTTTGTGTGGCTAAAAAGTAGGAGACGTTGACAAAAAAAAAAAGTAAAAGATCAAGGGGCTTGGTTTACGTGAGTAAGTAGCAGAATAATAAATTAATAGGCTTCTTGAGCCTTGTGCCTTACTGCCTTGGACATGATATGTCTCTTAAATTGTGCCTTCGTCTCCCTCTCCTCACTAACTCGGACCGGATTGCCTCCTTTTCTCTCTCCCTCGGTATCCTCGAATCCCATCTGGACCGTCCAAATCGTGATCCAACGGTCCAGATTTAAAAAAAAAAAAAAAAAAAAAAAATTTTGAAGTTTTGTCTTTTCGAAAAAAGACAAAAGTAAAAAAATTTTTTTTTTTAACTGGACCGTTGGATCACGATTTGACGGTCCAGATGGGATTCTCGAGGATACCGAGGAGAGGGAAGAGGAGGATATCCGCTCCCCACTAACTCCCCCTCATATGTTTCGATCACTCTCTCTTTTTTTCATTGCGAGTCTCACAGAAACAAATCTCTCCCTTCTTTGTCTTGTTCTTCTTCTTGTGGTGCTTCTTCCTTTCTCCGGCGTTACAAACTTCTCTTGTCTCTCGCTTGTTTTCCCCTACTTCTCTGTTCCGTCGAGTTGGCGGCAACTTCGCTCTCACGCGCTTGCCAGTGTTATCCGCCACCGCAACCGCATGACAACCAGTTGACCACCCTCCTTCACCATACCTAGCTCAGATCTCTCTCTCCTCTCTCATTTTATCTTTTCTCATCGTCGATCGACGATGAGTTTTAGTTTCGTGCGCCTTTTTCGTTTTTTGTTTTTCTAAAAAAACAGACAGCCGTCAGGCTCGTCGACTCGCCGAAATTCAATGTTCAAGCCGAGTCGACCGAGTTGACTCCAATTCAGCTCGTGACCCCGGTTTACCCCCTAACTCGAACCGGTTTTCCTACGGTTCGCCGCTTTCGATGCCGAACGGTTGGTCCGGTTCGGGTTTCAGAACCATGAAAAAAACCAATATAACTAAACCTAATTATTGAATGTATCCAAAATGGTCTTGTTTTGGTGCATTAGATTAAGATAATAAAAGTGTTACTTTTCTTGGATTATGTAATTGTAGTCAAATCTTTCAGAGCATATGGATTATGTGCATAAACAGTCAGAAATTTAATGTGCTTAGATACAATTCATATTAATGCAAATATTAATGTCCAATTTTGCTCCCAAAGTTGCCACATAGGAGTTATGTTGCTTTGAATGTCTCTTAAACAACAATGTTGTCTCAGAAGTTTTCACATCTTAGAAGTATCACCCCTTCTATTATTCAAGTTAATTAAATTTGACTGTTAGTTAACCAAATATGATGAGTTAACAGTTCTATTTTTCATATGTACTATTCTTGTTAAATTACAAATTTTCCTTTGAAGTTTTCACGAGCAATGTAACCCTTGTAAGTTTCTTGGTTTTAATATTGCCTTGAAGTTTCCAAATCATAGTAATGTTTCCTTAATCATTGTCCAGGTTAACTTTGACTGTTAAAAGAAGAAGAACCCATGGACGGAGGAGGAACACGTTCGATAGAGAGTAATAAGGGAGATTGTTGGAAACAAGGATGCATTTTGTTGCATTTTTTCTCCAATCCTTCAGACAAAATACATTTTTAAAAAAATTGATCCTTATTTATAAATCTAAATTGAAACAAAATATAGTGGTTGTCACGTGGACATGTCAAATCAGCCTTAAGTTTCATCCATTCTCCATTGATTTTAAAATCTAATGTCTGGCATTTTCATCTTCAAGATCGTGCCGATTCAACGTTGTCAGCAGAAAATTCTGTTCATTTTGCGTTGATTCCGTCAGACGTAAGTTTCGCTCATTCTACATTGATTCTTCCATTCATTGAGATTTTGGACCGATTCTTTGTTGGGTTCACCCCGATTCTTCAGCTATTTGTTCAATTGCTGACTCTGTTGAGTTCATCAATTCAAAGGATAATTTCCACCCTAGAATCACGGCGTTGACACTACTCCAACAAGGTTTTCACTGCTTCAAAAAAATTTCATGTTCACAAAATTTTAGGTTTACTCTTTCTTCTTTGGGTTTTCTGGAATACGCACTATGAAATCCCTACCCTACTCTCAAACAAAAATTTTACTCCCACAATTTTTGTTGGAAGAAATTAACTCTCATCATCATGGCCTCTCCAACTTCGGTAGTTGACACCACTCACCCTCTCTACTTGATCCTGTCTGATACACAATCTTTGAGCTTGGTTCCCCAAATTTTAACAGGCTTACACAACTATACGGTTTGGAGTCGTGCCATGAAACTGGCTCTCCATGGTAAGAATAAGTTGGGGCTCATTGACAAGGCATTTTAGCTTGACAAGGACTAGAAGCTAGTTGATCATTAGGATAGATATGTAACGTTGTAGTTCTATCTTGGTTGGTTAATTCAGTCGACAAGGAATTAGAAAATGGATCGGAATGGTTTTCTCTAACAGTGTTGAATCTGTATATATGAGAAAGCTTTTAGGAAAAATAGGTCAAGACACCATTTTGTGCCTTGCTACTGTTCATTTCTATTTATAGCAGATATTAACCAATAATACATTGACACCTATTTCTATAAGAATAGTCTAGAATACAAGACAATACATATTTACAATTATACAAATAGAAACATTATTTCTAACTCCCTCCTTTACTTGGAGCCTGCCTCTTCCTCTTGACATCTGGGCTTGTTTTTGTAAGAAGTTGAATCTGATCAGATTGCTTTGCTGGAGTTACAGTAATCCCGAGTTTATCTCTTAAAAACCAAAACCGTGCAAAGTGCAAGGGCTTGGTTAGACAGTCAGCAATTTGGAACTCTGTTGGAACATACTGCACCTTTAACTTTTTAGTTAACACTTGGTCTCGTACAAAGTGCACATCTATTTCAATGTGCTTTGTCCTTGCATGGTGGACAGGATTGGAGGCTAGAGCAGCTGCATTGGTGTTATCACACCAAATGGTTGGAATTCTATGTAATTTCAAGCTTAATTTAGACAATAAAGACCTGATCCAACCGAGTTTAGAAGCCGTATTTGACAATGAACGATACTCAGATTCACAACTAGAGCGGGAGACAACTTGCTGTTTCTTGGAGGACCATGTTACTAAGGAATCTCCTAGGAAGACACAGTAGCCCCCAACTGACCTTCGATCATCCAGACAAGACGCCCAATCTGCATCAGAGTAAGCAGCTATATCAAGAGAAACAAATGGCTTAATGTGTATACCATAATGAACAGTCCCTTGAAGATACCGTAGAACTCTCTTTACCCCCTTCCATTGTTCTGTTGTTGGTTGGGACAAAAACTGACTTAATTTTCCAACACTAAAAGAGATATCTGGTCGTGTGTTGCACAAGTACTGAAGAGCACCTACTGCACTGCGATATTCTGAAGGATTTGCAAGTAATTCTCCAGAGAAGAATGACAGAGATTTATGAGCAGACATAGGTGTTGGACATGGGGAACAGTGAAGCATATGGAATCTGTCTAATAGATCATAGATGTACTTTCCTTGAGTTAAATAGAGACCAGTTTTGTCTAGGTGAGCTTCTATCCCAAGAAAGTAATGAAGTGAACCAAGATCTTTCAAGGCAAATATACTATTCAATTTGACAGTAAAGCGTTTGAGACTAGATGGATTACTTCCAGTCACAAGAATATCATCCATATAGATTAAAATCATAACAATTTGAGTCTTATCTCGAATAGATAAAGAGAGAGATATCACTCTTAGAATTTGTAAATCCCCATGCCAAAAGAACACTTCTCAATCTATCAAACCATGCTCTAGGTGCTTGCTTTAAGCCATACAGCCTTAGACAATTTGCACACATAACTAGGCTTAGAGCTATCAACAAACCCCTCTGGTTGTTTCATGAAGACATGCCTAGACAAGACACCATTTAAAAAGGCATTGTTAATGTCAAGTTGTCTGATTTCCCAATGCAAAGTAGTGGCAATTGTCAAAATAATTCGAATGGTAGATGCCTTAATAACTGGGCTAAAAGTGTCATAGAAATCAATACCTTCGTTTGTTGGAAACCCTTAGCTACTAGCCGTTCCTTCCTTTTAGCTAAGGTACCATCTGGATTAAACTTGGGCTTAAAAACCCACTTGTTGTCGACTACATTCTGGCTGGGCAAACGAGGAACAAGGCTCCAAGTGGAATTTCTTTGAAGAGCAACAAATTATTCAGCCATGGCTTGTTTCCAGAGGGGCTGCTGCAGAGCTTCCTTTACTGTTTGAGGAACACTCTCAGCAGCTTGTGTCAACCCTACGTAGGGGAGTTTTGGTTTAAAAACTCCATGCTTGCTCCGGGTTTGCATTTGATTGTGTTGGAGTTGACTAGCTCAGAGATGTCTACTTGAGGCGGAGGATTTTCGCATTGGTTAATCGCAATGAGGAGGATGAGTGCACGTGAGCCGATGTGAGTTGGAAGCAGAACATAACGACTGTTGATCAGACTCACAGGGAGCGTCCTCTGCATGAACTGGAGTAGGAGACTGTCAAATTGTATAGGGCTCATGTAAAGAACTAGTGGCAGCAGATGGAAGCAATGAGCAGGAATTAGAACCAGCTTCAAGTATATTAGTTCCTGCAGGACTAGCTTTGGGCTGAGAACAAGGAATATCAGCAGAAGTATCAACAGTAGGAATCTCATTAGGATGGGCAACAACATTGGAACCTGACACAAGAGATCCAAGCTTAGGTGAAACATTCTCGAGACAAATGATTAGAAGCAACAGGAGAAACACTTGAAAAATCCAGAACTTCAGTGTGTTGAGGTTGCTGAAAATTCGAAAATGATTAGCAAATGGAAAGTCATCTTCATTGAAAATAACATGCCGAGAAATATAAACTTTCCCTGTTGAACTCAAACATTTAAAACCCTTGTGAGACCCACTATAACCAAGAAAGGTACACTTAGTGCTGTGAAATTGAAGTTTATTTTGGTTATAAGGTCGTAGGCAAGGAAAACACGCACAGCCAAATATTTTGAAGTTTTTATAGTCTGGTTGTCTCTGAAACAGGACCTCAAATGGGGAAGCATTCATAAGAACAGCAGTAGGAAGTCTATTAATGAGATAGATAGCTGTTTAAAAAAATTCCCACCAATAGAAGGTAGGCATGTGCGCCTGGGCCAAGAGAGTAAGCCTTGTTTCCACTATATGACGATGCTTACGCTCAACTCTACCATTTTGAGCTGAGGTATGAGGACAGGAATGTCTGAATATAATGTCATTGTCATCTAAAACAGTCTGAAAACTCCTGAACTCACCACCCCAATCACTTTGAAGGACCTTAATTTTTCGCTCAAAGAGATTTTCAACCATATTTTTGAATATTTTAAAAGCAGAGAGTGCTTCTCCTTTTGATTTCAAGGGATATATCCAAGTGTGTCTGCTATAATCGTCAAGGAAACTTATATAGTAGCGATAGCCACCTATGGACTTGATTGGGGAAGGTCCCCAGAGGTCAGTGTGGACTAAGTCTAAAACATTCAAGGCGCGAGAATGTTAAACAGAAAAGGGCAATCGATAAGATTTCCCAAGTTGACATGAGTCACAAAACTTAAAATCTTCATTAAAACTATAAGAGACATTACAATCTGAGAGAACTTTCTTTAAAACATCCTGACTTGGATGACCTAATCTCCTATGCCAAGACTCTAGAACAGACATGGCTTTGCTAGTCCTATGACAATTGTTCAAAACAGAAACAAAAATAGCAGTTGGCTTCTTTGCAGGAATTACTTCGTTGTCAATTCTGTATAACCCAGGAGTTGATCCTCTTGTCACTTTCCCTTTCAGTAGAATACTATGTGACCCTTGTCCTTCACAAAGCATCCATTGGAATCAATTTCAACAAAACATCATGATTGTCACTTGTTAGTTTAGAACCACTAATCAATTGCTTAGTCATTCTAGGAGCAACAAGAACTTGATTCATATGCAAAGCTGGTAAGGCAGCAGATTTATCACACAACAATTTAGCATTTCCAGAACCAATGATACTCACAGAAGCTCCATTTCCTACTGAGATAGAGTGTATACCTGTGTGCTCTCCTGGTTCCACATTTTCAGGAGTATGAGTGACATGGTAAGTGGCACCAGTGTCAAGGTACCATGCTGGATCAACAGTAGTATCTGGAGTAGTCAGATAAGCGGTGGCATGATCATGGTTGCGAGGTGGTTTAAAGCTCTTGTCAAAACGACGGAAACACTCAGCAACTTCATGTCCTGATTTCTCACAGAGATGACAATAACGAGTGTCATTCCTGTTTTGAGACCTCCCACCAAAAGAACCCCTGTCGTTGCGTCCACGGCCTCGTCGTCCACCACGGCCACGTGAAGTGGGTGAATGATGAAAGTTACTGTTGTCGTTGGGTTGAAAGTCAAGATTAGCAAAAGCACTAGATAAGTTGGTAGTAGAGGTAGAGTGAATATGTTCCATACGAGACTCATAGGTCAGAAGCTTCGATTGAAGATCAGCCCAAGTCAGATAATCTTTCTCAAAGAGAAGTACTATGATCGGTGTATGCTCGTTATCAAGACCGGCAAGAGTTTGAGTAATCAGGTCTGCAAGAGACAGTGAGCACCCGGCGAGAGTGAGATTGTCAGAGAGCGATTTGATTTTAGCAAGATACTCTCTCATCTTCAGCGATCCCTTCTTGATTTGTTGAAAAGAGCTCTTCAAAAAAGTTACTCGAGATCGAGTGTTAGCACCAACGAACTCGGTGAGAGCTTTCCACAGGGCAGTAGACGTTTTGCAGTGAGTCATTTGGGAGGCAATTTCGACAGTCGTCGTACTGAAGAGCCAACCAAGAAGAATTTGATTGGTAGCAAGCCAATCATCATAAACAAGGTTAGGGCAAACCTGTTCCGCCGGATCTAAGATATACTCAGGAGGAGTGGCTTTGGTGCCAAGGAGATGACCATCTAGACGATGCCCACGAACAAGCGGCATGATGGTTGATTCCCAGGTGAGGAAGTTGTCACCGTCCAACTTGACGGGATTTCCTTGATTAAGAGAGCTTAAGAGAGGCGTGGATCGGGTCGTGACTCGAGGCGTTTGATGAGAAGCCATCGGAAAACCAGAGAGATAGCCAGAATCGAGTGTGAACCCGTGATGAGACGTACGGTGAAGTGGAGATGAGAGGAGGTGTATGAAGGGAAGGTTGTGGAGAAACAGAGGCTGGCGTAGGGAAGGAGAGGGAGGTGGTCGAAGGAAGGAAATGAGGTGAAGTGAAAGGCAGAGAAGACGGAAAGTAGGGATGAGGAAATGGGTAGGTATAATGAGACAAGGTGTGTGGGGCAAGAGAGGGTTGCATCGAAGAGGATAGGACGGTAGTAACAGTGGACTCGTGAGAAGGTTGAGTGTGAACAAGTGGGAGCTATTGTGTCTTCCTAGGAGATTCCTTAGTAACATGGTCCTCCAAGAAACAACAAGTTGTCTCCCACTCTAGTTGTGAATGGCAGTGACATTGGGATTAGGGTTTTCTGTCAAAGGTAAGGTGGTGGCAGGAATTGATTGGGAAGAGGAATTTTCGGATGCCATTTCTGGCTATAGCACTCTAATACCAAGAAAGCTTTTAGGAAAAAACAGTCAAGACACCATTTTGTGCCTTGCTACTGTTCATTTCTATTTATAGCAGATATTAACCAATAATACATTGACACCTGTTTCTATAAGAATAGTCTAGAATACAAGACAATACATATTTACAATTATACAAATAGAAACATTATTTCTAACTATATGGCTTAATTTACAAGAGCGATTTAATAAAATTGATGGCTCAAGGATGTTTTCCCTTCATAAGGCTCTCTCCTCTTTATCACAAGGGACACTTATGGTTACTTGCTACTTCACGAAGCTTAAGAAAATCTGGGATGAATATAGCCTCCTTGTCCCTCCGCCCACATGTCAGTGTTCCATAGCTCAGGATTATGTGAAAGTGGTCCAACAACAGCATTTGTTCCAGTTCTTCATGGAATTGAATGATGTGCACTAGCAGGCTCATTCACAAATTCTCTTCATCACTTCATGTCACCTCTACCCTCAGCTAATCACGCATACTATGAAGCGACGCCAAAAGCTAGCTTTTTTCTTCCCCATCTGTTAAGGGATGTGGCTTTTGGCGTCTATTTATGTAAAACAGACGCCTAATATGCCATATTTGACACATATTTATAAAATGTCACCACACTTATTTTTCACTACCCTTTTATAAAAAATGGATGTTTTTGAGGAAGTAATATCTATATCTTATTGTAGCGCTTGCAAACATACTTAACGATTCTAACTTAATAAACATTAATCAAAACTTTTGAAACATTTCCTTTTTCATATGCTGATTATGGGTTTCTCCTCATTATCCAACGATCATCAAGAGAACACAGGTACCCTTTCATTATGCCCTGTACAACTTCCAACGTGTGCAATGATGGTTTTTTCATATCCTTTCAAGATGTCTCTTACAGTATTTAAACTGCACATTTTTATTTGTTTTTCCTATATTTTCTTCATCAATTTTTTCTTTGTTCTCTAGCTTAATGACCAAGATGAAACACCGTGCAGAACACATGCTATAGAACTATCAACGTCATCCTTCACTACCTCCTTCTCCTCCTCCTTAACCTCTACTTCTTGCTTCTCCTCCCCAACATCCGCCTCCGCCACCACCACCTCCACCACTTCCTCTTTAGCCTCCATATCTTATGCTTCCTCAACTGGAGGCAATGTTGCAGCATATACAATAGATTGACCATGTTGTGAGGAGACTTTCTAGATGCCTCTCCAGTATGAACAAGAAGGCCAATCTCATACTTGATGAGTATGCGATTGGCTATTATCCTAACAATGATCCTGGCCAATCCTTTAGTGATGAGTAGCCTGGTGATCTCATCAGTTCATCAGCTACTCGCCATATTCTTTTTCTTTTTTTTTTTTTCGTTTTATCATTTTTCCTTCTTAAGTATCATTTTTTCTCCAAAAGTTTTCGTAGAGGATTAGTGGGTATCCAGAAGTTTTCTTAGGAGAAATTTTTCCTCAAAAGTTTACAAAATGTAGCAATTTTACCCCATCATCCCCCAATGCTAAATTTGGCTGTTAAATCAGTCTAACAACACACATGATGTCATGCCACCTCATCATCCACATCACTGAGCGCAATATGACATAGCATCAACCTCGTCATCTCTTTCTTCCTCTCTTTCTCTCTCACTCTCTCATTCACTCATTTCTCGAAGAAAAAAAAATCTTCCCAATTCATAGTCCTTCAGTAGATTCAAATCCTTAAAGAATACCAGGGAGAGCATAAATAAATGAATACAAAAAGAGATCAATCTCGTCTCATTGAAGGAATCATTGGTATTATGGCATAATTGAAAGAAACATAACAAAGTTTCATAGAAGAAGGAAACAAACAAAGCTATAAGATTGAAGGAGAAAGATAAAACCAGATGATGGTGATGAAGGTGATGATAAGAGAGAGAGTGAGATAGAGAGTTAGATATAGAGAAAGAGAGATCGGCAACAACAAAAACAGTAACAATGACAGTAACTACAGAGTAAGAAAAAAGGTGTGTCTCGCAACTAATACTACTTCTCTTTCTCTTTTTCTCTCTAAAACCCAAAAATATTTTCCTTTTTCTATAAAAAAAGCCAAAGTGATAGAGATTCGTAGTACATATAGTTGTAATCCCCCAACACCAAAAAAAAAAAGAAGTAGAAGAAAGAAAGAAGATTCATCGCAGAACAAGAAACAAAATTAGCAAAGACAGTAGAAACAAAAAAAGATAAATGAGTTCGTTTCTCTCTCTCTCTCTCTTCTTCATTTTAAAGAGAGAAGTAAAGAGAAAAACCCAACACACACTTAAAAAGTCCATCCACCCACAAGATCTAATCTATCTATCCATCAAATTCCCTTTGATAAATTTGCAGAGATCCGACTTGATTACATAAATTGCCTTCCTACCTTCATAAACAAGATCTTATTGGTTTTCGTATTTCCTTTTTTATATGTATGTATAGAGACAAAGACAAATATTTGAGTGTGAGAGAGATATTTTCACATATCTTCAATTGTGGCTACTGCAAGGAGGTTGCCTTCAGATTCAAGTGCTTTTACTGATTGGGCAGCTTCTTCCGCCAATCAAGCTATCCCCATTAATGAGCTCTCCCTCAACTTTAATGTCATAGCCCTGTTGTCACTGTGGCTATGCGATCTACGGTTGGTTCCTCCTCCGAAATGCGGTCTAGTATGGCCTAAGGGAATTAATATGACAAGGTGTGATGCCATGTCATATTGGGCTCAATGATGTGGATGATGAGTTGGCATAACGTGTGTTGTTTGATTGATTTAATAGTCAAATTCAACATTGGGGGATGACATGGAAAAATTGCTACATTTTGTAACCTTCGAGGCAAAATTGCTCCTAAAAAATTTGGATACCTATTGCTCCTCAATGAAAACTTCAAAGGCAAAAATGATAATAAACCCAAAAAAGAATATATACAGTGGTTCTTATAGAAAAACTGTCATGAATAAAATAAATAATGGTTCTATTAGAATAACTATCACCATTTATAAAATATAATGATCTGTAAATCTAAAGGACTTGATTGATTGACAATCCACGAAACCTTCTCTATATAAACCTCCTCTATATCTACCACTTTCTTCGCTCTTTGAATGAGAAGGTAGACAAGTTAATGGAAAAGGAAGAATATGATGATGCATTAAATTTAGGGGTGTTCATGGGTAGGGCTGGGCAGAGTGAGACCCTTGCTCGATGCCCTGCCCAATACATCATTGGGTAGTAAAATGTGGCCAAGTGCCCGGCCCTGCCCGATAGAAGCCCTAAAATTTTTGGGCAGGGCAATAATGGGCTGGGCAGGGCGACCCTTCCCTGCCCAAATGATGATACCCTATAACCTTGTCAAACCCTATGTGAAAAAAAAAAAAAAAAAAAATAACTTTAGTCATACCTAATAAACAATATTGCAAACTTCAAATAAAATCCATAATTCTACACTTCGGGATATTCAAATATAAGTCTACAACTTAAGTCTTAGAATTAAAAAGACAATCATATGTCTTAACAAAATAACAAATAGTCAAATATTTATGACTGAAATATTAAATGACATCCATAATTCATTAAATACAAGTATCAAAAAATTGCAATTAAAGCCTCGTAGACATTCATCCACTACTAGCCAACTAACAACCGTAACCATTACATTCCCTCCTCTCCATGTGCAACATCTAGGAAGAAAATAATTTGCCATCGAGTCCGACAGTGGGAAAAGGGAAGAGTTGAAGAAATGAGGATATTTTTTTATATTATAAGTTATATAATTTGCAAAAAATATATAATACTATTTTATAAAAAAAAATATATAAACTATAAAATAATTTTTTTATTCTATTAAAAAAATAAAAAATATTATATACACTACTAGGCAGGGCAAATGGCAGGGCAAAGATACCTCGCCCGGTGCCTAGCCCCGCTCACAAAAATGTTCAAGTTGTGCCTAATTTTTTCTGGGCTGCTTTTCTTAGGGCTGAGCATGGCAATTTTTCATTGGGCGCGAGTGAGCGAACAAGGTGGATGGGCATCATGCACACCCCTAATTAAATTCTTAAAACATGTGTATAACTTGTTATTTTTTGTTCTTTATATACTTTGTCTTTTTTTTGTTGGTAAAATGGAGGTTGGATAATCAACCACCAATTTTTTTTTTTATTTTTTAAAACGGTCATTAAGTAAAAAATATCACTTATTAGAATACCACATAAAAAAAATGAAATTCCTAATGTTTATTAACAAAGAACCATGATAAATGTAAAGGAATAAATAACAGTTCTTACAGATGAACCGGGATATAAAGTCTTAGGCATGATAACCCAAAAAATCATATCATTCCTCTTCTATTTAAATGTTTGAAATATAATAAACTTGACATTTAGTTTGTTTGAATGAAGCCCACCAACATCGCGACTCTACAACTCATGTTGTCTTTTTCGGTCTTGGGGAGTTGTTTCATTCCAATCCCACCATAAAAAGACTTTGTTTGACTTCATAGTGACAGCCACACTAGTGAACACACTTGACCGTTTCTCAACAATTGTCATCTAAGTTGTTTTTCATTCATGAGCCTTAATTAGGTATAGTTATGATTTCCCTCATCCATTTTAAATTATCCTTCCTGCATTTACTTATAACGGTTCTTCTCTTATTTTTTGCAATATTCAACCCACCCGATTGGGCTATCTTTGTGAAGTCATGATCGATAAAGCATCCAAGGTGATATTAAATTTCTTTTGTAAAGTTATGTTCTTATATAAAACCTAGTATTGCTGTGATCGAAGGTTCCTTAAATTTCTTTTATGAAATTATGTTTTTTCTTGGAAAATCTAGTATTTTTCTAGTCGAAGATTCCTTTTATACTATAGGAAGTTGTCAACTCATTGCTTTGATTTACGGTTCCTACTCTATTGATCTTATTCAAAGTGATTTTGGGAAATATTGATCCCTAAGCAAATACATTTTCTTTTTTGGAAGTATGTATATCTTTGGAAGTTACTTCAAAAAGATTAATAGGGATGTGATGAATAAAATAGTATAAATGGAGCATATCACCAAGAGGGGGGTGAATTGGGAATTTAAAAATTCTTTTTAAAAAAACTCTGAAAACCAGATAGCGAAACAGGGTAAACATAGGAGGAGTAGAGAAGAATGACACAACAAGATTTATACTAGTTCGGTCTCAACTCTTGACCTACGTCCAGTCCCCAGACACTCTGGGATTTTCACTAACTCACAAAATCAGTTACACACTCTGCACTCGAAAGTTATCTTCTCACTAGGATACACTCCTCCTTACAAGTTGTAAACTAATAATCCCAATCTCCAAGTCCCACGACTTGAGATTCTTACAATAAATGATTTCAATAAAGAAATTTTCTCAAAGAGTAGATGAAATAATCACTAAAGTAAAAATGTATCAAAAGATATTTTACAAGAGATAGAAAACAGTAAGAGTAGTTGAAACTTGAATGCTTTTCGTTTTCTTGTATTCTGGTGGTTGAAGAGACTTGAATGCTTCAGTTTATATATGAAGGAAGCATTAAATGACCGTTGGATTGATAATGTAATCATTGGAGACATTAATCAAATTGTTGGAGGCAATTTGGTCACTTTCTCTCTACTCTTGAGTTAATCCAGGTGGTCAGATGTTTTTGGTTGACTTCCCTTGAGATAAATCCATTGGAGAAGAATGTTTCCATTGAGGGAAGGATGACATTTAATCCTTTGCAAAGTTTAGGGAATGATTTGCCAAAAGGATGCAAGGTTTTCTGGACTTGCATTAAATGTGCTGACATCACCTTTTGGTTTATGATAAATCCTCATTCTAATGGCTCTTAATCATCTGAAACTCACTAACAAACTGATTAAACAATGTTAAGAATAGTAATGAGTGATGATAAGAAGTATTAAGATCAAACATGAAGATTTAAAAAATTCAAGCAGTTTGATTTTCAAACTAAGCGACACAAACTCGAGTTTGTTTGAGCAAACTGGAGTTTGCAACTTTTCTTCAGAACCTAAACAAGAGTTGATAAATTCAAACTCGAGTTTAGTTCTTCCAAAGAAGAACGTCGTGATTTGAACTTTGAATAGCATTTTTGAAATAGGAGCAAACTGAGTTAATAAGTGACAAACTCGAGTTTGGGACTTTTGAAATGAAAAATAAGATTAAGTCCACAAAGCTCAAAACTGGAGTTTTCAAAAGTAAACTCAAGTTTTCTTAAGATAAAAAATAGTGAGAAACTCTCGGCTTGACACAAATTGGAGTTTAAGAAAACAATCTTGAGTTTTCTTAAAATGTAAAATCCTTGAAAACTCTCGGCCAAGTGCAAATTTGAGTTTGCTATCACAAACTAGAGTTTGCTTATAACATGAAAACCTTAAAGCTCTCAGCCAAACACAAACTCGAGTTTTGCAAAATAAACTCGAGTTTTGTTAAGTTCACAAAACATTGAAAGCTCTCTGTCTAACACAAACTCGAGTTTACACATCTAAACTCGAGTTTTCCTTAACTTGAAAAACTTTGAGTGCTCTTTGTAAGATACAAACTCGAGTTTGCTAATACAAACTCAAGTTTTCTTAAGTTTAGAAAAACTTGAGCATCTCTCTATCAAGTCCAAACTCGAGTTTGACAACCCAAACTCGAGTTTATCTTTGATAGTAAGTTTTTCAACTTACTAAGACAAATTTCAATTTGAGTTTACAATTGTTAGTTACATCAAAACACATAGAGAACTAACAAATAGTTCAGTTGTACCAAGAGTCATACATGAAGAAGCAAATACCTATAGCATTTGTGAAGTCACAATGCAGTTATACATTCAAGGTGGCATATTAAATTGCTTTTATGAAGTTATGTTTTTTTTTAAAAAAAAAAACCATTATTGCTCTAATCAAAGGTTCCTCTCCTATTTTTGTGTTGAGTAGGTGGCACCAAGTTAAAACTCTGAAATTCAATATTGTGATCAGTCATAGACTCTTAAATGTGAGAGTTTCTTAGCTACTTGATCACAACTCTATCTAATAGAGTAGTTTTTCCTACATTGAGTACCCATGAAATATGGGACATATCAAGAATTTTTTAAAGCTTTGTGACTTGAATCAATTCAACTCATAGCCTATATATCTCATAATGTAAGTGTTCATCAATTATACCTTATGTCTCTTCAGTAATTAAACTAGGAAAGCAACAACTAGGTGAAAAAAAAACATGAATATCTGTATAGGAAAGGCCGTAAGGGGTAGTCAAACCCTTGAGAAGATCAAGGGTTTGCATACCTCATGCTTTGCTCAAAGATTTGAATACCCCAAGCATCCTTTCCTATACACATATTTGTTCATTTTTTTCCCTTCAACGTTACCTTTCCAGGGTTAATTCCTGTGTAGAGACACAATTTATAGGTCAAATGTTACATTATCATAATTATAGGTCAACAGTTGCCATTGATTCTTCTCACAAAGCCTGGAATAATGTCTTGATTTATCCCATATTGCAAATCCACTCGATGTGGGAGGTACTATTCTATTATATAAATCTAGTCCAACTAGTTCAAAAGCTTTCACTTTGAAGAATCTCACAACTATGAATCACCATTATTATATAACAAATATCATGTATTATAAAAGTTCACGGTTCTTATTTAGGAACCATTATTTATGTACTACATACATAACGTTGCCTACATGAGACTATTATTTAGTTTTATTAAATGCCACGGTTCTTACATAAGAAATGTTATGTACGTTTCTAAATAAATTATGGTTGTCAAAATGAGATCATTATGTATCATGTAAGCATTACCATATATTATTATGGTTGTTCACATGTACTCATTAATTATTATCATAGCAATGAGAGTATTATGGCATCACCAAGCCTATATACATAAGTGTTATATTAGAATTGTTAAAATAAGTCTAAAATAAATAACGATTTGAAAACATGATATATTGCAGATAATAACTATCTTGTATGACAATGTTATGACTACTAAATAATGATTATCAGCAATCACACAGTAACAAATATTGGAACGTATATTGTATTATGTGGCAATGGAATCTATGATATCTATCATATAACATTCAACAGAAAGCTTAGAAAGGAAATAATAGACTGATAGGGACAGTAATACAGAAATAGAAATGAGAGCACGAGAGAGAAAGAAAGGTGTTAGAGAGAAAGATTCCCAGTACATTTTCCATGCCCTTTCCCTAACCACTTTTGTCTTTATATAATGGATTTTACCCCCTCTATTTCCCTAAGTTTCCACGTTTTCTTCTTTATACGCTTGCTCCTTCGTATGGGCCTTTATTCATTCTCTTCATTTTCTACCTCAATATGTATTGGACCCTCTGCCATTTGGCCCAATGAATCTTCATCCATTATATTACCCTCCCCATCAATAGGGACCTTGGCCTCAAGGTTCAGATTAGGATACAATGAAGATAGTGTATCAGCATTTTCCCATGTAAGTGCAGAAGAGCCATCCCATTAGACCAGCAATTGTTTAACCCAAATAGCTCCATCTTGAATATTGCGAGAGCCCAAAATTTTGGAGGGTGTCACAATAGGACCTTTGGAGTTGAGACCAATGGAAAAGGAACCATCGGTATAGTGGAAGGTGAACCAAAAAATGGTTTCAACAGGGACACATGAAAAACAGGATGAATCTTGGTGTAGGTAGGTAAGTCTAGTTTATATGCAAGTCTGCCAATACGTTCAATAATCCTGAAGAAAATCAACACAAATTTACAAAGGAACGGTTGAAACACCGTGTTCATCCACGATTAAAAGGTTGCCAGCGCATTGGTGAGGCTAAATGGCATTACCAACCACTCATATGATATGTGATATGTCCTAAACGCTGTCTTTTCTTTATCCATTTCCTTCATGAGGATTTGATGATAGCCGGACCTAAGGTCAAGCTTGGAGTAAAACACAGACCCATGTAACTCGTCCAATAATTCATCCACCGTAGACATAGGAAACACGTCCTTCACCGCCACTGCGTTCAAAGCTCTATAATCAACACAAAATCGCCAAGTGTCGTCTTTCTTCTTGACTAGTATGACTAGGTCCGAGAAAGGACTGATACTAGGCCGAATTAAACCATCGTGAAGTAGCTCGTCAACAATCCTCTCAATTTTAATTTTTTGACTAACGAATATCTATATGGTCGGACCTTCACCGGAGTAGTATGGGGTAATAACTCTATGGCATGTTCATGACACCTCCGTGGTGGTAATCCCTATGTCGTATCAAAAACAGGGGCAAATGCATGTAACAATTGCATCAGCTCCTCTAGCATTACCTCCTCTATATTCACCACTTGTGACTCAATTGATTCCACAAGGAAGAGCTCTTCCTAGGCATGGATGTGATGAACTCTTATAAGATGGTGGTATTGAGCTTGCGTCATTGTGTCTCTTCTGAACCCCTTAAGAGTCACCCATTGACCCATCTTTCAAGAATTTGATGGTGGAAGCACTATGGTCCGTGACATGAGGTCCCAATGTCTCTAACCATCCCGCGCTAATCACCATATCGACTGTGGCTAGAGGCAAAACTAGCATGGTCAATGATAAAGTATATCCACATATTTGTACAGGAATGTTACTTACTTGTTGACTAGTATGCATCATCTGTCCAATGCCTCCCAAAATCCGTATCTCCCAAGAAAATTCAAGTGTTGGACAATACGTGGATGAAGGAAATTGTAGGAACTCCCACCGTCAAGAAGGATATGGACTTCCATGCCGAGGATCCTGCCAGTAAATCGTATCGTTGTTGTACCATGCGTCCCCTTCGAGGCTAGTAACAACATATGGTGTAATGTCCCATCTATCGGAGTATCTTCCTCTGTTTCAGGTTTGACCCACTCTTCAAGTTCATCTTCGGTCACCATCATTATCAAGTTTTCCTTAGCACAACGATGAGTAGGGGTAAACTTTTCATCACATGTATAGCAAAGTCCCTTTTCCTGTCGAACTTGCATCTCAGCTGGGGTCATCCGTTTCAGAGGTAGCCGTGTAGGTGTAGTACTAATACATGTAAGTTTGTTTTTCCGCCCCCACTGGTCATGGGAGATACTCCACTAGAACTCGGCGTAGAAGTGGTCATATACGTTGTACTCATATTGTTGCCACTGCTAAAGTTGCTAAAGCCATGAGTCTTCCCCATCTTGCCCCAATCCATGGCCTCTGCAAATAACCTGGCTAGAGTCATAGCTTGTAGTACTTTTCCCGGTTTCTGAACTAACACGTCATGACGCAAATCAGACTTAATCCTCCCACGTAGTAGTCGAGTAGCGCCGATTCAAGAATATCCATGGTTTTGTTAGATGGAGCCATGAACTTAGTGTTATACTCCTCGAGCTTACTTTGTTGTACCAATTTGAATAACTGTGATCGCGCGTAATCAAATTTGGAAGGCCCGTATTGTTCCTTAATCGCTTGAACTAGTGCATTCCAGTGAGGAATTTGATTACCCCTTTCTAGCATTTGAAACCATGGAACAACGTCTCCTTCCATATGAACAAAGGCTATCACCAACGCATTGTGAATCCAATACCTCAAAGTATTTAAAATACTGCTCAGCCTTGAAAATCTACTGTAGAGCATCGGTGCCATCGAAGCGAGGGAAATCAAGCTTCACTTGACGGTTCATCGAAGTGAAAAACGTCCCCTGTTGTAAACCGGATGTTGCTGATTGTGGATCTGTTCTCGTGCCTGAGCTAGAGCCATTAGCTTTCTTATCGAGCTGGTCCAACTTGAGTAATACAGCCTCCATGAAGCTCTCCAAGTGGGTAAATCGAGTCTTAGCTCCTTCCATGAAATTGCTTGTCTTCTTTGTTCTACCTGAAGCTCTTGTAGACGTGTGTTCTCGCCATTTTTCTCTCTAAAGCGCTCTCAATGAAAACACCAAATGTTATGACTACTAAATAATAATGATCAACAATCACACAGTAACAGATATTGGAACATATATTGTATTATGCAGCAATGGAATATGCAATATCTATCATATAACGTTCAGCAGAAAGCTTAGAAAGGAAATAACAGACTGATAGTGACAACCAATGGCGAAACCTTTTGATGGCCAGCTGGGGCCAAGACTGATCTTATAAAATTTGTTAGCATATATATGTATTTATTATATGATATTTTATTTGGCTACAAATTTGGCCCCAGCTAATTTCTTATCTTCTTTGTAAGGATAATATTTGTTTCATTACTCATCGATTTGTGAGAGAAAAGTAAAATTCTTATTTGAGATACCAAAAATGTTAGTATCATCTTATATATTGTTTTGATTTATAATTTTTGATTAATATTTATTTTTATTTTCAAGGTTATTTAATACTATTTAGTAAATAATCCTCTGATCCTTATTTAAGGAATCAACTAACAATTCTCACAAGTCAATAAAAACAATTAAAGTCATTAAATTTGTCCTAAAATTTAAGTAATTTTCAATATTATCCCTATTAATTACACTAAACTCTAATATCATATTAATTATTACTATTTTTTTTTTGCTAAAAAAAGAATACTAATTAATTTTATTAATTATTACTCTCATTCACTACTTTTTTAATTATGGGTATACATGGGAAAAAAATTATTTAACGCTATTTGGAAAAAACAAAGTCCTTTTATAAAAAAGACTAAATATACTTGTTAGTTGGTGTTTTATAATATGAACTAAAAGGAGTAGTTCAATATGTTTATTTTTTGGCTCAGACTAAATTTTTTTTCTGGTTCCGCCACTGGTGACAACAATACAAAAATAGAAATGAGGGTACGAGAGAGAAAGAAAGGTGTCAGAGAGAAAGATTCCTAGTACATTTTCCATGCCCTTTCCCTAACCACTTTTGTCTTTATATAATGGATTCTACCCCAAAGTTTCCACGTTTCTTCTTTATACGCTTGCTCCTTCGTATGGGCCTTTGTTCATTCTCTTCATTTTCTGCCTCAACATGTATTGGGCCCTCTGCCATTTGGCCCAATGAATCTTCATCTATTACAGACAATTCCTATAGTAGTGTTTTGCTGATTGTTGGGTTTCAAATTAGATAGGGTGCGCACACTCATATATCCTAGATCTCTCCCATATTATCCAACGGGTTGTTTTAAAGTCTATAGTTTTTCTATATATTTTAGTGTTACTTTTAATTCCTTTGCATTTGCCTTTATTTTGGTAAATTATTCATATAGTTTTATATTTGATATCTTCTAGCTAAAAATTTGAATAGATCTTTCTGTTAATTTGGAAATTTTTGGCTTGTTTGATATACACAAAAATTGCAATTATATCCTATGACACTCATTGGAATTTCTCAATAATAACTACAGAGATAATGTAAATTATCCAAAGGTATTCAATTCAAAATATCGAAGCTTTAGTAACACCTAAACAGTTCTCATAATTTAACTTGTTCAAAATAATGCACATAAGGGGTATTTATAGAAAAATGAAGGTTTATTTATACCAAACTTTTCTTAAAATAACCTTAATTCAACCCTAAAACCCCAAAGCTCCACTTGAGTTGATGAAATAAGAACAAGTGGCATATTCACAAAAAGAAACAAGTGGAGGACGCCGCTTTTAATTTATCATATGGGAATAGGATTCTCAGGGTTAATCGTTAAAAAAAAATAGGCTAAAATACAAAAAAACTCCTCAAAACCTGACAATTGATGCATCTAACCTCCTTAACAAATTAAGACGCTGATATTTTATGTTTTGACTGTGAGCCTGCCTACTGTCACTATTATATACTCCCTTCGGTTATAAATATAGGACAACGTTTGTAGTACAAATTACCTACCGTCACTACTATATACTCCCTTCGGTCTTAAATATAGGACAGATTATTGTTGTCAAACTCGCGAGTTGACTCTCCTCGAATTTACCGTTTTTACCTTACTAAATCGAGTCAAGTCTCTAGTAAACTCGTGTCGTTTGTATACTTAGTTAAACTCACGAGTTTACACACTGAATTTACCGTTTTTATGTTTCTAACTTATAAAATTGTGTTAATTTTTTCAATTTTGTCATCCTCAACCGCTTTACATATGAATTTTATAGAAATTTATTTATTAAATATAATAAATTATAAATGTTAAAATATTTAATTTCAATTATTTGGATTTAAAATATATTTAAATCAAATTGTTGTCATTTTTATATTTTAATTATTCAATTATACATTGTTAATACATATTTAATGATAAAAATAAACTCTTACGAATTTACGATTCGATCCTACGATACGAGTTTACGTTATTGTCATAAGTTTACTTAAACTCGTGAGTTTGACAACTTTGAGCTAGATGTAGTAAATGCTAATATATCTAGACTGCCTGTTGTACCTATTAATTATTCTTTTTCTACCTACAATACCATTCCTCCTAGGCATCTATACACTGTGCCGCGTAATTCTATTTCCTTTTCAATCATAAATTCATATCTCATTAGGGTCAACATCCAAATATTATATGTATATTATTCTTTTTGGTAAGAAAATATTATATGTATATTAATTAATCATTGTTCACGGACCTGCATGAACTCAAACCGGAGTAGTCTAAACTAATGAATAATATTTTTACATTCAATTCTTAATATATAAAATATAATTGATATTGCAATTTGTACTTTAACTCCCATAAATGCAAGTGTTCGGGTCTACATGAACAAGTGAAATAACGGGATTAACGATGAAAATTAGATCATTAATAAGAAACATTAAGGAATTAATAATGCTCATAATAAAAAACTGGAATAAGGGAATTTATAATTAACACTGGACGATTAACAAGAAAGATAAGGAAGTTAATACCTTTCATAATACACGTGTCTAGATCTGCGCCGAACAAGTGGAATCAACAACACTCGTGATAAAAAAAAAAAAAATGGAATAAGGGGATTTATAATAAAAATTAGGTGATAAACAAGAAATATAAAGGAGTTAACAACTCTCATCATTTTTTTGTTAATTCCCCTAAATATATTTTTAATCGTGTAACTTTCGTTATAAATCCTCTTATTCCAATTATTCATTATCGGAGTTGTTAATTCCTTATGTTTCTGGTTAATTATCTTATTTTCGTTGTCAATCCCCTGGTTGTACTTGTTAATGTAGACCCAAACACTTGCATTGTGAGAGTTGTTATATGTATGTATGTTATGTATATATGTATATATAGATAGATATCTGTATATGTGTGTATATATTGACAGTCTAAGACAAACCTATGACTTAAAGTAAAGTAATAACATACCTAAGACTTAAAGTTGACAAGGCTATAACATGCATGCGTAAGATACAAGTACAAATACAAAAGGACAAAGGTATCTTACTTTTGCAAATTTGTATCTTACGCATGCATATTATAGTCTTGTCAACTTTAAGTCTTAGGCATGTTATTTCTTTACTTTAAGTCATAGGCTTGTCTTAGGTTGTCATAGGTATTATGAATATGTCTTGTATAAATATTCTCTTACTTGTAAAAGTCTTATACACACACACACACACATATATATATATATAGGTACATGTATGTATGTGTGTGTGTATTTTGTACATTAAAAACCTTGGATAGTTTGGCGCCACTATCAATCTATCCTTTTAGGGGCGTCAAAGTGTCATGGGTTTAAACCCCTTGGTCACTGCTTTTTCCCAAATATTCTCTGGTGTCGGTGCTCTAGCCGTCGCTCTGGCCAGTCGCTCAATGATGGTCAAAGCTCTAGTGGGCGACCAATAAACGCTGGCAATTGTTGACACCCTTTAAAAAAATTTAAGTTAGGGCATCAATGTCTTTTCACTCTAATGGCCAGCCAATTATGGTCAAAGCTCTAGTGGCAGGCCAATGAGATTGTTAACAGTTAACGTCCTTTTAAAAAAATAAAATTAGGACATTAATGTCTTTTCACTCACAAAATTTACTTTGATCTTATTCTAAGACTATAGTAAAGTTTCAAAAAAATTTACGTATAAAATCCCTACAATGCCATGCAGGGAAATTTTCCCAAAAATAAAGTTTCAAATGGGTTTCCAAACTAGTTCACGTCGTGAACCATTTTAAACGTAGTATTCTAGTAATTACTTTCCACAATGTATCATTTTTGTATTTATTTTATTGTTTACACATCTACGTAAAAAAAAAAAAAGGCAATGCTATCATAATTTATTAAGATGATAAAAGTAACCAAAAGGGTTTTACATAAACAAAATTTAATGAGGTTAAATTCAAACTTAAAAGTATCATGTGGTTATTTACAACTAGTGAAAGTTTAGAGGGCACGTCATCTATTAGTCTAACATTATAATTAATGTTAAAAAGATAGCAGTAAGTTAAGGATGGGTTTATGATAAAAAGAGGGTTACTATGGTTAATCAAGTTTTTCGTCACTTTGGTTTTAATACCTCAAGTTTCAAAATATAGGTATTGATCTCTCAAGTTTTATTTCTTTTAAAACATTTATCATTTTTCCTTTTAAGAGGCTAAAACCTAGGATTTGGTTTCTCTCATTGTCTCTTTTTTATTATCCCTTATAATCTTTAAATCATGTCTAGTTCAATTAAATCTAAAAGGCAAAAAATGAACTACGTCATCAAGTTATCACTCTTTTGACTTTTCTCTCTTCTTCCCAATCAACAATCCAAATTGTCTTATCTTCCCAATCAACGGTCTGTATGAGCTTATAAGGGATTATGAGAAATTAAGATAATAAGAGGATCTCCGCCCTTAAAACTTATGGTTTAAAACTTAAAGGACCAAAAACAAAATAAAAACAAACTTGAGGGACCAAATATTTTCTGAGTAATTGGATGAGTACGAAAGGAATTCAAAAGGAAGAAGACTGCATAATATTGCAAGGGTACTTGTAATATTTCAATTTTAAAAATTTAATATAAATTTCGAAATCATTAGACTGCTTAATACGGAAATGGAAGGTTCCTATTCTCTTCTTTTTTGGCCGAGAAATGTTACTAATTTTAAAAACATGTCATTACAAAACATTATAACACTGTTTACAAGTTGGCGTAAATAATCATTAAGATTTATTTATTTATATATTTATTCGTAACTTTTTTTTCCTATTAATTGGATGAATCCAACCCTACTTTGGATTTTTCCCCCTCAAAAAATAACTTTCGCCATGATTTTTCTATTAACTTGAAATTTAAATAAATATTATGAATGTTCATCCTTCAATGCTACCCATCTTTATTAGTGACATCATAAAAGTAATCATAAATTTATATCTAGTGGAGCCATGTGAACATGTTCAGCTCTATATCATCTCTCTCTCTTTTTTTTTTTTTTTTTGGACAAATATGTCATCTCTCTTTCTATTCATGAAACTGTCACAAGCCACTTTGATAAAATATAAGAAATGATATATTTGGAAGAATAATAGAAGAATATCTCTTTATTAATTAGCTTTCTAATTTTACTTTATCTATCAAGTTGTAAAGTTTGCATTGTGGGTCCTATCAGCCTTTCTCACTCTCTATTATTTTAATATATTTTTAGAAGGGTAAATGTGAAAATTTAGCAATAAATTATTTCTTGATAAGCACCCAACAAACTATCTTTTGTTGGGTCCAAACGTGGGTCGGATTTCTCTCATTGTCCATTTTCTCACCATCCCTCATAATTTCTAAATCATACCCATCCAATTAAATCTGAAAGGTAAAAAATGAGTCATGTCATCAATTTATCACTCCTTCAACTTTTCTCTCGTCTTCTCAATCAATGGTCTAAATTAGCTCATCTTCTCAATCAACGATTCATATATGTTTATGAGAGATTATGAGAAATTGAGATAATGAGAGAATCTCCTCCAGTTCAAAAGTAGACATAAACATTTTTTGTATTAAAAATGCTCATATTTGCCTTGTAGATTCTCTTATTTTTCTTGCGAATAACCATATTTGTCATGTAAAGGGATTTTAAGGAATCCAGAGAGTTAAAAAACTTTGGTCATTCACATATGTGTTTTGTAAATGTTCATACTTATCTTGTAAAATTCTTTTTAACTTATGAAATTCTTTTAAATTCATTTATTTTTCTTGTGAATAATCTTATTGGTTTTGTAAATGCTTTTACAAAAAAATAAATAAATAAATAAATAAATGAAGTATTGGCATTATTGTTGACAACTTAATTTCATTTTGCCCCAAGAGGTATAGTAAAATTTCAGCATCTTTTATGGGTTAACTTGAAAAAAAAAAATGTTTCAATGGGATCTAAATGATATTTTCCCATCAATGACGTTATTATATATGCTACCAAAAAAATTGATTATGCATACTTTTGCACCCGAAATAGTTAATTGTATGGGGTGCCAATAAAAAAATTACCTTAACCCTTAAAATATGCAAAAGACAAACAAAGGTATTGAATTTCAATAATTTCAAATGAACTAATTTGGAATTTTGAAATGTTGACAAATGTGGTAAATTACATAATTATTCTTACTTTTTCATTTTTTTTTTTAAAAAAAATATTAAAACCCCTTGTCGATTGTCTGACTGTCATCGAAGCTTTGGGGACCTTGCCAAAGACCAGTCACTAGAGCTACGACGGTCTAATATAGGTTTTTTGAATTTATCGAGGTAAAAGTAGTCAATATAGAGACTTGAGTAGTTAATATCAAAACTAAAGTAATAAAAAGGGTACTTACTAAACATTTCTTAATAACTACTTTTATTTCTCAATTAACTACTCAAGTTTCTAAACTACTTTAGTTTCGATATTGACTACTTTGGTGGCTAATGACAAAATTCTTAATATAGTTTTTGAATTTTCAAAATCGAAGTAGTTAATATCAAAATTAAAGTAGCAAATAGAAAACAAAAGTAGTTATTCACAATTATTTAGCAAAAAAGACCCTATATAGTATTGACTACTCTCATTTTGGTATTACCTACTCTAACTTCACTATTAACTACTTTTATTTTGGGGATTCAAAAATATACTAAGAACTTTGTCTTTTGCTGACAAAGTAGTTAATATCGTAACTAAAGTAGTTTAGAAACTTGAGTAGTTAATTGAGAAACAAAAGTAGTTATTAAGAAATGTTTAGTAAGTACCCTTTTTATTAGTCAATATGAAAACTTAAATAGTTAATGGTAAAACAAAAGTAGTTATTAGGAAATATTAAACAAATATCTTGTTTCCTATTTTAGTATCGCTATTAACAAAAATAACTATATTGATTACTTTTGCTTAAGAAATTAAAAATATATATATAGACCGCCAAAGCTTCAGCAGCTGGCCTCTAGCGAGGTCACTGAAGCTCTGGTGACTGGTCATCACTAATGATCGGCAAGGGATTTTAAAGATTTTTAAAAAAGTAAAAAAGTAGGCTAATTATGTAATTTCTCACATTTTTTAATATTTCAAAATTTTAAATTAGTCCATTTGGAATTGTTAAAATTCAACACCCTTATTTTTCTTTCACATATTTTAATTGTATATTTCTGTCTTTTTTCCTTTTTTTTTTTAATTAGGGAAACTTTTTTTTTTCTTTATTAAATAATTGTCTTCTATAAATATCTTAGGATAGCCTCTTGTATGTATGGAGGCTTGTTTTTTAATGAATGAAATACATCATACTAGATCTATGGTTGAAGCTACTGTTCACCATTTAGCTTACTGCAAGTGCACAAGTCACAAGTAACAATATAGTGATAAAAAAGAGTGTCATTTCATAAGGGCTATGATAAAAGTGATTTAATTATTGTAACCACGTTCTTAACTAAATTGAATAAAATCATTTGAAATTGAGTCAGTCAAATAAGCAATTTTGAAGAAAACAATAAAGTTGAGTAATGGAAAATAAAAAATTGTTTCTAACTTGAATAGATTAAAGGCTTATGATTACTTCTTCCCTATTGTATTTCATGAAACTATGCAATCGAATCACTTATTATAGTTAAATGAGTCTATATGTTAGTCAAAGATTCTAAAATCATCAACCAAGCTCTCTCAGTCATAAAAAATATTCAGTCTCTTGTTTAAAATTAATGAAAACCATATTTCCAAAATAATTATTCATTAGACTATGCTAAGGTGTTAGATATATCTATATTCCAACAATGAACCATCCATTTAATCCATAAAATTTAAGTCTAACATGATTTTTCTCAAGTTCTACAATCAAAATAGCTCTCTCAAGCATCATTCAATTGAACTAATCTAATCATATGGTGATCAAACACAAGATAGCATTAAGCATAAAGAAAAAGCAGCATATATTCTTAGTAAGTAGCAAAAGCAAGAAAATCTAGTAGTTCCAATCCATACAAGAGGTAAAAATAATCCTAAATGATAAGTTTAGCTAAACATAAGTTGAAATGAACAAAAGATAATAAAACTCATGTCTATAGCAAGATCGAGTAGAAAAATAAAGAAGACGAAAAAAAAACCAAAAAAGCTCTTAAAATCTTCAAGAATGTTCCTTCAAGCTCTCTTCCAAGGTGTTTTTTCTTGTGCCCCAGCTTCTCTTTCCAGAATCAGCAATTTCGGCACCCCTTCTTAAGTTAAAAGGCCCCAGATTCGTCATTGTTTTAAAACACACAGCATCAATTTTGCAACTTCACTTTTGCTTCACTATAGCAAAGCAACAGCAAACACGATCAAAAAGGTCTATTTTTGGGGTGTTTTTGCTTTTGCTTCGTAGTAGCGAGGCAATAGCAAACTCACACAGAAAGGTCCATTTTTTGGGTGTTTTTGCTTTTGCATTGCTGAATCAAAACAAAAGCGACAAGCAGTATCTTCAACCTACTTCTTTTATCCTCCTTTTGAATTTTGTTCTTACATTCCCCACTTCCAATAATCCTTGAAAGCTTTTATATCTTGTATCATCCTCCTTCAAAAGAGAGAGTTTATGTTCTTCAATTTAATTGAAACTTCTATAAATTTAGCCCAAGATTTGGTAATTACCAAAGCATTTTCATCACATCACATTGTTCTTCATATATATAAATTTTATGCACAATTTGAGTTCAAAACCAACAAATGTACAAAAAAAGTGTGAAAAATAAGAATTCCAGAGGAACGTGGACAAAACATTTGGTAATACCGATGAGAGATTGGAACCTTGATTGATATTTAAATAAGAAGATTTTCATTGTAAGGGGAAAAAAACTCTTGAAATTCATCTAGCACACAAATTAGCATCTCTTGAAGAAGCAAAAAAAAAAAAAAAAGATGGCTTTTGGCAGTTAAATCTTGTTGATTTGTATATAAGAGCTGGAAATTTAAAACAACCCAAATTATATTGAGAAAATGCTTTGAGAATTTACACAAAAAATGCCTAAGTGCTCTAATTAGGTTTGATCACCTTCTTTTGTTTTCTTTTTTTGCTATGCACAAGTATTTTCTTATTGGAGACGATCCGTTTGTTATACTATTATACACTATATGTGGGCACCTCTCCCAGCTCATATTTAGTACCCAGCAATACTTCAAATAGGATTGTCTCCAATAGGAGATACTTGTACTTGGCTAAAAAAAAGTGATTGAATGTTCGGCAAAACAAGGGTTAAGGGACAATTTTGTCTCAAAAGGTTTTTGGACGCAATTTTGCTTGGAAGTGTAAAAAGTGAAGCAATTTTTTCCCCGGCCATAATCTCAGTTAATTTTGACTGTTACTTGACCAAATGTGTTGAGCTGACAGTTCACATGTCATCCATATCATTTTTGTTCAGGTGCAAATTTGCTTCGTAAGTTTTAAATCTAACTTTAAAAAACATAAAGTAGATGACACATGAACTTCTGACGCCAATTTGCATCTTAACAAAAACGATGTAGATAACATGTAGATTGTAAGCTCAACATATTTGGTCATCTAACGGTCAAAATTAACTGGGATAACGATAAGGGAAAAATTGCTCTATTTTTTATACTTTCAAGGTAAAATTGCCCCTTAATCTTCAAAACAAATACATCATAGAACTCACATAAAAGACTCAAAAACTCAAGCCTTGGTTCAATGGCTCTTGTGCTCTCTGGTAAAAACCTCAGCTGGTTGCCTCGCCTAGTGAGGAGGAAGATTTATTACACAAAAGCTCAAAGAAGATTAAGAATGATGATAGTATTGCTATTGATCATGAATGGCCTATGCTGGGTGAGAAGGGTAGGAATCAATGGACAAAGGGCCGGTCATTTGCATAAAACTACAAGGCATTAATAGGCAGAAGAATGAGGACATTCGTGTTCCCAATGAGATAGATTTATCTGATGATCCTATAACAGATGAAGACAAAATGGATTCGGGAAGGATGATCACGAGCCTCTATGTATCATCAGTGAGGATCCTACTAGAAATTTTCCTACCTTCTCCTTCTCTAAGAAAATGAAGAATAGGCTTTACAAGCCTGGGAATAGGGCAGTCATAGTGAAATTGCTGGGCGGGGATATTGGCTACAAGTTGCTCTTGTCAATCCTTCAATCTTTATGGGCTAAGAGAGGTAACATCAGCCTCATTGATATTAGCAATGGGTATTTTGTAGTCAAACTAACAAATAAAGAAGACTATCTAAATGCCTTGACTGGAGGACCTTGGTTGATTTTTGAACCAATGTTTCATCCTAAGACAGCAACCATTAACAAAGTGGCGGTCTAGGTTAGGATGCCCAACGTTTTCCTTAAGTATTATGACAGGGAAGCGCTAACCTAGATTGGAAATCATATAGGAGATTTATTGAGATAGATATGAATACGTCTAGAAATCTCAGAGGGAATTATATGAGAATCTATGTGTTAGTAGATCTTGATAAACAACTAATGTCAGGCTTTACTTTAGATGAAGTGAATTATTATCTGGAATATGAAGGCCTCCATTTACTGTGTACAAAGTATGGGATTTATGGGCACACACCTAAGGAGTATAAAGTAAGGGCGGCTTTCCAGAAAACAGGTGAGAATTCTAATGAAGATAAGGATATAGTTAATTGGGATAGAAAAGTACCTGGGGTGAGTTCCCCTGAGGATCAAGACGTCTGGAAGGTTGTAAATAAGCCTCGACAGCCACACAAAGGGGGGAGGAAAAACCCTCGGCAGAGCTCCAACAGAGTAGCGGCGGCTCGAGGTACGAAGTGTTGGCTGGGGAAGACGATAGCGACGGAGGGGAGGAATTTGGCAAAGTGGTCGTGTCGTGCTAGGTGGTATAGTTGAGACGAACGAAGTGCGACGTCATTCAGTTGCACAGGGCTCTAGAGAGAAGCGAGAAGGGGGAAAGAAGAAATGAGGTGATGGAGGGAGACAGCTCTGAGCAAAGATTGGGCAGACAAGAGTAGCAATTAGAGAAAAGGTCTAGAGATATGATGCAAAAAGGGGCTAAAGATAACGAAACCTTGAGGATTACCTTTGAAAAACCGAATGCAAAGGGTGAAAGAGAAGACGGCCTGGTCTTGCAAAAAGAAGGTCATCCAAATGTGGGATCTACAAGTCCTGACACCTCTGACTCGGAAATGTTCTCCTCCACGCCTTTTAACCCGGGTGAGAAAGGATTCCTTTTGGGCCTTGAAGGTAAGTTATGGGCTAAGCCCTTCTCACCGAGCCCAGATGACATAATGGATGAGGGAGCCCTAAGTGGTGAGGTGTGTGGAATGGTGGTACCCAATTCACAAGCTACAGCAGGCCGCTAATCTTGGCCTTTTTTCTCTAAGTCTAAGCACAATGACTAAGATTCTTTTTTGGAATGCTAAGGGTGCTTGTGGTCGAATGCTTCTCCAGAATCTGAGAATTGTGTGCAAGCTTCCTCGTCCAAGTATGTTAATTCTCTCTATAAGTAAGAGTGAAGATGATTCTCATTTTTCTGCCTTAGTAAGCTTGGTTTTTTTGATGGCTTTGCTTTTGTGCCGAGTGTTGGGAGATCTAGTGGATTAGTGGCGGTGTGGAAGACAATGGCTATTAGTGTGATGATGGTCCGAAGAGATCGGCAATTTATGCACTTCTTTTGCTCCATCTCTGGTCTAGGTTCGTTCCACTTATTTGCATGTATGCGATTCCCCATGAGTCCTTTAAACATGCTCTTTGGTAGGAGCTTCTTGATATCTCTCTGTTGACTCCGGGAGCGTGGGTGGTGGCCAGGGGCGGAGCTAGGTAGGGCCTAGGGGTAGCCCCCGCCCCTCCTAAAATTATAGAATAGTACCCAAATTTTCAAGAAATTGTATTTTCGTCTTATAAATATTTCAATATTTTCAATTTGGTCCCTACTGAAAGCTTTGTGAAGGGACTAAAATGAACATATTAAAGTATTTATAGTGCTTAAATGTAATTTTATAAACACTTGGATTTAACTCGTAATTTTTTCCCCCTCCTAATTTAGATTCTTGGCTCTACCTCTGGTGGTGGTGGGAGATTTTAATGATATCTTATCACCCGATGAATGAACAGGTGGAGCGGGTGTCAATTTCAACCGATTAACCAAATTCCAAGAGCGTATCCACAGCTGTTAGCTTATGGATATGGTTTTCTATGGCCCTAAATTCACCTAGCGTGGTCCTCGATCAATAAATTGTTCTAGACTTTATGAGCGGTTAGACAAAGCATTGGTGAACACTCCTTTCTTGTCAAAATTTTCTTCATCCAGTGTTCAGGTTCTGCCCCGTATGAAATTTTCTGGCCACAATCCTTTTGTTCTTCGGTTCTAGGATAATGAAGGCAGAATAAGGAATAGTTCTTTTCATTTTGAGACAATGTGGATTAGGCATGACAATTATAAATCTTTCCTATCTGAAAACTGGATTAATAATGAGGATTTTAACTCGTCTTTGTGTAAGTTCCAGGATTCCTTGAAGGTTTGGAACAGATAAGTGTTTGGGTTAATGGAGAGGAAAAAAACATTCTGAATTCCTTTGCAATTTGGAGATGGAACTTATGAGGATTTGACTCGACTTTTGAATCTGAAAGAGATTAAATGGTTTCAAAAATCTCGAGAGGAATGGATCAGTAATGGAGATAGGAATTCCATATTTTACCATTTGAAGTCTAAAATAAGGAAGAGGAGGAATTGAATAGTAGCTTTGAAGGATGATCATGGTAATCGGGTTGAGAATGAAGTGGCGTTGAAGGAGCTGGTCCTACATGACTTTAAGTCCTCATATTGTTGTGCTAGTGATGAGTTTGTTCCTCTTGTTACGTCTACAAGATTTTTGGTTATTTGTCAAAAGCTTATTACAGGATTTGCTTAGGTGCCTTCTGATGAGGAGATTAGATGAGCGATCTTCTCCATGGGTTCTTTTAAGGCGCCCGGGATTGATGGTTTCCCCCCATTTTTTACAAAAACAATTGGGACATGGTTGGGCCTTCTCTATGTGCGTTTGTGAAGGGAGTCTTTCAAGGTACTACTTCTATAAGGGATTCAAATGCAACTCTTTTTTATTTAATTCCAAAGAGGGATGCTCTGGAATTGGTAAGTCACTTCAGACCCATCTCCTTGTGTTCCATCAACTATAAGTGTGTCACTAAAATTATCACAAATCGCCTTAAAGGTGTGATGAATAATTTGATTTCCCCCTTTCAAGCTAGTTTCATTAAAGGGAGGCATATACAAGATAATATTGTAGTTGGTCAAGAGCTTTTCCATATTATGAGTAAAAATCATAGTTAGAAAGGGCTTATGGCAATGAAAATTGATCTTGAGAAGGCCTACGATAGAGTCAATTAGACCTTTTTGAGACAAGTCCTGATTGAGGTTGGCTTTGAATCGGGAGTTATTAACCTTATTATCTCCTGTGTTTCTTTGGTTTCCTATAATGTGACTTGGAATGGTTCTCAAATTGAATTTTTCTCTCCTCTTCGGGGCCTTCATCAAGGGGGTCCTATCTCCCCTTTTCTCTTTGTTTTTTGTATGGATAAACTTTCACACCTTATTTGTGATGTTGTGGAGGAGGGTGCATGGAAACCTATTTTTACTTCTAAAATTGACCCCAAGGTGTCTGTCTCACTTGCTATTTGTGGATGATTTGTAGTTGTTTGGGGGTTGCTTCGGAAGCTCAGACCCTTTGTATAATGAATTGTCTTGATAAATTTATGAATGCATCTGGAGGCAAGGTAAGTAAAGAGAGACTATCTTCTTCTCTCCCCATGTCTCGATGCAAACTAGACGAAAAATCAAGGATATAACTTAGATTAAAGTCTCAGGTAATTTAGGCAAATATCTGGGGTTTCCCTTATCCAGAAGCAAGAAAGGGAGGGAATATTTTTAGCATGTTGTTGATCAAGTTCAAGTTAGGTTATCTACGTGGAAGGCTAACTGCCTTTCTACAGCTGGGAGGATTACCCTTGCCAAGTCTGTGTTGAGTACCATTTCTTTGTATCCAATGCAAGTTGCTAGTCTTCCACCTAGTGTTTGCTATGAGGTTGAGAAATTACAACGGAACTTTATTTGGGGTCATGATAGCACTTCGAGGCATTTTTATCCTGTTGGGTGGGATCATGTTACTATGCCTAAAGAGTATGGTGGTCTTGGATTTAGAAGACTCACTTCGATTAATAGAGCTTGTGGGGCTAAATTGGCTTGGAAACTAATCATGGGAACACAAGGTCTTTGGGCTGATATGTTCCAACAGAAATACATGTTTCATGAAGAGGAATCTCTCTTGGTTGCCAAGAAGGAAGACTCTAGGATATGGAAATTTATTTGCGCCCTACAAAATGGCAAATCAGGGATGGCCAATTGGTTAATTTTTTCCAAGACAACTGGTTAATTGAGGGGCAACCCTTGAAGGGTTGGTGTACTAGACAACTTTCCGAAGGGTTGGTGTACCAGACAACTTTCCGAAGATGAAGAGCATTCCTCAGTTGCGCAGTGGGTGAGGAATGGTTCATGGGATTGGGGCAGATTGGCGCCTATTTTACATCCGATAGTCATTAGCAAACTTGTTGCGTTGTTGCCACCGAGACTGGGGGTAGGTAATTAACTCGTCCATATCTGGGTGCGGTGGTATTGTACGCGACTGTCATGGAGAATGGGTTGCTGGTTTTAAAAAACATATTGGTGTGTGCAATGCTAAATCAGCTAGGACTTGGGCAATTTTTTAGGGCCTTCAGTTAGCATGGGATCTGGGCTTTAAACGTATTATACTGGAGTCCGATTCTCAAGGCCTTGTTGAAAGAATTTGGATGAGAGTTATCATTTAGGAGACTTACTGCGGGAACAGGTTAAGGAGATGAGGCATAGGGACTGGCAGGTCCTTTTTCGCCATGTTCCTAGAGATCTCAATAAGATTGCTAATGCTTTAGTAAGGATGGGAATTTCTGGATCTGCTGTATTTAAGGAATGTCCCCTTCATTTAAGAACTTAGGTTAACCAGTAGTGTTTGGGATTTATTTCTTCTGTGTTTTAATTTTCTTCCTGTGTAATTTTGACTTTTAGCCTTCTGTTATATTAAAAAAAAAAAAAAAACAACAACTCGAGCCTCGTATGACACTGTTTAAAGCTCATTTTGCACGGAAATTGTGCCATCTAGGGTTTTCTATGCGCCTTTAGTCATTTAAAATCTCTTGTAGCACCAAGTCTCCTCCTTTGGTTCACATGTTAAAAATGCTCTAGCTTCATTTTCGAATTTAGGAACCACGTGGGAGGTGAGTTTCCTATTATAAAAAATGTTCTTTCTTTCTTTCTTTCTCTTTTTTGAAATACACCCAGCACTACTAATTATTACTCCATCCGATCCTAATTATAAGACATTTAACTGATTTTGGAGAGATTAAAGAGAGGAGTTAAATTAGTTAATTTTACTCATTATCCAAAATGGTCTTATATAGATTTAAAATAGCATAAGTAAGAGTGAATCAATATCTCCGCTACATACGTCTCGACTAGAATTTTCCTTTCCGATGCCAAGGATTCAAAACCGGACCGGTCATCGAACCTAGAGTAGGGCCACAAGTCGGGTCAAGGGTCATTGGGTCGACGGAAAGTCAAACCGGTATTAATTAAAATATATAATTTAATTAGAATAGATAAAAATATTTATATTTTAATAATAAATAAAAAAAAACAAACCTTCAGATAGCAAACACGCAACCCAATATTTATATTTTAATAATAAATAAAAAACAAACAAACCTGCAAATAGCAAACACGCAACCTAGCAATAGTCGGTACTTTTTTTTTTTGGACAAAGCAATGGTCAGTACTTTTTTTTTTTGGACAAAGCAATAGTCAGTACAAGTGTCCAGCCTTCAATTTGCTTTCTCTCAAGTGATCAGACTGCAAGTAAACCTTCATTGTTTCCCTATTTCAAATAACCTCATTTCTTCTTCTTCTTTCTTCACCTCACACTTCTCTCTTTCTCGTCTGCAATTCAGCTTTCCGGAACTGGACAGGACCTCCTTCGATGAATATGAGGTACCGCCGCCGTCGCCTCGAAGATTTTAGATTTTTCCCAACACAGTTCACAGATCTTCAGCGAATATGAGGATCGCCGTCGACGAACACGTGACTTCGCACCCTCGCATCTTCCTTGCCGACAATAGTCAGATCTCATCTTTCTCACCGTGCTTTCGTCGATATCGATCTCTGTTTCAACCTAGCTTTTTTTTTTTATTCGGTGACTCTCAACTCAGTCGGTTCAGCCAAGTTGACCGAGTTGACTCAGAGTTACCGAGTCAACCCGTGTTTAGCCTAACTCGGACCGTATTCGGCCGGTTCACGGCTCGGGTCCAAATCGCCGGTCCGATCCGGGTTCCTAAACCATGCCGGATGCTTTCTAATAATTAGGACCAAAATCAACTCCCAAATGTTGTCCTGTAATTAAAACCGGAAGGAGCAAAATCCAAACATAGCATAGCAACACGACGTAAGCCTTCCATAATATAATCTGGTGGAGCAGAGAACTGCTCAAGACCTCTCGTTAAAGTCAGTGCTCTTCTAGTTAAAACATCGGCAACGTGGTTCGCCGATCTATCACACCATGTCACATGAACCTCCCAATCTAGCTCGCTTAGAGGTCTTTCTAGCACTATAATATCAGCTTCATAACTCTTATTTCCAAGACGATATGTTTCTTGTTAGGCTTGTTTCTACACCTTTGGAATGGGTCTCTATCTCAAACACGCTCCCTGTCAAAACTTACAAAGCTATATTCATCCTTTTGCTCCCTCTAAACTCTTTTTCTATTACACTATATTTTATTTATAAACATCTCTCTCAAGCATATAACTTAAACCTTGGGTTCAACTAGCGTGGAGGTCGGACTTCCTCACCTTAAGGGAAGGGGTTCGATCCCTGCATTGGTCAAGGCGCTGGGGGAAGCATCCTAATGATTTAAGAAACAGTGGAAACGCTAGTAGAGGTGAAGGCATATGTACTCTCTAGCCAGTATACCCTGTAGACTGGGCTCCAAGCGCCTTGCCCTTGGACTGTGGGTGAGCTCAATCCCTTTTCTAAATTTATATATATAAATATATATATATATATAAAACTTAAAGGAGGTGGGCACTTGGTCCAAATTCCTAATAGCACATTTGGATCAATTCCATGCGTCAGGATTACCTATATTCTTGTAGTCTACTTATTCAAGTGTTTGGGCGATATAGTAAAATAATCCAATATAATCCTCATTACAACATATAACAAAAAATCAAGTGATCCCCATTACATAACTTTAGCCATATAATCTGAATTCAAGCTTCCATGAATACATATAGACATTTATGCCCTTCATGAATCAACATTTAGACAATTATACCCTTTCTCCTTTTTTGTCTTGGTAAAGTAAGAAAGACACTTATTTTTATGGGAAAATTCCACTTAAATACCAGATGAATTTGTAAAACCCCCAGAAGTCCTCCGAATTTGTAAAAAGACTCAGAGGTGATAAGGACTTTTGTGGGTTATGCAATTTCGTGGGAAAATGACCATAATGCCCTTCCTTCCTCTCTTCCTCTTCCCCCTTCCTCTCTCTCTGAACCAGAACCACTCACCGCCACACATTCGTTCGTCACCGTCTACCTCCGCCGTCGACGCCAACGCCGCACCCTCCACCTTGGACACCGCACCCGCCGGCACCGGTGAAAAAGAAAACAAAAAACTGAAACACGAAACACGCGAGAAAACTAGAAACAGTATTTTTATTTTTATCGGTCGATCCGGAAGAAATTGGAAGAAGAAGACGTTAAGGAAGGAAGGAAGGAAGAAGAAAAGGAAGGAAGGAAGGAAGGAAGCAGGAAGAAGAGAAAAGAAAAAAAGAGTCTGAGAGTGCACTTTCACTAGTGTGCTATAACACACTCCAGTGAACACTTCGAGTGTGTTTTAAAACACTTGAGTGTTATTTTTTTTTTTTTTTTTTTTTTTTTTTTACTCGCCTTGCATGAAATGGTAAATGGTGTTTGCGAAATGGTAAATGGCATTTGTGAAATGGTTAAACTGTCTTTTTTTTTTTTTTTTGTTATCCATATGAAAGAGTAAAAAATGACACCTGGGAAAACAATGATAATTGGCGTTTCTGGAATGGTAAATGGCGTTTGTGGAATAGTAAATGGCGTTTGTGTCATAACATACATGAAAGAGTAAAAAATGACACCTGGAAAACAATGGTAATTGGCTTTTCTGGAATGGTAAATGGTGTTCGTGGAATGGTAAATGGCATTTGCGAAATGGTTAAACTGTTTTTTTTTTTTTTTTTTTTTTTTGTTATCCATATGAAAGAGTAAAAAATGGCACTGGGAAAACAATGGTAATTGGCGTTTCTGGAATGATAAATTGCGTTTGTACAATGGTAAATTACCATTGTTTCCCAGGGTGCTCTTTCATGTATGTTATAACACAAACACCATTTACCATTGCACAAACGTCATTTACTATTGCACAAACGCCATTTACCATTCCAGAAACGCCAATTACCATTGTTTTCCAGGTGCCATTTTTTACTCTTTCATGTATGTTATGACACAAACGCCGTTTACCATTCCACAAACGCCATTTACCATTCCAAAAACGCCAATTACCATTGTTTTCCCAGGTGCCATTTTTTACTCTTTCATATGGATAACAAAAAAAAAAATGACAGTTTAACCATTTCACAAACGCCATTTACCATTTCACAAACGTCATTTACCATTTCGCAAACGTCATTTACCATTTCATGCAAGGTGAGTAAAAAAAAAAAAATATTAATAACACTCGAGTGTTTTAAAACACACTCAAAGTGTTCACTGGAGTGTGTTATAACACACTCCAATGAAAGGAGTGCACTCTCAGACCTTTTTTTTTTTTTTTTTTTCTTTTCTTTCTTCTTTCTTCTTCCTTCTTCCTTCCTTCCTTCCTTTTCTTCTTCCTTCCTTCCTTCCTTCACATCTTCTTCCAATTTCTTCCAAATCGGCCAGTCAAAAAAAAAATTACTGTTTCTAGTTTTCTTTTCTCGCGTGTTTCAGTCTTTTGTTTTCTTTTTCACCGGTGCCGACGGATGCGGCGTCCAAGGTGGAGAGTGCGGCGTTGGCATTGACAGCAGAGGTATATGGTGGCGAACGAACGTGCAGCGACGAGTGGTTCTGGTTCAGAGAGAGGAAGGAAGGGCATTAGGGTCATTTCCCACGAAATTGCATAACCCACAAAAGCCCTTATCACCTCTCGAGTCTTTTACAAATTCTAAGACTTCAGGGGTTTTGCAAATTCATTTGGTATTTAAATGGAATTTTCCCTATTTTTATTCTTCCTAGATTAAATAAAAATTTCATTACTAGGGTACTACTATTTCAATTACCTTTGTTATTTTATAATGCTAAGCCCAGATGCAAGGATATCTTCACATAAGGGTTAAAAGCTAGGTTCTGAAATCCAATCGGACCGGAAACCGACGAACCGGTCGGTAAATCGATATCGTCTGGTCCAGACATCAACCCAGTTTGGTATTTTTAAAAAGGAAAAAAAAAAATCTTTGGAGTTTTATATTAATTACCCTGAAATTTCCAATTTCTCACCAGTTTGACCTTGAGTTAGCTTCAGTTTGACTCCGATCTAACACACTGACCCTTGACCCAGTACCCCGACCGGTTTTAAAAGTCGGTATGGGTTTCAAAACCTTGATTGATAAAAAGAACCACTAAAAAATACTCAGTTAAGGCCAGGTATAATACCACTGCAACATATACAAAACTTTCTCAAGAATTACTAATACCAAACTCTTACAATGACTATAAAAAGTTCACTATGCAACCCAGAGAGCATGTAAGAATAGCTATATAAATTAATCCAGAGAGAACCCAAAATTCAGGTCTGGGAATGAATTAAAAAAAAAAAAAAAAGGAGGGGGAAAAATGGGACAAAAAATCTCTCTCTCTCATCTACTTTGGGATACCTCAACTTACCTTTTCCTTACCTTTTCTTCCTAAATCACCCAAGACTCTGACATACTTTTGAACCCCTGATTATCAAGGAACAGCTTCAATCTGAACCCTAAAGAATTGTGTTTGCGACCTTCTTTCCTTTTTATTCCACTGGAAATGAGTTCTAGCCCTCTTTCAAGAACAAAAGGAAAGAAAGGAAAATAACTGAATGGAACAGCACGATGCATGACATACCCTCGGCGAATTTAGCTAATTGAAGTCCAGAAACCTATAAACAGTGTCAGTCTATACTATCATATGCTCTTAAGATTGGACAGCCAGCCTTTGGAGATGCTCAAAAAAGATTTGAAGGCTCACATCGTCAGTAAAGATTATATCTGAACCAGCGGCCATCTCATTAGCGTTATTGTAAGTTGCAGAGGGGTTCAGCTTTGCCAATAAAAATCTAGCCTGTTCATCATCAAAGACACCCCAATAAGACTCATGAAGAAAAATCCAGGCTTTATCCAACAGAATGGACAAATTGAAGATATTGAAAATTTTCTCCAGCGTTTCTCGTAGCAATATTTCAAGTTGTTGATGAACAGTAAAAGCAATGAAACTCAATTGTCAACTGCATACTAACCTGGGAACCATGTTGATCACATACAACCAATCTAGGGACAGGGAAACGATCTCTAATGATCAATTGAGCATCATCACGTGGAGCTTGTAGTAGTTGTGCAAATGCCTGGGATTTACAATAAAGATATTAGGTAAAAAGGAATTAAAAAACAGTGCCAGGTGACACAGGAGACAAGCCACAAAATAAAGCTCTTGCCCAAAGCATTAACTTCCATCAGACTAACTAATAGTCCCAATTAACAGACTGTATTCAAGTATCCGACATGTTAAATAAGAATTTGCATATGAATATCATCTCACTAGCAGGCCAGCTCCAAACACATACTTGGTGTTCAGGTTGGTTCTGGTATCCCATGTTGCGCCATTGAGCTATTGTCATCCCATGAAAAATGACAACACTAAAATATGAATCTAACAATAGAATTCGGTCAGCAGCAATGGAAGACACATCCAACAATGCTGGCGCAGGTAGTGAATTAAATGAATATGATATAAGAGATGGTTGAATCATAACAGCAGCATTGCTAATATTTTCCCTGTTTAACAACATGCGGAAGTAGGCAGTCTCATCTGGACTGTTGTTAAAAACCTGCCAACAAATTTCATCATTCACATACCAGAGTCAAATAAGTTTCAAAAGTATGACAAGAAAATAATCACCAGACAAAATACCTGCACAAATTGTGACCGTCGCAAATTAAACAAAAACTGAGGGAACAATGAGAATGATGGGTTCAATGTAAAAGATGATGGATCATCCTTGCGATAATCACCAAATTTGGAACAAAGACGAATGAGGTGTCGATCTAACCAGCGTGTGGCATCAAATGTTTCCTGATCAAACAAGATCGATGCTTTTAGCTAGGAAACTCGGTTGTAAGTATGACATATCCAACAAGGGCTTGAGAAAGCTATCAGTAACACATTACAAGCAAAATGATATTAAAAAGATGTTGCTCTCAAATAGACAGGGTAGTTATCATTGCAAAGAAAACACATCATTGTTGAATATGAAAATTTGGCTAGCATAATTAAAAAGACAAATCAAAACTAGACTCAGGATACACTATAAATAACATTTACCAAGTCCTTCCAACAATACATAGCCCCACTAGTGAAAGGTTCAACATGCACAATTGACATAAACATCTGTGCAATCTAACCACTTCTCCTAATCCTCCTGTAACTCTAAACAATCAGCTGTTTGTACATGAAGATAACACTTATTGCAACATTAGAATAAAATTCCCAACAGTGAAGATTTAGAAATATCAAATTAATCAATATAACAGCACAACTTGTGATGTACCTCCGTCTCCATTTTCAAGGAAGCTAATCTAGCCATCACCACAGCAGCAGCTTCTTGATCAAATCCTTGTACCAATTCCTGAACAGTAGATATTTTTCTTGTTTAGCAAACACATTAGTTATATATCAATGTTGAATAATGATGATGAATAAAAAATTACTACCACCATTTATCCACCAGTAGAAGGTATATAATATAGAAACCCAGCAATAGTATTTACTTTGGATAAGAAGCAGCAAAAATGACAGAACCAACCAACAAATGACCATCATTAACAGCCTATAAAGCATCTGAAGGGGACTATGGTAGTATTAGATTCTCAATGCAGTATTGAAGCGTCAGTACTCTCATCTCAATAGATAGCTTTTGAGGAAAAGTTATCCTACTCACTTAAGTAACTATCAATTGGTTTCAAAGCTGAAGCTGAATTGTCAGCGGCATAGGAAAGGATTACTTGTGGAGGACTCTGACTAATGGAAAGTTTTGACTAGTTTGAAACTCAGTGAAATGTCTTAAAGCAGCCGTTGGGCCATAAGCTCCTTGAGAGGGGAGCCAATTTATGGAGACCAAGAAAGTATTGTATGCTCTAGCCCCACATTGAGAAGCAAGGAATGCACACTGGTGTTTTTAAGTGATTAGGCACTCACACCTCAAACCTCAATAGCTTTTGGGAGAGTTCCCCTCCTCACTTCAGTACCTTACTGATATCCCTCTTGGAAAGAAATTCAATTTATCAGCGCTAATTGAAAGCTCTATTTATAATGCAAAGAAACTGAGATATATGAGTATAATGTTCATCATATCCTTATTGTCACTTCTCATCTTAATATATACTTTCTTTATGCAAAGGGACGAATCTCATTCATCCACATAACCATTTTTCTATTCCACTTCCCCATCAATCTATTCTGTGCACCAAACCACCCATAATGGAAGTCAATAATTTGGGAAAGATGACCCAAACATTCAATAGCATCTATGTTGGTTGCATGGACTTGGTTTTGATAATATGTGTACCTTGTAAACATCTAAACATAGTATCCAAACCATTGTAGTCAAATACCAGCGAGGCATCCCCATTATATTTAGAATACTCCCAACTTTTGGACATGTGAGAGTCAACACAATTGTAGAATATTACATTTGTAAGATAGATTGCAGGAACCAAACAGACCAACTATTTTTAAATGAAACACTAATAAAGGTGAAGCATTACAGCTTTATCACTTATATAAACATGGCAAAAAGGGATTTTGTTTAGGGACCAAAAAGATTAATGGAATTTATTTAAGCATATGAACACAATTTAACACTCAACATTGACAGCAATAGAAAAAGTGAAGTAATCAAAGCTTCTCAAAATCGTGATAAACTAAATCAGAGCTGTTTAAAATGCAGGTACAATTTAAAAGAAACTCAAACTACCTCAGAGCTAACGGTACTATCTACCCATCTTCTAGTTACAGTAGTAACACGAAGCACTAATTGACCATCTGGGCCCTGGTAACTGCAATAAAAAGGTGACCAATTGATATTTGATGCCTACTAAGAAAGACAAAAGAAGCACATTGCTAGATGTTTAATTAATGTTAACTGTCACTATACATCCTCCAAGCTTACCTTGTCAAGAACTGCAAGTACAACTGGGGATTGACAGCTGAAGTGTTTGAACGATCAGTTGTTGAAAGATCAAACATCACTGTCAGGCATGTACTCTTGTCAAGGCCACACATCTTCCATGATATTGTGTTCCCCTCTCCTATGACAGTGTCAGCAACAGAGGGTCCTTTCTGCAGCAAGTGATTAGCACTATAATACTTCAGAAAAGTTCTAAATGATCTTACTCCTCTAGACCCAACAAAACTACTATCAAAATATCATAAAAGAAAAGGAAATTGAGGGTTTGAAACATTAAATGGTCTAACCTTTTCCAATGATGTGCAAGGTCCAATTATTCCAGAAATCTTTATTTCCTTAGAACAATTTATCTCTAGGGTTCCACTGAAACAAAAATTAAGTGAGAATATTTGATGGGAGAAGAGGAAGACGCAGATAGATATGGCCTAAGAAAAATAAAACCATAAATTGAACTAAACTAACCAAGTAGAAATGATATTAAACAGTATCCCGAAAACAGTAGAAAGATAAAGTCAATAATAATCCCTATGAATATATAAAGGCCAATCAGATCAATGCTAGATCACCAAAACACAAATTCTTAAACCAAACTAGTTTGTTATTAGGTATAAAGCTTATTTCATGGGAGAAGCAAGGAAATCAGAGTTGGATTCATCACTCACTTTCATTTATTAGGTCTAAAGCTGATGATTTTCTCTCTCTCTCTTTCTCAGATCCTTATTTGTAAGAAATCACACAAAACAACCTATTTGACTAAAGAGAATTGCCTATTCTAGTCCCCCCTTATGGTTTATGAGTTAACTGAGTTCTGATCGTTGCTCTCTCTATATTCATCCTCTTTCTCATACAATGCAACCTGTTTCTTACTTTCTTAGTCAAATTGAAATTACCTACAAAGCCAGAACAGAGAAGATACAATTCAAACATATATTATGAGTGACCAAAGTAGTATAAAATGCCTAAATCTGATATTGACTAGTACGGAAATGAGGTTCTTAAGTAAAGTTGTTCTCATATCTAAATAGCTAACTTTTGGAGAAGGGTTGCTCATCCCAACAGGGTGCCTGCCATTCTAACAGATTTTCCAACACATGGGAGTTGCTTTAGTTGCAGCAGTCACAATATGAAAAGACAAGAGGCATTTTATGTTATTTTTCACACAGTTGTATGTGCTGCATAAAGGTAGAGAGAGATTGTTTAAGAACAAAATGAGCTCTCAAAGTGATTTTATACTTCTAAGTTGTGTGCATTGATCAATCTCCCTTAGAATAGGTAAAGCAGGTGGACAAGAGGAGAGCAATGAAAAGGAAAGCAAGAATTTGGCATCAAGAATCATTTAAGGAAAGGATGAAAAGAAGTTGTTGCCTAAAGAATGATCAGATGAGAGAAAAATCTAGAGAGATGATACACTAGAGGGGGGAACCAATAGAAGAGAGATACAATATGAAAGGTAAAAGGAGAAAAAAATAAGAATTGCGTGTTTGTAATGCTGTATTATTTATAATTTACATCGTTCCCCTACATGGGAATTATTTGAGAATATACTTAAAAGTTAATATTGTGAATGCGTTTTCATTCAGTTCAACATTTTAAATCAATAGTTGAGATCGTCTCAGACTTTATTTTATAAATGCATGATATTTGTACACTTTACCCTCCTTAGTGTAAGATGCACAATAGAAAACTTGATCCTATAATAAAGAGGTATATCAAAAACAAAAACAAAACACTAATGCGCACAAACACCCTAGAGAACTGGAATTAAATTAGTGAAGCAACCAGATCCAAAAAGACTAAGATAAAGAATACCCACTTAAAACAGAGACCAAGAGATTGCTCCCCATCCTCAAAAACACGCTTAAAGGAGTCCTTGAATACTGAATGGCCAAAGCTTTCAGACAGAACAACAAGGCCACCTGTTCTTTCAACTGCAACTTTCATCTCCGCAACTCCAACCTATAAATTCCAAACATGCAAAAGTCAGAAGAAGCACAGACAGACACTTATTGTCTTGAAGTAGAAAATTCATATCACTATCAACAATATTTCAAGACGTATCAACTGCATAAGCAACCCATTCTCAGAATTCAAGAATGATAAGCCATAAGCGTGTATCTGAGACAAAACAAGCTTCACAATCATCATAACATCAATATGATCAGAAATGAAGCACAAACTTGACCAAATAAAATAAATGAATAAAAATAAACGCCATTTTGTTCCCTTCAACTGGAGAAGATGTAAGCAGCACATTACTGATTGTTGGAAATCAAATCCCTTGATTATAGCAATCACTTGATTGTAGCATCCCTGATTATGTGCATCCACATTAGGAAAGATTATGTTTTTAGGTTTATTGTAATCTGATTTTATTTCCTATTCCTTCTTACCATGATTGCTCCATTGTGAGCCTATATATTGTAGTTTACTATCATATGAATAATACAATGAAACAGAGCATCTCTGATTTTCTCATGGCATCAAAGTCTGAGTTCGGTCCGAACTCAGAGAGAGAGAGAGAGAGAGAGAGAGAGAGAGAGAGAGAGAGAGAGAGAGAGAGAGAGAGAGAGAGAGAGAGAGAGAGAGAGAGAAGGACTGGCAACCTTAGGGCTTCTACAGGAGAGCACGTAGGGTGACACTGTCGCCATATCTATGATCGGAAGGTTCTAATCAGCCTATCCCCGAAGTCTGCCATCGTTCTAAGCTATGCGTGAGCCTCACACGCTGCCTCTGTTCCTGCGTGTGAGTTCACGCACCGCCACTTTTTTCTGTCCAGAAAATGCGAATTTCCACCCCTTTTTGGATTTGTCTCACGTAGTCCACCACAATGGAAGTCCACCACAAACTCTCAAACTCAAAATTCATTCTTTTCTTCTGCCTCTTCCATTAGTACTGCTGCACCAAAATTCTCAGAAAATCAGATTACGGTTATTAACCATAAGCTTAATGGGAAAAACTATCTCCAATGGTTCCAAAGTGTGCTGAGATACATTCATGGAAAGAGAGGAGAAATATATAAATGGAGAAGCCCCTCAACCATCTCCTAATGATCCAAGTTTCGACACATGGTTTGCAGAAAATAATCAAGCCATGACTTGGTTATACAACTCTATGACCCTAGACATTAGTAAAGGGTATCTTCTAGCAAACACTGCAAAAGAGATATGGGATGCAGCAAAAAGGACGTACTCTTCTCTTGATAACACCACGGCCTTGATCCATTTTAAGTGGCAACTCCGAGATTTGAGACAAGGTAACATGTCGGTGGCTAATTATTACAATGCTTTGTTGAAACTATGGCAGCAACAGGACTTGTTTGAGGGGCACCCATGGAAGACCGTCGAGGATGCTAATTGTATAGGAAGATAGTGAGAGAAGGAAGGATTCACGATTTTCTCCTTGAACTCAATGATTCTTTTGAGGAGATAAGGGGCAGAATTATGGGGTTAAAACCCTTACCAGATTTGTTTGATGTAGTTAACCATGTGCAGTTCGAAGAAAGTAGAAAACTCCTAAATTGAAGCAGCCAAAATCACATTGAGGGTTCAGCCCTTGTAGTGAAAGGTCCATAAGATGAAAGAAGAAATAATAAATGGTGCAACTATTGCAAGAAGGGCCACACCAAAGAAGAATGCTGGAAACTGTATGGCAAGCCATCAACTGGAAAACAACACTTCCAACAAAGCCATCTTACTACAACTGAGCAAAGAGTTGAGGATGTTGATTCCCTAAGCCAGGAGGAATTGCAAGTGCTTAGCAGGATACATGACAAACAATATAAATCTTACTCTATGCCTAGTGTCAATCTGATGCAATCAAGTAGTTCTATTATAGCTCTCAATGCTGTACGAACTAGTGAAGATACATGGATTGTTGACTCAGGAGGTACATATCACATGACTAGTAATCGAATTGTTTACAACACTTAAATTGTGTCCTGGAAACCTCCGAGTCAAAGTTGTTAATGGTGTGTTCACCAAAGTTGAAGGAATTGGCACAATCATGCTATCTAATTATCTATGAGTTCACAATGTATTGTTTCTACCTGCATTTACTTGTAATCTAATATTAGTGAGCAAATTAACTAAAGAGCGAATATGCCGAGTAATATTTGATGATGATTTGTGTCTTATTCAAGATTTAAACTCGAAATAGACGATTGGACTCCTAGAGAGTGGGATGTACTTTTCCACCTAGAAAGATCAGAGTTGAAGAATAAAGATGCTTGAAATGCACGGGTTAGCTCAATTCTCAAAATAAAGATGTATTTTTATGGCATTGTCGATTAGATAATCCTAGCTTTGATTATATGAAACATGTGTTTCCAAGTTTATTCAATAAAAATTTGGTTCCTTTTCATGGTGAAACTTGTCAATTCACTAAACAAACACGATCCTTATACCCAAAATAGTCCTATACACCCTCTACCCCACTTCACCTAATCCATAGTAACATTTGGGGTCCTGTAAGAACAAAAACTCTAGCAAACGCAAAATGGTTTGTCACTTCCATAAATGATCACACCAGAATCACATGGGTTCACTTAATGAAAGAAAAATATGAGGTAGCCAAGGTTTTCTAAAGTTTCTACACCTTTGTGAAAAATCAATTTCAAACTTCCATCAAGGTCCAACAGAGTAACAATGCTGGCGAATACTTGAGTGGCACCTTTAAGGAGGTTCTTGATCGGCAAGGAATTCATGACCACACCTCATGTCCTTACACCCCTCGAGCAAAATGGGGTTGCTAAACGCAAAAACTGCCACTTATTGGAGGTAACCAGAATTTTATTAATAACATGAATGTACCCACGGTCTTCTGGGGTGATGCAATCCTCACTGTCGCCTATCTCATCAACCAAATGCCCTCTAAAGTCCTCAACTATGTCATTCCTATCCAATAACTCCTTGACACCTTTCCAAATTGTTCTCTTATCAACCCATTACCCCACAGAGTGTTTGGGTGTGTTGTCTTCATCCATACACATGATGGAAGCAAATTTAATGCCTGAGCCCAAAAGTGTATATTTCTTGGATACCCAAAAAAGGTACAAGGGTTACAACCCTACCTCAAAGAAATTGCTCGTCTCCAAATGTCTATTATCCCAAATTACCCATTTAGGGGGAAGCACTCAAATATCGAATGGCTAATTTCACACGATCTCAACGATCCCACATCCAATGTCCCTAATACCACTAATACCTTACTAATCCCTGGTACCTTACCATCATCACCTTCTAATACAACTTTTCCAACCAACCAACCCGAACCCACACCTAATGAACTAGAAACACAGGCTGAAATCATTTCTAGGATGGATATAGAGGGTGGATCAAGAGGAGAGTCCAGGAAACAATCTCAGGAAGAGGAAGATAATGGTAGAAATGTCTCTCCCACTCGAAGGAACAACCACGACTCTAACCCAGGATTAGATCCTGAAGAGATAGGCTAGCCTATTGCACTTAAAAAAGGGGTAGGATCTTGTACTCAACATCCAATTCAACGATTTGTTTCATATGGTAATCTATCTGTAAAGATGCGGAGCTTTGTTGTAAACAATGCACAGATTAAAATTCCAAATACTTTCCAACAAGTTATGGCTGATCCAAATTGGAAGCAAGCTACAGAACAAGAGTTAAAGACACTTGAGAAAAATAAAACATGGGAAATCACAGCTCTTCCTATAGGAAAAAAACCGATAGGATGCAAATGGATCTTCATCCCAAAGTTCAATCCTGATGGAAGTATCAACAAGTACAAGGCAAGACTAGTTGCAAAAGGGTATAAGATTTATGGAATTGATTACCAAGAAACCTTTACCCCTGTAGCTAAATTCAATACAATCTAAGTATCGTTGTCAATTGCAGCTAACTTTGATTGGTCACTATATATCATATGGAAATGCATTCCTAAATAGACACTAGGAGGAAGAGGAGGTTCCTAATGGAGTTCTAGCTCCCAACAAGTCTTTGTATGGGCTAAAGCAATCTCCAAGGGCATGGTTCGGACGATTCACCAGGGCAGTAAAGAAACTTGGATATAAACAGGGGCAAGATGATGACACATTTATCAAGCATGATAATGGGAGAGACACTATCCTGATTGTCTATGTTGTTGACATAGTTATTACAAGGAACAATGAAGATTATATTGCCCAACTAAAGAGGGATCTATCAAATGAATTCCAAGTGAAAGATCTTGGTCAAATAAGATACTTCTTGGGTATGGAAGTGGCAAGAACCAAAAAGGGCATCAACATATCCCAACGGAAGTATACCCTAGATCTGTTACATGAAACAAGAAGACTTGTAGGGAAGCTAATATACTTAATCCACACACGTTCAGAAATCAACTATGCAGTTAGAATAGTAAGTCAATTCATGCATCAGTCACAGGAAAAGCACATGGAGGTTTTATACAGAATTCTGAACTATCTAAAACTTAATCCTGGAAGAGGAATTTTCTTTAAGAAAGGTACGCTAGAAACATCAAAATCTACACCAATGCAAACCATGCAAGAGATCGAGAGAATAGGAGGTCAACTTCAGGATACCGCACATGTGTAGGGAAATCTGGTTACATGAAGAAGCAAGAAACAAACTGTGGTTTCAAAAAGTAGTGCAGAAGCATAGCTGAGAGATGTTAACGAAGGAGTATGTGAAGGAATCTGGGTTATCAGGCTATTGACAGAGTTAGGAATTCCATATGAAGGACCTATGCAACTCTGGTATGACAACAAGGCCAGCATTGAAATGACAAAGAATCTTGTTTATCACGATCAAACAAAACATGTTGAGAGGTACTTCATTAAAGAGAAGGTTAAAGTAGGCATCATGAACCAGTCCTACATAAGATCTGCAAATCAGATTGCGGACGTAATGACAAAACCACAGGGCAGAGCTAATTTTGAAGGGTTTCGATGCAAGCTGGGAACGATTAACATATATTATCCAGCTTCAGGGGAAGTGCTGGAAATCAAATCCCTTGATTATAGCATCCCAGATTATGTGCATCCATATTAGGAAAGAATATGTTTTTCTTTTGATTGTAATCTGATTTTATTTCCTATTCCTTCCCACCATGATTGCTCCATTGTGAGCCTATATATTGTAGTTTACTCTCATGAATAATACAACAAAACAGAGAGTTCTCTTCTTTTCTCATTGATTACATTTAATACATTTCTTCGAGGGGAGAAAAACTATTGAGCAACTAATGCAAAGCATGCCAGAATAGCTGACCAATCAAGAAAATCTATAACTTTAACCCAAAAAAAAAAAGAAAAGAAAGGAATACATTTAAGAAACAAAGGGAAAAAAAAAGAAAGAGAAGAAAAATCACTAGGGGCAACAAACATGTTTGCCTTAAAATGATACTCATCAACATTGATTAACAGGGTAAGAACCAGTTAAACAACTATAGAAACATGAGAAAATAACATCCTGAAACACACCTGATCAAGCGCCGATGCAAAAAGATCCAAGACATGGCCCTGGCTAACCAGCTGTTTTGCAAGACTGTCATAAAATTTGACTGCCTTTTTAAAGTATGGTGCTGCATCTTTATCGAGATCTTTATGTGACCGCACTGGATCAGATAGATCTTTTGACACAATCTGAAAGGAATTATTTTATCACCTTAGAATATTAAAATTTTATTTGGATGTACTCTTTGGTACCTATGAATATAAGCAAAAATTTTGATGTTGTATGCCTTTATACCATGTTCTCAAGAGAAAGAATGAAACAAGACACAATTTCTTCGCTTTGGTCTCTCTTAGCAATGTTTGAAACAGATTGAATTGAGGCTTGCAGATTAACTATATCATAGATCATATGATGGGGTTATACCAAATAAATTACAGAATGCAATTCAAAACATCTTCAAAAGCATCCCCTGTGGCCGTATAAAAAGACTCCAGTTAAGAAATTAGCAACCAACTGGAATGATTCGCTTTGAACTCAAAATTTCCCATTGCCACATTTTACTCATACTAAAAGCTCGAAAATATTCATTATACTAATAATCTATTGACTAATAACATAAAACACAAATTATACCATCAACCAAATAAAACGGTCACAAATTAAGGACTACTGTTACCGTGCCAGGTCCTTCTGTGCATGGACCCCCAACCAAAGCTATGATTCTAGCCCCAGTCCCAACAGTACATGCACCCAGCAACCCCGCTGCAACACTTAAAGCCACTCCAGTGCACCGTGCTGAACGACTGCCTGGGGGAACAGGCCATTGATCTGTTTGCAATTCATCCAATAGCTGAAACCATAACAGTCGCAACACATTAGTCAAAACTCAATTCCAGAAGCAACCATAGGAAATATACAAATTGCAACAAAACCCACCGCATTGAGAGTATATTCACATTCCGATGTAGGAAGCAAATATCGGAAGACACCTGAACTAGGGGGTCCAGTTTGGACTCCTTTTTGATAAATTCCGGCTGTTCTCCTCCCGGCAACACCAAGACCTAGCTGTTCCAAAATCTGGTCCTTTGAAATCTCCTTACTGCCGCGGAAAACATGAACCTTGGACATCTCTGTAAAGCCCAATTCATGAACTTGAACCTGGGTTCCAAAGGTGATGAACCCCACAAAAGCATTGTCAGGTAGCAACTCAATCGCCTGTCTAAGCGCGGATTTAGCAAACTCCATCTCCTCCTCGATCATACATGTATCAAGCACAAAAACAAAAACCGGAGACGGCTGCAATTGATGATTGGGATCGAGAGTCTGGTTCCCAAAAGTATTAGGGTTCATTGATATCGGAAGAGCGTATTCAACAGTGGTGTACTGTGGGTAGAGCTCGCCGGGCAGATTGGTCTCCGAGATCATACCATAATGAGGAGGAAAATGGTTGCGCTGATAGCAGAAGGGACAGATCCAGATCTTGGCAGTGAAGTCGACACGCGAGAAAGGGTTGAGCACGGAAGTGCAGGTTTTGCATCGGAGAGGGGCATAAGGGAGCCTTGGGGGGATAGCAGGGTGAGAACGGATCAAGGCGATGGAGGCAGCAAGTGGGATCACGCACTTGCTAGCTTCAACCTTGGTGCGAGGCCACACGTTCCATGTCATTCGGACTCCATCGACTCCTTCAGGATCTGTGTTCGCCATTTCCGACATCGTGTTCTGAATCCAGACGAAGATGACGAAGGAATTGAATTGCGAGAAATCTCTGCTTTACCTTGCTGTAAAATACAATCAGATTCCAATTTTATTTCTTTCTCGGATAAAAACAGAGAGAAAAGGAGGGAGGGAGGCGACCCCCGGAAGAAATGAAGTGAAAAGAGTCACCGCAAAGGCGGGGGAAGGAGGAGACGAGTTTTGGGATGGTGACGAAGAATAGCAGTCATTTTCAGATATTTGTCTCTGGAAGATCCAAGGCCCCGTTTGTGTCACTACAAATCACACGAGGTCAATAGAAAATGGGAATTTTTTATTCTGGACATTTTTTTCTTATACATAGGAATATTGATTCTCACTTATTTTGATGGGAATCCATTTGTTGGTTGCTATGAAAATTGAAAAAGACCAACTTAACCCTCTTCAATGCCCCAGGAGAAGAAGAGAGTACACCATAAGATATTGTGATGGTTGATGGCAAAGGAAGAAGAAGCCGACAGTGGCCTCTTTTCCGCCATCACTGCAAATCCGTCAGTGACAGAGGAAGAGGAAGAAGTCAACAGTATTGATGATGCGGAAAGGGTGATGGCGGTGGAAGAAAAAGTCAACAGTGGTGATGATGCAAAGGAGAGGGCGCGACAAAGGAGGAAAAAGAAGCCAATGGTGGCCTCTTTGTCACCGTCGCTGCAGATCTACAGTGACGGAGGAGGAGGAGGAAGAAGTCGATAGTGGTGGTGATGCAGAGAAGGTGACGGAGGTGGAAGAAGAAGTCGACGACAACGATGATGGTGCAAACCTTAGAACAATTGAAAAATTTGCGAGGTTGGGTTTGGAGTGTGGCGAATTATCGGGCGCGCATGTCTTTTTTAGTCTTCTATCATTAATCCAAGGGTAAAATGGTCTTTTATTTCATTTTCCTACCTCATCTTCTTCCAACTAAACAAAAATTTCTCTATCAACCCATTTTTCTTTTTCAGTGCAGACTAAATGCGTCAAAGGCAAAATATTTTTCCTTTCTTTTCATTCCTTTCTGTTACATTCATACCTCTTCTTTAATCCAAATGGACCCTAATATACTTGGAAGCACTATGAGTACAAACTGAAAAGTAAACCGAGTTTTGAAAAAAATATGAAGAAAACGTTAATTCTGAAATTTAAATAAAATAAAAACTAAGAAATAAAATGAAAAACTCTACATATTTTGAAATTAAATACATCATTCAAGGTCTATTTACAAATTTATTTAAATGTCATCAATAGCATATAAATTTAGTTTGGATAAAAAGTTAATATATGCGCATATGGCTTGTATAATTCTACTTCAATTCTAAGCTTTGCAATGTAATTTTGATTACTATATATTTGTTTAGCAGTATGTTATGAAGAATAATATAAGAATATTTATTAGAAAAATATGAGAAAGTATGGAGGATAGCTAGTGCAAAACGAAAGTAGGAAAATGGAGGTGTGACGCAAACTCGCAATGAATCTTCTTTTTTTTTTTTTTTTTTTTTTTTTTTTGCTCAGAAAACTCGCAATGAATCAAGTACAAACTACAGAAGGAAGTGAGGGGTATGTGTGACTGTGAACTCTGACATTTGGATTTTTCTTTGGAAAAATTGTGAAAAAATCCCCATTAGAAAATTAATGCATGAGAATAACCCAAATCAAACTAATAGTACTTGATATGTACAAAATTCGTAGAAAACTAGTACGATACATTCATGTCTCTCTCTTTTTTGTTTTTTTAATACATTGGCAAGCCAAAGGCTTGAGATTAATATAAGTCTAAGATTAGACTACATCTCCTGACCTCAGTGACATTCTACCACACTCAAGATTTACTAAGTCCATACATTCAACAGGTTGTGATAAAATAATTACAAAGTCATGATTCATCTCTTGAGCTGACCGTGCTAAATAATCAGCACATCTCGATGCTTCCCTATAAGTATGAATAATCTGTAGATCCTCGTGTGAAATGATAAGGGATCTTGCCTCCTGTATTTCATCTCTCATAGGATGATCCTGCCCACAGTCAAGTAAGAGCAAATGAATAGCATCCAATGAATCAGTATGGAGCATGATCTTTTTGAAACCCAATTGTTTGCATAGTATAAAGCCCTTGTAGATAGCATGGATTTCTGCAATAGTTGACATAATATGCTCTAACTTCTGTTGAAACCCACATTCATGTCTCTCTGCTTCTCAATTCTTACTATTAGATCAACAATAAATGGGTGAGATTTATGGCCCGTTTGGTTCATGAAATACAATGTAATGGTGCTTACATGAATTTATTTGCTTCGTTATAATCTTACGTATATAATAATTAAGTAATTAATTGCATTAATTAAAGCTACCTATATATTTAATACATATAACAACCATATACATTGAGTTCATAGCAATTTTCCAATATTTAATTTTGGAAATATTATTTAATGGGGATATTTTAATTTATTAATGGTGGAATATATATTTTTAATTTTTTAATGGGGAATTTTTTAATTGTTTACTAATTAATCTATTTAATATTTAATGGTGGTAATTTTTAATATTCAATAGCGTTTATGTGTGGGCACTTTGGTCAATTTAAAAATTATAATGGATATGTTATATTTTTCACTTGATTACAAGATGTTTGCATCCTATTCATCATCCTAGCAAGATAATCCTAATTATATCAAATGATGTAATCGGGATCACAAAATGTAAACCTTTTTACATTACATAAGCCCAACCAACGTCGTAATCAACTTGTTGTATCAAGATTACATGTAATCTTTCCCATAGAATCAAACCAGATGGGTACTAATATCCAATAAAAATATTTTTATAATATCAAATAAAAAATGTGTGTAAAAAAATTTAAATCATTGAAATTTAATATAAATAGTTCACATCTTTTGTCTGTGTGTGTGTGTTTTTTTTTTTTTATTAAGAAAATTAAATCTCCCCCATTTAATGTTGATCTAACAGCAAAAATAAAGAAATAGAGGAAAGTGAAGGGACTCCTTTTCTAATACTATGTATGGAGAAAAATTTATCAAGTAGTTATAGGGGGCTTTTTCTCAATTTTCTCCTTTTCTTTTCTAACATTAATTAATTAGGTTTATTTTCTACTACTAATTTAGGGTAGTTAAAATTGGCCACAATTAGGTATTTGAGTCAAATTGGGCTTCACTTTTGAGAAGCAAAGTTATGGAGGTCCCCCATATAGTTGTAAGCAAATGCACAATTAATGCCCACACTGAATGATCACTTTTTTCGTACAAAAAAAAAAAATTTGTAAATGTTTAGGCCCAATGCCTGGACGGCCCAATGAGGAATAGATATATTTCATATCAGGATCTTCCTATAATGGAGGGAGATCCTATCTTATCGAGACAATCCAGGTATATCTAAATCTATATATGGCAGTTACAATACTAGGGCCTCAGATCACAGGGCCCATGATATCTAACCTAAGGTACCTTCTATCAATACAGAGGCCAAATCCTAAGGTGCACACGTTCTAACTCTAAACTATTTACATACCGTCACACTATGCACACACACCACCCCCTTTAGCGAGAGCCTAGTTTGTGCACAATGATCCCACGCTCTCTTGGATATCTCCTCCATAGATACTCAGGCAGAGCCCATCGATCCAAGATCAAAGCACCAGCCCAAGGCTGGACATCTGTGTTCTACACCAGAACATTGGCGCCGACCGTAGGGATGTTAAAATTTAATCCCTGTGACCACCGATGGCTAACACAAGAAGCAGCAGTTGAAACCTTCAGCCTGCAAACCCAACACAGGCCGGGGCGAGTCAACAGCAACAAGCTCAAGAGCCACCGCAACTTGAAGATATCCCAGTAGATAACGCCACGAATGAAGGGAATGACGTTTCGGACACGGCATCCTCCCCTCCCGTAGTGGCCAAACCACAGGACTAGGTGGTAAAAGAGACCTCAGCCCCGAATCCAGACATTCTCCTCCTACAGAAGACCCAGGAGTCAATGCTGAGGCGAATGGAAAACATGGAGAAGCGCAACAACCTCCAACGTCAAGAACATCTCAGGGTAATACAACAAATCATGGAAGATCGTTTCAAACACTTTGAAACACTGATCCGAGGAGATGATTGTGATGACTGATGTAGAAGGAAAGGGAGAACGGCATACAATGTCGGTAATCCCTCTTGTAGTGAAGAACCGAGGCAAACACGGCGGGATGCCAATCGAGACGCTCAGGGGACGAGCACAAGAAGAGCTCGAACTCAGAACCCAACCTCGGCCTTGAAAAGACTGCGCATGGAAAGGATATCAGACGACGAAGACTGAGATACTGAGAGAATAGCCCTGCCAATAAGCTCTCCCGGAGAGTACAAATACGCTCCTTTGGAGGCTGCAATGCCAAAACGTCAGGGGTAAAAGAGACTGTTCACCGCAAAAAGCAAGGGTGACGTATGGCATGTGATGAAAGCATTAAATGCGCACGAAAATCGTAACGTGCTAAAAATGGCGGTTACAACTCTCGCCAATACAGGGGAGACAGGTGTCAGGGGGCAATGATGGCGAGTATAGGAGGGTTCTGGCCTCGAAGTCAAGCGAACCACCTGGCACTACCACGGATTCCCAAACATCCTAACGCTGCCTCGAAACCTCGAATCACTTCGTGTAACCTCGGATCTTTGAGATAGAACCTCGGATCTGTGAGAAGTTGATCGCCGAAGTCAAATATTAGCAGATCACCTCGGCCATATCCGCAAGTCTTGAGTCATGACCTCAGATCTTGGGATAGGCCATCTTGGTAGCTGAAGCCCATATAGTCCAAATCGGCTATAAGAGGTCCACGACAGCGTAGCCCGGTCTGTAAGCAAAACCCGGCGGAACTGACTTGGGGCAAGGTACATCCTGACAGCTCAAGAGCTTGAACTACCGGGCTGGGGGGCAACTATTACGGACCTACGTTAGGCCTAATGCCTGGACGGCCCAATGAGGAATAGATATATTTCATATTAGGATCTTCTTATAATGGAGGGAGATCCTATCTTATCGAGACAATCTAGGTATATCTAAATCTATATCTGGCAGTTACGATACTGGGGCCTCAGATCACAGGGCCCACGATATCCAACCTAAGGTACCCTCTATAAATACAGAGGCCAAATCCTAAGGTGCACACGTTCTAACTCTAAACTATTTATATACCGTCACACTGTGGACACACATCACCCCCTTTGGCGAGAGCCTAGTTTGTCACAGTGATTCCACGCTCTCTTGGATATCTCTTCCATAGATACACAGGCAAAGCCCATCGATCCAAGATCAATGCACCGGCCCAAGGCTGGACATCTATGTTCTACATTAGAACAGTAAACAAGGTTTAAATCACTATTAAAAGATATCTTCATATTTAACGTCTAACCATGCATCAAATATAGTTGCTTTCAATAAAAGAATACGTGTTATCAATTAAAACAAGGACGAGGGTATAAAATTCTTCACTAGAGTTTGAAGATCTCAAAATTTGGATAGCATCTTGAAGCCTTTAAAACACTTAGGTAAGTCTTCTTAACATGATTCCTACCCCTAAGATCTTAAATTTTCATGGTTTTTTAGTAGAGAATGGAGAGAAATGGTGTCTAAGGTTTATGGATTTGAGATTTCCCAATTTCCCTCATAATTACTCATTTATAAACCTAAGTTGATGTTAATATGATTATTAGTGTGGTTATTTGAGCTTGAATGCGTGCCATGTCTCTTTATCTTTGAGCTTGAAAGTTAGGGTTTTAAATTTTGGGAAGAGGAAGTGAAATCTAAGTCGCCACTTGTGAATTTGAGTTAACATAAGAAAGAATGAGGCTAAGGGACAAAGTTTAACTAGATGAATAGGTTTTACTAGATCGAACAGCTAGAGTTAGGCTATGAGCCTTATGGAATGGTAAGATCAACAAGTTGTTATGAATTATATACAATATCATAATTAATTAGCACTAAGAGGTTGAGATAACCTTGTTTTTTTCTTTTTCTTTTTTCCATATACTTGTAAATTTAGGATTTGTTTGATTTTTTTTTTTTTTTTTTTTTTTTTTAAAAAAAGTTTTTTTATTTTTTAAAACAATAAAACTTGCTTGGATCCCTGTTTTTCAATAAGTTTTTTTTTTTTTAAACAAAAACAAAAACAGTTTATAATTACTTTCTTGTTTTTTTTTTTTCTATATCTTGTTTTTTAAAGCTACCACCTATCCATTATCAACACTACACCCCGTGCCAACATTGGTCACGTCGCCGTCAGCAGAAACCACCGTCACAACACTACAAAAACATATTTTTTTAAAAACAACCATCTAAATAGATTTTTTTTTTTTTTTTCAAAACTTGTTTTTAAAAACAATTTTATAAAACTGTTTTGGAAACCAAAAACAGAATGAAACAGGCCCATGTTTTTACGATTTGGAAGTTAATATGAAACGTTAAGATTAGATTGTTTCTGATCAATCATTATTATTACCTTATTATGAAAATAAAAACTACATAATTTAATTGTGAATTGTGATCAAACCAAACCCACGTGCTCTTGGAACTTTAATGTGCACTCTCTGGATATATGTGCGTTGTTGCCCATGTTGGCGTATGATGCACCACCGCTCACTACATATTAGGTGGCCATCCACGAGGCTTGATCTTCAATATTTTCCAATGATCAAATCTTTCATTGGAGAGAAGCTTATTTGTCGGCGTTGGTGTGTAAAAATTTCAAGAGCTTTTAAGCCACCGACCCAATAATAAAAAGCGCGTTTTGTATTGCCCAGAGCGTTAACTTTTTAAAAAAAAAAAAAAAATGGTAAAAAGTTAAGGAAAAATCCAGCCTTTTTCTATAACGCTTCGAACTTTTTGCGTGGCCCCACCACTTCTATCACTATCAATCCAAACACAAATCATTATCTATAACCTAACTTCTTTTCTACCAAGCTTTTTTATACGATACTTTTTGCCCATTACTTCTATGCATTGTATGAAACGTGTGACATTCTCTTAGTTTGTTTAAAAAGAAGGGAGCTATCTTCATAACTAGTTATATACATTCCACTAGGTATATCTCATGCATTGGTGATGTATTCCAATCAAACAAGCCCCAAACATTATCGTAATGGGGCAAAATAACTAACTACAAGGGAAAAGTTTCAAATAAAAAAAAAAAAAAAAAAAAGGAAAATCAGTTTTTTAAAAAAAGGTTGTCCATTTGGATTTTTTTTTTTTTTTATTCGAAGGACCTGATATGTTTTTATACACACAAAGCATCCTTACTTTGCAAGCTTTCGCATTTAAAAAAACGAAAAAAAAAATCAATACTCGAATCTAGGTCCTCACCCATAAAAAGAGAAAGCCAATGTAGTGGAAAATGTGGTAAGTTTATTAAAATGTTGTAATGGTGATGGGTCTCATATGACAGGAATCTTTCTCCAAAAGTGTAGCAACGTTTAGAAGTCTTTCACATTCCCAAAAACTTCATGAGCCCTTGTACTTTCTTGCTTGATCCGATCAAAGCTTGCCCGAAGCTCAATGTTGCCAAGATATGCATGAGAATAATGATCTCCTATAGAAAGTCTTGCTAGCTCCAGTCATCCCACAAATTTGCTGAGTTGATTCCATTTTTCCAGATGACGGCTCTAAGAAAGGAAGAATTAGTGCAAGAAATGGCAAGCTCAATATTGTCAAGATTTCTTATAATGTATTTTACTGTCTTAAGCGAGTCCCCAAACTGATCAGATAAAAATATGTTCGATAGAAATCTGTTCTATGATAAATGAAATGATAAGAAATAGCTAATCCTGGAGTTAACAGATTTTAAAGGCATTGTGCGGAATGGAGGATTTTCAATGACAAAATTGGGAATGAACACAAATCAGCCATGATCTCAACAACTACAAATGGATAAAACAGATGAAGTGAGCATACCTTGTTAAAATTCCAATTCCCAACAGCTCCTGCCTATTCTTCCTCCACTCTACTCATATTCCCTGGTTCCTCTCTTGATTCCATCTTTCTACCTCTCATCTATTGTTCACTTTCCTCAATCTCCCTCTTGCTCATCCCATTCTTTTTTGTCTCTTCTGCATAATGGATGAGAGGAATAAAGCATTTGGATCTTTATCTTTAATAAAACAGTTGCTTGTTGCTCATCGCTGCTCAATGGTTATCTGCACTTTGGATGTGAGTATGAAGTATTTTTGCCTTTTAGCTGGATACTGCAGTGTTGTCTTTGACGCATCAACTTTGGTTGAGAAGAAGCAAGTAGCACATAGGTAAGGAATCAGTGTGCTCTCTGAGAATGGGAGAATGGACCATCTTGATGACATTACCAATAATCACCACATGAACATGAACCATCTTTGAAATGATGGAATCTATTAATGTCTCTGATAATAATTTCCCTAGAAACAATTTTACATAAAAACTTGAAAAAGGTGTGGCAGTCCACACAGACTCGTAGGTTCTTCTTAACCCTTATTGGGGATCCTGGAGGCGTGGCAATTAATCCAAAGACTACAGCAAGTTTCTCGCTATGGTGAAATAGGAGTTGCTCCTTTTCACTCTGGTTCACATTATGCAGGTCAATCTCTATGATGGGACTATAACCTGCTTTGCTTAGAAGACCACATAGCTCATCCAGTTTAGCATATATTTCAGCACTCCTATAATGGCTTCTATCTCCAACAATGAAGGTGTACACTTTGTCCTTGACCTCGATCCAACTCATTCCAGGCTCCTTCTTAAGCTTGCTGTCCTTCATAAGCTTTCTAGCCTTTGCAACATTTTCCCACATCCCTGCTGATGCATAGATGTTTGCAAGGAGAACATGGGTACCAGATTTCTCAGGCTCAATAGCCAAAAGCATCTCAGCGGCTTGTTGACCAAGTTCTACATTTTTATGAATTCTTGCAGCTCCAAGAAGTGCGCCCCAAACTGATCCATCTGCTTCAAATGGCATCGAATTTACAAGCTCCATTGCTTCATTTAATTTTCCTGCTCGACCAAGCAGATCAATCATGCAAGCATAATGCTCTTGCATTGGTTTAAACCCAAACATCTCCTCCATTTTCTCAAAGTATCGTTTTCCCTCATTAACCAAACCAGCATGATTACATGCACAAAGAACACTAACTAGTGTTATTTGATTGGGACTCACACCTTCTTCAAGCATTTGACTGAACAACTGAAGAGCCTCTTTCCCATGGCCATGTTGTGCCAACCCTCCAATCATTGCAGACCATGAGACTGTTCCTCTCTGAGGTATCTCAGAAAAAATACGATTAGCATCCTCTATACTTCCACATTTTGCATACATATTAACTAGAGAATTGCTTGCAAAAATATCAGACATAAATCCATACTTGAGAGCATGAACATGTAATTGTTTTCCTTGCTCGTATGCTGACAAATTTGCACAGGCATTCAAAAGAGAACTGCAGACGAATGAATCAGGCTTGATATCTGCATCCTTCATTCGCAAATAGAGTTTTAAAGCCTCTTCTCCACCTCCATCTTGAGAGTATGCTGTTATCATGGATGTATAAGCCACCAAATCTTCACAAGTGCGTTCTTCAAATATTTTTGAAGCTTCATCAATATGATTACATTTTCCATAAGTGTCAAGAAGACTATTTATGACATAGAAATCTGAATGAAGTCCAGATTTGATAGAAAGAGTATGAATTTGCCTGCATACATCAAGTGCCTGTATGCTAGCCACAGATTTGAGAACTGTTGACAGAGTAGTTTGGTTATAAACTACATCCTCCTTACGCATTTCAGCAAATGTGCATACTGCTTCTAAGTCTTCTCCATATTGTGAGAAACCAGAGATCAAAGCATTACATGCAACCAACTCCTTTTTTACCATTAAGACATAAGCTCTCCTGGCATCATCCATCATTTCACATTTGGAGTACATGTCTACAAGTCCCGCTACCACAAACGAATCTGAATCAATATCTGTCTTTATCAAACTAGAGTGTAACTGTCTACCCAAGTCCTTGAACCCTATTGCGGCACATGCCTTTAGAGCACTTGATAAGGTAAACATATTGGGACAAGTTCCTGACCTTTTCATCTCACCAAACAACGCTAAAGCCCAATCATGACGCTCATGAAGAACACAACCAGCAATGATTGCATTCCAAGAAATAATATCAGGATGTGTAATTTCTCTAAAAACTGCAATTGCATCTTCAATGTCCCCTGCTTTTGAATAAGTGTCAACTAGAGCATTTGCAGAATAGAGATCTAGATTGTACCCCAACTTTAGCAAATGTGCATGAACTGTCCTTCCATGATTGCCATCTTGCAGTCCAGCACAGACATTTAATATGATTGAAAGGCTGAACTCATTAGGCCTTATTCCACTCTGAACCATTTCTCTAAACAAATCTAAAGCTTCTGTACCCAAATCGCTTTGTGCATAACAAGAGAGCAACGCATTCCATGAAACAACATTTAGTTCTATAATTGAGCCAAATAGTCTCCTTGAATCACCAAACTGTCCACATCTTGCATACATAACAACCAAAGTATTTGTAACAAACACATCAGACTCAAACCCTGTGACTATCGTCATCCCATGAACCGATTTCCCTAAATTCAAATATTTCTTCATTGAGCATGCCTTGAGAACACTCGAAAAGGTAAACTCATTGCATTTAACACCAAACATGTGCATCTTAGAAAATGCTAACAGGGCTTCCTCCCCAAACCCATTTTGTGCATATCCAGATATCAAAGCAGACCAAGAAACCAAATCTGGTTCTGAACTTTCTTCAACCAACTTCCAGGCATACCCAAATTGCTGGGACTTGGAGTATAAGGTTACCAAATAATTTTTAAGACTTGGATTTTGAGATGATCCAAACTTAATCATGTGGGCATGAACTACCATGCCTGAGGTTACAGACTTGGAAGCAATACATTGTGACAAAATCTTCGAGTAAGATATGGAGCTCTGGGTAGAACCTTCTTCAACCAACTTCTGGGCATACCCAAATTGTCGCCACTGGGAATATAATGTTATCAAATGATTTCTAAGACTTGGAATGTGAGGTGACCCAAACTTAACCATGTGGGCTCGAACTTCCATGCCTAAGGTTACAAACTTGGAAGCAACACATTTGATAGGAGCTATTAGTGGGAAGTGAAGATTCTTGTCTCAAAGCAGGGAAAGCTTAAAACAGCAGCATAAGGTTGCATAAATTTTGGGGAGTAAATAAATTTATAGTGGTTTAAGCGGGAGAAATTCATTGTTCATTTGATAATTGGACATGAAAAAATTCAATTATCTCATACCCATTGGATTTGTTAGGTAAAGCATCCTATAATAGAGTGGGACATTTAAGTGACAAAACTTAAAATGCCTCCAACTTCACCAAGAACCCAATACATAATAAAAGCGTAGTTCTCTCATATCACAACTGCACATCTTCAGACATTCAATCAGAGGCAATTTCTGCATACAAAATAGCCAGGGGGCCAACAATAATTGGAAGCAAAGGATACAGTTAGACTTCAAACTTGATAGCTAAGAATCCAGAAAGGAAACAATGGAGTAAATGACAACACCATATCAGACAATAACTCCAAGAATTTCTGAAGAATGTCAATGAATACGAGAAGAAATATGGGGAAAGCTTCCACTAAGCAAAGCAAACATAGTTCTGTCCAAGAGCTCATACCAGAGAGCCGAGATGCCCATAATAACAGAATTGTTCAGAAAAACATGGTGCCTATGAAAGTGATACAATATGATACACAATTGGACAGTTTTAACAGCAATATGATTCTGAAGAAAAAATGGAGCTGGCGAAGGAGGCTTTGGGGGGGGGGGGGGGGGGGGGGGGGGGGGACTAATTGAATTGTTAACAGAAATATCATACAGAACCATTTTCCTATTCATAGAATCCAATCTAAAAGAGAAATATCACATAAAAAACCATTTCGACAGCAATACAATCTGGACAACAGAAACATAAATAGCAAGAATATCATATATAGCCTTTTCGACTAAAGAAAGAGGGAATGAAGTATTAAAAAGACCGCTGAAGCCATAGAGAAGAATGAGGGTGAAGATACACATAGATAGATGAAAAGGAACCTGTTCACGGGGAAGCAGGGCAGCCCTGCCTCATCGACGGTGGACAAAGGGAAGAAGCATTGCGGCGTCTTTCTCTGCTTTGACTGAGATTAGGTATGGGCAAAAATTCTGGACTTTATTGAACGGCCAAGATGACAATTGAATGGACTGTGTCTGTGCAGATGAGATTTTACGTTATGGATGACGTGGCTATCTCTGGAGCCATCAGATCAAGCAAGTCCATGTCTTTCTTAATATGGAAATTTTTTAAGTTTTTTTTACCTGAAATTTTTTTATTTAGCTAAATTCATTATTATGATTAAAAAATATTATTTACATGTCATCCTTTTAAAAAAACAAGTGCATTTTTTTTTTTTAAAAAAATTAAAATTATATCAACCATCAAAGAACTGATTCAAATCAAATTTGTCGATTGGTTAGGGTTAACATATGAAATTGTAATTTTTTCCCCATTTCCTAATATTTTTATGACAATATGCCTTGAGCTTAATGTAACTTTCTCTATAAATTTGGGGGTTGATTGTGAAATTAGGTACTGTTTATTTTAATTGATCTTTCTCCAAAAACATATTTCTTAGAAGTTGGTAGAAAGTTTATGGGGAAAATCCTTTTATAAAGACGGTTGAAATACCTAAATTTTAAAATGTGCTATTAAATACAATAAATTATAAATAAGGTCAAGTATCCAAAAATGGGATTTTATAATTTGGTGCTTTTACCTCAATACCTTTTGTTTATTTCTCTTGTTGCGATCTAAAACGGTAACCACCGTCCCATCGATCATGACCATAGATTTTCCCATGTCTCATTTCAGACTATTGACAACGATGAAGTTATTTACTTTTCACGACTATATGTAGAGCTATGCGGTGAACGACAAGAATTGGGATGAGATCAAGAGTTTTGTTATGGACTCGTGTATTGGGCCCAGATATGATACTGGCTTAACAAGGGCACTTGATGGTAGAAGCTCTCCTAAATCAGGTAAAACGCTAATCAACCTATAAGTAGGCGTTAATCTCGGACAGTACAGGTAGTGGAGCAGCGACAAGGGCCCGGAGGCGTGCACAGCCCAAGGACAAAAACCCTAAGGGTATGTTTGGTATGAGGGGAGGGGAGGGGAGGGGAGGGGAGAGAAAAAAATACGTTGGAATGACAATTACCATTTTGCCATAAGGGAATATTCTTTTTTATTGTGAGTACATTTTAGGAATATTGAAAATTATCTAGGGGCAATTTTGTAAAGAGGAGAGAAAAAATTTCTCTCTCCACTTTCCCTCCCCTCCCCTTCCCTCCCATTCCCTCATACCAAACATACCATAAAGGCAATCCCTATAAATAGGAGATTAAACTCACAGGTGCACACTCTTTATTCATGATCTTTTACTATTCAGTCTCACTGTGCACACACCCTACCCCCTATTAGTTAAACGTCATACTCGTGTAGAAGACAAGGTGATCATTTGGTATTCTTTGGTGTCTTCTTCATAGACATCATAGAACAATCATCTTCTCTTTGGTATATGAGCATATATATATCCCGGGGAGTATAACAGATCCCACATAAATCATCTACTAACCCATTGAGGTTAGACATATGTGTTCTTACAACATAACATTGGCGCCGACCGTGGGGAGAGATAAACTTTGATTCCCAAACGACCAGGAATGGCAAAGTACGAATGCAACATTATTAGCGGAGCATTTAGAGGGGGAGGAGACTCGGTGAGCCAAAGGAAGAAATACCTGAGGGAGGTCTTATCCATCAGGGATCGCCGGGAATTCAAGAAAGACTCTACGAAGCCGGAACCTCCCATACTCTGCTTCACCAAGGAGGACTTAGAAGATGTAGATCCAGGCCATCATGATAGTTTGGTGATCACTGGAACGGTGGTAAATTGCTGGGTTAAGAAAATATTTGTGGACAACGGGAGTGTGGTCGACATTCTCTTGTGGGATGCATTTAAGCGAATGAAACTTGACCCAGAGGATCTAAAGTCGTGCAAGACGACCTTGACAGCCTTCAATGGACAAGATACTCGCCTTAAGGGGTATATAGACCTCAAGTTAACACTAGGGACTAAGGAGGCATTCAAGTCAAAACAAGTCAAATTCGTTGTAGTCGACTTCCCATCCTCGTACAACATCATTTTGGGACGGCCGACGATACACAATTGGAATATGCTAGTGTCTACTAAACATCAGAAGTTAAAGTTGGTTAGTAACACGAACGAGGTTGTCACGATTAAAGGCGACCATAAAGAATCCAGACAGTGCTATTTTGAAACAATTAAAGAGAGTAAGGACAGTCCATCCTCTTCATCTCGGATCCAGAAATGAGAGAGTTCGAGTAAGGCGAAAAAGCCTCTAGAGAAATCAGTCAATTTGGTGGAGCTGGATTTGCGAGAAGAAGACAAAATCCAAAGAGCTGAGCCAAATGGAGAATTGAAAGATCTCGTCCTAGGCACTAAGCCAGGATAGGTTACTAAAGTCGGCAAAGCACCGAGCCCCGTGGTTCGTACCGACTTGAAGGACTTTCTAAAAAAGAATAAAGATCTGTTTGCTTGGAGACCATCTAAGATACCTGGGAGGACCCTGAATTTTGCTGCCATAAATTGGCAATTAATCCGGGATCAATTCTAGTGGCGTAGAAGAAGAGAAAGCTCGGCGAAGAGAAGGGAAAGGCTTTGGAGGAGCATGTGAAGGAGCTGTTGGAAGTTGGATTCATTCGGGAGGTGCAGTACACCACTTGGTTATCTAATGTGGTGATGATCAAAAAGTCGAATGGCAAGTGGAGGGTATGCACGGACTATACTGACTTGAATAAGGTATGTCCCAAAGACGCATTTCCAATGCCTAGTATCGACAAATTAGTAGATAATTCATCCAATTTTGAACTACTCTCGTTTATGGATGCATATTCTGGATATAACCAAATTGTCGTGCACCCCAAGGATCAAGAAAAAACGGCCTTTATCACTGAGAAGGCGAATTATTGCTACAATGTGATGCCGTTTGGTTTGAAGAACGTTGGAGCAACATATCAAAGAATGATGAACAAGGTGTTCGAAGATCAGTTTGGCAAGAATGTGGAAGTATACATTAACGACATGATTGTCAAGTCGGCAAAGCCAGTGAACCATGTCCATGATTTGCAGCAAACGTTTGATAAGCTACGAGTGCACCGAATTCGGCTCAACCCGGCTAAGTGTGCATTCGGAGTCTCGGCCAGAAAATTCTTGGGTTTCTTGCTAACGAATAGAGGGATTGAAGCTAACCGACATAAATGTCAAGACGTGCTGGATATGAAGGCTCCAAGAAACAAAAAGGAAGTACAACAACTAACAGGGAGATTAGCTGCTTTAAATAGATTCCTACCCAAGTCGGCGGAGAATTCTCTCCCCTTCTTTAAGTTACTAAAGAAAGAATCTCAAGGTGGGTGGAACTCAGACTACAAAGCAGCATTCGCAAAGATAAAGCAGTGCTTGGCTGCCCCGTCGATTTCCTCCCGACCAGAACCAGGAGAAACTTTGATCTTATATTTATCTGTTGGAGAAGAGGTGGTAAATGCTGTGTTGGTCCAAGAAAGAAAAGATGGTCAAATACCGGTATACTTTGTAAGTCGGGCTCTACAGGGTTCAGAGCTGAGATACCAGAAGCTAGAGAAGATGGCATTTGCTTTGCTCACTACGGTAAGGTGACTCCGTCCATACTTTCACGGTCAACTAATCATAGTCAGGACAAGCCAGTCAATTCGGCAAGTGCTCCACAAGCCAGATCTAGCAGGTAGGATGATTAGTTGGGCAATAGAATTGTCCGAATTTGACATTACCTATGAAGCTTAGCACACCATCAAATCGCAGGCCTTAGCGGATTTCTAATGGAGTTGACCCAGTCGGGCGTAGGAAATAAGGGTAATGCAGAAGCATGGAAGGTCTTTGTTGATGGCTTATCAAACGCTAAGGGGAGCAAAGCCAGGATCATTGTGGAAAGCCTTGAAGGAGTTTCTATAGAACACTCCCTCCGATTCAATTTCCCATCTTCTAATAATCAGGCTGAATACGAAGCTCTTATTGCCAGACTACTTCAGGCTAAAGAAAATGGGGCTAAGAAAGTACATGTCTCCATCGATTCCCAACCGGTGGCAGCCCAGATAGAAGGGACATACCAGGCTAAGGGCCCTTTGCTGATTAAGTACTTAGAGAAAGTAAAAGAAGTTATTGTAGTCTTCGAGGAGGTGATTGTGGTGCATATCCCAAGGGGAGAGAATACTAGGGCCTATATTTTGTCCAAGCTAGCAAGTACCAAGAGCTGGGGTAAACATCGAATGGTAATCCAGTAGAGTCTGTCAGAGCCGAGTTGTGTTATGGTTATCTCAGAATCTGGTGATTGGAGAAAGCCAATTGTTGATTACCTAGAAAGAGACATTCTACTTGATGATTCAGTCGAAGCAAAGAAGTTGGAAAGGTAAGCAGTCGTATATACAGTGGTGGATGATTAGTTATATCGCAAAGGCTTGCATTCCCTAATGTTAAAGTGCCTCAATTCGAAAGAAGCCGATTATGTTTTGGCCGAGATCCATGAAGGGATCAACGGACAACATATGGGAGCCAAGGCATTGTCGAGAAAGGCTCTGAGAGCCGGTTATTATTGGCCTACCATGGTGGCAGATTCCAAGGGCCACGTACAGAATTGTGATAGTTGCCAGAAGCATGCCAAGATAATGTGGTATCCCTTGATAGAGTTAAAATAAATCTCGGCACCTTGGCCATTCTTTAAATGGGCATGGATTTTCTGGGACCATTTAAGGTAGCTCCAAGACAGCTTCGATGGCTCATAGTAGTCGTCGACTACTTCACCAAATGGATAAAGGGGAACCAGTGGCAACAATTACTTCAGCTCGGGTATAGAAATTCCTTGCAAGAAATATCATGTCTCGGTTTGGGATCCCGGTAGAAGTCGTCACAGATAATGGAACCCAGTTTATTGATAAGGGTTTCCAAGAGATGGTCTACAATTTTTAGATTAAACGACACTTTGCCTCTGTAGAACATCCCTAATCCAATGGGCAAGCTAAGGCCACTAATAAAGTTATTGTAGACGGATTAAAAAAGCGGATGGAAGAGGCAAAGTCTAATTGGCTGGAGCAGTTGTATTACGTTTTGTGGGGATACCGAACTAGCATTCAGTCTTCAATGGGGGGAACTCCATTTAGGTTGACATACGGATGTGAGTCAATGATCCCGGTAGAAATTGGTCAGTCCTCGTGAAGGAGAATTAAAGCCATGCAGGAGGAAGAAGTGAACAATGAAGCCCTGGCGATGGAGTTAGACTTGATTGATGAAGTTAGAGTCATGGCAAACTGCTGAAATTTGGCCACAAAGCAACTCATCGCATCAAGATACAATAAAAGGGAGAAACCCCAGCCATTTGAAAAGGTGATCTAGTACTTCGCAGAGCCGACATAGGCAATAAGAATGCCAAGGAGGGAAAGCTAGCACCAAATTGGGATGGTCCTTATCGAGTTAAAGGAAATCTTGGTAAAGGAGCTTATATGTTAGAGAGCTTGAAGGAGAAGGCGGTTAAAAGAACGTGGAATGCAAATAAGCTGAAATTTTACTACAACTAAGACCGGAATCCGCGAAAAGAGGTTCGGATTGCCAAGTACTGTAAATTCCTTTTCGGGAATCATGTAAAAGCGACCATGTCACCGAGTTTATAATAAATGAAGAACTTCTCGTCTGAGAACTCATTGCAAATTGCTTGAGTCACCAGTAAATGAATCTAGGGTACAAAGCCCGTTTGCGGTCAAAAGCTAAAAAACCAGTTAAAACGCGTTCCTTTGGAACCCGGTAAAGCTGAAATACCAGTTAAAACGTGTTCCTTCAAAACCTGGTAAAGCTAAAATAATAGTTAAAACACGTTCCTATCGGAACTCGGTAAAGTTGAAAATAACGGTTAAAACGTGTTCCCATTGAAACACAGTAAAGCCTAAAAGCCCTTGTGGCCATGATGCATCAAAACTTGGGGTAACAAAGCGAACCGTCATGATGACCCTGATCAAGTCGAAATGTTTAGAGTTTGGTTGTAATACTTAGCCTAAATATGTGACGGATTGCTCTTACTCCAGGTTAAATTTTGGTCAACCACACTGGAGCGTGTAGTTCATGGGTGGTCCCAAACATATATTTTGCGCAAGAAGTTTTTGACTTTGGCCAAGTCCTTTAATATAACTTCAAAGGCAGATTCGAGTTCATAAAATACAGCGAATGCAATGTGAAAGTTTAGCTTGAAATAATATTCGGTTTCGACAAGCAATAAGCAGATGTTCAATACTCGCAGAAAGTAAGTGTGTTTCATTCATTGTAAATTGTTTACATAATATGGTGTTTGGGTAACAGGAACAAAAATCAGGTTGGTAACCTAATAGAAGATTACAAAAAGCAAAAAAGGGGCTTCAGTACCCTGAGCGAACAAATTGAAACAACACCGGAATCTCGGCCCTTAGCTAGATGGAGTTCCAGCATCAGGTTGAGTCTCTTCACCTTTATCCTCATCCTGATCCCCCTCCAATTGATTTTTGGAGGCATCACCGAGAGAGGGAAAGAGCGGGACTATCTTGCCATCCTTGACGAAAGACATGCAATTCATCCCGGAGGTATCAAGCGTAACGTCGGGATTCAAAATCTGGATCTTCTCCAAGGTGTTTTCAAAAGATTCCGTGACAAATTTCTTTATGGCCGCGTCCTTTATGGCAATGGCGACATAGGTAGACTCCAGGGCAGCATAGAGGTCATCCAGCTCTGTGAGATACTCTTTTTTCTCCGCTCTAGATTGCTCGAGCTTTCTTATCTCAAGTGTTTGTCCTGATGAAGTTGATGTAGCTCCAAATTAGCTTTCTTCATGTCCTTTCTCCCCTTCTCCAGGTCCTCTTTGACTTTTCGTAGCTCCTCTCCTATCTTGTCCCTTGCCTCCTCGGCTTTTTGCACTTGTGCTTGGGCGTCATCCTTAACAACCGATACCAGATCATTAGATTTGTGTACATGATCCCGGGCTTCCAATTTGACCCTCTTCAATTCATCTACTTGGTTAGTATATTTCACATTCATCATGGTCAAAGCTCGAGCTAACCCGGTAGATTTCAAGGCGTAGTGTTCTATGTTTGACATTTCCTACATCTTGGCGGTGTCATATTTTTCTGGTGAGACTGCTGGCATTACTAAGCTGAACAGGTACCCTTTCTCTCCAGATGATAGCATAGGGGAGTTCCGGGATTGGAGGCGGTGGAGGAAGACTTGGAGAAGGAGGAGCGTCATGAATCCCTGTAGAACAAGGAGCGATAGGAATTTCCGTCAAAGTAGGGATAGGAATCTCTGTCCTAGAGGGAACATTCCTTTTGGATTTTGGGGTCGGGATTGCTTCACTAGTCTTGAACCTTTTCGGGGGGCTAGCCTGGCTAGCTTTATTGGCACCAGCTGTCCCGAATTCCGGTTTGGCTCGTTTTGCTGATGACCCCGTCTTTTCAATTCCAAGATTGTTTAAGGCAGCGTGAGCAAAAGTTGGTCTTTTTCCCATTTTTGAATTTATGAAACAAAAGTGAATGATTAGTTATTCAACAGAAACCAAGCATGCAAGACAATGCAGTAAAAAAAATGTACAAACTCACCACAAGACTTTTCTTTGTCTGGGATTTTGGAATATAGTCGGCTGACTTCAATGGGCCGAGTTCTGCGATCTGATTTTCTAGAAAGGATATCATTTCCTTTTCAGTAGCAGAAAAATTATGGGAAGGAAAGTCAAAGTCAGAAGAAGAAGACTTATGGTGATCTAGAGTCCAGTAAAGGGGAAATCTTCCCTTTACCTCCCCGGACTCATAGGTCTAAATGAACCAGGGTAACTGCCGGGGCTCAACAACTATTTTAAAAAATGAGTCTTTAAAGCCTTTCCATGAATTGGTAAAGGCTTTGAAAAGTCTATGGCGCAGACACTTCGAAGAGAGGTCCAACCTTTCCTAGATGGAGCAACGTTATCGGCCTTTTTATGGGCATCTTTGCCGGCTTCTTTACTACAAGCCTCGTGGACAGAATAAAAACGAAAGAAGACTGGAAGGGTGCAAGTTAAGTTTTTCTCCTTGCAGAAGTTTTCAAAAGCGATGGCAAAGGCTTAGCTATTAGGATGAAGTTGGGAAGGAGCAAGATGTAAGTGGTGTAAAAGGTATAGTTGGAACTCGGTAAACAGAAAGCGCATATCGAGCGGAGATACACAATCTTTGTAAAAATAAAAGAAATGGGGATCACATCACTACTTGCCAGATAGTCAGATATTGACTCATAAATGCGGGGCAAGCAAAAGACATAGTCTTTCCTATCACGGAGACCTAGCTCGATGACCTTTTCAGTGGTCATTTTGCTCCTTGTATGTAGCACCTCGTCGACCAATGGGGCTAATGACTTGGAAGTATTTGAAGTTCCCATTAGCGAATAACTTGGTGTAACGAGAAGATAAACCCATATATACCTATAATAACGAAAAGATAAAATTCAGAAATGGGAAGTGTACCTCGGTCAAAAGAGCTACTTTGTGAAAAATCAAAAGGTGCCAAGCCGGGATGACTCAGGTTGTCAGAGGCCAAGGTAGCATTGAGAACAAGCTTATGACGGCATGAAGCTAGCATCTGCTCGACTTCTGAGTTATGACCGCTGTTGGTGAGCTCATCACAGAGGTTGATGACGGCTTTGGCATGAGATCCTGGTTTATCTATAAGTATGTTTTCTGGTTGGACAAGGGAAGAAGACGTTACGGACTGATCTCGGCTCGGATTCCTAAGTAGATAAGGATGGAATCTAGGGTTAGAGACATTTGAGTCTCGATTATCCTGCAGTGATGTTTGGATTCTTTTTCTACTCCCATTCCCCCAGGGTTTGCGAAGTAGTGCTTCTCATTTCTTTTCCTTAGTATGAGGTATTACCCAGAGCCAGAACTTTGTTCTACCAGAGAGTTTTTTTATTACTTCTCTATCCTCTTTTGGGATTGGGTTACCATACATGTCCAAAAGCGAAGGATCCATGTAAGACTCTTAAAAAAATAAAAATGAAAGCAGAAGCTTCACTGGGATGGATCAGAACCAAGGTGTCAGCTTTTTAACTTCAATGAAGAATTACCTATATGGTCATCACCACCACCCAAGACAAGCGAGTTTGAATTAAAAAGGGAAGAAAAGGAGATGAGCATTATACTGAAAAATCAAAAAGGCTACCTAGAAAACCCAGAATTCCTAGTTGCGTACCCAGAAAACCAAAAGATGAGGTTTGGTGAAAATAAAAAAAGACAGAGCAGTAGAAGACTAGATAAAGCAAGACAGAAGTACATAAGAACAAGGAAGCAGAGAAAATACCTGATTCTACATAAGGTTGCGAAAAACTAGAGTTCACAGACAATTGTATAAAGAGAAGAAGGATTTGAAAGAAGAGTTTTTCTAACAAGACAACGTGAGTGTCTGGCGAAAAGTGTTGAAGAGAGGCGGAGAATGTGAATTTATAAATGTTTTGAATCCGAACCGTCAGGGGTAGCAAAGACAATTCACACTGAGAATTATATTTGAAAACCTAAAAGTGCAATGATGACCTTATGAAATGACGGGAACATTTAATGCGCATAGGTTTGAAAGACGACGAAAGTAGCCAGAACGCGGGAAAGGGCGGCCTTACGCCATGATGTCAGCAGTAATAAGCAAGTGGAATTTGTTCATATTCTATTCTCTCATGACACCCCGAACTGGGGGCAACACGTGGCAAAAATATATGAATCCAGCAACCCGAGCTAAAATTACAAATAAAATCCTGAGTATCATGAAAGCAATAAAGTTTTCAAAACAATTAACTCAGCATGCATGTTCAGGGGCAAGCCGCAAATGAGTCAGGAGCTTGGCAATTCTCTGAGGTCAAGTGAGCGAAATTCATGAAGGGCAGGTGTTGGTTGATTTCCTTGATGGCAAGTGAACCAGTCGAACAAGTAATAAAGAGTAAGTGGAGTATCGTCCCACGAGACTAGATACCAAATGAGGACACCGATTTGCAGAACAGTTATGATTGAAAAGAGAATAAGTTTGATTTGAGTTGGGAGTTTATAGCTACACTAATAAACGATAAAGTAAACAAAGTATCGTAGTCGTAAGAAGATATCAATAGAGGATTAGACTGAACTCAGAATCATCCTTAAGCATATCATTCCCCCAATTGTCCTACTCATTGCTATAGCATCTACACTGCACAGCTTCCACAATGCTACAGCATAGTTACTAACTACAACGCTATTCAGTTAACTCACCACTATAGTTTATCGAAGCTTCCGCGTCTGATACATATGACACTAACTTTACTCCTTCCATATGCCTATGGCAATTTTCTAGTTAGATCTGCGCTACAAAGCAAGATGTTATGGTTATGAGCGGTAGACCCATTCTTGAAGCCTACAATAATAGGTTAAGCCTTACACCAGCCTGCTTAGCAATCACTGTTTCTCAGAGGTCTAACCCCGACTCCTTACCAGTAAGCCGAGGCCACAAATTTAGCCCTTAACTTCCGCTAATCAACTAGTAATTAATGCACTGATAAGCAAATTGAATTTATTGAATTAAGAACTTGCAACTGGGTTCATTTAATACTTAACAAATCATCCTTATTCAGCTATACGAAAATCAGTTCATGACTGACGAGGGAAACACAAAATAGGTAATAACAGCATGACTCATGATCAAAAGATTAAACAAAATAGAAAGCTTGACGAAGTTCTGACGGCGTGGAAGAAGCCTTGTCACGTCACCACTCCACATCTTCTTCTCTCTGTCTTACTACAAGGAAGGATGCTGGGTTATCCTGGAGTTCTCGTGCCTTGTGAAGTCTCTCTCTCTTCTTTCGAGTCCGGCCGAATGTGAATTGGATTAGACTCTCTACCACTCGACCCTCTCTTAGGGTTGGCTGCTATTTCGTTATATAATCAGAATTTCTTACGACGTAAGTTCCAACGAGCTGGGCCTTTCTTAATCTGTCAAGATCCATCATATCTCTCTTTCCAATCTTGGTAGATTGATTCTGCTGATCCTGCGGCATTCTTTGTATCTTTCAGTTTCGATCCTCTGCATCTTCTATTCCGCTACGTCAGCAATCTACCTGTCTTTCCTCGACCTTCGCACTATTTCCTGAAATAACTTGACAAAAGATTAGAATATATGCCGCATGGCATCGCGTCCTTTACTTTGCTATAGCTTCAGAGATGCTTTGTATTGCACTTCGATATGCTGTCAGAATGCTATAGCATAGTATCAGCGTTGCCATACGTCTTTTCATAAAATCTCGTACTTTGTCCTCTTCTTAGCACATGTTTAGGATGTAAATGTTTTTCATCCTTTGGTTCCCTACATTCATGAATTGATGCCTTTTTGCTTAGATTGATTGCGGTTAAGCTTATATTTACCACACAATTCAATCATAAAGTATAGGGAAAACATGGCATAAATTGTGGTCATCAGCAGGCTAAGCAAGTTGAATAGAAAGTCCGGGTTAAGCAATCAATCAATCTTTGCAGATCAAACCCTAAACTACCGAGCTTAGGGTAGCTGTTATAGACTAGTGTATTGGGCCCAGATATGATGCGGCTTAACAAGGGCACTTGATGGCAGAAGTTCTCCTAAATTAGGTAAAACACTAATCACCTTATAAGTAAGGTGTTAATCTTGGACAATACAGGTAGTAGAGCAGGCATGCACAAGTAGTGGAGCAGCGACACGGGCCTAGAGGCATGCACAGCCCAAGAACCAAAACCATAAAGGTAATCCCTATAAATAGGAGATTAACCTCACAGGTGCACACTCTCTATTTATGATCTTTTACTATTCAGTCTCATTGTGCACACACCCCCACTGTTAGTTCTCAATGTTTTGATGATAACAAGTCTTTGAATCAGGATTAATTAATTGCATCTCTTAGTACTCGAGTATATTGATGTGGTACTCAAGTATATTTGATCTAATCTTTCTACTTAAGTGTTTCTAGTAACAGTACTCGAGTATGGGTAAAGTATACTTGAGTATGCTTTGACAGATCTGCTATCGCATTCCATCTTCTGATATGATACTCAAGTATACGTTCTTCGCTACTCGAGTATATGATTTCATCCCTTACAATATTCTTCTTATATCAAATCAATTATCGAGTAAAAGGAAAGGGGTACTCAAATATGGTACTCGAGTACAGGTAAGATAATACTCGAGTATGTTTAGTTTCATATGTTAATTGCTCTCGGGTCGTGGTATACTCGAGTATTACTATTTATGTTCTCAAGTATGGTACTCAATTATGTCAAATTCCATACCCAAGTATGACTTACTTATGAACTTCTCTTAGTATATTTTTTTAGCTAAGTCCGTTAGTACTCGAGCATAAAGAATTGAATACTCGAGTATGTTCAATGCAAAAGTCTCTGGTATAAGTCTGCTGTTTCATTACTCGAGTATGTGTTGATGCCTACTCAAGTATTGAAGAGCGATGGTCATCCGTAAAGCCTTTTACTAAGACTTACTCGACTATAATATAAGGGATACTCAAATATGTATTCTAAGCATCTTTATCATTTTCAAAGTATCGCTAATCGCTGTCTTAAAATCGTTTGGGTCATTATCTATTCTCTTCTAATCTTACTCAAACTTATTTATATCATATCTAATAATCGTTTGAATGAGTTTCAGTTGATTTACCTTGTTTATGTTGAGATTAGCCGAAAAACAATCCTACGTGTCGGTAGCATTAAATGAATCTCGAAAAAGAGCCAACAATCGGAACTAAACGTCACGACAAAAGAAATTATTCCTTCGAGGCATACTTATTCCAGCTATTATTCTGAGTCAACCTCTGCACAAGTATAATCGACGGCGAAGCATTTAATAAAGCAACGGTCGATTAAATTCAACGAAAATCATTTGTGCCTAACGGAAGTTCGAATAGTCACAACGGCTACATTCAAGTTCTTCCCAATGGCATTAATGGACAATTGCTATAAATGCCCACCACATTCAATTTCGCAATGCGAAACTCTGCGCAATCAATTTGTCTCAACTACTACTTACCGTTTCATTAAACTTTCTTAATATCTGCGGATATTTTCTTGTACTTCAGTGTTCATTAATTATCTACTCAGTGAGGAGTTAAACACTTATTTGATTTTCTGTTTAAATCTTAAGGTTGTGGAACCTTAAGTGTGGGTGTACGATTACAACTTGTAAGGGGGAGTGAGTCCTAGTGTATTAGGATCATCTCGAGTACAGAGTGTGTAATTGTAACTGTTGGTGGATTAGTGAAATACCCAAAGTATTTGGGGACTAGACGTAGGTCAAAGAATTAGACCGAACCAGTATAAATTTCTTGTGTCGGGTCTCTCCATCTCTATATCTCTTCTTTGTGTCCATTTTCATTATCCAAAAAAGAATTTCGAAATCCCCTATTCACCCCATCTAGGTGATATTCTATCTTCACCCACCCTCTATTGGCTAAACATCATACTCATGTAGCACAGTGATCATCTAGTATTCTTTGGTGTCTTCTTCATAGATATCATAGAATAATCTTCTTCTCTTCGACATATGAGCATATAATATCCCGGGGAGTATAACAGATCCCACATAAATCATCTACTAACCCATTGAGGTTCAACATCGTGTTCTTACAATAGAACAAGTTTCTTGATGGATAGCCGCGTATGCTGGAATTTCGCAATTGATACTTAATCTCATCTACAAACAATTGACAAGATGAAGTTATTTACTTTTTACTATTAGTGACTTGTGAATATATCTAAATATGAATGAATTGAGAAGTATTATACAAAGTAAAAAGGTTCATGTCGCACACCTCTGTCACAGAGATTTTCTAAGTCTGTAAAAAAAAAAAAAAAAAAAAAAAAAAAAAAAAAAAAAAAAGCAATGGGTAGATTTGCAGTTACATAGGAGATGAGCTGGTTTTTTGATTTGGCGAGATTGTCAGGGAATAGTGGCTACCGTTTAAGGGAGGGGAGAGAATCAAATAAGGGGTATTAGAGTAAAATTATCAAATTTTAAAAGTCTATTTTAGGATACTTTACCTTATTTATAATTTGTTGTATTCAATGACCTATTTTAAAATTTAAGTAATTCAATCGTCTTTTAAAGGGATTCTCCCTTTATAATAATATATAAAATCCTATTCAAAGCATGTCAAACTACGAGTCTATTTGATGCGACGAAGGGGAGGGATAAGAGAGATTTTTATGGAGTGGAGGGGAAGGAAGGGGATATAAGTGATTTTAATATTACTTTATTTAGATTGATTAGAAGAAATGAGATGGAGGGATTTTAATATTACCTTGTTTGGTTTAGGAGGGGAATTGAGGAATTTTTTTTTTTATATATAGACAACTTTACCCTTATTTTATTTATTTTTAAAAAATATGGTTGAAGGTATCATGTTTAATAAAAATAAAAATAATATAATCATACATGACATTTTATATATATATAATTATAAAATTATAATTATCTATATTAAATGAATATATTATACATAATTATTTATGGATAATAGCGTATATGTGATATATCTAAATATTTAATTATACCTATAATAAATATAATACTCCCTCCGGTCCTAATTATAGGAACATTTTTTAGAGTTAGTTTTGGTCCTAATTATAAGAGCAAGTTTTAACTTTTGTCAATTTTTTCCTATAATACCCCTATTTATACTTTCTCAATAATAATTAAAGACAATAATAATTTAATAATATACTTATATATTTAATAAAGTAAATAATGTTTTCAACTCATTAATGTCATATACACCTCAATTATACTTTTTTTATAAAATAATTTTGAGCAATTTTTGTCATATTTTTCCCATATCACCCCTACTAATACTTCTTCCACAATAATTGATTTAACAATACGGTTATATCTATCAAGTGAGAGATTTTACTTTATTTTTTATTTTTAAATAAAATAATTTTAACATTCCTTTAAAAATATTTTTTCTTACTATCCTTCCAAAATGATTAATTTTTCCCGAAAATAACCTAATAAAACATTAAGTTCATTATCTTTTTTCCAACAATACAAAATTCGTTTGAACTTGAATGTTGATCGCAGCCACATGAAACCGACGGTATCCTTACGCTGTTATGGTTGTAATGTTACATGCGTCATTCAACATTCGCACCCTATTTTTATTCATTTTATTAGCGCTTTGAATTTGCTCAGATTCAACTAAACTTGCCTTATGTAATTTTTAATTTTCAGTAAGGGTATTTTTGAAAAATAATTATAATTAACTAATTTAACTTATCTCCTTAATCTCTCCAAATTCTAGTAAATAGCTTTTATAATTATAATTAGGACAATTAGGACCGGCGGAGGGAGTAATATATACATAATGATTAAATATGTAATTGCTGTATCATCTTCTCCAGTAAGCTATGAGTTCGAGACGCTGCAGCCTGCAGCACCGTCGCCTTCAAATTTTGAATTTCAAAACCCACCCAAACATTGATTCACCCTTCCCAGTTTGCTGCCTCGTCTTCAAAGTTGCCATCATTTTCCTCTTCATCAACCGAAGGTTGTCTATTTATACGTCTAAGCTATGACGAAATATTTTTGTACCTTTACACCGGAGGAAGACAACTTCCTTGCACCGTCCTTGATTCTGGCAAGTTGTGGGAATGTGGGGTGGTGGACGCTTTGTGACGGCGAGCTCAGTGTGGAGGGGAGTGTTAGAGGAGAGAGCAGGTTCAAAGGGGAGAAGGAAAGAGTTAGGATATTTTGAGAATAATAAAAATAAATATGGGTAAAATAGTCGTATCAAGACATAATATTGCCTGTCCCCTCCAAATGCCCTAGATTTGAGAGTTAAGAGGGGAAGGGAAGAAAAATATTAAAAAAAATTCTTTCCACTCCTAAAAAATTTGTCATGCTAAATGAGGGGAGTTGAGCAAAATCCCTCCCCTCCCTTTCATTCCTCTCCCTTTTGCTCAAACCAAATAGACTCTAAGTCAAACTCTAAACTTAATAAGTTATAAATCACGAATGAGTGACTTTAACTATATATTTCATTGTCTTTTTCGCCTCTATCCATTGTCGGATCTTCTCAAGGGCCAGGGGCCCAAGAAAAAAAAAATCTAAATATTTAATATAAAATGAATTTTTAATATAAAATTTATACATTTGGCCCAAAAATTTATACATTTGTTTTAAAAATTTATACGTTTAACCCCCCAAATTTTTTTCTTAATTACTATACATTTGGCCCCTCCAAACATTTATCCCAAGATCCGCCACTGCCTCTATCCATCTTCTATCCTTTAAGTTTCATTTCGAGTCTCCAAGTGCATGTTTGGATAACTACATAACCATAGTCTCAGAACTTTTTTTTTCTGTAAACTAAAATAAAATTTTTCTCACATACTTACATCGTAAATCATAAAAGATATTCTCTAAAAGTTAATCTAAACACACACTCAACCGTCTCAAATTCATAGAAGAGGATATCAAATTCTTCACTAATAATTACTTAATTAGGAAAAAAAAACATAACCAGCGATACAACGAAAAATTGCTACTTTTAAGTATGGACGCCAATACATATGTGTGTGTGAAATATGCAGAAGCAGGGCACAAGATGCTTTTCAATATCTACAAGAAGATGAAACATTCCATGGAAATGAGAGGATTGCAAATGTCTCCCATCATGGCCATCCGGCCCATCCCTGACTCATTTCATGCTTAAAATCGTGTCAGTTTGGTTACATATTGGATTAAGTAGTCCATTTTACTCTGGAATTTTTTGCTCAGAAGCTAGAGGCATCTAGAAGAATTTTTTGGTTCAATATTGTCTAGAGATCTTCAAAATATAGCAATGTCACTCTACGCATAGTTAGTTACGTAATAAAACTTAAACAAAACAACAATAAACCTTTAACTCAAATGGAATCATCTCACATTTGTTATTGATGAAGTTGGGAGATTGATCCTTATTTAGCTAGTATGTGTGCGCACGCACGTGTTCTCGTGTACCCCTCCTACTAAAACGTAAACAAAACATCAATAAACCTTTAACTCAAATGGAATGATCTCACATTTCTTTTTACACATTTGTTAGTGATATGTGTAAAAAGATAGACTTGAAATATTGCAATTTAAACACTTACCTTTCTACCCAATATATTCACTCATCCATACACTTAATTCCCACGTGGGTTTAGAAGCCTCCACCTTTCAATGTGAGCCTTCAAGCTTAGCCTTCTAATTAAATAAATATGAACTTGTACGATAGGTCACATACCTCGCTTGAAGCTAGAGCTGGAAATCGGGGCGGGGTAAGAAAAATATCTTTTTTTTTAAAGTCCGGCCTGATAGTACCAAGGCGGGAACCCGACCCTACAGGTCCGAAAATTATTATTCCAAATTTTAACTATTTTTCCTTCGATTTTTTTCAAAGAAATATAATTAGTAAATTGCAACCATTAAAGTTCTAATCTATCAAATAAATATTATCAACATTAATATCTAAACAATATAAATTATTCAACAAATAAGCACATTCATTAATTCGTAATAAAAAAAAAATAAACACAAAGAATATGCTTTTTCCTTTTTTTCAAAATATGTTAAACAAAGGAATTGCTTTATGTATGCCCACAACAAAATGTCTTTCCCTCTCGTAATTTTGTGTGTGTCTGCAGATTCCTTAGGTTCATACATGATTTTTCTTGACAAGTAAAAATAATTATACTTATTTTACACAAAATATATTTATAATTTATCACTTATATAATATTGTAATACCAAAATATGTGTTTATTTAATATGAAAACATTCATTCTTTAAAATTTATAATAATTAATTATGTGTTTTAATACGAGAATAATAATAAACATAAAAAAGGGTTATAGTTTAAACTAAAATAATCTAAGTAATTACAAATAAACACATTCATTAAGTGGAAGTCTAAATAATTAATTTTTTTTTTTTTTTTTTAAAAAAAAAGCTAAGTTAAACGGGAACGGCACTGCGGGGGGCCCCGAGCCCTGCGTAGGCTGGCCCGAGGCCCTGTAGGGCCTATTTCAAATTTCTAGCCTATTTTTTAAGCCCGAACCCTACAGGGTTTGGGCTTAAATGGGCCGGCCCGACGGGCTTGGCCCGTTTTCCCGACTCTACTTGAAGCCTATATACAACTTCTTAATTTACATTCGTTAAACGATTCATTACCACAATTACTGCTCCAATTTGACTATGGAAATTATAGTCTTACATTTCAATACATAATTATGGCCTTACACCTTCATCCTAAATCTCGACACCACAACATAGCAAGGTTATAATGATCTGTGGCTTCTTCTGATCTCCTTGGATGTGGATACAAAAGTCGCCCAATGGACAAAGATATTGATCAACCTCCTTCACAAAGACACCATATCATACCAGTCACGTCTTACAATGTTAACTATTCCACAAAGCTGAAACATGTGCCTTCCATTATTTTACAATTTTTTCTATTTCGTTTCTCTTAGAACAAGAATTTATCAGGGACAATTAACGCTTTTATAAATATTGATGATTGTAAAGCAAAATAGAAAGTATTGTCACTACTATAAAAAAAAAATGTCTTTTACAATGGTTATTATCTTTCATATATAATAGACCCAAAGTATCATATATGCAGGACTCTATGCAAATATATAATGGTTTCGAACCGTAATATATTTAGAGCATGTATGATGGTTTGTTGTTAATAACCGTAATGCATTAGCTTTATTTTATTTTATTTTATATACTCGTTTTATAATATTTTTTAATTTAGTTTTACTAGTTAATATTTGTTATATAAGGCACAACATAATCATTGCTAATAACAATATAAATAATATTAATTAAAATTATATTTATTGTATTCAAAATTCAATACATCAAAGATAAACATTATACAATTTAAGAAAAATGTAAAAATTATACAAAAACTCTGAACTTTAGGTCAATTGCATATAACCCTCCTAATATTTCAAAGTTTAAATTTAACCCCTGACCTTTTATTTTTTAACTATTAACCCCTTTGTTGTTAAGTGTAGTTATCTTTTTAACTTGAGAAATTGCCTTGTAGATATGTGACATCATGTTTAAATTACTAGTTTCATAAACCCCATTGAACTTTAAATAGTTGCAAATAACCTCTTGAACTTTGATCAAATACGTTGAGCAAAAAAAACTTTGATCAAATACAAATAACCCCTTAACATTTCAAAATTTAAATTTAACTCAAATTTTTTATTTATAATATTAAACCTCATGTTCTTACTTTTATCATTTTAATAAATTTATTAATTTTTTTTATTATCATTTGTCAATTAAAATATTTTTCTTGTATGGAAAAAACTAGAAATATAATATTTCAAAAATATAAAAATAAAAATGTTATCATTTATATAACATTTACTTATTTTCTTGGGATAATTGAGCATTGATTATAACACCTCAAATTCAACACCCGCAAACTTGATCAAAATATTTAGAATACCTCAAATGTAGATTCTTAACATCCAAATCATCAAATTACATAACTATTTCAAATAAAATTCATATTGCAAAGTCATAATAAATTCCCAAAATATTTGAGTCAAATATAATGCGGAAGTCTAGGGTCATGGCAAATAAAAAATAACATAAGCTAAGGGAGTACAAAAAAGCCTTCAAAGCTCACTTCATAGGTGCCTTCCCTTGCTCCCTACTAGAATATTCATATGAAAAATGTTAATATAGGATGAGATTTCACGTCTCAGTAACTACTGAAAATTTCTACCGTACACAAGCAAATTATATATGACAAAAAGCAGGGCCTGATTTTAAATATATTTGTATATACCATAATTTCTTATACAAAATTATTTTGCAAAAGTAATCATCATTATGTTTAATTGTGAATTATACAATTATGCAATATGCGACCTCCATTATATTACCATCCAATCTTATGCTTTTTTGGAGCCATAGGCTAACACATAGTCCAACAAACTCATTCATTTGGCTAAATGGTTCCAAGCTCACCAAAACTTAAGATACACCCGTCAAAGGTATAGAGCTCAAGTCGGACTATAGCTCCCCTCCTTAAAAATAATAACTAAGAAGGTGTCACATGTCCCAAAACTCCAATGCAATCTGGCTAGAGGAAACATGGAAGATGGGGCCCTAACAAGTACCATCAAGCTGTAAAATGAGAGTGATGGCATAAAGAAATTCTATCTTTCAAATTCCTTCTTACTCCAACCCATCATAAATACAAAGTCGTCATGATAATTATATTCAATAAAAATAAAATATATTAAAACAAGCTTCCATTCATATAAAATATCATGACAAGGTAAAACAAACATCTCATAAAACCTTATCGGATCAATCTGTCATTTTGAAATTCGGGACTAAACTGTCATTTTAAAATTCGGGGGATAAAATCGTAATTTTTTTGGGCACAAAACTGTAATTTTCATGGGTATAAAAATGTAATTGTTGTGGGTACAAAACTATAATATTCAACTTTTATTAAAATAATATTATAATATATATACACATAATTCAATCTAAAAAAAATATAATTTATAATCATACACAATTCACAAGTATATGGAAGAATATTGAGTTACTGTTTTATCCTAGCTTACAAATTATCTTCCGTAATTACTCCAAATCTCTCGATGAGAGTCTTCTAACACCCCCAATTTCTATACTATTTCTCCTCTCTCTTTCTCTCACACTCTCCTCTGGCCAAACGTGAAAGTGTGTGTGTGTTTGTGTATTGAGATGGGGGTATTTATACCAAAGATCCCCCCATTGATATAATAGGGGGCGACACCTCTTTTCTAATATTGGGGGCCCCGCGTTTCACAATTAGTGGGTGGGCACCGCCCCACCTTTATATATTTTCTTTTTCTCTTTTTACCTTATCTTGTCCTTTTATTTCCTTTCTTTCTATCGTTCCAATGCCGCCACATTTATATATATATATATATATATATATATATATAATTCTAAATTTAGATAATTTAATTATACTAAATAACTAATAAATTAATTATCATTAATTAATCTATCCTATAATATTATAGTTCCAAATTAAAAATTCAGGATGTTCCATTAATAGTATAAAAATGTAATCATTTGTGTTAAATATATTCTTGAGATGATTGAGTTTTGATAGTTTAAATATTACATTTGTCTTAGAGGATAGTTTATGCCCTCATTAATTTCTCATTAGTAATGCATATATTTTTTTCTTGAATCGAAGGTTCAACGTTTGTTTTTATATTTTTCTTAATATTATTCTTCTAGTTGTTGTCATACAAAAGAGCTACTAGTATTTTAATTGACAAATGATAGTAAAAATCTTAATAAATTTATTTAAATGAAAAAAGGACACATGTGGTTTAATGTTATAAATCAAAATTTTAAGAGTCAAATTTAAATTTTGAAATATCAAATGGTTATTTGTAACTCGATTAAAGTTCAAGAGGTTTTTTGCAACTGTTCAAAGGGTAGCTCTAGCTATGAGGCAAAGAAGCCAATCATTTGCTACAAGTGTGAGAAGCCTGGCCACATCAAATCGAATGCCCCAATCGAAGAACAAAGACAAAGAAAAGAAGAGATTCAACGATTCAAAAAGAAGGCATATGTCTCGGTATTTGGGAGATAGTTCATCGATGAAGACGATGAGGATGAGGAAGAAAAAGCAAATATATGCTTAGTTCTTTGAAGAAGAAGAACAACGTACCAACTTCGAAGAGGTATATGATTGCAAACCACCTTATGATGAGTTATTTATTGAATATATGGTGTGCAATCCGAGTTTGAAAAACTTGCTGAAAAATATTTCAAGTTGAAAAACGAAATCTTACTCTTGAAGATTGTCCTAATCGAAGAAAAGAATTCATATCTTACAAAGGCACTTGAGAAATTCACTAGAGGAAGTGAAATGCTCAATGTCATTTTGAAACAACAAAGATTTATAAATGACAGATCAGGAGTTGGTTACAAACCTAACTTTGATAAAAAGAAAGGAAGAAAGAAGTCTGGTGAAAAATCATATATGAACTATTTTACAAAATCAGTCCATTCTTCAAACCCGTTTGCACAATCGTAATTATCGCAAATGAAAAGGTCATACTACTTCTTCGCTTTCATAAGAAGGAAAGAAAGAGTAAACCCATAGGAAATTATCAATGGGTGCCAAAGGGATCTTACAAGATTCCTAAGACACAAACTAACCCCAAAGGACCCAAGAAAAGATGGGTACCTAAGCCCCGATTTGTTGTGTCTTGCGGGTTTGTCTAAGAGCATCAAAATCCAACAAATGGTATATTGACAAAGTGGATGCTCTAGGCACATGATTGGGGACCAATCCAAATTTGCCTCAATCAAGCCCAAGGATGGTGGCAAGGTGACCTTTGGTGGAGATCAATCGGAAAGATTCTTGGAGTTGGTGAAATTGGCAACAATGAAGGACCACTAATCAAAGATGTCTACCTAGTCGAAGGACTTTGCCACAATCTCCTCAAAGTGTAAGCCAAAGCAGCGATAAAGGTAACTTAGTTATCTTCGATTCGAGGAGTGCTTGATTGTGAGTAAGGATATTCTCCCTTTAGAAAACATAAAATCAAAAGCTTTATTTAGAGCCCCTAGAGATGGTAATTGTTATACACTTAATCTCTCTAGTAATTGTTATACACTTAATCTCTAAAGATTAAACAACAGAGGGAGAAAAATTTGGAAATTGAAAAACTAGGAGTAGGAATATCTCTAATTTCAAATTAGGATCTAGGTATAACGAAACAACAAAAAGAAAACATGAAGTAGAACTCGATGAAAGAGAGAGAGACTACGGCAATCTGCAATTTCTCTTGATTGAAACCTATATTTGTGGTTTTATCCTAAATTTAAAATAAATTAATTAATTAAAATTTTAAAAAAAAAAACAAAAACCAAAAAAAAAACAAAAACAAAAACAAAAGTTTGGATTATTTTAGGGGGGCACGTGCCCCCTAATCTAACACCTGCGTCCGCCTCACTGGTCACCTATGACAACCTAATAAAAAGGGAAAACCTAAAAAAGCACTAAAAAATGAGTTGAAATCAATAAAACACTTTCATATTAAACTTTTTATCAGTGAGGGAAAAGGGGGAGATAAATAAGGTTTTAAGACGATTGACATTTTATGAAGTGATGAGAACCCTAAAAATTTTCAACCTAAAATCTCTGAAGTTTAACACAATATGCTAGTAGTGTATGATTAATTATATTTATATATACAAGATAAATTTTATCTATAATGAAGGAAAAGAATTAATACATAATGCAAAGTATCAATGGTCTTCGATTTTTTTTTTGGAGAAATGGTCTTTTGATCAATCAAATAAAAAATGCTTTAGAATAGAATATTTATATTGTGAAGAATGAGCCTATTTGCTCAAGACTATCATAATATTAAATATTCTGAGGAAAAAAAAAATATTTTTATTTTTATTTTGCCCGGAAATCCTTTTGTATTTTCTCAAGGGTAACCTAATAATATAATATGGCTAATTATCTGGCTACTCCTATTAAGTTTTATTGACGTATGTAATAAATGCAGAGAATTTGGAAGACTACTCATTTTGTATTCTCCCCTCATATGATGTTATTTGTCTCTCCACATCTATTCATGTCAATGATTAAATATGGATAGTCCAAGTTTAATATTTTTAAAATATTAAAATGTTAAAATTAGTAAACAAAAATCTAGAATATATTAATTTGTTTAGGTAATAAATCAATAAAAAAAAATCACAACCTTATTATCAACAACTTTTAAGTATTACAAATTATCAAAAGGTAACAAAATATATCCTTACCATTTTATTACAAACTATCACAATCCTAGAATATCTTAATTTGGAGGAAGGGAATGCTATGAGCTTTGTTTGTTTTTGGAAGGGAGGGAAGATAGAGAGGAGAGGGGATGAGACTTAATTTAAAGTTAACAAATATATCCTTACCATTTTATTTAGATTTATTTATTATTTTTCTAAGAATATTTATATCAGAATTATTTTTTTCCTAATTTTTAAATTTCAAAATGTTGTTAACTCACTTACATATCATAAATATTTTCATATGCATTTTAAATGATGGTTTTATTAATTTTAACATGTTATCTTATTAATTTTAATGTGTTTTTTAAAATTTAAAATTCTAAAATACGGTAAAATTAGAAAAGGGAGTTGAACAAAAGTAGACTACAAATATTTCAAGAAATTAAATAATTAGACCTCACAATTACAATCTATACCCCCTTCAAACAGGGAGGTAAAGATAAGGTAAAATAAAATTTCAACAACACACAAGTTAAAAGGATTTTTCTTATAAGAAAATAAAAGCATTTCTTCCTGTAACTCATTTAAACCAGCCATTACAAAGTTGAAAATAAAAACTAACAATTATTTCACACCCGTCAAAAAACAAAAAACAAAAAACCCCACTTTTGGAGGAGAGGAACAAACCAAACACATTAACCACCTCCCCTCCTCCCCTTCAAAAAAAAAAAAAAAAAAAAAAAAGAAGAAGAAGAAGAAGCCCCTACAAAATATTACTTGCTCCAAAAAAATATATATATAAATATTACCTAAGACTTCAAACCAAATGTACATGTGGTTATACTTCAATCTTATCCCACTAGATGGAGTCAGCTACATACAGTGTTTTCTTTAATTTCCCTTGACCCCTTTTATAGGATTCCATACTACATCTATCCTCCTCCTCACAGGCACATCCAATGACCTCTGTACCTGCCCAGACATTCCTATGGGAAAAATCTGTTATTCTTGACAGATTAGTGCCCTGTCCCTCATAATTCATTGCTCATGAATCATTTTTATTGTAGACCCATGTACATGCTTTCAAGCTGGTGCTACTCATACTATCGTTTGCTTTACATGATCTACTATGTGTTGGAGTTTGAAAAAGTCAATAGTTTATACATCATAGAAAGGAAGTATACATTTTTTTTTTTTTTTTTTTTTTTTTTTTTTTTTTGGGTACAAGTTTGAATACTAAAAAAATAGACTAACTACTTAAATCTTCTAACAAATAAAACATGAGATCCAAATAGATAAATAGAAATTGTTTCATTTATCATAGAATTACAACTAAAATTAAACATATTTTCCCATAAAGAATCTAAAAAATGAACTATCTTATTCTTCATTTATGAATATTATAGCTTCATCATATTATGTATTGCTGATATGTTGGAGGTTCTTGGACCCTTGTTATTAGTGCATGTGGAAAGCCATTCCCCTCCAACTCTTTACCCGTTAATTGATTTCCACAAGCAATCAAGTTCCTCTCATAGATCCTCTTCATCGGTCCAAAATCCAGCTTTCGAATGAATATTTGCAAGGTAATACCATTCTCATAAGCAAATGTAAAATTTGCTTAAGAACTCGTTTCATTTGCTTCTCCAGCTACATTTTGGGCAACTTGTGTACTACTTCATAATGGTTTCACCTTACAAACCTCCACCTTGAATCCACAATCCATAAGCTGAAGCAGCCACGCTCGCTGCTGTTCAGAGAGACGATCTTTGGGACCTTTGACTTCAACAAGCTTGGCTTCACCACTGTATTCCCCATGGAAACGCCACAGCAGTAAATCCGGCATTCCACTGGACCAGCTCTGATAGTCTTGAGCAAATAGTCTGCAGAGAGAAGCCAAACAGGGGCCTCCGACACACACAACAGCAGCACGAAGCTCATCTAAAGAATGGCTATCCCAATTGACTCCTCTACACCTTGTACCATAATGTGTTTCCCATGATTTTATGAGAAATTCCTCGGAAATGCCGTCATGAATTTGCTGAAGATGAGGTTCTATGATACTCTTTCTTGCTGTATAAAATCCATCTGTGCAGAGATCCAAGGGGGCAACCTGTAAATTTAAGGAGCTTTAGTACGAATTAGAATGAAATAGCCACTTGTATGATTGAAGAAATATAAGAGAATTCTTATAACTCTATTTCATGACATAGGAACCATAAATATACGAGGCAGAAAGGAACTGATATCTCAACCAATCCTAATAAACCATCTTTTTCTTCCTTTTTCTTGCTCAGTTTATAGAATTCAGGAAGTCAATTTATGTAAAAGAGTAAAGAGAGATAGAGTAAGGAGAATGTGCATAAGTGGACTCTATCCTCTCCTACGTTCATTTACACCTCTTGAATTTATCCCTTAAATTTAGGGTGTCCATTTTTTCATTTACCCTAAATCAGGTAAAAACTACCAGTAACTAACTCATGGTTCATGAGACTTGAGTGTTTGATGGTTCGAAGATAATAATTTGCACAAACTTGGGTTGGGAGAGACTCTGGCCTCTTAAAAACCAGTGGTGTCTACTTTTCTATGTTATTCTCATTTGTTACGATTGTAATTCAGCTAGTTAACTCCCTCACTCTACTCGGTTAATGCAGAAGCTAATGGCTACCCATTTACACATATAATACTAGTCTTCTCGGGAGTCCCATCATGTAACTGGGACTAAAGACTAATACAATGTAAGGTGAAGAAAAGATGAAAGGTATAATTAGTCCTTCAACAAAACGTACCTGAAATCTATTGTAGAAGACATTTGGTACATCTGCAAATATGATATGCCACATAAGAAGCCCAAAAATGGTCAACCATATCCCACTTTCTGTATGGACACCCTGCCATCCGTCTTCCATCCCAGCATAATAATGCAAAGCAATCTGTTCCACTCCACACTGCTCCCCCTCTTCATTATAGAACCTGTTCTTGGCACCCAATTCAGAATTCAAAGGTCTCCCTTGAACATAAACCTGACTCATAAAAGCAGTCACAATAGAAAAGCCAAAATATTACCATAATGATCAGAGATTTTGGCAAGAATTTTCATCAAGCATACCAGAATCCTGAACGGCTAAACCATGAAATCCCTAAATAGATGGTCATTACCTCAGGGATCTCCCTCTCTATGGACTTTGAAAAACTAGGAACTTTCCATCTCCTTGGTGGTCTTCCTAAGCGAAGAACCCGTCTTTGAAGTGCCACTCTTGAACCAGCACGTATCCATGGATCAAGCAACCCATTTTCAGCTACCTGAAGGCTCTCATCAATATAGCCTAGGTGCTCCAAGTCAACAGATAACCTCAGTGTCCAATATCCTCGTCTTACATCGTGTGTGAAAATACTCAGCAGCTGCTTCAGTAAGTCGATTGCATCACTGTACCTGAGAAATCTTTAACCTGTCATCTACTATCTACTATTAGATGAATGACTGCAATCATATTAACATGCCTGTGTTAGTAGAACTGCAAGCTACATTCCTTTTCACATTGATCAAACCTAACCAAGAGCATTATGAGACTATACTATGTGCCATGGCAATGTTGTCTAGATGTATTTAGTTGCAGATGCTAAACCGAGAGCCTATCGTGCATGCACTAACATGATTTCAAGAGCAGCCTTGCTTGACACTAAAATTGGGTAAACTCAAGAAAATATAGTTGTATGGAATCATTAAGTTATCAAGTTAGTATTGTCCAAAGGCACAAACACTCTTTGTGATGTATTATTTAGATGAAAGGAGGTTACAATATATTGCCAACAATCAAGGGATCCTGATTTATTTCCTAAAATTCTGACACTCTTCCTCAAGCTGGAGAATATATGTCGATTATTCTTAGCTTGCATCGAAACCCTTCAGACTTGACTCTGCCTAGTGGTTTGATCATTATGTTTGCAATCTGATCTGCAGATCGTATGTCGGACAGGTTCACAATGCCTTCTTTAACCTTCTCTTTAATAAAGACCCTGTCTATCTCAACATGTTTCGTTCGATCATGATAAACAGGATTCTTCATCATTTCAATGACGGTCTTGTTGTCACACCAAATCTGCATGGGTCCCTCATATGGAATTCCCAATTCTGTCAATAGTCTAAGAACCCAGAGTCCTTTACGCACTCCTTTGTTAACAGCTCTTAGCCTTGCTTCTACACTGCTTCTTGAAACCACAGTTTGTTTTTTGCTTCTCCACATAACCAGATTTCCTCACACATATGTGCAGTATCCTAAGGTTGACCTCTTGTTCTCTCTATCTCTTGCATGATCTGCATCAGTGTAGATTTCAATATCTCTAGCAGTGCCTTTCTGAAAGAAGATTCCTCTTCCAGGATTAAATTTCAAATAGCTCAGAATTCTGTATTCAGCCTCCATGTGTTCTTCCTGTGGCTAGTGCATGAACTAACTTACTATTCCAACCGCGTAGCTAATTTTTGGACATGTGTGGGTTAAGTATATTAGCTTCCCGACAAGCTTCTTGTCATTCTGAGTTAACTAGGACACCATTTGGTTTGATCTCCACGTGACAACCTTCTTCCATCAATGTTCTTTTAGGTTGTGCCTCTAACATACATGTTTCATGTAACAGATCTGGGGCTGGGACATGTTGATGCCCTTTTTGGTTCTTGCAACTCCCATACCCAAGAAGTCTCTCATTTGGCCATTTGACAGGTCCCTCTTTAGTTGGGCAATAGAATCTTCATCATTCCCTATAATAATTATGTTATCTACATAGACAATCAGGACTCTCCTATTATCATGTTTGATAACAATGTGTCAATGCCCCGTTTATACGCAAGTTTCTTTACTGCTTTGAAAGACTTGTTGAGTTTGTAGACAGAGTCATTTGGAGCTAGAACTCCATCAGGAACCTCCATGTAGACCTCCTCCTCCAAGTCACCATCATAAATGCATTATTGACATCTAATTGATGTAGTGACCAATCTAAGTTAGTTGCAATTGACAATACTTGAATTGTAATAAATTTAGCTACTGGGGCAAAGGTCTCCTGGTAGTTAATCCCATAAGTTTGAGTATACCTTTTTACAACAAGTCTTGCTTTGTATTTGTTGATACTTCCATCAGGATTGAACTTTGGGGTGAAGATCTACTTGCATCCTACCGGTTTCTTTCCTACGACACAAGCTATGATTTCCCAAGTTTTACTTTCCTCAAGTGCCTTTATCTCTTCTTCTGCGGCTTGCTTCCAATTTGGATTAGCCATAGCTTGTTCGAAAGTATTTGGAATTTTCATATGTACATTGTTTAGAACAAAGCTCTGCATCTTTGCAAACAGATTACCATGAGACAAACCGTTGAATTAGATGCTAAGTACAAGATCTTACCCGTTTTCTCAATGTAATAGTAGAGAGAGCCAAACTATTACAATAATTGCACCATTTATTATTTCTTGATTCATTTTGCGGTACTTGTACTGCAAGAACCGAACTCTCAATTTGACTTGGGTTGCTTTGATTCAAGGGTTTTCTGCATGGTTTGTGAATCCGGACCAGACCGGCTGGTTCGAATCGGACCGGCTATTTCGGACCGGAAACCGGCCAACCGATCAGAAATCCAGTCCGGTTCAAGGGAGAAACAGGTTGACTCAGTGACTTCGAGTCAACCCGTTCAACTCAGCCTAAACCGGCCGAGTTGAAATGGGTCGCCAAGTTGGGGGACTCGGGAATCAAGGAAAGTTTGGTCTAAGGAATGAAGGGAACAACAGAAGAAGAAGGATGAATGACAAAAACAAGGAGAAGAAGAAGGATGAACGACGGAAAGCGACAGGAATCTTGAGAGCGACGGCGAGTCACACGAAAGGGCAAATATCCATGGAGGCAAGGAAACAAAATGAAAAAGGAAGGTTAGAAAAGGAAAGGGAGTCTCCGGTGGAGCGCAATGTGCGAGAGAGGGAAGAAGGAAGGAGAAAGAGGGTGAGTAACTTCGGGAATAATTGAATATTGATATTTGAGAGTAAGCAGCTTCATAAAACAAGGGAGGGATGCTAGAGAGGAGTACAACTAAGCCTATATTTGAAAAAGGATCCACCTAAACCTATAATAATAGGCTAATAGATTAATGGTGCGTATAGTAGGCAAGTACAAGTGCTACAGAAGGAGTTGGCAAAGGACTCACTTCTTCAGTAAAGTCGGACGAATAAGCATAAGTCATTTATTTTAAGTAATATATATAAAATAATTTATTTATAACACAAGTACCCATATATAATTAAGGTTATTAGGAGAAATCTAATAGGAATTAGTATGGATAGAGATGAAGGGTGGGTTTTTAATTTAATACCGGTCTGACCCACTGACCCTTAACCCAATACCCCTACCGGTTCAGTGATCGGCCCGGTTTTCAGAACCTTTCTGCTTTCTTCGAGCTGCACACAGTTGACTACATCAAATAGATGTGGTAAGGGTTTTAACCCCATGGTTGCCCCTTATCTCCTCTTCCAAGGAGAAAGTCATATACTCTTCCTTCTTACACTATCTTCCTATCTAATTGAGCAACCTCGACATTCTTTCATTAAATAGATCCTATTGTTGCCAGAGTTTCAACAAAGCATTATAATAACCCGTCATGTTAGCTTGTCTCAAATCTCGAAGTTGTCGTTTCAAATAGATCAAGGCAGCAATGTTATCAAGAGAAGAGTAGGTTCTTCTGGCCATATCCCATATTTCTTTTGCATTGTTTGCCAGGAGATAGCCTTCACTGATATCAACAGCCATAGTAACATAACCAAGTCTTTCAGCAAACCATGTATCAATATTTGGGTCATTTAGGGCTGGTTGAGGAGCTTCCCAGTAATATATTTCTCCTTTCGCTTGCCACAAATTTACCTCCGCACACTTTGGAACCACTAGAGATAGTTTCTTCCATTTAACCTATGGTTAATGGCCATAATTTGATTTTTTGAGAATTTTGGCACCATTACTGTACTGCTGGTAGTGAAGGAATTAGAGGAAGAAGATGAGCTTTGAATTTGAGAATTTGTAACGGACATGGGTGCCATTGCAATGACTCCGGTTTTGGTTGAATTTTCAAGGATAGAGCCAAAAAGAGAAGGAAATTCAAAGGGATTCATGGTTATAGAAAAAGGGTCTCCGAAAAACAAAGTGGATGACGATGCATGGGATTCACGCACCAGTACTATGGTGGCGTATAAGGGCCACGTACTGCTCTGATCACCTTTGCCTCTCTGGAATCTGTTGATCAGCGGTTTCCAATCCTTCCAGTGCCGACGGTGTGCTCACACTTGTCACCCTGCACCGGATCTAGAACCACCAGATCTTCCCCCCCATTGTCTCAACCTCTGTTTCTGGCATTGGATAGCTCTGATACCATATTGTCCAGAGGCATAAACACTCTCTGTGATGTATTATTTAGATGAAAGGACGTTACAATATATAGGCTAATGAAGAAAAATAAGAGGAGGAAAATTAGAGATTACAAATAAGACTAGTAAATCAAATAATAAAGTTTCTATAATAAAGATCCTAAAATCAAGGAGCAACAATCAAGGGATCCTGATTTATTTCCTGATATTCTAACGATTAGAATGTGGCAGAGAATGAGAATAAAGGAAGAGCTAAAGTACAACAGTCTGCTTTTGAGAAGCTACCTCATTAAGTAAACACTGAAGATGAAACATAACAAAGAAAAAATTGACATAAAAATTATAAAGGGTTAAGGTGAAAAAATATACACGAGATTTTCCCAAAAGTGTGCCCAACACCAAATGCTTTTTTAGGGGCAAAAGCAACTATAAACTTTCAAAATATGTGCAAAAATACACATTGACCATTTATTTGAATTTTTTAAGGTTAAGGTGCAAAAATACACACGAGATTTTCCCAAAAGTGCACTAGACAAAAATGCTTATTTGAATAGCAAAAGTAACTAGGGACATCCACCATATCAACCATTTGTTTGAATTTTTTGACTAAAAAGTGTCACATAGAGGATGACGTGGATGATTAAGAAGTGGAATAATAATTTGATAACTGTGCAAGGGAAATTAATTTCCACCTAACTCTTTATCTCCACCTCATTACTTTATCTCCACCTAAACCTTCCTCTCCTTTCCTCTATCAAGTCAGCAAATTATTATTCCAAGTTGGAGAAATACTTACATACTCCAAGAGTACCATGTCATTTAAACTCTATCTAATGAAAACATAACAACTCATCAATTTTGGGTAATGACTCATTTAAAAACAAAAATCAAATGGTCATGTTTTTAAGGGAAAAAAACATCTTAATTTAAAACAAAAGTAAAACAAAATGATCAACCAATATTTTTCTTTAAAAAAAAAAAAAAAAAAAAAACATGTAAATTTTTTCAGAAGAGTCATCAACTAATCAGGATTAAAATGATTTGAATTGTTATGTTTTCATTGGTCAGAGTTCAGATGACATGGTACTCCTAGAGTATGTAAGTATCTCTCTCCAAGTTGTTTTTTAATCAACCATGTCATCCTCAATGTCACCATTTTTAGTCAAAAAATTGAAACAAAAAAATCAACTAATGGTCAATGGGTATTTTTACACATAATTTGAAAGTTCATAGTTACTTTTACCTTTAAAAAAAGCATTTGTGTTGGCGCACTTTTGGAAAAAATCTAATTTGTATTTTTGCACCTTAACCCTTAAAAACTTTAAACAAACAACCAACTAATGGCCAATGTGTATTTTTGCACCTATTTTAGAAGTTCATAGTTACTTTTGCTCTTAAAAAAAAAAACATTTGGTGTTGGGTGCACTTTTAGAAAAATCTCATATATACTTGTGCACTTTAACCCAGTTATAAAAAACTGACTCCTCTTGCATTAAATTGTGATCCTTATGGTTTTCAAGTTTCAAATTATCGGCTACTCCTAACTCCTGGTTATGACATGCTTACATTCACATCTTCATAGCATCTCTACCATGACCATAACTTGCAACTAATAAAAACAAGCACGCAACAACAAGCAGCCTTATCTACACCCCAAAGCATGCATCCCATGAAATTTGACCTAAATATAATTTCTTCTAATAAAATAAAACTTATCCAGCAATACGCAATAATTTTCTCATCCTCATAGGCAAATGGACGGATCAACAGAAAACGAAGTTTTTCCCAAATCATGTATAAGAAAGCTATAATAACAGAGACCACACCTAGGAAGATAGTGATTCCCTTCATTACACATGACAGATTTTTTGGAGTCTTTTCATTAAGAATCCTTACATAACCCTGACTACTGACTAGTCCCACTTATCATCAAAATATCTAATGATATGAATATTCAGAGAGATGGAATGAATCTGATTAGTCCATGACTAATTGAGAGGACAATAATGTCGAGTCAAGAAAATACCATATATCCCACAGAAATCACTCATGACTTTCCAACTGAAAGACAAGAGGTTATGTTCATCCAGAGGCTAATAACAACCCAAATCCACATTCTCTGTTAAAGAAAGCTCATACATGGCATTCCCAACCGAATAACTCCTCTTATCCTCATCAGTCCACTCAGAAGGACTGATTACCATATAAGATGAAAATATTAGGAATCTCAGTTTTATATGACAGGAAAAAAAAATGATTGGGCTACCAAAATCCTAGTGTCATCATGAGCTTGAGGGGTGTTGTGTACGGGTTTCAGGCCCTGCCTCATTGTGCTGACATCAGTGAAATGCCATTCTGATGTTAGATGAGACTGAACAATTTCTTATCTCAAAAAATTTTAAGTGCAAAATCATAGTGCTTAGGCCAACAAAAAGTAGCTTGGAAAAGGTAGACATGCTAGTAAACCTTGCAACTTCATAAAAATGAAATTTAATAAAGCAATACTATACAAGCTTTTTCTTTTTCTTTTTTCATTTTTTGGCTCCTAGTTCTAATTTTAATGTTTGGAGACTTTGTAGTTTGCTCTAAAATGCTGTGTCAGGCTATTCCTAGCTGAAATCAAACAGATATGGGTGCGATCCTATATGCAGAATTAACACTAGAATGCAAAGATATGTTTCATGAAACTGTAAACTAAATAGGGAAAGGTGCAAGTACCAGTAGACTCAACCAAGAATCTCCATACCTGCGCAATTGCTCAAGAAACGAAATCCCCAATGTGACCACTTTGGAATGTACCCATGATGCAGTATATAAATGACGAAATGCAGCTACTGATCCAGAAGTCGAGTACTGGATCGGCAAAAGAGTAGAAACATAGGATTCAGCAATCTTTATACATTTTAATAACAAATCATTGTCATGTGCATCAAGAGCTTCATCCATTATCTGAGCCACTTCAACGGCCTGCAAAACTAGTTGATATAAGTGTTTATGCCTTGGGGTGGCAATAAAAGGCAAGCAGCATCTCTGAACACAGTGTATACCTCTTCATACAAAAGCAGGTCACTTCGATTTGAGAAAATCGATTCTGATATTATGCAATTGTAAGTTGGATACTTAACCTTTCCCATGTCAACAAGTAGAAACGTTGAGAGATCCTGCTCTCCATTTAAGAAGAAAAGTCTCTGCAGCAACAATACCATTCATACAAGGCATTAAATTATCATCTTTAACTATGTTTTGCCATCAGAAAAAGCAAATGAAGACACAAAAACAAAACAAAACAAAAGTACCTCAGCACGCCACATGAGAGTTTCAGCTTTTGAAGATATTTTGATACAGGTGCCCGTTCTATCCAAAACCTTAGTTGATAGGCATGGCCTGCACAGAGATAACCAAATACAATAAGCAAAAGACACTTTTTACATTTAAATATTATATTAAGATTATGCATGAACCTTCATTTAAATGCAAATTATTTTACTTGAAATGGTATGTAACAGGATATGACCAAGTGGTGTGGACAGGGTATAAGATGAGTTTGTTCCTTGTTTGCAATTCCAGCCCAAAGGGCCTTTGAATGAGGCACTGGTTAAAAATAATAAATAAAACTACTCATGAATGTTCACTTAAAAAGTTTACACTTTTGAGTTAAAATGGTCCCTGTAAGACTCCTTTACAAATTATAATACAAGAACAAAAATTCTGAATAGTGAGTACCACAGTCCATCTGCATATGTAGAAAGAAGAGACGCAACAAGATCTTGCTTTCTCAACCCACGATTGCAACTCTGGAAGATTTTCAGAAAAGAACAGAAATTTTATAGATTGGTCATGGAGAACTGAAGAGAGACAGAATAAATAACATCTGCTGTGCCTCCTAGTCATGTATATAGAGAAACAGAGTATTATGTTTAATTGTTTGGCCCGTATCTGTCCACAGGAGGCCTCTTACTCTGTAGTCATCAGAAGCCATTTATCAATTTAGGAGCATCTACTAAAGATACAACCAAATTTAGGAGGATCCATCCAAAATGCTCCAACTCCTAACAACACAATGCACATAAATGCTGGAACCACCATAGCTAAAGGTAATAAAAGGCATTGAAAAGAAAATGAAAATACTGTTTAATGTGTCAGGTCTACATTCGTGAAACCTGGTTAGCAAAGCTGAACCAAATAGGTATCATCATGTTGAAGCTTGAAGGTATTCCGAAGAGGAGAAAGTACAAGCTTAATGGAAAAGATAATCCTAGCGCAGCATCTAAAAGTCAAAAATGAAACTGAGAGTAAAATCCAATAAGTGATACTGTTTATAAACAGCATGAAGCTTTCAGATAGAAACAATTTTTGTTTAGCCCAAAATGCAAAATGATACCCCATACAAGGTGTAAGGGAAGAGATCTTTGCTAAAATTGCGTTCCCACAACACAACCCATGCAAACTAGACACTTGTTAAGTTTCAGAAAAAGCTTGCACTCCTTGTCTTTTATAACTCAACCAAATGCAGAGAAAACATTCACGTTGGACATTTTATCTCAACAAGCCAACTGCTACTCAAACTTTGTAAATTCAACAACAGGTCAGCAACCTAGCAAACAAGAAAAGTTGAATGCTACTTATGCATATAGCATTGAATAAAATCATAAACTGATTCCCGTTTTTTGTTGTGTGGAAAAACTAGCTCAATACTCAATACCATCTAACTTCCTTATCCCAAGCAAGTTCTCTAAAAGAGGAACCAAACACTTAACCTATTAAACATTCAACAGACAGATAAATTGTCCACAACAGATTTTGTGATTAAAAAACTAATATCACCTTATGAGTGTTGAGATTGAAGGATCACATTGAAGCACATAGAAAGTCGTAATATTAGTGATCCTTAAGATAAATGAGAGTACAAGGAGGCCTTTATATGGGCAAGAATAGACTAACCCTAACCCTAAAATCTATCATAATCTAATCAAATCAAATTAAATCATAATATCTTAAAAATATATTCCTAAAATATAATAATTATATTATTCCTAATAAATACTAAAAAAATATCCCTAATGATAATAATTAATTAATATTTTTAAACTTGATATTCTCAACACTCCCCCTCAAGCTAGAAGGGGCTTGCACATGTAGTAACTGATCTTCAAGAAAATAATGATCCATAGGCTAGAACCCAAACAACAAACTCAAGCTGGAATTAGCTTGCACGTGTAGCAACTAATCTTCAAGAAAATAATGATCCATAGCCTAGAACTCGAACAACAAAGGCTGAGGTAGTAATCCACCAGCTTCAACAAAAGCTTGAACAACAAAGAGTACCAAACTAGAACAGAAGCCACAACAAACAGTCTCACATGGGACCAATCCAACAACAAACAATCTCACAAGGATCAAAGCAACAACGAACGTCTCACCAAGGACAAGCACCAAATGGTCTTACCAAGGACTAAACAATACTCCAAATGTCTCACCAAGGACGAACACCAAAGGTCTCATTGGGAACCAAACAACACACCAAACGTCTTACGAAGGACGAACACCAAAGCTCTCACAAGGGACCAAACAAAAGAATGCAGCCAAAAGAAGGTGAAACTCACAAGAAACCCTAAGGCTCTTACTCACAAGGAACCTTAAGGCTTTGGCTCTGATACCATGTTGACATTGAAGGATCACATTGAAACATAGAGAAAATACTAATTGTGGACAATTTGAAAGAAAAATATTATTATGAACCCATTAATCTCTTTCTCGAAATAAAAGAAAGTACATATAGGCCTTTATATAAGCAAACCTACAGCTAATCCTAGAATCTAATTTAATCTAATCAAATTAAAATAATTAAGATATAATATCTTAAGATGTGATATATCCATATCTAATCCTAAAATATAATATATCTATATCTAATCCTAAAGTATAATAAATATCAAACTTAATAATAAAATAATGATTAATCTAAATAATCCATACTATTCCCACACTCCCCCTCAAGTTGGATCATAGATGTTAATCTTGTCCAATATGCTTATACAACTTTCAAGTGCAAGTTTGACCAATCCTTTTGTAAACGCAGAGGCTATCGACCAGCACGGATGAGAGGACCCGAGACTGGATTTGGATGAGGTCAAGACGGAAAAGGAGGTCGACGATTGAAACGCTTAGGAGGCCTGTTTTGGCTGTTTTCCTTAGGGAGGAGGCCAACGATTTTTGAAAACAAGCCGTTGGAGAGCAAGATGCCTAAAAATAAGCTCGACAATGTTGGGAGTGGCATAATGCACTTCGGACTGGCTTTGTTAAGGGGCGCAAAGGCGGCCTTGCGACAAGATCGTTGGAGAGCAGAGATACTCGACAAGATCGGGAGATGACAACGTTGGGAGATACCCGCTGTGACAAGATTGACCGGCAGCATATAATCGACAACATTGGGACCACTGTGAATTTGACAAATTACAATTTGGTCCTGCGAAATTGACAAATGATAGTTTGGTCTTCGAATTTGACAAATGATAATGACAGCGGGTGACGTCAAGAGAGTCAGAGAGCGCCGATGCTGATTTTAGAGGGCGCCGATGCTGACAGAGAAACGGATGAGTCAAGGACGACGGGACATTGGATGAGTTGTGAGGCACAATGACAAGCTTCGACGATTTGTGAAGCGAGGGACTACCACCAACGTGATGATAGGCTCGACGACGATGATAGCGTCGAAGAGGAGATGGGTTGTTGATGAAGAACTGTGCTCTACAGACAAGTGAAGGACCATTCGAAGATGATGATTTGGTCGAGTCAAGAACTCTTTTTTAGGCCGAGATAGACTGAGAGAGCGATTGACAAAGAACTTTTGGGTTGAGGATAAGCCAATATTGCCAATAAAAAGAAAGGTTTATGAGTGTTAATCTCAACGCTCAAGGAGGAACAACAACTAGATGGTAAACTTGCCACAATAGGCAAGAAAGAAAGGCGTTCTTTCTTTTTCTTCTTCTTTTTCACCATTAGCTCTGATACCATGTGGACAATTTGAGAGAAAAATATTATTCTGAATCCATTAATCTCTTTCTCTAAGATTATTGATCCCTAAGATAAATAAGACGATGAGGCCTTTATATAGGCAAGAATAGACTAACTCTAACCCTAAAATCCATCATAATCTAATCTAATCAAATCAAATTATAATATCTTAAAGATATATTCCTAAAATATAATATTCATATTTAATCCTAATAAATACTTAATGATATCCCTAATAATAATATTAATTAATTAATATTTCTAAACTTGATATTCTCAACAATAAGCATCAAAGAAAACAACTATTCTCCGTAATACAGGATATTTAATTCCCACTTCCCATATCCCAAAAATTGGATTCCATGAATCTGCATCTTGTACACAAATAGATAGAAATCTTTTGTGAAAATTATCCGGTATTCAGCACTGTTTTTCCAAAGTCAATATGGATCAACTTCCAAATGAGGGAAAGCTCTCCTAGCATAATTATTTTATAAGTCAAACTCGAACTCATCAAGACTTTACTTCAAGGGCATCAAATCCTTCCACTTGACTCGATCAGTGTTAGCAAAATATAACACAATTTTAATCCTCCAGTAATTAACAAAATCCATTTATGGATGAAGTTTAACATTAAAATAAATTCTGGATACAAAATCGGCAATAGATTCTAACCTTTTTAAGAATACACCAAATTTCACGTAGCTCAGAGACTGTAAGCGTATTTAAAATATCTTTCATCTCACTTTCACTTATGTCATCACCATCTTCAACATAACATACATATCCTTTGTCTGTAATATGACCATACCAAAGACAGTGGTCACCAGAAGGCGGGGATATTTTTTGCTAATTGTGTTGGATAAGAAAGACAAAACAGTTGGATAAGAAAGACAAAACAAATCTTACAAGTTACAACAACAACAAGCCATATCCCACAAGGTGGGGTTGGCTACACAAAACAGATCATACAAATCATATTAAATTACCAGCCAGTCCCTTCACTGCTCTTTGAACATCTATTATTTCAGTATAGGAGATACAAGACATGCGAAACCAAGGCCCTAGACAAGAAAACAACACAAGATGGTTTTAAATTCCAAAAATACAAAGATTAAAAAGAACAAAAAGAAAAGTCAGTAAATGCACAATTCAACATTGTAGATATTTCAGCATGTAAACCAATAGAAAGAGTCATCAACTTTTGATACTCAGAGCATTGGTTTCCAAAGGTAGAAATGGAAGCATTTCTACTGGACGCATGATTCTTCCACAGATAATTGTAAGTTTCATAACACGAATAAACAATGGAAGACATATGGACTATCAGAATATTGACAATCTGTGACATGAGACAGCACCATTTTTTTTGTCAATAAAGGGCAGAGATCAGAAAGGGACAGCTCGAGCCTCAAATATCTTTTTATTGGGGAGGATTTGAAATCACATCAAATATGGAGGGCTATAATTAGTTTATCATTTTTTAACAAAGAAAATTTAAGCCAAGCAGAAAGGGAAGTGGAAATAAGGGGGGCCCTTAAATCCATCTCCAGTGGTAGAAAAGTGGTATGAAAATCAATTAAATCAAGTTGCCTTGGTTGGTGTCATTTGGACTCTCACGTTCTAATATCTTTTGCTACTTTGGCTGGGCATTAAATTCTGTAGCTGCCTTTACATTTGAGATCCATCGGGACAGGAATCCTCAGGCTTCTTTTGGGAACCCAAAATTTAGATCTCCAAGCCCCTGGATAATTGCAAAAGTTTGATTTCATTCCTCACACCAAAATCTCCATACAAGTCTTTCACTTACATCATTAGAACTGGCCAACTAAATACTCATGATATTTTCATGTTGTTCTTAAATGGAAATAGCTGCACATTCATTTGTTTGTTAGTCATTTCAATTTCAATTTTTTTTTTTTTTTTTTTTTTTTTTTTTTTGTATCTGTTGAATCTTCGATGTTTTCTCAAAGTTTAGAAATGATTGTTTTGATTAATTTTAAAGGTTTTAGTAGTTGTACGGAGGGAAAAGCTCTAATGGCAGCATGATTTAAGCTCAGGTGTAGTCCTTTGGACCCTACTTAATGGGATAAGGCTTCTACATTTTGTTGTGGTCCTGTTTAGTATTTAGTTAAATTAGATTTTGAATGCTTAGATTTTTTCTGAGAAATCTGACCGATGATGTGCTGCTGGGTGTGATTTCCTTTTGGCCACTGACAAGAAATTAGGAGCTCAGATTTCCTACTGAAATTGACTTAGTTTCTACTTCTTGTGGTGCTCTATTATTGCTCCCTAAAGTGAACACACACAATCTTTCTTTGCCTTTAGTAACAATTTCTTTCAGAAACAAAATTAAGATAGACAAGAGTCAACCATAAATATAGAGCAAAACACTTAACATCAAGCCAGAGAAGTACACATTTGGGTGTTAACATACCTTTTCTAGTGTATAGCCGGATAAAAAGTCTCTGACTATCATTTGAGAGCAAAGTGAATAACTCTGTAAACAAATAAGACAAAATATAAACTCAGGGAAAAAATGCAAGAGAAATATGTCACAGCTCATAAATATTGATGTTGATACCTAGATACTCTTTTTCATCATCAGTTAAAAGGTGAAAATTACTTCTCAAAACCTCCTGCAATATAAGACAAAAATTGAGCTGATACTTCACAGAATGTGAATCATTCCTTCTGATCTCAACCACATGCCGAGCATTTTCCCATAAGCATTTGAAAGATTCATCATCAAGCCCACTTTCAAAGTCTGATTCTCTCTGGCATATAATTTGAATTGGAACAGCATCAAGAGAATGTTCTGGAACAGAAGTGATACGTCCCTGAAAAAAAAAAAAAAAAAAAAAAAAAAAAAAAAAAAAAAAAAAAATTCCACAGTGCATACTGATGAGAACTACAACACAGTAGCTTGCTCCTCATCTTTTTCATCATAGAAATATTACTCTTTACTGCAATATATTTTTATTTGGGTGGCAGGGTGTCAGCATCTCATATTGTTAGGAAATATATGTTTTAGGAAATATATGCTTTAGGAAATATATGTTTTAGGAAGTATATTATATTAGGAAAGATATTATAGAGACAATCAGGATTATAGTAATTAGGGAATTAATCTACATAATGAGTCATTATGTCTCATTAACTCTCTTATTCCCTCTCTTGTGTATAAATACCCTATGCTATGTACATGAATAGACAAGCAATTCAGATTATATTTCTCCTTTCTTTCTCTAATTCTACATGGTATCAGAGCGCACAGGTTAGATCTTAGGTTGCTGATTTCTCTTCGTTTTTCCGTCCGTTCTGTGCGTCACAGTGAGAGAGAGTGAGTGTGTTCGAGTTCTGTGTTTGGTGCCTCCTCGGTACACGCGCCACCCCAACGGTGCCTCCACCCTCCGATCGGCGTTTCCCAGGTGGTCCGATCACCTTCTGACGGCGCGTGTGAGCTCACGCGCCACCCTGACACTCGCCGGAAATTACACGCGCCGGCGCGTGGGGCTTATCTCCGGCGAGTTTTGCGACGCTGCTTCCCTTTCTGTGATCGACTCTGTCAACCCGGTTCATTCCTGGTGTTTTTGTGCTCATCCGAGGGAGTTTGCAGATCTGGTTCCTTTTTTCCTTTCCCTTTTCTTCAGGCGAGTTCTGGTTCTGGACGTTGGCTTCCTTTTCTTCAGGCGAGTTCTGGTTCTAGACGTTGGCTTCTCTTTCACGGCGTCACCTGGATTATTTTGGCACCCTCTTGCTGTCTTGTGATTCTTCCACTCTCTGGTTTGTGTTTGTGGCTCTGGCACGACTTCTTGCTTTCCTTATTGACAAAGTTCTGTCTGCTCGTTTCTTTTTTGGGTTGAAGGCCTCCTCTCTGTTTGCTAATTATTTCTTATGGCTGAAACTAAACCAAGTGCAATGACTGAGATGGTCCCTGTTTCTAACAAGATTACTGATCATAAGTTGAATTGGACAAATTATTCGGACTGGATCAAAACCATCCGTATGCATTTACTGAGTATTGAGAAGGAGGGCCATTTAACTGAGGGGCCTCCTGAGGATGATCCTAAGATGACCTGGGCTCGGGCGGATGCCAGGCTCTTCTTGCAGATTAAAAATTCCATTGAGGGGGATCTTCTTCCTTCGGTTAGTCACTGCAACACTGTTAAAGAACTTATTAATTATCTGGAGTTCTTGTATTCTAGGAAAGGGAACATTACTCGCATTCATGAGGTTTGTAAAGGGTTCTATCGGTGAGCAAAGAGGTCGCCCCCGAAGAATTTCTTCATGGAGTTCAACAAGATGTATGAGGAAATGCGGCAATTAATGCCACCAACGACTGACCTCCAGGTACAAATCGATAATATGGAGAAGCAGGCGATTATCAGTTTTCTTACGGCTCTCGACCCATCTTATGAGACCGTTCGATCTCAGGTGTTATCTAGCTCCGAGCTCCCTTCGCTCCAGGATGTGTATTCTCGTGTGTTGCGTGCTGACAGTATAGCCCACCCGGCTTCCAATCCTAATGCTAGTGCTCTAGCTGGTCAAGGTCCACCTGACGCTCGCTACCAGGCTTCTTCACGCACATCGAATCCTGTTTTTTGCTGCTCCGGCTCCTAGGAACCCCGGCCCCCAGATGCCCGGTGTTCTAAGAGCGGGCCCCTAGAGGACTGGTCACAATCCTCCCAATTTTGGGACTAGTGGGATTGTCTGCTATTATTACAAGGAACCCGGACATACGAAACGCTATTGTCGTAAGTTGCAACAACTTGCATTGCACGAAGCAACGCAGTCCGCTCATATGGCTCAATCCTCGATATCTCGATCCGCCCTCTCTCCACCAAGCGCACTTGCTACGGGTAACTCGATTCGTGCCTTGCTACTTCTTCTTCAAATTGGATCATCGATTAGGGCTCCGACCATATGACGAGGTAACCATCATTTGTTCTCCTCTTATGCACCTTATGCCAACCCTTCTTCGATCACCATTGCCAATGGTTCTTACACCGTGTTCTTGGATCCGGCAATGTTACACCAACCCCGTCTGTTTCCTTATCATCTGTTCTTAATGTTCGATCTTGCCTTTAACCTGTTATCTCCTAGTAAGCTTACTCGTCGGTTAAAACTGTTTCATCTCACTTTTTCCTGACCATTGCTTAATTCAGGATCTTACGATGAAGCGGATTATTGGTAGGGGGTATGAATCTGGCGGCCATTACTTTCTTGATAATCGGGTGCCGCGTTCCATTGCTTGCTCTGGTGGTCCCTCCTTGTTTGACATTCATTGTCGGTTAGGTCATGTGTCTTTGTCATCTTTAAAGAGGTTGTATCCTCAATTTCAGCATGTGTCTTCTTTAGAGTGTGAGTCGTGTCAGTTTGCTAAACATCACCGTGTTCATCGGCACCTCGCGTCAATAAACGGCTGCGTCCCCTTTTGATTTAGTTCATTCGGATATTTGGGGTCCGTGTTCGGTTGAGTCCAAGTCCGGTTTTTGGTACTTTGCTACTTTTGTTGATGATTTCTCTCGAACCACCTGGCTTTATCTAATGAAAAATCGTTCTGAGGTGTTTTCTCATTTTTGTCATTTTTGTGCTGAAATCAACACTCAATTTGGTGTTTCGTGAAAACTTTACGGAGTGATAACGCTAAAGAATATTTGTACGCCCAATTTCAAAACTATATGCTCCAAAATGGCATGATTCATCGGTCCTCGTGTGCAGATACACTAGCTCAAAATGGTGTTGCCGAAAGAAAGAACCGGCACTTATTAGAGGTGGCCCGAGCTCTTATGTTTCAAATGACAGTTCCCAAACCTTTCGGGGCTGATCTTTGTGTCCGGTGCTTGTTTTCTCATTAATCGTATGCCCTCTCTGTTCTTAGTGGAGCCACTCCCTACACCACCTTGTTTCCTTCTCATCCTATGTTCCCCATTTCCCCCAAGATCTTTGGGTGTGTTTGCTTTGTTCGAGATGTTCGTCCTACTACTACCAAACTTGATCCCAAGTCCCTTAAATGTGTCTTCTTGGGGTATTCTAGGGTTCAAAAGGGTTATAGGTGTTATTCTCCCACTCTTCGGCGTTATCTTGTGTCCACAGATGTTACATTCCATGAGTCAACCCCGTTCTTTCCTGTATCTGCTCCTTCTCCATCCCCTGACATCACCGATAGTCTTGATGATATATTGATCTATACGGTTCAGTTACCACCAGTGCAAGCGTCAGACCCGGAACCGGCTAAGCCACCTATCTATCATGTTTATCGGAAGCGTCCCAAGGCAAGTAATGGCATTGAACGGGTTCCGGCCCCCGCATCCGCCGGGTCGATCCCGTGGTAGTTGCCCCTTCTCCGGTCTCTCCACCGGACCCGGTGCACTGTGGTGACTCTCCCTCACCGAGAAAGCCCGTGCACGACTCTCCTACTTCTCTTGACTTGCCCATTGCCCTCCGTAAAGGTCGCGATCTTGCACCTACCCTATTTCTTCTTTTGCTTCCTACAATCATCTTTCCCCTACATCTTGTTCTTTCATAGCCTCCTTAGAATCTATTCTTGTCCCTACTAATCTCCACCAAGCCTTAGCCCATCTGGTTGGTGTCTTTGCTATGAAAGAAGAAATGATGGCCCTTGATAAAGGTGGTACCTGGACTCTCGTTGATTTACCTCGAGAAAAGAAGGCTATCGGATGTAAGTGGGTGTTCACAGTCAAAACAAAAGCTGATGGCACCTTGGAACGGTTGAAAGCTCGACTGGTTGCCAAGGGCTATGCTCAGACCTATGGTGTTGATTACTCGGAAACCTTCTCTCCTGTGGCAAAATTGTCCTCTGTTCGTCTCTTCATCTCTATGGCTGCCAATTATGGTTGGGACCTTCATCGAATTTGGATGTTAAGAATGCCTTCTTAAATGGTGATCTTCTTGAGGAAGTTTACATGGAGCAACCACCTGGTTTTGTTGCTCGGGGAGCGTGGGAAGGTATGCCATCTTCAATGGTCTTTATATGGCCGGCGAGTCCTCGTGCTTGGTTTGACGGGTTTAGCTCGTGGTTAAGAAATTTGGTCCGAGTCGAGTAAGTGCGACCATTACAGTGTTTTATCGGCACACGAGATCTTTGGGATGATTTTGTTGGTGGTATATGTTGATGATATTGTTGTTACGGGTAGCAATGCTTTGGGAATCTCATCACTTAAGGCCTTCCTCAATTCTCATTTCCAAACAAAGGATTTGGGTCCTTTGAAGTACTTTCTTGGGATAGAAGTTATGAGAAGTAAGAAAGGCATCCTTTTGACACGAGAGGAAGTATGTTCTTGATTTGTTAAAAGAAAGCTGGGAAACTCGGAGCAGACCGAGTAGCGTTCCCATGATTCCTAACCCCTTCTTGGACATGGATGACCGCATACCGTTTGATGAGCTACACGAGGATGTACGAAAGAAAGTTGATCCGAGAAAAGATCAAGCCATTTGCCTATCGAGAGATATCGTAGGCTAGTTGGGAAATTGAACTATCTTACGGTAACCCGCCACGATGTGACCTTTCCGTTAGTGTGCTTAGTCGGTTCATGACCGCACCAACCGTTGCTCGGTGGGAAGCTTTGGAACATGTCTTATATTATTTGAAGGGCTCACCGGGTCGTGGTATTCTCTATACGAATCATGGCCACAACAAGATTGAGTGTTTACGTGATGCGAGATCATGCGGGGTCACGAGGCTACCGGAAGATCCACCCACGGGATATTGTGTGTTTGTTGGTGGAAATTTAGTATCGTGGAAGAGTAAGAAGCAAGATGTGGTTTCAAAGTCGAGTGCGCGAAGGCGAGTATAGAGCCATGTCTCAATCTACACAAGAGATTGTGTGGCTTCACCCGAGTTAATGAAGGAGGTTGGTCTTGCCACGTCGTTACCGCGAAGTTGTGGTGTGATAATAAAGCTGCTCTACACATAGCCTCCAACTCCGTGTTTCATGAACGTACGAAACACATTGAGATTGATTGTCACTTTGTACGCGATAAGATCAAGGAGAACTTTGTGTCCACCGGGCATGTGCGATCTAGTGACCAATTGGGTGACCTTCTAACGAAAGCTTTAAGTGGGACTCGGGTGGAATATCTTTGTAACAAGTTGGGCTTGATTAATATCTATGCTCCAACTTGAGGGGGAGTGTTAGGAAATATATGTTTTAGGAAATATATGCTTTAGGAAATATATGTTTTAGGAAGTATATTATATTAGGAAAGATATTATAGAGACAATCGGGATTATAGTAATTAGGGAATTAATCTACATAATGAGTCATTATGTCTCATTAACTCTCTTATTCCCTCTCTTGTGTATAAATACCCTATGCTATGTACATGAATAGACAAGCAATTCAGATTATATTTCTCCTTTCTTTCTCTAATTCTACACATATAAAAGAAGTTTTATCGAATAAAGAAAAGGGGAGGAGGAAAACAGAAAGGTGGATAAGGCATTCTTCTCATTTATCAAGCAGAAAATGAACTCTGCATAAACATGTTGATCTTTCTCAAACTTTTTGAAGAGGCGATTCGTGAAAGTCATGGTTACACCAAAGGAACATGAAACAACCATATCCTATAGCACATAAAAACATGAATAGCAAAAAACCTCAAAAAAACCCTGGCACCAAAGATTTGCTAAATACTTCAACAAAGTATATTCCTATGAAAACACCTGCAAGAAAATATATAAAGAGGAAAAATATGTACCAAAATAAAACTTCAAAGTAACGAAAATCTAAAGGTACCTTCATGAATAGTATAAAAGGTATTTAACACATATAGACATGACAAAGCAAAGGAATATGAAATCAAGTCATAAAAACATTATATTGCATAGCTAAAACTTTAATACCTCAAATACAAGGCCATAATTGTCGATTAGAGGTGATAAATATTGTGCTAGCTCGCGAGAGAGGTAACCTAATAATTTAAAACTTCCAAAATCAGCGGAAACAACCTGAACATAAAGAAGAGCTCAGTTCCCTAGGGATAATGATGTATAAAACCAATATTAGCTAATAGAAAGAAAACAAATGAAAACCTTAATGCAATTGGAATCATGAGCATTGTGAGGATCCCTCAAAAGAGAGAAGGTATCACCAGGATGTATCTCCTCGTGACCAGTATATCTACGGCCAACTAAAAAAGTTTCAAGTGTCAGCCCAGATATGCTGGACCTACAATTAGTCGGCTCTAATTTGGGCAGCTCATCCTTAGGGAACAAGGATGAGCTTCTAATTTTACAACTATCATGATTATGGTCCAGATTTAGAGTAAGTTTACACTTTTTCTCACTTTCTTCCCGGGCTGCAAGAGCAGGTAAAACATTACTTGAATTCTCTGGAACATGGTTATTACAATTTCTCAGGACCACAGCATTTTCTGGCTTCAACGAGTCACCAGGAATATTTTGCACTTTTGATGTCTGGCTGAAGTTCAACTGAAGGAGGGTGCGTTGAGTGAGTTTTCGCTTGGTTCTTCGAGAGAGACATACATCTAAAAATATAAATTGAATTACAACCATCATCATCCAAAAGAGGCTATCCAAAACTAATGTACAAAAAAATTGGATGAACTAACAAATAAGTAGGCCATTTTAGCTTCCATCAGCCAGAATTATCATGATAGGTAATTAGATGGAAATAAATTTTTTAGCAACATATTAAAATATGGAAGACCAAGTAATTTTTTAACCAGAATGATGCATGTACAGCAAGGTAACATATTAGGCTAAAATAAGTTCCTTTAGTTATACTAATTTACTGATCTTCTATCTTAAATGATAATATACCTAATTCAAAATGTAGACTCTTTTTTCAATACTAAAGATTTCATTAGTCAACCAAATGAGAAAGAGACTTACAAGATTACATACCAAGATGAGAATTGACCTCATAGTTATCCCCGTGAATCTTACAGCCACAAACTGGGCAAGCTATCTCACCATGAGAGCTATTATTCTCAGTCTCATCCCCAACAGATTTAATTTGATTCAAATTAGCTTCTTGAGGTTGTTCAGTAGACTTTAACAAGCAAATTTGTCCATCAGTGTCATTGCAGAGATTCAAAGAGATCTAAAATCAAATAAACAAGCATCTGCATAAATAAATAAAAATGGAAACCAACCCATTGCAACAATGCTGAGTAAGATGTTCTGAAAAATAATAATCTGGTGACCCCAGAAGTTACTATTGACACAAAGCGCACAGCCATTCACACATTGCTGACAAGTTCTATATTTATTTACGGGGTTACTTTATCTTATATGCTGTGGAAGTTTATAATGTCTTGTTCTAACATCAATCTTCAATAAGAAAAGCTACAAACATTTACTAATTTCAAATGAATTGTGAGACGTATAGAAAAGAGGAAAGAAAAAATTATCATGGCACTTGTCCCAACTTCACTTGCCCTCCATAATAAAAAAATGTCTTGTAAGACTTTGGTGTCATAGCTTACCAGCAATAAACATCCACTAAAGCAAAATCAATTAGGCCATTACTTATTTAATTCTTTGACAAATAAAAAAAAGGATGTTCAAATTCAATGTTCCCATTTAAATGAATATTAAAAAATTAAGGTAAAAGAAATTGAAACGCTCCTTTTTGAATCTAGGGAAGCTAGTTTAACAAATATTCGGGAGGCAGAAAATTAAGTCTTTAGAAGTCAAAATGGTTTTAGAAACTAGAAAGACAACATTTGATGCCATTATCAGATTAAGCACCCCCTCTTTTTCTCAAAACTTAGTGCACCCAATAAAGATTTACCAACTAGGAGTTTCATCGAGACTCCCCGAATCGCAAGATGCAGCAGCTTGCTACAACCATATTCAACACTGGAGCAAATATTCAAACGCGTGGTGAACATAGCTAACGCGTCTCCACCCCTAATACAAGTGACTGGAATCTAAATATCACTTATGGGTCATCATGTTAAGAAGCAATAAGTGCAAAATAATAAGAATAACTTAGGAGCGAAAGAACATGGGCAAGTGCGTATACCTGTCCTGGATTGAAGAAGAGAGACTGACGATTTGGAAGAAAGCGCCTGCGTTTGCCGACCAACCGAATCAAGCTTTCTCTGCCGGTCAGCATCGCATTTGCATTTAAGTCAGTCACGATTAAGGAACTCCGATAACGAGGGTTTATTATCGCCTCCTGCCGCCACCATTGAACCCAGGCTTTCATGGTTTCATTATAGCTCGCATTTTCACCTGGTCTCTCTTTTAAAAGCGAGGTCCTGTCCCCCATCTGAGAAAATATTTCTATTTTCATTTTTTCAAAAGAAAAAATCAATTGAGGATAGCCATGGACATTATTGTCAAAAACAAAACTAGCGCATACGTACTGAAATATAAGTAGAATATAAGTAGAAACCGGTAGAAAATCGGCTTAAATACGTAAAAATTGTAAAAACTACTGTTCTTACTTTAATTAAAAAAGGATGAAAAGTTTATTTTTTTGTCCGAAAAAAGGATGGAAAGTTGAAAATCCTCTTTCCATCATACATCTTGGATTCGGGATTATTGGATAGTTATATATAGTTTTTAACATATTTTTGTAGTTACAAACGTAAGTTTTTTTTTTTAATGTTTTATATAGTTATATAACTTATATCTTGTTTTTAAATTTTGAAGTTGTTGATTTTGATTTTTTCCAGCATAGTGATTTACACACATATATATATATATATATATATATATAATTTTAAACTCTAACCTTAAGTGGTAGAAAGTAGAAATTTTACGTTTCATGTTGTTTTTATGATTTACGTTTCTACCAACCCCTTCCATGTCTACGTAGAAACTCAATTTTGATAACATTGAGCATAGAAATAGGTCAGGCTAGACTTTGGTTAAACAGGCTTGAGCCTGTAATGAGAGCAAAAGGCCTGAGCTTGAATTTAGCCTTTTTTTTTAGGCTCAGGCCTAAGTCTTCATAAAGCCTGATCGAGCCTGAAGCATTTTTAAAGGCTTACTTACAATGTAGACTTTTAAAAAGGTCTCATATGAAGCCTTGAAGCCTAAAATAGGTTTTGTACACTTTGATCCTATCAAAACTTACATAAATATAACTTGAAATTAGAATATAACAATGAAAAATAATAAATATTATATTATTTGTATGATATAAATGTAATCATATTTATTTAATGTGTAAACAAGCGCTTGAAGGCTTATAGGTCTGGCCTTAACAAAATAGGCCTAGCCTATTTACACATTTAGGCCTTAGTCTGACTTTTTTAACAAACAGATCAAGTTCTAAATAGGTCAGGTTATAGGCTGTTTGATAGAGGCTGGCCTATTCCCACCCTAATTGAGGATGAAAGCATATGCTTGTTCCGCTATGGAACACAAATGTCCAACCCCTTGGGGCTGGTTAGTGGTCAATATAGGATCTGATGGGTTTAAAGGTTGTACCCAAGAGGCTTTCCACTGCTATCTATGGAGGAGATAACAATGGACAAGGTGATCACCATGCTACACGAAGACCGAATGCCGTCAGAGGAGTGGGGTGTGTGCACAGCGGGACAGTATGTAAACAGTGGGAGAATAGTGTGTACCGTTCACCTGGGGTATCCCCCTATTTATAGTGAAGTCGGGTTAGTCCGACGAGCCAGATTGGTCCGACTTTCTCGGTGACCCGCTACCATTATAGCACGTTCTGTGCCCCCACTCTCTGCACTACTATGGTAGTGGTGGTGATCGTGGGATGGCTGGTCTTCGCTTGGGCTTAACCCGGTCTGGCCCATTTCCAAGGTCCACAACAATGCCTATTCTAATTTCAAACTAGGTGAGAGCCATGCGCCCTTACCAGCACCAAGTCCCACAATTCAAGAAGTTTTTTTTTTTTTTTTTTGGGGGGGGGGGGAATTAACTTAAATTTTAAATTGGTAATTTTTTTATTAAAATGAGTTGTCAATTGCTACAAGTAACAAGACTAATAAGAAATGTTGAGATTCAAATACTATTTTCTTGTCTTTTACACAAAAAACAATTATACAAAATTGGATAATGGAAAATTAATAAAACAACGACAAAAAATTGAAACAGAAATTTTATCTTTCAAAGATATCGGAGCTTTTCAAAAATCATTTTTTCTCTTAATATTTTCCTCATCAGAAAATTATTTAATTTTTTCTCTATTTTTCTTTTACTTTCTTTTCTTTTTGTGTGCCCATCATTTAATATGATTTATGGTAGGGTTAAGGTTTAATTTTACCTCGAAATTTTTGCCTAAAAGCAATGAGTATCTTAAAGTTTTCTAAGTAGTAATTTTATGTTGGAAGTATTAAAATTGGAGCAATGTTACTCCACCCTTAAAAAATATTTACTTTGACTGTTAAATTTGTTTTGTTTATGCCATCTCATCAGCTTAATCATCCAAGATACTGAGCATGTCTGGGAAAAGCGTTCACTGGCCCAAACGCACAGTGGAATTAAAAACCTAGTGGAGTTGAGTTAATTTTTTGAGTAAATACCTTTTTTTTGGTCCTTGACAAAAAACACGGATCCCTATTTTGGTCCCTTCCAAAAAAAGAAGTCTCACAGTCTCTCACAAATTCAAAATACACTCAATTGATTGACATTTTGATCCATCACAAATTTCCAAATGGTGCTTTTTATTGAATGCACATTACATGCCCAATAATTACATGCTTCTTATGTGTTTATACCTTTATTAGAGGTATGAGCCTATTTTTTAATTTTTTTATATATTGTATTTATTTAGATTTAATTATATGTTGCTTTTGAAATTTTTTTGCACTCCAAAGATCTCAAATTAATTAGCTTCGGTCCTGCATTCAAAATATAATGCGTAACTAAAAACTAATTAATTTGAGATATTGGGTGCAAAAAACATTTTAAAGCAACATATAATTTAAATCTAAATAAATACAATATATATATATATAAAAATGCTCAGGTATGAGCATAGCACATAAGAAGCATGTAATTATTGGACATTTAATGTGCACCCAATATTGGAGGAGAAAATAGTAGGTAGCCCAGAATTTTTTTTTTTTTACGTAGTAAATAGCAAAATTGGAGAAAAGCAATAATAGCTCTGTTATCATACTTTCTGCATTCTCCTCAATTATTGTTTGGTTTCTTCCTATTCGGTGGGTAAAAAGAGTGTTGGGATTGTTGAAGATATGAATTGAATTTTTGTTAGTATTTGAATTTGAATTATTGTTATTAGATGAGAATAAGTTATATAGAAAAGTGGAATATTTGAAAGGTTGTTATCTAATATTGTGCTCAGGTTTTGCTTATATAAATTTACCTCATTCAAAAGGAAAAATATAAATGAACGAATGAATGAAAAAGAGGAAATACATATCTGCATTGAATTTTAACATGGTATCAGAGCGTTTCGATCCAAGAAACCTAAAGTCCTATATTCTTTTTCTTGTTACCTGACCAAATCCCTAATTTCCCATGGAGAATCCCGATTCTACTAACAATTCCACTTCTCCACAGTCCTCCACCTCTGGTCCACCTTCCAATTTCATCATCCAGCAAGATAATTCCTCCTTTTCCATCACTGTTATCCTTGATGACTCGAACTATCCCCTTTGGTCCCAGTTAATGGGCATGTGCGCAGCGGTGCTCAGAAAAAATTTGGGTACCTGAATGGTGCAATGAAGAAACCCTCCATTGTTTCTCCACTTATTTTGTGAACGTAATCCCTCCCACTTTCAATGTTCTACTTTTGAAATGGCTAAAAGCCACCGAATCCCTTTTTGTCCCAGTTTGAATAGAAGTTGCATTCCCTTTGAAGTTATTCACTTTGATGTTGGGGACCCTGCTAAAGTCCCTTCTTTCTATCATTCTTATCATTATCATTATGTATCATCTATTGATGAATGTACTCAAATATGTATCATTTATTGATGAATGTACTCGAATGCTTTGGATCTTATTACTCAAGACCTTTGGAGAAGAAGAACTCTGGTTGTCTGTCTCTATGCCTCCTGTTTCAGCATCTTCTTAGGAAAAGTGTTTGAAGAAGTGATTGGCAAGTTGAGCATGACCGACATTCATGCACCAATTTGAGGGGGAGTGTTGAAGATATGAATTGAATTTGAATTTTTTGAATTTTTGTTAGTATTTGAATTTGAATTATTGTTATTAGATGAGAATAAATTATCTAAAAAAGTGGACTATTTGAAATGTTGTTATCTACTATTGTGCTCAAGTTATTAACTTTTCTTTGTATAAATTTAACTCATTCAAGAGGAAAAATATAAATGAACGAATGAATGAAAAAGAGAAAATACTCCTCTAGATTGAATTTTAATAGGGATCATTGAAGCATGCATAGGAGTAATAACCTTTGCACTCTGCCTTTTCTTCACCAAGCTTGTTACCTACACGTTTATATATGGGATGCCATATTACTTCAATTGGGTAGATGCAGTGGCAGACATAGGAATTTCAATGACGTGGGTGAAAATAAAAAAAATATTAAATCAGAAATAGAAGTACTTAAAATATAATATATAAAAAATTGAAAAAGTAAATTAAAATTACTTCACTTGACTCTTGCTTTACATGTTTTCATATTCTTAAACTCATCTATAATTGAATGCGGGCTAAAACTCAAAAAAAAAAATCTTTTTCAATGTATGTAATCAAAGAATCATTAAGAGGTTGGTCTTTCATTTTATTTTGAAGCCTGTTCTTGATTATCTTCAAAGCAGAGAAAGTTCTTTTAGTAGTTGCTAAAAAAATTGGAAGAGTGAGTAGAAGTCTAATCACTTTAACCGGAAGAGTGAGTACAAGTCTAATAACTTTATCAATAAGAGATAAATAATGGATTTTCCTGTTCTCCCTAGCCCTTAACATAATTAAGATGTAGTTGATAAATTAATCAATCTAGATGTTTATGAATAAATAAGAGCTTATTTGGATAGAGAGTCTAGTCCAAAAAAGCCGGGTGGAAATATCAGTTAAAAAAAAAAAAAAAAGCCGTTTGGGGTATCTTTTAGTCCACCGGGCTTCGAGGTGTTTGGGGTACCTTTTAGTCCATTTCGTTAGAGGGCTCAAGGATTTCTCCTAAAAAAAAAAAGCCTTCGTGTCGAATTACACACTCACGAGAAGAAAAGGGGGTAGGAGAGTTATGCTAATGTTATTTTAAAAGATATAAAAAGTTGATTCTCACATCTCATATTCTCGTGTAAGGGACTGGTCGATCTAACCAAATCGTGGGTTAAACCGGATAACTAGCTCAAGGATTTCTCCTAAAGAATTTCACATCATTTAAATTTAATGGCAATTGTATCTAAAAAGTCAAAAGAGTAGAGCCTCGTCTCGTCCTCTCAAGCATAGAGATTCCTCCCATCATCGTCTTGTGAGTGAAACGACATCGAATGTATGAGAAGTGCGAGAAGAAAAGGCGAGAAGAAAAGGGGGTTTCATAAGGGAAGACTTAGGGTTTGACTAACTCTTATTAAAATAACGTCTTCTTTTTAAAAGATGTAATAATATATAGTTATTTTCTTTTTTATCTCGATCTTTCTTTTTATTTAGATATAAATCACATTATTTCATGAAGATATTTCTTTCTCCTACATATTTTCTTTTCTTGATTATTCTTATCAATATCATTTATCATTGATAATTAATCAATTTTAATTAAAAAAATTGATAATATATTTATTATTATTATTTTCAACTCTTAACTTTATATCTAAACTCTAAACATTACTTGATAAATCATACTCTAATAGCACTTAATTACTATTATAAAAATTGGGATGTTACACTTATTAGACTGGTTCGAGATCAAGTTTTGATGCAGCTGATCTAAAAAGTCTGTTACTATTTTAGACCGATTGCTCAAAGATCATATCTAAAAAGTCAGACTTTTTAAACTAGTTATTTTGAAATCACGTCTTAAAAATGTTTTTTAGACCTAATCTCCCCCACTACCGGTCTAAGGACTTTAAAATCACCCCAATTCGAAAAAAAAAAAGTGCACTATTTTTTTACTATCACATAATTTTAAGTAAGCTATGATAACTATAAGTAAATGATGAAAAACAACAACTCACAAGACAAAAACTTGACAATAATTAATAAAAAAAATATCTCAAGTTTACAAATAAGCTATGACAACCGTAAGTAAATGATGAAAAACAACAAATCACAAGATAAAAACTTGACAATAATTAATAAAAAATATCTCAATCTTGCAATTAAAGTGTGAACAAATCTAATCAAACAACTATTCATCATACAAAGGTTCATGAACTACATACATGAACTAACATGAGCCAAAATACATATAAATAAAAATAAAATAAATAACATCATGCATCTTAATAACTACACATTTTCGAGAATTGGCAGAATTTGTGAAATAACACTTTTCAAAGGGTGAATGAACCGTGTAACAAATTCAAAAGGTAGAAAAAAATCAGTGCTTTGTGCATAATTGAACCCACCCAAAAATGAAAAGACTTGTAAATTGTAACTACAAAAAGATCCAAGAGATAATTTACTTATAGTTAAAAGAAGCAAATTTGCAAGAATCTGGACCAAATACAAATAGACTTGTAAAATAGAACTGCATTGCTGCATCATTTGAATCTTTATTCTTGATTTTAATTCCCCCATCTACAACATAAATGAATTATAAGAGCCATCTATTTTGACATGACTTTATAGTCTTCACTATAATTTTAGCTATTCCAATTCAGTAAATAATGCTGGAAAGATCGAACTTCAACCTTGGAATTTTAATCTTAAATGTCTTTTTTCTTTTTTTTTTTTGGGCAGAAGTCTTAAATAATCACAAATTACAAAATACACAAACATACACAACTCATGTGACGTTCAATTCAAATATACTTGAAGACTAGCTACCAAGACAAATGCAAAAAAATTCCAATCAGATGAGTGATCACAAATAAAGCTCGTAATATTCTATTCTACTAATAGTGCCTTGCATGACCTACCATCATCAGATGAAATGCCCATCATATCGGAAAATTTTCACATGCAAATTTCTTGTATATTTGAAATAAAATACGAGCCAAAAAGCTTTGAATGTTAAATACAACATCACATTAACTGGTACTTTAGTACTTTTATACACTATCTCCAACGATCAAATGTTTTTTAGTAATTAATTTAAGGGTTAATGAGCAATTTTGTCTACAAACTATTGGACGCGACTAGTGTCTACTTCCTTTATGGTCCACTACGGTTATCTTCTCCCAATATTGTGCCGTTTGGCGCAAAATAGGTAAGATGATGTCTTTTTTTTAGATATTGATAGGTACTAAAAAATACTTCAGGATACTGACCGGTACTAAAAAATACTGATAGGGTATCCTAAAATAATTTTTTAAGATCATGAAGTACTTTTTTTTGGTATCCAAACCAAGATCCTCGGCAAGATCCCGAAGTATCTTTTCAGTATTAGTTAGTACCCTAAAATATTTTTCAACATCCTAAAATAAATTTTCAAGATCATGAAGTATTTTTTCAGTATCGGTCAGTATTTTGAAATATCTTTTTAATATCTATCAGTATCCTATACAAAAAAAAAAAAGACATCACCTTACCTATTTTGCGCCAAAACGCGCAGTATTGGGAGAAGAGAACCGTAGTGGACCATAAAGGAAGTGGAGGTGAGCTGCGTCCCAAATTATTACCCTAGGAGCACCCATCACAAATAACTTTTAAGTAAGCCAAAAATACCAAAAAACTTTTAAAAATATTCAGTCAACACAAAAAATGGAATAGCTAGGCGCTCTTGGAGTAAAAGTTATTTGTGCTGGGCACTCATGGAGTAAAAGTTTTTTATGCTGATTGCACATTTTAAAATTTTTTTTAGTATTTTTGGTCCACTTAAAAGTTATTTATATTGGGCACTCATGAGGTAATAATTCATTGGTCAAATTGCTCTTTAATCCTTAATTTAAAGCACTAGAATTTTCTGTAACTTGGGCATGGCATATCAAGTGAAGGGAATATGCATATTAGAATAGGCTCAAAACTCTCTGACTTGTCATCATATGCAATGCTTGCATTGCAAGAGAACATTAGCAAGAAAACCTCCACACATCATACGTGATTTGCATGACAAACTAGACAATTGATGCTAATAAAATAATTACAAAATAAAGTGAGTTTCTAGTACATATGGTTTTGCATTATCAATTACTGTATGAACAGGTGACCAATGCTCACTTGCAAGTTCATTATCCATTTGGATCCTCACCAGGAGGATGAAGAATTGATATGCAAACTTGTCCATCAGGATATACTACAAATGGAACAACAATATAAGTTAATTATGTGTCATTTAAGCCTAACCAGGAGAATTGAGTCTCCAAAAAATTCCCAAAAACCAGCAATTTGGATGTCATATCTTTGAAGTGAATTTCATTGATGGTGGGCTATTCAGGTAATTTGATGCAAAACTCATTATAGCATTAAAGAATCCCCCCTCACTGCAAAACAACAAAGCATGAGTCCGCAGCTTTTGAATGACAAAAGGACAATGGAACTCTAACATCTTTCTGGGATTATAAATTTTCGTAAGACCTGTTCTTTACTAGAGATTTTCCCTTTATTATTATTTTAATGTGCACAAAATTTAAAATGCAAGATAATATATTAATTGTTAGTTTTTTGAAAAAAGTTTTTAAAAAATTCCCCCATCGCCCGAGGAAATAAAAATTGGTAAAACCTAATGAAATGTTATGAATTTTTTAACAAAATCTGAGAATGAGTTATAGTCAAAGTTAAAGGGGATTAGCTTATATATATTTGTTTGCACAATTAATTAATATTAAATATATTAAAAAATAAAAGCTTAGTAACAAAAGTGGACTACAACCACAAATGTTTTTTTGCAAATCAAGTGGCGGGGGTTCATATCCCACCGGTGGCCACCCACCAGAAACTCCGGCTGCCATTAGGGGAGTCTTTTTTTTTTTTTTCAAAAAAATATATTTGAGGGCAATATGGTCATTTTCTTATAATTTAAAAATTAATATTAAATTATAAATATAAAAAATATTTTAAATCTTAATAACAAAAGTAAGAAAAATAAACCCGAGCCATCTAGAATGAGTGGGTCAGTGGGTAACTCAATCCATTTCTCAACAACCTTCGTGTCTGTTTCTTATTTGAAAAAATAAATAAACACAAACCCTACTCAAATCCCTTGCTTGGGGATTCTGGGGAGAGCGCGATTAGATTGCCCGCGTCCTTCGTTTCCGTCTCCGTCTCCGTTGGTGCACAAGGTCGGCGGCACCACTCCTCTTGATAGTCTCAGTGCCGACGGTAAGCAGGTGCGTCTTCCACTTTTCCATCTTCCTCCATCCCTCTATTTCTGAATCTGTGTGCGTGTGGTGAAGAGGGGTTGGGGGTACTCTGTTTGAGAGAGCTTGAAGAAGTCTCTTTCTGAATCTATACGCTCTTGCCTCTTACTTGTTAAACGTCGGTGGTTCTCCTTCCTTCAGACCTTCACTGTCTTCTCTGTCTTTCGTTGTTCTTCGTCGAGATTTTCCCCCCGTTAAATATAATCATTTCTGTGTCCATTGATCTGCTGGTCTGACTGATATCTTGTCTTGCTATTCTTCTGTTTGATTTTTGTTTAGAATTTATTTTAATTGGTGCTGCCGTTCCATCTTAAATTTTCAGGTTCGCCAACAGACTTAGGAATTTGTTCTGAAGTCGCCATAATGTTGGGTTCATTACCTATATTACCTCTTCCTGCTCCTCCATCTGATGGAAATCTAGGTCCTCTTCCTGAGGCTCAAGTGTCTGAGGAGAGGGAGGAATCAAATTCTACATCGGTTGCTACCCACACTAGAACTATTGGAATCATACATCCCCCTCCAGACATAAGAACTATTGTCGATAAAACAGCCCAGTTCGTTGCTAAAAACGGGCCTGAATTTGAGAAAAGGATCATTGCAAATAACACGGGCAATGTTAAGTTCAATTTCTTAAATTCATCAGATCCCTATCATGCATATTACCAACATCGGCTAGCAGAATTTCGTGCCCAAAACCAATCTTCTACCCAGGAATCTCCTTTGCAACTTGTAGATTCAGCTTTGTCCGAATCAACCTTATCTGCGCCAGCCTCTGACAGTAATGATGCTGCAGCGGCAACAACAGCAACAACAAAGCCCGACACCTCCTCTCAGTTCAAGCCTGTAAGGAAAGTACTTGAACCACCAGAAGCTGAGCAGTATACTGTTCGGCTTCCTGAAGGCATTACAGGGGAAGAGCTGGATATTATAAAGCTCACGGCACAATTTGTGGCTCGAAATGGAAAATCATTCTTGACTGGGTTGACTAGTAGGGAGGTGAATAACCCTCAATTCCATTTCTTGAAACCGACCCACAGCATGTTTACATTCTTCACTTCCCTTGCGGATGCATATTCTAAGGTTTTGATGCCTCCAAAGGGGTTGACAGAGAAGCTGAGGAAAAGTGTTTCTGACATGACAACTGTTCTTGAACGGTGTGTGAACAGGCTGGAATGGGAGCGTTCACAGGAGCAAGCTCGGCAAAAGGCTGAGGATGAAGTAGAGCTAGAAAGGATTCAAATGGCGATGATAGATTGGCATGATTTTGTAGTGGTTGAATCAATAGATTTTGCTGATGATGAGGATAAGGAGCTGCCTCCCCCAATGACCCTTGAGGAGGTTATGAGGAGAAGCAAGGTTTCAGCCATGGAAGAAGATATAGTTGAACCTGAAAAGGAAGTCGAAATGGAAATGGATGAGGAAGAGGCCCAACTTGTTGAAGAGGGCATGAGGGCAGCTAGTTTGGAAGACAATGATGATGGGAAGAAAGGTGGAGTCAATGTTACAGAGGAGCCGGAACCACCTATGAGGATTGTGAAAAACTGGAAAAGACCAGAGGAAAGGATTCCTGCAGAAAGAGATCCGACGAAATTTGTTGTTTCCCCAATTACTGGTGAGCTAATTCCAATTAATGAAATGTCTGAACATATGCGAATTTCTCTCATTGATCCCAAGTACAAAGAACAAAAAGAAAGGATGTTTGCCAAAATTCGTGAGACAACTTTGGCTCAAGATGATGAAATCTCCAAAAACATTGTTGGACTTGCACGGACCCGTCCTGACATCTTTGGTACTACTGAAGAGGAGGTATCCAATGCTGTCAAGGCAGAAATTGAAAAGAAGAAAGATGATCAACCTAAGCAGGTTATCTGGGATGGTCACACCAGTAGCATAGGACGAACTGCAAACCAAGCCATGTCACAGAGCTTGGGTGGTGAGGATCAAAATAATGTTGTTAATAATGAAGTTAAAAATCTCCCTGGCCCTGCTGCACCTCCTCCTAGACCTGGTATGCCTTCCGTTCGTCCTCTTCCACCACCACCTGGACTAGCGTTGAATCTTCCCCGTGTTCCACCCCCCACAGTTCAGTATTCTGCGCCATCGAGTGGTGGTCTTTCAGTTCCTCCTCCAAGACCTCCATTTCCCATAATGCAATCTGTTCATCCTGCTCCTCATCCAATGCCAATGACGTCTGGGCAGCAAACATTCATGCCCAGTCAATCACATCCATTGCCTTCCTCAATTTCTATGAATGGACCAGGGATGCCTGTCCCTCCACCCCCAGGTTCTCAATTCACTCCTGTTTCAATTCCTCGACCTTATACCCCACTTCCTATGCCTCCGCCTGGGATGCCTATGATGCCTCCACCACCTTTGCCTCAAGGAGTGCCACCCCCGCCACCACCTGAGGAAGCTCCTCCTCCGCTTCCGGAAGAACCAGAGCCAAAGAAGCAGAAGCTTGATGATTCTGCTCTTACCCCAGAAGATCAGTTTCTGGCTCAACATCCGGTAGGGCCTTTGATTCCATCTTTTTTATGATGATGATTATAAATTAGCTCTTAATTTATGAAAAATATTGACATCATCTATTCTTATTGATATTGTTTTGTTGCAACCAGGGACCAGTTCGTATTCGTGTGTCAGTTCCTAATGTTGATGAAGGAAACCTCAGAGGACAAGTTCTGGAGATTACTGTGCAATCTCTGTCTGAAACTGTCAGTAGTCTGAAGGAGAAAATTGCTGGGGAGATCCAGCTCCCTGCCAACAAGCAGAAATTGAGTGGAAAACCTGGCTTTCTCAAGGATAATATGTCACTTGCTTATTACAATATTGGCGGAGGGGAGGTACTCTCTCTCACATTAAGAGAGCGTGGTGGTAGGAGGAGATGAGTTCATACCTGCGCATCTGTTCAAGGTTGTTGTTGGAGCTTTTGCCTCATTATGGGGCATATAATTTCTCATAATATTCATAAACTCTGATGCTTTTATTAATGTTGGTGACTTTATGTGTACTCTAGTATTTACAAGATTTCAGGATCTTATAATTGTTTGACAAAATTGATGTTAACAGTGAAATACCGATTTGGGCACCTAGGCCTCATCTTGTGAGAGCAGTGGGAAGTACCTTTTATACGATTAAGTTGATATTTACACCATTTAATATTATTTTCTTCTGGATTTCAGTTGATTCCGTGCAGATTTACTAGATTATTTCTGCAGAACTTTTTTTCAATTAGGGAGGGGCCATGTAGATTCATGTTTTTCTATGGTTTTGTTCATTTTGTGTCATTTCAAATTTGAATGGGAAGTAGTGATTTAGGTTTTTCTTCTCTTAGTGTTTAGGCCTTCTAATATTGGATATGCTCATACACCAGCGCAGTTGAATGGTTGGTTTGGTTGGAGGATATTTTAGGTGCTGAGCTTATGCATCTTTAGCTGGTGCATCATGTTTGGGGTTTAAAGGGTTAGTCATATTTTTCTTCCATTTATGCTTCACATAGCCATTCCATGTGATGGTTGGGATGTTTGTTGTTGATTGTGTTGTTTTCTCATAACAGACATTCTACATGGACTTATGGGAAGGGCTGTTCAGCTTTGCTAATTTATCTGTGAATGGGATGAGGAAGGTAGAATGGCCTACATTACTTTCTTCACTGTAATTTATTATTGTATTTACTTTTTATTTTTGAGCTATCTGATGGCAGTTTGTGCCTGCTAATTTTTGCAGCATGGAGCAGGTTTGGTTTCGTCATTGAGGGTATTCTTGAAAAATTATGGGCATGATTACTTTCTGGTTTTCTTGGTTAATCCGAGTTGATTATGTTAGATCTTAAATCTTGTTCTTCTAATATTTTTTTGAGATTTGCTTTGTCTTCCTGGTGGGTCTATTCGTAGCTCTTGAATTCTCAAGAGTCAGTATGATCCATTTAGAGCCACTTGTTTGCCTTTTTATGCATAAGTGTGTGATTGTGTGTCCCATTAGGTCTCAAGTGATTATTCTTTTGTCTCCTTGCATTAACCAAGTTTTGTCATGGAAGCAGAAGATCACTGCATTGATGGCTGAAGGTTAAAGCAAAACGCAAGTGATAGGAAACTGAGATAGGTGGGAGTGAATTATTTCTATGCATATTGGCCTGCGAGCATTGCATTATATATACAGAAAATCAAGCCTGGCCAATCATTACTGATTTGAGTCAAACTGTACAACTAACTGATCGTGTCTCTTCTCTAATCCCTAAGTTGACCATTCATTTCTTACCTTTGACAGATCATTCCCATGGCCTTTCTTACTTCGGTGCACCATTTTTTTGGGCAGCTTTTGTTATATTTTTTGTACTACCTCCGGTCCTTAATTGTTTTGGGGATTGACACACGATTGGGAAGCTTGTGTTATATCAATGAGATCTTATATTAAAGACCAGAGAAAGTAGTAAAGATTAAAAGTAGACTAGGAAACCTAGGTGCTGAATTTTATGTTATCTCCAGCTGTCTCTATCTATTTTTGTCTTACTGTATTGGGGGCTTAGTTTCTAGGTTTCAGTTCTCACATATTCACATGGACAATTAATCTTGCAATGACATTTGATGTTTTGGGAATTTGACATACGTTTAACTTAATGCATGATCTCAGAGGCATGAATTTATGAAATCTTTTGTTGTGGCCTAATTTTGGGTCCATGCCATTACTCACTTGTCCTAGATACATGGAGTCAGTTTTTCTGTGGCAATGTCTCCGCTTAAGTGTCACTGTATCATTTCTTGGAATGTGACGCTGCTGGTAACTCTGGCCACTGGTGGAAATATCAAAATAGTGGGTTGGATGGTAATGTGTTTGCATTGGCCAGGATGACATTTGAGTTATTCGTGATGAAAGTATCATCGATGGTTGTGTTAGTGCTAATTAAAGTGTCACATAGTGGTTCACCAAAAAAAATGGCCAGTCTTCTAGTGTAAAAGGGCAAAAACAAAGTGGCTATTCCTGTTCGATGAAGAATGATTGTGTCGTGTATGTTATGTATTGTAAGTCACTTATATGTATGGCCCGGATTTGAATGATTGGTACTACAGTAAGCTAGCTTATCATTTGTCTGCCTGAAAAGCTTTATTGATTTCATTGGATGTCCCTTAGGCATGGGTAGCTGTACTTTCTGGTTTATGTGATTTTATTGTTGGTTTGTTGTTATGATGTTATCTTGGGGAAATGGGGGAAGATCACCCTATTGAAAATTTTATTGGTGGGAAGGAATTAAATCACGGTAGTTTGTATCTACAGAGTTTTAGTACCTATAATTTTTGTATATAAAAATTTATCAGATTTTTTTCGCCAATACAACTTTAATTTTCTGGGGGATATATTTCTCCAATATTCCACTATCATCGTTTGATTTTGGCATGTTGACAAGGTACGGAAGCATGGCAGTTTGGCCTTTTGTGGGGGAAAGAATAACATAAGGGTCCTTTATGCATCGAGTCTGAGAAGGTAGACTTGGGATTGGGATTGGAATTGTAATGGGGCTTTGTTTTGTTTTTGGAATGCAGTTTGGCAATATAGCCGCTTGCGTCACTTAACAACGCCAACAGCCCCATGTAGTGACCCAAAGATGTCCTTGAACTTGATGTTTCAACTATTTCCAATTTCGAATTGTTTTAATAATTAATTTTTATTTTCAAATTGTTTTTCTCCCCTCATTTTATATATTAAATTTTTCAGAGCTTAATTACCTACTTATATATCTTAAGAACTAGTTTAACTTGGGGGAGAATATTAGATAAAAGTTCACATTAGAATTTGTTTTTTCAGAAGATATTTTTATTGGTCAAGTATTGATTTTGACCAAATGCGGATAGAAAATTAAAATGGTTTTCTCACCGCACGCGCTAAATTGATTAAAGTTGAATTCGAAATTTTGAATATCAGGAACCTGCATACGGATGAATATTATGACGTGAAGTTATATTAACTTGGTATTTTTTCCGATTAGGCGTTGGTGAATTTTCACAATGCAAGGTCCTTATAGTACTTTTGGTATTTTGATTTATTTGAAATTAGATATTAGCAAACATATTTTTCTAAGTATGTATTTATGTACAGCCGACATGAAATATTTAAGTAGTTTTTCTTTTATATGAAATTTAGGTTATAATTTGAAAATACATGAAATATTTATTTTACGGTTAATTAGCAAATTTGTTATGGAAATATACATCTAAGAATAATGTTGCTCTAAAAGTTTTTTTAAGTCTCAATGTTGCCTTTGAAGTACCAAAACGTATTAATGTTGTTCTTCCATTAATGACGTTAATTTTCATCGTTTAAAAGACATGTCACACTCTTATATGGTATTCAAATTGTCACTTGATTGCCACATACTTCTGGAATCTCCTCTCCTATCCACCTCATCATCTCTTAGCCCTTTGTTTCCTCCCTCTCCTTCCTCCCATGTTCATTGTCACAGAGAAACACCTCTAGCCTTGTCGCCAACTTGCCCCCCACCACTCCATGAACACCTCCTCCCTCATCTCGCCTCCATAAACAACTCCTCCTTCTAGAACCTTGCCTTAACTCCTTCATACTCACCCTTCTCTCTCACATTTGATACCTCCTCCCTCACCTTGAACACCGGCGACGGCGCCGTTAGCCCTTGCTAACCCCACCTCAACACAAAAACCTCAAACTTCAGAGGCCATCACTACCTTCGATCAATGTCATTGGCCTTCGAGTTTGCCGTCTTATCCCTCACCATGAATTTCGGTGCCATCGGCCATTACTAACCCACTTGCACACGAAATCTCGAACTTCAAAGCCCATTGCTAGCTTTGATCGATGACGCCGGTCTTCGGTCTCCCCATCTTAGGTAGCAAGGCTCTCGTTCTCCTTAGATCTTGCCATCTCAGTTTAGATTTTCGCTGTCTCTGCCTCTTCCCAATGGACTCTCGGTCTTTGCTCATCTTCCTTCAAACTTATTCATGCTTACTAGTCGACAATGAAGTCATGCCTGTGATGTTCACAAGAATGCAGTAACGTTTTTCAATGTCAAGTTTGATCATTTTTTGGATTAGGCATGAAGTAGGATGATTTTAGCTTGAGTCTAAATTTAGTTTTTGGATTATGGATTTGTTGAACTCTAGGAAGACATTGATGTGATGAAAAGCAAACAATAAGAGAGGGGGAATAGATGAGCTGAGGTGGCAGTGAGTTAGCTCATTGGGTGCCATGTCAAAGTGCTATGTGGGAGTTTTTGTCAAACAAAAATGTCAAACTTAACGTTAATACAAAAGGTAACATTACTACATTTTGATACTTTAGGGGCAATATTGAAACTCAAAAAACTTTCAAGACTTTCAGAACGGATCTGCTGCCACTTAATACTTTATTTTAAGCGGGGTTTCTTGTTTTGTTTTTGTTTTTGGGGGGGGCATGCTGTTGAAAAAGGATCAAAATAAAAATTAGGAATTTCGGTTACAATTTTGAAAATGACGTGACCGCATGCGTCCAATGAACATGACTGATTCCATCCATGCGTGATTTTCAACCTCAAATTGTATTAATGATTAATTTTTAATTTCAAATTGTTTTTTCACATTTTATATATTGAATTTTTCAAAAATTAAATACCTCTTTATATATCTTAAAAACTAGTTTGACTTAGGGAAAATATTAGATAAGAGTTCATATTAGAAATTATTTTTTAAAACGGTATTTTTGTTCGTCAGGTATTATTTATGACGGAATGCGGGTAGAAAATTAAAATAATCTACTTACCGTACATGAAGTTAGTAACTGAATTTTTTTCCTGATATGACTCTGCTGAATTTTTACAACGTACACTCTTTATAAGGCTTTTGATACTATTATTTATTCAAAGTTAGATATTAACATTTTTTTAAAAAATATCTATTTATGCAACCGTCAACATGAATATTTATTTTAAGTAGTTTTGTGTGTGTGTGATTTTATATATCAAATACGTTAAAGCTGTCATGAGAATTCGTTTTATTAGAAAATACTTATTATTATCATGTGACAGTTTGCCAATGTTGCCACATGCGGTATTTAAAAATTTGGAATTTAGGTTTGATAATTTTAAAATGCATTTTTTTTTTGGTGAAAACTGGGGCTCCAACGTCCATTACATCACTGTCACTAAATTTCCAATATTACCCCTATTTAAATTTGTCCTAAAATTAAATTAACTTCCAATATTAGCCCTATTAATTGCAATATCATACTAATTATTACTTTCACCCATTACCCTTATTAATTATGGGCATACATGGAAAAATATTTAGTACTCTTTGGAAACAAGCAGGTAGGTGCCTTATAAAAGGAACTAAATACACTTTATTAATCAATGCCTTATACTGAGAACCAGAGAGAGTACTTCACCGAGTAATCATAACAAAGTAATTGGTGGAAGTATATGTGAGTATGTTAAGAGTGTGCCTGGGAGAATCCTAAGAAGATTGAAGGGGTGAACAAAACAATTATTGTATTGGTGCCGAAGGTAGAAAACCCAGAGGTGGTAGCTCATTTTTTACCAATAGCACTGTGCAATGTGCTTTATAAGGGAATTACAAAAATTATTGTGCAACAATTAAGGGGATTGATGGACAAATTGGTGCCGCCACACCAAGTTAGCTTCATGCCTAGATGTAGCATTCATAAAAAGATAGTAATTGCAAAAAGAGGCAGCACATTTGATGAACAGAATGAAAGGAGGTAAGGGTTTAGTAGCTGTTAAAATTGATTTAGAAAAGGCATACAATAAAATGAATTGGAATTTCATTGTCAATGTGTTAAATGAGATTGGATTGCTGAGTCATATTGTGAACTTAATTAAATATTGTATTTCTCGGTGAGTATGTCCGTATTGTGGAATGGAGACAAGGCGGATGGATTTTAACCATCTAGAGGTATAAGACAAAGAGACCCATTATCTCGGTATTTGTTTGTTTTAGGGATGAAAAAACTCTCTCACTTAACAGCTGATGTCGTGGGTAACAAGCAGTGGTGGCTGTTGAAAATAGGGAGGAAAGAATGGCTATAACTCACCTAATGTTTGCAGATGATCTACTGATTTTTTGTGAGGCAGATGTGAAACAGTTATGTAATTTGACGGATTGTCTGGATGAATTTGGAGACATTTCAGGACAGAAGGTAAATTAGCAGAAAACAAGCATTTACTTCTCTTGTAATGTGCCTAGAAGTAAACAAGAGGAGCTATGTAGAGTGTGTGGTTTTCAGAGAAAAGAAGGGCAGTATTTAGGTGCATTTATCACAAATGGAAGGACAGCAAGAAATAAGTTCCAGTTTATCAGTAAATATTCGTTTCCATTTCTCTTTTCCTTCCCTTCCCTTTCTCCTTTTTCCATTCCATTTCCTTTTCCATCTCCATTTCCACTTTCATCTCCATATCTCTTTCCACTTCCCCTGTCTATTTCCTTTTCCACTCTTTCCCTTTCCATTTCAATTTTTTCTCTCTTTCCAATATTTTCTTCTCTCTTTTCTTTACCTTTCGCGTCATACTTCCTTCACTACTCTTCGCCTTCTCTCTTTTTGCCTCTTATCACTTAACAATACAATTTTCACTGAACTATTCTGTGTCATGTGTTTATATATATAAGCTGTGTGGCTAATCTGATATTGAATTGATTCATTTTGCATTTATTAATGTAAACATTGAATGGTTAAAGAGTGCAATTTTCAAAGGTAATTAAATGGGAAGTTTGAGAGCCAACTAGGTTCAGTGAGTCTGCCTAATAATCTTTTTGAATTTCTTATTCAAATCCAATTTCCCCATTCATTCTCATTTTCTTTTCTAGTTCAAATTCAATTGCCATATTTAAATTTTTTATCTCCCTCTTATTTTTACCAATACTCAAGTCCCCGTTTGGTTCATGGAATTGGTGGTAATATAATGGAATGTAATGTAATGATGACTACATGAATTTGTTTGGTTTGCCATTAAGGAAAGATGATGCATATGTATAAAAACATTTGGTTGGATTACCTTGAAAATGAAAATATATGGGAATAATATAGCAAAAGACAAAACTACTCCTATCTATGCATTATGCATATATGTATAATGTTTTTTTTTTAATAATAAAATTTTAGGAAAGGAGTTAGGTTCACCTACGATCTAAGGACAGGAGGAAGTCTCTCTTCCTCCTAGGTGATACAGATGTTGGGCAGGAAGAGCCGTCTATTACCATCAGGCGTTAACCTAGGCACCTAGGAGTTAGAATGCCTCCCCCAGCGCCATGACCAACTTCAAGATCGATCCCCCTTCTTTTGGTGAGAGTATCTGACCCTTTTGCCAGTTGAGTCCAAGGATGAGGGATGCATATATAAATAATGTACACATGAGGTTCAAGTGATTTCTTCAATTTGTGCAATGTATACGTTGGGTTTATAATGTTTTTTTAATGTTTAATAGTGGAAATATTATTCGGTATATTGTTTGGGTTCGTGGTAATTTTTTGGTTTTTTAATGTTTAATAGTGGAAATATTATTCAGTATATTGTTTGGGTTCGGGGTAATTTTTTAATATTTAAGTGGGGGAATGTTAGTTAATGGGATATTTTTAATATTTTTAATGGTATAATATAATTTTTTTTAGTGGGGGAATAATTTTTATATTTTTATATAATTAATTAATATTTTTAATATTTAATAGTGATAATTATTTAATATTTACTTGAATTTATGGGTGGACACTTTGATCAAATTAAAAATTTATAATAACACTAGTGTCTTTTTCAATTGATTACAGGATGTTTGCATCCACATTTATCGCTTCTAGCGGTGTAATCCCGATTACATCAAATGATATAATCAATGTTACAAAATGTAATCTTCTTTATATTATATAAGCTCAATCAAACGTAATTGGTCTGTTGCATCAAAAACACATGTAATCATTTATCATGGAATTGAACCAAACGAGCTATAAGGGATATCCTGAAAAAATAAATGATCCTTATTATATAAATTACCAAGTGAGACATTAATTATTATATTTTTTAGGATTACTCATATTTAAAGTTTGATATAAATTTTTTCGCTTCTAAAAAATGTAATTAATTATATGGGTAAATTTGAATTTTTAATAATTTAATCGCATCTTCTTGATTCAAGTGAGAAAATTGAAAGTATAATAATGAATATGTTCTGGTGTAGAACACATATGTCTAGCCTGATGGGCTAGTGTGGTTGATGTTGGATCAAATAGCTCTGCCTGGGTATCTATGAGACAGATAACCAGATGAACGAAGGATCACTGCACACAGACGAGGCTTGCGCCCAAGGAGTGGGGGTGTGCGTGCAGTGATGACTGTATGTAAATAGTATGCGTTAGAACTGTGTACCTTAAGGCTTGATCCGTATTTATAGATCATACCTTAGGTGGGATATCGTGGGCCCTGTGATCCGAACCCAGAATCGTAACTTCCATATATAGTTTTAGATATACCTGGATTGTCTCGCTAAGATAGGATCTCCCTCTAATGTAAGTAGATCCTGATACGTGATATATCTATTCCTTGTTGGGCCGTCCAGGCATTAGGCCTAATGTAGGTCCGTAACAGTTGCCCCCTAGCCCGGTAGTTCAAGCTTTTGAGCTGCCGGGATGTATCATGCCCCCTGCCACTTTTCCGAGGTAGGTTAGCCCTAATGGACTAGCCTACTCGATGTTTGGTTAAATCGAGCTTGACCTAGGAACAATGCCTATACTTCGCCATTTATTGGTTTTGCGATTTCCACCTTTTGCTTCTTCTGTTTCCGCATCGTGGGTAGGTTTGCATAAGTGATTATCTGGTTGAGTTTTGGTTGGGATTTCTGGGTAGTTTCTGAGTTCTGGTTTCCCACTCATAACCGTACTCCTTTGCTCGTGGGGGTTTCAGCTTCCTTCCTTATCGGTCCTTTAGTGCCTCTTTAGGTTTAAACCTCCGGTGTCCATGGGTACAGTTAATCCCTTACCCTCATCGAGTTAGCCTTTAACACCAGAAGAGGAGGAAGCATGCGTGCACCTTATCCTCGAGTTAGTTATTGGCTGCTTTGCTCTCCTCTTTCTGAGGAGCAAAAGCTAGCCCCCCTGATTCGCCGTGGACCTGGTAGGAGGAACGTTGATGCCTCTTGCCCCACCGTTGTTGGGTCTCAGAACCCCGGTTCCAATGACCTTTGGTCTTATTTTGGGAGTCGGGATGAAGCCGAGGTCGTACCGATACAGCCTATTAGTTTCTACGAGGCTCCCCCTCGCCCTAGTTGGAAACCCTTCCTGATGGGTACCTCGGTCCTTGCTGGGACTGTATTGCCTCGAGCTCATACTATATTGCGAATGGCGAAGATCTAGGTTCCTCTCGTCATAGATCGCCCTCTGACCCTAGCGTCCCGGGTTTGCCCATTCTTCTCTCTCCACGCAGTAACATGCATGTGTCAGGTATTCCCCTACTTGCTGATTTTAGTATTTTTTGCTTTGTGTTATAGGTAAATGGAGTCATTGTCTTCACCTCCTAAAGCCCGATCCGGTGACGGACTCCTGTCCTCCCCAAAGATATCGGGTGACCTATGAAGGACAAGGACTCTTTAATGACTGCTGCCGACATAGGCCGCTTGGGATTGGAGGAGTTAGACGGGTGTCTTCTGATTCCTCCTGACGTTGACGAACCGATCTGTTCTACCCGAGGGTCGGGCGAACCAACTTCTTCTTTTTCTATAGGGACTAGATGTCTTAGCTCGACATTCGCTTTCCGTTTACCGAGTTCCAAATTGCTGCTTTGAATCATCTTCACTTAGCCCCATCACAACTTCACCCTAACGAGTGAGCTTATTCAGTTGCCTTCGAGCACTTGTGTGGCTCCTTGGAACAGCCCATACCTTATACTGTCACATTTTTCTTTTATTTCTTTTGCCCTTTTACTCCTCGCTTCAGTAAGGAACCAAAGGAGTTGAAGGGGTTGACTTCCCTTCGGAGTGATCCCGATAGAAAACTTTTGACTGCCTACTCCGAGTAATTCAAACATTTTAAGAATAGCTTCTTCAAGGTAGTCGCTAAGCCCGGGGAACAACCTTGTTTCCTGAAAGGGGCTAAGAGTAAAGACGTGGAATGGAGGTTTCCATTATATTGGACCTATGATCATCACAAGTTGGCTTCCACCTCTTATCAGATCGCAACCGACAATCTCCCGATCGAACAGGTTTACTCTATTGACTGGCTGAACTCTTATGTCAGTGAACACGGCGTCAAGAGCGTAGCCTTTTTTATTAATTGGGCTCGTGCCGGATCAGGGTTGGCAACCAGTATGATCTCCTCCGTTACTTGTTGTAGCTTCCTGTCTAAAGTGTTTGAATTCTGACTTCTGTTTATTTCTTGATTGTAGAACAAAATATGGAGGAGCTGCCGTGGTATCTATCGCATGTGAACCCGGGTCCTGGTGTGCCAAGCAAAAGAGCAACAAGGAAACGCGCTACCCCGGGGGCCGGGAAGGGGAAGCCGGGGAAGCATCCCAATCGGCGGCCAATAAGAGGCCTAAGACCTCGGGTCCATCAAAGACAACTTCCTCCCCTTCTGCTGGCCATATGTCTCATTTGACCGACATGGCTTCAAAAGGGAAGGAGGTTTTCCTACCGGATCCGCTTGCTCCTCCCTCTCCAACCAAGATTCCTACCGCTCCTCCTCCTGTTTTGAAGATCGCCCGTGGGCTTGCCTGGGAAAAGGGAGTGACGGAGGAACTTGAAGTTGCATTTCTCCCTCCCCGCCAATTTATGAATTCTCTCCCCCTCGCCGACATAGATGAATGGTTGGTTCATGATATGCAGAATTACGCTTGCAAGTCGGTTGGGTTGTCTCAAGCCTTGCTTCATTTGAAGGGCAAGTACGTCGGGGCGGCTGCTGAGATACACCAACTGAAGTTGGCCAAAGAAGAAGCCGAGGGGGGAAGAAGAAGACTGAGGAGGAGCTCGGTATTGCCAAGGCCTCTGCTGGGAAGGCCACCGAGGAGCTTCTTTTGATGAAGGAGGTGCTGGAGAAAACAACCTTGGAGATCACCAAATTGCAGGAGGCTCAGACCTAGAATGTGGATGCTATGAAGGCCTTGGAGACCCAGCGCACTAAGCTCTTTTTGGAGCTTAATATGACAAAGGCGGCTCTTGCCGAGGAGAAGAGAGCCCACCTGGATTGTTTGGAGTCCTTGAAAGAGGCTGCTACGGACTGCTTTACGATGGCCTTGGCGCAAATCCGTCATCTAAACCCCACGGTTTCTTTGAACACCGCAGGGTATGACTATCGAGCCTATGTAAAGGACGGTGTGTTGGTTCCGCCACCTCCTTCGCCTGAGGATGAGTCCCTATCCTTTGTGGACGAAGATGGTGTTGGTGAAGAGGGTCTTGAGGCAGATGATGGAGGTTGTGTCGGTGCCAAGGCTTCGAGCCTCATTCCGAAGAAGCCGCTCCTCCTTCTTGAGTGCCAGATCCTCCTCTTCTTGTTTTGATTTCGGTGTATTGTACCGGTGTTCTTTTATTTGTAACTATTGTCTTGAACAACTCAATTACTTATATGAATTATGCTTTCTTTGTTTATATCCATCCTTATGATGTATTTAGTTTTTGGGAATCCCAACTTATGTTGGTGACTCGATGACCGGGCCAAGTCTTAATTTTACAGAATCTACTTTTATTCTTCCAGTTCCAAAGATTGGGTATCGGGGGTAGGGTTTTCATTTTAACCACACTACCAAGTTCCGGTTATGTTGTCCGAGATCATAACCAGGATAAGGGAAAACCGTCACATGTCCAGCCGTGGTATTTGAAACGCAACGCTTAAACATTTTGACCTGATCAGGGTCGGAATGACAATTCACCTTATTATCTAGGAGCGAGTTTTTGAAGCATCAAATCTTTGCGAAGGCATGTAATAGCGACTTCACATAACTCATAACCTGGGCTTATTAGCCCCGGTGCCAACCATTTAGATGGGTTCTATTTCTGATCGGGTTCAGGGACCTTGGTGTAATACTTAAGCTATAAATAGCGCGTAATCTGACTCTCCACTAGGGAGCTCTTCATTGAATAAAAGATCCACTCCAAAGAGCTAATAACGTCAAACATCAAAATTGAATGAACATAAAATCAAAATCAAAATACTGAAATCAAGAAATAAACGGACTTGGACACGTCGTGTTCAGTATTTTGTGAAGGCGGGCCGAGATCTAGCTATAGTAGATTCTCAGCTTGTCGGCGTTCCAAGTCCTTTTGATTGGCTTCCTTCTAGGTTTTCAAGTATATAAGCTCCTTTGTCGAGCTTCTCCTTGACCCGGTAAGGACCTTCCCAGTTTGCAGCTAGCTTGCCATCTCTGGTGTTTTTGTTTCCGACATCGGCACGTCGGAGTACCAGGTTCCCTGGGTTGAAAGAACGGGGCCTGACCTTCCGATTGTATTTTTCCGTAATGAGTTGTTTAGTGGCTAAGTCTCGGCAGTGTCGCTGTGATTCTGACCTCGTCGATCAGGTCCAACTCTATCCTCAACGCGTCCTTGTTCGACTCCTCTCAATCTTGGAGAGCTTTTAGTTTCCTCCATAATGGTTGGCCTATCTTGACCGGGATCATTGCTTCACATCCATAGGTCAACCGGAAGGGGGTTTCCTTGGTTGAGGTCTGCATGCTGGTCCTGTAGCCCCAAAGAGCACTATGGAGCTGTTCGACCCAGTTCGATTCCGCATCTTGCATCCGCTTCTTTAAGCCATTGAAAACAATCTTGTTGGTTGCTTCTGCTTGTCCGTTAGATTGTGGATGTTCAATAGAGGCAAAGTGCTGCCTTATGTCGAGGTCAAACATCATATCTTGGAATCCCCTATCCGCAAATTGGGTCCTGTTATCGGTGACTCCCTTGGCTGGGATTCCAAAGCGGGAGACAATATTATGATGAAAGAACCTCCGTATGCACGCCGAGGTGATTGTTGTCAAGGGCTCGGCTTCTATCCACTTAGTAAAGTAATCTACCGCGACAATGAGCCATCTAAACTGCCCGGGGCTGCTTTGAATGGACCGAGGAGATCCATGCCCCATTTGTAGAAGGGCAAAGGGCCGAGATTCCTTTTAATTCCACGGGCGCGGGCCAAATGATTTTGGCGTGTTTTTGACAACTATCACACTTTTTTGCCACCTCCTTTAAGTCTGCCATCATGGTTGGCTAGTAGTAGCCGAACACAGAGCTTTCTTGGCTAAAGCTTTTCCTCCCATGTATTGGCCGTTGATTCCTTCATGTATCTCGGCCAACACATATTTGGCCTTGGATAGACCCAAGCATCTCATCATCGGAGAGTGCAAACCTTTTCGGTATAATTGATCATCAACCATTGTATAAATGGCGGCCTCTCGGATCAGCTTCTTTGCCTCGGTTGAATCGACCGAAATAATGCCTCTTTCCATATAATCCTCAATTGGCTTTCTCCAGTCTGTCGTTGCCGATATAGTCATGATGCAGCTCGGTTCTGTGAGGTTTTGTTGGATGATGGTACCTGCGGGAGCCCGGCCTTTCGTACTAGCAAGTTTGGAGAGGATGTCAACTCTAGTATTTTCTTCCCTCGGAATGTAAGTCACAACCACCTCTTCGAATATGGAGATTACCTCCTTTGCTTTGTTCAGATATTTGGCCAAGAGTGGACCTCTGGTCTGGTAAGTGCCCTCAATCTATGCCTCTATGAGCTGTGAGTCGATGAAAACCTTCACCCTCTGAGCTCCATGTTCTCTCGCCTACAGTATTCCGGCAAGCAGAGCTTCATATTCGGCTTGGTTATTTGAGGTGGGAATTTTAGCTGAAGGGAATGCTCAATCGCGATACCCTCCGAGATTTCGATGAATCATCGACGTATACCTTCCACATTTTGTCTTCGCCAAAGTCTCTCTTATTGGCCGGGGTGAGTTCCCTCAAAAAATCTACCAATGCTTGTGATTTGATGGCATGTCGGGCTTCGTAGGTGATATCAAACTTCGACAACTCTATTGCCCAGCTTGTCATTCTTCCGGCTAGGTCTGGCTTGGGCAATACATGACGGATTGGTTGACTAGTTCGGACGACTATTCTAGGTCCCTGGAAGTAAGGCCAAAGTCTTCTTGCCGAGATGAGAGGGCAAAAGCCACTTTTTCAAGCGTTTGATATCGCAGTTTCGAGCTCTGTAGGGCCTTACTTACGAAATAGATTGGTGCCTGGCCGGAGCCGGTTTCTCTAACCAGGACGCACTTACAGCCTCTTCTCCTACCAACAAGTATAAAAATAAGGGATAAGGGTCTTAAATGCTATGGAAGTTTTTGCTCATGAGCACTGGTAAGACGGAATTTTTCTTGGACCAAAAACGCCACGGAAGTTTTTGAGGAGCAATTTTGCCTCGAAGTTTTCACTAAGGAGAAATTTTGCCCTGGACCTTTTCACTAAGAAGCAATTTTGCCCTGGACGTTTTCACTAAGGAGCAATTTTACCCTTCGTCCCCAAATATTAAATTTGACTATTAAATCGAGTCAAAGACCATACATGTTATGCCTTGAAAAGGTCAAACTTGGAGCCGAGAGAAGGAGATCCTTGAGATGTTGAGCTCAAGGCGCCGGAATTTGTGAAGCCTAAACTTTTCAAAGGGAATTTGAAAGGTCGATTGTCACAAAACCCAAAGGAAGCATCACTTATAATCTAAGTAAATGATCGGTCTATACAAACGTAAATATTATCACTATTGATTTGTTTTTCTTGAATCAATTTTGGAACAATTCATTTTTGTTTTGCGTTTCATTTGCATTTTGTGACAGACATTTCGAGTCCCTTTGACCGGTTTGGCTTCACAAATTCGGCCGCCTTGATTTTAGCATCGAAGGATCTCCTTCTCGACTCCAAGTTCAACCTTTTCAAGGCATGACATGTGTGGTCTTTTGATTTAATAGTCAAATTTATAGTCGAAGGGAAAAATTGCTACGTTTTGTAAACTTCCGAGGTAAAATTGCTCCTGAGTGTAAGGGTGTGCATGGTAACACTCCCAGAATGACTTTTTTCTTAATTTTTGTGCCTCGAAACAAAAATGGATGGGAATTGTGTTTGGTAAATCCGATTTTTTTCTTTCTCCGGGATGAACCGTTTATTTTTTGTCTTTGGGAATAAAAAAAAGAAGCTAAAAATTTTGCTTCTCTATTCGGGCAAAAAATGAATTTATTTTTCCCTCAATCGAAGTAGGTTGCCACCCCAACACCACCGCCGGTTGCCACCCCCAACACCAATAGCCCACCAACCACCACCGCCACCACCCCCACCCCCACCGTCGCCACCACGATGGCCCCCGCCGCCACCACCACCACCGCCACCGCCGCCACCATCACCGCCACCGCCACCACCCCACCACCACCGCCGCCATTGCCGCCGCCACATAAATAATTTTTTGAATATATAAAGATTACATAAATAATTTTTTTAGGAAATTTAAACTTAAGTTTATTTGTAAAGACTCCCAAACAAGGGGAGGAAAAATGTGTTAGCAAACGTAATTCGATTCTCAAAGTAAAAATAAAATGGGTTAACAAACATAATTCGATTCTCAAAACTCTTCCAAAGCACGAGAATCGAAAAAAAAAAATTTCATCTCAAAAACAATCTTTGGGAAAAAATGGTTGCCATTTGTAAACTTCGAGGCAAAATTGCTCCGAGTGTAAACTTCCGGGCAAAATTACTCCTTGGCGAAAACTTCAGTGGCAAAAATGATACTTCCGGGGCAAAATTGCTACGTCTTGTGAACTTCTGTGGCATTTTTTGTCCAAAAAAAACTTCCATCTTACCAGTGCTCTTGAGCGAAAACTTCCATGGCATTTAAGACCCTTATCCCTAAAAACAATGACTCACCCGGTTTAGGTTTTGATAGGACTGGTGGGGTCGCCAGACATTGTTTGAGTTTTTCAAATGCTGCCTCGTAGTCCATGTTCCACCCTCCTTGTGTTTCCTTTTTTAGCAACCTGAAGAAAGGGAGCGCATTCTCAGCCGATCTCGGTAAAAACCAAGTCATCACGGCCAACCTTCCGGTTAATTGTTGTACTTCATTTTTAGTCCTCGGGGCTTGCATGTCCAGCATGGCCTTGAACTTGTCTGGATTGGCTTCGATTCCGCGGTTTGTCAACAGAAAATCGAGGAACTTCCCGGCTGGGACCCCGAATGCACATTTGGCCGGGTTCAAGCGAATCCAGTATCTTTTTAATTTAGCGAAAGTTTGCTCCAGATCCCGGATATGGTCTTCCGGATCTTTAGATTTTACGATTATGTCGTCGATGTACACCTCGACGTTTTGTCCGATCTGGTCCTCAAAAACTTTGTTCATCATTCGTTGATAAGTGGCCCCGGCATTCTTCAATCCGAAAGGCATCATGTTATAGCAGTAGTTGGCCTTGTCGGTGATGAAGGCTGTCTTCTCTTAGTCGTCAGGGTGCATGGTAATTTGGTTGTATTCGGAATAGGCGTCCATGAAGGATAGTAATTGAAAACCTGACGAGTTGTCGACCAACTGGTCGATGTTAGGCATTGGGTAGGAATCTTTTGGGTAGGCTTTGTTCAAGATGGTATAGTCGGTGCATACCCTCCATTTACCATTTGGTTTTAAAACCATAACCACGTTAGAGAGCCATGTGGTGTATTATATTTCCCTGATGAAACCGGCTTCCAATAATTCCTTGATATGCTACTCAAGGGCCTTCTGTCTGTCGACTCCGATGTTTCATTTCTTCTGCGCCACCAGTGTCGACCTCAGCCGAACGACTAATCTGTGGCAACAAAAGTTAGGGTCGATCCCTGGTATCTCGGACGATGTCAAAGCAAAGACGTCCTGATTTTTTCTCAAGAATTCTATTAGTCGGGTTTTCAGCCCCGGACTCATAGTTCCCCCAATTTTAGTAATTTGTGAGGAATTCTTTCCTAAGACCAATTCTTCTAATTCACCTTCTAGTTCTGGACGTGGGACCTCGGGCTCTTCCTTAAGATCAAGCTCTACCATGCTTATTGGTCGTCCGGTCTTCCTATCCTTTCCTGAGTCTGTGCTTCATTCACCCTTCCGGATTCGAGGTGGTAATGAGGGTCCACCTTCTCCCTCTCGGATAGTCTTGAAATAGCATTGTCGGGACTCCCTCTGGTCTCCGTTAACAACAACGACCTTGTTCTTGTTGTTCACCATCTTCAATTTTTGATGCTTTGTACACACTAGCATGTCCTAGTTATGGATGGTCGGTCGTCCCAATATGATATTGTATGGGGAAGGGAAGTTGGCCACAATGAATCTTACCCGTTCTGATTTGAAAGCTTCTTTGGCTCCCAAAGTTAACCTGAGGTCGATATACCCTTTGGGAGGAGAGCTTTTAGTTTCCTCCATGAGTGCTCCCTGTTGAATCCTATAAGGGTTGTTTTACATAGCTTCAAATCTTCTTTGTCCATCTTCATCCTTTTAAAGGCATCCCAACTAATGATGTCCTCCGCCAGTGAAGCCTCCACTAACAACATTAAAGTTGAACTCAGCTTCTGGGAATTCATCTTCATCGCTGGTTGGTTTTTGCCGCTTATCTTCTTTCTTTTGGTCGGTGGCTGGGCTTCTACTTCGGCCTCCTTGTTTGCGCTTGTTGTTTTTCCACCCCTGAGTCTTTATCACATATTGGCGTAGCTTGCCATCTCTAACGAACTTCTCAATGGCGTCGCAGAGTTCATAACATTGATCTGTAGTGTGCCTCGGTCCATCATGGAATGCACAAAAACTTAGACTGGTATGTAAAAGTTTGTTTCGGGTAGGCCGAGGTCTATCAACCTTCTTCATCTCGGTGAGCGCTACCTCCTTCCAGATCTGTGAGCGTGCAACATTTAGGGGGTGTACTTGTCATACTTGGTTTTCCCTTTGAATCTGTCCCCCCGGGATCTGGTATCTCGGTTTCGCCCACAGGATTCTTCTTTTCGTTTGTCAAACTGACCTTTATCTTATGGAGATGTATTTCTCCACTTCTCGCTTCCGACAGCATTGGCTATTTCCATTTGCTCCACCTCCAAATATTGCTTCGATCGGGTGTGGAATTCAGTGAGGGTGTAAACCCGGTTCTTGAAAACTGACTTCGCCAATCGAGATGAGGGATCCAGACCATCTATGAGACAGTGTACGTGGACATCTTCTGGGAGTGAACGTACTTGTAAGGCTACCTCCTTGAATCGGTCCAAATACTTTTGGAGTGTCTCCCCATTTTTCTGTTTAATTTTACTCAGAGCGAATTAGGACTTCGGCTGCTTCTTACTAGTGGCGAAATTCAATTCGAATTTACGTCCGAGGTCTTGAAGTTATGCACCAATTGGTTGGTAGGGTATGTAGCCATTTTTGGGCAGGTCTAGTCAACGTTGTTGCAAAAAGTCGTAGGATGACCGGGCCCACAATCTACCGAACAAACATGAGCAACTCGAACGTATCAAGGTGACCACGTGGGTCCTGGGTCCCGTCATACTTCGGCAAGGCTTCCAGATTGAAGTCCTTCGGATACGGCGCACTCTCGATTTCCTCGGAGAAAGGGCTTCTATTGTGTCCTGTTATGTACTTCATTCTGTACTCTCTGGGAGAGCTTATAGGCCGAGCTATTCTCCCAGTATCTCGGCCTTCGTCGTCCAAGATCCTTTCCATGCGCAGTATCTTCAAGGCCGAGGTTTGGTTCTGAGTCCGAGCCCTTCCTGTGCTCATCCCCTGAGCGTCTCGGTCAGCATCCCGTCGTGCTTGCCTTGGTTCTTCACTACAAGAGGGATTACCGACATCGTGTATCGTTCTCCCTTTCCTTCCACATGAGTCATCACGATCATCTCCTCGGATCAGTGTTTCAAAGTGTTTGAAGCGGTCCTCCAGGATATGTTGTATTACCCTAAGATCTTCCTGATGTTGGAGGTTATTACGCTTTTCCATGTTTACCATCCGCCTCTCCATTGATTCTTAGGCTTTCCATAGGAGAAGGATATCTGAATTCGATGTTGGGATCTCCTGTGCCACCACATCCTGAGGTTTAATGATTATTGGAGGGGAAGATGCTGTGTCGAAACGTCATTCTCATCGTTCACAGCAATACCTTTGGGGATGTCCTCTGGATGCGGTGGGTTTTGAGCTTGCTGCTGTTGACTTGCCTTAGCCTGTGATGGATTTCCAGGCTGAGGGTTCCGACTGCTGCTTCTAGTGTTAGCCATCGGTGGTCATGGGGATCAAAATTTAACGTCCCCACGGTCGGCGCCAATGTTCTGGTGTAGAACACTGATGTCTAGCCCGATGGGCTAGTGTGGTTGATGTTGGATCAAATAGCTCTGCCTGAGTATCTATGAGACAGATAACCAGATGAACGAAGGATCACTGCACATAGACGAGGCTTGCGCTCAAGGAGTGGGGTGTGTGCGCAGTGATGACTGTATGTAAATAGTATGAGTTAGAACATGTGTACCTTAAGGCTTGATCATGTATTTATAGAGCATACCTTAGGTGGGATATCATGGGCCCTGTGATTCGACCCCCAGCATCGTAACTTCCAGATATAGTTTTAGATATACTTGGATTGTCTCGTTAAGATAGGATCTCCCTCTAATGTAGGTAGATCCTGATACACGATATATCTATTCCTTGTTGGGCCGTCCAGGCATTGGGCCTAATGTAGGTCCGTAACAGAATATGATAAGAAAAGTCATGATTTCTGTATTGTATTTATTTCTTATCGATTTTGGTCTCAAGCGTTGGAGCAATCGAGAGAAGTTTTGTCTCGATGTGTGTAATCAGAGTAATCTATTTATTTCTGTTTGTATTAACAATAGAAGCTTTTTTTTTGAGGTGATTTATAGTATATAAGGTAAGTATGTGAAAGGATTTTTGTCTCAACTTGTGTAAAAATATTTTTCAAATGCCAATTCAAACAGACCTCTAACACACAAATATGAAACATCTATACCTTTCATTTTTCAATATATTTTATTTTTTTTTAATTTAATTTTTATAATTTAACAAGAATAATGAAATAAAATAATTATAATTGATATATCAAAAAAAAATCATTTTATATTGGTCAAATAAAAATAATTCAAAAACAAAAAATAGGTATTTGTATGATTTTTAAGTTTTATTTCCTCTTATGTAAATGATGAGAAAGAAAAGTTATTTGCAATTTTAAACATGTTGTAAAATTACCTCGATTCTTAATACTCCCTTTAGTCCTTAATATAAGATATATTTGAAGAGTTGATCTTGGTTTTAAAATATAAGACAAAATTTTCATATTTGTCAATCCTTTGCCTAATGTACCTCTATTGATGATTTCTCAATAATAATCAATGAGGAAAGGGAATGAGGGAATTAATAAAGGTGGCTAGGGTGTTTTTAGAAAATATATGATATATTAACTAACATAACTAACTTCCTTAATCTAATCAAATTAGGTAAATATGTTTTATATTAAAGATCGAGGAGTACTAGAGTTATTTGGGGATTGAATTTGATCCTAAATATAAAATAACAATCACATGGTCACCAAAATTTATTATTTTTTCTTAAAATATCCTTATTTATTGCACACATTTTTTTTTTTTTTACCAATGATTGCCCACATTGAGGGGTTTTCATCTAAGGATAACCACGATGAAAGATGGTATTTTAAGAAAATCAACCTATATTTCTTATAAATAACTAACATAACTAATTTTCTTAATCTACTCAAATTAGTTAACTAGCTCTTTCATTGAGAATCAAAAGTAGTATTTTAATTAAAAATTAAATTTTAGGGAAAAAAATTTCCTCATTTTTTTTATAAAAAACATTAAATTGAATTAGTTTATTTTAGAATTTGACTTTTTTTATTCATGTATTAATTTTACTAAAAAAGGAAATTATAAACAGCTTACTAGCACTAAAGCTTCCCTATGAGGTTTTGATCCGCATTTGCAAGCATTTAATTAACTTTCCCACTTAAGATAAGGGAATTATTATAAGGCCCAAGGAAATATTTAATCACCCAAAAGTTCAATGGCAATTGAGAAGCATACAATAATATTAGATTACAATGCAAGAAATATCATGTCTATGTATGACTATTCATTTGCTATGGGACTTTTTTATAATCAATTTCATTCTTGGGACCTCATAGTAATTTTAGAAAAATGTTTTTGGGTTACAAGATTCTACTCCATCTGGTCAAATCTCATTCCAATTAGTCATTTCTAACCCCATCAAAAGCTCTCCACAAGCCGACGCTTTGAAACTCTGAAGAGGTAAATGTGATTTTCAAAATACATGGAATAAATACCCTCGAATATCAGAAGTTTGAATTATTATTATTTTTTTAAAAAAAAGAAACATACCAAAAAGAAAAAGAAATATACCAATATACTTGTTAATTTTGAGATCTCACGAGTCATGACAACATATGCACCAGAAGTTCAGAACAAAGGACAAAGAATAGTGAAGATTTCCTTCCTTATAAGAGTCCTATAAAAGGAGAACAGGAGAACAAAGAGAATCACTACTTCCTGATGTGCTTCTGGGCATATAACAATGAAGTGGATATCACATACAGAGGGCCACATTTGAACTCCCTTGTTCAATATTTGAACCCTTAAGAGTGTGATATTTTGAACTCCTAAAAAAAGTGTGATAACTGTGCAAAAGAGGTAGCAGTATCATCATCAGATCAAGGAACACGTTCCAATACTCTTTGTAGTGCCCTTTTTATACCTTCCTGACCAAGTGATGTAGTCAGATGGATTTCCTGCACCTGCATCATCCCAAAACACAATTATCCATGACAAACTGGCATAGTCTATTTTGATGGGGGAGGGTCATTTAAGGTGTCAATATAATTATTGCAGGTATTTGACTTATCACATTGAAAGCAATTTTTGTGAAAAAAGGTCAGCTCATTACACAAGGCTACTACCAGGTGGGGTCAAGAAGATTACCTGCCTTCCAGCCCGAGCAAGGAGAGTAAACCTTTTATCAGAGGGAGGTGCCTGCAACAGTGAAAGATGCAGATCTTAATAGAATGCAATCACTGACATAAAAAACCTTAGACTATCTACCACAAGGACTGATAAACTCACATTAGAGAGCCAAAGTTGCAAGTCTTGTGAAACCACCCGTCTTTCGAAACCTTGACGGCTGATTCTGGCATCATCTATCCTGCAACAGCATAGCATCACAACCATTTGCAGAATGTCATAGGTGATTCGTGCATGTAAAAAATAATTGATTTACTATATTCTACAAAAAGAATATATACTCCCTCCGTCCCTAAATATAAGCTTCAAATTTGTGATTGAGCTTGTCCCAAAAAAGCTTCATTTCAATTTTGTTAAAGCAATTATTGTGTTTTTTCCAACTTCACCCCTAGCTTTATCTGTTGCATTCATTGTCTCTTTCACTTGTCCTCTTTACAAATAAGGGCAAGGTTGGGGAAAAAAATACATATTTATTGTCTTGTCTTAACTAATTTTAACTGTTTTCTTGATAAGTATAAATTGGTTATTTGAAGCTTTTAAAGACGAGGGGAGTATGTAATAAACAGTAGTGAAACTGCATTTATTTTAGTCAAATTACGTTCAATAACAGTGTCAAAGCAGCAAAACAACAAAGCTGTCTTTTTCTCAGGAACCCGTAATAATGAGGTTGAGGAAATGAGAGTGTCAAGATTAATGAAAAATAAATAATATGTAAGTTTCTAATATCTTTGCTCCAGACAGTTTTCTAATAATAACATGATCAGTGCATAATTTCAATATGTGCCAAGAAATATATGGTTATTCCATTAAACTATGCAATTGCCATGTTATTATAGAAAAATTATACATGACATATTATATACCTGATAACAACAACATTAGGAGAAAAATCCCAGCTTAACTCTTTGAAAAAATAAGTTTGAATGAGTATAGTTCCCTCCCTAGTTAGATGGATAAATGACACATGAAGAAATCCCCAGTAAACTGAAAATAATTAGGGTTAAAATCAGGAATTTCACATTATCAAGTAGGGGGTTTCATCTGGTCCAGCTGCTGAGCAAGCTCAGTCCAAGATGGTGTAAAAAACAAATTTAGCAATGGACCTTAATTTCGATGATGGTTCAAGGCAAGATAAGGAAGGTACAACATTCAAGAAAACCAAAAACAATAGCTTATACACTGTTATACACGCCACCAGAAGTCATTACCAGGTTAAACAACACCCAAGTAATTTTTTTATGCTGAAACTAGCTTGACTTTTTCCACACACACTACAAATCAAGGAAGATATTTATTACTGAATCATATATTTTCACATTGTTAAGCTCAAATGATATAAGATAAAATTTTCTTAGGTTGGTGATCTACCTTCCACGGAAATGTAAAGTTGAGTATACTACAGTTACAGTAAGACATGGTACTTAATTCTAAATCTACCATATTCTTTTAATGCAATAATTGCAAAGGTATTTAATTTATACATAGGTACAGTCAAAATAATCAGATCATAGGCAGGGGAGGGAGATCAGGATCACAATGGTCCCTTGATGTTCATGATTATATGTTGCATAATCATATTTTGTCTCTTCCCAGAAAATTAGAGAACGAGATATTATTTCCATTCAAGCTAGAATAACTATTCAAAAAAATGAAGGAAACCAACCCATCTTCCTGGAGTAGCTCTTCAAGTATTGTTTCAAGGCCAGGAAGAGGCTCAATAGCATTGCCAGTGCCATCACTTGAAGAGTCAAGATCATCTGAGCCACTCTGCAATATAGAATTTATTTAGGGGGAGAAGTTCCTGCAAGATCATCTGACTTCTCTCACTCTCACTAGAAATTAGTGCTCTAACGCCAACAAAAAAAAAACAAAAAAACAAACAAACCTGAGGTATCACTTTATCAAGAGTTACTAGGAGTGGATCTTCTTCTAACTGTTTTATTGATAGCCTAATCCACGATTTTTCTCTGGAACAATTTAGAAGAACAAATTAATGCTAAATGGTAATTTTCTTAAAAATACTTGAGTCACACAAAAGAGCAAAGTGAAAAAGCTATCAAGCTGAAATCTGTTCCCAATTTAATGAGAATCTAACACGAAGGTTTTCCATTGTGATTCACTAAATTAAAGACATAAGACCGCTTCAAACTCCAGGGATACAACATGAATGCAGGTAATTACAAAATTTGGGAACGGAAAAAAGCCAAGAATCCTCTTTTAATTATTCAAAGCATGGATTTATTCAGTCTACTAGAACAAAATTAGTATTTAACAAAATAAAAGCAAAAAAGAAAAGGAACAAAATCAATGGTGTACCAAAATTCAATTAAAAAGTTGTGGGAAACTTACAGATCCACACTAATAACTTTGACCCTCACTTTATCACCTTCTGTTAGGATGTCTCTAACATCATTAACTAGATCCCATGTCACCTCTGAGATGTGTACTAGACCAGTGAGGTGATAAAGGCCTGCATCATCCTATGATGTCACTTGCAACTTTTCCATTATATAATGAAAAGGGAAACTAGAAACTTATGAGTTATACATAATCTTTACCGTCAGGTAAGCACAGATGAACAAAAGCGCCATAATTCTCAACAGAACCAACCATTCCATCCAAGACATCCCCGACCCTGACCCGTTCGGAATATCTAGACCAGGCAGCTTCCTTTTCAGAAAAGATCAATCTACATTTATCCTCATCTGCTTGAATTACCTAAAAGTACAAGGAACTGCAATCATTTGTATATTAAAAACAATTTTCAATTTATATCTCATAAAAGTGTACAAAATTCTTAATACAACATGAAATAACATATGCTAACACCAAACTGATGTAGTAACTAACGAAAGGAAGCATAGGAGTGATGGAAAGCAGCGAAGAGATCATGTTAAGAAATTCCTATCTAGTTAAGGAGTCAGAAATTCTAGCTCAGTCATAATTGCATAGTCTCATACAGGAAAAAATGTCAGTATTTGCTTCCATGGTGAGACAAGGATTTCAGCTCATGAAAAACAGTTTACCAGCTGACCAGGATAGCCAAAGATAGGATGGAGGGAAAAAAAAATGTCAACAATATATGTCACCTAGAAGGCAAAACGGAAAAATGTAGCACCTTAACTGCTCTAACAGAAGAGGATTGATAACACAAAAACCTCAAGGTCTCTGATGTCACACTGATTACCAGAATTTAGTAGGGATGCCAAATCAAGTGCTAATAATGTTTAATAAGTGAACTATTTAATAGATTACCTTCACAGATATAAGGGAACCAACTAAATCTTTGGCAATGTCCTGGATAGGTTTGTGAGGCTCTACAAGAAAAGATAAGTAACAAGATGTCAACAATACAAACTCCACCTGCCATTATAATCTTTCAACTTGAGGGAAGTGTTGAAGACCTATCAATTATTGCAGGATAACAGTATATAGATTTTATGATACTACAGAGGAAAAAATCTCTAGTATCAAATTATTATTTAATGAAATTGTCCTTTCCTGAATTCAGTTGACTGATATAGTTTGACTTAGAACTTCTAAAATCTCCAGCTACTATCATGACTTCACAAAAATCATTAAATAGCGCAAAGAAGTGACTGTTACATGGTCCAAAGTAAAACTACCAATAAGATGGGGGTTAAGTTATTTCTTTTCAGTTATCGTGCTAACTGAGAACGAGTATCAGTAGCATAATAAATCAAATATGTAGTGACTTAATACATTGATTTTGATTTCACTTTCATTGATTTTTCTGACCTATATACCTCCATGCTATTTTAAAATAAGACGTGGACCAGTACCTATGATAAGAAAATCAAAGAGTAAATGATATAAACTCGGTCACTGAATTAAATTACATAAAGAAGCATGGAAGTTCTGGGGGAGGAAAAACAAAATGAGGAAACCGATTGATGGATGATTAAAACAAATTCCTTAAACTTCAATCCATATTTTTATGAAAATGTTAACAGTAAGAAAGATGTTACACACACACATATTCAGGATGAAGATATGGGTACCTTTACACCAATGCCTTGGGCTTAACTGTGGAAATGGGAGAAACCCCACAAGAGAATAAAAACGAATTCTCAGTCCTCCACCGTTAAAATATTCAATTCTTCCATCATAGATGAACCCACTATCTTTATATGTCCTTGCAGTCTTCCAATCAGCAGATCTCTAATTCTTTGCAGAAATCAAGAATTAGAAGATATGGTGATCAAAACTGACATGAATGAAAAATCGAGGTAGTGGTTTGACTAAGCAATTCAGAAGTCACAGATTAAGAATTTAAAGAGATTACATTCATACGTTCATTATATATAAAATTAGAATAGGGAACCCAGTACATTAAATATTCATCTTACAATGCTGGTATTTTCCAGAACATTGGCTTCCCCATGCAGTACTGCACGATGTGAAATCCAATTCTTTTTTAAATTGCAATCTATCCATATAATCAGCTGGTTGTGTTAAATAATCAATCATGTATCCCACTTAAATCTTGTGAAATATGAAGCTTTTACATTATAGTAGCAGCAGTTGCAAAGTTGCTCAACCTAAAATATAAAATAATAATATCACTGAATCCTATGCATAAACTAAAGTAACCTTCCAAAAGTAAATAAGAAGCAAGCGCTCAAAATAGTACGATAAAACATTTTCTCCATTTAATTGTTTTCCCTCATATTCGAATACAACACAAACCCAATAAGTCCCGGTCTTTCCGTTCAAAATTCATAGATGCTTTAATCTCACGCAAGTCCACGAAACCAAAGATAATGGAAATTCTGCGCTCTCTGTCTCGATTATATATAGTTCCTTTATCAATTGAAAGAAACCAGAACAACCGATTGGCTTTAAATTCCTCAATCATAGAAACTGCAAAATCCATCCGTCCAAAACAAAAGCAAGAAACAGCAAGACCTTGTAGACCCAATGAATGTTGTCAACAATAAGCATTGCGACTTAATTTTACCCCATAGCTCTAGCAACTCAAAATAGAAAACTCTCACAAGTCACAATAACTTTCGACGATTAAAATGATATCAAAATTAAGGAATAACCGATAACACACCCGAGCCAGGCGAGCGGAGTCCGATGAGGAAGACGGTTCATCTTGGACTTGACTCTCAGGATTTTCATCAATCTGAGTATCACCAGAAACGGAGACTTTAGCAGTATAACACCAGCGCTTTCTCACGACGGATAATTTGTGGGCATACTTTGTGAAATTGAATTGATTCGAGAACGGAAAGGAGATTGAAGGAGAAACGGAGACATCGGAGGAAGAAGCGGAAAGTTGTGAGAAGGAGGAGATCGACGGGAAGGAGCCGAGCGTCGTGGCGAACATTGGCACTGTTCGAAGGGAAGAGAATTATGAGCGGAAACGAACAGAAGGAAGCTCACTCGCTTCAGTGGAGCAAGCTGGGGGTTGAGTGGGGATAACGGATTCAAGATTCGGCCATTTCTTGTGGATTTAAATATTCCACGTCTCCTCGTTATATTAAAATGAGAAATTTGCCAAAAGATAAAAAAAGAGAATAGATCATTAAAGGTCCTCTTTAACTAAACATTTTCAAAGGATGACCAAAAAAAATTTGATTCAGCATTGCAAGCCCCCAAGAACTGAAATGGGAATAAGTTTAGATGCAAAATGTAAAATAAATCTTCATCCTCATCACCAATAAATTGTTGGTTAAGGTAGTAAGGGCCTCATCGTGTAAGAAGGAGAATATAAGTTCAAATCCCAAAAAACGCATTTATCGAAAGAGGTGAAAATTATTTGATTTTTAAACCTCGAGAAAAACCCTCTTATATAATCAAAGTAAGAACATTTTTTCTTCTACGCTGTGTTTATTACTTTTCATTAATTTTAACATATTTATTAAACCACATAATTAGGTTAATTGAATATTATAAATAGGATAGGAAGGGGCAGTTGATGTAGACAAGGGAGGGGCTAGGAATTACAAAATACAACCCAACTGTTTAGAAAATTATATTTCAATCTCATAAAAATTTCAATATTTTCATTTTAGCTCCCACTGAAATTTTCATGGAGGGATTAACATGAACATATCGAAATTTTTTTGGGCCGAAATATAATTTCCTGAATATTTGGGTACTATTCTGTAATTTAGCCCCCAATGTAAATTTCTAGCTCCTCCTCCGGGTGTAGAGATTGATTTTCCTTCTGAAGTGTCTGGATCTATCTTCAAACAATTTTGAGGTGATTGGGGGGGATAGTTTGGAAGTCAGTATTGGGTTTGAAGGTCTTCAAGATCCCAAGCTACCAAAGATTATAAACTAATCTCTTTGTTGGGTCTTCTATGGGTATGGTTTTGATTAATAATTGGTACCTCGAGAAAACTCAATATGGGTTTTTTAAGCCAACCTTGATCTGGTGCAGCAATTGTTCTAAAGTTTGAAATATTGAAAGTGTCCATTGTTCATGGAGTTCAACAATTGTTTCTTCGTTTGATCCTCTGCTTTTTTAGATTTGTTGGGTTTGTTTGTTGTTGGCTCTTGGCTGTGGTTTCCTCAACACAAATAAAGATAGTGGACTAAAGGGGACCTATATTCAAAAGGTATGACATTGTCTTCCGATCTAAAGGTTTTTGGAATGTTATGTATAGATGTTTCCATTTTTTCCTTCTTCATCAAAACTAAGCTCAAGTTCTAGTAGATGCCATTAGCTACCTTATGGAGCTCTGTCGTTAAAACGCGATTTGTTCGTAAAGAGCTTGTTACGGACCGCTAATAAGACCGGCCCAAAGCCCAAGTCCGAGTGATGGCCCAAGTAGGGGCATAGCCGGGACTGACACGTCCGAGCAATCCGGAAGGGGTCGATAGCGTAACTAATCCGATATATCCGTATCTACCAAGATTATAGGAAGATCCGGACCCAGCCCACGTGATATAATCCCGAGATGCTCGCCCCAGATATCAGGAGCAGCCGGGATATCCGCCACCACCGCCTCTATAAAAACAGAGGTCTACCATTAAGGTGTACACGTTCTAACTCAGACCTATTACCTTCAGTTACACTGTGCACACACCTCACCCCCAATATTGTGTACAGTGATCCCAACCTCCTCTGGATATCTCCACATTAGATATCCGGGAGAGAGACCTTTGATCCCAACATCAAAGTACCGGCCCCCGATCGGGACGGTTACGTTCTATACGAGAACATTGGCGCCGACCGTGGGGATCCATAAATTACGATTCCGTGACTACCGATGGTTCACACCGAAGCAACGGTCGGAACATTCGGCCTAATCAACAACAGTGAGGCAAGCAACCCAAATGACCGAAGTATCTCCCACCCGGGGGAGCTCCCGAGGATCACATGTCGATACGGCCTCCTCTCCCCCGAGGCCAACAAAGCGCAGACGAGACGGCCACGGACTCCTCGGTTCCAAACCCGGATGTCCGAATGCTACAAAAAGCTCGGGAATCCATCCTTAGAAAATTTGAGACTAAGGAAAGGCGGGACGAGCTCCAACGCGAAGAGGATTTTAAAGTAATCCAACAGATGATGGACAATCGGCTCGAAAGATTCCGGAATTTGGATGCACCAAGGAGGCCGAGGACGATCCGGGGAAAAAGAGACCGCAGCGGGATGGTAGCGGCTCATCCGGCGGCTCGGACTCGGTGTCGGCAACAAGAAGCCGGCCGAAAGCGAGAAGACGAGGGTGCGCCCAGAAAAAAAAAGGAAGACGAAAGCCGAGGCGGGGAGAAGATCCGGTCTCGGACGTCGAAGAAGGAGACAAAGAACTAGCCAGGATACCACGGTCTCGACGATCTCCGGGTATATAGGATGAAGTACCTAACAGAAGCCGATGCGAGCCCATTCTCTCGAGAGGCCGCTACGGCACCCTATCCAAAGCACTTCGATCTTACCCATCTCATCGAAATATGACGGAACACGGGATCCGCGAAGTCACCTCGAAACATTCGAGTTACTCGTGGGTCCGTTTGATCAAAGGGGAAGTCATCCTACGCTTGTTCGCGGCGACTTTAACCGGTCCGGCACAGAAGTGGCTCCATTCTTTGCCAAACAATTCCGTACGCGACTTCGAAGACCTGGCGCGGAAATTCGAGCTGAATTTCGCAACCAGTAAAAAGCAGCCGAAGTCACAGTACACACCGAGCCGAATAAAGCAAAAGAAGGGAGAGACATTGCAAAAATACCTTAGCCGTTTCAAGGAGGTGGCTTTGCAAGTGCGCTCGCTTCCGGGCAAGTACACGTCCATTGCCTCGTGGATGGCACGGATCCAACATCGCGACTCGCCAAGAACATATGCAAGAACCGGGTGTACACTCTCACCGAGTTTTATACCCGGCGCAAAGCAATATCGGACGTCGAGCAAATGGAGCCGGCCAACACCGTGGAGCCGAAAGGATAAGAAAGACATCTCGACCCGGAAGTAAACGAAGAGAGGAGTCGAAAACGCAACCGAGACGGTCGGACTAGGGGGAAAGGGAAGGAAAATCAAAATACGACAATTACCCCCCACGAACGTCCCTCGGGCGCGGCTGCGGAAGGAGGTGGCTCGAACGAGATGAGAAGAGTCGGGAAGCCGAAGCCGCTAAGAAACCGGCCCACTACGGACCGGTCAAGGTATTGTTCGTTTCACGACGGGACGGGACACACGACGGAGCAATGCTATGAGCTCCGAGATGCAATTGAGAAGTTTATCAGGGAAGGCAAATTGCGCCAATACGTGATTAAAACTCAGGGCAAGAGAAGCGGCACACGCAATCAGGAGGGCCGGAGTAGGAGCCCGGCGGCGAACCGAAGAAGGAGGAAAAAGAAGAAGGTCGAACTCCGTGACGCCTACCCGAAGCCGATTTCCGTTGTAATGGGATAAGCGGAGGATTCGGAGGTGGCGGAGACACAATGAGCCGGCGCGGGAAATACTTGAGAGAAGTCAGACGGTCGTCGAGACCTCCCAAAGGTCAATGACGAACGAAGAAGGCCGGCACCGCCGCCTTTAACCTTTACCATTGACGAATTGAAGGATGTTGTACCGGGGCATCAAGACGGACTAGTAATCACCGGAACCCTGGCTAGCTAACCGCGGTCAAAAGGATATTCGTGGATGCGGGTAGCTCGGCCGATATTATCACCGGGGATGCATATAAAAGGATGCGGATGGACGCCGAAGACTTAAAGCGTGCAAGACGACCCTTATAGGGTTCAACGGAGAGCGCTCGCTTCCCAAGGGTTACATAGACCTCGGGCGACGCTTGGAACGAGGGAGGCATTCAAGTCGGAGCGTGTCGGGTTTATAGTGGCCGACTTCCGTCATCCTACAATATCATATTAGGCGAGCCGACCATTCACGGCGGGATATGATGATATCCACTAAGCATCAAAAACTTAAGATGCTTAACAAGAAAGAACAGGTGGTCGTGGTCACAGGAGATCAGAAGGAATCCCGGCAATGCTACTTCGAAACACTCCGAATCGGGGAAGGAGGGCCCTCGTCTCCACCCCGGCTCGGGAAAAGGGAAAACTCACCCGAACCCGAAAGACGTCAACGGCCCGACGCTCGGTGAACATGGTCGAGCTTGACCTCAGGGACAAGCCCGAGATACCACGGCCCGAACCGGAAGGAGAGTTGGAGGAGCTGGTGCTTGGGGCGGATCCGTCAAAAACTACCAAGATTGGAGGGGGCCGGACGACGACCTAAGAGCCCGGTGATTCAATTCCTAAGAGACAACCAAGACGTGTTCGCTTGGACCTCGTCGAGGTACCCGGGATCGACCCAAGGTTGTTGCCACGGACTAGCCGTGCGGCCGGGTCTACCCCGGTAGCCCAGAAGAAAAGAAACATCGGGGCGGAAAGACAAAAGGCCCTGGACAGGCACGTGACCGAATTACAGGAGGCTGGATTCATCAGAGAGATACAGTACACCACTTGGCTTTCCAATGTAGTGATGGTGTTAAAGCCAAATGGCAAGTGGAGGGTGTGTACGGATTACACCAACTTGAATAAGGCTTGCCGAAGGACTCCTACCCCATGCCAAACATTGATAAATTGGTTGACGGCTGGCGGGTTTTCGGCTACTATCATTTATGGACGCCTACTCGGGTACAATCGATAGCCATGCATCCGACGACCCGGGGAGAGGACGGCCTTCATGACCGATAGGGCCAATTATCGCTATAAGGTCATGCCCTTCGGATTGAAGAACGCCGGAGCTACTTACCGAGAGAATGATGAAGAGTCTTCGAAGATCAGATTGGGCAAAACATAGAGGTATACATTGACGACATGATCGTAAAGTCGAAGCGCCCAGACGATCACATCCGAGACCTGGAACAAACATTCGAGAAGTTAAGAAGGCATCGGATTAGGTTGAATCCGGCCAAGTGTGCGTTCGGGGTCCCGGCAGGGAAATTTTTAGGATTTATGCTAACCAACCGTGGAATAGAGGCGAATCGACAAATGCAAGGCGTGTTGGACATGCAAGCCCCGAAGACGAAGAAGGAAGTTCAGCGGTGTGGCCCGGCTTGCCGCCCGCCGATTCCTACCGAGGCAGAGAAAGCCCTTCCATTCTTCGGGCTCTTAAAAAAGAAAACCCGGGGGGTTGGAGCACGGAGTGCGAAATAGCGTTCGAGAAAATCAAGCAATGCTCGGCAAACGCCTCCGGTCTGACAAAACCCGAGCCGGGAGACCTTATTCCTTTACTGTCGGTTGGAGAAGAGGCGAAGCGCCGCTTTAGTAAAGGAAGCCGAGTCGGACAGGCACCGATCTACTTTGTGAGTAAAGCCTGCAGAGCTCGGAACTCCGATATCGAAAGCCGGAGAAAATGGCTTTCGCCTTATTAACAACGGCAAGAAGATTGAGGCCGTATTTTCAAGGACATCGAGATAGTGGTCCGAACTAGTCAACCGATCCGCCAAGTATTACACAAACCGGACCTCGCCGGAAGAATGACCAGGTGGGCGATCGAGTTGTCCGAGTTTGACATCTCGTACGAAGCTCGGCGCGCGATTAAGTCGCAAGCGCGCGCGGACTTCATCATGGAACTCACCCCGGCGAGGAGACGACCGAGGGAGATCACGCAGGGATATGGAAGGTGTACGTTGACGGATCATCCAACGCAAAGGGGAGTGGAGCAGGTATCATAGTCGAGAGCCCAGAGGGCGTTGCTGTGGAGCAGTCCCTCCAATTAAAATTCCCGACCTCGAACAACCAAGCCGAGTATGAGGCTCTCCTTGCCGGATTGCTTCGGGCCAAAGAAAATGGAGCGCGAGAGGGTCAAGGTTTTCCCGACTCACGGCTCGTAGCCGCGCAAATCGAAGGAACCTACCAGACGAAAGGTCCACTCTTGGCCAAGTACCTCAATAAAGCCAAAGAGATGATCTCAGAATTTCAAGAAGTGATCGTCACCCATATCCCACGGGAAGAAAACTCCAGGGCGGATATCCGAAACCGGCAAGCACGAAAGAAGCTAGGTAATCATAGAACCGTGATACTGACAAAACTTGACCGAGCCGAGCTGTATTATGACCATATCGGCAGCCACCGATTGGAGGAAACCCCTAGAAGATTACCTAGAGAGAGGTATTATTCCAACCGACTCGGCCGACGCGAAGAAGCTAATGCGGGAGGCCGCATATATATACAATGGTCGACGACCAACTATATCGCAAAGGCTTACATTCTCCGATGTTGAGATGCCTAGACCGAGCGGAATCGAAATATGTGTTAGCGAAATACATGAAGGCATCAACGGCCACCACATGGGAGGCAAGGCACTTGCCGGAAGGCACTTCGCGCGGGGGTATTTGCCGACCATGACGAAGATGCAAAAGAGGCCGTTAGAAGATGCGATAGTTGTCAGAAGCACGCCAAACTCATCTGGCCACCCCCAGCAGAACTTAAAAGTATCTCTGCCCCTTGGCCTTTCTTTAAATGGGGCATGGACATCCTCGGACCGTTCAAAGCAGCCCCGGGACAGTTCAGGTGGCTCATCGTGGCGGTTGATTATTTTACCAAGTGGGTCGAGGCCGAGCCATTGATGACAATCACCTCGGCACGCATACAGAAATTCTTCAGACACAACATCGTCTCACGCTTTGGTGTGCCGGTCGAAGTGATCACAGACAACGACACCCGGCCACCGAGCCCGAGAGATTCAAGACGCGATGTCGATCTCGACGTCGGATTGCACTTTGCCTCGGTAGAGCATCCACGGTCCTAACGGACAGCCGAGTCCGCCAACAAAATAATCCTTGAGGGACTCGAAAGCGGATGCAAGATGCGGAATCTAATTGGGTGGAGCGGCTATACGGCGTCTTATGGGGATACGGGACAAGTGTACGAGTCCTCTACCCAAGAGACCCTTTTCGGTTGACCTACGGATGTGAAGCCATGATCCCTGTCGAGATAGGACAACCATCGTGGAGGAGGATGATAGCCCGTAAGGAAGGAGAGGCGTCAAATGACGACGCGCTGATGATGGACTTGGAGCTGATCGACGAGGTCGAGTGGTGGCGCACCGCACGGAGCTCGCATTTGCTAAGCAACTTCTAGCCGCCAAGTATAATCGGAAGGTTCGACCACGGTCCTTCAACCGAGGCAACCTTGTACTTCGACGAGCCGACATAGGGAACAAGAACGCCGAGATGGCAAGTTGGCGGCAAATTGGGAAGGTCCCTAGGGTTAAGGAGAAATTGGGCAATGGAGCCTATATACTTGAAACCTTGGCCAGGAAACCCATCAAAAGAACCGGAACGGAGACAAGTTGAAGATCTACCACAGTTGAACCGGCCTCGGATGATGGAGACACCGAGCACATCTAGCTTTCAGATCGGTTATTATTTGTTTGCAATATTTTATCTTTCTGTTTTAAAAGTTCAATGACTTATGTGTTAGCTCTTTGGAGCATTTGCATTTTAATGAAGGATTCCTCAGTGGATTTTCGCCAACGTGCACAATTGATCGCTTAAGCATTACACCGAGGTATATAAACCCCGGTCACAAATACGACACATCTAGATGATTTAACACCGGGGCACACTAGCCCAGTCAAGAGCTCAGCGAAATTGCCTTTTATTGGCCTTCGCAAAATTGACATGTCAACGCTCGCCCGATTTAAGCATTCGAGTTGTCATTCCGACCACGATCGGGTCAAAATGTTTAAGTTGTGCGTTACGGACACCGCGTTTAAACAAGTGACAATTCGTCCTTACCTCGGTTATTATCCCTACCAACGACTCGGAACACGGTAGCGCGGTTAGGTTAATACCACATACGGTTAAAATCGACAACCCTACCATTCATTCCCGAGACTTCACGTCTGGTAGAATGCATAGCTCGGCACCCCTCGCGCCGACGAATCTCTAACTATGTGTAGAATTCATTCAATACCAAATGTATAAAACTTACTTTATCATAAAAGTATTTATAAACCGGCACGACGGAGAAATTCATATTTACAATTGGGAGACGAAATAAGCTTTTACGGCGGCGGAGTGAAAGAAGCTAGGAGGCGGCATTGTTCGAGGGCCCCGGCCGGCGGATGTAGTCGCCTCGGCATGTCCCGAGTCGGCCTCGGGATCCAATGACGCGCCTTCTACTCGTTCTCGCTACCCGCTGCATCGTCCTCATCTCCGAGAGATATTGATTCATCTTCCGGGAAGGGATTCGGAGAAGGAGGAGCCGGTAAAACATGTCGTCCCTAACATAGGCTCGGTAATGATAACCGTCGACGTTCAAGGTCGCTTCGGATTCAAGATCGGATTTGATCCAAGGCCATTTTAAAGCATTCTCTTGCTGCCTCATGGAGAGTCTCCCAGAGATTCCACATTGGCTTGGCGCTCGGCGGCAAGTTTTTTTTTACCGACCCAAGCTCGACGGCCGATCGCCTCGTTGGCCGTGGACCGTCTTCACGGCATCCAGTCGTCATCCAGGGCCTTCGAAGACGATCATAGTCCGATGTCTTCTTATCCAATGACTCTTTCGTCATCGAAGCTCCTCGGTCGCTTTACCACAAGACGCTTTGGCAACAACAAGCTCGTCCTCCAACGCAGATTACTTTATCGACCCGGCTTTGGCGATCGCTATCTCCTTTTCCAAAGCCTTTACTTGTCCGGCCCGAGAACCTTGGCTCCGAGCCGCTTCCTCTTCCGCGGCCTTGGCTATGGACAAGGCCTCTTCTCGGCACGTCTCGGACGCCGATTTTCTACCTCGGAGGCAACGTGCTTCTCCTTGCATAAGTAGGGCTTGATGAAGACCGATGGATTTGCATAGGAACCTTTGAGCCTCATTTATGATCGACTTATCCATGGCCGACAAAGGAACTCCATTCATAAATTTTGTCGGCGGAAGAAAGGCGACACTCAGTTCCTCGGTCACCCCTCTTTCCCATGAAAGTCCCCGGGGAATAACAGCACGGACGTGCGGGGTAGCGGTTTGTCGGAGAGGAGGGCGGCGCCGAGGGGAGTCTCGACAAAACGGTTCCTTTACCTCTTGCATCCGTCAAACCGGAGCCGAACATGATTCATGAGGGGCGGTCGAGGCCGGATCGAACCTTCAATAGCCGTAGCAACCGGGCGATATCGATTGCTTTGGGGGCGAGAGGTTTCAGTGCGCGGTTGTTGAAGGGCGGGGCATATCCGGAGGAGTGCGGAACGCCTAGAGCAAGGAGTGTCCGAGGCCTTGGTCTTCTTGGCCTTTGACGATCCGAGGCCGCCTTAGACTTTTCCTTTTCGGAACCCGAGGAAGGACGCTTACGAGTTGGTGCGGCCACTGTCGGGTTCACAAGCGACAGGTATCGGGGAAGTTCCGACATGTCTTGAGCTGCAAAACAAAGGAAAAGGCGATAAGTATACGTGCGTTGAAAGAAAATCAAAAGCATAGTAATTACGCGGCCGTGGAACCATACAATCAAAAGGCGGGGCTCGGCCCGGCCCGTTAATAAAGAAAGCGGCACTCCGAATCCCGTATCTCTCAACATAGGCGGTAAACCGAGGTATACAGCGGCCTCTTCGGGGAAAGGTCATCGGTTGTATCCGATACGAAGAGGAATTGAGGTCATAATGGGTGTCGTTCCAGTAAAGAGGAAACTCCCACTCCACGTCCTCCCCCTCGGGACCTTTCAAAAACCGGGCCATTGTCCGGGTTCGGCCTCGACTTTAAAGAACGCTGTCTTAAAATGCTTAAAGGAGTCGGAGAAGGCGCTCATTATCTTCCCGTCCGGATCCACACGTAGGAAACCGGTCCCTTCACTTTCTCGTCCTCCTTAGACGTCCGGGATGTGAAAGGGCCGAAGTAATGAAAAAATAACGAGGTCGTGCAAGGAATAGGACTCGGGAAGGAGGAGACAGGCGCTCAAAGGCCACCAAATAGGCCCATCCGTTGGGATGAAGTTGAGAGGGTGCCACCTTAGAGCCATCGCGCCGACATTTGAAACCGGCTAAATGGAAATTGAACTTTCACTCGGGTCGTAATCTCGGTAGAAGAAGAAGAAGTTGGTACGCCCAATTGACCGAGTAGCGCATACTGGTTCACCCTCATCCGGAGGACTGACCTTATAGCCTTCCATTACAGGAAGCTTAAGCCGTGCAATGTCGGTCTTGGACATCAACGACCGAGTCCTCAGGATATCGTGGGATACCCAGGGATACTGCCTACATAGCGCCTCGGGAGGACTCGAAGAGTTCGACTCCCCGGCGTCGGATTGAGTCTTTGTGTGGAGAAGACCGTGAAGCCATTCACCTATAAGCAAAATAAAAATGCTAGGATCAGCAAGAGAAAAATACCCGAATGAGTTATATTGTCAGGCGGTAAAACAAGCGGACTCGGGGGACGGAGATTGCCAGAAGAAGGATTCGAAAAAGCCAGATGGCGGCAAGAACCTAAAATAGATGAAGCTTGGGAATCTTGGCCCTGGGCGATGAGGAAGGAGCTCTCGGCAAGACAATCCCAGCGGGCCGAAATACCCGTCGGATGGGAATTCGAACCGGGAGCCGGGACGAACGATAGAAGTTAAGGCCGCGGACGGCGCATCATCCTCGGCAAGACGAGCCATACTACTCGGTCCAAGCAATTTCGGCGGGATACTTGAAGCGGCCTCGTCGTGGGCACGAGACGTCGTCGTTTACCGCCGAAGCACGGACGGATCGGGACCCCGTTGCACTCGTTGACCGGATCCTCCTCTTAGCATGGACGCCGATTTCTCCGCTTCGGAAAGTTCGAACCGAGAAGCCAAAAGGAGGTTCGAGGATAACGAAGACGTAAGGCTTCTTCTTCCTCAGGAGTTAATAATGGGTTAGAAGGGGGAAAGCGATCACTCCCAACCATTTTGCAAAAGAACAGGAACCTATAAAGGCAGAAAAGGGTATGTGAAGAAGGTGAAACAAGGCGAAGGATCGATAAAAGAAATGTTATGGCTACAAGGTAGGTTGAAGAGGGATTCCGACTTATGAAACGAGAGAAAGAAGCTATAGAGGAGGTTTACCCAGAAAATCCCCACCACGACGGATAAATAATCGATCAAAATAAACAGGATTAACAAGTAATACCGAGTCAAAAAGCGGGAGAAGCAATATACCCGAAGTAATGGAGAAGAAGCGAGTCGCGAGTAAAAGTGAAAGATCGTGGGAGCGGGCAATCGCGTAAAAATGGTAGAGAGCGAGAGGAACCGGCAAAGACGACGAAAATAGTGAAGTGGAGAAAATGGAGGGAAAGATGATTCGTATAGGCTCGGGGAAGTTGAAGTGACGGGGCGAAGCGTCTTTTCACCCCGAGAAAGGAGATGGCGTGTCGCGTGTGCGTAAAACATTGAATGCGCACGAAGATCAACGCCTGGAGTGCGGTGGCGGTTGCAGACGCCCGCCAACGCTGAATCGCCAGGTGTCAGGGGGCAATGATGGCGAATATGGAAAGCCCCCCCCATCAGAATAGCATGAATTCGTTGTTACCAACCGGCATAGCCGAGAGCAACTCGCAAGACTCATACGTCCCCGGTTCGGAAATATTCATCGAGCAAAGCCACGGATAAATCACCCAAATAGTCAACCTCGGCCCCTAAAGTTTCACCTCGGAAGGACGAAAGCTTGGCGTAGTTCGGCCAAATGAAGCCTGCAAGCACGGATATGGGACATCTCGCGGCCGGAATTACCGACCTACCGAGCGGGGGCAACCGCTACGGACCGCTAATAAGACCGGCCCAAAGCCCAAGTCCGAGTGATGGCCCAAGTAGGGGCATAGCCGGATCGACACGTCCGAGCAATCCGGAAGGGGTCGATAGCGTAACTAATCCGATATATCCGTATCTACCAAGATTATAGGAAGATGGGACCCGGCCCACGTGATATAATCCCGAGATGCTCGCCCCGAGATATCGAGCACGGGATATCCGCCACCACCGCCTCTATAAAAACAAGAGGTCTACCATTAAGGTGTACACGTTCTAACTCGACCTATTACCTTCGGTTAACGCGCACACACCTCACCCCAATATTGTGTACGGTGATCCCAACCTCTCCTGGATATCTCCACATTAGATATGCGGAGAGAGACCTTTGATCCCAACATCAAAGTACCGGTCAGCCCCGATCGACGATTACGTTCTATACTGCGGAACGAGCTTATTCGGGTCTATTTGAGAAGACGGTTGGGCTGAAAAAACACGGTAAGAAGAGAAAAGTATGGTGGTTAATTTATTATTATTATTATTATTTTTTCAAATAAACTTTTAGGCCAAAAGCTATTTTTAAGAAGAATCTACTAAGACATGCTTTTCACAATACATATGGGCTTCTAATACTGCCGATCTAAATATAAATCATATTTACAGTATAACTTTTATCTTATCTTAAGTTTAGAAAAGTCACCAACGGGGGTTGGTACAAGTGGTAAGCGGCTTGTGTCATTTAAGCAAGGTCTCGGATTCGAGCCTTGTGAATGCAAAAAATCTCTGCTGGGAGACTCACTCACCATAGCTAGGTGCGCGACCCTGGGTCGGATCCAAATTAATCGGGATAAAGCCCCGGTGAACCGGGTGAGCAACCAAAGAAAAAGTTTAGAAAAGTCATATTAGAGAAAAATTACTTTTACCATCACTAATCCAAACGTACCAATACAGTTTGGGCATCATGGAGATGTAAATATGAGGAAGATCGGCTCATGCTTGGAGGGGTATCTTTCAGCCTATCTCTCAGTTTATTGTTATTCTAATACTCATTTTACGGTTGTGAGGCTCTTACAATTGTTATCTTTTATGATTGTTTCTGCAGTAGTCTCGTCCGTTATGTTTATGTATGCTTATTTTGGACTTTTTGTTGTTTAATGCGTAATTATAAAAGCAAGGTTCCCATTCGCCATGAAAAATTTAAAAATAAATAAATAAATAAATAATTGTGTTCACGTTTCTGTTATCTTCAGGTGCAAAATAATTTTCCACGTTTTCTTAATTTTCGTACAAACATAGGAGTAGGACGCGGCTTTCGTCTGCTGCCTACTCCCATGGCTGCCCTCATAGGCCTAAAACAGCATGTTTTGAGCAAAATCGTTTTTTTCATAAATATTTCAAAGCACTAAATGGTATCAAAAAAGATAGTAGTATTTAGGATTCGGGTTGGTACTGAAAATATGTCATGATCTTGAAATATTATTTAAGGCTCCTGAAAAAATATTTTAAGATACCGACGGATACGAAAAAAGATATTTGAGCATACTCACTTGTTCTAAATTAAAAAAAAGACCTCATGATCGTAAAAAATTATTTTAAGATCTTGAAAAAATATTTTAGGTATTGAATGATACTAAAAATATAGTTCAGGAAATTTTTTCAAAATGCTAAAATAATTTTCCAATATCATGAGGTATTTTTCAAGATCGATTCTCGAAATATCTTTTTAGTATCAATTAAAACCCTGAAATTTTTCAAGACCCTAAAATAATTTTTCAAGATTATGAAGTGTTTTTTTAATACCAATTAGTATTTTAAAGTATCTTTTTAGTGTCATTCAGTACTGTGAATTTTTTTTTTTTAAAGGAAACTTACTCATTATTTTGCGTCAAAATGGTGCCGTTTTAGGTATAGGACTGCAACGGGAGTGGCAGCGGAATAATAATGATCTGTCTTAACCTCCGATCTTCTGGCCTTTTTCAGTCTAATCAAGTTTCAATCTGTCTAAATTCTTTAGTTAAATTTTTATATAATGCGTGTTTAGCTAAATTTTAAATATTTCATTTGAAATATTAAATCTAAATACTTGAAAATTTTAATTAGATCAGTCCAAAATCTAATGCCATGTAAGGCCCAGTTTGAGTGGAAGCCCGAGTGAATATGCACAAATTGGCTATGTTGGGCCATCCCAGACATTTAGGCTGGAATATTCGTTTTATGGTAGAACTGTGATGTTGTTTTCGATCCCTTTTTGTTTGATCTATTTCAGTTCAATTTTTTTTTTTTTTTTTTTTTTTTTTTTTTTTTTTTTTTTTTATATAAGGCGATAGGGGAGGGGAGGATCGAACCCGGGGCCCGGGAGGGGCAAATGAATTCAATACCACGCACTACTAGTAGTGCTTGGTTATTCGATTCAAGTAGTAGAATCAATTTGAATGAAATAACCAAAGACTACTAGTAGTGCTGTACGGGATTCATTTCCCCTCCCGATCCCGGGTTCGATCCCCCCTCCCCTATCGCCTTGTATAAAAAAAAAATTGAACTGAAATAGATCAAACAAAAAGGAAATAATTAACCCTCGTCTTTGGGTTCAACTCGGCGTAGGGGTCACACTTCTTCACCTTAAGGGAGGGGCTCGATCCATGCGTTGGTGCGGCGGGAGAGGCATCTTAGGGGTCTAGGAAGCATCTTAGGGGTCTAGGAAGTAGTGGAAACGCATTTGGTAGAGGTGGAGACATGTGTCTTCTCCACAAGGTATGCCTGTGGATCGAGCTCCAAGTGCCCGCCCTTGGGCGTGGGTAAGTTCAACCCCTTTCCTAAAATTTTTTATAAAAAAAGAGGAAATAATTATATAAATTCAAAATATTTAAACCAAATAAAAAATCAATAATAAAATATTTTTCCATAACTATTAAAGAATGGATGACTCAACACTTAGATAATTTTTTTTTAATAAAATGAATTTTATATGGTTTTGATAAAATTTTGAAAATACTTATTTGCTATTATCAATATATAATGAGATTTATGGTCAATTAAAATATTTATATTATACGATATGAAAATTATAATTAATTTCCTATATATCATAAGTCAAATAATATAACTCATTTATTCATATTAGTTAATAGTTAAGAGTTGAAAACAAAATAATTCATCTTATAAAAATAACATTTGATGCTAGATGCAACTGTATAATAGAATCAGGATACTGGATGTTACTTTAAAGGATGTAGGTTGGGCTTCTAGTAAAATGAGCACATATTGGAATTGTTCGTCTATCACAGTATATGCAAGAACACAAACAACCCTTTGTTTTGGTTTTAAGTGTTTGGTATCTTTTGAAATCATGGTCTTAGAAATCAATTTTTACAAGTTCATAATCGTAAATCATAAAAGCTATTATCCAAAAACTAATCCAAACACACACATGTAATTCACTAAAGCCAAATTTCTTATATAATTACACAACTCATTAAATTTTTTTTATTAATGATTAATGCAATTCTCATACTAATAATTTTTTGAAATTATTTTAATAAACTTTTTGTAACATCCTGAATTTTGGATTTTACGAATTTAAATACGATAGGGGATTATTATGGGAAATTTAGCCTTGATTATGTTAAAAATTAATATTTAGAATTTAAAACATATTTTTCCATAAATTAAAGACAAATAATTAAGGAATAATTTTTAGTCCAAATATTTTAGAAAATATTTTATGACCTAGAGAGGACAAATTGGGAATTTTCATTGGTAGACTAAAGATGCAAATAAGCGAAGGGCAAAGTGGGAATTTTCATTGGAGGATTAGGAATGTAAATAAGTATAGAAATAACGGCAATGAATAATCTCTCCCTCTTGTCATATGCTTCTTGGACAATGCTTCTTGGACTACGAGGTGAGGTGTCGCAGCGCCTCCTCGAAGCTTGTCACTCGGGGGATCGAGCTTGGCTTTAGAGTGTATTGCCGATCCATTCGTGAGGAATTTGCTAACACATAACGGCGTTTGTTGACTTAACGGCTTGGTGTGACTTTTGCTCCAAAATGCTAATCACGTGTGTATTTTTGCTCCGAAAAAAAGCACGTGGTCTTTGGACGCTCCGGAGGAAAAGCCCATGTGTATTTTCGCTCCTTTACCCTTTGTAATATAATGGTACCCCATTAGTCAACACACACATGGTCCCATAGCCTCACACCAACTCACCCTTCATCTTCTCTAAGCTTCAGCCACGTAGCCAACACGCACACTTCCTCCTTATACACAAACTGCCACCTACACCCACAAGCACAATTTCCTTATTGGGTGCAGTGTTTAGAGTGTTAATTTTGAAAAAAAAAAGTCCAATAACGTTGCCCTGTTAGTTATGATTAGTTTTGATGATGTCTTATATAGATACTATTATTAAAAGCAAAAAGTTTACATATTATACTTATCTTCTACATTGACTAACTACTATATTTAATGTAGATTAGTTCGAGTTGAATTATAGATCAAGAAGGAGATAAGAGATTTCAGAAAGAAGAAATTGGAGAAAATGTCAAGTTCAAGAAGAAGAGTAGATATTGAAGAAGGTAGAATTTGCAGAGAATTATGAGTTCAAGTTAAATAGAGTTAGAATGATCATGAAAAGAGATTAAAGAAAGACGAACTTGCTGAATGGAATGATAATATCATTATTCAAGTTCCTAGATTGATTCTAGAAGTCTCCACGATCAAATGGAAGTTGGAATGGTTCAATTCGAAGTTAAAATAGCATTCCTGAAGTCATTCTCGAGTATGACAATGTAATTCTCGAAAATGGTACTGTTCATGTGAAAATTGTAAGTAATTCTCGAGTATGAAACATCAATTCTTGAGAATGGTATTGTAATTCTCGAGAATGGTCGTGTTTCAACTACTCTGTTCAACTCTGTTTCACGTTCCACTCGAGCGACTTCTGGTAATTTGATGATATCTCCCAAACCAGAGATCGGATTGAGGTGAAACCAGTGACATATGAAACTAGACTTCCACTGCGTCATTTTAACATAAAATTCAAGTCCAAAGGAGGTCAGATGAAGGAGCTATGAATTTTATAAAATGAGAGTGAAATCAACATCAGAATCCAGACCTAGCTTCGGTATTTTGAGTGTATCTCACAAACGACAATCCAAATGAGATGAAACCAGTGCCATTTGAAACTAGACTCACATACCTTTCCAAAAACATCAAGATCATGAAAAATAAAGATCAATTGAAGGATATATGATGTTTTGAAGTTGACGGTCAGTTCAGGATGCTGCAAAAAACGCTGGTCAAGAACAACCTCCATTCATCTGATGATAACGGACGAACTACAATGAGTTTGGAACTAATTCTTCTTGTATGGAAAGAAGGCTTTAAAGAGTTCAAGTATTTGAATTAGAATTAACTCATTTGCATTTCCATGTGTAATTGATTCTCGAGAATGGATCAAGAATTCTCGAGAATGGTATGTACGTAATCAACATCGCAGCTTCTTCTCTGAATGACTCTTCTTCGCCTACATCAGTTCTCATCAAATATGATTCTCGAGAATGGCACTCGAGAATAGGTAAGTCAACTTTTGAGAACGATTTGATAGACTCACAATGGTATGCTTCTTTGATGTGATTCTCGAGAATGCGTAAGTTAATTCTCGAGAATGCGCGGTAAAAGTTCACTGATCTTATTATTCTACTTTGCTAATTCTCGAGAATGACAACATGATTCTCGAGTATGATCATTTCCATTTGTTCTCTGATCATAGCATTCTCCATTATGAATGAACTGATTCTCGAGAATGATTAAACACTAATGATTCAATGCACTCTCTACTTCGATAGTTCTCGAGAATGTCATGACCAATACTTGAGATATATATATATATATATATATATTCTCAAGTATTGGTCATGACATATATATATATATATGCATTTGAAATCTCCGTTCTCTCGTAAACTGCAAATCATTGATTATAGCTTGGGTACTTCATATTATTGATCTATACTTCTTCTAACCAAGTTTAATCAGTTTGCTAATATTTTTCAAATATGATTAACATGTTTTAATCATCAAATTTTCATAAAGCAAATCTGTGTCAGACACATTCAATGACGAAGCACGAAAGTGGAAATTAAGCTTTTGAACAACCGTAAAGCACTTCGGCCATTTCCAGTCAATATTCTACCTGAGTATCAACGGACAAATCGAACAAAGAATGTGAACGGAGTATATTGACCAACGTCGGAAGATTACGAAGAGACAGAGCAACAGATATATTTATTACTCTCAACGGCTCATTAATCTCTCTCCAACGGTCATATTCTAAACTGGAAGAATAGCTCAACGGTCGAATACTTGCAACGGTCGAAACACGAATACCTATAAATTACAAAGTCTTCAAAGGAAGGAGGCGTGACAATAAACGAACGATCAAGCAAAAACAAAATTTCCTTCTCGGTTAAAATGCCTTCTAACGTCTATCTCATTTTCTCTCTACTTTCCCAGTGATCATATAATTTATTAGAGAGTGAGATTATTTGTAATACACTTCAGTGTTCATCTTATCACTTCTGAGAGAGAAGATTATTTGTAATCATTCATTACAAAGATTGTATCTGTATAGTGGGTAAGGGGGAGTATCTCGGTAAGAGATTTGTAAAGGCTACGCAAGTGCCCGGCTAAACTTGTGGGATTGTAATGGTTCTCAAACACCCGATTAAAGCTTGAGGGAGATAGTGGATTGAAATCTCGGGAGGACCGGGATTGGACGCAGTCATCGTGGATTGGGCCGAATCAAGTATAAATCATAGTTTGCATATTCTCTTCCCAAACTCTTATATTGCCAAGATATATATTTGAATGACTGACTATTTCTTTATAAAGTATTTCTGTCATACGAACTGATTTTAGTAAGTTGCGAAAAGATTTTCAAAGTTCCTAAAGTTTTAACGAACACCCAATTCACCCCCCTCTTGGGTGATAGCCAGGTCTAACATTGCCAACTGATTTTTGGTCCGTTTAGGTTGAGCTTTAAGTTCACTAGACTTTAAGTAAAAAAAGTTCAAAAAGTCGGTTAAGGAAAAAGCTCCATGGTGGAACTTTTTCCAAAAAGCTCTCGCCTTTTTGATATGGACCCCGCCACTTCTACCACTATCAATCCACACACAAATCATTATTTACAACCTAACTTTTTTCCTACTGAGTGTTTTTTTTTATAAAGTCATATAGCTTTTAAGCCACCGCTCGTACCGCCAACCCAAACAGACCCATTGCTTTAATTAACTGTTTATTCAGCCCAATGCTCTTTCTCACCGGATACACTCACGCACACAACACAGCCCCCACCCCCTCCAATTCACGCCACATCACACACATGCACCCACATTTAGACCATCACACACACTTGATTTAAACACACACACACACACTTGGCACCCATACATCTTTCCACCTAACACACACACATTAACCAATATTTCCTCCCTCTTCTCCTTCCATTTCGTCAGCTGCTCCCCTTCCCATTTCATAATTTTTTCTCTCAACTCCCTCTCCTCTGTTCTCTCCAAACCGGCCCCCTCCTTAGCTTCCCCAAACATGCAACATTCTTCCCTTCTCTTCTCCACCAACTGTACCCTTCTCCTTTCCTCCAAGAACAACCACTTTTCTCCAATCATTTCCGTCCTTCCATTCGGTCACCTCCCCCTTCCCATTCCTATTGAAGATTAATTAAGAAAGAAGAAGAAGATAAAGGGTAATTTGCAATTTTACTTGCAATAGCTTCTTCTATTCTCCTGCATGTCATCATGGATGAGTTTAAACTCACATGCATGTAAAAATAAAGGGTAAGTTGCATTGCACCAAAAAAAAAGGGTAAGTTGCAATTTTACTGTCTGTAAATGAATGTAAAGGGATATCAACCCTGAGAATACATCCTGTTATGTAATCAAAATTTAATTTCTGTTGTACTAGTATAACGGACTATTTCTGATTTTGCCACACTATTGCTTAAGAATATGGTCAAGAATACCTGCACCCCAGGTGGGTATGACACCCTTCATAAGGTAACTTACTATATTTGAGACAAGAGTGAAGGCATTGTTAATCAGGTTCACTAGAAAGCTTATTGATTGAGCTTGTGTCAATAAACATTTCATTTCAACAAAATAAGTATATAGGTACAAAAACTAATACAAAACATAAAAAATATAGAAATTCACAAGCTATAAACAATAAAATTGATCTCAAAGTGTATGCAAACACGCTAACTTAATTACTCAAGTAATTTTTTTAATAAAAAAAAACGCTACATTATTTATCAACTGTACAAAAAAAAAAAATTTATTCATTTTGAAATTTGTACAAATGCATGACACTATTGTAATACATGCAAATCATTCGCATGGTATTAGGAAACAGAAAAACATGGAGAGAAACTATTTATTCTAACATTACAATTTAATTATTGTAGTATTATTTTTTTTTTAAAGAAACATAGGCAAGCCGAAGCTTGAAAATAGAAGTTAGAGGTTAGGCTATGAAAGACTAGCTCTATAATACATCAAACTAGTAAACAAACTAGACGCGACACACCAATTGGTCTTTCGAGCCATATCGACATCCCGCTAGAATTGTCGGAATTAATAACACGTCCGTATCAACAAGCAAAGATTATGGCCTTCCTTGGCCATAAAGTCAGCACAAGAGATGTTGTCTCTTGGGGTATAGTGAAGCGTCACGTTCCAATCCTGGAAGAGAAGATCTCTAGTCTCCCTGGTAATGTCTCTCAATGGGTGGTCAGAATAACAACAATCTCTCATGAGTATATTGACAGCGTCCAGGGAATCAAAATAAAGAAGGATTTTATGGAATCCCATCTCGATGGCCCATCTTTAATCCCAACATAATTGCATGTAATTTCGCTCGATAACAAGTATGGAGTCCAAGAGACTTGCGTAACCCCATCGCCAAAAGTGTCCTTCGAGTTCCCGATCACGCCTCCACAAGCTACTTGAAATTGGTGGCGCAGATCCGTCCACATCAATTCGGTGCATCGGCGGAGACGGGGTCCTTACAATTTAATTATTAAAAAGTCTCTTGAGTTGTCCCCTTACCATGACCTATTTTTATTTCCCACATTAAATATTGTCATTATATGACTCATTTGTTGTGAAATTTTTAGTAATTAAACTATTTAACTGAGATAGTACGATACTACATCCGGTCCTCAATTTAAAACCTTATTTGACTTTTTTTTTTTAAAAAAAAGATTAAATATTTATTTAATTTTCAAAGTAACATAAGTTTTTTGAAGTTATTAAAAATATTTTGAAATTAAGTTTTATTTTTCAAATAAACTAAATATCTTTAGTGAAATTAGTTCTTATTGTTATCTGATAAGTTAAAGTCGTCACTTATTAAATTGTTATTATCATATTAATATTTAATAAAAAGTTTCACTTAAATTCGTTGTAAGTTAATTGTTGTTTTCACTTGGTAAATTAAAGCTATTACATATTAAAACTGTTATTGTCAATTTTTTAAATTAAGGACCTTTAGGTAATTTCATTATAAAATTTCAATCCAGACTAGTTCTTAGGGACTTCATACTCTCTTTGATCTTTATTATATGACACTAACTAACAAGTATTCTTGATTCCTTTTTATAAGGCACTTGCAAGTTTTCAAGGTGCATTTATTTTATCTTTCCATGTCTGTCCATATTTAATAAGGATAGTGAGAGAGAAGAATAACTAATATGATATTTAAGTTTAATGTAGTTAGTAGGTAATATTGGAAATCACATGAATCTTTAGACAACTTCAATGTTTTTAACTACTTTCATTGATTTGTAGGAATTGAAGTTGTACCTTATAATAAAGATTATAAGAAGTAATAATTAGGTCAGTTTGAGGTTACCTAACTTCAATTAAAGTAACTTTTCCTGTATAATTTTCTAGTTCATAAGTTAATATCCTTTAACATAATATAATCATCTGGTATTTTATATTAATATTACCAGGTTAAAAAAGTATTATCCATTTAATGGAAAGTAAATTTTTCAACCTAATTACATAAGCATAGATTTGGAAGTAGGAACAAAAGAAAAGGATTGAAAAAATTAAGCGACAAGTGAAGATAATTTTTTTTAAAATTATTTTTATAGTGAAGGTACGTAGTTGAAATAGCCTAAATGTGTTGAAATTGACAAGGTTCAATTCAAAATTAATTGGAAATTAGACATATCATAATTAAAATAACATTTAAATAGCAAAACATGAATCCATAAGTATATATAATAGAAAATTCATGCATAAACAATAAACAATCTAACAAAATAAAGTTGCTAAAACATAAATATGATAGAATATTATTTTTTAAACTCAGAACAATCTTGTTTCAAGCTCAATAAGAAAAGAAAAAATAAAATAAAATTCAACTTGGAACTCTTTATCTGACAAGCCAAGAGAGTGGTTCACCGATTGGTTTGATTGGTTAACTTAGGTCGGGTTTTAATACAATAAAAATTATTATATGAATAAATTTTTTATATTTATCTAATAAATAATATTTTTTAGTTAGATTTAATATTGTTAAATTCAATTGAAACAACTTCGTCAATATAATTTTCTGATAGATGAGTATAGATTTTCTTCATATATTTATTTAATATAACTTCTCATTGTATTAGAAGAATATTGTTTAGCTCAACTACTGAAAATAGTTTTCTTTCAAACAAGAACTATAGATTTAACAAATAAGAAGCGAAAGGAGAAAAGGATAGTATGTGGAGTTTCCTTGTGAGCATTTTTCACATGACCGTGCTTTAAAAGGGAACAGTAACTTTGAGGGAAGAGGATTTTCTCATGATCAGATTCTCATTTTCTCACTGTGATCATCATCGATCATTGAAATCTTGATCGTTCAGTTCAGCAGTTTTTTAAAAAAAGGAACTGTAACTTTTCGGTAAAAAAATTAAATCATGAGAAGATCCGGACTCAACTTCAAGCCAAAAAAAAAAAAAAAGGAACATTAACTTTTCGGTGAAAAAAAGAAAGGTAACTTTCCTAAAATTTGAACTATATATATATGTATATATATATATATAAACATAGATAACTTTCTTAGCATCTGAAACTTTACAATCAACCCTTTAAACTTTTATACTCATGTAGATTTTTTTGCCGGTGTTTATATTTATGTAGATAACTCTTATACAATTGATTTTTTTTTTTTAATCATTTATCCAAGTTAAAGTTTAGGAGGTTAAGCATTTTTTTTTTGGTACAAAGGAGGTTAAGTATTAATAACATATAGTTGGAGGTTATCTATATATATACGATCTTATTTATAAGTTTACTTTGGTCAAAAAATTTGGTCCTATTTATAAGTTGAGTTTTTATAATTTTACCCATATTAATTGTACTCATGAAGATAGAGATGAAAGAAACAGTTCAAAAACACTCAATCATAGATGAGGGTAAAGTTAAAAATTTACCCTCATAATCATTGAGTTAATTACATCTCCTTAATACCCCATCAAAAACCTTATAAATAGGGAAGAGGTATATTTGAAAGCACAACAAATGGGTTTTTAGTTATTAAGCAAGCTATTAGTTGAGGAAGAAGGACCGTAAAGAGGAAAATATAATTTTGAAAAGAAGGATGTTAACATTTTACCATCTAAGCCTTGTGAAAGAAGCCGTGATCAAATATAAAAAGGGTTCTTATTATTCACAGTGATATTCAAGCCACATATTGAAAAAAAAGTCTCACTATTCACATTTTTTTATTATCAACTATGACATAATAATTAAATAAAAATTTATAAAAACAATTACATATATAAGAAATAAATTTATAATAAGTCTCTGGTAAAAAAAAAATTATAATATGTATAACTGTCTATAAAATAAAATCACAATTCATGAAGTTTTTAATGAAATAATCACCATTTGGTTACAAATGGTCTAAACATATATTGAAAGTTTTTTAATAGGTTTTTAATTTTTTTAAACTTTTCTCTCATGCCAAAAAATCACCTAACCTTCTGGAATCTTGAAATCATTTCAGTTTCGGTCTAATTCTGAGTTTTGTCTCCATGACAGTTCGATTTTAGTTCAACCCAACTTAATTAACTATAAAAACGATTTTTTAATTCAGACCAAGCCATGATTAGTGTGTCTATTCGACCATGCGACAATCCAATTCATTAATCACTAATTTGTACAATCCGACAATCCAATTCATTAATCACTAATTTGTACATTGTCCAAAGTTACTTAGAGTTTCATGAAATTTAGTCCAACCAAAAAAAGAAGACGACGACGATAGTAGTAAAAAGGAAGAGAGAAAAGGTGGAGTGGCGAAAAAAGAAAGAAAGGGAAACTAGTGTGGGGAGTGTTTTGTTTGATATGTTTTTCTAATTTTTGGATTTAATTATTTATCCATTTCATCGAAATCTTTAGTTTAAATTACTTTAGATCATTTTTATTTTTAGTTTTTACAATCACATTTCTTAGTTTGACTAATAACTAATATATTTATAAATAGAATCAATTTTTTTAAGTAAAAACGGAAAGTCATAAATAGAAACGAGGGTGATCCGCGAACATGTAGGGATGGGATATAGCCATATACTGTGAGGATTGTTTTTTTTACCAAAAAAAAAATCTAATATATTTAAAGGTATATCCCACCTGAAATGATTAAATAACTTATTCGAAATTTTTTGATTCCAAAAAAAATTAATTTAGATTTTTTTTTTTTTTTTTTATCCACCCGGCCCTGACTTATCGGATTTTGCCTGGTCGTAAGGGATGAGTTCTTAACACCATTTTCTTCATTCTTACACTTTAAACTGAAGAAATGATTAAAGGAGAGCAAGTCGTTTTCCACTTGTTCCCAATTATTGTTGTTTTTTGTTTGATATGTTGGTGTGCTGTGTTTGGCAGTGTGGTAGGTGGCAACATCAGAAAAAGAGTATGTGAGGCCCGTGACGGTGGTTTGGAACTTGTGAGCAGTGTCTTTCTCAATCACAAGCTCCCCATGTTGTCTTTGGACGCACCCGGACCACCACAAGTCTATAATATAATATATCCACCCCATACGCTTTATATTCCCAATTTTTGTTTTATTTTATTTTTATTTTCTTACAACAAAATAGATCTTTACTTAGTATTATAGTAAGTCTTGTAATTTAAGAAGCACTTATTAATTACATACTCCCAATGCTAAATATAAGAAGTGTTCAAAAATATTAAATATAAGAGGATTCTATCTTAGTCTCTTCTCTATTTTTTTCTTAAAATCTCATCTCCACCTTTAAATAATAAAATATGTGGTTTAGATTTAATATTTTATAAATTATTTTATTATTATTTTTATATATTACAGTTGTGAACTGTTGAAATCAAATACTAAAAGTTTAGATTCATTTTCAATTTTATTATAATATGTTATAAAATATTAAAGACCAACCTTCTACTTTTTAATGTGAAAAGGTTTAAGAGAAAATTGAGAAAGAGGGGTTTTGAGTTCATTATGAAGATGAGATTTTAAGATCCGAATATGAGCAATATAAAATTTGAGAAAGAGGGTCTTAGTTTTTCTAAAATATTTATTATTTTTAAGTTTCATACTCCCTTGATGGAAAACACTCTTAACATATAGTCAATAGAAATATTTTAGAATTTGTAGTAGTGTCGTGATGTATAGTTGGGGATAATAAAATCTTACATTAGAACTTATCTATAAATTATTTATTTTTTTTTATCCACTCCTACGCTAATTGTTTTGTTTAACCATTATTTAATTACCTCAGGCCAATGGAGCAGTCTCACCCAGTAGTGCTTTATTTTAAAATAAAAGTAAAAACAAAAAAGAAACATTTTGATTTAATGTTAATGGAATAATGAACTATATGATCCAGTTTTCTGTCAGTAGGAGATTAAGCAGACAGCTAATTCAGCTATAAAACACTTTTGTCAATTCCTTCACTACTATATACTCGCATATATATGAAGTTTAATAAATAATTGCCACAGTGAATAAACATCATATATGTTGAGGTGTATGTCATGCAAAAATATATAACGTTAAATTTAACGATTAAATATGTGCATTGTCATGGAGGCAAAATTTATGAAAATAAAAACATAAAAATTTTATGTATTAACCGTCATTTTTTAATCACAAAAACAATGGTTATTAGGAAACAATCTTCATGTAACAATTATAAACGATTTGTCTTTTAACCTAATATCAACAAAAACTAAAACATAATGGTTATAACAATTTACTGTAATGATTGATTCTTAAATCCTTTTTTAAAGAATACTTAATAGTTAAAAATGATAACCGTTATGTATAAGAAGCTAAGGTAGGATTCTGAAAATGATTTTATTTGATGATATTTGATAGTTCTTCAGAAAGAACGTTATATATTCTTCAAGAGGAAAAAAAATTATTTGACAATATATTGTTCTTCATAAAAATCGTTAAGCTTTATTTAATATAAATAAAGGTGGGATTCTAAAAGATATCATATATAAGAAGGAAAAAAACTTGACAATACATTACGATTTTTCACAAAGAAAAACTATAGGGATGAGATTCTGAAAGATATCAAATATAAGGTGGGATTTTGAGGAAAAAAAAAATTGACAATACATTACGGTTTTTCACCAAGAACTATTATGTATTCTTTATAACAATGTGAGATTCTGAAAAATATCAAATATAAGAAGGTAGGAATCTGAAAAAAATTTATTTGACATAACTTTTCAAACTCTTCATCTCATACTCTTTTTTCCATAAGTTTTGTTCTACCACTATAGGTCTTATCCTCTACCACTACTATGAGTTTTCATTCTGCAGCTTATCCCTTTTATCATTCTTCCTTGTGCAAAGCTTTCATTTTTTTTTTTCCAATTAACGTTTTTGGTTTCATTTTATTTTTTAATATAACGAGAGTTTGTTAGTTGATGTTTAAGGTCACCGGTTGGGATTACGGTATCTAATATGATGATGACCATTGTTTTGAGGACTAAAAGAGGGAGAAAAACATAGGAGAAAAGTAGGAAAAAAAAAATGATGAGGTTAAATGCTGAAATCTTTTTATCATTTATCATCTCATGTTCCTAAACTTAGCAAAATAAATGTATATTGAAATTAGGTTTATATGCCGATTTTTACTATAATCTTATTTTATATTTACATTTCAAGATTTTTTAATTTTTTATTTTTTTATTTTTGCTATCCATATTCTTATTTTCATATTTATATTATCCTTTTGCAATTAAAGGATATGTGATGAGAACTCTTGTAGCATTTATAGACAATCTACAACAAATGTAGGAGAGAATATGGTGGAATTTTTTATTAATTGATTTTCTTTTAGAATTCAAAAAATTATAAGATAATGTTCTATTATGAGAATTTGTCTTTTACCTAATATTGTGAGAGTGTTTAAGTGATTAATTTCTTTTAAATTTAGGATGTTTTTAATATTGAATTTTATAAATTTTTTATCTAATATTATTATAAATTATTATAATGTGTCTCATATAATAAATATTAATTGTAAAACTAAATAAAATACTAATTAAAAGTAACTATATATAGATAATATAGGGTTTAAACTTCTCATGTTGCATGAGAAGAAGAAGTTTCCTACACACACATGAAATGGTGGGACCCACATATATATAATGCTCATTATATATATGTGGGTCCCACCATTTCATGTGTGTGTGTGACGTGAGAATACACTTCTCCTACAACATGAGAAGTGTTAATTTCCCTAAAAATAAAGCAGTTATTAATAAAGGACCGCTATGCATGCGGCCCTTAATATATTACAAGTCAGAACCATTAAAGTATTTGTTCCAAGCATATGCAATGTCATATCCCCTTATAATTACGATATTTGTTAGAGTAATATAGGGATATATAGTAGGCAACAAAAGAAAAATCATAGTATATCGATAGATAAAGTCATTCTTGGTTAAAACAGGATTATTATACAGAGTTCATCATACAGAAATTCAAAGTACCAATATCATAATTATACGGCCCCAAAATAACTAGAACTAAAATAATATATAAATATACGATCCTATCTACTATCTAGGCTTTTCAATATCTGTCATTTTTCCCTTAAAGCTCTGCCCGTTGCCCTAACCACGTCCTTAAACTTTGGGGAAAGTCAGGGATTCAAGTGAATCCCAAAGTAAAAGTTAACCTCACACACAAAGTATTCATAGTGAATGACATTTATACATAAACATACAATTAACTATAAGCAGAAAACAATCCACACAGTAACATTACCATACTCAGGAATCAAACATTATAAATCACATGCAACATTAGTTGCAACCAATCATCACATAATACATTACCACAACACTAGGTACTCAATAGGGTAAGCTCCAATAGGCCTTACACCTAGTCATTGGAAGAAAGCAAGTGGTTTTTCCAACCAATTGGCTTATAAATGGTGCCACTGGGAAGTGACTAAGGGGTTCTTCCAGCCAAATGGCTTGCAAATGGTGTCACTGAGAAAAGTCCAAGAGGTTCTTCAGCCAACTGGCTTGCAAGTGATTCCACCGAGAAGAGACCAAGGGGTTCTTTTAGCCACACGGATCTCAGGTGATACCATTACTACCAAGAAGATACCAAGAGGTTCCTCCAGTCAATGGTTCTTGAGTATTTATGGCCCCACAGAAGCGAGACAAATACATATATAGGTCACAAGGTATGTTAGAGTTAGAGTTATTACCTATTTGCCTTATCCAAGTCAATTTCAAGAACTCTGCTTGTTTCGGGCAATTACAGGTCCCTATAAGAATTCATTATGGACAATGGTCAGTACTTATTCTAACTTGGACATTTCAAATGTCATCTAACACAATGTAACTAATATAAACCTATTAGGCCTAAAACATGATCATCAAGTTCCTTGGCTTGCTTACTTTTTGCACATTTGGACACTTTTCCAAATTTTGTACCAAAACTTTGAAAATCATACCTCCTAATACAAGTGTCAAATGAGGTTATTCCAGTGCCTATGAACTCATTATTAAGCCTAGGTTTAAGGAAAAATGGATCCAATAGTTGTTCACATGCATACCAATTCATATTTAATCAAACAGTGGCTATTGTCTAGTTTGCATTTCAGAATTTTTGTTAAAAAATTTATAACTCAATGTACACACATCTAAATTTGACCAATGATCTATCAAATTAAATTTCATTATGTCTACTTTAATATTGAAAATTTTTATTGCAATTGGACATCATTTACTATCCCAAAAATGCATCACAATCTTATTGCTCAAACAGAACCTTGAGGGCAGATTTCAGGCTTTATCACAATTGAATCCTGGAGCTTCCAAAATTCCTACTGAACCTCTATCCTACACATTTTTTCATTTTGAACACAATGGAATCATCAATTTGGAAAAAATCAGACTCCCCTGGTCTACCCTGCATCTGGCAAACCTAGCATTCATTGTGGCCAACAAAGTTTCAAAATTTTCATTTCGCAAACACCCTAATTTCGATTAACCACATTTTATTTGGTTATTGAGATCATTTATTCACTTTAAATCATTATAGACATTTGTTCAGCACCCCCTTATAAGGGTTTCAACCATCCAAAATTCAAGAAAAACAGAGAAATCACTAGTAAACTTTAGTATAGGCTTAGAATTGCTTACCTTAAATGTTGTTCGGTAAATTTTCGCGGAAACTCCTTCTTACTTACTGTTTTAGTTTTTGGGCAGACCCTCTAAACATACTAAACAAGAGAGTTTTTGTGATTAAAGAGTAGGAGGAGGAAAAGACTAGAGGTTACAAGCCCGTAATGTGAAAAATTACCTCGATTTCATGATATTTTGCTTTGTCTTCTTCTCCTTTGTATTTTTGGTGTTTTGGAGCTTGTAAAGGGTGAGCGGTGAATTGGAATGAAGAAATGAAGAGTAGTTGAAGTGTTAATAGGGTCCTTAGGTCAGTTTAGAAGGGGAAGTACCATTTTGCCCTTCAACTTCTGCGGGATTACCAATTGTGCCATTTTTTCAGTTTCTATTAATTTTCTTTTTCCCCCTTTCTCCTTGGCCGAAAGTTTGAACTATTCTTAGCAAAATTTTGGCCCATTTTATTGGCCTTTAACCCATGTTCATATGTCCATAAATTTTAAATAATTATGGAACATACGGCACAATTTTGTAAAAGTTGGAATTTCAACATTCCTTCAATTTTCTTTGTAATTTCTAGTAATGTAACTTCTTTTCCTTTCCTTTTTGGTCAAATTCAAGGCACTAAAATGGAACAAAGATGTGTTAATTCCATATGTCCCATTGGTGCTAATATATGTCTTAAAATTTTCAGTTTCGGCAAAATCGGGTATTTCAGATAATTTACCTTTTAGTTAAAATTCACCATTTTATTTTTCCAAATGTACACATATCATACATGGAATTTGTCAGAAAAATTTCTAGGATATTACATGTAGCGCATTCATATATAATAATTTAGAACCGTCATATATGGTCAATAATAACCATAATATATGTGCGAATATGTAGTAGTGCTTATGGCTTAATGGTATAGGGATCATCTTTATTATTTTGCTTAAAATATTTCAACATCATTTGCCACCTTTATGTCACCTTTTTTGCAGTACACTATATAGTCACATTCTCACAGCTAGTCTGAGATTTTTGTGGACCTTTTTTTAATCAATATGCTGTGAACAAAAGGAAACAAAAATACTCCAATGTCAAAGTTGTACACTATATATTATATATTTTTGTGGACCTTTTATTTATGTTACTAAATAAATAATGGTTATTTACCAAGAAGCTCCACTAAAAGTTGTTTGCTATTGGAACGAGTTAAGATTTGCATATAAGTCATTTACACGGTGAACAAACTTTTACCATGTGATAGATGTGACATTTATTTTTTTATTTGAAAAGTAAGATCCACAACCACCTAAATTTCAGTTTTATCCCAGTGAGTTCTGCTTTGGAATAGTATTCTATTGTGCCTCCCTTTTATAATATTTCCACTAAACTTGTTAGGATTTGTACGCAAATTCCATGCTTCGATTATCTCCTTTCACCTTTCATTGCTGTAGAATCATCGATATATGATAGTTATTATCAATTACAAATCATGGCTATAAACAATTATATATGTGGACAACATATATATATTTGGCATAAAAAAATAACGGTTCCAAACCCTAATTTATTTAGTATTATATTATAGCGGTTTTAATATAACACCCGCCAAGTATTGAGGTTTAATAAGGCTATGATGTGCATGACGTAGGCATAATAAAAAAGGCTCATATAAACAACCGTTATATAATCAATAACTCTGACATAATATATAACAGTTTCATGTAAACAACTATTATTTATTTAGTAACATACATAATAGTTTTTATGTAAGAATTGTGACTTTTAATAATAATATATAATAGTCCCACGTAAACAACCATTATTTATTTAGTAACATAAATAAAAGTTTGAGAGTAAGAACCCTAAACTTTATAATACATGACGGTTTTTATAAAATAATAGTGATGTATAGTTGTTAAACTCTTCAAGTGAAAGTTTTTGGGCTAGTTGAACTCATATGTATATAAAAGAAAAATACCTTCTATAATGAGTTTCCATGCAATTTGGGATGGATCAAGATATTCTAGGCTTTGTGGGAAGAATCGATGACAACTGTTGACTTTTATGTGTGTGTGTGTGTGAGATAATGTAACTATTGACCTATAATTTTGTCTCTTCACAAAAATTAAGCCTGAAAAACAAAGATTGAGGGGAAAAAGAAAGGAACCTTCACAAAGCAAAGGGTTGGCATCTTCCTATAACAGGAAAGAAGTATTTGATCAAAGCAATAATGGGTTTTTCCCAAAAAAAAACTTCACAAAAGCAAATTAATGTCACCTTAAATGCTTTATCGCGTCGTGACTTCACAAAAGCAGCGTAATTGGCTGGGTTGAACACTGTCAGTAATAGGAGAGGAATCTTCGATCAGAGCAATAGGAAATTTCCATAAAAAGGGTCATGACTAATGTTAAAACCATGGTTATCAAACATGGATAGGACCTGGTTCGGGTCAACCCTAGAAACCGGTGACCTAACCATGAAACTAGCCCTGGCAAGTTCATAAACCGCTACTGTAGCAACCTAGGGTGACCCAGTCTCAACCCACTCGAGTTGTTGGGTTGACCCGATTGCTTTTAAAAAAATTAAAATATTTTTTATGGAGGTATGAATTATAGATAGCAATTTCAATAAAACAGTTAAAGTCAATAAAGTTGCCCTACAATTTAAGTAACTTCCAAAATTAATGATATTTTTGTATTAATAAATATTAGTTTAGTGATAAAAGAATTGTAGATAGGAATATTTTTTTAATCATTTATCTATTTTGATAATTTGTTAAGAAGAATATTTAGTGATTATTGATTATATTGTCATCGAATGGTGGATTGATACAATGATGTCAATATGTCAAAGAAATTATAAAGAATGCTAGATAAGCACTACTATATGATTATTTTGTTAGTGATTCAAGGTATTGAATTGATTTTGGATGATATAATATTATGACGATGGTTAAAATTATTTTTTAATTTTTTATTCCTCACCGGTTTGGCCCCCGATTGACTCCGATTTGACTCACTGACCCTTGACCCAGTATCTCAACTAGTTCAATTGCTACTCCAGACTTAATAGCCTTGGTTAAAACCTAGCTACACAACATGAAGTGAATACATAATCGATAGTGTGAAATGTATGAGGGAAATGATACCTACAAATAAGGAGAATAGATCACAAAAGGAATGTGACCTAGTTATGGATCACAAACGAAAATGTGAGTTAGGGTAAGCGAAAACAACTTGCACGACAATCGCTGAGACAAGTGTTAAGTCTATCACTAGACACAAATTCGCCGAGAAGTCGGATGAAGGCTCTTGATGGTAGGGTTCAACCGAAAACGACTCTCAACGGTCGGAAAAGACAACAAGAGTAGTAGCGTTAGGGTGTTGGTAGGTTTCATTTGACTAGACTAAATGTCAAGTGTATTCTATTTCAGATGTTTAAATAAAAGAGGAATAAAAGATTTTTTTAGGTTATCGTATCTAAAACTTTATATAATAGTTCGTTTGTAAGAACCGCGAGGTATGTATTTTTTTTAAAGCTTATAGTTAACGATTTTATCATAAGAACTGTTATTAATTTGATTACATTTATCATAGTTCTTTGTTAATAACTGTGAGGTATGTTAGTTTTTATTTTTATTTTTATAAAAGAAACTTTTTTGGGCTCCTAGTACTCAGTTAATTACATTTTTATATTTTATAAAAATAAAACAAACAAAAAAATCACCCTTTGGTGGCTAGTTTCCTGATAGATGATATGAGGTTTTATCCTAATTTTGGAACTTTTGTATTCTTCAATTTGAATGAATCAAAATCTTTGAAAATTCATAGCATATCTCACATCATTATGCTACTCGTCACAAGAGGAGTTGCCTGAATCATTTTAGAGTATGTCAGGATCATGGTGGTCAATCTTATTAATAATGAGATTGGCCTTCCTATTCATACTTGAAAAATATTTGGCCAGCCTTCTTTCGGAATGATTAATACATTATGCATAACGTATGATTGCCTCCACTTAAGAGAGCAAAGGATGTGGAGGCATAGGTGGAGGAGGAGGTGGAGGTTGCGGAGGAGGAGGATGACACTAGCAATTTTCTAGTAAGTCTACAACTGAGAGAACAGAGGATGACAATGACGAAATAATATGAAAAACATAAGGAAATAGGGAGTTTGAGTAGATTGGAAGTGATAGGTTGGAACCATTATTGCACAAGTTGGAAGTTGAAGAGAAGCAATCGCGCACAGTGGTGGGTAATGATGAGTACTTGGTTCTCATTCTTGATCATCAAAGAATGAAGAATCATGTACATAGTATTATTATCATCATAAGGAAATGTTTTTTTTTCCTTTCTAAATTTTAGAATCATGTACATAGTCATATTAGCGATGTTTCTTAGAAGTTACTCATGTGGTCTTTAACATACATATTTATCTTATTTGATTAGATTAAAGAAGTTACTTAATATGACATAAATTTTCTAAAATACCATAACCTTTATGACATATATTTTCTAAAATGCTATAACCATTTTTCTTAATTTCCACATTCCTTCTCCTCCTCAATCATTTGTGTTGTGATTTGGGCTCCCTTACTATATGGAGAAAGTTCCAAATTTTATATATTTCCTATTTTATGAAAAAATTGAAAATAGTAAAGAAGAAAAGTAGTGAGAGAATGAAAAAAAGAAAAGTTTCCTAATTGCTCTTTGTGAGAAAAATTATGCTCCCATAGTTTCCTATTTTGAAGCTAATGTGTATCTCACTTATTTAAGTGGAGAAGAGGTTTATTACGTTTTTTGCCAAAGGTGGCAAAGGCCAGTGAGGCCAAAGTGCTCAGAGTGCCTAAAGGGGGCTGGAGAGTCCAAGGCCAAAGACGCTAGAGAGGCCGGTGAGGGCGAAGAGGTGAGAGAGGTCGGATTACTTGTTAGGAAGAAGGACACAAAAGATGTTAAACCTTTCTATCACTTGCAAGAGTTTATGAGGAAGCAAATAAACAAATATATGACAAAAATTAAATAGTACAAGAGACGTCAAGAATATTAATGTGGAAAGCCCCTCAATTCAAGGGTAAAAACCATAAGTTGTCCAGACTAAAGAAGATCAAATCCACTATGATTAAAATAGGGTATAAGAGAATCTCAACTATATGCACAAACATGTGTAATCATCTAGCCAAACAATAAAAGCTACAAGCTTACAATAAAGATAAAGAAGCTAAAAACACTATAAAAATGCCCCTCATCACAAAAACTACTTTTCTCTTACGAGGCCTTCAAATGACGATCCCACCGTTGAAAAGATGAACCACACGCATTAAACCACCTGACCAAATTTTAGCTGGATACAATGGTTAAAGAGTGTGAAACACCAATTTAACAAGACTACATTGTGAACTTGTGGTTTTTTGTTTTCTCTTTGTTTTCCCCTTAAATGGGTGTCTAAATTAGACCTCTCTTGAGGGAACATCAATAGAATTAAATTAGGAAAATATTGACAAATATGAAAACTGTATCTTATAATGTGCATGTTTGGTACGCTAATTGGGTGCTTCCAATCGGACTTATGTACTTGCGCACCGGACTTATTGGAATTTATGTTTGGTTGAGAAGTTTTTCCAATCGGACTTATGGACCAAAAGTTGCTTATTTGAAAAGTTAGATTTGGGAAGCTTTTGAATTAAGCCAAAGTTACTTTTGAGCTCTTTTTCAAGATCATAAAATAATTTTTCAATATCATGAGGTAATTTTTTTAGTATCGTTTAGTATCCTAAAGTATATTTTTAGTATCATTTAGTACCCTAAAAAATATTTTAGAGTACTAACCCTAAAAAATATGTTAGGGGTACTAACTAGTACTAAAAATAATTTTTTTCAAGATGGTAAAGTAATTTTTCAAGATCATCAGGTATTTTGTAATACCTTTCAGTATCCTGAAGTATATTTTTAGCATTATTCAGTACAATAAAAATATTTTAGGGTATTGATTGATACTAAAAATAATATTTTCAAGATTCTAGAATATTTTTTTCAAGATCATGAGGTATTTTTTTAGTATTATTTAGTATCTTGAAGTATATTTTTAATACCATTTAGTACCCTAAAAATATTTTAGGGTAATGACTAGTACTAAAAATATTTTTTTCAAGATTCTAAAATAATTTTTTAAGATCATGAAGTATTTTTTTAGTATCGTTCAGTATCATGAAATATATTTTTAGTATCGGTTCAAGTATACTAAAAAATATTTAAGATTGACTATAAGTGTAAATCTTTTTTGCTCAAATACTATAAGTGTAAATCACAAAAGCTACTTATGCTACCGCCAATAAATCACATTTCATAATTTGACTTTTACCCAATCTAACATTTTCATAAGTCATTTTTCCCACTTTGGTATCCCAAAAAAGCCTGAAGTTGACAATATGTAAAAATAAATAATTTTTTCTTAAAAATGAAAATATTGTTTTTATATATAAAAAATAAAAGTAATAATTTCTTTGGTGATGAAAAATAAAAGATCAACAGTACGTGTTGATCCTACTAGTTGCTCGTTTTAGAAAAAAAAAAAAACTATTGACAAAATTAAAATCAATATAAAAGAATTCTTACTGATCTACCCCTAGTTGATAAAAAATGATGCTAAGAAAATTATTTTCATTTAGATTTTAACAGTGTTTAAATCTAGTTAAATAGCACCTAATATCATACGATTGTATTTAAACAAATCAAATTTTATTAAAATAGTAAAATAATTCAAATACCGATTATCATTAAAAAAATACCATTTGATCTCGTATTTATAATAAAAACAAACATAAGAAATGAAAAGGGAATCAACTTTCATAGATTCCAATTAATTTTATTAATTAGTTTACGTAAGTAGGTTAATTAGCTCTGCAACATGCAGTGAGACAAAGGACAACTACTGATTCTATATACGTCTTTTAAAAATGAGGTAATTAATTGTATTAATTAATTTATGCAGGCAGGTTAGTTAGCTCTGGCTGATCTGCAGCATGCAGGAAGGTGCATCCCCTCTGTCTTACCTCATTACATAAATATTCCTCTATTTTGAAAACCTGTAGAAGTGTCCCTTGAAATTATAATGAATGTGACAAAAACTTCCCACCACTATGATAATTTTTCACCCACGAAAAACACTTCTAAAATTTTGTATCAGCTTCTATAATACTCCATCTGGTCTTAATTATAAGATTAAGTTGACTTTTTTGGAGAGATTAAGGAAGTTTATTAAATCATTTTAGAGTGCTTTTATTTTTATTTTTTTGCTCCAAACTAATTAGTTTAACTAATTAACTAATTATAATATAAGTATACACAACATATGATATGATTAAATAACTTATTTAGCTTCCTTAATCTTTTCAAAAAAGTCAACCCGGTCTCATAATTAGAAGGAGGTAGTATAAATTATTCTCTCGTAGTCCTTAATATAAGACATATTTACCTAATTTGATTAGATTAAGAAAATTAGTTAATCGACATGTATTTTATAAAATATCCTAGTTATCTTCTTTAATTCCCTTATTCCTTTTCTTCATTGTTTATTGTTGATAGAGCATCAACATGGGTATATTAGGAAATAATGACAAATATGGAAACTATATATTATATTTAAGACTAATATCAACTCCTCAAACATATCTTATATTGATACTTATTATTTTGCTATTGTTAATTGTTAAAATTAAGATTTGTAAATTTTCATAGTGACACTAGCTTTTTTGTAATTGTTAGTGGTTAATATACACATGTATAATTGTAAATTCATCATCAATAAGTTTGACCATACAATTAACTTGACCAAAGTTTTGTTCTTTTTTACCTGCATAATTTTTATGAATTTTAGAGAAGCTTATTAGAAACTACTATAATATTTTTAAGAAACTTAAAATCGCAACTAAATTCTATATCACATTTACTATTAACATTTTTTAATTTCTACAAGGTTAAAAATATAAATAATTCTGACACTAAGTTTCTTAGCCCTAGTAGTAGAAATTTCTTACTATAATCTAATACTATGTGTCAAAATTTGGTCGATATCAATAAAGAATAACAATTTTGAAATCGTTTAATATAAAGTTTCAATAATCTTGGTGATGTGTGGTGTAACATCTCAGCCAATTTCAAAATTCTCTTTCTAATCATGTTTTTAGCACTTAGTCAAATCTAAGGATTCAAAATAAAAGGCTCTTCGATAAGAGAATGATCCCGAGTTGTTACACTATATTGCATTCTAATTCGTGGTAAATAATGATTTGACATTAAGGCGATTAAGATTGTGTCAAATCAATAGCGTCGTTGTCGCATATCAACCCACATCGACCTGAACCTAACTCTAATGCAATTTGTAATATCACAACCCCTTGCTCTCAATATTAGTCGCTTTGGGCCTCATTACTCATCACGGCTTTAAAATGCATTAAGGAGATGTATTTAGATCCTTATAAGACGTCTTTTTTTCCCCTCCAGAGCTGATGTCAAACATAACATGTGGAGACCAACTTAAATTTGGATTCAGCTTCCTCCCTTGCTGCTTCTATCCTGGGCCTCTTCCTTACCCAAAATAACACTATTTTAGGTGTAAATTTTGAGGGTGGTCCACTTTCTTTCTCTTTTTTTTTTTTTTGCAAAATAGCATTCAAGCCCCTGAAATATATTTTTTTCCAGGAGCACCCAATTTCTAAAATAATTGTTTGTGCACTATGCACCATAAAATAATTTTCAGCTGCATCCTAAAATATTTTTTTTTAATAACATTTCACATCCACCACTCAGTATCTTAAATATAGAGTGCTCATTGCTACTAGAAAAACATTTTAAAGGATTCTCATAGCAACTAGAAAAATATTTAGGGTGTTAAATGCGATAAAAATATAATTAAGATACAGAGTGTCAGTGAAAAAATAGTTCAAGGTGCATTTTGCCAGATATTAGGTGCTCTTAAAAAATTATTTTATACTACATAGTGCTTAAAAAATATTTTAAAATATTGGGTGCTATTAACAACAATACTTCAAAGGCTTGAGTGTTATTTTACAAATAAAAAATAGAAAAGTGGAACACCCTCCCAATTTACACTCAACGGCATAATTTTGCGTAAGGGAGAGGGAAGGATGGGAGCCACATACAAGGAGGGAAGCTGAATCCCTCAAGTTTGTGGGGGCTTTGTAATAGTGTACTTAGGGTAATTAGTGGTTAAGTATTCAATTCTCTAACTCTCATGTATGAAGCACGTTTAGTTAGGCTTGTATATTTTTTCACCTAGCTTCTATATCTTATGAATATTAATCTCCGCAGTTTGAGGATTTGAGGATTCTGATCAATTACTATATTTTTAATGACTTTATTTGGAGAGATTAAGGAAGCTAAATAAGTTACTTAATCATTTCATATGTTAAATATTCTTAAATTATATATTAGTTTATTAGTTAAACTAATAAGTTTATCAAAGTAATTTAATTAGCTTCCTTAATCTCTTAGCTCTTATAATTAGGACCGGAGGGAGTACTATATTTTTAAATTACACTATAAAAATATTCCTATAATTAAGTTCTTATAATTAGGATCGGAGGTAGTATATTTAAAGTCATTCTTTGGTTAAATGGAAAAAATTATGTTAAAATGATTATATCCATTCGATCGAGTTTTTTTTAATGATATTTGTTATTTTACTATTGTTTATAGTTAAAATGCATATATATACTTATAAATTCACCTATAAACACATTTATAAATTTTTGTATCAACTCTTATAATATAGATTATGATTTGTAAATTTGATATGAATACTTGTTATTTTGTTATTTTTATTTAGTAGAATGGATGTGTCCACTTATAAAATCACATGCAAACTTGATCCAATGGATATAAACAACTTAACTTGAATTTTTGTCCTTTTTAAATTTATAATTAAAAATATTATTACCTTAAGTTATATATTAAAATCTTTAACAGGTAAGACTGTTCCCCCTTCCCTGTTTAACAAGTAGAGAATCTATATTCACATGTTATTTCCCTGAAAAAAATAAAGATTCTTCCTTAAAGTACTTTCCCTCCTTTTGAATAATCATAAAAGTACAAAAAAAAACTCATCACAAGGAAACAGTATTACAAGCAGACAAGATAAACCCTCTTGTTGAAATAATTCAATCATTATTAATTTCAGTTGTCGTCACATTAACAACAGCTCTAAATAATTATCCCTCGTATATTAGCGGGCGAAAAAAAACACGGGTAGTATAACAAAATGGATTTAGAAAAAATAACATAAAAATCACAAAAATCTCAAAATATCTACTAAATTAGTAAAAATGACAAACAAATATTTGGTAAAATATGAGATTTTGAAGTTAGATATTGGTAACTTGAGTATATGAATTAACAACTTGGGTATAAAAATTGATAAGAGCTTCCTAAATTTTGTATATACTCAAGTTGTTAATTGTTATTCTTAAGTTGTCATTATCTATATTTAAGTTATCAACACCTAAACTTTAAAATCCCAAAATTATATCAAATTACTTATTTATCATTTTACTAATTTTTTAGACATTTTAGAGTTTTTTTTTTTTTTAAAAAAAAATAATTCAAATAACATTTTTTGTCATTCTGCCCAGCATTATATTCTCTCAAAATTACTTCATGTTATCGCCCAATCCAAAGAAGAATATGTTATTGAGTTTTGAGTTACAATAAATCCCCATATCATATCTATATATGTGTGTGTATTTGAATCTCAAATTTTAGTCAGAAGTATAAATGAAAAAAATTAATTAATAAACTAGACAAGTTAGAAGAGTGTATTATATTTGGCAAAAGTATGTTTGTGATCCTATATAATTTTATACAATATTTTAGCTTGATGCTTAACTTTATAAAATATATTTTTATTTCTGTAACCTTAATTAACATTTGTAGTTTTGAAAGGAAAACAATTAATAATAATAATAACAACAACAACAACAACATTAGTAGTTTTGAATGAGGATTTAATAACTTTTTTTTTTTCAATATTTAAAATTTGATACCAGCAATTTTTTGAGTTAATAAAACATTTTATTAAGTTAAGGGACGATATTAAAACATTGTTTTTGTTTTTCTTAATGCCAGAACCAAAATGAAACATTGTACTGTTTAAGTGCTAACTACCTAATGCTAAATTTTCCATTATTAGTAGTTAATACTTAATACTAGTATGAAATAGATGTGGGAGTTGCTCAGAGAAAATGAAGGAACGAGGAAGGAAAGGTTTAGAGACAGGACAAAGCTGGCGTTTTGTAGGTTATAGACATTGTGATGCGGTGGAGTTTTGTCTGTAACTGAGACGTGTTTGTTGGTCCAAAATCGCCTCGTCACGGACTGCATTTCCATCTCCATATCTCTCCCATTCTTTAATCTCTCCCAACTTTTGTTAATATTCCTCTCTCTCAACCCACATGAAAATATATCTTTTTCACTGTCTTATACACACTCTGCTAAATTTTTCATCAAAGTTTTTCTCTCACCATGCTTTCCCTGAAAACCCCCATTTTGTTAAAAACCAGAGAAGATAGTCACAGTTTCTGAAAGAGGAGGAAGAAGAAGAAGAGGATGGTCAGATTTCAGTTTCTGCGTTCACATCAGTTGTGTCTGCTAGTTTCAGTTTCTTGTGTGCTTATTGGTTGTTTGGGAGATAATGAGGTAGCTGCACAATTGAACGATGATGTTCTTGGTCTGATAGTGTTTAAATCCGACCTTTATGACCCTTCTGCTCATCTTGCTTCATGGAATGAGGATGATGGGAGTGCTTGCTCATGGCGTTTCGTGCGGTGTAATCCAGCGACTGGGAAAGTTTCCGAGGTCTCACTTGATGGATTAGGCTTATCTGGGAAAATAGGAAGAGGTCTTGAGAAGTTGCAGCATCTTAAGGTATTGTCACTGTCTCATAACAACATAACTGGAAGTATTAGTCCTTCACTTTCTCTTTCAAACACTCTTCAAAGCCTAAACCTTAGTCACAATAGCTTATCTGGTTCCATTCCCAGTTCTTTTGTGAATATGGATTCAATGAAGTCTCTTGATCTATCAGAGAATTCATTCTCAGGACAAGTCCCAGAAAGCTTGTTTCAGAACTGTTCTTCCCTTCATCATCTTTCTCTGGCTAGGAACCTGTTTGAAGGATCAATTCCCAGCACAATCTCTAGATGTTCCTTATTGAACAGCCTTGATCTTTCAAAAAACCGGTTCGGTGGTAGTGTGGATTTCAGTGGAATTTGGTCTTTGACTAGGCTTAGGACTTTGGATTTGTCAAATAATGCCTTATCTGGAAATTTGCCTCTTGGGGTATCAGCCATACATAACTTGAAAGAGATTCTGCTACAAGGTAATCACTTTTCAGGACCATTACCTTCTGATATTGGACTGTGCTTGCATTTGAATAAGTTGGATTTTAGTAATAATATGTTCAGTGAAGCACTTCCGGAGTCACTTGGGAGACTTAACTTTTTGAACTCCTTCAAGGCATCAAATAACTTTCTAACCAATGAAATCCCTGAGTGGATTGGTAAAATGGGAAGTCTGGAATACCTTGATCTCTCAGGCAATCAGTTAACTGGGACAATCCCGGATTCGATCAGTGATTTGAGATCGCTGAGTTATCTTGGTCTCTCGGATAACAAGCTTGTGGGAAACATTCCATCATCATTGGTTTCATGTACTAAGTTATCATCCATTCATCTCAGAGGTAATGGTTTCAATGGTAGCATACCAGAGGGACTGTTTGGCATAGAATCATTAGAGGTAGTAGACCTGTCTCGTAATGGGCTAAAGGGCGAAATCCCTGCAGAAATTATTCATGCTTTTAAACTGAAATATTTGAATCTATCTTGGAATGATTTTAACTCCCAAATGCCCCCAGAGTTGGGTATGCTTCAGAATCTGACAGTTTTAGATCTTCTGAGCAATTCACTATATGGCTCTATTCCAGAGGATTTATGTGATTCAGGCAATTTAGCTATTCTTCAACTGGATGGAAACTCATTAAATGGTGCTATCCCAGATGAGATTGGAAATTGCACTTCTCTTGACTTGCTGTAAGTTTCCCATTTCTCAAGTTCTAATATTGTTTTTGTTTTCTGCATATGTTTCTGAATAGTGAACTAACAAGTTTGTTCTTTAAACATAACATGAAGAAACTTAATGTGTAGTTAAATCTATCCCAACACTGTGATGCATAAATTGGTTTAGTGCGCAAATATTGTGTATTCAAACTAATTTCCACTTTTTGTTTCTTAAAAACTTGTGCAGGAGCTTGTGTCACAATAACTTGAGTGGTTCAATTCCGAAGTCCGTGTCAAAACTTAAAGAGCTCAAAGTTCTGAAATTGGAATTCAATGAACTGAGTGGAGAGATACCACAGGAGCTTGGGATGCTGCAGAATCTTCTTGCTGTGAATATATCATACAACAGACTCACAGGCAGGCTTCCTAGTGGTAGCATATTTCAAAACTTAGACAAAAGTTCCCTAGAAGGAAACTTTGGTCTTTGTTCACCCTTACTGAAAGGGCCATGTAAGATGGATGTGCCCAAGCCACTGGTTCTCGACCCGAATGCCTATAACAACCAAATGGGCAGGCCGAGAAATGAATCGTCCATGGGTACCTCAGGCATCACCCGTCGCCACCGGTTCCTGAGTGTTTCTGTTATTATCGCAATTTCTGCTGCTTTCTTGATCTTATTGGGTGTCATTGCTATTAGCCTTTTGAATGCTTCAGTGAGGAGAAGGCTGGCATTTATTGATAATGCTTTGGAAAGCATGTGTTCATCATCTTCAAGATCAGGAAGTCCACCCACAGGAAAGCTCATTCTGTTTGATTCAGGCCGGTCCTCCCTTGATTCAATCAGCAACCCGGAAAACTTGCTGAACAAGGCATCTGAGATAGGAGACGGAGTGTTTGGAACAGTTCACAAGGTTCCTTTGGGATCACAAGGTAGAATGGTGGCAATCAAGAGGCTTGTGACTTCAAACATAGTCCAATACCCTGAAGACTTTGATAGAGAAGTAAGAATCTTAGGAAAAGCAAGGCACCCTAATCTAATAGCACTGAAAGGATACTATTGGACTCCTCAACTGCAACTTTTGATCGCGGAATATGCACCAAACGGTAGCTTGCAATCCAAGCTACATGACCGGCTTCCCTCATCTCCACCTCTTTCATGGGCCGATAGGTTCAAAATTTTGCTAGGAACAGCAAAAGGCCTAGCTCACTTACACCATTCATTCCGCCCGCCCATCATTCACTACAACTTGAAGCCAAGCAACATTCTACTGGACGAGAACAACAATCCAAAGATCTCAGATTTTGGATTGGCCCGGCTTCTGACAAAGTTAGAAAGGCATGTGATGAGCAACAGGTTTCAGAGCGCACTAGGGTACGTAGCGCCGGAATTGGCATGCCAGAGCTTGAGGGTGAATGAGAAGTGTGATATCTATGGCTTCGGGGTGATGATTCTCGAGGTTGTGACAGGAAGGAGGCCGGTGGAATACGGAGAAGACAATGTTGTGATACTGAAAGACCATGTGAGGGTGATGCTTGAGCAAGGAAATGTGTTGGAATGTGTGGATCCAAGCATGAGTGAGTATCCTGAAGATGAGGTTCTCCCAGTTCTGAAGCTTGCATTGGTATGCACCTCACAGATACCTTCAAGCAGGCCTTCCATGGCAGAAGTAGTTCAAATTCTGCAGGTTATCAAAACTCCTGTTCCTCACAGAATGGAAATGTTTTAGTAAAGAATCTGAATTCTCTGAAGTAAACTTATCCAGACAAGACTTTGATGGGACCCATGCATATTGAGAGAACCTTTACTTTTAGCTTGCAAAACACCTTTTAGTACTGTACAAGACTTAGATTCTTCTTCTTCGTGTGTGAGGTATCCTGTAACTTTGCTTCCTCAAGTACAGAATAATCGTTATTATTGTTCAGACTGGTTTCTTTTGGCTTTCTTTCTGTTTTGCTTTTGTCGATTTCTTCACCTTTTGGCTTGTGGATCTTTTTTTTTTTTTTAAAACCTTTGGCTGTATCAGGTTATTGTCTTATTGGTTATATGTAATTGAATTTTAATTTACTTTCTTTAGTGTGTGCAATTTAGAGCCAGTTAACAGTTGTTAAGAATTTAACTTAGCTATTGTAATCCCAAAAAATAAAGATTTTTTAAATTTGTCTACCTTTTTTGTGTGCCATACTTTACATTTGCTTACTTATTTACTGCATAACTGCATTAATGTTGTTTTTATATGGGTATGCGTATTTTGCTGCTGTTAAAGTAGGAGCACCAGATCTTGCTAATTTGAATAGTCCATGGCTTTATCTCTATTTTTATAATTAATCATTATTTATTTAATAGTTTTCAATTAAGATAATTTTTCTTGGTACTGAGTTAATTAGTCTGTACTGTTAGTGAAAATCTACTCCTCATAGAAACAAATAAAATAAAATAAAATAATTATATTGCAAAATATGGATTATTGAGATGAAATGTTGATGCAATGTTTGGAGGAGTGGTTTGAAAAATTGCTGATAGGAGAGGCAGTGTTTGATGAATATCAGATAGTATATGTGGCTTCGGGGTTGGACACTTGGACTATTTATTGATATGGAAAGAGAGGAATGCTATGATTTTTGTTGAAAGTCAATCATTCTAGTTTGTATCTCTCTTGGGTATACTACTACCTCTACTTTCTAGCATATGAGCTACTTTTCAGTTGAATTTGATTTTAAATATAATACTTCAATTCACTTTATTTAATAATATAAGAGTTAGTTGATTAAGAAGGTATTTTAGAAAAACTAACATATATTTTCTTTTTACAAATAAATAATTTCTTTAATATATCTAAATCAGTTAAATAGATATTATATTAATAATGGAGATAGTAATAGTTTATTTTTGTAATACTTTTTTTTTTGGGTAAGATGTATTTATGTTTTGGTGTGGTTTTTGAGAGTTTTTTTGGTTGTAATAATAGCTTTTTTCTTGTGTGTTTTGATTTGGCCTGTTGTTGTAATGTAATATGCACCATGAACGGATCTTATATTAAAGATAGGAAGTATTATCATTTATATATATTAAAAAAAAAAAAAAACACCATTTGATAATTTCGTTTAATGTCCTTTTTTGTTGGGTGTCTCCCTTTATATCTCATCGTACAATTAAGGATATTTGCCCAATTCTTCTCACTAACCCTCACGGTTTTCTTTGTACACGTTCAAGATATCTTATAATAATTATCTACAATTTTTTGTATGGACCACCAAGTGGTCGGCGTCCAAATTGAATTCCAAGATAGCTCTTCCCACGCGCCCCCGGGGGATGAAAGAAAAATACTGTCAAGTCTGTAAATGATAAATTAGGGTGTTAAATTTCAATAATTTTAAATTAACTTATTTAAAATTTTGGAATTTGGATAAATATGGGAAATTACCTAACTATCCATAGATTTTTTGTTTTTGTTTTTTTGTTTTAAAATTCCTCACACTGCCTGCAATTTGTTATCGGACCTCTGGTGACCATGCCGATGATGGGCCACTGAAGCTTTGGCAGTCTTATATATTTTTTTGAATTTTCAAGTAAAAGTAGTCGTGAGTATAGATAATTGAGTTGTTAATGTATATACTAAAGTTGTAAATAAAGTTGATCGGGAGCTCGACAATATCTTATTTTATTGAATTTCTTACGCAAAAATTGTCAATATGGTAAGTTGTTAATGATTATACTAAAGTTGTAAATAGAGTCGACCAAAGATCCGATGGTCTTATTTTTTTTTATTTTTTTGAATTTATTAAACAAAAGTTGTTAATATGCATACTATAATCGTAAAAAATATATGAGACAACCAAAGCTCCCATCAACCCTATTTACTACTTTAGTATAGATATTAACAACTTAACTATGTATATTGACAACTTTTACTTGAAATTCAAAAACTTAAAATAATAATAATAATACACCTTATTTGAGACTTGGGTTTGGAGCTCTAGCTTTATTAACCTTATGCTTTTTTTGGGAGCAAAAATACACATGTGGTTACATTTTAGGAGCAAAAATCACACTACCGTTAAAATTTTGTTGTAAATACAGCACTTCTTGTTGTAAATCTAGCATATTATAAATATAGCTTTTTTTGTTGTAAATGGCTACATTTTAAATTTTGTTGTAAATATAGCACTTCATGTTGTAAATATAGCCTTTTTCTGTTGTAAATGACCTTTCTATGTTCAAAATCTAGGTGTTTAGATGTTGTTGTAAATATGGCATTTTCTATTGTAAATATGGCCAGATTTTAAATTTTGTTATAAATACAATACTTCCCGTTGTAAATATTTGCTGTTTTATGACTTTAATATACATATTAACAACTTAACTATTCATATTGACGACTTTTGCTTGATTTTTTTTTTTTTTTTTTAAAAGAGATTGCCAAAGCTCCAATTGATGCTATTTATGACTTTAGTATATATATTAACAACTCAAGTATCCATATTGACGACTTTTGCTTGAGAAATTCAAAAAAAAAAATACGAGACCGCCAGAGCTCTGGTAATTGGTTGCCGACGTCGGAGCTCTAGTAGTCGGCTACTAGTGAGTTTTTAAAAAACACAAAGCGTAGTTATGTAATTTCTCATATTTGTCCAAAATTCAAAATCAATCAATTTGAAATTATTGAAATTCAATGCCCTTATTTGTCTTTGATATATTTTGTAGTTTTTCTATCATTTCTAAAAAAAAAAAAAAAACGATAGCACTTATAGCGTAAGTTTAGGTCTCTTTTTATTTCTTGAAAAGTGATTTTTAAAACCCAAAAGTCAGTTTGAGCCGTTATTATATATGTTTGGAATAACTTTTGGATCAAATATCAAGTTGATTTTTAAACAAGTTTTTATGGATTGTGGCTTTTCTTTAGATTTAAACCCTCAAAAATGATTTTTTTTTTAAAATACATTATTTAAAATTTTTTTTATCAAATAAATTTTCTATAAAAGCCTCTCCAGACATAAATCATATTATATTAATAGATTTGTCCTCTAATTTCAGTTTGTAAAAGTCAATTGGGATAAAAATCACTTTTACATGCATTAATCTAAATAAGCAATAATTTTCTTTGGGTACAATATATGCAATAAATTGTCAATCAAGTCCTAAGTGGCGTACAAGCCCAAGTTCATGATACAATGCATTGAATTGGAAGCCTAATTTAATGAGGAAGCATGGGCAAATGGACTTGCACAGAAGAAGCCCAATTTGATGTAAAAGATGTGTTCTATTCATTTAAAGTCCATTTTCACTACTACATATTTGTTATAAGGCACCATACTTAGTGGTTTTAATGAAATCATTAAATTTGCAGAGGTGGAGTTTTGGGAATCACATATTACGGTTTTTAAAACAATTGTTAAGTTTATGAAAACATATTTAATGGTTTTATAGTCCAACCATTATATATTAGTTTGTTTTTTTAAAGGAAAAGACACTATATTTTATTTAACGGTTGTTTGTAAAAAAACCATCAAATATAGGTGATGCATTTTTTATGATTGTTTAAAAAAAACCGTCATATACAATATATCTAATGGTTGTTTAATAACAACCGTTAAGTATACTCTTTTAAAAACATCACCCAAACCTATTTTCATTTGACATTTGAAACATACAAAGTTAGAAAAAGCTCACTTCTATACCTTAGACGACTCCATTTCGACTCCTTCACCACCATCCTCCGTTGTTCCCTTGGTGCTTTTGCTCCCTTCTTGTTCTTTACTGTTTGTGGGTCATGGGTTCGTGGGTCTCTGGGTGCTCCTACAAGTGGTGTCTGGGTTGGTTGCTTCTTCTAAGGTTCATGGGTTTGGTGTTTGAGCTCTTCTTTTCTTACTAAAGATAAGTTGATTGAGTTTCTCCTACTATAGTGGGTTTTGAGTTCTTTTTTGGATATTGATTTGGGAAAAGAGTATGTAAAGATTCTTTTTTGATAATTTTGTATGTGTATAGGTTTTGCCACTGATTTTAAGTGTTTCTTGTTAGTAGAGTTGTTATTTGTTAGTATTGACTTAGGTAAAGATTATATAAAGATTATTTTTTGAGTGATTTTAAGTGTTTGTTGATACGGAAGTTGTTATTTGTTAGTATTGATTTGGGTAAAAAGTATGTAAAGATTGTTTTTTGAGCAATTTTAAGTGCTTGTTGTTATTAAAATTGTTATTTGTTACTATTGATTTGGGTAAAGAGAATGTAAAGATTGTTTTTTGAGTGATATTAAGTGTTTGTTGTTACTAAAGTTGTTATTTGTTAGTATTGATTTGGGTAAAGAGCATGCAGAGATTTTTTTTGTGTGTGTATGCTCTAGATGGAGATTCCAAATAAAGAATAGATGTTTGTCAATCTTCTATGAAGGAGTATTGGGATGGGGTCGAGGATTTCATAAGGTTTGCAATTTGTAATAACGCTAACGATCACGGTTTCATTATTTGTCCTTGCGTCACATGTGGCGTTTTGAAGCGTGTTGATCTAGGCAATGTGAGTCGCACTTAGTGATATATGGAATTGATCAAACTTATACCTCTTAAACAAAACATAGGGAGAAGGATGTGGGTAGCAATGCTAGTCGGCTGAATTTGGAAAGGTGTGAATCACCAAAGGTATGTAAAGATTGTTTTTGAGCAATTTTAAGTGCTTGTTGTTATTAAAATTGTTGTTTGTTAGTATTGATTTCGGTAAAGAGAATGTAAAGATTGTTTTTTGAGTGATATTAAGTGTTTGTTGTTACTAAAGTTGTTATTTGTCAGTATTGATTTGGGTAAAGAGCACGTAGAGATTGTTTTTTTGTGTATGCTCTAGATGAAGATTCCAAATAAAGAATAGATGTTTGTCAATCTTCTATGAAGGAGTATTGGGATGGTGTTGAGGATTTCATAAGATTTGCAATTTGTAATAACGCTAACGATCACGGTTTCATTATTTGTCCTTGCGTCACATGTGGCGTTTTGAAGCGTGTTGATCTAGGCAATGTGAGTCGCACTTAGTGATATATGGAATTGATCAAACTTATAGCTCTTAAACAAAACATAGGGAGAAGGATGTGGGTAGCAATGCTAGTCGGCTGAATTTGGAAAGGTGTGAATCACCTAACCATTGAACTTGTTTGTTAATCACACACTTTGATTATGATAATAGTCACTGTTATTCTGCCACTTGTTAGTCCTTCATTCTTTTTTCCTGTTGAGATACATCATTTAATGCGGAATGGAAATAGAATGAATGCTTTCTAATTCTCTAGAGAATGGTTGTCGAGTTTGCGTCTCGTTTTCTGCAACAATGTTTAATGCTTATGACATAATTAATGCTTTTTGAGATTTGTATGTTAATCACCCGCATAATCATCTAAAACTCATTAGTAAACTGATTAAAGATAGTTAAGAATAATAATGAGTGATGACAAGAAGATATGAAATCACAATAAATGATTTTAACTTTACGAACACGATGATTACAGAAGTAGAAAAGGTAACTCGAGTTAATTATTAACTGACTCGAGTTGGTTCTTTTAGAACTCGAGTGAAGTGATTGAAACATGAGATTTGAATTGAGAAAATCATTTCACAAAGGATGACTCGAGGCAAATGAGTATGGACTTGAGTCATTCACTCGAGTTAGGTATTTTAACTCAAGTCTAAAGATATGTTTCACAAACAGTGACTTCAAGATCTATTTGAAAAAGAGTTGAAGTAAGAGTTAACTCGAGTCTAAAAACACTCATTGAGTTGGTCACTCTAGTCAATAGCATTTGTTCATAAACAGAAGCCTTCGAGTTATACTTAAAAGACTTTAAGTAAAAGACACTCGAGTCAATATCTGCTGACTCTAATGGATAACTCGAGTGATAAAAAATCATAACTCGAGCTTTTAAGAATTGTTCATAGATAAGTTTGAGAAATACATTTGAAAAAGATTTGAACAAATGACACTCGAGTGCAAAAGTGCTAACTTTAACTTGAATGAATCAAAATTAACTTGAGGCTGAACTTTTGACTAATGAAAAAGACATTTGAACGCGGGACTTAATATTTGAAAAGATAAGTTTAAGTCCTCACAAAGACAACTCGAGTTGTACACGATTAACTCGAGTTGATTTTTCATTCAAAACAATTTACAAAGCCTTAACTCGCGTCAACTAAGGTCAACTTGAGTTAGTCAAAACTAAAAGTTATTTTGACTGAGGTTTTAAAACTCTTGACTTGAGTCCTTTAACGAAGACTCGAGTGTGTCTATGACAAACACATTAAAAACACTCTTTGATTCAAGATTTGATTGAAATAAAAGTTATTCACTTAAGTGCTATTAATCATACACTTAAGTGACTTGAATCAATAAGTTCATTTAATTTATAATTGTCTGTTATCATCAAAACATAGAGAACTAATAGGTTGCATCTCTAGAATCGAATGTCTCTTACAATTTAAAATTTAAAATTAGCAGTTTAGGATGAGCGGGGCAGGTTGGGCGTGTTTTTTTTTTTTTTTAAAAAGAAAATCCCTTAAGACGTTCGAATTTTGTTTTGGGACATCAAAAGTCGTGACTTTTTTACGCCCCCAGATAGACGTCATCTTGAAAAAGGACGTTAAAAATGCTTTAAAATGGAAGTTAAAAGAGCTCTTTTTTGGTTGTGTGTGTGTGTGTCTTTCTATAGGTTATTTTACAGGGTGCCTTTCTGTAGGTTATTTTACAAGGTGCTGATCAAAAGTGAGCCTCCAAATTTTTCTTAAAAAGTTGTTACACATACTTAATGGTTATTAGTCAATAATTGTCATATATTCTAAATTTATAACGGTTTTTTTACATATAACCATCAAATAAACCTCTTCCTATGATGACAAATACTTTATTGTTCATCATTTAATCATTAAGTATTGTACAAAATATATCACGAATTTTACTAAAAAACCGTTAAATATAGATTGCTTGATTTAACAATCATATTTTTACAACTGTTAAATATAACCATAGGAAGGGTTGTGTTTGAAAAACTGTAAAATATAGTACCCACTTTTTTAACATTTTAAAAACGTTATATATAAATATTTGACACTCGACTGTTTAACATGGTGAATATCTTAAAAAAATATGTAGATAAATCTGCAGTATAATACCCAATTTTTAACATTTAAAAATTAATGTTATATATAAATATTTGACACTCGAATATTTAACAATTGAATATCTAAAAAAAACAAAAATCGTTATATATAGATAAATCAGTAGTATTGTTTTTTCATTAAAAAAAAAAAAAAAAAAAAAAAAGTCCATTTTGTTTCTTTGTTTTGAGTTGTCACAGGTTGGATCAATCATCAATCAAATATCCACTATTTTATGGTTCCTCTCAACAGTGATTGGCACAAATCAATCCACATGGTATGCTTAACTAGTAACAAATGGCCGGCTGTTAAAAGGGGCAATGAATCAGCTGCACACGTCAGTTTCTAAACATTAAAACATGGCATAGTAGACAGCTGAGTTGTCTCTTACTCTTCATCAATTGGTTCATGCTCTGCAGTTCTTGTTGTGCAATTTATCGCAGTTGTAAATTCCCGACGTCTTCATTCCTTTCCCTATGCAGTTTTAACAAAACCACTTAATTACATTTTCAAATTCGCTACTTCATGCATTATGTATTGAGCCGAAATTTCCCAGTTCTCATCTCACGCTTAAGCAGCAGAAAATATCAGACACTCACTCCACCAACACGGTTGTTTGCTTAATTCTATTCCATATAATTATGAACACTTTTGTAGTATTAATTACTTTGTTTAGTCTTGAATGTAAGATAAAGTTGACTTTTTTAGAAAAAATAAGGAAACTACTTACATCACTTTAGAGTATGTTTATTTTTTTTTTTCTCCTCCTAACTAATTAGTTTAACAAATAAACCAATATATAATCTAAGGATACAACATATGATATGGTTAAATAATTTATTTAACTTTTTTAATCTAAAAATAAAATAAAATCAACTCTATCTTATATTTAGGACCAAAGTGTGGAAATGATACATGTTACATCCCCTCTGATTCTTGTATGCTTGATCTCATATTTGTATTCCACTTTTCACTTTTGTCTTCTCATTGCAGTTATTTGTTTTTCCATGATTGAGATATTTCAGGAACTTTTGCAACGCCACAAAGGCTGTTTATGGCATTGCGCATCTTGAGATTGATTCGTACGCTGAAATAAAAGCATGTGGTCAATCTTCCGATTGTTCTACCTCTGCCCGTTCATCTTCTTTTGTTCTGGGACCCTATGTCTTATTAGATCGATGGCTGTGATATTACTTTCCTTCCTTTCTTTTTTTGTTACGATATCCGAACCAGTAATATTCCTTTCTATTTTTCAAGCATATGGTGTTTTGTTTTGTTTTTTCCCCCATCGTATCGTGTTTTGATTTGCTTATAACAAACTGTGATTCTGACCATAAAATAAAAAAAGTCCCAAGTAATTTGATTTAATTTGGGGTTTATTAATGTTTTTGTTTTTACTATAGAAATATTTTTTTAGTCACATTCATAAAAAAGTAAATAAGTCCCATTAATATTTTCTCTCTATTCTCTTTACAATGGGACTCACTCACTTTTATATGAGTGTGACAAAAAAAAAATTCTGTAGTAAAAGTATAAACATTAAACGCTTTAATTTGTTCGCAATATTATTTTTGTAGTACATACCTTGTTAAGCTCTAACCTCCTACCATTCATGGATTTAACATTAAATCTGTTGCAATAAAGTCTTACTCATTTTAATTGGCCTTCAAGGATTGGTAATATACTAATATCAAGTTAAATGTTTTTTTTGGGACCAACTTGGAGGAAAAGGAGAGGGAGGCCGAACGTGGAGAAAGGGAGATAAGGAGAGGAAAGAGAAAAGAATCGGAGCCGATTTCGCCTATGATTCGGCATTTTTAGCTCCTCGAGGCCTTCTTTAATGTTGTTCTTCTCAGTGAGAGCAACATTTATACGGTTTTGGATTCTTGATTTGAGGTGTTTGGTTTTGTCTACAAGGTAGAGGTGCTGCCGAAATCAAGAATAGTTATGGAATTGAATAGAGGTATGTATATGCTTCGTTTTGAAGTGATTGGTTTGAGATTTTCTTGAGTTGTTGTCATTGCCCTAATTTCGGTTAGTCACTGGTTGGGCATGGAGGAGTGTGAGTTCTTTTAGTTTCGATGCTTCCAATGAATTTAAAATGAAAATTTATGTCGGATAAAAGTGAGAAACTGATCCTAGTAGCATTGTAATTTATTTGTAATCATAATAAATCATGTAATTATCTTATATCCATCTATCTTAAATGACCCATATATATATATATTGATAGTCCCAAATGTATTGCTTTTTGAAAAATATTGATGAGACCAATATTAAAATCTTTATCACAAGAGTGAAATAGGGAAAGAGTCCTTGCTTAAAAAAGTATCAACAAATATAATCTATTGATGATTATTTTATAATTTATTTTCTTATATTTCTTCAAAATTGATAATTAAGTAGTCATACTTAAAAATATATTTGATTATTTCTTAAATTTCATTTATTATTGATGAAAATTATTGATTTGATGATTTGACTAAGAAATAATGACATCATTATCCCGCATTATAGATGATTATATCCTAATTTCAATTTTTTTCAAAAAAATTCTTCATAATTGATTGATTATGTAATCATATTTGAAAATTATTTGATTATTTCCTAAATTTCATTTATTATTGATGAAAAATATGGATATTGGTTTGATTTGATTTAGAAATAGTGTTATCATCATCTCACGTTATAATTTATAGACGATTATTTCCTAATATTTTCTTATTTCTTTTATTTGCATTTATTCAAAAAAACTATAATTTTTTCAAATTAGATTATTAAGCAATAATGATAGTTCATGCCCCTATTTATATTGATAATCTACTTAATTATATAGAAAATTCATCCACCTCTTTACTTTTTCCCCATAAACGGCTAACATTTTGATTTCGGTTAGATTTCACTTTTATCAAGTCAAGAATAGTGCCCTACGCCTCCTCATATTTGACCCAAATAAAAATATTCATTAAATATTCACATAATTGCATTTTATTTAACATACTGTATACTATTTTTTTTTAAATGTCAAAATGCATTAACATATTGTATGCACATTGAATTATTAATCAATATAACTTCAACCAAAAAAAATTAGTCATCAATATAATATAACTAACGGTAGCTCAGTGTATATATTCTCACCAAATGATATTTATAAGCGCAAAAAAAATTATAAAATCAATCCTAAATAGGCATGTCCAAAAGGAAGATATCACACTATATAAGTATAGCCTAATATAACGTGAAAACTCCGAACACAATCAAAAGTAAAAGTAGACTCGAAACCTAGATTGCTAAAATGACGCACTCCAAAACTCAAAAAATACACATGAACTTATTTTTCTATTTTTATGTTATTGATTATTGCTTTGTTGGTTTTGAAGGTAGAGGTGGACATATCAAACAATCACACATCCCCATTATCAGCCAATGAAGTATAGTCTATTAGCCAATTGAGTGTTGTTTATCTTTTTTCTCTTTGAAGGAGTGGTTGAAGATCATGACGACTGAACTATTAGAAGGTTATCATTGTTTTAAACTTTTGCTGCCAACATCAATGTCATCAAAGAACTTGAGGTATGTGTTTCTACTTTAGAGGGCTAAGAAAAGACTCAAGGAATAAATGATATATTTTTTTTTTTTGGTCAAAAGGAATAAATGAATTGGTAAATAGATGAATATATAATTAAGTATTCAATCACAATATATGCTATTATCAACTAGATCCTTTTCTAACAATCAAGTTTGGCCTGATATTGGAGATGAAGAATTGAGTTCACTAGAACACAAAATGGAACACATTAATATATATAAGCATTAATATAATCATGGGGCCAACTATATTTCTTGAAAATTAAGCTTTTGTATATTTAGTTTGAATTATAATCATGATAACTCATTGATTTATGAACTAAATTGTCATTATGCTAACTCCTTAATCATGGACTAATAATTTATGGATATAAAATATAAATTATTGTTATTTTATTGGTGTCAAAGTAAAAGAATTTGTTAATAGTGTTAATAAAAACACAACTATTTTCTCAGAAAACGGTTGCTCATGGAATGGTTTTTAACGGGGTACTATAAGTATTTTATAAGATATGGATGTCTTAAATTTATTTAACCTCTATTAACTTTATTATTTTATTTTTTCCCAAAATAATTCAAAAAAAAAAAATTGCTCAATTATATTTTTATTAAGCTTCTTTAAACTTTAATATATCAATCTTCCTTATTTAGATCATTATTTACTAAATTCTCTTTATTGCTAAATATTTACTTATAAGATTATCTAAGTCTTATGAATGAAATTTTTTTATGGTTACAACATTCATCATGGACATCAAACAATGTTATGAATATTGATTATGTAGATGTCTATTGACTCATATCTGAGTCAACATTCATAAATACAATGTTAAGAAACTAAAAGGCTATTTAATAATACAAAGGGTCATATAATATTAATTGTACTATTTATTGTATATTATATTAATTGTGACCCTGTTGAACAACAAAAATATTACAAAATTGTGACCCTTAGTAATGACTCTAAGAGATCTATAACTAGAGGACATATGCAAAACATTGTAATCCTAAGAAATACAAGTGAATTAGAATTGCTCCATCTCCATTCTCCCATTTCTCTCTATCGTTTTGTTCTTCTCCCTCTCTTATCCCATGTCTTTTTTATTTTCAACATGCAGTCATTAATTTATCTTTTATTTTATTTTTGAAAAATATTTTAATCTAAGTATGATAGTCTCATAATCAGTTATTTAAGATTTAAACTCATAACTTTATGTTAGGAAAAAAAAAAGGTAAATTTTTTTTCTTACATTAGCTCACTAATAAACCGTAAAATCAGGATTGAAATTAATCCAAACAAGCACCAGAAACTAGGAGGCCCATTAAAAGAAAGTGATCAATCTTTTTTAGAGCCCAACCCAGTATATCTTATCTGCGTGTTTATATTTATATAAAAACATGTTTTTATTTCATACTTATTACTCTTATATAGGCGATTTCTGAGAAGACCCCCGTGGATTGATTCTTCGAAGGCTTCTGGGACTGTTTAGGGGTCGCGGCGGAGGCAAAGGGGAACGTCGGAATACACAATGGCGGACGACGACTACAATGACTTGGATATGGGGTTATCTCTCTTAATATTCTACTACACACATACATATAAATAAACTAGGGTTTTTCTGTTTCCCATTCAATTTTCACAATTGAAAAGCTTTTCTAGAAATTAAGCAACTCAGAATTCATCATTTTAGTTGAAATCAATGTCTTCTGCCAACCTTTGATATCTTGTTTCTTCGGTTTTACTAAAATCGAAACTTCTTCCGACTCCTCCGATGGGTTTACCTGTGTTCTGTAATGGCTATATATTTACACCCTATGATTATGTTAATTCAAATTATGCTTATGCAATGGTACAAGTTTTAGAGTTATGTTTTTTAGTCTTTCATTATTGTAAGTGTCTCATTGAAAGTGAATGCTGATGCAGATATGAAGATGAACCACCAGAGCCTGAGATTGAAGTAGGGGACCCTGTTTTTTTTACCTTAATCTTTCCTACAAGTCTTATGGAACCTATTATTGAGTAACTATCTATTGAACTTACTGGTATGTTGGATGGTGGACAGGAAGGTGCAGAGGAGGATTTGGAAAACAATAACAATGATGACTTAGCCGGAGAACAACTTGAAACTGAGGATAGGGTAGAACAAGAAGCTACAGAAAGGCCGAGGAAAACATCCAAATATATGACAAAATATGAGCGTGCCCGGATATTGGGTACCCGTGCTCTTCAAATCAGGTTCTTTTTTGAACTTTATTGAATCTAGATGCTGTCAATCATATCTTTGTTACTGTCTATATATGTATAATGTTTTCTGCTTGCTCGGCCAGTATGAATGCACCTGTCATGGTGGAGTTGGAGGGGGAGACTGACCCTTTGGAGGTAATACTTTACTACTATCTTTTAATAAATAGTAGTTTTGTGCATTCTTTTATACTTTCTCTGGTCCTAAATGTGAGAGCCATAGTAGAGGGATTTGCTTTGGTCCTAGATGTACCTTGTCTCCCTAATTTACAAGTTTTTTTGTTCAACTCTCCCTATTGATTACAGGTATCAAAAGAGTATTTTCCAATGTAAAGGATTAAATTACGGAAAACCAACACAAACCAACGTAGCTATTTTTCTTAAAGTCTCTAAATTAGTTATCTATCTTCTACATTTACCTTCAGAGGGGTTATATGCACTATTTTCTTTCAATGTTATGCATTTCAAACATTCAATGTTAGCGATCTCCCATCTTTTTTCATTCATTTAGTTCTTGATATCTGGGTAGATTAGATATCATGTTTGCCACAATTGAGCTGAGTAATTTGACATATGTACTTCTGATGTGGGGAATGTTGTTATTGTTCATATATTTGTTCTACTTAATTTGAAATAAATTGAATGAACATACATACAAAGCATGGGACCATCTTTCTATGTTCCTTTACATTTTTGTTTAAATATTATGAAAAATGTGGGAAGATCAGTTTTCCTCATTCACAAGGCTTATCTTACATTCTGTCTTGGTTAACAGTAATCTCTGCTGCTTCTATTCTGATTGTTAAAAGTTTTCTGACCACTTTTCACTAGAATAGGTTCAGGTCTTCCGATTCTCATGTCCAAGTTCAGAATCTGAGATAATTTTCTATGAACTTTGATACGTAGTAACTTGTTACTCGCTGTTTCAAATTTCAATTATATGATGGTATTTTCTACATGAAAGTTCAAGTTTCCTTAGTTTGATAGAATAATATACTTTGCATTCCATTCTTGGCACTATGAAATGTACCATACCAGTGTTTGAATTGTAAAAATTTATGAGAAATTGGTCTAGTACGCTCCTCCATGATATGGATTGGCTCTGAAGTTTATTAGCTTGCTACCATTAAAGCTAAATTGTTGTTTGATTCCTACTTATTTATTTTGACTGAACAAAATGCTTTGTATGGTTCTATGTCAGTTTTCAATGGTAAAAATTCATGTGAATCTTGTCTGGTACACTCTTCAGTTGTATGGATTGGCTCTGGAATTCAATGATGATATTTCTTCAGTTTTAATAGACTCCCTTTGGTCTTAGTATAGGAACTAGATAACTAATTTTTTTAGATTGAGGAAAGAAGTTAGCTATTTGTAAAAAATCTGTGTTGATTTTCCTAAAATACCCTCTTTAATCATCATTTTCGTTGGAACTATCCGTTGATGAAAACCCCTTACTATGGTATTCAATAGGGATAGTTTGGGGAAAAAGTTACAAATTTAGGATATGAAGTAGATTGCAATCTTATATTTAGGGACCAAAATAAACCCTGTAACTAGCTCTTATATGTATTTATGACTTGAGGGAGTACATTTTATTTGGGGTAGCTGTTAATGTTCCTGTAATTCTTCTATTTTTATCTCTTTTTTTGCACAATGGCTTATTTTTCATTTCAAAATATGCTAAAGATCCATGTCTGGTATTTTCTCCAAACTGTTTAGATTGCCATGAAGGAGCTTCGAGAGCGGAAGATTCCATTTACCATCCGCCGATACTTGCCCGATGGAAGGTAGGTGCTATGTAATACAGAGGCAAGGGCTTTTTCTGGCGTGGGATAAATCTTTCCTCTTTTGTGCCAATCTCATGTTTTTCTGGTGGTGTTTTGAAATTGTCAGCTTTGAAGATTGGGGAGTTGATGAACTGATTGTGGAAGACTCCTGGAAGAAGCAAGTGGGTGGTGATTGATTTGCTTTATGATCTACCAAAATGAGGCTTGTGGAGTAGAACAAGAAACTAAGAACGTACACATCTGAAAATATCTTTTCTATATGATCTTATATCACCTTGGATCTGTGTCTTGATGCCAAAAGTATGACCTTACTAAAAACTTTGCTTATTGTGCTGTTAGAAACATTGGCTTTGTCTATATGTCGTTGTTATTTAGGCTTCCCATTTTAGCAATCCACGAGTCCATGACTCATGAATAGTACGAGATTTTGTTGGCATCTCATGTTGATTGTGCAAAAATTCGGCTTGATCTACATCTAATGGTGCTTAAATGGACTTGATCCTAAACCAATATGAAGTTGTCTTATTTCACTAATTGGCCATATAGATCAAAAATAAAAATCTAAGATCTAAAAATTTTCTAGAAATTTCATTGCAAATGAAGAGGTTGTGTTTGTTTTTTATAGGCTTGTGTGTTCTTTTATTGAAAGCAATATTATTTGAGGCAATTCAAATTTTGATTTACTATATTGTGAGTGAGTGGCTTCTTTTATGACATCAGAAAGTTTTTTGTTTGGGAGAATCTCTGTGCAAGTGAATAGCTAAGGGGGAAATTGCTAATTTTTGGGGGTAAAATTGTTTCTTGAAAAACTTTTGAATGCCCGACGCTTCTGATTGGTTACTTTTATGACAAAATTGAACTTTAATCCAAATAAACAATGTTAATTCAAGTAATTTGCATGAGACAAATTAATCTCCCCAATTATTGTTCTCATCATCATCCATCAAGACAAAAAAAAAAAAAATAAAAAAGCAACTAAGTGATAAATGCAATATAAAGACCTTTACTGTTTTCAATTTTTTTAAGTAGTTAAAAATTTGTTTGGATGATTGGTTAAAAAATTAATTTGAGAATAAAAAAAATATAAAATTTGCTGGACATTAAGCCAGATACAGCTCTCTGCTTATTACCTAATTTTATTTTAAAACAAAAAACAAAAAATATTAAAGTTGTTTTCTCTCTCTCTCTCTTTCTCTCTCTGTGCGCAAAATACTTGACTAAAATTAATTACCCAACCGGTTTTTTAATTTATTTTTTTAAAAAAACAATTTTTTTTTTTTTTTTTGAAAATAGGAAATCAAACAAGGCCGAAATATCAACCCATAATAACATCCAAACCAAACCCATAATTATTGTTGCTCCTCATAGAAATGGAAACACTTCCTATAACTAAGGAATCCCATTACCCTATTGGAATTTGACTTGCATGAGAAATGACGATAACAAGTTGTCAATAGATGCCCTTTTTTTTTAGTATAGAGATGCTGTTTAATACTACTAGTAACGAATAGAATAGGGAAATTGGGGCCCGTTTAAGCCCCGGCCCCGTAGGATCGGCTTGAAAAATATGCCTAAAATTTGAAATTGGGTAATGCGAGTGGCCCGCTGTAGGGCCCCCAGGCTTGTCGGGCCGGCCCATTAGGCCCATTCTATCGTAGCATTTTCATTTAAAAGAAAAAACAAAATTAGTCAAAGAGTAAAGACAACCTTCTCTTTCAAAGTGAAGACAATCAAATATCTATGAAACTGATGATAGTGATGAAGAAGGTGGCAATTGACAATAATAGTGGTATGCTTTTATATTTTATGTGAGTTATTTAATGTTGCTTAGTTTAATGCTTCTTACGTTTTATGTGAGGCAATTGTGGACAATGGTTTGTTTTTTATTACGAATTAATGAATGTATTTATTTGTTGGATGATTTGTATTATTTAGATATTAATGTTGATAATATTTATTTGATAGATTAGAATTTTAATGGTTGAAATTTACTAATTATATTTCTTTGGAAAAAACCCGAGAAAAAAATAATTAAAATTTGGAATAGTAATTTCCAGGCTCGTAGGGCCGGCCCCGGCCCCTGGTACTATTGGGCGGGCTTTAAAAACAGAGATGTTTTCCTTATCTCGACTCTGTAGGGCTAGCCCCGTAAGGCCCAAGCCCGTAGGGCCGGCCGACCACGATTCCCGACTCTAGTAACGAAGCAAGTTCTTATACTGGAAAGTGGACTCTTGACTCTTGAGAATAATTTTGTAAGTAAATTTTTTAAAACAATTTAATAAAATTAATTTAAATTAGATTGCATATAAATATCAATTTTAATGGACTCACGAATTTTATGTTTTAAGTAACTACAAACACACTCACACACTATTATTTTTACACATGAAGGGGTTTGAACTATGAACATTTTAATTTCGATCTCTACCCACATCTGACATCACAGCCACCCCATTTTATTTAAGATCATACTATTAAAAGTATAAGTATACACGATAATCACTCTCGTTTTCATTTTCATAATTTTCTTTGTGATAACATGTTCATAATTTGAAAACATTGAATGATAATTTTTTTTTTCCCTCAAATTCAATACATTCAAAAACTTTCTTTATATATAATAACCAAATAAACATTCAACAAATACAAATTTAAAATGTCAAAATATAGATATGTCATATGTGATATGTAAACTTGTTACAGACCCGCATTAGGCCCATATCTAATGCATGGCCCAACTTAAGATATATCCAATATCAGATGTTGCCTACATTATAGGAGATATTATCGGCCAACAATATAAGAGTATCCAGATAGTATCTGCATGATACTCGCACCAGGGATCCCGCCAAAGGGAGGTACCTTGTCCACGGAAACCTCTATATATACAGAGGACCACTCATAAGGTGCACACAATCTAACTACTACTCTTTACTTTCAGTCACACTGTGCACACACACCACCCCTATAACGTGTACAGTGACTCCAGGCTCCCTTGAGTATCTGCTCCATAGATATTCAGGTCGAGCCCAACGATCCAATATCAAAGTACCAGCCATAAGCTGGACATCTGTGTTCTACACCAGAACATTGGCGCCGACCGTGGGGACGTTAAATTTCGATCCCCGTGACCACCGATGGCTAATACAAGAAGCAACAGTCGGAATCCTCAGCCTCCAAACCCACGACAGGCTGGGGCTAGTCACCAGCAGCACGATGATGTCCCGGAGGGCCATGTATCAGATATGGCATCCTCCCCGGCCATCCCAGACAATACATCTCTAGAAGAAACTAAGCAAGAAATCTCCATGCCCGACATCCGCCTCGTTCACAAAACTCAAGAGTCAATGCTAAGGCGAATGGAGAACAACGAGAAGCGTTAGGAACTCCAGCGCCAGGAAGACCTCCGAATCATGCAGCAGATGATGGATGACCAAGCCAAAAAGATAAAGAAATTCACCTAGAGAGAAGGGCGACTTGGTTCACGAAGAGAGAAGCATCGCCCGTCATCATTCGACCTAAAAAGGCAGCGGTTAGCACGATCTGCCGAAGAAGAAGATCGAGATGTTGAGGAGGGCGGAGATAGAGAGGAAGACCGAGATGTTGGAGATGACTGAGATATTGACGAAGTCCGACACACAGACAAACCACCCCGATCACGTGACTCTCCCACAGAATATAGAATGAAGTACTTAACAACATCTGGTAGAACACCGTTGTCGAAAGAAACCGCCGCGGCCCCCTACCCAAAGAATTTTGATTTGGCCGACCTCCCAAAGTATGACGGGACTCAGGATCTGCGTAGTCACCTCGAGGCATTTGAGATGCTCATGTGGGTTCGATCGATCAAGGGATCGGTTATATTGCGGCTCTTCTCAGCGACATTGACCAGACCGGCGCATAAGTGGTTGAATTCCTTGCCAAATAATTCAGTGCGCAACTTTGAAGACCTGGGAAGAAAATTCAAACTAAACTTTGCAACCAGCAAAAAACACCCGAAGTCTCAGTTCACCTTGAGCAGAATAAGGCAGAAAAAGGGGGAGACATTGCAAAAGTATTTAAACCGGTTCAAAGAGGAAGCTTTACAAGTACGCTCGCTCCCTGAAGAGGTCCATGTGCATTGCCTAGTTAACGGCTTGGACCCATCGTCACGATTGGCCAAGAGTGTGTATAAGAACCGAGTTTACACCTTGACCGAGTTCTACACCCAAGAGAAGCAGTATCTGGACGTAGAGCAGATGGAAATAGCCAACGTCGTGGAGCCCGAGATAAGGAAGAACGCATCCCCGGACAAACGGAAGGAGGACTCCCAGAAGCGGAACCGAGACAGCCGATCTCGAGCAGAAAGGCCGGAAGGGCGGACGAGGTATGAGAGCTACACCCCCTCAACGTATCTCGAGCGCAGCTTTGGAAGGAAGTGGCCCAGACCGAGATGAGGAAAGTCGGAAAGCCGAGGTCACTCCAAAGCTGGCCAACAACAGACCAGTCAAAATTTTGCACGTTTCATGATAGACTGGGGCACACTTCGGATGAATGCTACGAGCTCCGAGATGCCATAGAAAGGTTCATAAGAGAGGGAAAGTTGCACCAGTACTTGATCAAAACCCAAGGGAGGAAAAACGGCAAACGTAATTATGGTGGCCGAAGTCGTAGCCTGGCCACAGACTCAAGAAAAGAGGACAAGAAACAGAAGTCAAATTCCAATGACGGGTTCCCAGAAACTGAATTCCGATGCACCATAATCAGTAGAGGACTCGGAGGTGGTGGAGACACGACTAGCCAGCGTAAGAAATACCTGAGAGAAGTCTTTTTGGTGAAGGACGTCCCGAAATTCAAGGACGACCCCAAAAGGCCAGCACCGCTGCCTTTAACATTCACCATTGAAGAGCTGAACGACGTAGTATGGGGGCATCAGGATGCATTGGTTATCACCGGAACCTTGGTAAACTGCTAGGTCCACAGGATCTTCGTGGATTCAGGAAGCTCGGCCGACATTATTAGTTGGGACGCTTATAAACGAATGCATATGGATATAGAAGATCTGAAACCTTGCAAAATGACCCTCATAGGGTTTAACGGAGAGCGGTCACTTCCCAAAGGATACATCAACCTCAGATTGACGCTAGGGACTAAAGAAGCGTTTAAATCGGAACGGGTAAGGTTCATAGTTGTTAATTTCCCTTCTTCCTACAATATTATATTAGGAAGGCCGACCATCCACAAGTGGGATATGATGGTATCTACAAAGCATCAGAAACTCAAGATGGTTAACAGTAAGAATCAAGTGGTAGTGGTATCCGGGGACCAGAGAGAATCTCGGCACTATTACTTCGATACTCTCCGAGAAGGGGAAGGCGGATCTTCGTGCCCACCTCGGCTCAGTCCAGGGAAAATTCCGACCGACGCCGAGAAGCAAAGGAGGCCCCGAAGACCAGTAAACTTGGTAGAGCTCGACCTCAGGGATAAGCCCGAGGTCCCACGACCGGAGCCTGAAGGGGAATTAAAGGAGTGGGTCCTAGGAAAGGATTCTTCGAAGACCACCAAAATTGGCGGGGCAATGGAGGCCGACTTAGAAGCCCGATTGATCGAATTCCTGAACAGAGTTATGAAGACCGCCTTCATGATCGACAAGGCTAATTACTGTTATAATGTTATGCCTTTTGGGTTGAAGAACGCCGGAGCCACATATCAAAGGATGATGAACCGAGTCTTTAAAGACCAGATCGGACGAAACATAGAAGTATATATTGACGACCTGATTGTGAAGTCAAAATACCCAGAAGACCTATCCGAGACCTTGAGCAAATGTTTGAGAAGTTGAGACGGCACCGGATCAGGTTAAACCCGGCCAAATGCGCGTTTGGAGTTCCGGCCGGGAAGTTCCTAGGTTTCATGTTGACCAACCGCGGAATCAAGGCCAATCCAGATAAGTGCAAGACCGTGCTAGATATGCAGGCTCCGAGGATTAAGAAAGAGGTTCAACAGTTAACGGGCCGACTTGCCGCCCTGACCAGATTCTTACCAAAATCACAGAGAAAGCATCGCCTTTCTTTAAGTTGTTGAAAAAGGAAACTCTGGGAGGATGGAACTCGGACCGTGAAGCCGCATTCGAGAAGGTCAAGCAATGCCGGAAACACCCCCGGTCCTGACAAAGCCGGAACCTGGCGAGACCTTATTCCTATATTTGTTAGTGGGAGAAGAGGCTGTAAATGCCGCCTTAGTAAGAGAAACCGAGGCTGGTCAAGCACCAATTTACTTTGTGAGCAAGGCACTACAGAGCTCGGAACTTCGGTATCAGAAGCTGGAGAAAGTGGCGTTCTCCCTGCTAACAACGACAAGAAGACTGCGGTCATATTTTTAAGGACATCGGATAGTCGTCCGAACTAGTCAACCAATCTTCCAAGTGTTACACAAATCAAACCTCACCGGAAGGACGACAAGCTGGGCGATTGAGTTGTCCAAGTTCGACATCACTTTTGAAGCCCGACATGCCATCAAATCCCAAGCTCTGGCAGACTTCGTCAGGGAACTCACACCGGGAGATGCGACCGAGGTAGATCAAGCGGACATATGGAAGGTATATGTGGATGGCTCTTCCAACGCAAAAGGAAGCGGGGCGGGAATTATAGTAGAAAGCCCTGAGGTCGTGGCCATAGAGCACTCCCTTCAGCTGAAGTTCCCGACCTCAAACAACCAAGCCGAGTATGAAGCCCTTCTTGCCGGACTGCTACAAGCCAAAGAGAATGGAGCTTAGTGGGTCAAGGTTTTCACCTACTCACAGCTCGTCGCTGCACAGATTGAGGGCACCTACCAAACTAAAGGTCCACTCTTAGCGAAGTATCTAAACAAAGCTAAGGAAATTATGACCGAGTTCCAAGAGGTGATTGTCACCCATATTCCAAGGGAAGAAAACGCTAGGGCGGATATCCTCTCCAAATTAGCGAGTACGAAAGGCGCTAGCAATCACAGAACCGTAATCCATCAGAACCTGTCCGAGCCGGGCTGTATCATGACCATCTCGACAACAACAGATTGGAGAAAGCCGATTGAAGATTACTTGGAAAGAGGCATTATTTCAACTGATCCGGCTGAGGCTAAGAAGTTAATCCGAGAATCCGCCATCTACATCATGGTCGACGATCAACTGTATCGAAAAGGCCTCCATTCTCCAATAATGCGATGCCTGGATGGAGCAAAAGCCAAGTACGTACTAGCAGAGATACATGAAGGCATCAATGACCACCACATGGGGGGCAAAGCACTTGTCAGAAAAGCTCTGCGTGCGGGCTACTACTGGCTGACTATGACGGCGGATGCCAAAGAGGCCATCAGGAGATGCGACAGTTGTCAGAAGCACGCTAAACTTATTTGGCCCCCGCCAACAGAGTTGAAAGGCATCTCGGCTGGCCCTTCTACAAATGGGGGATGGACATCCTCGGCCCGTTCAAGCCAGCCCCGGGACAGTTCAGGTGGCTCATCGTGGCGGTAGATTATTTCACTAAGTGGATCGAAGCCGAGCCGTTAACGACAATTACCTCGGCACGCATACGGAGGTTCTTTCGCCACAACATCGTTTCTCGTTTTGGAATACCAGCCGAGGTGATAACAGACAACGGGACGCAGTTTATGGACCAGAGATTCCAGACCATGATGTCAGACCTTGATATCAAGCAGCACTTCGCCTCGGTCGAGCACCCGCAGTCCAACGGTCAGGCCGAGGCAGTGAACAAGATCGTCCTCGACGGCCTACGGAAAAGGATGCAGGACGCGGAGTAAAACTGGGTCGAGCAACTTCACAGCGTTTTGTGGGGCTACAGAACAAGTGTGCAGACTTCAACTCAGGAGACTCCCTTCCGCTTAACCTATGGATGCGAAGCGATGATCCCGGTGGAGATAGGACAGCCGCCATGGAGAAAGATCAAAGCCGGACGAGAGGAAGAAGCGTCAAATGATGACGCGTTGAGGACGGAGCTGGATTTGATTGACAAGATCCGAGTCGCGGCACACTGCCGAGAATTAGCCACCAAATAGCTCCTCGCGGCAAAATATAATTGGAAGGTCCGACCTCGGTCATTTAACCGGGGCAACCTCGTACTCCGATGAGCCGACATCGGCAATAAAAACGCCAGAGAGGGCAAGCTCGCGGCTAATTGGGAAGGACCCTACCGGGTTAAAGAGAAATTGGACAACGGAGCCTATATACTCGAAACCCTGGCTAGGAACCTGTGAAGAGAACATGGAATGCCGACAAGCTAAAGATCTACCATAGCTAGATATCGGCTAAGAATGCACAACAACGCGAGAGACATGCTGTTTGGAGTTTGGTTATTTCTTAATTTCAGTATTTTCATTTAAGAGTTTATGTTATTATGATTGCATTGAACCATTTGTTAGCTCTTTAGAGCAGTTTATTTTAATGAAGGATCCCTCATCGGAGATTCATAAACGTGCACGGATGATCGCTTAAGCATTACACCGGGTCTCTAAACCCGGTTATAAATACAACACATCTAGATGAATTAAACACCGGAACTCCGGCCTAGGGGAGCCTCATAGAAGTTAAGGGGTTGAGCTGAGAATGCATCGGCCTCGGCACGAGCCCCAGAACTCGGTCCAGCATGGTCCAACTGAACGCTTGGAGCGGCATCTGGCCAAGCACGAACCGGCGTCAGATTCGGAACCCGAGCAAAAGCAGATTGAGACCCGGATGTACTCCGTCGACCAGACCCTCCCCGTGCACGGTAGCCAACCTTTCCTCCTCCGGAAGTTCAGTACCAAGAATCCAATAAGAGGCACGGGGGAAACGGGCACACAAGGCTTCCTCTTCCTCAGGGGTTAATGGTGGGTTTGAAGGGGGTAAGCGATTACTCCTGTCCATCACCAAAGAATAGAAACCTAGAAAGGCACAAAAGGGTGTGTGAAGAAGGAGAAATAAGGGGAAGGATTAGCAAAGGTATGTCGGGGTTACAAGGCAGACAGAAAGGGGGTTTGATCTCAGAAACTGATTCAGAAGCTACTAAGGAAGTCTACCCAGAAAATCGCGACGACGGAAATTAATCGGTAAAACAAACGAAAACCAATAAGTTACACCAGCCAAGAAGCAGGAGAAGGCGATATACCTGAAGTAGTGGAGAATGAGCGAGCAACAAACAAAGTTGTAAGGGCGCAGGAGCAGGCGACTGCGAAGAATGGTGAAAATAACAGAGAGAAGAAAAACCAGGAAGTGATAGCGAAAGCGTCAAAGTAAAGAAAATGAAGGGAAATATGAAAGCAATAGGCCTACACACGGAATAGTTGGTTGTCGAAGCGTCTTTTCACCCTGACCAAGAAGGTGGCGTATCGCGTGTACGGGGAGCATTAATTGCGCATGAAGATCGGTGCGTGGCGTGGCGCGACGGTTGCAGGCTCTCGCCAATACTAAGTCGCCAGGTGTCAGTGGGCAATGATGGCGAATGCGGAAAGTCCTTCGCCTCGAAAAAGACTGAAGCCATTAGTAACCAGCCTGGATAGCCGAGACTACCTCGGAAAGCAACATGTACCTCATCGCGGACATATACGTCATGGGAAGATAGCCTCAGCGCACGGGCCCGTAGACGCTATCACGGTTCCTAGAGTTTCCACGTCGGATTCTCGTATGGGTAACCGAACTCGGCCAATAAAGCCGACAGGGGGCATAGTACATCTCGGCAGCTCGGAACGCCCGACCTACCGAGCAGGGGGGCAACTGTTACGGACCCGCCTTAGGCCCATATCTAATGCATGGCCCAACTTAAGATATATCCAATATCAGATGTTGCCTACATTATAGGAGATATTATCGGCCAACAATATAGGAGTATCCGGATAGTATCTGCATGATACTCGCACCAGGGATCCTGCCAAAGGGAGATACCTTGTCCACGGAACCTCTATATATACAAAGGACCACTCATAAGGTGCACACGTTCTAACTACTACTCTTTACTTTCAGTCACACTGTGCACACACACTACCCCCTATAACGTGTACAATGACTCCAGGCTCCTTTGAATATCTGCTCCATAGATATTGGTCAAGCCCAATGATCCAATATCAAAGTACCAGCCATAGACTGGACATCTGTGTTCTACACCAGAACAAAACTAAATTATACGTAATATAAAAGTATGTGATTTACATATACATACATACATGCATGCATGCATACATACATACATACATACATACATACATACATACATACATATATATATATATATATATATATATATATGTATATGTATGTATATATATATATATATGATAAATAATTAAGGTGTATTACAACTAATATTATTATCTTATGGTATATATTTCACGCACATAATAGTTAATTAAGAACAATTATATGCATATATAATAAAATATGGGGCATAAATTTATAATAAAACTAATTGTCATCAGCGTAATAATAGCACGTTATATGAAGTTTTCGATGAAATAAGTTACAAATGGTTTGAAAATATATTGTACAACTTTTTCAAAATTTTTTTTTTTTTTCAGCCTTTTGTCTACTAGGTCCGAAATTTGTCTGGCTTTCTAAAATTAAAGCTGTTCTAGTTTTCTTGGTTTAATTTAAAGTTTTGGCTTAATGGTGGCTTAACCCCAGTTCAACTGAGCTCAACCATAAAAAAAAATTGTGTTCCAAACTAAGCTGCTTGCGGATCCGACCTGTGGCGCAGCTAGTCAGACCATATTAATTCTATAATCATTTACATATACAATTAAAATGCTTATATATATATATATATATATATATATTGGTATGAAAAAGTTTAGATGGGGCTAACACGGTATCCCATGGCTTTATTTTTATTTTATTTTTTTTTGGCTCAAAGAGCACTTTAGGTGGAGGTACTTATAGATCGCTCACCAATGAGGCCCTCACATCAACTAGTGGGTATCGAACCTTCTCCCTTTTGGAGTGAAGACCGACGCCTTAACCAACTGTGCAAATCCTCATTTGCGCACACACACACACAGCAGCTTGATAGAACTGCAATTTAGATTTAAAATAGATAAGCCTGAATTTAAAAAGGCTTTGTAGTTTTTATTTTATTTTATTTTGCCATAGAAATATTGCTTCATTCATTCAACATGCGTCCATACATAGGCCCATAATATGTTAATAATAGGCTAAAATATATTTGTAGGCTTTTTAAGTTATACATAAGGTATATTTCAGTCTTTTAACTTTATAAAGTACATTTTTAATCCTATATTTCCAACATTGTTAATGTTGCTAATGAAAAATATTAACACAACAAACTTAAATGATGATTGTATAAGCTTTAGCGATAACAGTATAATTAAATACTATTAATCTAAAATTTAAAATATGTGTAAATCAAAAAAAATATTTTAAAAACTAACAAGAACGTAAATATCAAAACCTTAATATATGCTTAAAACAGAGATGGAGATCGGAAGAGAGAAAAGGAGATGAAGGTGATGATGAATGATGAATCTACGAGATAGGAATAACAAAAGAAGGAATTCATATTGACAGCTCATCAGTTCCACATTCTTATCGCTTTTATTATATATGTAGTTCACTTTCAACTGTGGCATAGTTATGCTTGTAACTAAGAGAAATGTTCGATCACTGTCTCTCTGTTCATACTCTCGTTCGCAGTTTGCCCTACAGATTGAAAGCAGAGAGCAAACCCTACTTATCCTTTTATATATATAAGAAGGGAAAAATAAGTACCGGACTTGTGATGGTAAAGGAGAGTTGTTCAAATCACGGATCAATCTGCAGATGTGATTTGTTGAAGCCGTGGAACAATCAGTAACATTAATGGTGTTAGAATTATAGAATAAAAAGTGTACTTTATAAAATTAAGGAACTAAAAGTATACTTTATGTAAATTAAAAGCATTAAAAGTATACTTTACCTGAAATAATATTATAATAACAATACATCAAAACTGAGGTTAAACACCTCCAAAATAAAAACAGTTCTAATAATGAATTGTTCCAAAAATTAATTTAGTAGGCATCACTTAAAATCATTGGAATTTTTAGGAGCAAAGTATAGATTTTCCTTGTGGTATAGGATGGGTGGCCTAAATCAATCTATACAAATATAAATACTATCACTATTGATTTGTCTTACTGAACCAATTTTTGGGACAATTCATTTCTCATTTTGCGTTTCATTTGCTTAGATCATAAGTGATGCTTCCTCTGAGTTTTGTGACAGACCTTTCAGTCCTTGTGACCAGTTCGGCTTCACAAATTCCGGCCCTTTGAGCTCAAAGTCTCAAGGATCTCCTCTCTCGACTTCAAGTTTGACTTTTTTCAAGGCATGACATGTGTGTTTTTGATTGATTTAATGGTCAAATTTAATATTGGGAGATAGAAGAGAAAAATTGCTCCTTAGCAAAGACTTCCGAAAAGGGGCAAAAATGATACTTATTTCTTATTTATTGATGAGATGGATGACATGCCACGTGTGCACTTAATTAAACTTAACGGTCAAAATTAACGGAGGGTAAAATTGCTATGTTTTGTTAACTTTCGTGGTAATTTTGGTCCCAAAAAAACTTCCGTCCATCCAATGCTCTTTAGTCAAAACTTTTAGAGCAAATAATACCCTTATCCTAAAAATAAATAACATTTATACCAGTTAAAAGTTAGGGAAAATTATAATAAAGGACCTAAAAAAATAATATTTATTAAGAAGGACCGTAAAAATAGTAATTATTTTGAAGGACCAGAAATCAAACCATTAAAATAGAAAAACTAAATTACCCTTAGATTTCTTATATTATCTCTAATTAAATTAGAAATTTGAGAAGTAATGTTGGAGAGAGATGAATACGGACAGAGAAAAGGGGCGAGGGGCATTCATTTGGGTCCAATGTGGACCTTCACCTCTCCTTATCTCTCAAACTATATCTTGTAAAGTACTGTATTCTTAGAATATCAATTCCCCTATAGCAACTTTTATTCAGACATTGTGCACTGGAAGTTGCATCTAAACCCTCTTGATAACCAATTCAATGGACAAAGTTCGGATGTTACTAACAAGATTATACTTTTCAAACAGTAAAAACTAAGCAATACAGATAGCGCCTCCATTGTTCAGCTTAACAAGAAGGCTTAGATTAAATAAGGCAGACAGGGCATAGTTGACTCCAATGATCAAGGAGAATTAAGTTTTCAATGCTCATTGATGGAATATCTTAGCAGATTTTGATGTGTTCTCTTTTTGTCATTATCCACTAATCACTCCAGATTCTTATTTAATTAGAGATAATAGAGGAAATCTGGCTAAGGGCAATTTAGTCTTTCTATTTTAATATTTTAATTTCTGGTCCTTCAAAATAATTACCATTTTTATGGTCTTTGTTAATAAATATTATTTTTCTTAGGTCCTTTATTATAATTTTCCCTAAAAGTTAAATGCGGCTCAAATTAACATATTTAAACTTTGTCTCACTACAACCGGTTTGAATATAATGAAATCATGTATTTAACATGCAGAATATCTCATATAATATAATTTACTAATAAAGTATATATATTCTATTATAAAATTAACTTATCAATCTAGAGATAGACACAACAACGGAACAAAGATGCAAGAGACGTGATCAAGATAAAGATAAATATCAAGATTGGAAATGAAAATATTGTTTGATTAATATATAATATATTTTTGATGCATCAATACATTGATTAAAAAACATTCTACATAATTAAAAAAACCCTCAATCTTCCTCCTCATTGCCGGAGGCAAAAGGAGAAGAAGAGGAAGGGGAAGAGGGGTCGTCCAAAGAATTGTACTCAATGTCATTGTGTCAAGTACAAGGTTGAACTTGTTCTTCACAGTATGCAACAACGTGAAGAGTCTTCATTTTGAGGTGTCTCTTTATTTGATTCACCCTCACATGGAGATGCTAAAGAACCTGTCTTACTGAAGGTGGAGGAGGAGGTGGTGGAGCAGGCTGTAGAGGATAAGGAGGAGGAGGATGAACAGAAGCAGCCCTAACGCATACCATATTGAGAGAGGAGAGAAAGGGAGATGAATCTAAAGAAACAAAAGCAATGAGGAGTTTAAATAGATAAGACAAAACATTTATTGAAGTGGCCTCAAATATAAAAAAGATGCATAGTTAAGAAGTTTACCTTGAAAGCTAAAGAAACTCTGAAACATTTAATATCGGGTATAAAGAAACAACGATATCTAAAAGGATTTATAAACCGGATGTACAAGAGTTCAGTCTAAAATAAATTAAATTTTTTAAATTTACATCTTATTTAATACTTATCGACATTGCAATACATTAAAACTAGTCTACAAAATATTATTTATACTGCGTGTGATTGCAACAAGTGTTGAGTTGAATCAATATTTAAGAAACTGCCACCGGTAATACTTTTTAATCCGTCCCCGCCTATAGAGATCTAGATTTCGCTGCCTTATAGGTCCTTTTTATAGTAGTATTACAAGTATTAAATATTTCAAGGATTCTTTGATTATGAAAAGCTTATAGAGTTATGTTGAAAATTTCCCCCGAAAGTTTTTGCTAATAAGAAATGTTGCCTTAAAAGTTTTGTTAGGTTCAATTTACCCCAAAAGTATTAAAATGGAGCATTGTTGCCCTTTACCATAAAAAAGTTAATGGACAACGTCAATTTCTTAATGGTCAATGTTAGTTTTTTAATGGTATGGGGCAAGATTGCGATATTTTAAAACTTCCAGGTGACATTGAAAATAATAAAAATTTTAGGGCAACATTGTTTCTCAGTAAATCCTTCCAGAAAAAATGTCCACCTCAACCCAAACTTATATTATAATATATTAGCTATATATAGCTAGCTAGATGCGTAGTTGAAATACTTTGGTTACGGTATGTTTGATATGTTAGAAAAAATAATAAAGAAATATAAATAGGAATGAAAATGATATAATTAAAACTTTGTTTGGTATGATTAAAATAAGATAGGAATACTTTTACATTAATTATTTATATTTAAAAAAAAAAAGGAATGTGAGATAGAATGATAGATATATATATACACACACATATATATATATATATATATATATATGTATGTATATGTATATACATATACATATATGTATGTGTGTGTGTATAGCAAAAGATTATGGGGGGAAAATGAGTCTCTTTTTATTTGTTTTTCAACATTGTACAGTACTACCTCCGGTTCTAATTATAGGAACATTTTTTTAGTGTAAATTGCACTATAAAAGTGTTCCTATAATTAGGACCGAAGGGAGTACCTTTTCATTATTAACATTTGATGGAAAAATAAGGGGGGAAGGATAAAAAAGGTATACAGCCGATTTTATCACATTTTTCATTCCATTCCATGGATTTCATTCACACAAAACATAACATTAGTGTTTAATTGTTGTAGGCGCATCATCGTCCACACTTCTAAATCAAGTGAAAGAATAACCCATTCCAGGACTAAACTTTTTTTCTTGTTCTAGTTGAGTTATTTGCGTTTTCATTGGTTTCATAGCACCAATAATATATGCTTCTTTAACTACTCATATATACTCAATTTTGTCAATAAAAGAATTGGTGGAAAAAATGGGGGATCACAATAGAAACTAGAATGGAAGAAATACAAAAATGGGGATGAAAATAAAGGTCAATGATATTTATAATTTAGTGGCATGAAAAAGCTTCCACGTAAGTGGGAGGTCGTGAGTTTGATCTTACTAATAATTCAACCTATGAGAAATGACTAGAAAACTGAACATTAGTTTGGGGCGGAATAACTAATAGAACCAAGATTCTCTCATTGTCTAACTTTCTCCTCATCTCTCATTATTCAATTTAAACCGTTGATTTGACTTAATGAGGTTGTTAAAATATCCATATTTTAGAAAAACAAGATATTCTAAAATCTCCGTCAATTAATTTTAGCAGATCTATCACAATCTCTCCCAGTATCTCAATGTTGAGATAATATATGCTTTAAATTTAAACACGTTAAATCAAATTAAACATCCCCGATATCATATATAATAATTTTATCTTCAACAATAATTTAACAAGAATTCTAACGTATCTAATGATAACAACTAAGACACTTAACCCTAATTTCATTGAAGGCAATTACATTTCACAAAGTAAAAGTAATAATTTCATAATAGCTTCTAAGAGTTTCGTAGGAATTAAGTTATTTGGATTAATTATTTTTGAAATTCATATATTTCGATGGTCCTTATATGTCTTTCTCTCAAAAGAAAAAAAGGCATATATGATGTACTGAAAAGAACATAAAGTATATATTTCCAAATGACAAATAGGCACGAACAACTAATAGACGGTTGAAATTGAAGCTCCGAAAGAATGTCGTCATTTTCTGTTCCTCCATCTCTCTTTCAAAGATCATTTGGTCAATTGTCTCCGACCATTTCTTCTCTACTGTCTCTTTCCTTCAACAAATGATTACTCACAAACTAAAAATGGACTAGTATTCTTGAGACTATTATTTACTTCTGCTTTATGTGGATGGCTTACAAAAGGCTTGATCTCATTAAAACCGTGCTGAAAATGAGCCCTATTTGTTTGAATATATTAATCCAACCCTGGTTCAATGCAATGGCCGACCTAAGATTTAATGTTTGTCGGTGCGTAATTAGTGGTGGGATTCGGGTGCCCCCGAATTTTTTTTTTAAGGAGGATAAAAGGCAACCCACTCCTTCGTAAAGTTTAGGATTAGAAATTGGGTTCAATTGAAAAGTATTTCCGAGGAAATCAATTTAAACACAACAATATACTCTAATCCCATGGCATACAAATACCCCAGATGTTACACAATCAAATTCCAAAGCAACATACAAGAAAAAATTATGGTTTTTCATATGTGATAGGATATTAAAAGTCAAATATCAACGAAGGAGCAAAAAAGCATAACAAATGCTATAACTCACCAGGTTGTCCACCAGAGAGCACAACACTTTCAATAGGTTCAACACCAAACACCTACAAAAAGGAGGAAGGAAAACAATGAGAATACAAATGCATTACAACTCTACACTATCATAAACACAACTTTGTACAGATAAGTTTCAAATTTAGGCACACAAGTATTGAACAAAATTCAAGTCAAAATAGAATCAATAAGACAACACATATTTCTTACTTGAACATCTAAGCAAAACTCATTGCCTCATCAATTCCCGGTATAACACCCGCTAGTTCTGAAAACAAAGAATCCATTCCCTCAAAACTCGTTTCAACAGTATAAACCAAAAAAATTTCTCCAAAAGAAAACAAAAGAAGAGGGAATAAGGACAGGGGGTGAACAAGATATAGAAATTGGGAAGAAGGACTTCCAATCTTCTGAGAAGTCCATTACTTGAGAGAAATAAAACAAGAAGGAAAAAAAAATCAGAAATGAGAGAATTTGAATAAAAAAAAGGAGTGAAGAGGAACGGCTACAATCAGAGGCTAGTCATCTAACTGTTGGTGCCATTTAAGTTATGTAATTTCTGGTAAGCAATAACCTCCAATACAAAGAAAGAGTATAGGTGAAAATTGTTTCTGTTTTCACGGATAATGCAATTTGACAGAAAAATCTAATGGTAAAGGAAGACACATCATAATCCAAGAGAACGGGAAAAAAAATGGCGAAACAGAGGAAAATAGCATAAACCTAGAGATTATGCAGAAAATAAGCAAAAGGGGAAAATAGAAATAGTAGTTAGATGAGTATATTGAAAATCATAGAAGCAGAGATTGCACAAAAAGGAGAAATCAATGACAATATATAATCTCTCATTTGCATTTGCAAGATATAACCAATAAGGAGGCAATTTCCGTTCCAAGCACAACATTGTAAATTTGTAATGAAGGCTATGCATTCGATGTAGTTAAATTTATATGTATATTCTGCAAGATCTACTTTTGTCAAAGTTATGAACGTTCATGTAAGAAACAGACATGCCATTCATTCTGGAATTTATAACATCTTCCGTCTAAATAATCATACAAATACACAGAAAAAATGTATGCATATATAGATATCAGTAGTTGTCCAAGATTATATTGTGGTAAAAAAAACACTCCCTTTTCCATGGATTTAGGAGGCATGGTATAGAGAAGAAAGTTATGGGAAACAACCAACACTCAGGAAAAAAAAGGAGAGAGAAACAATCGACAGAGCCACGACCAACACAAAGCAAAGAAAACTCAGGCAAAATATAAAGTAGATCGACAATCGACGCCCACAACAAAACAAAATCAAGAAGCCATAAATTCAGCTATAATTTCATCCCAAAATCAACAACAAATTCATCTAAGACCTAAATTCAGAATCGATTGAGAGGGGGGATCTGGAAAATTACTGTTGAGAGGGGGGACGAGAGCGACGGTGGATGAGAGCGGAGAGCACGGCAGACGATTTGCAGACAAGAACTGAGAGTGAGAGAACAGAGAGATCGAAGAGTGAGAGTTGGAGATGAGACAACGATGAAATTGGCGGGAAAAAAATAAGACACGAGACAACGATGAAATTGGGGAGAAAAAAATTAGACATTGGGAAGTTGGGAGGCTCGAACCGGCAACATGATTCCTAACTAAGGGATAGAGTATTAACTAGCTACTCTACCTACACATGTTGGCAACAAAGTCTTTCAAATTATTTTTTTTCTTCAAATTTTTGTGTCTGCACTTACCCACACTGGCACTAGTGTGGATCCGCCACTGGTTCAATGTAAATTGGGGATATTGTATGAATATGAAGAAATATAGGTTAAAGAGAGAATTTTTCCTTTATAGTTCAAGAGTTATATTTATTCTTGTAGAAATAAGAGAGAGAGAGATAGAGAAAATATACTCTCAAATAGATCATGTTTATTCATATGCTCAATAGGGTATTTATACATAAGAGAGAAGACAAGAGAGTAATGACTCATTATGATGATTGATTCCCTAATCACTCATAATTCCTATAATCCCTTATAATATGCGATACTAATTAATTATAATATATTTATACTGATTTATTTCATAACACTCCCCCTCAAGTTGGAGCATAGATATTGATCATGTCCAACTTGTTACAAGAAAACATAATATATAAATCCAAACAAAATAATCTTCTTCTTCATGAGATCTTGAATCCACCAACAAGTTCGGCCACATCTAAGAATAGTTCAACCAAATGTCACACCAAGGACATTCATCAAAAGAAACGATCCAACAACTTCACCAAGAGTTCGAATAAAGTACCAAACCAAAGTAGAAGCTGCAGCAAACGGTCTCACAAGGGACCAAACAATACTCCAAACGTCTCACAGAAACAAAGCAACAATGAATATCTCATTAGAGACGAACACCAAACAGTCTCACTAGGGACCAAACAATACTCCAAACGTCTCAACGAGACAAACACCAAAGAAACACTTCACCGAGGCGAAGAAACAGACGGGTCACACAAGGACCACCAAACTCCTCACCAGAGGACGCAAAGCACGACATTCAAGACAAAATAGCACTTCACGAACGTGAAGGAAAATGTAACAAACGAAGAACCCAGCCACTAGAGACAAGTGAACGTGCCTGAAACAAAATGATGACTCTGCTGAAATAGTAGAAACCCAGTCTCACAACGCAACCTTCGAAGCAAAGATCCGGCCTATACATACCGGGAATGAAGGCTTGACGTCTGAGAATGAAGCACGACCATAAAATGGTCATAACAACCAAACGACAAACATGCAACGAGGTACACACTTCCTCTCTCCCCCTGTAAAGAGTGACGACATGGTTCACTGTTCACAAAACAACAGACTGAACAATACCAAAAAGACAGCAAATCAACACAAACGGAAGAGAAGGAGCACCACCAAAGGTAACCAAAAAATGGACAGAAACTGAAATGGTACGAACACACACGCCACGGGAGGTTGGCCACTGTCACTGTATAGTGACAGCGACCACCGGAAAACTCAAATTGGCCAAGAACTAACCAAGCTTTGATACCATGTAGAAATAAGAGAGAGAAAGATAGAGAAAATATACTCTCAAATAGATCATGTTTATTCATATGCTCAATAGGGTATTTATACAGAAGAGAGAAGACAAGAGAGTAATGACTCATTATGATGATTGATTCCCTAATCATTCATAATTCCTATAATCCCTTATAATATGCGATACTAATTAATTATAATATATATATACTGATTTATTTCCTAACAATTCTCATGTTACTACTATAAGATATAGATTTTACTTCAAAAAAAAAAAAATTTTTTTCAAAAAAAAAAAGGAAGTAAAAAATAAAGGTGGTGGCATTTTTGTAATTCTATGAATTAATTTTGGAGTTTGTTTCAAGGGAAATGGACATTATTGGCAGATTTGACATTCGTTTTACATAAACAGATGCCAAAAAGCCCAACTTTGGTGTCCATTTGCAAATGAAGGACACAAAAGAGTTTTTTTTTTAATTTAAAAAAAAAACCCTTATGCCATTGTCCATTGTAGGCTCCTCTATCACTCTCGATCAGCTTCATCATCTCCTCCTCACTCATCTCTTGCTCTTGAAGTCACCATGAAGGCTACTAGTCTCCTCACATCTCGAGCAATCACTTGTGTCTCCTCCCACACTCACCGACGCCCTTTGGCTCCTCCCTAGCTCGCACGACGCTATTAGTCTCCTCCCTTGCTTGCGGCATCAATTTTGTTTGTCTCCTCCCAATCTCAATCAATGACTTCTTCTTTTTCCTCCCTAGCTCGCAACAACCACCTCTTTGTCTTCCTAACTCATTTGTGCGAATCAGGTGCCTCTCTGTCATTATTTTTTTGTACTAGGTTTTTGTAGATACTTGGATTTAGGGTTTTGAAATTTGCAATTAGAAATGTTCATAATCACTTGAAATCCCATAAATGAACATTCTTGAGTTTTGATAATGGATTCTTGGTGATGAAAGAAATTGATTATGGTTCTAGGAAGATTTTTCATTTCTTGAAGTGAATTTTTTAAGTATAGAATTGAAAATTGTTGTTGATGTTAGGGTTGACAGAAGAATTTTTAAGCATCCAAATTTAAAGTTGATGTAATTAGACAATTTTTTGAACTTGTATGACTATGGATAATTAGTAGTCAATGGTTTTTAGCTTATGAATTAGACAACTTTTCTAATACTTTTTATCTTTTGTATTGATGAAAATGCTTGATTGAATTGCTGATATTGTCCTGAATTACTTGAATTATTTAGTTTTGTTTGCATTAATCTAAATTAGGTTATTATTAAAATTTTGGAATGTCTTACTTTTAAGGGGAAATGCTGCTGAATTTTTTTTTTTGAAAAAAAAAATGAGTAAAAGGCTATCTCTTCCTTCACCCATACTCAAATGTCCTTCCTTGGCAATCGTTCTAAACTTGAGTGTTGTTGAAAATGGTTTAGGTGGTAATTACATGGATCATTGTTGGATGAATGCTTTGAGTTCTAGTGAAGAATATGATAATGAAGTGGGAGAATTTATTGAATTTGCTAAAAAAGAACGCACCTAGCAAAAATGGGATGTATTTTTGTCCTTATGTCAATTGTTTAAATGAGAGTCAACATGATATTGATGATATAAGGGATCACTTTTTTTGTGATGGAATAAATCTTCAGTACACAAGCTAGATATGGCATGGTGAAGAAGTAATTGCTTGTGCATCACACAAGAACGATGTTGTTGGTGATGACAGAATGGAGAAAATGATTCATAATGTTGAGGCATAATCTTTACGCAATCGTGTGTATATGATAGCCTGCGAAGTGATGTAGAGACACCTTTGTACCCTAGTAATAAGTATACATAGTTGACAGGTACTTTGCATTTGATCAACTTAAAGGCAACTTGTAAATGGACTGATAGTAGTTCCACATTGTTGTTTGAATTGTTGTGTGATATGTTTCCAAACGATAATGTATGTCCAAATTGTATGTATGTGGCCAAAAAAATCTTGTCTATGATAAAAAGATACACACTTGCCCTAATGATCGACTACGATTCTATGAAGGTCTTAGTAAGAGTATGAAAGGTAAAACTTTTACGATACAAAGTGAAGAAAGATGATGGTTCTAGTATTAAGATAACTAAAAGGCAACCTTTAAAGGTATTGTGGTATCTTCAAATAATATCGTGGTTTAAGCATTTTTTTATGAATGAAACAAAAGCAAAGAAGTTGAGATAACATTCTAATGAGATAAAATTTGATGGAAAATATTTTCGACACTCGGATAACTCTCCACAATAAATGAAAATAGATGAAATGTTCCCTTAATTTGGCAGTAGCCAAGAAACCTTCAGCCTAGGCTTTGTACGGATGGAATCAATGTGTATGGAACTCTTAGTAGCACACATAGTTAATGGTCATTACTCCTATTGATATACAACTACCTCCTTGGTTGTACATGAAATGCAATTATTTGATGCTTTATATGATGATTTTTGGACCAAAACATCCAGGGAATGATATCAATGTCTACTTGGCGACTTTGATTAAGGACTTGAAGAAGTTGTTGGAGTAAGAAATAGATGTGTTTGATGCATATAAGAAGGAGTCCTTTAAGCTCTGTGCAATTATGTTGACCACGATAAATGACTTTCCACATACAAAAATTTGTCAGGGTATAGTATGAAGGGGCAAAAAGCTTGTTAGATGGAAGCAGACACAAAATTCCATCAACTTAAGCATGGAATAAAAATGGTATACCTTGGCCACAAGAGGTTTCTTCATTAGTTCCATTCGTATCATAGGTTAAGAAAAAGTTTTAATGGCTTATCGGAGAATGGAATGGCTTCAAAGGCATTAACTAGAGAAGAAGTTTATAGTCAAGTCGAATAAATCGATCTTCTTCTCTAAGAATTACAGGACTGTGGGTAAAAGAACATATGAAAGAAGAGGTCAATTTTCTTTGATCTTACATATTGGCGTAGTCTTGATGTGAGATATAGTATTGATGTGATGAATATGGAGAAAAATGTTTGCAATAGCCTTATCAGTATGCTTTTGCACATACCAGGGAAGACTAAGGATGGAGTTAGTGCGAGACTAGACTTCGTTGAAATAGAAATAAGAAAATAGTTTGATCCACAACTAAGATATGATACTATGAGGGCGTACATGGAGCCTGCTACACTTATTGATCTGAAGCCTCAATTGTTGAAAGATATGTAGTTGAAGAGGCTATAAACTTTTGCAAAAATTATCTATCAAGGGCAAAGGCATAGTCTCGACATGAAGATGGGAGAAGTGAGGGAATACAAGGTCTCAAAGTAAAGAGTATGTCTCGTAAGAGGTGTTGCAATCACATTTGTATATCTTAAATAATATGAAAGAAGTTTAGCCATACTTAAAAGATTTTGAGTAACATGTATCAAAGGAAGAATAACATGTAGATAGTTAATGAGTGAAACAAGACATTCATAGAGTGATTTGAGGAAAAGGTTTCACATGAGACTAGTGTGTTTGAGACAATCAAGTAGTTAGCTTGGGGGCCTTCTTTTGAGGTCATCTGTTAGAGCGATTACAATGTAGACATGTATTCCTTCTACAAAAAGCCCAAGATGATAAAAGTGCTATTTAAAATAGTGAGGTGATAGTTATAGCTAAATATACACACTTTTCTAGTTCAAAAGACAAAAACCTCATATTAGCATCCAGGACATATTATGGAGTTATTGAAAAAATATGGGAGATGACCTACAAAAAATTCAAAGTTTCTTTATTCAAGTGTAAGTGGGTTAATAATAATGATGTTATAATATATTAACAATTTGGATTTTCCTCACTTGATCTTCAATCAGTTGGTTATAGAGATGAGCCCTTCATTCTAGCAAGCCAAGTGAAACAAGAATTTAATGCCATAAATCCTACAAATAAAAAAAAATGTCCATTGTGTTTCAAAGTAAAAAGTAGAAGGATGGTGATCCAACCTTCAACCTTGATGACACAAGTAAAGTAGAATTGGTAGATAAGTGAATATGCTACTAGAAATAATCATTATGAGGAATATGGGAAAACACATCTCAATGTTTGGTAGTGCTGCGATCATCCTAAACTTGAGGATGTCATTGAAAACCATGTCCTAGGGTTATACTTTGACTGTACAACTCTATACGCCTTAGAATGGGGAGAACAATGTATTCTTGGGTATGACTTGAATACATGAGTGTCGATGGACATGCCAAAAGGACTCACAGTCTCCTACAAGGGATTAGTTGTTCATAGAACCGATAGGGCTTGAATGACTTCTAGTTGACTCGGGAATTTGTGCACAGTAAGCGATCATGAAGAGTCATGATCCACTTAGAGTCAATAGAAGGAGATTCCTAGTTCCATGAAAAGCTATATTTAGTCAACCAAGAGAGATGATACTCTATCTTTCCTCTTGACTAAATGTGAATGACGTTGTGAGGAATGATGCCACCATGGTATCCAAATTAGAAAGGTAAATCACTTGATCAACTCAATTAGTTTTGGGGCTACAGAGCATTGCTAGTGTCTCATATGATCATTAGATAAATTGGGCTCATTAAAGGAGTTTTATTGGCCCAAGGTTATTTATATTAGTGACTAATTGGGCCTAATGGGTCACACACTAAGGTTGTTGTTGATTGCTATATTTAGTCACTTTGGGCCAATAATTGTTATTAGGCTTGTAATTGGGTTAGAGTGGGACTTCTAAATGGCGTCATATTTGGATAATTAGTGAGAAATTAATTTTTCACTAATAGGCCCAAATATATTAGAAAGCCCAATGGGGTCTTGGGCCATTTGAATTTGGAATTTAAATATTGAATTTAAAATAGTAATTTAAATTCAAGAGGTTAGATGATTATGGATAATTGTGATTTATCCAAAATAATATCCAATAAAGATTAGATAAAGATCCAACAAAGATTGGATAGATATCTAATAAAGATTGGAAAAATATTAATAAAAATTGGATAAAGATCCAATAAATATTAGATAGAGATTGGGCCTTACTAGTTGGACTATGCCTTTCTTTTAAGTAATAGAATTAGGGTTAAACCCTAATTTAAGTTGCTGATTTTGTGCAGCCATTTTTTTAGACTTTTTTTCAAGAAAGAAAATGCACACACATGGTTGTTGAAAACGGCCGTGCATTCTTGTTCAATAAAAAGAGGCGTCTTCTCCAATCTTTCAATCATGCACCTCACCTAATCTCAAGACACCATCATCATCTTGAGAAAAGTATATCCAAAGAATTGAAGCCTTTGCCATGGAACCGCCTAGCAAGCATCCAAGGAAAAGGAGGAATCATGGAGAAAGTATTCTCATTGCATTCAAGAGGTAGCTGTATGGATCAGCATTAGAGGAAGTCAAAAATTTTGAGGTCTTCAAAGTGATCTAAGGTAATCCTAAAACCCATAAGTATTTTAATGAGTACATCCTGGGAATTTTGCCATGGGCATTGTATGATACATGATCAATAATCCTGGGAATATCCCATGAGCACCTGTAAAAGTTACAAGAATGACATGATCAATATTCCTAGGAAAATCCCATGAGTATTTAGTTTATAGTTTAATTTGAGAAATCTTATGATAAAATAGAGACAATATTTCAATGATTGATTTGGCAAAAACTCATTAGCGCTCGTAAAGAGTTACTGACTCTTCGGTTTATGAAATTAAGATCCATGCTCTCCGTAAGAGTTCTGATTTTTTTATAAATTAACTTATTTAATAAATGTGATCTAGAGTATCTAGGAGTTAGCTCCTAAACATAATTCATGAGCACCATAAATAGTTACAGGTTCTCATGAGTACTGTAAAGATTACGGGATCTAGTTTCTGATGCAATTAAGGAAAGACAAAATTTGTTGTTTTTCCACCTCATGAGTTTGTGCTTGAATGTCAGGTACCACCCAAAATTAACCAACACATACTTCTTGCTTACAATTCTTATCGAGTTTGAGTGACTCAAACATTGCCCTCTTTGTCCTATTAAAGTTGTTATCATCCATAAAGCTTAGTTCGGTTGTAAAATCCTTCTAGTCCTCAGTATCTATTAGACTTGCTCTGAGTAGGTCTTGGTCATATGATTCTTGAAGTGTCTATTGCACCAAGTTATTAACAATGTCGATGACAGAGTATTCCTCAATGTCAGCAGTGGATTGCATTTCTTTAAGAATGTTGAATGTCACTTTCTCATCATTGACTCGCATAGTGAGCTCTCCCCTTTAAACATCAATCAATGTTCTACCAGTAGCCATAAATGGTCTTCCAAGAATAATTGTTACTTCGTGATTAGCTTCAAAGTCCATAACGATGAAATCAACAGGAAAGATATATTAGTCCACCTTTACCAACACATCTTCAATTTTGCCTTCTGGGTAAATGATAGATCTATAAGCTAGATGCAATGTCACTATGGTGGGTCTCGCTTCTCCTATTGCCAGTTTCTTGAATACGAACATAGGCATGAGATTTATGTTCGAACCGATGGCACATGGAATTGTGAAGCTACCTGGATCTTTCCGTTTTGGAGTTAACCTCTGCAGGAGTATTGCATTGCTTTCCTCAGTCATTAGTATGGTTTTAAGTTAGTAATGATGATTTAATTAAAACTTTAAAATAACTAGCAAGGAGGATTACTTATAGCTCATTGGGATTTACCATGCCCAATTCTTTTTTGATGAACATAACTTGCTCTTTGGCCAAGGGTTTGGTGAAGATATCAGCAAGTTACAAATGTGCAATATGAACATCACCTTAACATCCTTCTTCTGAACATGATCTTTGATGAAGTGGTATCTCATGTCAATATGCTTGGTTCTTGTATGTTGAACTGTATTTTTGGCTAAGCTTATCGTACTAGTGTTGTCACAGAGGATTGGATTTATTTTAGTTGGATTCCCAAGTCTTGAAGCTATTGCTTAAGCCACAATACTTGTGTACAACAAATTGATGCAGCAATATATTTAGCTTCAGTTGATGATAGCGAGACAGTTGTTTGCTTCTTGCTAAACCAAGAGACAAGTGAACCTCTAAGGAACTCACATAGGCCACTTGTGCTCTTTCTGTCTGTCTTGTAACCATCATGACCTGAATCTGAATAAGCCACCAAATACTCTGATTGACCTTTGGTAAACCACAATCTAAGATCCTTGGTGTCGGCAAGATATCTAAAGATCCTCTTCACATATTCAGCTTGTGATTCCTTTGGAGGAGACTGGTATCTTGCACACATTCCCACATTGAACTGAATGTCAGGTCTACTTGCTGTCAAGTTTAACAATGATCCAATCATTCATCTGTACTTAGTTATGTTGAAATCCTTCCTCTTTTCATCAGTATCCAAAGAAGTAGTTGAACTCATTAGAGTGTCGCTCCATTGCATTGGTCCATCCCATACTTCTTCAGCAGATCACAAAGATACTTGGTCTGAGAAATGATATTTCCATTCTTCCATTGTTTGATTTGCAGACCAAGGAAGTAATTGTGTTCTCCCATTATAGGCATCTCGAATTCTCCCTATATTCTCTTAGAGAAATCCTCACAAAAAGCATCATTAGTAGCACCAAATATAATATCATCCACATATATTTGAATAATTAATAACTTGTTTCTCTTATTGCTTTTAATGAAGAGTGTCGTGTCAACTTTGCCTCTAACAAATCCATGATCAAGAAGAAACTTACTTAATTTCTCATACCAAGCTCTAGAAGCTTGTTTAAGACCATTTTTAGACGAAAGACATGGTCAGGATGAGAATCACTTTCAAAACCAGGAGGTTGTTCCACATAAACTTCTTCCTGAATAAATCCGTTTAGGAAACACTTTTACATCCATTTGATAAAGCTTGAATCCTTTGATAGACGCAAAGGCTAAGAGTACTCGTATAGCTTCTAATCTAGCCACTGGAGCATATATTTTCTCATAATCAATACCTTCTTCTTGATTATAGCCTTTGGCAACCAATCTTGCCTTGTTTTTGACAATAATTGCGGATTCATCTCTTTTGTTCTTGAATACCCATTTAGGGCCAATGATCTTTAGGCCTAGGTACTAAGCCCCAAACTTGATTTCTTTCAAATTGATGTAATTCTTCTTACATTGCTATAACCTAATCATTGTCTGAGAGGGCTTCATCAATCTTAGAGGGTTTAATCTCATAGATAAAGTTAGAGAAAGTAACTTCATTTAAAGTACTCTTTATGGTTCTCATACCTTCATTAACATCACCTCTCACTTGATCCAGAAGATGGCTCTCCAATCTCACCAATTCCGATGATTTTTCCAAATTGGTTTCCCCCAAAGGTTACTTTGCCACCATCCTTTGATCTCATTGCCACAAACTTGGATTGATCCCCTGTCATGTGTCTAGATCATCTGCTACCAATGTACCACTTATTAGTCTTTGATGCTCTCAGACAAACCTGCAATTCAATAGAGATCAAGTCTTAGGTATCCATCTTTTCTTGGGTCCTTTTAGGTTATTTGGGCCTTAGGGAAAACATAAGTTCCTTTAAGTACTCACTTATAACTGCTAACAAGTTTATCTTTTCTTTCTTTCTTATGAAAATATGAAAAAGTAGCATGCCCCTTTCGGTTGCAATAATTACTATGAGGAAAGGGATTTGAAGAATCAACACATTTTTGAAAATATTTCAGATAAGATTTTTCACCAGTTTTCTTTTTCCCTTTCTCTTATAAAAAATAGGATTATAAACTATGCCCGATTTTCATTCATAAATCTTTAAGTTTTTAAAATCACATTGAGCATTTCACTTCCTTTAGTAAATTTCTTAAGGGTTTTCGTAAGTTAAGAGTTCTTTTTCTCAAGATCAGGACATTTTTCGTAAACCAAATTTTCTCAAACCAGGGGAGAATATTTAACTTATTGCTCAAGCAACTTGATTCTCTTCTTTGAGGCTATGAGTTTTATTGCAATATTTTAAATTTAGAATGTAACTCATTGTATTCGAGAAAGTAATTCATCATAATGGGTTTAGAATCATATACCTCATCATCGTTTTCACGTTGCTCTTCTTCTTCTGCTACCACACATATGTTTGCAGCCTCTTCATCCTGCTTTCTTCATCCAAGGAACTATCTCCCTAGATGGTAGACACGTATGCCTTCTTTTTGAAATGATTGAACTTCTTCTTCTCCTTTTCCTTTCCCTTTAGCTAAGGACATTCGGATTTCATATGGCCCGACTTCTCACATTCATAACAGATGATCTAATCTTTGTCTTTCAATTTGCGTCTATTGCTTTAGCCTCCTTTTGAAAAGAAACCTTGATCCTTCTTGAAGAATTTCTTGAATATACGAACAAACATGTTGACCTCATCATCTTCATCTTCGTCTTCCATTTTGGCTTCGTTTTCTTTCACAACATTGAGGGCAATACCTTTGCCTTTATTGTTGATTTCATCTAAGCCCTTCTTGAATTTCAACTTGCCTTCATATTCAAATAAGATTTTGAACAATGCAGCTACAAATGTCATTGATTCTCCACGAGCTTCTCGATTGCTATGACTTTAGCTTCCCAATCTTTCATCAGGACATTTAGAATTTTCCTAACTTGAGAGTTCTGCTCATACGTTTTACCTAAAGATGATAATTGATTAATCAGATGAGTTAAGCGAAGTTGAAACTCTCCAATGGATTCTCCAGGCTTCATACGAAGAGGATCATACTTAGTTGTTGGACTGTTGATCCAATTCTCCTTTATACTAGAGGTTCCTTTATAGGTTATCTCTAAAGCTTTCCACATTTATGTCGTGCTTGACAAGTTACATATGTGAAGTATTCCTTTTGACTAAGTGTACTTCGAAGCATTAAGACAACACTACTGTTGAGAGTTATTTTCCTTCTATTATTTTCGTCATACTCGGATTCAATCTTGGCACATGAATTTCTCCTTCTCTCTTTGTTGGGACATAATCACCATTCTCGATCACTTGCCAGAGACCATATTCAGTTGCCAAGACAAGCACTTTAAACTTTGATTTCCATAATGAATAGTCTTTTCCGTTGAAACCAGGGGGTCAATTGATAGAGTCTCCATCATGAAATATTTCTTCTATGATCCTTCTCGAGATGTTAAGCTCATTAGAGAAGACCTTGCTTTGATACCAAATGAAAGAGGAATATCATCTGGAGGGGGTGAATAGGGTGATTTCACTCCCACAAATCTCTCCTCCTCCACCCTCATATCTCACCTTTCCTACCTTTTTTCCAAATGACAAAGTAGGAGAAGTTTAGAGTTTGTTATCTAATATGATATGATGCTTCTATTATGTTTTCTTTATCTTATATTATTTTTAAGTACTTTATGTATTATGATTACTATTGTTCAATAACTACTACCTTTTGTATTGTGCAATGGCCTATCTATGTTGTGTAACTTGTTAATTATCAATGATAATTTATTCTCTCTTTGTGTTCAAGTTATTATTTATTTTATCTTCAAAAGTTTTCAAATAATCTTTCAAACATATTCAAAGTTTGTTTTCATCAAGCAGGGAGAGAATGTTAGTTCTCAGTTTATGTTTTGATGATAACAAACTTGGAAAAGAAAGAGAACTAAATGATTCAAGTCACTTGAGTTCTGTATTTTAAGACACTTGAGTAATTAATCTTTATTTGAACTAAAACTTGAATCAACAAGTTAACTCTTTTAAAGTGATCTGAGATGATCACTCGAGTAGCAGGTATTATATTTGAATATGATCCTTAAGTCCCAGTTATATTACAAGTCACTCGCTGAATGAATGAAGAGTGATGCAAGATCACTCGAGAGGCTAAGCTAGCACTTGAGTGATCCTCTGTCACTTGCAGCAAATTAGCAAGTCACACATAGAATTTTTGGAAGTTATGGTAGATCAATCAAGTGATAAGTTGCATCACTCGAGTGATAAGCTTAGAGCACTCAAGTGGATGAGTGACCAATTGAGTGCTGGTTATCACTCACATATATTTTGCATGTCACTCGCTTATTTTTTGAAAGTATTAAGATGCTCACTTGAGTGAGGTAGTTGTCACTCGAGTGAAAGGTGAGCACTCGCAAGGAAAATGCAAGTCACTCCTATGGTTATGCAAGTCATGATCAGACTTACTCGAGTGCAAGTGATGTCACTCGAGTAATGACCATCAACTTGCAAGTTTAGTACAAGTCACTCACTAATAAAACAAGAGTGTTGGCTTCTCCTCTAGAAGTTCACTTGAGTGAACCCAGTGTTACTCGAGTGAAACAAGGAAACTTGCATAAACACTCAAGTCACGGGTAGAGTTGAAGTTATTTTCAAATGACACTCAAGTCAAGCCTTTTCGAGTAACCTATTCTTCAACAATGTTCTACTAGAGACAAAATCCATTAGTACTCGAGTGAGATAACGAATGCACTCAAGTAATGGATGCTCACTCAAGTGATTCTAGAATCACACTTGAGTGATTGTTTCCTGCTTCATTTACAGAACATTTCCAAGAATTTAAATTTTGTAATTAACATCTATTTACATTTAATTATTACTCATGTCACATATCAATACTACTAATCTTATTTGTGTATGAGTTTTAAGAGGATAAATTCATGGATTACCTCCATAAGCACAAAAGCAAGTTCATGTGTCAAACATTAAATGCATAACATAATAGAGCACACAGAAGCAATCTCAGAATAGTTCAAATGAATATCGTATGAAGCATCTATTATGGTGAAGACGAAAGTCACCCAATGATGAGTGATATTTATGCCATGTTTTCCCTATGTGTTTTGACTACTTTGAACGTTGAATCTAAGTCTTATTGTTTACTATCTAATAGAATACTTGAGAACTCATACACATTGGGAAATAGGGGATTGATCCTATAAATTGCTACATTCATGTCATTACCCTATGCATGTGCATAAGAAAAGAACCACTTTATGGTTTTGTAGTGAAAGCACTTAATCAAACTGATACAATGCTATAGCATATCATATACTTGTACCTGCGTCAGCAATACAATGTGACCATTATGCTGTGGCATAATAAATTATGCAAAATTGTGTGCTAAGTTATTTTAACCTTTCCTCAAGAGTTTTCAGGAAATTAAGATAGGTCACCCAGATGCACGTGGGGATGGTGATTGAGTGAAGCTAAATCCAGAAGGTGCGGAGAATAAAAAGAAAGATTTAGATAATCTTGCTATATTAAAAGAAGGATCAATCAACCGAATCCAAGATCTTGGACTTGACAGATTTGGAAGGCCTAACTGACTGAAAGTGCAGCCAAGGAGACCTAACTATAAGAGGAAAGCGCAATAAAAACCCAAAAGAGAAGGGAGCCATTGGAGAAAGCAGTCACTTAATTTAGATCCGATTGAAACTCACACTAAAGGAACAAGATAAGAGAAAGACAAGACTAAGTTCTTCCTTAGAGCAAGACGGAATGGAGAAGACGTGGAGACGTTGTGTGACAGGACGCCTCTTACGCCATCAACCTTTCAACGAGCTCCTTGTTCTCTTTGTTATTTTTATTTTCATAATTATGTTATGGGTTGTTCTACAGTACTCTATGTTATGTGTCCCTCATCAGTCATGAACTAAATTTCCTTTGGCTGGGTGAGGATGAATTCCTAAGTTGTAAAATGAAAAGTTCTTCATTTGATAAATCCAGTTTGTTTTAACAGTGTTTTGATTCATAGCCGATTAGCAGACGCTAAGGGCTATCTCAATGGTCTTGTCAGCCTTAGAAGGGAGGCATGGTGACCTTTGTTAAGTAGTGCTTGTTGGGCGAGCCCATGTACGGCTCGATCTAAATTGTATATGCCAGGAATGGATTTACCGCTCATAACCAAAACATCTAGAGCTAATCAAATAGACTAGACTTGAAATCACCATAGGAATATGGGAGAGTAGAGCGACGACTGTATTTACAGGATTGTGGAAGCTTCTATATAGGATAATGGTGGGTTAACTGGATAACGTTGTAAAAGGTGGTTATGTTGTAGCATTGTAGAAGTTGTGCAGCATAATTGCTATAGCAATGCATTGTGGGAAAATTGGGGGATTGACATGACTTAGGATGAAATCTGAGCTCAGCCTACTTTTAAACTGATATATTCCTTTGACCTTCGACCATTATTTATTAGTAATAGTAAAATCAACCAAACCCAATATAACTTTTACATCACATACTTGTTTTTAGAAACTAGCGTCATCTTCAGTATCAACAGTCTCAGTAGAATGATAACTTTACTTGTTCTTTATTACTTGTTTGACTGGTTCACTTGCCATAAGGGAATTCGACCAACACCCAACCTTAAGCAAATCTCATAGCAAACTAAAGGGATATTGTATGAAGCAAAGTAGCGAATGAATGTTGAATTCTTCTAACAAATCTAATCTACCTCTAACAGATAGTTCAAACGCTCACAATGATCATTAATGGCATTCAACTATAAATAGCTGAGCATTCAATAGAGAGCAACCAACCAAGCACACGAATCAATTTATTACTCATATACTCTTGTGTTGTAATATCTTATCTTTTCATCAGTGATTATATATCTACTCTGTGATAGAGTTATTTACAAACGATTTCATTTCTATAAAATCTCAAGGTAGTGAGACCTTGAGTGTGGTTGTTGGATTACAACTAGTAGGGGAGTGAGTCATGATGAGGATTACTCTAAACTAAGGTGCCAAGAACCCATGGAATCTTGGATTGATAGTGAAAATCTCAGAGGCACACTGGGACTGAATGTAGGTAAGGAAATTAAAGTCAAACCAGTATAATCCAATGTGCACACTTAATTTGGTGATATTTCTCTAACTATTTATCTTTGATTTAAGTGTTTGTCATTCTCATTTTAAATTTTTAATATCACCCAATTCATCCCCCTTGGTTGAAACATTGGCACTAACAATATCAAACTGCTACAAATGTGAGCGTTCTATAGTGATTTCCATAAATAACCGCTACAAATGTGAAGACTCTTTGCATAGTGTAGCTGTTTGTAGTAGTAATCACTACAAATTTTTAAGACTTTTTGCATCTATAGGGTTTTTTTTTGTTATAACTGCTACAACGTTTTAAGACTTTTTCATTTTATAGCGGTTTTTCTTATAACCACTATAAACCTTCAGTTATTGGAATAAAGAATTTGGACCATAAAGCTAAACATTGGTTTGAAAGTAGTTGCCACCACATGTAGAAGTGCAAATGTGGTGCTAGGTAACATCATACTTATAACATGATAAGAAGCACAACCTATTTGCAAAGGGAAATTTCCATCGCTCGGGAGGCACTTTGGTAAGACGGAAGTTTTTTTTGGACCAAAAATACGGAAGTTTGAAACCGATGTTTGACTTCATGCAATTTTTGCCCAGAGAAGTTACACTAAGGAGCAATTTTGGAAAACTCTTTACAGAATAATTTGCATGAATAATTGTTTATATGTTTTAACTATATCCAAAAATTGGTTCGAGTAAAACAAATCAATAGTGATAATATTTACGTTTGTATAGCGATCATTTTCTTAGATTTATAAGAAACCGCCACAAATTTGCAAACTATTTGCATTTTCAAAGTTTGACCTTTTCAAGGCATAACATGCGTGGTCTTTGACGATTTAATAGTCAAATTTAATATTTGGGGACGAAGGGCAAAATTGCTCCTTAGTGAAAACTTAGGGGTTTTAAGGCCCAACCATTATAAATGTACAAAACTCTTTGCATTCTGTAGTGGTTTGTACGGACAATTGCCACAAAATTTAGACACTTTGCATTTTGTAGTAGTTACTGCCTTTAAACTACCACAACATTTGCTCCTAGTTGGCGCCACATTTGTGGCGGTTTCTTAAAGGAAATATTCACTGCAAAAATATTGGCGCCATATTTTTTGTGGTTATTTTGTAATAACCGCTACAAAGTCCGTCCCATAAACAAGTGCACGGCTTGGCGCGAGGGGTCTCGTTGCAAATTTATAGCGGTTTCGGTCTAAGCTGCTACAAAATTTGACATTTGTAGCGGTTTTTTGTAACCGCTACGAATCGACAATTTTTTTGGTAGTAAGGAGAGGGAAAATATGTCCGAGATAAATTTTTTAAAAAATGAGAGAAGTGAGGTTAAAAGATTTTTATTAGTTTATATATATATATATTTTCTTTATTAAAATTTTGTAACACTAGGTATCTCAAAATTAAACCAAGTCTTTTTTGTCTCCTAGCCAAAAAAAGAAAAACACTAAGTCTTTTTTGTCAGATTTTTAACAAAGTTTCTTTCATTCATAAGAATTGAGAATCAACCAATAGACATCAGTCTTAATGGATGTATTGACCACTTAAGTATGAAATCTCAAATTCAAATCTATGTAAATAATACAGAAAATGTCTTTAAAAGAGCTGCCCCAACTATACTTATAATGCTCAAATTTGACGAAGTACAAAAAAAATGCCACTTATTTCAAAAACAAATAAGAAAAAAAAAATGCCATTTAAGAATTGAGAATCGAATTCTTAGCCACTAATTTATTTTATGAAACGAAAGTTGACATTACTGTTTAAATAACACTTGTATAAATTTATGGATATTGGCCATTAACAAGAACACTAGCTTACATCAGCAACAAATCAATATTAAAACCCCAAAATTTTATGATTTAAATTCTTATTTAATGAACCGATAGTATTTTTTTGGTAAAAATTAGGGGTTCAGCTAATATCATCTTCCACTCCCATCCTCTTCCTCTCATCTGGGCCGTCGGATGAAAAGGGGCTTTTCTTTTTTTTAATAATTTAAAATGGATTCCACAAATTTAATTATTAAAAAAAAGCAAAAGGGTATTTTCATTTATTTTATGATAAAGAAGAGGATGAGAGTAGAAGAGGATTACTGACAAAAATTAGGGGGACAAAGAGGAAATGTTTTGATTAATTATTTTGAAAATCTTGGAAATTTTTTGATTAATTATTTTGAAAATCTTGGTTTAGTCCATCCTCTTAAGCAACAAATCAATATAAATCTTGGTTTAATCGATAAATTTTATTATTGGGAAATATTTTAAAAACCGATGGCAACATGGTAATTAATTATTTAAAAAGTGGCAAATAGGGGAAAAAAAAAAAAAAAACCCAAAGAGGAATGGGTAAGAAGATATGGGGATAATAAAGATAAAAGGCACGTGCGTGGAAATGGAAGGTGGTAGATGATGATGATTATTATTCAGTTATATCGAAGTCTGCAAGGCGTGCTTCAAATAATTCAAGCACGTGCTTTTAATATCTTCAAATAATTCCGGCGGATCCACCCTCCTCCTCTCACTCCTTATCCCAACATCGATCCAAGTGTTTACCTTAAATTGTTTATCCCAAACATCGATCCAAGAATATGAATTTTTTACCTTAAATGGTTTCAAACAAAATTTATTACTTTCAAATACCTGAAATTTGTTTCAAGAGATGACATCATAAGTGACATGAATTACGAATATGAATTTTATGATATTCTATTTACGTATTTAATTACTTGTTAACTTCTGTTTTGAGCGAACTTGTTGAGTATTTTTATTTTAGTCATAATTATAAAAAAAATTTATAATTTTTGTCCAAAATATTCTGAAAATTTTGCAATGGGATATCACAAAATTTTTTATAAATAATTAATTTGACTTCTTTTCCATCTCTCTCTTTTAAAAATAAAAAATAAAAATACTTTTTCCATATCTATAAATTAGTTATTTTAAGTGGTATATTTAAGACGAAAGGCACTATATATTTAATTTCTCGACGTTTGGAAACGGTTAGAAGTAGAGTCTAGAGAGCCTCTTGCATTCAATATATAATATGAGAGGACATAATTTTCTTATTTTTTTAAATATAAATTTTCTTTTTTTTTTCAAAAGATAGATTATTCATATTTTTAAAAAGAAAATGATTAGCTAAGTTTAGCCCTTAGAATTTACTAAGGTCAAAGTAAGCTTTAAAATTCAAAAAGTTCTTATGACCATATTTATATAATTATTTATCAATATTGATAACGACAGATTCAACAATATCCGGGAGGATAGATAACCATATAGTCCCGATGCTGACTTGATATTTTAGAATATATGAGATCAAATTCATAGAAATAGTCAAGAATGATGAAACTTGTACATTATTGCAGAAGAAGCAGTCGGTGCAATAAACCAATTAGAATAGCTAACTCTTCTAGAGTCAAAAGCTTATCCTTCTACTCATCCAATACTACCTAATTATGAATTGTTGATAACAGTCCTAAATAAAAATTTATTTATCATATTTTTTTTAATTTACTGATATTTATACTCTTTCAATAATAATCAAGTAGAGAAAATGAAAGAATTAAAAAAAATGATTAGAGTGTTGTAGAAAAAAACATTACATATTAACTAACTTAATTACCTTATTTAATTTAATAATAAAATTAGCTTTATATGTCTTAAAGGAACAAAGGAAGTAATTTTCTTTTTTAAAATTTTAAGTTCGAAGAATCACTACTAGAAAAGAAAAAAAAAAAAAGAGTCCTATAAGATCACCACATCTAGACTTCTTACAAGTAGAGAAGGTTTAAAAACTATGACCAATAGCATTTTTGTAAATTGTGATTCAATTTAAGATCGACCGTGCTTCTACGCAATTATATGAAATATTATAAAATTGGGTTAAGGTGCGATTTGGCCAATAAACTATTGGCTCGAGACCGTCCAACACAATTAGCTATTAAGTGAACCAAAAATACCAACAAACTTTTAAAAAGGAGCGCCGACACAACAAACTTTTGAAAAGGAGCGCGAAGTATACGCCGATTAACAAAAAGTTAACGTCATTATCTAAGGTGCGGTGTAAAACGAACTTTTACTCTAGGAGGGCCTAAAAGACAAAATTCTAAATTTTACTAAATTAAATAATTTTTTTCTCAATTGTCATTATTCAAAACCACTTGTATAGATATCTATGGATAAAAATTACTCATTTTTCAATTTTGTCAAAATTATAATTTGCTAAAATAAACAAAAGTTTTAATTTAAAATATAATTATATGATTTAAATAAAACTCAAGGTGTTTTTAGTTTATTATATATGTTAAACAAAATATATATATGATTTATTAAAATTTAGAATTTTGTGTTGGGCGCTCCTGGAGTAAAAAGTTGGCAATCTACACCTTAGATAACGGACGTTGACTTTTTGCTAACGGCGTTATTGGGCGCTTTTTAAAAGTTTGAATATTTTTTCTAGACTTAATAATTATATTTTAATCCGGTCTCGATAATTTTTAAATATTATAAGATTTTCATAATTTAAATTCCTTTAATTTTAACCCAATCACTAATACATTCGGTTCAAACATCGTTTTAGAGACATGATCAATCAGATCGGTTGTATTTTACTTGTTATATGATCATTCAGATCATTTAAATTACATATTAGATTGGTTTAAATGATTTTCCATTGATGATCTTCATCTTTTCTTGTTATATGATCATTCAAATCATACAAGTTCTTATTTATGAATTTTTTTTCTTGAATTTTATTTCTCTATTTTTAAAAATTACATATCAGACCGGTTGTCTTTCAAGCTAGTGTCATTATGAATAAAAATTTATTTTATATATTTAGAATTGTTGTTTTTAAAACCCATCTCGTCATGATATTTAGCCGGTTTTAAAGAAGACCGGTCTAGAAAAATTTGCCTTAATAATATTTCATCTTTCATCTCACTTTTGTGCTTAGAGTTCATCATCTTGATCTCATGGAGTGGATGAATATAATTTAAAGATGATGAGGGATAATGCGCACTCTCTTCCTCTTTCTGTCGCCTTCGGCTGTCGTGATCTCTCTCTCTATCTATCTATCTATCTATCTATATATATATATATATGCCATCGAGATGGCTTATTATTCCTTTTCATGAGGCTTTCCTTTCTTTGCCGTTGTTGTGCTCTCGCGTTCAAAGAAAATCGTTGGCTTTCACATATCCTAGAGCTAGCCCTCTTCTAAGTGTTTTCTTTCATTGTCTTTACTGTATAGACGTTTTAATTAGTTAATCCTGATGCTCGTTCCTTTTTTTTTTTTTCTTTGTTGAAACACTGATGCTTACTCTTTTTCATTCTTTATCGAAACTCTTATTGATTTTTATTTTTTATTTTTTATTTTTTGCTTGCTCAATATTCTGTGGTTGTTGCAGTTATTTTATTCAAATATTTGTTCACTTTTGTGTGAGAAATATTTTTATATGCCTTAATGATTATAAAATATAGAGAAAAGAGTATGAAGATTTCAAGAAGTGTCTAATAGTGCTATACGTGGTGGTGTTCGTCAATATTTTTAGTTAATATAGGGGCCAACGTTTTGACCATATTGAAAATTGAAGGATCAAAACCAAAATGAGAAATTTGAGGGACCAAGAATTTTAGGAACCCAAATAAATTAGTTAAGCTAGTTATTTTTAATACAATAGTGTTGTGTTCTCTAACCTTTAATCATTACCGCCATTGTTGGACACCCCATTTCATATATTCAATCATTATGGATAGCTTGCAATTGTAAAATACTTATGTGTCTCATGTATAAAAGGAGGGTTATTTTGATTTAATGAGAAAAAGGTAATATTGGTATGGGAGTTATTGGAAGTCATAAAGAGATGATTATTGATAGCTATAGTTCTTAGGAAGTGAAAAGGCATGTACGTTCAAAAAAGAAGAATATATAGAAAACGTAAGAGGCCTTCAAAGTTTATAGTGAAAGTTGTATCTCATCCCTATCGAAGAAGATATAAGAAGAAAGAATGTCAAGACTCGAGAAAGTTTTCCATCGCTAAAGATTTTCCGCAATTATGGATAAATGTTAGTACGTTTAATTCTATTGAATTTGAAAACATGATATCCTAAAATCTTTAAGAATTATGTTCTTAATTGTATGAAAATCTTTGAACACAGATTTATGTCTTACAGCAATCACTTAGAATCTGTCACTCATAGAGATTGAAGATCATTCGCCGTTGATGATGGTGCTGGGGTCGATGATTTCCAAAGACCAAAAGATTGGGTACCACTGGGTTTGTTTTCCAACCATGTTTACATAAAATACATTAAAATAAAAATTCACATGTCATGTTCAACTGAGCTGATGAGCACCCAAACCTTATCAAGCCTGGATCATAGAGATTTCACTTTTTTTAATGTTCAATAAAAATTACTTTAATCACTACAGAATTTAAAATAAAAATAATCTCTTAATAATCATTTTTAAATAAATAAATAAATATTTTTATTTAAAAATTATTTATGAAAAATTATTAATTTTACCATCCATTCAGATCACTTTAACGAGCACTCAAACCAAATCTTTTGAATCTTATCATACACCATTAAAAGGCTTCGATAGACAACTTTTCTCGCATAGTTCATGACTATTCAGTAAGATAGCACATGCAGTACTCTACTTCAAATTTAATTAAAAATATTTATGGTCAAATATGAATATTTTTTAATTAAATTCCACTACAAACTAAATCTTATAAGGAGGTAATATTATTTTAGTTACGATTGGCCTATTCATTAGTGCAAAAAAGAGCTTTAAGGCGCCTCATTTAGATCGGACTATGGAGAATCGGTCTTAAAAGTATGACCGGTGGCGTTTCTCAGTAAATATAAAAAACTTTGTGGACCGAATTATAAAGGATCCGGTCTTAAAAATATGACCGGTGGCACTTTCAGTAAATATATAGAACACTTTTAAGACCGGACTATAAAAGATCCGGTCTTAAAAGTATGACCGGTGGCAATTTCGTAAATATATAGAACACTTTTAAGATTGGATTATATAATATCCGATCTTAAAAGTATCGTAAATATTGTGAGAAGACGCCAATCAGAGATGAGTCCAAAAATACAATGATTTATTCTTTCGCTTAATTGGAATTATATATAGATGCTAATAAATAAATAATCTTCTGACCTGGGCAGTTCCTATAATCTAGGGATTACAATCGGGGAATATAATTATGAAATTCAAAAAACCATGATCTGCTCACTTAATTCCTAAAATCTCTCTAACAACTTAATTAAGATGTTACAATCGGGAATATAATTACGAAATTCAAAAAATCATGATCTGCTCACTTAATTCCTAAAATCTCTCTAACAATTTAATTAAAATAAGCGCACATTATAATCGTATATGCTAACTAATTAAATCTGAATTTCCAACAAATATATAAAACACTTTTAAGACCGGATGTTTGTAAAAATAGGTCTTAAAAGTATATTTTTAAGATAGGATCCTTTATAACCCTAGGACTTAAAAGTATATTTTTAAGACCGGATCCTTTATAGTCCGGTCTTAAAAGTATGACCGGTTGCAATTTTGTAAATATACACAACACTTTTAAGACCGGACTATAAAGGATCCGGTCTTAAAAATATACTTTTAAGATAGGGTTATAAAGGCGATCTTAAAATATACTTTTAAGACCTATTTTTACAAACATCCGGTCTTAAAAGTGTTTTTAAAAAAACTAAATTCGCTAAACTCGTTAAGTCCGTGAGCGTGCTTGTCTTCTTGGTGATATAACATTTGCTTAGTTATAGATTCAATGAGCGTCCCAAGAGCCTCATGGGTCAAATCCTCAGCAAGAATGACATCATCTTCCTCTAATCTACTCGCAGTCTTTGTAAGTCATCCTAAGAGCCACACAATCAAATCCTTGGCAACATTGGCAATGAGATGCTTCGAGGGTTTTGTGATGGCATCAACTCCAATCCTCAGCAACGGTGCAAGCGTACTACTTCAAGGATTCTGGACGACGGCGGCTCCTTCCTCTTCGATCTATGGCTCCTCCCACACCGTCTTCGCACAGATCCGGCTTAAAATCAAACCCAGATCTCTTCTAGCTTAAGTCTGTTTGCTCTTACCTTGACCGCTCCCGTCGATCGGACTTTGATTTTGGTTGCTTGAAGCTTTGCCAAAGATCGACAAGAGGATCCCGCCGCATTTGGTTGCTTTAAGCTTGTGATTTTTTTGTAGATCCTGGACTTCAATTTCACCTCGATTTTATATTGATTTAAATTCGACTTCCATGGTAAATGATTTCTATTTCTTGTTATGTTTTCTTATTTCTCGACTTTGTATTCATCTTTTTTATTTTTCTTGTTGGTGTTGCTTCCAATCTTCTCTTCTTTTTTGTTTTTCTTGTTTATTCTTGAATTGATCCTGATCTGATCTACTAACTTTTGAATTACTATTTCAACCAATTCATTGACCGAACCTTCAATACCTTGATAGGCAGATAGGGCTGAGATGTCCTTATTTGTGTGATCCTAATTAAGAGGATGATATACTCACCACTAGTTTGAAAACACATATGGTCTTCTAAACATTGATTACACCCACTTATGTCAAATGTTTTAGCCCGAAACGCAATACTTGGATCATATAAACTAGTAAACTAGGTTTATTAACTCACATGCTAATATTAAATATGAGTTTTAATATAACAAATATGATATGTGTGCTTAATAAAGTGTACACGTTGCTTTACCTAAACCTAATTAATACAAGAACTACTTAATTAATTTTATTAGATTAAGAAAGCCAAATAAATTAGTTGATTATAATAAATGTGACATAATTCTCCTAAAATAACTATAGATTTTATAGTAGTTACAATTTAGGTAGATTAGTTTTTCAAAAATAATAAATATAATGATAAAATGGATTCAAATATTATATTTAGGACTAAATTCAGTCCAAACTAGCTTGCATATCAAAGGAGGAATATATGTTATTACCTTAAAAAATCCCATGAGCAAAGAGGAGCAGCAATTTTAATTTAAGCTTGAAAATCATGTGCTCAAAATTTCACTTCCACTTGTACTCTCATGTTCTTTGTCAATTTCTAAGGAAGATGTTTTGGTCTGTGACCCCTCTTCTGTCTTCAGTATCTCCCTTTTACAACACACAATCACAGTATAAATCTCACTGTGAAGCATCAAAATCTTCATGAACAAACACAGCTATATGATCTCTAGCTCATATACACACACAACACAACACACAATTCTCTTATATCCCAGAGGTATCATTTTGATTCTCTCATAAGCTATTCCAATATGTTCTTCTTCTTCATCTCCGTCTTTCTAGGGTTTTTCCTGGTCTCTTTTCTCTTCTCATTCTTTTCTCATTATTCCCACAGAAACAAGTCCAATTCTTCATCTTCCTTCGTCCATGGTCCTCCTTCATACCCAATTATCGGCTGCCTTATCTCTTTCTACCGAAATCGCCACCGTCTCTTAGACTGGTACACCCATCTCCTTTCCAAATCCGCCACGCAAACCATCGTGATCAGCCGCCTTGGTGCCCGGCGGACCGTCATCACGGCGAACCCTTCCAACGTGGAGTTCATCCTCAAGACAAATTTCCACAATTTCCCCAAGGGAAAACCCTTCACCGAGATTCTCGGCGACTTACTCGGCTGCGGCATATTCAATGTAGACGGCGAGCTTTGGTCCGAACAGCGGAAAATAGCGAGCCACGGCTTCAGCACAAGGTCACTCAAAGACTTCATCATCAAAACGCTTGAAGAAGAAGTTCAAAAGAGGCTTATCCCTTTGTTAGAATCAGCCTCCATTACAAACCAAGTCTTGGATTTGCAAGATATATTAAAAAGATTGACATTTGATAGTGTTTGTAAAGTCTCTTTGGGTACTGATCCTTGTTGCTTAGATCTCTCTCAACCTCCTCCTCCTCTGGTTCAGGCCTTCGATAGCGCGTCGGCGATAAGCGCCATGCGTGCAACAGCACCGGTGTTTCTCATATGGAAACTGAAACGAGCATTGAATATTGGCTCCGAGAAGTCACTGAAAGAAGCGATTAAACTCGTGCACGAGTCAGTTTTGGAGATCATAAGGAACAAGAAGAAGAACATTAACACTATACAAGACGATGAAGATTTGTTGACAAGATTGTTGCTTACAGGTTACGATGAGGTGTTAGTGAGGGATCTGGTAATAAGCTTTATAATGGCGGGAAGAGACACGACTTCGGCTGCGATGACGTGGCTGTTCTGGCTGATCTCGAAGCACCCAGACGTCGAAGAAATGATAGAGAAGGAAGTGAAGCAAGTGTTTGAAGTTGAAGAAGGAGTGAAATTAATGAAGCCGTTTGATTATAAAGGTTTGAAGGCGATGAATTTTCTTAAAGCATGTTTATGCGAATCGATGAGGCTGTACCCACCGGTGGCGTGGGACTCGAAGCATGCGGCCAAGGACGACATGTTGCCGGACGGGACCGCGGTGAAGAGAGGTGACAGAGTGACGTATTTTCCATACGGAATGGGGAGGATGGAGGAGCTGTGGGGTAAGGATTGCCGGGAGTTTAGACCGGACCGGTGGTTCGATGAACCCGTCAGAGACCAGGCCAGGGTTGGGACCATGAAACATGTGAGCCCGTTCACGTTTCCGGTTTTTCAGGCGGGTCCGAGGGTGTGCCTAGGGAAAGAGATGGCATACATACAAATGAAGTATGTGGTTGCTTCTATTGTGAGCCGGTTCAGGATTAAACCGGTCTGTGAGAATCAGCCGGTTTTTGTCCCCCTCTTAACGGCGCATATGGCTGGGGGGTTCAAAGTGAGGGTCTACAAGAAATCTGAAACTGACACAGAGCCACGTGTTCATGGACGGTGAAGCATATATACATATATGGAAAGAGAACGTATGGAGTGGGATCATCACTTCGATAATAAGCCTAGGAATATAAGTTAAAAGGGTTGTATGATTCTGATTGATGTTTTTGAATTTATTCAATAATTGTAATACCTTGTTTTCAATAATTATTTCCTTTTTTTAGCTGTATGACATTTGATGAAGTGAAAATCTTATATAAAGATGCTGGAATTACAAAAAATCTAATTTAGGTAACTAAACCTAATAAATTATATATCAGGTTATATATCATAATAACTATTTAAAATTTGGGTCAAATTACCTCAATATCTCTTAGTTATTAAAATAACAAAATTAAAAACATAACCCTATTATTTACTCTATCAATTAATTTCTTATAAAGTCTTGTACAACGGAGCACCATCTGTTATTCTCCTACTTCTTTTCAAACATTAATTATGCAAGTAATGATAAATGAAATATATACCATCAAACTATGAAAGCTCTATTATGAGTTTGTTGATGTTATCTCAAAAAAAAAAAAAAAAAAAAATCATGCACAATACTTTTATATATACAGTATTCAATTTTATATAATAAAGTATTATAATAAATTAAGATCTATTATGATGGTAAATCTTTGAATCAACATGGAGATCTATTACCTTTTTTTGATATTATATCTTTATTCAAAATTTTATGACCTGAATCCTGTATACATATCATAAATATATAATCCATGATTATATTTCATACAAAGGGAAAATTTCATATAAAGATATTCGTGAAACATGGTAATACACAAGAATTCATCTCTTTCAATTATATGTACTCATACTTTCTTGTAAAACTGAATATTGTATTAAAAAAAATATTGGACATAATTAATGTTTGAAAATAAATCGGAGTACAGAGTGTATAGTACTTCACAAAGAATTAATTAATAAAGCAAATAATATGGTATGTTTTCAATTTTTTGTTTTAATAACTAAGGGATATGGAGGTAATTTGATATAAATTTTAAATCCTTAATTATGATGGATAACATGATATATAATTTTGTATGTTTAGTAATCTAAATTTGATTTTAGGTAATTCAACCGCCTTTATATAAGATTTTCCCTTTAATAAATTTAAGATATAAATTTTATAAATTTTGAATATATGTTTCTTAATTTGAATGAATTTGGATTATTTTATCAATTTAAATAATTCAAATTGGAATAGTTTAAAACTAATTGAAAAATTAAAGTTCATTTAAAAATTACAATTGCTACTAAAAAAACATCAACTTTTTTTGGTAGAAAAAAAAAAGATCAGAAATTGGTTATATCAAAATGTGATTATGACTATGTGGTTGTATGGGTCCCTTTCCCTATTTGGGAGGGGATTAAATCAGTTGTGTCAATAATTTTTTTTTTTAAAAAAAAATTGAAACCTTTTATCAATTTCGTTACCAATTAAGAACATACTTTCATTGTAATACGTGGACGGTGTAACAGAGAACTAGGATGATAAGCCTAGGAATATGGTGAATTATTAAAAAGGAAACTTTTTATAATCTTGACTTTTAAAATTTTTTTAATAATAATTGTTAGATTATATATCTTACAATTATATGCATATATATATATATATATATATATATATATATCGATCAAACTTGTTTAAGAGCATTGAGTCTATTTAACTTGACCCAATCACGCAATGTTAATTAATTTTAATACTATTTTCGTTTAAATATGAGAGCTAGTTTAGAAGTGAATTGTGTTATACAATATAAGACTTTTTTTCTTTCCATTTTATCTCATAGATTTATCATTTTCTTTGTGTAATTATAAAAATCATTTAATCAAAAAAATCATTTATATTAATTTTAAGTTATTTCAAATAGTTAAAATTGCAATTCATTTAAATGACACTCATAAAATTAAGTGAGTCCATGCACGTCAAAATGTGATTGCATTAAGATATGTACCCTTATAAGAAAGAGAAATACTTAAATAATCCAGGATTACCAAGTTATTTGAATTCTATCTAATAAAAACATAACATATCATATTATTTTAATTCTAGTTGACCCATCTGAAAAAAAAAAAAAAAAAATTTAAATTTTATCTTAATTTTAAGAAAAATATTTGTTGATCATTTTTTTAGTTTTTTTTTTTTTTTTTTTCAAATCAAGATTCTTTTTTAATTCAAACCAAGATAAGATTTGATTTTTTTTTTTTTTTTTTTTTTTTTCAATTGAGACATAAGCCAATAAGGATTAACATCAGAGTTGTTATGTTTTTATTGGACATAGTTCAAATGACATGAAACTCTTGGAATATGTAAGTATAAGAAATAGGGTTATTACTCTAGTGTTATATGTTATTTGTTCAATCTGACTCATGAAAATTTTTATCTATTTTATTAATAAAAAAATTAATTAAAAATCGACTTGTATGTCGAAACTCAATATAAATTAGCTAAATTACATACAAAAACACAGTTTGTTTTATTGTATTTAGTCTCTTTATTTTATTGAATTAAGTAATTTGACTTATATAATGTTAAAAGATTAAACTAATTTTTAATCTATTTATGATCATAAATCAATTCTTAAGAATTTAAAACTATGGGATTTGAAGGGGGAAAAAATACTTTCCATCCTCATTATTTTACAGAATTATAAATCTAAACTTTATATTCAGAAAATATATATTTTTTCAGAAAAAATATATTATTTATGTTTAATAATTTAATTATAGCGTCACTCGAGTCACAAGCTTGCACCATCTACATGCCAATAATAGATTATAATAAAACTTAAAGTTTACATGATTCTAAAATTTTGAAAATAAAATATATCACTATATTTTGGTCAATATTTTGTAAAATTATATTTTCATTTTCATTTGGTTTTTGGGTACAAAGATAGATAGATATTAGATACATAATATGTGTGTGTATCTTTGATGTTTAGAATTCCTACTCCACTTTGACTCTAACTACTCCCTCTAATCATTAATATAAGACTTATTTATCTAATTTAGTTAAATTAAAAAATTTAATTAAATTAATTAATATGATATGTATTTTCTAAAATATCATAGTCATATTTATTAGTTTTTTCATTTTTTCTTTGCTTAATTATTGTTGAGTGAATATCAATATAAATAAATTAGAAAAATATTGACAAATATAAAAAATAGTCTTATATTTAGGATCAATACCTACTCTCCAAATAAATCTTATATTAAGAATTGAAGAAAATCTAACTTAGAATTACTTATCTCACACTATTAAAAAAATTATTTAAAATTAATTTTTGTTTTAAATTAGAATTTTTCGTTCTTTTAATGTTCCTCTCTTTTATTGTTAAACATTCAAACTAAACATTGAATAAAACTATTTGTAAAAAGTAAGCATTTTTAATGATATAGAAATCAACTATAGACTTTTGTAGTTATAAAAACATACTTATCTTCGGTATTCCAGAGAGAGTAAATTTAAAATTTAAAATTATGGTGATTCAGTTATAAATCCTTAAATTACAAAACCAAATGATAAGAGGAGTAAAGTAAGAATAAAAACATAAATTTTTTGTGCCACTTACAAAAGAAATATTTAGATGCGTTAATGAATAAAAAAAAAGAAGAATAAAAAACAAGAAAACGTGAGTATGGGGACCAAGAATTCTCTTCCCTCGAGATAAACGTGTCCACAATGCTAATCAATTCTCATGATCAGGTGGGTCATTAGGTGTCAAGTCGAACAGTGTACCATCAATGAAATTACATAAACAAGCACGTGTTGACTAAGATTTCGGCCTATGGGTCCCACACTCAATGTCATCAGCACACATTTAGACAACACTTGGCTTGCTGTCATGTCACCTTCGAAATAATAGAAATATTAGTAATTAATTTGAGTCTCGCTTTTTTTTTCCTTTTAACTTTTCTCCCTCTTTTTGTCAAAGTACGGGTAAAAATGGGTCAAATGATTATTTAAATGTTCAATTTGAGGCCCAATAATCGTGGAAGAAATGATTTTTTTTTAAGATATGATTTTTTTTTTAAATTTAAGATGAGATAAAAGTTAAATTGTAAATGTGATTTATGTTTGAATTGATAGTGAATTTTTTTTTCCAAATTAAAATTTGTTTGTATTGTTATTTGAAAAATAATTTTGTATGAAAAATAACTTTATTACATGATTTTTTTTATATTTATTTATATATTATGATAGTTTTAAGACATAAAATAAAATAAAATACTTCATCCTTTTATTTATAAAAATATCATCAATCCATCATTTTAAGGCCCCAGTCTCACACTTTCTACAAGTTGAAACCTTTTTATTAATTGACAAGTTTAAATTGTGATCTCTCATATTTAAAAATAGAATAAAAATATAATAATCCCTAATTTGGAAAAAAACCTATTTTTAATAATGGTAGAGGCAGTTCAGACACCTGGTTGTTGCACTCCTAAGAATTACAAAAAAATTTGGTGAAGCCAAAACACACAATAAGAAGCATGTCTATGTGACTTTTTTTTTTTTTTTTAAAGTAACTTTTAATCTAAAAGTTCATAAAAAAAAAAAAAAAAAAAAAAAACAACAACAACAACAACAACCAATATCCTAAAATATTCTGAGTGCGCCTTTTTTCCAACCTCACCACTTCAATGTGGCTTCTTCAAGTACATAACTCAAATCTACGCCCAACTAAGAAGTGATAATAATACGTTAAAAAAAACTCATCCCATCTTTTTTCTTCAAGTGAGAGAGGGTTTTTCCCTCATATCATCGCCTGAGTGGTGCAATCGGCCATCGGTGCTGAGAGAGTTGCCATTAACAATAGAACCAGCGGAGAATTATTATAAAGGTAAACGGCGACAAACGGAGAGGGGTCATCTTGACATCAAACTCCAATGGAAGAAGAAATGAAAGTAGAGGGAACAAGAGGAAGGCTACAAGCTGATTGGGAAAATTCTCTCAAAGACCAAAGTGGGGTTGGGGACAGTTCGAGACGTAGTTACAGCAGCATGGAAGGTTAGTGGCAAGCTTGATGTGAAGATTATGATTGGGTTTAATCTATTTTGTTTCACTTTCAAGATACCAGAGGAAGCGAATAGGATTTTGAAGGAGAATCCGTGGGTAGTATGGAACTAAATGATGAGCCTACTGAAGCTTAGACCATTCTTAAGTGACAATGAGATTCAGATAAACACTTGTGAGTCTTGGGTTCATTTTCGCTTTTCCCTTGGAAGGTCGGATGGGTTAAAATATTAGGTAAATGGCGAATTTAGTAGGGTATGTTGTTGAAATAGAAAATCCGGAAGACAATCGGTTCTCGCATACTAGTTGAAGTAGATGCTGAAAAACGTTGGTTCTAGGATTCCTAACTCCACGTCCTGATGATGATCTAATTGATGTTTGGATACAGGTGAAATATGAGAAGTTGGTGAGATTCTGTTTCAAATATGGTAGATTAGGACATGAGAACAAAAGCTACGAGGGAGAAGCAGTAGAGTTCAAGGTTAGTGGTACTCTGAGGGGTTACGATGCTAGCCTATGCACCCAGCACCCAGGATCTTCAATCTCACGCGACACCTCAGGCTGGCCGGAGTTTGAGATTGTCGTCGAAAAGATGAGACTTGTCATGGGGAAAGCAAGAGCAACAAATGTCTGTATGGAAACACGAACAAGGAGAGTTCGGCCTATCTGCACAGTCCACATAAAATCTAAATAATCAGAATTTAATTTTTTTTAATGGGTGATTTTTAATTTTAAAATTTATTTTTTAAAAAAAAAAGTTGGTCCAGATTAGCCGAGCTCTACCTACCTATCCAAAGGAGGATAGAAAGGGAAACAAGCTTTGTAGGGAGGTGGGGTGGGGTGGGGGGGGGTGGGGGCTCATCCAAAAGATGAGCAAGAAAGCTCAGCCCATCAAGGCCGTCTAAATAAGACTTAATGGTCTAAATTTAAATTTTTTTTATCTAGTAATTTTTAAATAAAAAATCATTTTTAAAATAATGTTAGTTAAAAGTTCATTTTTATTTTAGAGTATCTACATATTAAAATAATATTTTAAGAATTTTTTTTTTAACAAAATATAAACCTTTCGGATCTTATATAGACTATAGACGGCTTAGATGAGTGAAGCTTTCCAATAGTTGGGGAAGGGGAGTGCTTTTCACTCTAGCCGAATAAATTTAATGCCGCAGAGGATCTTTCTCAAGGGGTGATCAATCAAAGGGATATTATTATTAATGGGAGCTTCCATCACGTGAGTCGAAGGAAGGAGGTGGATCCGGAAAAGGAGCCCCTATATACAATAAGGAAGGATCATAGGCAAGACTCGCCTAAAAGCGACGAAGAAAGGGAAAAAGTGGTGGCGGAGTTAACAGCTCTAGAAGAATCTGAGGGGCCAAAACGTTTTGCCTATAATTACGAAGGAGCCCTAGACTGCAATATCGGCTATAAATCAAGCGGGATAGGGTGACCAAGAAGAAAGGTGAGGAAGTCGCTATTTTCGAACAATAATTTTGAAATTCGGATTGTGTGGAAAACAGATGTTTTCAAGGAGCCATGAAATGCCTAAGGTGGAACTGCCAGGGTCTCAGAACTACCCTAACAATTTGTAACCTAAAGTTTTAATGTGGTAAGTTTAAACCACTTTTGGTATTTTGCTCTTAAACAAAGATGAGAAAAGGAAAAATAGAAAAATATAAGAAGGTGTTACGAATATTAATTATATAGTCATATGGATGTCCGTTAACTCATATCCTAATCAATATCTATTTGGCTGCACTTAATACTTTCTTCTAATCCCTTTCTAAGTCAACAAGCTTGCTCTCTAAGCCAACAAACTTGCTCTCTTAGTTTACTTGCTCTCCAAGTTTATGTGTTCTCCATGTTTGCTTATAAATAGAAGCATTTTTACTCTTTTTCAAGTTCTTTTATATTATTATTGTTATATTAGTATGGCTAGAAGCCATACACCTCTAATGTAATATTTTGAAATTATATAGCCAAAAGTCATACACCTCTAATATAATATTTTGAAATTATATGATCAAAAGTCATATTACTTTAATTTCATATTCTAAAATTATAGGGATAAATATCAATTTATTTGGAAGTTTTGGTTTTCGAGCACCCAAAGACCGAAAATTTTTTTGATATCATTTTTGCCCAAGAAGTTTACAAACGTAGCAATCTTGCCCATTAGTTGATCTTGATTGTTGGATTGATCATTTGTGGTATCATTTTTGCCTTAGGAAGTTTTCAAAAATTTGCTCCTAAAAAAAAAAAAACTTCGGGGGCATGTTTGCTCTTTTTGTAGACTTCCGGGGCAAAAATGATACCGCAAAATTCCAAAGGTCTTTGGTGCCCCTAACCAATACTTCCGTGGCAAAAATTGTATTTAACCTAAAATTATATGGTCGAAAGTCATATTATATTGCTCTAATTTCCTATTCTATGATCATACAATTAGAAGTTATATTACTTTGATTTCCTAATATATGGCCAGAAGCTATATTCTTTTATTCCTATTTTAAGATTATATGACCAAAAGTCATATCACTTTGGTTCCTATTTTGATATTATATATGGTTAGAAGCCATATTTATTTGATTCCCTATTACATAGAGCTAGATCATATCTTTTTCATCTTCTATTTTATTGGATGACTAGAAACCATATATAATTTTATTTATCTTGAAGATAAAAGGCTAAAAGCCATATAATTTTATTTATCTTGAAAATAAAAAGGCCAAAAGCCATATGATTACGATTTCTCATCTTGAGATTAATTGACTTAAAGCCATGAAAGCTAAATGGTTTGAAGCCATAAAGTTTTTATTTTTGCAGTAATATTTTATTTTATAAATTATTTCTTATCTTTACAAATTTTCTATTATTGTCATTTGAGTTATTATATTTTGCTTTTATATTTCATTCTATGAATATCCTTTTACTGCATTGGCTGAACTATGTTAAATCTTGTGAAATTTAAATTTGTAGCTCTTGTTATTATCAAAAAGAACTATTTATCTTGAATGTCTAATCCATAATTTTTCTATGTCATCATTTGCATGAAGGCCTTAAAATTGAATATTTGGTCATAAAAGACCCAATTATTCTTTAGAACAAATTAAAAGAAATGTATTCCAAAAGCTCGTTATAAATGGATGCATCCAATTTGTTCCTAGAGTAGCAATATCTTAAAAAGGTTTCAAGAAACATGCTAAATTAATTTCTTATCTCCTTGTGGCTGAACAAAATAATGAACTTTGACATCATCATATATGTCGTTACATCCTAGCAAGAAATCATAGCACCTGTGTTTGTCCACAATCTATCTAAAGTAGGCAGAAGATTTATGACAAGGCCGTTCATAGACCTCATACAGGTCTATTTGCTGCCAAAGCTTCATTAGTGTGCTATAAAACTGGGTCACTGACTCACTGGTTGTTCCCCTTGAATCAAGTTATGAAGCAAGCATTTTACCTTGATAACAACAGCTGTGTTCTACTTGACAGCATAAGTTCTCGTTGTCGATTCCCAAATTTCTCTGGCCGTTGTTGCAAGCAAGTAGTTCTCACTTATTTCCACAGTCATGGAGTTCACAATCCAAGCCACGACCATGTTGTTCTCGGCTGTGTAGGTCTCAAACTGGGAACTTTCAGGATCAGGAGGTAGAGTGGTAGACGCGACTAGGTATTTCTCTTTCGTAAATGGTTACAACATGTTGGGGTGGGTTAATACATTGTACTTTCCCTTTGGTAAATGTCAATAGGATTAAAAAGAAAATACACAATTTGGACAATTTCTCCAAAAGATTTGAACCAACTCTGGTTCCTTAACTTTAAAAGTATACTTTTGATCCTAAAATTCTAACACCGTTAATTTTGCTAACAGAAAAATGCAAACTCAGTGATAGAAAGTGTAAATTTAAGTGATGATTTTGCAATTAAATGCTATTTGGTTTAAATTTAAAATATGGATAAATTAAAGAATATATAAATTTGTGTAATTAAATGTCATTAGTCATTACTTGAGTTTATCAGATCAAGCGTTTTCCGTTAGTAATATTAACGGTGTTAGAATTTTAGGACCAAAAGTATACTTTACTAGTTAAGGGGCCAAAAGTATACCTTATATAAAAATTAAAGGACTAAAAGTGTACTTTAGCCTTAAAAATTTATCCCTTGCAAAATTTATTGTCTAAAGAGTATATGAAACTTGTTTAAGGATAAGATGCAATTTATCTTCAATAGATGCAACTTATCTTTAGTTATGTGTTTGTATGCAACTGAAGAACAAATGAATTAACTCAAGTACCTGAATTTTTAAGTACCATTCGGTAACAAATTTTGCGATGAGAATTTTTTTAGCAACTGTCTCATGTATTAATTGTGCTTAAATTCATTAAGAATAAATTTAGGGTTAATATAATCTTTAATCCCCCTTAAAGTTACCCTCGTTTTGATTTTTGTCTCTCATTTCCAAATCATAGGTTTTTGTTCCTCAAATTTCATTATATTTAAAATATTGGTTCCATAATTTAATAAAAACCTATAACATTTTACTCCTTGATGGACCAATTAAAACCCATAGTTTACAACCTAAGAATATTAATAATTGGAGATGTGAGGCTCTCTTACTGAATACTAATTAATATCTCAAGGGAATCCATTACAAAAATAAAAATATAAAAACTTGTTTGAAATAATTATTCTTAAAATCAACTTCAATAAGTACCATGTTGACTGGAAATTAAAGGAGACGGCAAGCATATTAAACTAGAGAGTAACGGGTTCGAGTATGAGAGAGGAGAGCTTAAGCCGTCAAGCCTTAAAAGAAAGGGTTAAAGAGTAATTTGGCTAACAAACTTTTACCTCAAGAAAGAGCGTCTGAAGATAAATAACTTTTAAGTAGACCAAAAATACCAAAAAAATTTAAAAAATGTGCAGTAAAGACAAAAAAATGGAATAAAAATAAAAAGAAGCACAAAAAACTTTTATGTTGGGCGCTCCTGGAATAAAAGTTTTTTGTGGGGACGCACATTTTAAAAAGTATTTTGGTATTTTTGATCAATTTAAAAGTTATCCGTACTTGACGCTCCTAAGGTATTTTGGCCAAATTGCTCCTTAACTCTAAAAGAAAATAAGACTTGACTCTTCGCGTATTGCTAGATTTTACAAAACAAAAAAATAGAAAATAAGAAAACATATAAAAGTTGTTCTTGTTTTTTGTTTTACGTACAATAAACTTAAATAAAATTGATTACCATACACATTTTTATATTCTTTTGTTTTAAAAACAAAAATTTGTTTTGGAAATTGGAAAACAAGCAAGGCGTTTAGATTTTTCCGCGAGAAGCAATGAGGCCATTTCACCAAATTTTGAAATTTATTTTGAGCATGGTAGTTAAAAACTCGATTTATCACTGCGATTTTACGTTTCTACGATTTTTTTTTTTTTTTTTCATTAAAACGATTTTACTAATTTTCCAAACGCTTTTAAATTTTTACGATTTTTTTACGATTTTACTACGTTACGATTTTACGTTTTACGATTTTTCATTCTCCTTCCGTTTTCAGGTAAAATCTACGTTTTCACTACCATGATTTTGAGCCAAGAAACTTGTCTAGCATTTTGTGATTTTGGTAGACTGATTTGAGTTTTGACTAAATCGGGTATTTACTTATAATTTCTCCAAACAAAAATCACACACACATAAGTATGAACTCATATATGTATAATTATCAACACATGAAACACATAATAACAACGATGGAACCTTATATCACCTTCTATTTATAGATAAATTTTTATGTTACTAGGCTACAAGTGTTCAAAAAGACAATAATGAGAAACATAAATATTATGATTAAAAGTTTAATTTTATAGAGGTCTTTAATTTATGTTTTATTCATAAACGTTAGATACAAAAATTAAACGACCCTCCCATCATCTCTGCAATATTATCACAGTAGCTATATTCCCAATCACTATAACATGGATGCATTATTTTTAGTATATTAAGATCCCCACAACTCAGCGAATATATAGAAGCGTACAATTATATTATTATTTTTCACCCAATAATAATCAAGCTGTGCATGACATGTTTGAAATTTATTATATCGTTGTTATATCTAAAATCTTCCATTTATTTAGACAACTCTACTTTTATCAGTTTTATTAATTATTTATGCGCGCGCGCGCACACAACTTAAAGTTTAGGAAGTTATTTATATATAATAAAAAGTTTGGAGATCATTTTTTTCATAAAATTCTATAGATCTTTTCTATTTCTTTGTTTACTTTTTTATTGGATTTAAAAATAATACTTCCCTTGTCCTAAATTCTTACGAATTTGATAACTACATTATAGATATTACAAAAAAAAAAAAATTAGTTAGATTAGTTGTTTGTAATAAATATATAGGTTTTTCCTAAAATAAACATTTTTACTAAAGTATTCTCATTGATTGTACTTATATTAAAGAGATTTTCATCAAGGGTAAGAGGATATGTTAGGGAAACTATTATAAATCACTAAATTAACTAATTCCCTCAATATTCACAAATTAATTATCTCGTATATTAAAAGTGGGAGGATAGTTCATTACATACACACATGGATAACTGCTCGATGAATAACAATACTATAGCTCCCCTTAATGCCATGGGCAGTGGCGGATCTTGGAGAAAATGTTTGGCGGAGTCAAATGTATACTTAATAACGAATTAAAAAAATTTATGATTATATAACATTTTTAAAATATTATATTAAATTTTTAAAAAAAAATTCTGAGGTTTGTCATGATTTCTTGGACTTTTGATATAGGAGTAAAATGATGATAATTTGTTAATTCTTCATACAAATTATTTCTTGGACTTTTGATACTACTTGTTCTTAATTTTGTATTGTAGGTGTTTAAGAAGAAATTTTGAGATTTTGGAGGGTCAGAATGAATTTGAGGACTGGAAAAAGTTATAGAAAAGTCCCCATAATTTCTGAAAATTGTAATCAATGAAGAAAAGAGACTAAGGAAAATTACAGAAAAATACCCATAGTTTTCAGAAATTATAGCACTCTCTACACAGTTTTTAAAGATTTGTACTTTAGTCCTTTTTTTAAAAAAAAAAACATTTTTTTTAAAAAAAAACCTAAACATTTTTTTTGGGGGGCCATGGCCCTAATGAAGATCCGCCACTGGCCATGGGGCCGTTCTTATCAAACTCTTAGTGTCGGAGGAATCTATATCCACCACTCTAAAAAAAATTAAATCATGTTGCCAACAAATTTTGAGTTTTGAATTAAGGATTACGGCTCATTTTCGGCATGGTTCTAATATGAGATCAAGCCTTTTGTGTGAGCCATCCACATCAAGCAGAAGCAGTAAGATAAAAAGTCGACAAGAATTGGTCGGAGACAATTGACTAAAGGATCGATCTTTGAAAAAGTGATAGAGAAACGGCAAAAGAGCACGTTCTTTTTTAGCTTCAATTTCAACAGTCTATTTCCCTGTTCATGCCATTCTGTCCTTTGGAAATATATACTTTATGTTCTTTTCAGAATATATAAGAACCATGGAAACATAAAAATTAGAAATAATTCCTTGAAATAACTTAATTCCTAAGAAGTAATTAGAGAATTCTGAGATAAATTTTGTTTTTGAAATGTTAACTATCTTGAATGAAATTGGTTGTCGCTACCTTAGTCGTTGTCATCCGATACATTAAAGCATATGATAGTACTTGGTCTAGTAGTGGATCAACTAGACTATATAATAGGCGAATTGAGTTTGAATCCCTCTTTATTTGTTCAACAAGTCCTTTTGGAGAAGCATCCAAGTCACAAAGCCTCTATCTAGATTAGTCATTTACTTAGATACCTAATAATAGAATAAAAAAGAGTGCTAGATACTGGGTGTGGCCCGAAGAGTTATAAAAAAATTCTGATACGTTAAACTTGATACTAGTTAAATTGTTGATATACTCCCTTGGTCCTAATTATAAGAGAATTTTTGGAGTTAGTTTTGGTCCTAATTATAAGAGCAAGTTTTAACTTTTGTCAATTTTTTCTATAATACCCCTATTTATACTTTCTCAATAATAATTAAAGACAATAATAATTTAATAATACACCTATATATTTTACAAAATAAATAATGTTTGAAACTCATTAATGTTATATACACCTTAATTATACTTTTTTCTTATAAAATAATTTTGAGCAATTTTTGTCATATTTTTCCCATATTACCCCTATTAATACTTCTTCCACAATAATTAATTTAACAACACGCTTATATTCTATCAACGGAGAGATTCTACTTTATTTCTTATTTTTAAATAAAATAATTTTAATATTCCTTTAAAAACATTTTTTTGTAACTATCAGTCTAAAGTGATTAATTTTTCCCCCTAAAATAACCTGAAACCAGAGATGAGTTTTCTATTAGCTGGCAAAAAATTGGAAAAACACCTACTTATGTGTTATATATTCGTGAGTTGGTATGCTAAAAGTGGTCATCCGAATCTATCTTAATCAAATAAAAAAAATTTCTTTTATATTTGTTTGCTATTTTAAAATTTAATTTTACTTGATTTTATTCAAATATTTATGTTTATTTTATTTCATCATATTTATTTAAATACATGAGATATTAGAAATATTTGTGCCAATTACACAGATAAATTTAACTTTTTGAATTACAGTTACTTAATTAAGACCTCAAATGGTTCGAGATCGACATACTATTCAAATTGTCGGACGTCCACGTGCCAATCCTGATCAACCACTCCTTTAATCTCAGCAAGCAGATACCTATCCTCATGCGTATCATTCCCAGGCCCCTGTATCAGGTCCGCCGCTGCTACAGAATCAGCTCATTTTTCCCCTTGATGTAATTTTCAATTTTAATTAGGGATATTTACAGAAAATAATTATAATTAACTAATTTAATTTCCCTCCTTAATTTCTCCAAATTCTGGTAAATAGCTCTTATAATTAGGACCGGAGGGAGTATATTCCTAAATCATAGGGAGAGATTTTATTTTGACAAATCAGCTGCAATTAATTGATGGACATTCTAGAATATTAAGGTTTTCTAAAATATGAATATTTTAGAGAAGGTGTTTGTTTCTATTTGTTATTCCTCATCTCAATAGATGTTAAGTTTTCTCTTGTTATTTCTCCCTGCAGGTTGAACTATAAGTAGGATCCCGAATAATCGATTCGCATCTGTTTTTATGAAAGTTTTCATGTCTTTAGGTTACAAAAACGATTGGCATCTGTTTTTATCTATCTTCCTTTATATTGTGATCGCCCTCCGTCCACCAATAAGAAGCATTATTGGTGTTATGGAACTAACGGAAATATAAACAACACAACTAATGCAAGAAAAATAAGTTGAGAATACTGAAATGGGTTATTTATTCACTTTGATTTAGATGTGTGGACAATGCATAGGCCTACAATAATTAAAAAGAGTAAATACCCTTTTCGATCCCCTCGACAAAAAACGCGATCCCCATTTTGGTCCCTTAAAAAAAAGGTCATTTTTAGTCTATAAAAAGGACGAATAAGGGTTGATTGGTTGACATTTTGATCCCTTACAAATATCCAAAATGTCCTTTTTAGTCCCTTAAAAAGGACGAGTAAGGGTCGATTTTTTTTTTTTGTAAGGGCCAAAAATGGGGTCATGTTTTTTGTTAGGGAATGAGAAAGGATATTTACTCAATTAAAAACATACATTGTGTTTGGTGCAAATCAATTCCATGGAATGGAATGAAAAATGTGATAAAATGTCTCTATAGCTAATATAATGAAGATGATGTAAGTTTTTTTTGTGGGAAAATTAAAATGAAAGACCTAGAACAAAATATATTTATGGAGAAGGATCATAAAAATTGTAATTATTTAGAAGGATCAAATATAAAAATATAAAATTAAAAGTAGTAAAATGCCATTAAAAAAATCTTCTGCATTCCTTTCTATATTCTCTTCCCGATTATATTTTTAAAACTAATACAAAATTCTAATTTTCATTAAATTAAACAATGTTTTCTCAATTTTCATTTCTCACAATTTGAATATATATCTATTAAAAAAATTATGCATTCTTCAATTTGCAAAAATTTTAAATTTTTGAAAATAAAAAATTCTAATTAAAAATGGAAATATACAATTTTAATAAAATTCAAGGTCTTTTATAATTTATCATATATGTTAAACCAAGAAAGTTTTTATGATTTATTTTTGTTTTAGAAGCAATTTATGTGGTTTAAAAAATTCATGTAATGTTAATAAAATTAAAAAAAAAAATCTAATTAACGTATTTTATCTTGAAAATATGAAATAAGTTTAGTTTTTATTTTTATAAAAAGAGCTTAATTGATATCAACTTTGATATATAAATCGGGCATCTTGATCATATAAATTGAAAATATGAAATAAGTTTAGTGTATTGAATAAGATTGTCTTGAATACGAGAATGATACATGGGCACTAGAGATAAACATTTCAAAAAATTGGGAAAAAATAGTTATTAATTGAAAATTTTATTGGTGAGAAGGATCTGATGATAAATTTTTATGCACATAAGGTAATAGTACTCTGAACATTTTGTACACAAAAGGTACCAATATTCTAATTTAGGTCATTCTTATTAATAAAACTTTTAACGAGAATGTTTCCCCCAATTTTCCTATATTTAAATGGTTAAAATTAAACATTGTTTGAACTGAACTGAATGAAAAAAAGGATATAATAAATTTTTATGCACATAAAATACTAGTACTCTAAAACTTTTGAACACATTCAGAATACTTTAATTTAGATCATTCTTATTAATATAATTTTAAACAAGGGAGTCTTCCTTAATTTTCCTACATTTAAATGGTTAAAACATTGTTCAGGCGAAATGAAAAGGGTATCGTATAGAAAGGGGGCGGGCTTTTTTGTTTGGGCCAAAATATTACCCTTTTATATGATTTTTTTTTTTTTTTTTTTTTTTTTTTTTTTTTTTTTTTTTTTTTTTTTTTTTTTTTTGGTTGGAAAAATATATAGAACACAAAAAGTATTGAGGTCCCTTGACCAAAAAAAAAAAAAGTATTGAGGTCTTAGCTTTAAAATCAAAACAAACCCACAATTAGTTCCAATATTTATGATTAGACACTAATATAATATATATATTGAACACTAACATAAAATATAATTTTTCTTTTATTTCCCCCTTAAATTTGCATTTTGACGTCAGTATATGAGGTGGAGTAGAAATTATAAATTTTAGACCATCGAACCTATGAAATAGAACTGACGCCAGATTATTCTAATAAGTTGGAGCATAGAGCCCAGGAATGATATTTTCTTGTCCAACAAGCTAACTTCAAATTGTTACACGGTTTGAAGAGACCCGTGGCAAAGAAACTAAGAACAAAAATGGCAGCCACACAAAGTTGGGAAGCTTAGAACAAAGGAGAACTATAAAGACGCAAAGGCGAGAAGGAATAAAAGAGAAAAGAGATTGGGAAATAGAAAACAAATAAAAGAATACTCCTTTGGCCCTATTTATAGGGCTTGGAGAGAATTTTTTTTTTTTTTTTTTTTTTTTTTTTGGTCCTATTTATAAAGCGCCTTATTAAGGTTTTAAGGTGAATTTACAATTTAGCCCTTCGTTTATATTATTGTGTTGACTTTGTTTTCATTTGGTACTGTGTTATATTAAGTAGGGGTAGAGTTGCAAACTTTTTGAATTCTACGGTAGAATTAATAAAATTGAAGGTTTTCCTTGACCTGTGTGAAAAATATTGGAAATGTCCTATAAATAGGACCAAAGGAGTAATTGTTTGGATTAACATTGGAACAAGTGGAAACTTTGTTTTGATTAACTATGGGAGTGGAAGTTTGGTATACAAATAAATTAGTGCAATATGATTCGTATTTGGATAGAACTTTATGAAAACAAAAATCAGCACTCACTAAAAAAAAAAAAAAAAAAAAAAAAAAAAAAAACGCCGGATTAGAGACGGAATTTCGACGAAAAAACGTCTATCGAAAATTACCATTGGAAATTTACTATAGAAAAGGGCTTTAATCACGATTATTTTCGACCATACATCATGGTTCCCAACCATTATGTTTGGTAGCGTTCCATACTCTCACGCATAAATACTTTACGGTTCCAAATGTAATTTATTAAGGATATACTTAATGTTTCTTTGTTAAAAACCTTAATATATTGAGAACATATTTAATGGTTTTTTTAAAATAATCCTAATATATTTAGGACATTCATAACAGTTATTTGTTAATAACTATTAAGAGAGTGACTTTATTATTTTTTTTTTTTTATATAATTTTTTTTTTTATATAATTTTTTTTATATAATTTTTTTTTATTGTTAATAGTTATTATATAAGATACAATATAATCATTGATAATAAAAGGATAATATTAAATAAAAACTTATATTTATAGTATTAAAATTCAATATATTATAGATAAACATTGTACAATTAAAAAAAATATTAATCATTTAAATACTCTCACATCTAGTGCCTGATTGTTTTAGCTTTGACATTGTACTCTTTTTGAATTAGTGCACTTTGAATCATTAAAATATCTTTACTATTCACAGTCACTAGCTTTTTATTGTTGTCGTTGAACTTTATGGGAGTCTTTGGGGCCAGTCGTTCCTCAAATATTTTCATAGTTATGTAATCTTCGTCTTGGATTACTTGCCAAAATCCATATTTTTTGCCATTACAAAGACTCTAAACTCTACCTTCTAAAATGAAAAGTGTTCTCCATTAAAGTTAGAATGTTTGAAAATAAAGGCACATTTGGTATAATTCCTTCCATTGGATCCTTCTCAAGATGTTAATCCGAAATGAGAAGACTAGGCTCTGATATCAAATGTTAGTGCCAACATTTCACCCAAGAGGGGGTGAATTGGATGATATTATTATTATTATTTTAAAATGTAATCAACAACTAAATTAAAAGATAAGAGTTAGACAAATATAATCAAAATGTATATATGAGATTATACTGGTTCGGCCTTAACTTCTTAACCTATGTCTAGTCCTCAAAGTGCCTATGAGATTTTCACTATGTTCTTAAGATTCGACAGGTTTTTGGTACCACAGTATAAAGAGAGTTCCTCGACCAGATGCTCACCCCCCTTACATTTTGTAATTCCACAATCACACTCTAGGTCTCACTACCTTGAGATTTTTCACAATTGAATAAGGTTGGTAAACTCTCTCATAAAGTAAATATAGATAAACGCTGAAGTGCAAATCGAATATCAGAAGATATCAAAGAATGATCTGAGCAATAAATGTACAGATGGTTTGTTGTTTGCTTAGTTAGTTACTCTGTCTTGAATACTTTGCTATTTATGGGCATTGCCATTCATGACCGCTGTGTGAGCATAAAAATCTGTTCGTTAAAGACAAATTGTAGTCGTTGAAGGAATTCAATGCTCAATCACTTTACATAAACTTTTATTTTGTTGCTTTTGAAGTTACTCCAAGGTTTAATCATCTGAAACTTATACATAAACAAGACTAGTAACATTGAGAAGTGGTATAAGTAATAATCAAGTGTAATCAGATCTTAATCAAAGGTATTTAAATTCTCGAGATGCTGATTTTCAAAAGATGATGAATTTGCACTCGAGTGTGATACAAGATCACTCGAGTGCTTGTAGTGTAACTCAAGTGCTAGATGAACTTTGAGTCTGGTAGTAAAGTGTTGTAGCAAAACTTATCACTCGAGTGCTTTAAAATGTAACTCGATTGATCTTCTGTTGTTTGAAAAATGTTTCAACATTACTAGTTATTTGAGTGAATATTTGGATCACTTGCACTTGTTTGCAAGTGATCTTGGATTACTTGAGTGATATTTAGTTAAGATCACATCACTCTTGGTCCATATACGAGTGACTTGCTGAAACTTGCGAGTTATCACTATCACTCGAGTGATCACTTATCCACTCTAGTAATCTTTGAGCATATCAATCAAGTAATGAAAACCATCACTAAAGTGATCTACTTTAACTTCCAAAAACACTATGAGTGACTTGTTGAAACCTGCAAGTGATAGGGAATCAATTGAGTGCTTACCTAATCACTCGACTTGTAGTGCATTAACTATCACTTGAAGTTAAGCTGCATCACTTGAGTGCATTAACTATCACTCTAGTGATCACCTTAGATCACTTAAAGTAAATAACTCTCACTCGAGTATCTTGTTGATTCAAGTTTATTTCAAATACAGTTATATCACTCGAGTGACAATCATCAAGTCCACTTTGTATATCAAGGTTTGCTATCATCAAAACATAATAATATGAGAAGTAACAAAACTCATATTTCTTACTATCTACAACGATTTCATCAAAGCCATCAGACGTATGGTTGTTGGATTCAGCTTGTAGCCATCATATGTGTCCTAATCGAGACTGGTTCACTGATTTCCAAGAAGGAAGATGTGGAGTTGTCCACACGGTAGATAACACTTCTCTAATCGCATATGGCATTAGTTCAATTCAATTAGGAAACCATGATAGATTGATCAAAACATTAGCAGATGTTCATTATGTACCAAATTTGAAGCAAAATCTCATTTTTGTGCGAACTCTAGATTCAATGGGGTTCAAAATCACTGTAGAAAGTGGAGTAATAGTGAAGGTATTTTTCGGTGCACTGGTAGTAATGAAGGGAATTCAGAAGAACAATAACACATACAACTATCAAGACAATATGGTTATTGGGATAATAGCAATGACATCTAGTGATGACAGGGAGGTAGAAGAGATCGAAAGGGAAAGAAAAAGAAAGGGAAAATGACACTAGGGTCCCAATTAAAAAAAATATTGTAAGAAAAGTCTCATAACTTGTCAATGTTTATTATTTCACTTGTCATTGCCAAGTAATGGGACTTTTCTGACATTATTTTTTTAATTGGAACCTTGATCTATTTTCCAAAAAAGAAATAGGACGAGCGGTATATACCCACCTAACACAGTGTTGCTTGAGGAGGAAGAAAAGGGAACAACATAAAAAACATTGAGCAAAGGACAACAGGATAATCCCCAGCACACACGCACACTAGTGGCAGTTGAAAGGATGGGGCGACAAAGATCAAAGGAGAAGCTAGGGTTTTTGGTGATTGAAGATAGCAAAGATTTTTCACTCTGCTCTCTAAAAAAATCTCAAAGCTTCAACATGTTTTTTGTTTGTTTTTAGGCAAAAGGGCATAAATGTAATTTCCAACATGTTAAGACAATAAAAATCATTTTTTATTACAAAATTAGGATTTGAACACGGTTCGTTATGCATATTTAATCGCCTCCAACATCATTTACTAAGCTACAAGATACCCTTCATTGTCAAATCAAAATAAATAATTAAAATATACTTAACTTATTACTATTTTTTCTCTTTTCCTTTTTCTGAGTCATTACAACCTCACTTGATGATTTATGGGAATGAAAACTAATTTCTTAAAAATAATAATAATAATAATACTATCTTATAATAGTCATAAGAAGGAGTGTATATGTATTTGTGTAGTTTGATAAATGACTAGGGCAACAATTTCAACTGGTCAATTGGATGAATAACTCATTAGGGAATATGATGGGTGAGTGCCAAATAGAACTTCTAGAAGGCTGAATAGATAGATTGAAATAGATAAATAAGTAGCGAGAAGCAAAAGGAGATGGATAATTTATTATATGATTGATATTATTTTTCTTATAATTAGTTAATACCTATGCATCCATAATAAACATTTTAGTTCTTTTTTATAAGCAACAACTATTAAAATCACACAAATCAAGCTGTTGACTAAAATTAGTTAGAAGTAATAAATGTGTCAAAAATATTATTTCTTTTTGAAATACTCCCTCTGTCTTTATATATAATGTCTTTTTAACCGCATTATTGATTCTAAAATTAGTTAGAATTAATAAAATGTAGGATTTTTTTTTTCAAAAGTACTCTTATTTATGGATGAGTAAGAGAGAGAATAATGAAGAGAAAATGATGAAAAAGAATGTATGGGGAAAGATGATGTGAGAATAAAGGGGATGAGTGAAAATTTTGATTAAGGTAATTGTGAAATTAGTTGAGGGTAAAATAGGAAAAAATGTATTTATTATTTAGACTAACTCAAATGGACATTATAAAAAAAAAGGGATAAGCCTATTCAAAAAAATTAGATCTTATACATAGGGTATATAGGAAAGGAGGGAGTATACTCTTATTTATAATGATGGTAAGTAAGAGAGAGATTGAGTCAGGAAAAAAATAAGAGAGAATGAGTGAGAAAAACAAAAACAAAAAAGTATATTTAATTTTTAGATAAACACATAATGTTGTTTATATATATAGGGTCAACTTTATTTGAGAGGACGTTGCTTATAACAATAATTTGTAGCAATAATATTTCGAAGTGGCAAAAGCAAATAACCTAATGAATAACAAAAGTAACCTCCAAAAATGCTAAAAGTTGCAATAATTTAAGTAGAGCATCAATTAGGCCTTGGTAGTGTGACTTAAGCAAGCCTTAAGATGAGAAAATTACCCCAATGATCCTGGTTGTCTGCTCTCAACTTTGGAAAGGTCTACTAAAAAAGAAACTGCGCAAACTGATGTCAAAATCACCAGAAAAACACGATCTAGAGTGAGTTGAAGGACGTCGACATGTGTAAATTGTCGTCAGACTTTAACTAGAGCGTGGAGGTACGTTCGGCCACCAATGGTGGTGGTCTGCTAGCGGTTGAGTCGTGTTCTTCGATACGTTCCAAAGGAGATATTTTTGTCACGATCTGACGTTAGGGAGGCCATGAATGAAAGCCTAGAAGTGACATTGCGCAGAAAAATAGTACAGTGGACCTAGGCTTTGATACCAAAATTGATGTGAAACATGGGTGAAAAATAGAGGAGGGAGAATTAGGGCTGAGCATGAAACCCATGGCCCTACCCAAAACCCAGTGTAATTGGGCCATATTAAACCCGTCCAAAAAGACTTTATAATGGGTTGGGTTAGAATCCGCTGATTTAAGATTTAAGTGGGCGGGCTATGGGCACACCTACGGGCTACCTATACCCGCCCATTTAGTGTTTTTTTTTTTTATTAACTACCCATCTCATTCCGCGTAAAGCATTCCCTAAATCCCTTCCTATTCAAGTATTCAGCCACCTCTAATCCATAACCATAATGGCCATCAACTCTCAATCTCACTTACTTTCTCTTTCTATGGCTTTGTTTATTCAAACTTGTGAGTTGCTATTGACTCTATATGTAATGTAGAGAAGATCTTAGAAGTGGATGAATATCTTCAAACTGAATTAGTTGGCTTTCGTGATCCAAAATTTGATGTTTTAGCATGGTAGAGAGTGAATGCTTCCAAGTATCAAGTTTTAAATCAGTTGACACATGATTTGTTGGATATACTAATATCTACAGTATCTTTAAAATTAGCTTTTAGTATTGGGTCAGATACTAGATTCTTTCAAGTGAATTTGAAAATGATGAAGATTGAAGCATGTAGATTCAATGGAAGCATGTCATTTTGTTAATCTATGAACTTGTAGAGTTGTGGTTGTAATGTTTTAATTTAAAAGTTGGAGTTTGAACGTCAAGATTATGTAATGATGGTACTTGTCTAAATTTATGTTATTTTTGTGTGAATTGTGATTATTGAACTTTGAAGATTCAGATTTCAGAAATTGGAATAATGAATTTGGATGGATGCTTAATGCTTATGTATAATTTTTTTCAAAAAGACAAGTCAAATGTAAATGGGTTACCAAAAATCCGGTTAATCCGCCCATTTATACAGGTTTAAGTGGGTTAAGGTACGTGTATGAGCTAACCCATACCCATTTAAAATTAAATGGACGGGCTATGTGTTTGGCCTCGGGTTGCCCAACCGCCCATTGCTCTGCCCTAGAGAGAATGACAAATGAGGAAGAAGTTAAGAAATAGGAAATTCAATTTATCCAATACTCAAGTATGATCATCAATTGAGAACCCTAGCTCTATTTATGGAGCTTAAAATTGATAAATAATAAATAATAGTTTAAAATTATAATTGCAATCTAAATCAAATCCTAATTTGAAATTCAAAAGATAAAGATAATGAGAGGGTAATCTAGATAACCCGATTTGTTGGAAAAATCTAAATACCCTAATTTATTTATAAAAAAAAAAAACCCTAAATAATCTAACTACATATTATTTCATCATATTGGTACTTTCTTAACAATAAAAGATCATTATGTGGACTTTAAAAAATCTTAAGGGTTAAAGTTTCATTTTACCTCGGAAGTTTTTCTAAGAGTAATGTCACCTTGGATGTTTTTCTAATCGTATAAATTTTTCGATGCCTGTTATCTAGGTTAAGTTTGATGGTTAGTTGACAAAATATGTTAAAGTTGCAGTCCATATGTCATACTCGTCATTTTTGTTTTGGGTTTAGGTGCAAATTTATCTAGACATTATCACTTAAGAGCAATGTTGCTTCAGAAGTTTTCAAATCAAAATAATTTCACGTGGCTACTATTTAAGTTAAGTTTATACATTAGTTGAACAAATGCTTACATAGCAGTTCCACGTGTAAAACACTTCATTTTTTCTTAAGCTAGATTTATAAAATAGATACTTTAAAAAATAAATGCATCACATATATAGGATTAGAGAAAATTAAACAGGAGAAAGAATCTTGTGCAATAAAGAAAATATCAAAGAAGTGTCTACCTTTCTCGGCGTCACTAGGTTATAATGCCAGAGGGTTTATGATGGCCTTGTTCTTAGTAATATTTCTCAGTGTGTTCTATATCCAATAATTGGATTTTCCCCCTTTCATTACTCTCAAGCAAACATGAACTCTTTCTCTATCTACGACTTATTTTTCCTCATTGTTTTTTACATTGTCAATTTAACATATTTGGTCAATTAACATTCAAGTTTCATCAAGATAATGGTCAATATGACATTGCTGCAATTTGAAAACTCAGGCAAAATTAAATCCAAAACATTTTTAGGCCAACATTGCTCTTAATTAAACATTTTCAAGGTACATTTGCACCTTAATAAAAATGATTGATTAACATATATATGGACATGTCGGTTATCTATAGTTGGAAAACTAATAGATAAATTTAACATGGATAAAAGTCATGGTAAAATTGCTACGATTGGAAAACTTTCAAGATAACATTCCTCTAAAAAAAAAAAAAAAAACTTCGGATGTAACATTTCTCTTTTGAGATAACTTCTAAAACAAAAATGGGCCTTAACTAATTTTAAACAATGACGTTTTTGGAAAAGAAAACTTTAGATTAAAAAAAGAAAGTAACTTCTACTACCTCAAGAGAACCTTCGTGCATAGAAGTAGGTTTTTCTCCAAAAGTCAAACTAGCCAAAAGTTTATCCAAACATTTTGGTTTTTTTTTTTTTTTTTTTTTTTTTTTTTTTTTTTTTTGGGGGGGGGGGGGGGGTGTTTAATCACTGCACGTTTGGGCCTCCAATCGCAGCTCCAAGTAGTGATCGTTGGACCTTCTAGTAAGGTTATGAGACAATTGTTGGGCACTGGCGTTGATTTTAGTCTATGGGATTGCTGCGTCTTTTTTTTTTTTTAAAAAAAGTTAATTATTTGCAAAATATATGTGTTGATATCTCAAAAATATATCTTTTAATTATTTGTACTAGAAACGACCCTCTTAATGAAAAACCCCTTACGTCATAAAGTAAAGCCAATATCTCCTATCAAGTGAGTCTAGTGGTTCTTGTGTTTTTTTTTGAGTGAAAAGGAATTCATTAATCTAATCTGAGAATGTACAAAGGGCCTCTCAAGAGGTTACAAAAGAGAACTAAATCTAGCAAAACAATGCTGGGTATTGACAACTAGAGCTTTGATATGTGCAATGATACCATCAACATAAAAAATCTCTCAAGTGAAGATCCTCCTATTCCTAACATCCCATAACTTCCAGAGAGTTATACATATGCCTATCTTCCATTTGGTGTCCAAAGTGGGGGACCTGATGATTGAGTCCAGCCAAGTCTGAATATCACACTTGAAAAAGTCAGAACTTAGGTCTGAAGGGAGAATTTTCTTCCAGACCGAGGAAGCTAATCCACAATCCTTAAATACATGGTTTAGGTTCTCATAGTCGTGCAAGCAGAGGGAACAGCTACTGTCTGTCGTGAGTTTCCTGAATACCCTTACTTCATTAGTGAGAAGTTTTCCTTTTAGAAGCAACCAGTTAAATGTCCTAACTCTTTGAGCCATCGGGAGTTTCCATAATTTAGACCATACGTGGTCATAATCATTCCAGTTAAGGGAATCCAGAGCTATGTAGGCCGATTTAGTTGTGAAATCTCCATTCTTTGTTAGATTCCAGAAGCAAGAGCTCTGAAGACCTGTTTGTAGAGTGACCGTGGACATAGCTTCAATCACAGGTTGAGGTAGCAGATGGCTAATCAAATTCCACTTCCAAGAACCGTCAATATCAACATAATCAGCGATGGACTCTTGGAGATCCATATCAGCTATTGGAGCAAAGGACAGATTTTTTAATGGACCTTGATCACCCACCCAAAAATCAGTCCAGAAATGTACATTCCTACCATCACCAGGTCTCCATTTAATGTGCCATGAGGTTTCTTCCCATAATTTCAGCAGGTTCCTCTAGAGGTAGGACATACTAGCCCGATGAGTCACATGACAGGAATCTGTGACGCCATATTTCTGTCTAAGGACCCGAACCCATAGTGCTTCAGGTTGGGAATGAATTTTGAATATTAACTTCATCAGAAACGCCTTGTTTTAAGCCTCCAGATTAGGCAATCTGCAGCCACCATGCTTTGAAGGTTGGCAAAGTTCCTGCCATTTAACTAAACGGATTCCTCGTCGATCTTGGGAGAAGCCCCATATAAATTTCTGAATAATTTTTTCAATTTTGCCTAAGCATGAAGATGGTAGGGCAGTACTCTGCATTGTGTAAAGAGGAATGGATGCTAAGACTGACTTGGCTAGGGTGATTCTGCCGGCAAGCGAGAGACACTTACTCTTCCAACCTGCCAGTTTAGATTGTAGTCTATCAATAATGTAACTGTAGGTGGAGGAAGAAACTCGCCCAGTCAAGAGAGGAACACCTAGGTATTTCCCTAAGGCAACGGTTCTCTGAAATCCCATCATGTCACAGATAACCTTGCTGGCTTGTGGCGACACATTCCGAGAGAAATAAATCTTCGTCTTTGTTTGGTGATCGATGACTGAAGATTTTCAAAAATCTTGTAAGGTTTCAGCGATTAGTGTAGCTTCTTTGTGGTGATGCATGCCCAAATAAGATTAGGTCATCAGCGAAAAATAAATGGGAAAGATGAACACCCCGCTGTCCCACTTTGATTGTTTTCCAAATCCCAGATTTAACTTGTGCCTCAATAAGGTGGGATAATCTTTCCATGCAAAGTACAAAAATATAAGGGGAGATAGGGTCTCCCTGCCTCATTCCCCTTTTAGGAGAAAAGGGATTTGAAGGTCTTCCATTCCATAATACTTTCATAGAGGAGCTGGATATACAGTTCATAATTAGGCGAATCAGAGTCTCTGGGAGGCCCGAGTCATGCAATGTCTCTTCAATGAAATCCCAGTGCAGCCGATCAAAAGCCTTGTGAAGATCAACCTTAATAGCCATCCAACCATTCTTCCCTTTTTTCCCTCTCATTGAATGAATTACCTCTTGGGCAACTACAATATTATCAATTATACTACGCCCTTTAATAAAGCTAGATTGATATTGGCCAATCAGTGTGGGCATAATAGGCCTCAGTCGGTTAGCAATAGTCTTTGTTACTAGCTTATACACCACAGAGCAGAGACTAATAGGGCGAAATTTGCTAATCAAGCACGGGTTGCTAACTTTGGGAATCAAGGCTAGTAAAGTTTGATTGAGTATCGGGTTAATGGGATTACGACCATAGGTTCTGGATATATTTGAGGATGCTTGAACCAACAGTGGACCATTGCGACTGATAAAAGAGAGCATGGATGCCATCCTTCCCTGGGGATTTGAGGGGTTTCATCTCAAATAAAGCTAGTTTAACCTCTTCCGATTCACCCTCTCTCCAAAGCCATTTGTTGAGCGTCCGGTCACGAGGAACATGCCAAGAATTGGAAAGGGGAAAACAGACGGGTCTTCAAGAGAATAAAGGTCACTAAAGAAATGCTCGGCGAAACCCATTAAGCTGATATCATCGGATAGCCAAACCCCATCATGTTTTTTGAGCTGCTTAATAGAATTTTTTTTCCTGCGCATCGTAGCCTTCATCTCGGTACTAATGGGTGTTGCGGTCTCCAAGGCAAAGCCAGTCGGAAGATGAATTTTGAATCCAGAGCAGCTCCTCCTGAAGACCTACTTCTTCCAGTTCCTCTTTTAGGGAAGTTTCCAGGTCAGAAAGGAATTCCCATGAAGTAGTGCTCGGATCCTCCAATTTGGTTTGGATTCCTTGGATGCGATTCAGAAGCGTCCGTTTCCGTTTACCAATCGCTCCAAATGTGTCGATGTTCCAGGGGTGAGCAGATGCTGTAAAATTGTCGATGCATTTCAGCAAGTCCGTTTCATCGTGCCAAATTCTCTCGACAAGTTGGGGAAATTCAGGATGGGATAGCCAAGACGCCAAAAAACAGAATGGTCTGGACGAAAAGCTTGATGGCGAGGTTAAGCCCAAATGAATCAAAATCGGTCTGTGGTCCGATAGTAATTTGGGTAAGTGGTTTACTTCAAAATGAGGGAATTCTTGGACCCATTGTGGATTACAAATGGCCCTATCTAGTCTCATCAGGAGAGTACCCCTACGCCAAGTGTACTTTGGGCCTTTGGAGCCCATATCTATCAGCCCATTACCATGAAGGAAACCATTAAACAGCCCACACCCACGAGCTCTATGCACAGCGCCCCCTCTTCTATCATCAGAATTGAGGATGGAGTTAAAATCACCCGCCAAAACCCAGGGATGATTAAGATTGCTAGCTATCTGATCTAGATCTTGCCAAAGAAATTTTCTATACTTATGTTGAGGGCTGCCATAAATAGCAGTGAAGAGAAAAGAAGTATTATGGTGAACCCAGGAGACTTCCATATGAATGAATTGGACTTGATTATCCAGCACTTTGATGGACACATTAGGAGACCAAAGGATCCAAATGCCTCCAGAAAAGCCAGTTGCTTCAACTCTATGGGAAAATTGGAATCCCAATTTTTTGATTACTTTGTCCGCTTTCAATCCACGAAATTCTTGGTTCTACCACAACAAAAATGTCGGGTTTGTAATTATAAACTATAGTTTTGAAAGTGGAGGGAAACCTTCTATCGAAAGCCCCTTGACAATTCCAAGTTATTATAGACATAAAAACAAATTTAGGAAGAGGAGGAGGGATTATGAATAACTCCTCGGGTATTAGCGTACAATCTTGCCTTCAGTTAGAATGGAGTTCCCTTGCCACTTCTTTCATAAGTCGGGAGGGTCCAAAGATTGTGAGAATTGGGCTTGGTGCCCATGTTATGGAGAGAGACCCCTGATGCTAACTTGACCCCTCTACTATTAGATAATGGATCATTTCCAGAGTTGGGCTTGGGGAACGGCGCATTGGGTTTGGCCTTATTTCCCTTACTTCCTTGAGGCACTCTAGAATCACTGACTAGGACAGCTGTATTGTGCTCCCTCTCCAGGGACGTAGAGGTCGTGCGGGCCACGTAGTGCGTGCCCCCCTGATTTTTTGTCAGTACAGCAGGCTCCATATGATTGCTCACTAACGGTGCCTAAGAGTTAACCGCTGTCGCCTTGCCTTTCTTCTTTTGAAAATTGTCTGCAGCCTTCTGATCAGGCAAATCTCCATTTTGAGCATATACCTCATGCCTCTCCTCACCCTGCGGGTCCACCACGTTTAATACCTCGTACCTCGAATTTGAGACTAGGGGTCTGCCCTCGTTTGGTGCGCCTGTCTTGACAGCTTTTCCCGTAGTGCGTCGCGCACGTCTTTGTACTAGCATCCAATCCCCAAAATTAAGCGATTCACGCTCTGCACGACACCGTTTCAGTAACCGAATTTCTTGATCAGCGGGAATGGCTTTTGTCGATGAGCTTTCACACGGGAAATCGGCTTCTGCCGGGCAAGAGTCTTGAATATGTCCATATCTTCCACAATTAAAGCGGATCAATGGTAGACCCTCGTATTCCACATAAATAATCTCTCCATCTACTTGAATTTTTTGAAACGAGAGGCTTGGTGAGATCAATATTGATCGCAAGCTGGCGAATTTCCCATGATCACCGAGTCGGTATTATAATCAACCTTAATGATTCACCAAAAACGCTTCCAATGGATCTAATGATGCTCTTATGATAATACCTTGCTGGAAGTTTTGGAAGTCTAACCCATCCCATAACTTGGTTGATAACATGTTCTTGAGTCCTGAAAGCCGGTGTCCAGGGTTGGACAGAGAGATAATGCCCGAAGATAACCCATGGACCATTAAGCAAAGCATTCTGGTAGTCTAGATCCTCCTTAAAACGTATCGAAAAACAAGTCATCCTCTAGATCGATAAGCTTGCAATGACCAACGGGTTTCGAGCATCGAAGTTTCATTCGAAGTTGTCGATAACCAATCTTTCTTCCTAGCAATTTAACCACAACAATGACAAGGCCCATTTTCTAATTCAAAGTTTCAAGGACATGAGAAGCAAAATCCACCGTGGGAACATTGCCATTCAAGCCTATGGAAACATCGCCCTGGTTAAGAACAAGGTCATCTTCTTCAAATTCAGCAGGCAAGGTTTCGGTGTTAAGGAGTTTGTCTCTGAACGACGGGACTTTGGTGCCAGAAGCGTCATTACCATCGCTCATGTGAATATCCTGTTCAGAAGAAGGAGCATCGGCCAAGGGGTTTTCGGTACAAGTGGAAGAGGCAAGTCGGTGCCACGGGTCTCGGGGGAGATGGACTGCGGGATTTCGACGAGTCCATAATAGCTACGTCGTCCAGCTTTGCTCGTTTAGTAGAATGGTCGCCTTCAGGGAGAGGAGGTGGGTCGGATTTCAAAGCAGAATCGAATGGAACAGTATGAATCATGTTAAAAGAGAGCAGAGAGCAGAGAAGGGGGCTAGAGAGAAGGGAGAGCTTCTCACTCTAACCCATGATGAATATGTTTGTCGTATTTCAATAGTGGTTCTTGTGTTTGATTTTTCTTGTTGGTGGTTGTGTTGACTGTAGAACGAAACCCTTTTCTTTTGGTCCAAATCACCAAACAATAATGACACATTGATTTTCCACAATTGGTTGTAGGTCAGGATCACCGACTTTGGCGTCGGGCTAGTTTGAATATATATATATATACACACACACATACATACATATACATATACATATTCAGTTCACCCTTGGTAGTAAATTAATTCCGGTTAACCTCCAAAATTTTTAGAAATTTTATTGCACTCCATATTCAAAATGAAATTAATTTTTATGAGTGAAAAGTTAATGACTCTCTTATTTTATTTCTTTTATAAATGGCCAAAATATTTTTAATTTCCTAGATTCTTTTGAATCCCTTTATTTGTTTTGTAAATATCTTAATTTATCTTGTAAATGTCTATACTAGTTTTTTTTTTTTTTTTTTTTTTTTGTAAAGTTTCATATTTATCTTATAAATGATCAAAATATTTTTAACTTTTGAAGTTCTTTTGGATCCCTTTATTTTTCTTGTAATTGCTCATATTTCTCTAATGATTTTTTTATTTTTATCTTGTAAATGACCAAAAGGTTTTTAATTCTGTATTTTCTTTAGAGTTCCTTTATTTGTCTTGAAAAAACTCTTCTGAAAAAAATAAAATAAAAAGAAGAACATTATTATCTTTTTACCTACAATAATTAATTTCATTTCGATCATGGGATACAATGAAATTTCGAAAAATTTTAGAGATTTCCTAAAATTAATTTGCTACCGAGGTGCTTAACTGAATTTTTTTTTTTTTTTAAAAAAAAGCCACCGACAGGGCTAGTAGCCTTTTGCAGCATGAAATGGAATACTTCCTCCAATTCTAATTATAGAAATATTTTTATAGTGTAAATTAAACTATAAAAATATTCGTATAATTTAAACCGGAGATAATAATAGACAAAATAAGGGAGAGTTTTAGAGAGAATTGAGTTTTGGCACAAACTCTGGATGTTTCTCTCAGTAAAATCAAATGTTGAATAACACATGGACGGCGCTATCCTCCCGAGGCATCCCTCTCACATGGGAGGCCAATTTCACATCAACATTTACTTTGAAGTTCTTGGTTCGAGAGAGCTCCACGCATCTGAATATCATGAAGGAGGTTGTGGATGCTACACCTCAAAATGATGAACCAAAAAGATGGGGGTGGGTGTATGAGGGTCCCCGCTATATAAAGGAGGTTAATTATGAATTCTATACTTAATTAAAATAAATTGTGGCATTACATTTAATATTAAAACTTTGATATAGGACAGGAGGAAGTACTAAATATTAAAAATTTGCAAGAAATATTTCCAAATAAAATTATCTTAAGTAAAATGCATCAACCTCACAGTAAAATTATATCTCCTCTCTCTGTTTAATACGTGAGTATTCAAGAAACTGAGAAAGTGAAACAAATGTAGCCAATATTCTGTTTTTCTTTTCTTCTGACTTGTAGGCATGGGTACAGATTTTCGAAGCACGTGAGGCCACTCCAAGCAAAGTTATGGACCAGTGGATGTTTCAACTTGGGGAAACAACCATTAGGTTGAAATTGCAACACTATATTTTTGTGAATAGAAACAACATGGAAATTTTTTTGGCACTGGCGTTGATTTTAGTCTATGGGCTGCCCTCTTTCTTTTTTTTTTTTTTTTTTTTTTTTTTTACACAATTTCATATGGAGAAATATAATGATTCTAATGTGGCAGATATTAAAGTTTTTTAATCTGATATTTGTTAGTTACCATATTCTAAGGTTTTGATACCCCTATAAAACTCATTTTTCTTCTCACACTTCATACTCGATGCCATCCGACTCTTTTAGGAACTCACGGCGTCACACAGTGGCCCTATGTACAAGTGCTCTTCTTATTTCTTGTTCAACTATCTCTGCCTCCCATGGATATAATAGTATTATTATCAAACCTTGTATTAGTACCGTTCTTTCACTTTCTATGATCTCGTCTTGTCATGACTCGATTGCTTTTTTTGTGCGTGTTGGGTAGTGTTTAAAAGAAGGAAAAAGAAAATCATTTATGCCTCACTCCCCGTCGGACTGTGTGTGGGTGGATCCATATACAATTTTTTTTTTTTATATAACCCTAGCAGCTCGGCCTTCTTTCCTTCTATACTTCTAAAAGTTTCTACATTTAATATAAATCATATCCTTATCCTTAATTTTTCCACCCTTTTCCTTGGTGCCCAGTCTTTGTTTTTGTCTTTTTCCTCAACTCATTTCTCTTGTTCTCATACTACGTCTTTTCACTTTTGATCCAATCAAACATGTTATCCCTTATTTTATAATGCATCAGATTTCACATGCCTCATGTCCTTCTTCACTTTGTTGCCCCACACGCATGTGCGTGTGTGTTTTTCAATGAAGATAATATGTGGGTTTGTTAGATGGTAGTTTTAATGTTTAGAATAATTTGAGTAATTTTGAGGATAGGAATAGGTTATATATTAATAGATATATTTATAACTGTGTAGACTATCATATATTGAGAGCTTTGAAGTAACTTTGGTGTGATTATTTGTAAGCTTGGAGTAGAGGTAAACTTTTTAGGCATGCTTGTTGTATATTAGAACTCATGGTATATGTAAAGGTTATATGCAGACACATGAAAATTAGTTTTAGACATTTTTCAACTGTAGTGGCAATCAAGAAGAGGTGTACTCTGTTTGATTTTTCCCCATAATTCCTTATCATTTGCTTCTTTACAACGACACTAAAGAAAATCAAGAGCAATCATATGGAATGGGGCTAATTGTTGTAATGAAAAGAAAATATTGATCGCGTGCAAGTGAAATCATCATGTGCATCGCGTGAGGACGATGCTTACTAACTAAGTTATTTGTTACTGGCTTCTAAATGGGATACTATTCTTTTTAACCATAAGAAGTAAGCATTATACTTGTGTTTATGATGGAAATGGGACTTTGGTAGCATATAAATGAAAGCACGCGGGGAGTATGTGCTTTTGTATGTAAAAATAAATAAGAGTCGGGTTGAAATGGGACGATACATTTGTATGGAAATGGGACGATACATTTGTATGAGTCGCATGAGAAATGCAAGTCATGGAGAAATTTAGTAGATGCATCCCGCGCAATGTGTGTGTGGGGTTTTTGGGGAGGGGTTCGTGCTTACCTTAGTTAAAAAAAAAAAAAAAAAAAAAATCACATAAATGAGTATTTGTTACATATTATCGTCATATTGTTGTCAAAAAAGTGGATGCACACTTGCTAGATGAAAGCTATATAATATTGTGTCATTCAATGGGGAATGAAAATTCGTTTTACATAATAGTAACTCGAGTCAAGCGATAGTGTAACAACTATGGCTTGACTTGAGGGATTTCGGAAATTTGCAAACAACAAATTGACTATCAATATAATGGTTATATATGTAAGTTATATTTTATCAATATTATGACATTAATTTTATTGATCATAAGGTTCATTCAGATATTTGATGTATATTTTTATATGGAGCAGATCGTGTATGAAGTGAACTGATGTAGTGCTGGAATTTTTTATTTTTATTTTTATAAGCACTTAAGTTAAGGATAAAGCATGCAATATAACACTCGTCATTTTGAGCTTAGGATGTTCATTATACTAAGGAAAATACTTTAATGATAAACTTTCACTGTAAATACTTTAATTTGAAATTATGCCCCGTAATTAAATACCTCATTATATTATTCAGTATTATAAGTAACACCATTTAATGAAGAGTTTTGATGAAATGTATTTAAAATGGGGTTTTCTGACTTTTTGCGCCTCTACATCCCACTACCCCTACCATGTTTTGTGGTTCCCCACCACTAATATTCGATTTATAATTATTGTTGAAATGAAAAGAAACTATTGATTGCATGTAAGTGAAATTATCCCACAAACGAAAATTACTTTCAAAAATGAAGATGAAAAATAATGAGTTATTCTTACAAGAATTCTTGGTGTTTACAAGGAGTTAGTTCTTGAGGATCCAATTAGACAAAAAGACTAATAAGTTTAAGTTGGTTGTGTATTTATTTGTTGTCTGCCTCATTTTTTTTTTTTTTTTCTGAAAATGAATGCTCACTAAGTGTTTAATTATCAATTTCCATCATAATATGTAATGAGTGCACCGAATGAATTTAGAGTAGTCCTGTATAGGGAGCCTACTGGCGTGAATCTTGCAAAAGTACATGCTTTGGGGTTTCAACATGGTGAATCTGTTTTAGTGTGCAATATGTTATTGGAGGTTTATATTAAAAAATGTGGTTAGAAGAATACAATATTTCAAACATCCTACCAAGTTGTGTGTATTATTACATTAAATATTTTAATATTCTGTTTCAGCTAATGTTTTTTTCTTTTTGTAGATGGTTGCAGACATAACTTTATTCTTTGTAGTGCAACAAGAGTCTTTTTTGGACCTCAGTTAGGATAGATGTTGATTTGTTGATAACTTATGTTTAGTGTTTTCCGTTTTTTTTTTTTTTGTTGAAGCTGAATATGTATAAATTGAAATTTTTCTTATGGTTTTGGTATATATTTTGTTAGCCTAGATGCTTTTTTAGGTGATAAATGATATATGGTAAAAAAAAAAAAATATTTGAGACATTGAAAGAAACTGTTTTGTGTTTATTGTAGCATATAAATGTTTTGAATGTTAGAGAAGACCTTGCATGAAAAGTCAACTTGTGCATTGCATGGGGGAGTCCGGATTTTGTGATAAGTGTTGTAGATGTTGCTTTGTTTTGAAGTTGTGCAAGAAATGAATGGCGGGTTAGCATTTTGTGATAAGTGTTGTAGATAGATGTTGCTTTCACACAACATCCGGAAGGAGTTGTTCTTGCTATATGGGGTATTAAGAGATGAATGCATGATATAAAATCAATCACCAGCTCTTGAAAAAAAAAAAAAAAATCCTCTTTTTATGAATGAATGGTGCTTTTACGCGCTGCATCAGGGTTAAATGAAAACCAATACTTGTGGACAAGCAATAAGAAAAATTAAGAAAATTATAAATTTGGAGGACAACATAAATTGAGGTATCTCTTAGGTCTTTTTTTAAGCACAATCTTGCGAGCTTGACCTTACATGAGTATGATAAAATGCACTATTTCTTTTTGTTGGGTGAAAGATGGTTAAAAAATAAGTTGAGGTATTATATTCAATATTAAAACTGACATATAGAACCACCAGGAAGTAATTAGTTTTAAGAATTTGTAAGAAATATCTTGGAATAAAATTATCTTTTATAAGTTAATCTCAAGGATTTGGTGGAGAAAGCAACGAAGTTGAAAACTTTTGTAATGTTTTATATTAATTAATGGGGTTTGTAGAAGGGGGTAAAAGGAAAATTTGGAAAAATATTACCTAATAAAAATTAATTGTTGGGAATGACATAAATAAGAGCACTAGTACTTTTGTAAACAAAATTTATGGCGTACTAATATTCTATGTAAATAAAAATTTTCCTAGTATTACCAATAGCTAAATTTTTAACGGGAGACTTTTCTCCTATTTTCCTATTACTTAATATCCAATTTTCTTATTAGAAAAGTACATATGTATTCTTTAATTGTTATCCAACGTAACTTGTCATCCTTTATTGTAATTCCCCAACTAAACTATTCACGTTTCATTATTTAAAAGTAGTCTCTTCTCTCTCTAATATAAAATATAATTGAGTTTTTTTAGAGAGATTAAAAAAATTAAATAAATTATTTAATTATATCATATGTTGTATATCATTAGATTATATATCGGTTTATTAGTCAAATTAATTAATTTGGAGAAAACATAAAAATACTCTAAAGTAATTTAATTAGTTTTTTTAATTTCTCCAAAAAATCAACTTTGTATTATATTTAAGATTGGATAGAGTAATAGGGGTTCCCATTAGATGTTATTCCTAATGTGCTTCTTACAAACACATTTTTTTTTAATTTTATTTATTAAGGTTAAATAATATGTTGCTTTCTAATTTTTTTTTTTTTTTTTTTTTTTTTGCATATAGTATTTCAAATTAATTAGTTTTGAGGATGTTGGTGTTAGATGACAAATATTTCTAAATGCAGGATAGAAAACTAATTAATTTAAGATAATGCGTGCAAAAAAATTTCAAAAAAACAACAAATAATCTAATAAAAAAAAATATATATATATATATATATAAAAGTCTTTGTCCCCATATAAGAAGATAAGGGACACATAAAGAAGAAGCATCTTATGTACGGAATGAGTTTCCCTACCTATCAGAATAGGTAGGGAGAGCTCTTCCAAATCTGGACCGTTTGATTTGACGAAAAAATTTGTTTTTTTTTTAAATTGTCATTTTTTAAATGAAAAAAATCATTTTTTAAATGAAAAAAATCATTTTTTAAAAATATATTAGTTGAAAAATTATATTTATTTTAGATTTTCTATCTATTAAAATAATTATTTTTTTTATAAAAATAAAAAAGACAAAAAATTAAATTTATGATATGCGGATAAGATTAACTCTCTCTACTTATAGGATAGGTAGTATGTACATCCGAGTGGGTAATACGAACTGATGAGATCACTAATGATGTCAGATTTCGTGACCAATTTGATAACGAAGTTTTTATTGAAAATTTAATTACCATCAAGTCTAATCACGTTTTTGAATTTTTTTCCTTCTCATCAGTTCTTATAAAATCGCTCGTCACTGACAGTGGAAGTGGCAGCTCCTTCGGATTCTCAGAAATGGCGAGAGTTGGTAGGATCAAGCTGGGTTCACAGGGCTTGGAGGTGTCAGCCCAGGGACTCGGGTGCATGGGCATGTCTGCTTTCTATGGGGCTCCGAAACCCGAACCCGACATGATCGCCCTTATCCACCACGCCGTCCAAAGCGGCGTCACATTTCTCGACACTTCCGACATCTACGGTCCACACACCAACGAAATCCTTCTCGGTAAGGTACGATCCATACCAAATTCCCTTTCCTTTTGTTGATTCTTCATGTTGCTCGCTCTGATTTAGTATTACTAATTTAGTATGAATTTTCCATTTCTTGAGATAGGCATTGAAGGGAGATGTGAGAGAGAAGGTTGAATTGGCCACCAAATTCGGTATCATGTCTGCAGATGGAAAGAGAGAGATCCGTGGCGATCCTGCATATGTTAGAGAGGCTTGTGAGGCGAGCTTGAAGAGACTGGAAGTCGATTGTATTGATCTCTACTACCAGCATCGTATTGATACTCGTTTGCCTATTGAAGTCACGGTTTGTTACTGCCTTCTCTTTCTATCATACCGTAATTTATGGTTTACGTGAGTTTGTTTGCCTTCCTTCCAACCAAACTGATAAAATCAGATTGATGCATGCGGGTTTAAATAGACTTATGAAGGCCAACTTAGTCTTATTAACAGCATTGAAAGCCTTTGATAATTTTCAATATTGTTATCTTCATATATATATATATCTTTTGGTTACGTGGTGACTAAATATTGGAAGAGTGCTGAATGATATAAATCTGAGAAGACAAACTGATTCAGTAGACCACAAGGGCGAACGTGATATAAACTGTATTTTATTGAGAAAATTGCATGTAGATCTGGGCAAAAGAAAATACGAGAAAATTGTCCTTTGAAATCTCAAAATTACATTTAAGTTTGGTGAGAGTTTTGTAATAAATTTCAATTGTCAAAGCCCATAGATTTGTCAATGGATTCCTTTGAACTGGAAGACTTGTCAATGGAATATTGATGTCTCCGAGTTGGATGTATTTTAGAGATTTTAATAGACCATTTTGTCTTATTTTCTCTTGTCCGGGACCAAAATGCAATTTTTCTTATTTTATTATATCAAATGTTGTTCCATGTATGTTATTTAGGGAAAATTGCACACCTAGTCCTGGGGAAGGGAAAATAGGACAAATTAATCCCTTGAAATTTCAAAATTGTGATGAAGTCCAATGATACTTTATTGAAATATTTTCCATATGTGAAGAGACACAAAAGCCCCATTATGGAGGATCGTAGACTTGTGAACACAGGCTCATGGACTTGACAAAACAGTCTCGTGGCCTTGTCAAAATATGCACATGTACTCATCAAAGCAGGCTCATGGATTTGTTAACACAGGCACATGGTGGTATTTGTATCTTTTCACATATGAAAAGTATTGCAAAAAAGTCTCATAGGACTTCACCAAAATTTTGTGATATGTCCCCTTGTTCGGGACCTAGGTGCAATTTTCCCTTTTATTTACACACTACAAAAAACCATGGATTAGCCATAGAATTACCGATGAGAAAATATTTTGTCGAAATTACCCACGGAATTCCGTGGGTAAAAATTACCGACGGAATTACCTACGGAATTCCGTCGGTAACTAAAATTACCGACGAAATTCTGTGGGTAATTTTTGATTTCCTTCGCAAAAAAAGTGGTGGGAAAACCAATTTTATTCTGTCATGGCTTTTTTTGAGGCGGAAATAAAAAATTATCGACGGAATTTCGTGGGTAATTCCGTCGATAATTCTTAACTACGGAATTCCGTGAGTAATTTCCAACGGAATTTTTTCCGTCGGTAATTTCGTGGCTAATCTGCAGTTTTTTGTAGTGACATATGGTTTCTCAACCATCCTTGTTAGTTCTTTGTTTCAATAATTCATTATTAATTAATAATCCTAATTATAAGATCGGGTTGACTTTTTTTTTTTTTTTGAGAGATTAAGGAAGCTAAATATGTTACTTAATCATATCATATGTTGTGTATTTTAGATTATATATTAGCTTATTAGTTAAATTAATTAGTTTGTAGAAAAAAATAAAAATACTATAAAATAATTTAATTAATTTACTTAATTTCTCTAAAAAAAGTCAACTTGATCTTATAATTAGAATTAGAGGGTGTATTAATTAATACTCCCTCCGGTCCTAATTATATATATAAGACCAATTTGATTTGTTTTGGAAAGATTAAGGAAGCTAATTAAATTACTTTAGAATATTTATATTTATATTTTTTCTTTCGATTAATTAGTTTGACTAATAAATTAATATATAATATTAAGTAACTTATTTAACTTCCTTAATCTCTCCAAAAAAGTCAACCTGATCTTATAATTAGGACCGGAGGTAGTAGTATAGGATGTTGGAGATTCTGGTAACATGTTATCTTAACTTTTTTCGCCTTGTTGAACTGGAAAACTTGATTGGGGTTTAGGGACGCTTTTTACTACATACATCCAGCTTTTTGAGTCTTTTTTTGATTTAAATTATGTTGACATTTTGGTCGTACTAGTTTGAATAAAAGATTAAGGAACAGCTTTTTCCCCAAGATATATGAAATCAAGAATTCCTTTCTTCCCCCTTGTACGTTTATCTGTATGAGAGGTGATCAATAAAACTTCAAATTATCTTATATTTCTGCAATTTTATTCACTTACACGTGAAGTCCGTAACCCAAGGAGTGAAGGGTGCGTGATAGGATATGGTAAGGGATAGTTATTGTCTTATTGAACCCAACCACAATAACCGCATGTAATCTTAAAATTTAAAAGGTTGGATTTACAAGAGATGCAACTTTGATACATGGAATAGACAATTAGCGAGGCATTGACATTCTTCCATCTCAACATGTACATGATATCTCTGTTAGAGCAAGGAATTAATGTTCTTTAGCTTTTGGATCTGTTGCCTTGTCTGAACATCTGTTTATGATTGACAAATGCAAACTTATTTTTATATTATTGATTAAAAGGTTGGGGAACTTAAAAAACTTGTTGAGGGAGGGAAAATAAAATACATTGGATTGTTTGAGGCCTCAGCTTCAACAATTAGAAGAGCACATGCTGTTCATCCTATAACAGCCGTGCAATTGGAGTGGTCCTTATGGGCAAGAGATGTGGAGGAAGAAATTGTTCCAACCTGCAGGTGAGATTTATACTATGAAATTTTTTTATTTATGATACTCCTTGCAGTCATAAATATAATACATAATTGCTTTTTTTTTTTTTTGAAAATATTAAGAAAGCGAATGAAATTACTTTAAAGTAAGTATATTCATCGTTTTTTCTCTAAACTATTTTGTTAACTTATAAACTTATATATGATTAAATAATACACAATATATGATATAATTAAATAACTTATTTAGCTTCCTTATTCTCTCTAAAAAAGGTCAGCTATGTTATTTTTAGGATTTAGGACCGGAGGGAGTATCTATTATTTCTCTATGTTGGAGCTCTTGGCTAAACTGCAACAAGTGTTTGTCTTTATTTTTGAATTGGTTTGTTATATTCTCAGGGAACTTGGCATTGGAATTGTTGCCTATAGTCCTCTTGGACGAGGATTCCTTTCATCAGGAACAAGGTTAATTGAAAACCTGTCACAAGATGACTTTCGGAAGGTTTGTATTAATTCATGCTTTTCCAAATATAAGTGATTAACTGCAGTTAATGGTAAATTATTTCAAGGTCTTAGAATGTGAGAGCAAAACATTCACTGCTGCTTCGGACCTTATTCTATCATCCGATATTTCAGTTGTTTTTTCAAAAGACTGATCCATATTTAAAAGAAATTGTTGTTTTAAACAGGGTTAAAAAAATTGTTGATTAATAGAATTTAGGGTTAGTGCAGACTTTTGGCGTATGATTTTTTTTTTTTTTTTTATTAGAGGAGCACTTTACATTTTTAAAAAGACAAAAAAGTTTTTTTTTAAATGGACCAAAAATCAATCTTTTAAAAATGTCCAATTAATCAAGTATATGATATACATAAAAGAAAAAATCAACACAAAGATAAAATGTAAACTTTTAAGAGTTAAGGTGTAGAGTCGTTAGCTGTCTCAATATTTAACATGGAGGTATAGAATGAAATATTGTTCATTTTTCTGGTACCTGTTTGTTTGAGCACATACACGCTTAAGACGCTTAGTATTTGTGAAAAAAAATTTCAACTTTTTCATAATAATAAAAACACACACACACACTGAGTATCAAATAACAGTTAAGTGGCTGACAGTCTTGTTGCAGTAATGCAAAACAAATGGCCGTTAACATCAATTTTTTGGTCAATGTCTCTTCCTCGTGGGGGAATTGGGTTTTGGCTTTATAACAATCTTATAGGACAAAAAGATATGGCTAGAGCCATTGCTCTGTACCATAAGTGATTCTTGATATATCTACTTCATGTTTTGGAGTAGCATTCCTATCTATGAACGAGGATGACTCTGATATTTAATTAATCCTTAGTGACAAATTCGTGGATTCATTCTCTTCATATTGACGTTTTCATACGTACCATTTTTGTTGGCTAGATTATTTGAAAGGGTTTGGGTTTAGATTTGTAAAACATGCATATTATGTTTAGTCGATAAAAGTTCTTATGATATTAAACTTTTAACAATCTTAAAATCAAAATAAAACTTTCCACTGGCAGCCGTTTTTTAGGTACCTAAATCTACCATTGAAAACTCTCCAATGTTGTGATAGTTAATATATGTAATTTCATAGCATGGTATGAGTCCATGACCAACTTAACCTTGGTTGGAGATGCAACCAGATTTATAATTTATCTGTCCTACCTGACACTTTGTTTCAGTTTAAACGAGAGAACAAATTATCCACAATTGCACTGTTCGATATGGTCGTTTGATATCTGGATATAATCTCATTGGCATATGTATTTTACTTAATTGCAGTATATGCCTAGATTCCAGCCTGAAAACCTGGAGCACAATAAGACTATATTTGAGAGGGTTAATGAAATGGCAGCAAGAAAAGGATGCACTACATCGCAACTAGCATTGGCCTGGGTTCACCACCAAGGAAATGATGTGTGCCCCATACCCGGAACCACAAAAATCGAGAACTTCAATCAGAATATTGGGGCTTTGTCAATTAAGCTAACATTGGAAGAAGTGGCGGAGTTGGAGTCTTATGCTGCTGCTGATGCTGTCAAGGGTGGTCGATATGGGAGTGAGATGGCTGCATATACATATGAGAACTCTGACACTCCCCCACTTTCTTCTTGGAAAGCTGCATAAGGAAGGACATACCATGCACATTATAATTACTTGATGCTGCAGCAAGCCTGAGCAAACTGTTTTGTTTTTGGAGAATGCCTTTCCTTTAGAAAGGACCTTCTTGTATCGATCCTTTTAGGTTGTATGGTTGTGTGTTTTGAGAGTTGTTTGAATTTTATGGCAAGGAACTCCATTTATGTGTATGTAGGACTAAATAAGTCGAGCCATCAGGCATTTCAAAACTTGTCACGTGACTCATAATTCTTTTCTGAACTTGGGCAAGTTAGACTTGTATTTCGGGGTACTTTATCATTAACAAGCCAAGCAATGTCGGAGTTAGGATGTTTTGTTTGTGTTCGCACAATTAGTGGGGGGGGTGATTCGGGTGCAATGCCCCGAACCCCTAATTTTTTTTTTTAGGAAAGTTTTAAATACATTAAAAACAAAAGAATATAAATAAGGCAACTATTCAAGGTGCTAGATAAATTTGTCCTACAATGGGCAGGAGAGGAATAACACTGAAGTATGACACAAAAGTCATAACAAAACAGTTTGATTTTAAGTTTCAATTAGGCAAAATAAGTAAAATTAAAAACTTATACCTGGCTATCCTTTCTTCCCTTTTTTCTATGCAAGTCAAAGCTTCAGATCAAGTAAATTCCACATGGAATCCCAAGTGCTTTCGATGAGTAAACTAAAACAGAGGCACAATACCATAAATAAGCATTAGAAGCGTATAGATAAAGTGGGTGATTGACGTCAATAAGTAGATGTCATGTGGTGTACGACTAATTCGGTGAGAATCGTTGTTGCCCCACAAGAAAATAGTGCAATGATCACTTTAGTCAAGAAACTCAAGGAAATAGAGCCTCAATCACAGAGAAACAATTTTGGCAAAAGAATATAGCTTACTGATCAAGTTCACAAGCCAGTGTGCCAGTGTCCAAATTAATATGTACTAACCTTTGGACAGATCCATGTAGGATCTCTGGCCTCATACGTATGCTTTTTTCTTACCTCGATTTGGAAGGTCCTCATGGCACTATCATCAAAATCACAAATTTATCAATAACGGTCATTGAAAATTCACAGAAGAGATTTCAGACAAGACAATCAAAATGACAGGCTTAGTCGTTCATGGTCTGCTTCAATGTAGGCACTGGATTGCTGTGAGTGGAGCATAAGACCACTGTATTCTCCTCCATGCACGTGAGAACCAACTGCCAGTGGTGGCTGAAAATTTACAACAGACAAGTACTCAGTGATATATGTAGCAGAATTAAGTGAATTGCAGACAAAAATTGTGATATGTACATATGGTAGTATAGAAACAAGTACACTTTTTTTTTTATCACTTCACACACCCTCGTTGATATGTAATATTGTGTCTCCTCCAAGAGTGTTGTACTTGCATAGTCTGGGCACAAGAATCCAAAATCTTTGCTTCTGCTCTGTTGTTCCAATTCATCATGCATGAACCTACAATAATGATATCAGGGAATTAGTATATATGTATGTGTGTCTAAACGATGCATTTAAATTATGTACTCATAGAAGAAGATACTTACTTTATAAACATTTGAACAATTGTATTAGTAAGCTCCTTCCCAGGAAACAGTAGGGACGTTAAATCATCTTCGTGAACGAAAATCAGTTGCTTATCAGGGAGGCCTACTACTTCATTGACAGGCCACAATTTATCTTTAAATTGTCGATTGGATACCATAACGACAATTTTGTCCTTGGCAGTAAACTTAGTCATGTCAACAGCTTCAGTGGCTGGAGCTTGAGGAGGGGATGGAGCTTCAGGAGGAGTAGAGACATGTACAAGCTTCACTGGCCACAAGATGAAGATTCCCTTGACATCACTCACAACCTTCAGCTGACCCATTGGGAGAGGGACAAGTGTATCAATGACCATCTCTTCAACTGACACTCTAACTTCATCATCAGCCATTTGTTGGTGGTGTACAATTGCTCTGAAGTTGTAGATAGTCTTTTTTGCAACTAATCGTCTATGAGGGGCCTTCACATAAAGGTTGCAAGGTTGCTCTGACTGTCCAACAATGCAGCTCCCTCTAGTGCGCTATTGCATAGGTGCAGGTGAATGTGTGAAGGAAACACTGGTCTCTAGACGAGAGTTTAAAAGCAGCATCATTTTATCCATGTCCTCCTTCATCTTGCTCATATGGGATTGAAAATAGGCAGTCAATGAAGCTTCTTTAGCCGCTGCTTCCTCACTTAATTTGGCTAGCGTATGTTTCATTTCCTCTCGGGTAACTTTATGGCGTTTGGATTTACCAAAGTATTTCTTTAGGCCTACTCGTCCTCCAATCCCCTTTACATGCCCCACATCATCCGGTTTTCTAGTCGCAACGGTCAGAATATCATTCCTCATGTCCGACACAAAAGATCCCTTTGCTTCTTTCTTTTAAAGATCTTCTTGTAAGATATAGATAACGAGAAGCTTAGTAATGAAACATGTTTAGTGATAAATCCCAATTTTCATATATTTTATCCCACCTTATTCATTTATTTTGGAGACTATTTTAGGCTAATTTAGAATTAATAGATAATATTTGGATTGTTAGCCTATTTTAGGAAATAATATAAATCAGAATTAATTATGAGATTATTGGACTTAAATTATTAATATTCTGATTGATATCTTGTAATTTTATAACAATTCTGAATATATGATAGATCACGATTTTATTTTATTCTGTAGGACAAGGAAAGACATAGCAGAAAGTCCTACGATGTAGAATTAACCTTGGATGCTGAAAGAAAATCTAATGGTAGAATTGTATTGAGCTTCCTAAATTTTAGTGGGCTTGAGTTGGTACCCAAAAGCCCTCTCTTCCTCTCATTAATTGACCTAGCTGCTGCCTATAAAAAAGACGCACGATGTTCTCTTGGAGGACACACATAGACACTGAGACACTGAGCATCACGCAGAGAGGACTTTGGAGGGAGGACACTTTTCATGGAAGCTTAAGTTCTTTTGGGAGGCAACTTGGGAGGAGCATGGAGGAAGCTAAGGCCTAGGAACTTACACTTGAAGATCACAAGGGAGTGTTGTTCTTTTTATCTTCTTAATCTAAACTTGAGGTTCTTTAGTTTTAAAGGGTTTCAAGTTGTGTTAATTGAGAACAATCTAGTTTTAGATTGTAAACATATTTCTTTTGGATTGGATTGATAATTTGAAGTTTTTATGTTTGAGACAATTGTTGGATTTTTGTTTGCAACCTTTGGATTGTCAATTGAATTATTAATTGAGTTTTCATTATTAATTTAATTGACAATTTGGTTTATCATCTTAATTGTTTGATTGGGTTGATAAATTGTCTAGTTGTTCAATTGGATAATTGCATAATTAATTAGGACCTAGTTTAATTGATTGCTTTAGCGACAAAAAAATAAGATCGTTTAGTAAATAAAAAATAACAATAACGATACTTACAATTCTTTCAAAGCAACTAGACGAGTTTGTTCACTCATGTAGGCGCCACTTGGCTTTTACCGAATATACAACCATAACTCCTCGCGACATATTGGAGATGGCAGATCATGTATCACAAAAGGATTGGATTCAGCTTCATCTTCCAATCTCTTCCGTTTGGCTGCCATCGACTCTTTTTCGGCCTTTTTGTATCCACCACGAGAAGCCCTATGTGGGCAATCATTCTTTCTCCCGATCTCTTGTACTTGTTCCCTTCTTTTCTATAAATCAGAATTGAAAACAATTATTAATTATGAATTCCAGCCATCCCACTAACAGAAATTAAACTCTGGTCTTAAAATTAATTAAATTTTTGTTTAATTTTGTCAATATTTTGTATCGGCCACAATTTATATTCGGTCTTAAAAGTATAACTTCTAAGACCCACTTTTATATATAACCGGTCTTAAAAGTTTTAGACCTTTATATTTAAATTTTTCCTTATATTTTTGGACCGCATAAAATATAAGTTCGGTTTGTATGAGATTTCTCTAAAAAATAATTGATATTTCAAATTTTTTTAATAACATTTTAAAGACAGATTGTTTTGTTTACCGGTCTGAATAATAAATTTAAGACCTGTTAATAAAAGATCCAGTCCAAGAAGGTTTTTATATTTACAAAACTACTACCGGTCATATTTTTAAGACAGGTGCGTCAATACTAAACGAAGTGATCTTAAAGCTCTTTTTTGCACTAGTGGAGATTCTTAGAAGAGTTGGTGAAGTAGCATATCAAATCGCTTTGCCACCATAGTTTACTGGAATTCATGATGTATTTCACGTATCGCAATTGAAGAAATATTGGCCCGATCCCTTGCACATCATTGAGCCTAAAAGAGTTGAACTTCGTGAAAATCTGACGTACCAAACATAACCAGAATGAATAGCAGATTTGAAGGATAAACAACTAAGGTACAAGACTATCCGACTTGTGCAAGTCATATGGAAGGGGATTACTCCTAGAGATGCTAAATGGGAGACTGAAGAAAAGATGTGAAAATTTTACCCTCACCTATTTGATTAAGTAGAATTTACTTGAACTGAATTTTGAGGACACAATTCTATTTAGCCGAGATAATTGTAATATCCTTAAAATATTTTTTAAAAAAAAAACCAAAGAAAAAGTATGTAAATATTATTATATAATATTATATTAAATAATATTATATTATATTGTTTGTGACAGCCTATAGGAAGGTGATGTGTGTGTGTGTGTGTGTGTGTGAGAGAGAAAAGAGCTGGAGTGCGAGAGAGTGAGAGAGAGGAACGATGAGATAGGGAGAGAAGAGAAGAAAAGAGAGATTGTTTGAGTTTTTAAGGTAAATTATTTATTTTATAAGATCATTTAGGAAGTTAAGTTAATTCCTTTTCAACAAAATTTCTTCATGAAAGCTGTTTTATGTATTTTTATCTTTATATTTAGAATTAAATAAGTATAGATTCTGAGATATATTAGAATGAATTTATTAATATTTTATACTTATTTAATTATATTTTATATACTTTTCTATTATTTAATTAAATATAGGATAAAAGGATATTTTGACATAAAATCTATTTATATCCTATTTTATTATGTAAGAGATATTATATAAAGAAAGAGATAAAAAGGAATAAAAATATATATATATATGTAAAGGTCAAAAAAGAAAAAAAAAAAAAAAAAGGAACAAAAGCATGTAACCAATTGGAGGAAAAGATAAAACGAGATATATGATATATCATAGGGATAAGGGTCTTAAATGTCATGGAAGTTTTCACTCAGGAGCACTAGTAAGATGGAAGTTTTTTTGGACCAAAAATGCCACGGAAGTTTTCGCTGAGGAGCAATTTTGCCTCGGAAGTTTTCACTAAGGAGCAATTTTGCCCGAAAGTTTTCACTAAGGAGCAATTTTGCCTTTTTGTCCCCAAATATTAAATTTGACCATTAAATCAGTCAAAGACCACACATGTTATACCTTGAAAAAGGTCAAACTTGGAGTCAGAGAAGGAGATCCTTGAGATGTTGAGCTCAAGGCGACGGACTTGTGAAGCCGAACGGGTCAAAGGACTGAAAGGTCAACTGTCACAAAACCCAAAGGAAGCATAACTTATGATCTAAGCAAATGATCAGTCTATACAAACGTAAATATTATCACTATTGATTTGTTTTCTCGAACCAATTTTTGGAACAATTCATTTCTCGTTTTGCATTTCATTTGCGTTTTGTGATAGACCTTTCGGGTCCTTTGATTGATTCGGCTTCACAAATTCTCGCCGCCTTGATTTCAACATCGAAGGATCTCCTTCTCTCGACTCCAAGTTCGACCTTTTCAAGGCATGACATGTGTGGTCTTTGATTGATTTAATAGTCAAATTTAATATTTGGTGACAGAAGGGAAAAATTGCTATGTTTTGTAAACTTCTGGGGCAAAATTGCTCCTTAGTATAAACTTACGGGGAAAAATTGCTCCACAGAGAAAACTTCCGGGGCAAAATTGCTCGTCAGCGAAAACTTCCGTGGCAAAAATGATACTTCCGGGGCAAAATTGCTACATCTTGTGAACTTCCGTGGCATTTTTGGTCCAAAAAAAACTTCCGTCTTACCAGTGCTCATGAGCTAAAACTTTCATAGCATTTAAGACCCTTATCCCTATATCATATCATGCAATTCGGATAGAGATGCTTGGGGCCCAACAAGCATAACCTAAAAGTCATATATATTATTGAAGACGTAAGAGGGATGCACATAGTCGAGACGCACAAACATAGAGACGCAAGAAGAACTGCACGGACTGAACAAAGAATTCAAGAAGCAGGAAATACATAAGCACAAGGCGCCACAAGAGGAAGAACATATTACGGCCGAACCAAAATTTAAGATGCAAAACGAGAACGGATCGGATCGGCGACAACGGCCCGGAGCAATAAAGAGACGAAGCTCCACAAAAGAGTGGTGTCATCTCTTCTTTATTTTTTCTTTTATTTCTTGATTCTGAGTTTTATCTTCTTGTCATGGATTTTATTATAGCCAAGGGTGACTAATTTTTCTTTTCAACCTAGAGGATCTATGAACTTGTTTGAGACTTAAAGATTATTCCCACGAATCAGTTTTGATTAATTTTATTCCAGTTTATTTATTCTTGTTTTTATTGTTATTGCTTAGTAATTGGTCACTATTAAGCATGTTTTGGGATTTAGGGTTGAACTTAGAAAATGGAATCTTAAATTGATCTTGGGATTAAATAATGTGGAATTAGGTTTTAATTGCGTCTAGGATAGGCATATACCTAGAAGCTCCACATAATCAAATTAGAGTGAGCCTAATCTAAAATACATCTTATTTAGTTGTGTGAGGCATTGCATAATTAATTAAGATAGGTATATAAATGAACCAAAAGACATTTATAGACATTAATACTCTAGATTAGTTGATTAAGTCAAGTCAAAAGTAATTTAGTGGGGTTAAAATCTAAGAAACAAATAAGGGATAAGTGACTCTAGGTTGTACTTCTTGATATTAGAATTTGCTCTTTTGTGAAAAGTCTTTGCTATTATTAGTTCTTATTAATTTTCTTTTTATTATTGAAAACAATTCTAACTCGCTCAACTTAAACGGAATAAGGGAATTTAATATCTAATCGCTAGTTGGATTAAGTCCTCATGGGAACGATACTTTTCTTATCACTTTATTACTTGATACGGCCTATATACTTGCGGAGTCTATAGGCTATAAATTTTTGCCCTATCAGACTATATATATGTAAAGTATGATTAAGAAATAACAAAATAACTTTAATCAGTCTAGATTTGTTAGTTGGTTGTTGTGGGAATTTAAATTTATTTTCTATTTAAAAGAATTTAGGATTTATGTCCTATAGGATTTTTTACAGATTAAATGAGGGTTAAGGCATTTATTTGGATTCTTTTGGAGATATTGTTGTTGGTTTAATCCATTTAGTTTTGCTACGTTTTGAACTGTATGAAAATTATGAGTTGGGATTTAAAATTTAAATTAAATGTTTGATATGATTTGATTATGTGGAGGTTTGGATTTATTTTTTTTAAATAAATTAGGTTATACTTATAAAAGTTAGATTAGGTTAAAAATTGAGGATATGGTGATATTTTGGTGATCATAATTAGTGAGAAATAATTTATGAAGGAAGAAAATGAGATTGTAATGATGATTTAAGGAATAGATAAACTGTCATTTTGCTAAGAAAATTAAAGTGAGATAATAGTTTAATTAATTATTTATTATTGTATTAGTGGCTATTTTTGTTAATTCTATTAACGTATAATTATTATTATTATTTTTAGAGTGGACTTGATTTCTCTCATGCTTAGTTTTGTGTCAAGAACTTGAGGCAACCACTTTCAATTTATCTTGTATACTTGTTGAGGAGGTTATAAGCGTATGTTCATATATTTAAAGGATATGAATATGTTATAGTATGTTACCTATGAAAAATGTATATATATGTGTGAAAAATATGTTTGAGAGTAAACTTTTAGTCAAGTGGGCATAAATTGCTTATATTGTTATCATTAAACTCTTTATATTGTTATTATTATAGATTATGTATGGTTTCAAATATTGAAGATAAATATAAATTATTGATGTTCAAATGTTGATATTGCACTGCATATTGAGGTGCTGGATTGAAATCAGATAAGTTGTGATGGTAAGAGATTGGTTTTATTCCACGTGGTATAGCCACCACTGAGTGCGCAGTGGATAGCTTTGACATTTTCAGGGCCCTTGATATCATCCTTATCCTTTGGCTGGGATTAGGGTAAACCCTTAGGACAGTGACACCTTTCTATATTCGAAAAAAAGGGAACCCATGGTCCAATATAAGTTTTGTATGTTGGAAATTATGCCCTAGGGGCAAGTCATTGTTCTCCATTTAGTTATCATTTCATTCGCATGTTTATAGTGATAACTGTATCCTTGGATATATCTTATAGATTATCCTAAATGTCCCTGGTCGGTCATCTACGCAGGAGCGAAGATGAGTTAAGACCAGTAGACTTTGATGAGGTATGAAGATACGATTCAAAGTCATGGGCACTTGTAAGAGTACAAGGTGCTGGACCGACCCACTATGAGAAAGCTGCATGGATTTAGTCATAAGCTTATCTCATGTATAACCGTGTCACAACGCCTTATGACCTGAGATCATCATGGATTTCTACATGATGAGTCACTGACCTTTGACCTAGTCAAAAGTCACCTTTGACCGGGTGATGATAAAGGCTAGGATCGAGATCAGTGGTTTTCATGCGGAGGAATGTGAATGGTCAAGATGGACTTTCTCCCTCACATTTGTAGAGAAGTAATACTGGGCCGCTCGATGAGTGAGTATGAGAAATGTATGGCCATACTATGATGGAAAGGAGTTTCCATTTCAATTATTAGACTACTCGAGAATCGAGAAAGTAATGGTTAAGAACAGGAAGTTGACATTATCCATGCCTCATCCTTGACCAAATTATCACATGACAAAAGGGACATGACATGGTTGTACGATAGGTTGTATCGTGTCATCGATCCCCATGTGAATTGGGCAGTCGAAATGTCTTGCTAGAGGCCGTTTGCGACTTTTGGGCTGGTATAGTATTAGTCCACTGCCATTCTCATATGGGCCCGTAGGGTTGCACACAAGAATAACCCAACACGAGCAAAAGTGTCAGATTCATTAAATCTTAGATACACCGAGATTTAATGGATCTTAATTTAATCTAGGATGAATATATATGTATATATATATTAAATTCGAAAATAATATAATAATATTATTTAATGGAGATTATAATATTATTATATAACATTTGTTTTATATTTAATTTATTTGATAAATTAAATATGTAAAACAAATAGAGATATTGTATCTCACATTTAATTTTTGAATAAAGATATCGTATATCTGTTTAATTTAAATTGAGATATAGTATCTTGAATTTAATTAAATAGATAGATATCACTTCTCGGATTTAATTTATAGAGATAAATTAAATCGAAGGCTTTTGGTTCGGATTAAATAAATACATTATATTAGATCTATGAGATAGATTTAATTAATATATTTTTTTTATCCAAATTCAAAATTCGAATTTCAAATAAGGCTTTTAGTTTGGATTAAATAAATAGATTAGATTAGACCTATGCGATAGATTTAATTCATATATTTTTAATCTAGATTCAAAATTTGAATTTCAAAATTAATGAGGATTAATTTTGAATATAATACGCTGATCGGGTTTGGAAAAACCTACGGGACTTTTGTCGAGCGTATTAGAAAGCCGCGAGAAACCCTAGAGTAAAAAGAGAGAGACGCATAGTTTGAAAGGCGCTGCGTCCGTGTTCGGAGATTATTCGTGTGGATATCGGTAAAGGAAGCTAATTCGTAGAGTCGACTTCTGTTGATCAAGAAGGTAGCCACCAGTTCAAATCAAAAGAGACGCATCCTGTTTCGGTGCATAGGTAATATTCAGATTCCTTTAACCTTGATTTAAAGGCTGTTGAGCGATCCTCAGAAGGGATTCGTAAAGTTTTATATCCGCTGCATGTACGAATCCTAACACTGTAGCCTTTGGCCGTAGGCTACACCTTATCATTGGTGAGCTTAGTACAATCTCATCAAAGAGATTAAACCTATTATATTATAGTTTATGGGTTCTGTCAACGGTTATAAGGAGGTTATAAGGATGGTTGAGGGAGTTACATACATATTGAATAATTTTGAACTATTAAATGGTTTGGTAAACTACTCAGACTTATTGATATACGAAGGCATAATTGGCCCGCTTAACTATCTTATAATCATTCCCTGTATACTTGTTAAATTTGATATGTGGTTACTGAGTCCTCATAACTCATCCCGTCATTGTTTATTTTTCAGGCAAGAATTTAGGTGATGGTATCAAGTGGAAGGCATCCGAGACTTGATTTAAGTTATCAATCTTGTATGTCTCTTTTTGTTAAATGAGTATAGTCTAATGTATATTGTCGAACTTTAAAGCATTTTTGATACGTTGCATAATTTGAGTATTTCGCTATAAATTAGAACTTAAAATTATGAACGAGCTTGTTGATATGATGTTTAATGTGAAATAATTTATTTTGACTGGACTTAAATATGTTTACGTATAAAATAATTATTTAAATGGTAATTATGGAAGGATGTTAAAATTTGACCCTCTAATCGCAGCCGAAACACAAGATATTGGATAAGTTTGAGGTATATAAAAGTCATGACTTCATATTCTCAATGCAATAAAATTTTTATTGATAATTGAATTTTTATAAAATACTCTCCCATTCTAAATATAGGAATTAAATAAGTAATGTGTAGAGATGAAAAAATAAGTTAATTCTTTGCAAAATATATATGTTGATTTCTCAAAACTATATCTTTTAATTATTTTTATCAGAAACTACCCTCTTAATGAGAAACCCCTTAACATACATATGTGAAATAAATTAAAAAAATAAATAAAAATTCTGGAGTGTAAAATAAATTGAGATATTCCAAAAGTCTTTTTTAACAACAAAGTTACAAGTTCGACGATGGATACATGGGTTCCTTCCATTAGATGAAGGATGATAAAAATAAATAAATTGTGGTGTTACATTTAATATTAAAAATTAGATAAACGACAGGAGGAAGTAATAAATATTAAAGATTTGTAAGAAATATTTCTTAATAAAATTATCTTAAGTAAAATGCATCAACCTCACAGTATAATTATTTCTCATCTCTATTTAATACGTGGGTATTCAAGAAAGTGAAACAAATGTGGAGAGGAATTATTAAACCTAGCCAATATTCTGTTTTTTTCTTCTCACTTGTAGGGATGGGGTACATTGGAATGCAATACACGACCGAGTAATGGACGCTTTTGAAGATGATCGTGGGTTATGGTGTTTGGGTTGATGTGCTAGTCAATTTGGAAGCAAAAATGCGAACAGACTTTCATGTGAGGCCACTCCAAGCAAAGTTATGCACCAGTGTTTGGTTCATCTTACGGAAACAACCATTGGGCGGAAATTGCAACACTAGATTTTCTTGAATACCTCTGTTCGAGAAACAACATGGCAACCACCACTTATGGGCACATTTAGACCGGAACTGGATGCATTAGTTCGCTAAGGTCAGGAGGCGGCATGTCGGGGATTGATCAAGGATTCACCGGAAAATTGGATTATGGGATTTAAACTGAATGTTGGATGCTATCAAAAGTGGGCTTGAGGTTTGTCAACACCTCAATATTTTAGGTATGGGCTAAGGCATAAATTTATTCCGGAATTTTTCGCCGGGGAGCAATGTTATCTAGAATTTTTTTTTTTTTTTTTTTTCATTCAATATTACCCAAAAATTTAAAAACATAGCAATGTTACCGCACATGTTAAAAAACTAACATTGATTGTTAAAAATTAACGTTGATCATTAAATTTTTAACGGTAAGGGGAAATATTGCTCATATTTAACACTTCTAGGGAACATTGAACTCAAAAGAACTCTCCGGATAATATTGCTCATAACTGTTTTCACCTTAATATTTTATGTATTCAACTTTACTTAGACTCCATGGAGGCAACTAATGCGCTGATGCGAGATTGTGGAATACAACATCCGTATTGGGCTGAAATTGATGATACTCTCAAACTGATCTTTATCGGCGATAGTCTGGAAATAGCTCTTCTCAGCAGGGAAAGTTTAGTTTGTGCTGCTGGGGAAGCTCATCTTTAGTGGGATCAAGTGGTACTAGTACTCGAAGTGCTAATACCAAGTTGCCGACATCAAGTTCTATTTCGTAAAATCCTAGTTTTTATTCCTAAAATTTAAATAGTTTTACCGTGTAATTAATTAAATAAAGGAAAATTATAGATGAGGTGTACCATCCTAGTTTTTACAGCAATACAAGAATCAAGATCAGTTGCATATTGTAGATTGCCTTAATTAAGAATAAGAAAACTTCTTCCATGGAATCATAGATGACAAACGTATCAATATGATGACTGGGACTTTGACCAAAATAAAAGGGAAAAAAAAAAAGTATCATTTCATTTCTAAAAATATTCTATCAGCTGCATTTGAAACTATTTTCCAAAGTAATGCAGTCAAACCTGGGCAGTTGGTAGACGTTTTTAGTTACGTCGGGGTCTTGACGCCACCCCTAACAGATATCGTTCACGCAAAGTGGCGTCAACACTTTGCTCAACAATTAATCAATATTAATTGTTGACAGACGCAAGCGTCTTTTAAAAAAAAAAAAAAAAAAAAAAAAAATCTAATTTTAAAATATAAATAATAATTATACTTAATTACAAATAATAATTTTAATTAAAAGTTAAGGAAATTAAAATTTATTATAAAATATGTAATTTAATAACCCCTTAAGTTTGTTTTTAGCTAGCTAATTAGATTTTTAAAAAAAAAATTCAAAGACTGTCCAATAGAGATTGTGGTGAAAATATAATTTGGTTTATACAGAACTATTAATGTCTAAAATAGTTATTTATAGTGCTTATTGCAAGAATTAAGTTGCTGAATATGAACTTGGTCATTAGTACGGAAAACCTTTTACTGAATGTTGATTTAGATATATTGTTTCAACAAACATTGGATGCTAACGCTGATATGTAAAGGTCATATGCAGACCCAAAAAAAAAAAAAAAAAAAAAAAAAAAAAAAAAAAAAAAAAAAAAAAAAACAGTTTTAGACCTTTTTCAACTGAGTGGCAATCAAGAAAAAGTGTACTCTGTTTGATATTCCCCCATAATTCCTTATCATGTGCTTCTTTACAATGACATTAAAGAAAATCAAGAGCAATCATACACAATGGGGATAATTGTTGTAATAAAAAGAAAATATTGATCATGTGTAAGTGAAATCATCATGTGCATCGCGTGAGGACTGTGCTTACCAAGTTATTTGTTACTTTCTTTTGAATGGGATACTTTTCTTTCTAACCATAAGAAGTAAGCATTATATTTGTCTTGATGATGGAAATGGGATGACGTTTGATAGCATATAAGTGAAAGCACCGCATGGGGGACTATGTGTTAATGTTGTAAGAGTTGCAAGAAAAATGCATCCCACGCAATGTGTGTGTGTGAATGTGTGGTTTTTTGGGGAGTGGTTACTTCGTGCTTACCTTAGTTATAAAAGAATTCACATAAATGAGTATTCATTACATAATATCGTCATATTGTTGTCAATCAAAAGAGTGGATGCATAATTGCTAGATGAAAGCTATATGATATCGTGTCATTTAATGGGGAAAGAAAGTGCGTTTACATAATAGTATCTCAAGTCAAGCCATAGTGTCACAACCATGCTTATAGAGAGGGATCTCGGAATTTGCCAACGGCAGATTGACTATCAATATAATGGTTATATAATGTAAGTATATTTTATCAATATTATGACATTAATTTTATTGATCATGAGTTGAATTGATTTAATTCGAACTTCATCAGTGTACATTGATCTTTGATGTATATTTTTATATGGAGCAGATGAATGTGTATGAAGTGAACTGATGTAGTGCAGGAATTTTATATTTTTATAAGCACTTAAGATGGAGGGAAGAATACGCACTGATGGGACCACTGATGATGTCAGATTTCAAGATGGATGGAGGGAGCAATACGCATTGATGGGATCACTGATGATGTCAGATTTCGAAACAAATTTTTTTGGTCAAAGATTTCGTGACAAATTTGATAACGAAGTCATAAGTTTTTTTAAAAAAAATAGATTTACCATCAAGTACTTAGGAATTTTTCCTTCCCATCAGTTCTTATAAAATCCCTCGTCACTGACGGTGGAAGTGGCAGCTCCTTCGGATTCTCGGAAATGGCGAGGGTAGGTAGGATCAAGCTGGGTTCACAGGGCTTGGAGGTGTCAGCCCAGGGACTCGGGTGCATGGGCATGTCTGCTTTTTTTGGGGCTCCGAAACCCGAACCCGACATGATCACCCTCATCCACCACGCCGTCCAAAGCGGCGTCACATTTCTGGACACTTCCGACGTCTACGGCCCCCACACCAACGAAATCCTTCTCGGAAAGGTACAATCCATACAACATTCCCTTTCCTTTTGTTGATTCTTCATGTTGCTCGCTCCGATTTAGTATTACTAATTTAGTATCAATTTGCAATTTCTTGAGATAGGCATTGAAGGGAGGTGTGAGAGAGAAGACTGAATTGGCCACCAAATTCGGAATCATCTTTGCGGATGGGAAAGAGAGAGAGATCCGTGAAGCGATCCTGCATATGTTAGAGAGGCTTGTGATTTATGGTTTACGAGCTTGAAGAGACTGGAAGTCGATTGTATTGATCTCTACTACCAGCATCGTATTGATACTCTAAAGGCCATTTGCAACAAGTGTGCCTTATTTTATTGAAGTCACGGTTTGTTACTGCCTTCTCTTTCTATCATACCGTGATTTATGGTTTACGTTAGTTTGTTTGCAGTTTGCCTTCCTTCCAAACAAACAGATAAAAGCAGATTGATGCATGCGGGTTTAAGTGGACTTTTGAAAGCCGACTTAGTCTTATTAGCAGGCATTGAAAGCCTTTGAAACTTTTCAATGTACACAAATAAAATATAGGGAAAATTGTATTTTAGGTCTCTGATAAGAGAAAATATGATAAAATGGTCCCTGAAATCTTAAAATTGCCCGTGAGACTTTTTTTGCCATAAATTTCAATTGTTAAATACCATGGACTTGGTTACGTGGTGACAAATATTGTCATCTTCATATATATCTTTGGTTACGTGGTGACTAAATATTGAAGAAGAGAATGAATATAAACTGAGAAGACAAAATGAATATAAACTGATATAAACTGTATTTTATTACTACCAACTTTTCTAAATATAGGATAAAGTTTGTACTTCAATTTATAGGACCGGAGGAATATATCAAACGTTTTGCAATGTATTTTATTTTCAGATGGTTTCTCAACCATCCTTGTTAGTTCTACTGTTTCAATAATTGATTATTAATATTAATTAATAGTATAGGATGTTGAAGATTCCGGTACTTGTTGAACTGGAATAGCATGGAGCATTATTTTAATCCAATAGGACACTTTTTCCCAGAATAGGGGAAAACTTGATTGGGATTTGGGGACGCTTTTTACTACCTTCATCCAGGTTTTTGAGTCGTTTTTTGGATTTTAAATTAGGTTGATATTTTGGTCATACTAGTTTGAAAAACAGATTAAGGAACAGCTTTTTCCCCAATGATACATGCAATCAACTTCCCCCTGTACCTTGATCTGTATCTGACAGGTGATCAATACAACTTCAAATCATCTTGTCTTTCTGTAATTTTTTCCACTTACACGTGGGGTCCATAACTGAAGGAGTCAAGAGTGGGTAATAGGATATGGTAAGGGACAGTGATTGAACCCAACCACAATAAGCACATGTAATCTTAAAATTTAAAAGGTTGGATTTAAAAGAGATGCAACTTTGATGCATGGAATAGACAATTAGCGAGGTATTGACATGCTTCCATCTCAACATGTACATGATATCTCTGTTAGAGCAAGAAATTAAGGTTTTTTAACTTTTGGATCTGTTAACTTGTTTGAACATCTATTTGTGATTGATAAATGCAAACTTATTTTATATTATTGATTAAAAGGTTGGGGAACTTAAAAAACTTGTTGAGGAAGGAAAAATAAAATACATTGGATTGTCCGAGGCCTCAGCTTCAACAATTAGAAGAGCACATGCTGTTCATCCTATAACACCGTGCAATTGGAGTGGTCCTTATTGGACAAGAGATGTGGAGGAAGAAATTGTTCCAACCTGCAGGTGAGATTTATACTACTGAAAATCTTTTATTTATGGTCTTCCTTCCGGTACTAAATATAAGACAAAATTGAATTTTTTGGGAAATATTAAGAAAGTTAATTAAATGACTTTAAAGTATTTATATTTATTATTTTTCTCCAAACTATTTTGCCTAACTTATAAACTGATATATAATCAAATAATACACAATATATAATATAATTAAGTAACTTATTTAATTTCCTTAATTTCTTTAAAAACGGTCAACTATGTGTTATATTTAGAACTTAAGGAGTATCTATTATTTCTCCATGTAGGAGTTCTTGACTAAACTGCAACAAGTGTTTGTCTTTATGACTTTCGAATTGGTTTGTTATATTCTCAGGGAACTTGGCATCGGAATTGTTGCCTATAGTCCTCTTGGACGAGGATTCCTTTCATCAGGAACAAAGTTAATTGAAAACCTGGCACAAGATGACTTTCGGAAGGTTTGTGTTAATTCATGCTTTTCCAAATATAAGTAATTAACTGTAGTTGCCTTTGTGATCGTAATGATAAATTATTTCAAGGTCTTAGAATGTGAGAGTAAAACATTCACTGCTGCTTCTGACCTTATTCTATCCTTTGATATTTCAGTTGTTTTTTCAAAAGACTGATCCATATTTAAAAGAAATTGTTGTTTTAAAAATTGTTGATTAATAGAATTTACAATTAATCAAGTATATGATATACATAAAAAAGAAAAAGTACAAACAAAGATAATAGGCCCATCAATGGCCTGTTCAGGGTATAGTTTAGTAAGTTGTTAGCTGTCTCAATATTTAACATGGATTCGGTATAGAAAGAATATGTTGTTCATTTTTCTGGTACCCGTTTGTTTGTAGACTAACATGCCGGATCAAGACGCTTAGTATTTGTGAAATGTTAATGAATTGTTTGAGGGCTTGACTCTCTTGGCTATTTTCAAGTACTGTCATGATATAAATACACACGCACGCACTGAGTATCAAAACAAATGGCTGTTAATGTCAATTTTTTTGTCACTGTATTTCCCCGTGGGAGAACTGGGTTCTGTCTTTACAATAATCTTAGGTGAGAAAAAGATATGGCTAGAGCCATTGCTCTGTACCACGGGTGATTCTTGATATATCTACTTCATGTTTTGGAGTAGCATTCCTGTCTATGAACTAAGATGACTCTGATATTTAATTAACCCTTGGTGACAAATTCGTGGTTTCATTCTCTTCGTATTTGACGTTTTCATGCGTACCATTTTTGTTGGCTAGATTATTTGAAAGGGTTTGGGTTTAGATTTGTAAAACATGAATATTATCTTTAGTCAATAAAAGTTCTTATGATATCAAACTTTTTCTAATCTTAAAATCAAAATCAAAATCAAAATTCCCACTTGCGGCCTTTTTTTAGGTACCTAAATATACCATTTAAAACTTTCCAATGTTGTGATAGTTACTATATGTAATATCATAGCATGCAATGAGTCCATGACTGTCTTAGCCTTGCTTGGAGATGCAACCAGACTTATAATTTGTCTGTCCTGCCTGGCACTTTGTTTCAGTTTAAACGGGAGAACAAATTATCCACAATTGCAATGTTCATTATTGGTCGTTTGATATCTGGATATAATCTCATTGGCATATGTATTTACCTAATTGCAGTATCTGCCTAGATTCCAGCCTGAAAACCTGGAGCACAATAAGACTATATTTGAGAGGGTTAATGAAATGGCAACAAGAAAGGGATGGACTCCATCGCAGCTAGCATTGGCCTGGGTTCACCACCAGGGAAACGATGTGTGCCCCATACCCGGAACCACAAAAATCGAGAACTTCAATCAGAATATTGGGGCTTTGTCGGTTAAGCTAACACCGGAAGAAATGGCAGAGTTGGAGTCTTATGCTGCTGCTGATGCTGTCAAGGGTGCTAGATATGGGAGGGACATAGCTACTTATTTGGACTCTGACACTCCCCCACTTTCTTCTTGGAAAGCTGCATAAGGAAGGACATACTATGCACATTATAATTATTTGATGCTGCAGCAAGCTTGGGCAAACTGTTCTGTTCTTGGAGCATGCCTTTCCTTTGAAAGGACCTTCTTGTATCGATCTTTTTAGGTTGTATGGTTGTGTGTTTTGAGAGTTGTTTGAATTTTATGGCATGGAACTCCATATGTGTATCTAGCCTAAATAAGCCGAGCCATCAGGCATTTCAAAACTTGTCACTTGACTCATAATTCCTTTCTAGTCATTGTATTCAAGGGATGGAAACAGGTCAAGTTAGATTTTACCATTAATAAGTCAAGCCTGACTTGTAACAAGTTGACCTGAGATAGCATGTCATAGTTTTTTTTCCCAGCTTAAGCCTAGTCAGAACAAAAGCTTGGCCTAACCTAAAAAGCTTGCATTTTTAAAAAACTTAAAACAAGCTAACCTGCAACAATTACATAAACCACTCTAAAATTACAATAACTCTATCCAAATTATTCAAAATTTGTCATCAAAATATGATGTAATCTAATCAATCAACAAGACAACTCCAAATGTAACAACAAAACAATTTTGATTATAATTATAACAATTACGATCAAAATTGTTTTGGTGGAAGGGGAATAAGTGAATTAGGGATGACACATTGATACTTAGTTTTGTTTGAAATTTTTTTTTGGGGAGGGGGATAAAGTAAGTTTAAAATTATAAACTATGCATAATAAGTAATAATAAAACGCATTGGTGTAGTAGTAAATTTCTTATTTTTTCACCCACAACGGTTGAGTGCAACACCTACTTTGTTTACAATCTTGTATAATATTACAAATCTATAATAGGTCCAAGTCGGATTGAAAGACTTTGTTAAGCGAAATAAACCTTCTAAAAGGCTTGGGCCAGCTCATGTTTTTTAATAGGCTAGGCCGCAGGGCCATAGAGCTTCAATGTAATTATGACTAGTTAGCCTGTTTGAAGTTTTTAAATATGTGGCCTTTTCTAATAGGCTTCATGCTAAGCCGTTCCATTATATCTCTAATCCAAACAAAGCACCAGCTTCAATGTGCTTTTGATGATTAAATGTGGCTTTTTACTCTTTTAACGTCGCGCCAAACACACGTAGTCTTCTTTTTTCAAAAAAAAAAAAAAAAAAAAAAAAAACATGTAGGTTTTACCAATTCTAATGCCAATTTAAATAAGCTCCAAAGGGATAAGCTTCCTCAAGCAAAAGTTCTAATTTTACTTTGATTTATTTGTGTGTGTATAAGACTTTGGCATGACCTTTGTTTATACGCTTCCAATCATTAAATACTAATACAATACCACTCTAGTTCTATTTATTACCCTTGGCCCTAAATACAAGACCCAATTAACCTTTTTGAAAAGAGTAATGAAGCTAAATAAATTATTTTAAAGTATTTATATTTATCTTTCTCTTCAAACTATTTTGCATGACTTATAAACTAATATATAATTTGATAATATATAACAAATATTGTAATTAAGTAATTTAATTAGTTTCTTTAATCTCTAAAAACAAGTCAATTCAATTTTATATTTAGAAAGAAGATAGTATAAGTCCAAATTACCTAATTCTTTCCTACTAAGTAGAGTTGGTTAACTTAATAATTATGGACGAAATTTCCAATTTTTCCTTAATTAATAAATGATTATTTTTCAACTTTTTCTTCTCTCTCTATCTTTAATAAGGGCAAAATTTTAACACTATCATTTATTATTCTAAAAGTTGACTTATAATAAGAACCTAATTATTTTCTCCAAATTGCACTTATAAATAGGACTAAAGTGATAATTACATTGTATTCATTCTAAGATGATGGCGTATATTCCTAAAATTACATATTCATAGATGTATTTGGTTGTACCAAATATATCGATGAATATGTGATTTTAGTCTAACATAATTGGTACTGATGAATGTTCCAATACTTAATAACTTAGATTCATGAATAAGGAGAACTTTAACTAAATGATTCATGGAAGTGATGATTAGGTTCTTTGAATCTTAGGAACTCATGAACATTCATCAAATATTATGATATTTATAAACAGTCAGCAATTTGAAGTTGATTAAATCATTATCTCATCCTATCAATTGAAAAGTCCACAATTCTGTATTACAATAATAGTTAAATATCTTTAAAAAACTAAACCATAATCTTTCAAGATTTTCTAATAATTATACACTATGGATAAATGAGTGAGAGACAGAAGACAGAGAGAGAGGAAGCGTATCAGGTCGGGTCAAATGAGGAGCAGATCTCGCACAAAGTATTAGACTACAAGAGTTTCACTTGGTTTGCATAGCAGTGAACCAAAACAGAGAAAAGATGGAAGAAGATAAGAGAGAGCACAAGAAGATTTAATTGCTATGGGGTGAGTTCCAATGCTTGGTGGAGGCCTTTATTTATAGAGTACGGAAAGCTCCTCATGCTTTCCCACCAAGCTGCATCCAACACGGCAATAACTCCTAATTGATTCATCAATCAAGAGGATCCTCTTGTCAATCAACATAAATGTTGTTTTGGTTAACTAATCACACATAAGAGTGATTTTATCATCACTAATTGCTTATTTATTCTCTCCTTCAATTGATTCAGATTTTTCAGAACAAATAGTCCAACCCATCAAGGACGGACTCGGACCCAAAAATCCAACATCTCCCACTCATGCTCTATGGGCTTCCCACAGTGTAACTCTCAATTTCTCTTGTTTCATTCTTGGTGTCTGTCGTGGCTAGGCACAAAGTCTATATGAGATTTTGGTGCTTGTGATACTAGAAATCCTTTCATAGGATCATCATCTAAGGAAACCTATTATGTATATGTAAATTTTTTCCTCATCTGCCCTAGCTTTGTTCATACACTGAACTTATGGCATATCTAATCTCTCTCGAGTCAATCTTGACTTAGATTGCCTAATCACAGGAATGGTATCCACACTTACTGGTCTTTCCTACGATCTGTAAGGGACATGTCATAGATTGCAGTACAATAGTGTATTTCAAGGTAAACATTTCCTTTTGACTAAACATCAATCGGTCTTGACTTAGTCGCTTTCCTAGTTTTCACTCATTTGATCGAATCATGTATCATCATAAAGTTTTACCTAAAGTAGCTAGCGACAAGTCAAGCTTTCCTAATCTTGCCTAAGTCCCAAGGGCATAATGGAAGAATTTTTTCTTCCTGGGATTCACACTATAGTGGATCAAGGATTTTCCACCTACGTCCTAGGTTGTAATCTTATTCTCAAGCATATGCAATATGAATTGCATGCTACGGTGATTGATTGATTGGTGGTGTATGTCAATTTCATCTTAATTTCTAGCATACAAACATGAGTTCAAAATGTACTAAAAATTTGAACCAGAATCCCCTTATGAGAAGCTGGAGGACAATAAGTTCTATTACCATGTGGCCTTGGATGTAACTCTTCACGTATTCCCATTGCTATCAGATCTAATCTTGCTTTCACACCATCCTTGTAACTACCCTGTATGTTGAGAACCGTGCCAACAATATTATCACATACGTTTTTCTCCACATGCATGACATCAATACTGTGTCTCACATCAAGATTGCGCCAATATGGAAGATGAAGAATACAGATCTCTTTTTCCATATATTTTTTTATTTTCTACTCTTTGTAGTCTTATCGAAGACGACATTGATATTTTTCACCTTTTCATAAACTTGCTCCCAGTCAATGCCACCGGAGCATCTTCATACTCTTGGCCACCAAAAAAGGCTTTCTTTAATCGACGATATGGGTGGCCCCGTCTAAGAAATCTCCTATGTCCAAGATAAATCGTCTTTCTTCCATGTTGAAGTTGATGGTAGCGTGTGTCTTCTTCACAAACCGGACATGCTTTATGGCCTTTTACATTATACCCTGACAAGTTCCCATATGTCGGGAAGTCGTTTATAGTACAAAATATCATGGCTCGCATTTTAAACACCTCCTTCTTGAAAGAGTCAAAAACATCGACACCTTTTGCCCACAACTCCTTGAAGTCTTCGATCAAGGGTGAAGGTAAACATCAATGTCATTTCCGAGTTGTTTCGGTCCCGAAATCAACATAGACAACATGATGTACTTTCGTTTCATGCATAACATTGGAGATAAGTTGTAAATAATCGTAGTACATGCCATGAACTATGTATACGCTAAGGCTTCCATATTGATTCATGCCATCCGTGCTAAGGGCAAGCCTAAGGTTCCTAGGTTCTTCGCCGAAGTTCGGAAATAATTGATCGATTTTCTTCCATTGAGAAGAATCGGCCGGATGTCGAAGCTTTCCATAAGAAATCCTCTCATCTCGCATGCCACCTCAAATTTTTTGCATCATTTTCATTCGCAAACAATCGCTTGAACCTTGGTATGATTGGAAGATACCACAACACTTTTGCAGGCCCCTTATTTGACTTGTACCTTGGGGTTTCACATATCGGACAATTCGCTTCTCTTCAAACTCTTTTCTATACAATACGCAATCATTCGGGCATGCATGGATCTTTTTGTACTCCATCCCCAGTGGACAAAGTATTTTCTTAGCATCATAGTATCGAGGCGGCAACACATTATCATATGGAAGCATGTCCTTAAAAGCCTCAAGCATTCCAGAAAAACTCTTGTCGCTCCATCCATGACGTGCCTTCAAGCTTACCAATTTCAATACAGCGTTCAACAATTGGTATTTTTTACACCCACGGTATAGAGGGGTCTCGCATCACCGCACATATTACCATATGCATGTGATTGATGAAAAGCCTCTTTTCCTACATCACGGATGATGTCCTCTATGCGATCATCCATATCCGTGTCATTATCATCAAAGGCCACTTCCCCATGTTGAGACCCACTTAGTATTTTTTCACCATGCCATACTCATACGTATAAGTCTTACAAAATCCTTCAAAAATTAAATGTGTGTGTATAACTTCAACACTTAGTCGCGTCTCATTCAGAAATTTTACACAAGGGCAATAAAACTTCCCACTATCATCATGGGCATTTTGTTTAGCAAATTCAATAAAGTTCCTCACCCTATTCTGATATTCAACACTCGTCCATAAAGCATTTATCCAACTGTGGTCCATAGTAGAATTTCTATAGACGGAAAGATTTAACATATACATAATCCGAAAAAAGGCAGAGACTTGCATATAAAATAAGCCAACTCCAAATGCATATTTATGCTCAATGTCGGTTATGCATGTCTTTTTTTTTTTTTTTTTGGTTTTACAGAGAAACTTGCCCATTAAATGCATAACGAAGAATCACTTTTGGTCATAAATGTATCACAGTGAATCCAAGAAGCAAAATAAATACATGACGAGGAAATTAAATGCATCGCATGAAGGTCTTGTGGAGTCACCGTACCACATAAATTCAAATGCGTTTTTCGAGTCTTTCTTCTCCCGCCATGAACGTTGATGTTGCGGACAAGAAGAGTAACCTAAAAACTTTTATTGGTCAGTTGGGTAGGTATAAAGTGCAAATATAATCTTCAAAATACAATATTCATTAACAACGGAGAAACCCACATAACATTTCATCGATTTCGTTCAACCCATGAAAAACCCGAACCATTAGAAGGAAAATCATAAAGTTATATAACCAAAACACCTCGCATGCCTTGGTCTATAGACATTTAGCTAAGGAACCAGAGAGTTAATCTCGAGAAGAGGAACGCAAGCAGCGATGATGCAACACACATTGGAGACAAAACCTCGTGTAATCACTTTCGTGACAAGAGAAGTTCGAGAGGGAAATTTAATTTTCCCCATGACAGAGACATGTCTTAATATTTTAGATTTTATTAAGACTCGGTTAATTATACAAGATACGGTCCTAAAGATATGTCAATTTTAGTATTCATTTAATTTTATAAAGACATGTCATATTTTAGTATTCATTTAATTTTAAGGCCGGAGATTTATAAAGCGTCCGATCCTAAAAGTCAAATATTTATTAATTAATTTTTAAGACCAGCGGTTAAGAATACTCCGGTCCTAACTTTCAGTATTCATTTAATTTTAAGACCAGCGGTTATAAGAACTACGGTCCTAAAAGTATTTCGTTTATTAATTAACCAAAAAAAAGAAGAGGTTTGCCTTTGGCAGCGCAATAAACCGAGTTAATAAAATAAATTAAAGGAAAACTTGAGAATATGGATATTACAAAGACACAAGCTTAGTTTTAATGCTTCCATACATAACTGGAGAATATGCACATAGACAAGAAAATTAAGAGAGAAAAACAAGCAAAAAATTATCAAAAACAAGAATCTGACTAAATATCCTAAAGCTTATTATCCTCCAAAGCATTGGTGATATCGGCGTGAACGACATTAATTTCCCGCCGGAGATCAGCAAGTTCCTGTCTTACTCACATCAGCCACAATGCATCATTAGAGGAAAGAGGAGAGGGGTCAGTAGTAGTCGCGGTGGGGCTAAGAGGTTGGAGACGGGGAGTGGGAACCTCTTCATGGTCTACAAGACGGAGGAACTCATGGAGAGGGTCGTTGGGATCAAGAGGTTGGGGGATATTGGCAGAAGAATGGGTAAGGGTTGCAACAATCTCTTCATCATCCGAAGAAATAACATTGGGTCCAACGACCCGAGACTCTTCTGTCATAATAGGACGGACTCTCGATGGAGGAGGCGCACCGTATAACGATCGACGGAAGGCATGAGCATCATGAGTAAGAGCACCCCTACAAACGGTTCTCTTGTATCTAACCATGGTTTGAGCAGTTGGGGCAGAGGTATGAGGAGTTAATTAATAAAGGCAGAGAGCTGTTCTCAGATAATAGCCACGTACGTAGTTTGGAGTTACGAGGTAGTGAGGAATTAATAAAGAGTTAAGGATAAAGAGGTATGAGGAGTTAATAAAGGCAGAGAGCTGGAGACGCAAGTGATAAATGATCTACTTTTAAGAGCGGGATTTATAGGTACGCGGTATACAATTCTATTATTTAATTATTTTCAATTCAATTTATTTTAAGACCGACCTTTTATAATAAAAGTCTATTTATTTTTAAAATCAATTCTATTACTTTTAAGACCGACCTTTTATAATATGTCGGGTCCTAAAAGTCTATTTATTTTTAAAATCAATTCTATTACTTTTAAGACCAACCTTTTATAATATGTCCGGTCCTAAAAGTCTATTTATTTTTAAAATCAATTCTATTACTTTTAAGATCGACCTTTCATCATTTACCCGTACTAAAATTCATTCTTTTCAAATTCAGATGGCGAGTCGTATATATCCTTACACTCGTTCAAATGAATGATTTAGAGTCTCTTCGGCTTCCGACATAAACTTCCCAACTAGGCGTCTCCTTGTATTCGATGAACTATGCGTCTCCTCATTAAAGTTTCCGACGTTTCACATTGTTCGGGATGGGTTCTCTATTTAAACCCGTTGTTCTTGTACTTTCTTCACATTCTTCTCCATCACTTCTACACGGTCTCCTCCACCACCTAGCCTCCACTATAATGGCTGCTCCCCCAAGTCCTCTGTTTCCTCCTCCTCCTCTTCAACCTCAGCCCCTTCCACCATTGACTCCTCCAAATCCGACTATGAAGCAGTTGGTGCAGTCATTGGTGACCCGCGTCGATCAAATCAATCAACGCTTGGGCCAATTGGTTCAGCTTGTTCATACCGTGAACAACAAGATGAACATGGTACCTCACGCTAATGACGTGGAGTACGATCTCGCTGAAGACGACTCCGACTCCGGCTCCGGCTCCGGCTCCCCCTCCCTCTCCGACTACGAGAAGGATTAGTTGTTTTTTTATAGTTGTTTTTTGTTGCTTTTTTTGTTTTGTTAAATCAACAATAGAAATTCGCAAAATACAGTTAAGAACATACAAAAAACAAAAAACATCTTTTACCTTATTTGAATAAAAACAAACACAAAGTGACAATTCTTCTCAAGGTTGGACCGTCGTTGTCGTTGGTTTTACCCCCCTGATTTGAAACAAAGTACCTTTTCAATATCTTCCTTCTTTTTCCCACAAAAAGAAAAGAGACAAAGAAAAGGGAAACCAATAATGCTGCTCAAGATCGGGAGAGGTAACATCGACTACAATGAAGGACCTAGCTTGAAGACGCGTAACCTCGGTTGTCTCGAACCATAATGATTTAATTTGTCGAAAAGCGAGTGAACATTTCTATTTAAAGGAAGACTATTAAGACCGGACATTTAACAATTACATGGTCTTAAAGGTTAAACCAACTTTCTAAAATAAAAATAAGAGGACTTTTAGGAGCGGACAGTAAAATAATATACGGTCTCATAAGACTTTTAGGACCGGATGTTTACAATATACGGTCCTAAAAGTCTAGTCTCATATTTTTTAAAACGAACACTTTTAGGACCGGATGTTTATGTGGACTTTTAAGATCGGACTTTTAATTAATATACAGTCCTAAAAATGTCATATTTTTTAAAACGAACACTTTTAGGACCGGATGTTTATTATGCGGACTTTTAAGACCGAACTTTTAATTAATATACGGTCCTAAAAGTCGATCTCAAATTTCAAGCACTAAATAGCTTTATCCACCATCCAATACATTCAGAAACCCAAAATGGACACAAGAAAATTGTTCAAAAACTTAAATAAATTTATTTATTGAATTTTACATTGCCTATGTATATTTACAAATGAATATTGTTCGGAAAAATAAACAAATTGAAGAATATTATTGTTGTACAGGATATATTTACAAATGAATTTAGGACATTAATTATTGTCTTGACTTTAAGATCAGGTCATACAGATATTTACAAAACAAATTGCGTATGTGCTCCATTTCATCATCAGAAAAGGGATCAGGGCGTCAAACATCGTAACATCAAAGACAACTGAATTAACTTGCGTGCATATTTCATATGTAACATTAAGCCGCATTAATCGAATTAACTTGCGTGCATAATATGTAATATCAAATACATTTACCTTTGCAGTTAATTTAGTCCTTCCTTGCGTGATAATATCATACATGTGTTTCATGACTTATTGGCCACATAAGTTGGATGTCGTTGGTTGCCGACGGGTCTAAAAAGAACAAGAAATATATATAAAAGCATATATAGCTTACTAACCAAGTTCACAAGGCAGTGTGCCAGTGTACAAATATTGTACCAACCTCTGGTGTGTCCCATTTGGGGTCTTTGGCTTGATACCCACGCCTTTTGTTTACCTCGATTTGGAAGGTCTTCATGGCACTATCATCAAAATCACAAATTTATCAATAATGTTCATTGAAAATTCACAGTAGAGATTTCAGACAAGAGAATCAAAATGACATGCTTACTCGTTGATGGTCTGTGTCAAGAAAGGCACTGGGTCGTTGTGAGTGGAGCATAAGAAAATAATTTTATGCTCCTCCATGCAATAAGGACCAATTGCCAATCGCGGCTGAAAATTCACAGTAGTAAAGTATAGTCAGTGATATATGTAGCAGAATTAAGTGAATTGCAGACAAGATTTGTGATATGTACCTGTGGAAGAATGGCAACAAGTACACCTTTCTTCTCACTTCACACAACCTCTTTGATATGTACTCCTGTCTCTCCTCCATGGATGTTTGACTTGAATAGACAGGGCACAAGAATGTAAAATCGTTGCTCCTACCCTTTTGAACCAATTCTTGATGCAAGAACCTACAATAATGACATCGATCAGGGAATTAGTATATATGTATGTGTGTCTAAACGATGCATTTAAATTATGTACTCATAGAAGAAGATACTTACTTCATAAAAATTTGAACAATTGCATCAGTAAGCTCCTGTCGAGGAAGCAACAGGGACTCAACATCAACCGTGTCAACTTGAACGGGAAGAGGATGAGGGATGCCTACTACTTCATTGACAGACCACGATTTATCTTTAAAATATCCACTCTTCACCATATTAGATATTTTTCCGTGGCAGTCAACTTAGCAGTAGGGGGTGGAACTTGAGGAGGAGGGGCTGAAGCTTCAAGAGGAGTAGAGACATGTACAAGCTTCACTGGCCAAGAGATGAAAATTCCCTTGACATCACTCACAAGCTTCAGCTGATCAGTTGGGAGAGGGAGAGGTGCATCAATGATCACCTTTTCAATTGACACTCTGACTTCATCATCAGCCATTTGTTGGTGGTGTACAGTTGATCCCAATAAGTTGTGGACAATCCCTTTTTGCAACTAATCGTGCAGGACGATCACGATCCTCCACATATAGGTCACAAGGTTGCTCTGACTGTCTAACAATGTAGCTCCCTCTAGTGCTCTGCTACACAGGTGCAGGTGAATGTGTGAAGGGAACACTGGTCTCTGGACGATTGCTCAAAAGCAGCTTCATCTGATTCAATTCCTCCCTCGGCTAGCTCATATCGGATTGATACCTTGCTTTTTTAACCGCTGCATCCTCACTTAATTTGGCCACCATCTGTTCCATCTCCTCCCGGGTAACTATACTTTGTGTTTGGCGTTTGGATTTACCAAAATATTTCTTCAGGCCTACCCGTCCTCCAATCTCCCTTACACGCCCACCATGATCCAATTTTCCGGCCGCAACGGCCGAACATCACTCCTCCCGTCCGACACAAAAGATCCCTCTACTTCTTTCTTTTTAAGATCTTCCGTAAGATATAGATAACGAGAAACTTAGTAATGAAACATGTTTAGTAACTAAAAAATAACAATACGATACTTACAATTCTTTCAAAGAACTACACGAGTTTGTTCACTCGTGTAGGCGCCGCTTGGCTTTTTCCGAATGTGCAACCACAACTCCTCGCGACGTATTGGAGATGGCGGATCATGTACCATGCGAAGGATTGGATTCGCTTCATCATCCAATCTCTTCCGCTTGGCCGCCATCAATTCTTTTTCAGCCTTTTCATATCCGCCGCGAGAAGCCCTATGTGGGCAATCATTCTTCCTCCCTATCTCCTGTGCTCGTTCCCTTCTTTCTTGTGAATCAGAATTGAAAACAACTATTAATTATGAATTCCAGCCATCTCACTAACAGAAATTAGAGAACTTCGCTTGATATGAACCACAAACACTAGTCAAATTCACTTCATCAAGTTTCAACATTTTATGTAAGGAAGATGTAGAATTGTAGAAGAAATTGGAGCTATGTCTTGTTGCTAGATAGATAGGTTAAGAAACAAAAGAGAATTATGCTTACAGAATAATACAAACTTGATCAAGGCATCCAGTGGGATCAGCAGTCCTCATTAGATAGTAATAGAACTAACAGCAATGTCTAACCACTACCTACTATAACAGAACTAAGACTATAATAATGGCTTGACTCTTATGCCATTATTATTTCCCTAATTACCTTCTTAGTATTTTACCTTTTCAGGGTTTACATATCGACTTGCATAGACAAAGGCGGAAATGTATACTTCTATTCACACACCAAACCATTTAACTAACAGATTAGATGAACACAATAACATTCACATATCCGCACGGGTTAATAAGCAAACAAAAGGGCAAAAAGAACTAAATATAAACTCACCGAGCTTCGGGGAGTGGTGCGGTGAACAAATTGTTGCCAAGTTTGTTCATCAATAAATGTGTACTTGTCCCAAGGCCTTTGGTCAATTTGAACCTCGGCAAAAATATACTTGTTAGCGAGAGAGGTCTTAAACTTCCTCCACCGATCAGCACAATAAGATAATGTCTTGTCTTTCAACTTCTCAAAGTCAGGGATAGTGTATGTAAGCCGGATAGTGTCCCAAATAGGTTGCTTTACTTTGCCGAAGTCCACATTTTTCCACTCATCAGTCAAGATGCTAACCTTGCTGCATGCAAGACAGCTGACAAAACTAGTATATTTGCTTTTATCGGGGACCGAAAGGTTGCAACTTTTCATCAAACTGAATCTCCGGCTTTGACCCGGAAGTCCGACTTAGGGTTACATCCATCATTCTTGTGCCTCTTCTACCACGGCGTGCATGGCGATTACGAGGCTCATTGTGAGATGAAGAGGGTTCGTTCTGATTCACACCAGTCACACCAGCAACTGGCATTCCCGGAACACGAATAGAATCGTTTTCACCATTCATTTTCAAGACAGGAAGAGTGGAATGCCTGAGCAAAAGAGAGACTAACAGAGGCTATCGTACGTGGGCGAGGAAAGAGGTAATGCAACAGGAAGGGTTTCGCAACGGGAACGAGAGGTTCTTCAATGAGAGTAACAAAAGATTTCGCGAAGAAATGTTATGTTGGCACCTTATTTTAAGACCGAACAAAAAATAAAGTCCGGTCTTACTATTAAAATCAAGGCCGTTCATATTTAAGGCCGGTCTTAAAAGTAATTAATTATTTGTTTAATTTTCTTCAATATCGAGGTGCCGCCACAATTTAAGTCGGATTAAAATATTTAACTTTACGAACGGACAAATTATAAGACGGTCTTAAAAGTTAACCTTTAAGACGTGTCCTTATAAACGTCCGGTCTTAAAATTAATTAAATTTTGTGATAGGCCATATTATATCTCCGGTCTTAAAAGTTTAACTTGTAAGGCTGCCTATTACATATGTGCGGTCTTAAAATCTTGAGACTTTTATATTTAAATTTTCCTTATTATGTTGGACCACAGAAAATATAAGTACGGCTATATGAGATTTCTCTATAAAGTAATTGAAATTTGAATTTTTTTAATAACATTTTTAAGACCGGTTGTTTTTATGGCCGGTCTGAATAATATATTTAAGACCGATGAAAATATGATCCGGTCCAAAGAGTTCTTTATATTTACAGAACTACCACTTGGTCATTCCTTTAAGATCGGCGCGTCGAATCTCGGTCTAAATGAAGTGGTCTTAAAGCCCTTTTTTGCACTAGTGGAAAAGAAACTATTGACTACATGTAAGTGAAATTATCCCACAAATCGCAAATTACTTTCAAAATGAAGATGAAAAACAATGAGTTATTCTTACAAGAATTCTTGGTGTTTACAAGGAGTTAGTTCTTACTCTTGAGGATCCAACTAGACAAAAAGACTAATAAGTTTAAGTTGGTTGTGTATTTATTTGTTGTCTGACTCATTTTTTCTGAAAATTAATGCTCACCTTTTTTTGGGTCTAAAAGTTAATTCTCACCAAGTATTTATCAATTTCCATCATAATATGTAATTAGTGCAACGAATGAATTTAGAGTAGTCCTGTATATGGAGCCTACTGGTGTGACTCTTGCAAAAATACATGCTAGGGGGTTCAACATGGTGAATCTGTTCTAGTGCAATATGTTGTTGGAGGATTATACAAAAAACCGCGGTTAGAATACAATATTCCAAACATCGTACCAAGTTATGTACATTAAATTAAATCTTTTAGTATTCTGTTTCAACAAATGTTTTTTTCTTTTTGTAGATGGTTGAGACAAATTAAAACTTTTAGTCTGTAATGCAACAAGAGTTATAGATGTTGATTTGTTGATTACTTATGTTTAGTATTTTCAGTTTTTTTTTTTTTTTTTTTTTTTTTGTTGGAGCTGAATATGTACAAATTGAAAATTTTCTTTTGGTATATATTTGTTAGCCTAGATGCTTTTTTAGGTGATGAATGATGTAGGGTTAAACAGTATTTGTTAGTCTACATGTTTATTGTAGTATATAAATGTTTTGATTGTAAGAGAAGGCCTTGCATGAAATGTCAACTTGTGCGTTGCACGCGAGAGTTCATATTTTGTGTTAAGTGTTGTAGATGTAGCTTTGTTTTAAAGTTGTGTAAGGAAATAAGTAATGAGAATAACAAATTCAATAATGAGAATAACAAAGGTGTTCGTTGGAGTAACATGTGTACAACATGACGAATACATTTGTTATTCCCATTACGGAACTTATTAATACCAGACCATTAAAGAATTTGTTAATTGTCTTCAAATTCTTTTTTCAGCAATGACATATGTTCCCCTTAACGAATACACTTGTTATTCTTATTATTGAACTTATTAATCTCGTTACAAATTTTGTTAAAAATCCACATTTTCCATTCATTTTCTTCTTCCTCAAACTCATTTACTGTTTATTACTGGATTTTTCAGCCTCCTAAGCTCGTTTTACTGTTCATCCTCTTATTCGTTTCTCCTTCATTCCTCTTCCAATAATAGAGTCCAACCTCAACAACCACCACATCCCAAACAATTAAAATTTAAGAAAATCAAACGAGAAACAAACTCATAATCGCGGCTCCAAGCTTGGGTCTCTAGCCTCATAGTCCCGACGTTTTTGGTGGTTATGTTGGAACTCGTCGGCAACGGTGAAGGTTGAAGTTGTCGTCTGCGAGGAAAGAAAGGTGTAGGTGAAAGTGAAAATGAAGAGAGGGAGATGAGAGACAAAGAGAGTGGCCGGAAGGAGAAAGGATGAAGAGGAGAGACATAGGGTTATTTTAATAAAAACACTTAAATTTCAAAATCGCAAATTCCACTTCATCACCTTTATATCATTTTCATTTTTTAATAAACATTTTGAGGTTTTGAAATTTCATTTGGTATTTAAATGACATTTTTCCAAACAAAAATTTAGAAAAAGTTTGTTTGATAGAAAAATAATTGTTGGGAATGACATAAATAAGAGCACTAGTTCTTTGTGTGTACTAAATTTATGGATTACTAATATTCTGTGTGTATAAAATTTTTCCAAGTATTCCCAATAATTACATTTCTGTAGCGACTTTTCTCCTACTTTCATATATTCAATATCCAATTTTCTTATTAGAAAATAAGGATGTTCATAATTTGTAAACATGTACTCGAACTTGTCAGACTTTACTGTAATTCCCCCACTAAACTATTCAAGATGGAGGGAGCAATACGCACTGATGGGATCACTGATGATGTCAGATTTCGAAACAAATTTTTTTGGTCAAAGATTTCGTAACAAATTTGATAACGAAGTCATAAGTTTTTTTAAAAAAATATATTTACTATCAAGTACTTAATCTTTTTTTTTTTTTTTCTTCTCATCAGTTCTTATAAAATCCCTCGTCACTGACGGTGGAAGTGGCAGCCCCTTTGGATTCTCGGAAATGGCGAGGGTAGGTGGGATCAAGCTGGGTTCACAGGGCTTGGAGGTGTCAGCCCAGGGACTCGGGTGCATGGGCATGTCTGCTTTCTATGGGGCTCCGAAACCCGAACCCGACATGATCACCCTCATCCACCACGCCGTCCAAAGCGGCGTCACATTTCTCGACACTTCCGACGTCTACGGCCCCCACACCAACGAAATCCTTCTCGGAAAGGTACAATCCATACAACATTCATTTTCCTTTTGTTGATTCTTCATGTTGCTCGCTCCGATTTAGTATTACTAATTTAGTATGAATTTTCCATTTCTTGAAATAGGCATTGAAGGGAGGTGTAAGAGAGAAGGTTGAATTGGCCACCAAATTCGGTATCATGTCTGCAGATGGAAAGAGAGAGATCCGTGGCGATCCTGCATATGTTAGAGAGGCTTGTGAGGCGAGCTTGAAGAGACTGGAAGTCGATTGTATTGATCTCTACTACCAGCATCGTATTGATACTCGTTTGCCTATTGAAGTCACGGTTTGTTACTGCATTCTCTTTCTATCATGCCGTGATTTATGGTTTACGTGAGTTTGTTTGCCTTCCTTCCAACCAAACTGATAAAATCAGATTGATGCATGCGGGTTTAAGTAGACTTTTGAAAGCCAACTTAGTCTTATTAACAGCATTGAAAGTCTTTGATACTTTTCAATATACACAAATAAAATATAATTTTAACAGTTAATTACTTCATTATTGTTATCTACACACACATATATATCTTTTGGCTACGTGGTGACTAAATATTGGAAGAGTGCTGAATGAATATAAACCTGAGAAGACAAACTGATTGAGGAGACCACAAGGGCGAACGTGATATAAACTGTATTTTATTGAGAAAATTGCATTTAGATGCGGACAAGAGAAAATACGATAAAATAGTCCCTTGAAGTTTCAAAATTGCATTTTAGTCCGGTGAGAGTTTTTTCGTAATAAATTTCAATTGTCAAATGCCCATGTACTTGTCAATGGGCGCCTATGAACTTGTCAGTAGATGCCCTTGGACTTGGCCTTGAAGACTTGTCAATGGAATATTGCAAAAAAGTCTCATGGGATTTAAATGAAATTTAGAGATTTCAATGGACCATTTTGTCTTATTTTCTCTTGTCCGGGAGCTAAACGCAATTTTTCTTATTTTATTATATCAAACGTTGTTCCATGTATATTATTTAGGGAAAATTGCACCTAATCCCAAGGAAGGGAAAATATGACAAAATGGTCCATTGAAATTTCAAATTTGTGGTGAAGTCCCATGGGACTTTCTTGAAATTTTTTCTATATGTGAAGAGGCATAAACGCCGCCATGGAGGATCATGGACTTGTGAACACAGGCACATGGACTTGCAAAACAATCTTGTGACCTGTCAAAACATGCACATTGACTTGTTAAAACAGGCTCATGGACTTGTTAATGCTGGCACATGGGGGTATTTTGTCTTTTCACATATGAAAATTATTGCAAAAAAGTCTCACGGAACTTCACCACAATTTTAAGATTTCTAAGGACCATTTTATCATATTTCCCCATACTCGAGACCTAGGTGCAATTTTCCCTTTTATTTGCATATGGTTTCTCAACCATCCTTGTTAGTTCTGCAGTTTCAATAATTCATTATTAATATTACCTCCAGTCCTAATTAGAAGACCTGGTTGATTTTTTCTTTTTTGGGGAGAGATTAAGGAAGCTAAATACATTACTTAATCATATCATATGTTGTGTATTCTTAGATTATATATTAGTTTATTAGGTTAAGTAGCAAATTTGCTTCGGAAGTACACGACCATGAGCAATTTTGCCCTGGTAGTTTTTTTGGCTCAATGTTACACCGGAAGTTTAAAAACGTAGCAATCTTGCCCTTTTCCGTTAAAAAACTAACGTTGACTATTAAAAAATTGACATTGACCGTTAACTTTTCACGGAAATTAAAAGGACAAGATTGCTACATTTTAAAACTTTCGGGGCAACATTGAGCCAAAAAAACTTATAGGACAAAATTGCTCCTAAGCTTGTACTTCCATATAGATTTAATTTGCTACTTAATCTTAGTTTATTAGTCAAATTAATCAGTTTGGAGAAAAAAATACTAGAAAGTAATTTAATTAACTTCCTTAATATCTCAAAAAAAGTCAACTTGGTCACCAGAGGGTGTAGTAATTATTATTATTATTATTTTTTTTTTTTGCTCGTAGGAGGGTGTAGTAATTAATAGTGTATAGGATGTTGGAGATTCCGGTAACATGTTATTCTAACTATTTCCGCCTTGTTGAACTGAAAAACTTGATTGGGGTTTGGGGACGCTTTTTACTACGTTCATCCAGGTTTTTGAGTCTTTTTTTGATTTAAATTATATCGACATTTTGCTCGTACTAGTTTGAATAAAAGATTAAGGAACAGCTTTTTCCCCAATGATATATGCAATCAAGAATTCCTTTCTTCCCCCTGTACGTTTATCTGTATCTGAGAGGCAATCAATACAACTTCAAATTATCTTATATTTCTGTAATTTTTTTAACTTACTCGTGAAGTCCGTAACCCAAGGAGTGAAGAGTCCGTAATAGGATATGGTATCGGATAGTGATTGAACCCAACCACAATAAGCAAGCACATGTAATCATAAAATTTAAAAGGTTGGCTATAAAAGAGATGCAACTTTGCATACATACATGGAATACACAATTAGCGAGGAATTGACATTCTTCCATCTCAACATGTACATGACATCTCTGTTAGAGCAAGGAATAAATGTTCTTTAACTTTTGGATCTGTTCGCTTGTTTGAACATCTGTTTGTGATTGATAAATGCAAACTTATTTTTATATTATTGATTACAAGGTTGGGGAACTTAAAAAACTTGTTGAGGAAGGAAAAATAAAATACATTGGATTGTCTCGAGGCCTCAGCTTCAACAATTAGAAGAGCACATGTTGTTCATCCTATAACAGCCGTCCAATTGGAGTGGTCCTTATGGACAAGAGATGTGGAGGAAGAATTGTTCCAACCTGCAGGTGAGATTTATACTACTGAAATTTTTTTATTTATGATACTCCTTGTGGTCCTAAATATAAGACATAATTGATTTTTTATTTTTAGAAATATTACTAATAAAATTACTTTAAAGTAATTATATTCATCGTTTTTTCTCTAAACTATTTTGTCTAACTTATAAACTGATATATAATAAAATAATACACAACATATAATATGATTAAGTACCTTATTTAGCTTCCTTAATCTCTCTAAAAACAGTCAACCGTATTATATATTTAGGATTTAGGACCAGAGGGAGTATCTATTATTTCTCCATGCTGGAGCTCTTGACTAAACTGCAACAAGAGTTTGTCTTTATGGCTTTTGAATTGGTTTGTTATATTCTCAGGGAACTTGGCATTGGAATTGTTACCTATAGTCCTCTTGGAGGAGGATTCCTTTCATCAGGAACAAAGTTAATTGAAAACCTGTCACAAGATGACTTTCGGAAGGTTTGTATTAATTCATGCTTTTCCAAATATAAGTGATTAACTGCAGTTGCTTTTGTGACCGGAATGGTAAATTATTTCAAGGTGTTAGAATGTGAGAGTAAAACATTCACTGCTGCTTCGAACCTTATTCTATCCTCCGAGATTTCAGTTGTGTTTTCAAAAGACTGATCCATATTTAAAAGAAATTGTTGTTTTAAAGCAGAGTTAAAAGAAATTATTGATTAATAGAATTTACGGTGAAGGTACAAATTAGCCAATAAACTTTTACTCTAGAAGCGCACATGACAAAAAACTTTTAAATGGACCAAAATTACTAAAACATTTTTAAAAATGTAAAGTCAGCATAACGCCGTTAGGAAAAAAAAATCAACGTTCGTTAAAATGTAAACTTTAAGGGTTAAGGTACAGATTGGCTAACAAAGTTTTACTCTAAGAGCACCCAGCACAAAAAGTTTTACTCTAGGAGCGCCCGGCATAAAAAAGTCAATGTGCAATCCACCCAAAATCCAACTGTTACAAATCCTTGTCTTGACACCCCCCCCAAACCATGTCCATTGAGGTTAGGAAGAGTGCATGCAACAACAACAACAAAAAATCACAAATGTAACGAGTAGATTTCATTTTGATTAAGCATGGTAAGTTTTTAAACTTGCCCGATGCAGGTGAAGATTGTGATTTTTAAGTGGACTTAAAATATGTACTCGTTACATTTGTGATTTTGTCGTTGCATTCACTCTTTCTAACCACAATGCACGTGGTTAAGGGGTCCGAGCAAGGATTTGCAACAGTTGGATTTTGGACGGATTGCACATGGATTTGCTCGAACACGTTCGAAAACTTACCACCCTTACTCAAAATTTCGTTGCATTTGTGATTTTGTTGTTGCATTCACTTTTCCTAACCCCAATACACATAGTTGGGGGGTTAGGGTAAGGATTTGCAACAATCAGATTTTGGGTAGATTGCATATGGACTTTTTTATGCTAGGCGCTCCTAGAGTAAAACTTTATTGGCTAATCTGCACCTTAACCCTTTAAAATTTACATTTCAACGGATGTTGATTTTTTTTTTTCTATCGGTGTTATGCTGACTTTACATTTTTAAAAGTTTTTTTGGTTTTTTTGATCCACTTAAAAGTTGTTTATGCTAGGCGCTCCTGGAGTAAAAGTTCGTTGGCCAATCTGCACCTTAACCTTAGAATTTACAATTAATTAAGTATATGATATACATAAAAAAGAAAATGAACAAACAAAGATAATAGGCCCAGCCTGGTAATGGCCTGTTCCGAGTATAATTTAGTAAGTCGTTAGCTGTCTCAATATGTAACATGGATCGGGTACATAAAGAATATATTGTTCATTTTTCTGGTACTTGTTTGTTTGTAGACTAACATACCCGCTTAAGACTCTTAGTATTTGTGAAATTTGTTTGGGGCTTGACTCTCTTAACTATTTTCAAGTCTTCCATAATAAAAACACACACACACTGAGTATCAAATCACAGTTAAGTGGCTGATAGTCGTTAAGTGGCTGATAGTCGTGTTGCAGTAATGCAAAACAAATGGCCGTTAACATCAATTTTTGGTCAATGTCTTTTCCTTGTGGGGGAACTGGGTTTTGGCTTTACAACAATCTGATGGGAGAAAAAGATATGGCTAGAGCCATTGCTCTGTACCATAAGTGATTCTTGATATATCTACTTCATGTTTTGGAGTAGCATTCTTGTCTATGAACTAGGATGACTCTGATATTTAATTAATCCTTGGTGACAAATTCGTGGATTCATTCTCTTCATATTGACGTTTTCATACGTACTATTTTGTTGGCTAGATTATTTGAAAGGGTTTGGGTTTAGATTTGTAAAACATGCATATTATGTTTAGAGTCGATGAAAGTTCTTATGATATTAAACTTTTAACAATCTTAAAATCAAAATAAAACTTTCCAGCGGCCGTTTTTTAGGTAACTAAATCTACCATTTAAATCCTTCCAATGTTGCGATAGTTAATATACTCCCTCTGGTCTTAATTATAAGAGCTAGTTAACTTTTTTGAAGAGATTAAGGAAGCCAGTTAAATTACTTTAAAGTATTTTTATTTTTATTTTTTTCTTCAAACTTATTAGTTTGACTAATAAACTAATATATAATCTAAGAATACATAATATATGAAATGATTAAGTATTTATTTAGTTTCCTTGATTTCTCCAAAGAAAGTCAACTAGCTCTTATAATTAAGACCGGAGGTAGTATGTAATTTCATAGCATGCTATGAGTCCAGGACTGTCTTAACCTTGGTTGGAGATGCAACTAGATTTATAATTTCTCTGTCCTACCTGACACTTTGTTTCAGTTTAAACGAGAGAAGAAATTATGCACATTGCACTGTTCAATATTGGTCGTTTGATATCTGGATATAATCTCATTGGCATATGTATTTTACTTAATTGCAGTATATGCCTAGATTCCAGCCTGAAAACCTGGAGCACAATAAGACTATATTTGAGAGGGTTAATGAAATGGCAGTAAGAAAAGGATGCACTCCATCGCAGCTAGCATTGGCCTGGGTTCACCACCAGGGAAACAATGTGTGCCCCATACCTGGAACCACAAAAATCGAGAACTTCAATCAGAATATTGGGGCTTTGTCGGTTAAGCTAACACCGGAAGAAATGGCGGAGTTGGAGTCTTATGCTGCTGCTAATGCTGTCAAGGGTGGTAGATATGGGAGTGACATGTCTGCATATACATATGAGGACTCTGACACTCCTCCACTTTCTTCTTGGAAAGCTGCATAAGGAAGGACATACTATGCACATTATAATTACCTGATACTGCAGCAAGCTTGAGCAAACTGTTGTGTTCTTGGAGCATGCCTTTCCTTAGAAAGGACCTTCTTGTATTGATCCTTTTAGGTTGTATGGTTGTGTGTTTTGAGAGTTGTTTGAATTTTATGGCAAGGAACTCGATATATGTGTATGTAGGACTAAATAAGCCAAGTGATCAGGCATTTCAAAACTTGTCACTTGACTCATAATTCCTTTCTGAACTTGGGCAAGTTAGACTTGTATTTTGGTGTACTTTATCAATAACAAGCTAAGCAATGGTGAAGTTAGGATTTTTTGTTTGTATCCACACAATTAATAGGGGGATTCGGGGTTCAGGCGCAGTGACCCCATTTTTTTTAAAAAAAAGAAATTTTTAAATGCATTAAAAAATAAAAGAAAATAAACAAGACAACAATTCAAAGTGCTAGGTAAGTTTGTCCCACAATGGGCAAGAGAGGAATAACACCAAAGTATGACACGAAAGTCATAACAAATAGTTTGATTTTAAGTTTCAACTAGAATAAGTAAAATGAAAAACTTATACCTGGTTATCTTTTCTTCCCTTTTTTCATGTAGTTCAAAGCTTCAAACCAAGTAAATTCCACATGGAATCCCAAGTGCTTTCGATGAGTAAAGTAAAAAAGAGGCACAATACCATAAATAAGAATCGAAAGTTGAAAGAGAAAGAGAGGCACAAATAAGAATTGAAGCTTGAGCATATACAATACAAGAAATTTTAGAAAAATCAATGACTTCCTTATTTATTATTGATAAGTGTATATTTTATGATTAAATAGGTGTATATTTTATGAGAATTAGTTGGAATTATTGATATTATATACCTATTTAATTATCTTTTATTGATTTTTCCATCATTGAATCAAACTTAGAATCAAATAATAAATCGACATAAAATCTACTCATATCCTATTTTTAATGTGCAGGAAATATTAGCTGATTTGGAAAGAAGTAGAAAAAGCAATTAAGAGGATATGCAATCAACCAAACTCGGTGGTCCTACGCAAGAAAAATAGAAACAAAATCAATTGTCTGATCTAGTGGAGTTGATTACAAGATATAAGATATCTTTTTAATAAGAAAAAGAGAATCAGTGACCCAAGACCTAAATTATAAATAGGGAGGAAAAAACAAGCAAAAGAAGGGACACTGAGAGGCGCAGAATAAGAAGGAACAAAGAAACAGAGGAGTAGAGGTGAGCGTTTCAGTTCTCTTCATCATCTCCACGAAGGACGGAAGGTTTGTGGAGGCGACGGAGAATCTTTCTTTCCTCTCTATCTCTCTTTATTCTTTGAACCTGAGTTTCATCTTTTTGTTATGGATTTGAATAAAGCCATATGTGGCTAGTTGGTTTTGCAACCTAGAGAACCTATAAACTTGTTTGGGTTTTAGAGATTATTCCCACTTGTTAATTTTGCTTAATTTTATTTCAGTTTATTTAATCCCGTGTTCATTGTTATTGCTTATTATTGATCACCATTGAGCATGTTTTGGGGAGCATGTTTTGGGGATTTAGGGTTGAACTTGAAAGAGGGAATCCTAAATTGACCTTGGGATTAAATAATGTGGAATTAGGTTTAAATTTAACGTGAAGTTAGGTTTTGATCTAATTTGCGTCTAGGATAGGAATATACCTAGAAGCTTCGCATAATCAAATTAGAGTGAGCCCAATCTAAAACACATCTTATTTAGTTGTGTGAGGCATCGTATAATTAATTAAGGTAGGTATATAGGTGGACCGGAAGACATTTATAGACATTAATACTCTAGATTAAGCTGATCAAGTTAAGTCAAAGTTAATTTAGTGGGGATAAAATCTAAGAATCAAATAAGGGATTAGTGACTCTAGGTTGTTCGTTCATTCGTGTGGCAGTTTGTTTGTTTTAATTTTAATTTTAATTTCTTTTCTCTTGATTAAATTCAATCCGATTTGCTCAACTTAAACGAAATTGAAATTGTGAAATTAATGCTTAACTGAAGTTGTGGATACTAAGTCCTCGTGGGAACGATACTTTTCTTATCACTTTATTACTTGATACGGCCTGTACACTTGCGAAGTTTTTAGGCTATAAAGTTTTGACCTATCAATTATATCTAGGTGCCTAAGTACCTTCTAATCATGATCGAGTCTATTATGCCATGAGATGCAAGTTCAAAGTTGAGTCAACCTTTAAGCTCTTTCTAATTAGGTATAGTTCATCAAGAATTTTACCAATCATTGGTATTTCCCAGTTGATATCTCCTACAGAGTACAGAAATCAGGATAAAAGGAAGTGGCACAGTTGATTTGTTTAGTCAATTTAGAGATAGAGACAAAGTTGAAACAACATTCATGACATTGCTGAATTCCACACAACATAATCATTCGAGACCTAAGGGATGAGTGTGAGAACTTGAACATCAGAAGAGTATAGATAAAGTGGGTGATTGATGTCAATAGCAGAATCTAGAGTAGATGTCATGTGGTGTACGACTAATTCAGTGAGAATTACTGTTGCCCCACAAGAAAATAGTGCAATGATCACTTCAGTCAAGAAACTCAAGGAAACAGAGCCTTAATCACAAAGAAACAAGTTTTGCAAAAGAAAACCCAGAGAACCGAGACTTAATCACAACGACTGAATCGGAAGACCAACCTCAATCACGGTGAAACAATTTTCGCAAAAGAATAAAAGAACACAGAGCCTTAATCATAGTGATGTTATCAAAAAAATAAAATTACCGAAATCGATCACAGAAGATTCTTAATTCGACTCTTTTGACTATGGACCTGGGTCACAAATCAAATGCAGAGGAGAGAAATTCTTGGACCAAATTTGGCGTTCACCAACTGCTATGAGCGAAGCTTACGCCGAAAATCAATGATGATAATATTGAGGGCTAGAATCCGAGTAAGAAGGTCTCACCAGTGTAATCAGCGCGATGGAACGAATTGGCGGGAAATATATATATATATATATATATATAATGAAAAAATAATTAAGAAATTTATCTGAGTCAGGGTTCAAACCGGGACCTCTAGCGTGAGAGTGAAACTAACGTGATAACCAACTACACTACCTAGACAAAATGTCACAAAATTCCTTCAAAATATATATATATTTTCAAAATCTTGTGTCTACACGTGCGGATATGTGTGTAAGTGTGGCTCCGCAACTGAAGCCAAGCTTGCATTTTTAAGAACTTCAAACATGCTAACCTGCCACAATTAGATAAACCACTCCAAAATTACATTAAATCAATCCAAATTATTCAGAATTTGTCATTAAAATATGATGTAATCTAATCGATCAACAAGACAACATCAATTGTACAACAAAACAATTTTGATTACAATTACAACAATTTAGACCAAATCAAAATATTGTTACTGGCCACAATTTTTTTGGTGGAATGGGGAAAAGTGAATTAGGCATAACACATTGATAATTTTTTTTTTTTTTTTTTGGAGGGGGCAAAGTCAATTTAAAATTATAAACCATGTATAATAAGTAACAATGAAACGCATTGGTGTAGTAGTAAAGTTCTTATCTTTTCACCCATATGGGTTGAGCTCGACACCTTTCTTTACAATTTTGTATAATATTATAAAACTATAATAGGTCCATGCCAGTTTGAAAGACTTTGTATGTTAAGCAAAAGAACCCTTCTAAAAGGCTTGGACATGCTCATATTAAATATATATTTATCCTTGATGTGATACTTAGGATCCCCATCATAAAATGATATCGTTTGGATCCTAATATCTATTAGTCATTCCTATTTACTCATAGAAACTTATTTAGCCATATGACTTCTTGAATGGTGGCATAACACTCTATGTCTATCTCTCTGTTTCCTTAACTCCATTATCACTTGCCTAGGTCTTGTGTTGGAGTAACCTTTCAAAAAGTGAGTTGTTTCTAAAATAGCTCAATGACCAAAAATGGTTTCCAAGACCAACCAAATGTATCTGGTCTTGTACAAGATTGTGCACAATTAAGTTACCATCCATATTCCTACTATGAGACTCTATTCACCTTTTTTGTGTTGTATTCATTGTAGGATGCGTAACTTCCCTAGGGGTGTGCCCTTGACTTTAGGGGTGTCCATGGGTTGGTAGTTTAGTACACTAAGATGCTTAAGAATGACACTTGTCATGCGCCAGGTGGCAAAGACTGTATCTTCCTTGTGTAATCTCAATTTATCTTGTCATTCAAGATGTATATTGTTCTACCCATGAATTTAATTCGAAATTTAAGGATAATTTTGATCCTTAATTCCTTTAACTTCATCGAGACCTATTTCATCTTGGTAATATGTCATTGACATAAATCATGATTTCTCAAAGAGTCATCTCAAGGTTGTTTGGCAGTCATGTAGTGGTCTTCGATTATCTTGAAGTTAGTGAGGCTTTTATTTTGTAAAATCACAGATATTATTGCCTAGATTATTTCTTCAAAGCCCTCAAGCTGCTTCATGTAGAGTTCATAATCCAATTTCCAAATTGAAAAGCGGCTTCTCTTGATGTAATTTCAAGCCTAAGCTTGTTGTCATAACTAAAAATTGGTCGTTCTGAGTTAAAGTTCACAACAGGAAAAATTGGTGTTTTTGAAACGCCTCATGAATCTTGTTTTGTATGCAGTTGGTTTCAGCCCAAAATGTATTGTCTTTTGAAATTATGATTCGAAGAGTGACTGCTATTCTAGAACATCATGAGAAATTCAAGCATCAACTTTTAAGATCCATATCTCTTTCATCTGATAACATTTGAACTTTATCTTGGCTTATGGTAAATACATTTTGAGTCTCATTTCATATGTAATAAGAATCATCTTAATCGGATTTGTAGTTTGGGAGATATGTCAAAATTACCGAACCTTGTCTGGACAGTGTGAGAAATTCATGTGTCAAATTCCAAAATTCATATATTTTCCATTTGAAACCTGTTGAGCTTTATCTTGGTGTTGTTGTGTCGAAATTGGAGTTTAGTTTCAATGTAACAAGTTTCACCTCAATCGGATTTTTATTTTGTGAGATGCATCAAAATACCAAACCTTTGTCATGCTAAATGAAAACAAAACATAACAGAGTGGTCATTACGTGAGTAGTCACTCAAGTGATCATCTATGGAGGTACCACTTGAGTGAAGTTGCTATAACTTTCATATAAGGCATCTTAACTTTGAATTGAGCCATTTCAACCTCTATTTGACCATAGAGACCTAAAATATCACATCTAAGAGCTTAAATCTTGATATTCCCATTAGATCTTGCAAATTCTTCTTTCTTCAATTCCTCTTTGTAATCTTTTTGCTCATTCCAATTTGATAACTTCTTCTTTTCTTTGACTCAATATGATGAAGGTTTTTCTTTCTTCACTCTTTCTTCTTATCTTTCCTCTTGACTATCATTCTCCATAACCCCATTAGATAGCTTCTTTATTTTTTGACTATCTTCAATCTTTCCTTTTCTTCTTTCTCTTGATCATTCTCATTAGTGAAAAGTCATATTTGAACTATTTTAAAAATTCTTTCACTCTTCAAATCCCTTTGCTCATTGTAATTACTGTAACCGAAAGGGCCATGATACTTCATCATGGTTTTATAAGAAAGAAAGAAGGAATAAACCTATTGGTAACTATCAGCGGGTACCAAAAGGGACTTATGTATTCCCTCAGGCTCAAGCTAACCCAAAAGGACCCAAGAAAAGATGGGTACCTAAGGCTTGATCTTTTCTTAATTATAGGTATATCTGAGAGCATTAAAGACAAATAAGTAGTACATTGATAACAAATGCTCCAGACACATGATGGGGGATCAATCCAAGTTTGTGGCAATGAAATCAAAGGATGGTGGCAAAGTAACTTTTGGGGCAAACCAAACTGGAAAAATCGCTGGAATTGGCGAGATTGGTGAAAAGGAAGGACCCCTGATCAAAGATGTATACTTTGTGGTAGGTCTTTGTCTCAACCTCTTGAGTGTTAGCCAAGGTGTGGACAAGAACAACTGGATCATTTTCGATTTAGAAGGATGTCTCATTTTCAACAAGGATGATCTTCCAATTGATAAAGGTAACCTTAAAGTTTTATTTAAGGCTCCTAGGGAAGGTAATTGTTACACTTTGAATTTGCCTAAAGTTAAATCTAAAAAATTTTTTGTTAGCAACTTGAATGTAAGTTGGTTGTGACATAAGCATTTGGCACATGTAAACATGTTCCAACTAGACAAGTTTTTAAGAAAAGATTTAGTTCTTGTTTTACATAAACTTTGTTTTAAAAATGTCATGATCTATGATGCTTGTCAAAGGGGTAAACAAACTAAATCATCTTTCAAAACTAAAAATGAATCTCGACTAATCAACTACTCCAACTACTTCATATGGACTTAGTTGGACCAGCGAGAGTTATGAGCCTTAGTGGCAACTTGTATACTTTGGTCATTGTCGATGATTTCTCAAGATTTACTTGGACAATTTTCTTATCTTCTAAAGATGAAATATTTGATCTGTTTGTCGTGTTTGCCAAGAAAGTGCAAAACGAAAAGGTGTTTGCATTACAAGTATTCGGATGACCATGGAGGAGAGTTTGAGAATCAAGCCTTTGAGAAATTTTGTGATGTCTATGAAAGTTTTGAAAATGTTTCTGAAACTGAGCCTCAAAGCACTTGTGAAAATCCAGTTCAATCTCAACATAAAGCCTAGAGATAAAGTAGGAGTTATCCTCTGGATCAAGTTATAGGCGATGTGAGTAAAGGTGTGAGAACTAGAAAAAGTACTTTAAACGAAGTTACTTTCTCTTCCTTTATCTATGAGATTGAACCCTCTAAAATTGATCAGGCCCTCTCAAGTAATGATTGGGTTATAGCAATGCAAGAGGAATTACATCAATTTGATAGAAAACAAGTTTGAGAATCGGTATCTAGGCCTAAAGAACATCCCTTCATTGGTATCAAATGGGTATTCAAGAACAATCAGATGAATTAGCAATTATTGTTAGATTCAAGGCAAGATTGGTTGCCAAAGGTTATAATCAAGAAGAAGGTATTGAATATAAGGAAACGTATGCTCCAGTGGGCTAGATTGGAAGCTATAACTCTTAGCCTTTACATGTATCAAAGGATTCAAGCTTTATCAAATGGATGTAAAGAGTGCTTTTCTTAATGGATTTGTTTAGGAAGAAGTTTACGTTGAACAACTACCCAGTTTTTAAAGTGAAACTCATCCATACCATGTTTTTCATTTGAAAAAGGCTCTGTATGGTCTTAAACAAGATCCTAGAGCTTGGTATGAGAGATTGAATAAGTGTCTTCTTGATCAAGGATTTGTCAGAGGGAAGGTTGACACAACACTCTTCATTAAAAGCAATGAAAGAAATGAGTTGTTGATTGTTCAAATATATGTGGATGATATTATATTTGGTGCTACTAATGATGCCTTGTGTAAGGGAATGCAGGGTGAATTTGAAATATCCATGATGGAAGAACTCAATTACTTCCTTGGTCTGCAAATCAAACAATGGAAGAATGAGATCTTTATCTCACAGACGAAGTCTCTCCGTGATTTGCTAAAGAAGTATGGGATGGACTAATGTAATAGAGCCGACACTCCAATGAGCTCAACCACCTCTTTGGATGCTGACAAAAAGGGAAAGGACTTCAACATATTTAAGAATAAAGGAATGATCAGATTGTTGCTATACTTGACTGCAAGTATACCTGACATTCAGTTCAATGTGGGTATATGTGCAAGATACCAAGCAGCTCCAAAGGAATCACATGTAGAACATGTCAAGAAAATCTTCTGATATCTTGCTAACATGGAGGAACTTAGACTGTGGTTTCCCAAAGGTCAATCAGAATACTTGGTGGCTTATTTAGACTCAGATCATGCTAGTTACAAGACAGGCAGAAAGAGTACAAGTGACCAATGTCAATTTCTTGGAGGTTCACTTTTTTCCTGGTTTAGCAAGAAGCAGACACTGTCTCTTTGTCATCGACTGAAGCTGAATATATTGCTCCTTCAAGCTATTGCGCTCAAGTATTGTGGCTTAAGCAATAACTTCAAGACTTGGGAATCCACCTGAAGGAAATTCCAATCCTCTGTGATAATAACTAGTACAATAAGATTGGTCAAGAATCCAGTTGAACATACAAGAACCAAGCATGTTGATTTGAGATATCATTTCATCAGAGATCATGTGCAAAAGAAAGATGTCAGGTGATGCTCATCCCCACACATTTACAACTTGCGGATATCTTCACCAAGCCCTTGGCCAAAGAGCAATTCACGTATATTCGAAGAGAATTGGGCATGATAAATCCCAATGAGCTGTAAGTAATCCTCCTTACTAGTCATTTTAAGATCTAATTGAATAATACTAACTTAAGCATTGGAGTATCTAGTATTTTGTTTTACAGGATGCTCTGTTTCTTCTTCGAAAAATAGAGATGATCATAGGATAGGTAATACCCAAGTATATCACAACTATACTTGACTAATGCTGTAAGAATTACCTAAGTTAAATGCAATCTTTAGAGTAGTACTCGAGTAATGAAGCTGATACTCGAGTAATGTCATGTTTTAATATGTGTGTTAAGTGCTTTTCAGTAGAGGATACTCTAGTAAAGAACTTACTGTAGTCGAGTAATGTTGAGAAGGAGAATTGACAAAAGAATACCTAATCGTAGCATACTCGAGTAGGAGATAAATGTTACTTGAATAACATCAGTTAAAAGCCTCATGGTGAACAAAGAAAAGCTGGGATACTTGAGTAAGCAACCACCTGTACTCAAGTATTGACGAGAGCAATATTGTTAAAATCAAGTTTCTACATAGAAACAGAAGAAGGTAGTAGAGATATAAATCATAGAAATGGCAAGAAACATAAAGTTTCTACTACTTAAGGTCAAGATACAAAATTGTATGTGTGTGTGTGTGTGTGTACATGTGAAAAAAACATAAATCACTACTCAAAATTTAATGAACAACTTCATATTTAAAAGATATAAGTCACATAACTATATAAAACAAAAATCCAAAAATACAAAGTTTAACAACTCCTACAACCAAAATTCCAAACCATCAAAAGAATAAAATTTAACAATTCCTAAATTATATTAGTTAATTCAAATCAAACACACATCAACTTTCATGTCTTCAATGTGCTCTTCTCTTGCTTTTATAACAAGTTCATTTGCTTTACTTCAACCAAGCTTTTCTCATCATGGACATCAACATCTAAGTTGTCCACATATTCTCAATCTTCTTCATTTTCCACTATCTAATCATCATCAAATGGAAGATCACCAAGATTATATGCATGGGTTTTGAGCTTTTTTTTTTTTTTTTTTTTTTGTTGCCCAATCTTAAATTGTCCATCACAAAAATAACATCATTCATAGTGTTTTGATTTTAGGGAAATTAAGATAAGGTTTTTGTTTTAAAATTTTGATTTTTTTTTTTTTGACAATTTTTAAGTTTTTAAACATAGTTTTTACCACTTTTTGCTTAAGACAGTTTTTACTTGCGTCTTAACACATATCACTCTAGTAAAAACATAAAAACATAAGTTTTTACGTTTTTACACTAGTTTTTGACAACAATGACAAGAGAAATCAAGTGATGTGAGAATCAATTAATATGTACTCGAATAAAGGTATCCCTCTACAAGAGTAATGTCGCAGAAAAGGCTTGGCGATGGAAGGAAATATGCTTGTACACGAGCAAACTAAGTTCCATACTGGAGTAACAAACCAGCAAGCTGAAAATTTCAAGATTTGGATCCTCAAATCAATCTTCAAGGATCACAACCCTCATCAAAAGGGTTTCAAGTGTTCACAGGACATACTTGAAATAAGGTAATTTTAGCACTTATACATTATGTGAGAATTTCTTCTGAGCAAGCTACTCGAGTAAAACAAATTCTTTATCCAAGTAATTGAAACCTACTCGAGTAAGGTTGAGCGATAATCTTTTTAAAATAGAGTCTCGACGTTTCATTTCAAAATGCTCCGTCTCCCTCATCCACCAACTCCTCTTCAACAAACCCTTCCACCTCTTCGAAATCCCTCAATCCATTGCTTTTCTTAAGGTGGAACGTTAAGATTCTTCTAACGATTTCGTCGATTCATTTTTCCCAACCGTTGGCTCTCTTCAGTTCGCTCCATAAATTTCCTCGCTCGCCTCGGTTCATCTTCCCTATACCCATTCTCTATTCTTTATTTTCTCAAGATCCTCTGCTTATGTCTTCAATGGCTCATACTAAATCCTCCAATGTTGGTTTTGGCGACAAGTTACCGTCAAAATCATGAAAACGGCCGCTCGCCAAAAAGCCTCGTTCCTCCTATCATTCAAAACAAAAAACGAAAGCACCTTCTGAGAAACCCAAAGCCAAAGGAGTCACTGTTCAGGAACCTACAAGGCCAGTAACAACATTTTGAAAGTAGAGCTTAATACCCAAGAGGGGGGTGAATTGGGTATTCTACAAATTTTCGAAAAACACTCTGTTTTCAAATGATAAAAACAGAGGTGAGGGGAAGAGCATTTGGACACAATGATTTATCCGGTTCGGTCCTAACAACTTGACCTACATCCAGGTCCCCGGTCTCACCGGGATTTTTCACTATCTCAAAGATTACACACTCGCACTTAAGAAGCAGTTCTCTCTCTAGAACTCACTCCCCCTTACAAGTTGTAATCAATGAACCCAACCACCAAGTCCCCCGACTGTGGTTCTTTACAATAAATGATTTACAAGAAAGAAACTCTCACACGAGTAATTAAAGATAAACACCGAAGCTCGTATCGGGTGATACTACGAGATGAAAAACTGAATAAATGTGAGACTTGAATGATTTTCGTTTTCAGCAGATGTAGTAGTTGGGAAGACTTGAATGCAGTTCTATTTATACTCACAGATCTTCAAATGACCGTTGCTAACCCAATAGATCCGTTGGAGAAACTCAGCCAAGGTTAGGAAGTGGTTTAGGCATCTTCTCTCTCTAATCTCATCTTAATCTAGCTGTCCAAGTTTGAGCCGACTTCGAATTAATCTGTTGTAGAAGCAGTTTCTTGATGTAGTAATCATTCATTAATGCTCGCAATCGTGTACGGATGGATTACCCAAAAGCATGCAAACGGACATAGCATTTAATGAGCTGAACCACTTTTTGCCTTTTCCTTTAACCCTTCAAAAACATTCTCTAAACCATCTGAGATTCACAAATAAAGCCATTAAACATAGTTAGGAATATCAGAGATCAATATTTCAGAGTATTAAGATCAAACAAGAATGTTTTCCAAGTTTGTCAGATTTGAATTTCTGGATCAGCGTCACGAACTCGAGTTCAATTCATGCAGACTCGAGTTTGAAGCTTCAAAGTGTAAAGGCGTTTTATGTTCAAAACTTCTAAACTGGAGGTTTGCAAAACAACACGAGGTTTTTGAGTCATCAAAACTTCTTTGCTCTCGGGTTGATTTAAACTCGAGTTTGGTCACAGTGAACTCGAGTTTCCTTCATCCAGAAAGGAAGTCGCGATTTTAGCTTTTTGAAATACTTTGAGCAAAAGCACGAACTCGAGTCTATTAGTAGGTAGGCTTGAGTTTGTCACTGTTTAAACTAAAACTAGGATTTTGTTTTCAAGGGCAAACCCGAGGTTCTCAATGCAAACCTTAGAGTTTCTTTCAAGATAAGAAGTCATTGCTCTCTGTAAGGTTTAGACTCGAGTCTACAGACTTAGGCTCGAGTTCGTTCAACTTGAAAAAACTCTGAGTGCTCTCGGCCTGAAATAAACCTGAGGTTTAAAGAACTAAGCTCGAGTTTACTTGGTTAAAAACTTTTAAGAGTTCTCTGCCTGAGGTAAACCTGAGGTTCGCGAAAGACAAGCTCGAGTTTAGTTTGATTGAGAGTTTTTAAGAACTTTTCAAATTTGAAAATCTTTGCTTGCAATGAAACGTGAAGAGTATCCAAAAACGCTTAGAATTTTGAAAAAATCTTCCGGAGGTAAACTTGAGTTTGACATAACAGCTCGAGTTTAATGGTTATGTACATTAACCAATATTTCCTCTGAAGGTCCACACCTGAGGTTTAGAACTAATAGGCTCGAGCATAAAAGTATTTTAAGATTAGGATGCTCTCGGCCTCTTGCAAACCTGAGGTTTTAATGTGTAGGCTCGAGTTTACACAAGTCATGCAAAAACTTAAAGCCACACTCAAAAACAAACCTCTGGTTTGGTGTAAAGTTCAAAGTGCCAATTGGCAAGGTTTGGCCCTTGGTTAGAAGCAAACCTCCGGTTTGAAAATGCAGGCTCGAGTTTGGCGATGTCTGAATACTTTGGATTGAAATCAACAAATTCCAACTATACTCAATCTTGTTTACAATTGTCAGTTATCTTCAAAACCCTTAGAGAACTAACACATTTCAGACTGATTCACTACCATCTGGTAAAGGGAAGAGTAAGTCTTTGTCTCAATCTGTGTCTGAAGATTCTGAAGCTGCTATTGAAGAAGGTCGTTCAAAGATTATTGAAGATAGACCTTAGAAACCCCAACCTTTGGGAAGTAAGAAATCCCAGAAATCAGGAAGTAAGAGGCAACAGGCCTCAAGTAGTTGGTAGTCGGCAAGCCTCTGGTAGTCAACGGAAAGCATCCAGTACTGGCTCTGCTAGACCCTCCGCATCTCAGTTGCACGAACAAAAAAGTGCTCTAAACTGTCCTCCCGGTATGAACATCGATCCTCTAGTTCTCCCTGATCAAGCTTCATTTGATTTTTATTACGGGAACCATCCTTTTTGCCCAACTGTTTATTTGGATATGGACTATTTTCTTCGCTAGTGCAATTTCAACTTATCTCCGTGGCTTAATTAGTATGAGTCACTGCTTTCTATTCGCACTCTGTATTCTGAATTTGTTGTTAGATTATTTTATTATAATATGAGCATTGAAGAGAAAGAGCACAAGGACGATAAAGATGTTTTGGTCACTCAAATTAGAGGACAAGAGATTAAGATCACGACTGAGAACTTAAGTAGTATTCTCAAAGTTGTTGATGTGCCTGAAGCCCTCCCGATCTGTCTGACCATGAGTGCTATAGTATTTAACTTCCTGATGTGCCTTATGACGGTGCTAAGTTGAAATTCAAACTGCTATGATGAATGACATTTACAGAGTCATCTAGTATCTCTATAGTAGGAACATGGTTTAAAAAGGGCAGAGCTACACTCATTTTGCATCAAAGGATTATAAGTTGTTCACCTCAATTATTGCTAAGGAGCCAAGAAACTTGGGCAATTTGATTCTGAGTGAAATGTATACTTTTTTGTCCTAATCTCGTACTCAATCAAGAGCCACCATTCCATTTCCAAATTTTATGTCTCATATTCTTGCCATGAATAATGTCTGGTATCTCTCTAATGATAAGATAATGTTTCCTCTACATTTTGGTAAGGATCATATGATTCACATGAAAATTTTCTTTACTGAAATGACCAGGAAGGCGAAGAAGAAGGAAGTGATAAAGAAATCTGTGCCTTCTTCCTCCAAGTAACCTGAGGAGGAACAATCTTCTCAGGCTGGGACTCTTACTGCTTCTGCTCCATCCTTTCCTAATGTTGCCATTCAGACTCTTATGTAGATTGCCATTCAAAAATGCCCTAACTTCTCTGATAGATTCCTTGGCTTAAGTTAAAGCTACTATGGACTCTTTTCAGAAAGTTAACGTTCAAATGATGAAGACTATGGCATTTGAGATGGAGCAGTTGGCCAAGTATATCGAATCAAGGTTTCAGGTTGTGTATGCCAATCAAGAAGAAATGAAGAAGGAAATTCAGGCTTTGGATGAACAACAGAAAGGCATTCAACAACAAGTACTTTGATTTGATTGTGATTTAAATGGTCTTATCCTCAAGATGTACTCTTAGCCTCCTGTGACTTCATCAACTCCATTATCTTCTTCTGTTTCTAAAGATACTCCTATGATTGCCCCTATTCATGTTCTCAAGCCTTCATTTGAGATCCCATTGCTTCATCTAAGGTTGTTCCCTCTGTTAAGCCTCCTCCCTCCTCTTTGATTGATGACAAAGGGGGAGAGTGATTTAGTGATTTGCAACATTGAGACTTTTGTTTCTTATGTCTTTAGTTTGACTATGTTTTGTTAAATTATGGTTTGAATTATAGCTGCCTATTTATATTGCAGCTATGTCCTAACACTCTTTATCATATGAAATGCAATTGTGTTATGATCATTTGTGCATCTGTTACCATCCGGAATCTCATTACATTTAATGATCTCAAACCATTTTCAAACTTGTTAAAAAAATTTATCAAGTGTTGTCATCATAAAAAAGGGGGAGAATGTTAGTTCTCGGAGTTTTGATGATAACAAGACTTGAAAGTGATCAAAGTTTTTGAATTGAAAATGGTTAAGGTTTTGAATTAGTAAATATGGCCTAATATAAGAGTCTACTCGAGTATGTCTTTAAGCTTACTCCAGCTTGCTCAATCTTACAATTTGTCTAAGTGTGTATTAGGTCACTTACTCGAGTAATGATACACTAGTACTCGAGTATGATATCAGTTATAACTCTACAGTGATATCAGAAGGTGAGTACTCGAGTAAGGTTTTTGTGTTACTCGAGTACATGAAGATTCTGAGCAAAGTTCAGAGATGTTCAACCTCAGTACTCGAGCACTACTCTTGGCTTTCTTGAGTATGCTACTTGAGTAAGGACTTTGGTCTACCTAAGTAGAAGACCCTTATGTTTGAACAAATCAACTTCATCAGAGTATTACTCAAGTATAGAGTAAGTAGTACTCAAGTAAGGTACTCGAGTATAGGTAATATGCTACTCAAGTATATATGTTTCAATATTACATTTGCTCTCTGGTTGAAGTATACCCAAGTACAATTTTACTGGTACTTGAGTATGAGGAAAATGGCACTCGAGCACAGTTGTTTAATATTTCTCTAAGTGTATTATTTCAGCAAAGAACAAATAATACTCGAGCATAGATAATTGCATACTCAAGTATGCTACTTGAGTATAGACATATGCTACTTGAGTATGGTCATTACAGAAAGCCTCTAATATGTTTTGTTGAGATGATACTCGAGTATAGTAATTGGCTTACTGGAATATGGATGTTAATTATTCATTTGTAAAGGAATTTTTCATGTGGTTACTCGAGTATTAAGAATGGCTACTTGAGTATGAGAAATCATCTATCAAAAACCTTTGTTGTAATAGTAATCGTAAAGTTTAAATATTTTGGGTTATGTCTGATTTCTAGTTAATCCTACTCAATCTTAATTATACTATTACTAATCATCTTTTTGAGTGGATTTTAGATCATTAACAATTGATTAAACTATGATTAATCTAAGAGCAAGTTCATGTGTTAGAAGCATTTAATGTTTCTAGAAATAGATCCTACACATGGAATGAAGTTTCAGAGCAGAGGAAATCATTCCTTTGAGACATACCCATTCCGGTGAAAGTCACATGGTACCTTTTCTAAGTCAATTTCTAACCAAGAGTATGTCGACGGTAAGAGAATTAAGGAAGCAACATCTGACTATGCCTAACGGAAGACATTTGTGTCTAATGGAAGTTTGAAGAGTCTCAATGGCTACATTCAAAGCTCTTCAATGGTCATTAATTGAAGTTGATATAAAAGCATGAAGCATTCAATTCCGCCAACCACTGAAACTCTGTGCATTCAATTCAAACTTATTGCAAACTATTATTTCATTCATTTCAGTATCTTCGGATATCTTGTACTTCAGTGATTATTTTCTACCTATTCTGTGAGAGAGCTTAAAAACTTTTTTCATTACCTAATTATGGGTTTAATCTCAAGGTAAAGGGACCTTGAGTGTGGGTGTACAATTACAATTTGTAAGAGGGAGTAAATCCTAGTATAAGAGGATTTCTTCGATTATAGAGTGTGTAATTGTGATTGTGATCGAGAGTTAGTGAAAATCCTAGAGTGTCAGAGGATCGGACATATGGCAAGAGTAGGACCGAACCAGTATAACTTCTATGTGTTCATTTTCTCTATCTCTGTCTCTGTTTCCATTGTTCCTCGGCTAAATCTCAAAAAGAATTTGAAATCCCCTATTCACCCCCTCTAGGTGATATTCCACTTCCACTAATGACTCGAGTATAACTTTGAAACACTTTCTCAAAATGTATTTTGACAACTCGAGCCATTACTTAATGACTTGAGTGTGCTCAGTGTTCAAATCTTTTCCAAAATTAACTTGAAAATATTTGTGAAAAAGATATTGACTCAAGTGTTAAATATATGACTCGAGTCACCAACTTGAAGTGATCATTTTATACTCGAGTTAAGGTCATATATAGACATCTTCTCCTTCAGCTTTGAAACACATTTTAGAGAAGATGAAGCTGTGACTCAAGTGATAAATGATCAACTCGAGTCAGCAATTCGAGTTAGCTTTTTTGGTTTTGCAAATCATCGTGTCCGTAAATCTTAAATCTATGCTTACTATTTGATTACTTCTTATCATCAGTTATTATTATTCTTAACAATGTTTAATCAGTTTATTAATGAGTTTCAAATGATTAGATGAAGGATTAACTACAACTTAATCAAAAAGCATTGATTAAGTTAGAAGCATTTAATGCAGTTGCAGAAAACCAAGCATAAACTGGGCAATACTTCTCTAAGCAATTAGAAGGCATTCCTATTCTCTTTCCCTAATTAAATGCTTCAACACTCAACGGGAAGAACAAAAAGAATCTTAAGCGACAAAATGTCGACAATCATTTATAGAATCGAAGCGTGAGTAACAAACAAGCTTCAACGTCAAACAACTATATTTATTTCTCACAACGGTTCATTGAAGATTCTCAACGGTCATCAATTGCCTTCACCAAATATAAGCAAAATCATTTAGTTCAATTGAACCACTGGAAACACATACACTCAAATGAACCTATTGCATTTATTGTTACATTCATTACTGTGTAATATTTTTTGATATCTAAACTTCAGGGTTTATCTATCTACTCTATAAGAGAGTTAAATTCAATTCATCAATTTTGTAAAGAAACTCAAGGTAGTGGGCCCTTGAGAGTAGGTGTATTGATTACAACTTATAAGGGGAAGTGAATCCTAGAGAGAGGATTACTCAAGAGTTACAGAGTTTGTAATCAGTTGAAAGAGCTAGTGAAATACCCGGAGAGTTTGCGGACTAGACGTAGGTCAAGAGTTTAGACCGAACCAGTATAAATCTCTTGTGTCTATCATTCTCCTTCTATGCTCTGTTTTCAATGTGAGTTTTAGGGGACAATAGAAAAAGTTTTTTAAATCACCCAATTCACCTCTTCTTAGGTGATATTCCGTCTTTCATTTGGTATCTGTTGGTCAAATTCCCTTATGGAAAGTAAACCAGTCAAACAAGTAATAAAGAGTAAGTAGAGTTATTGTCCCATAGAGACTGTTGATACCAAGAATGATTCCAGTTCCTAATGACAATTGTGTGAAGTCAAAGTATAGTTGATTCTAGTTATTTTCGCTATAACTAGTGACAAGAAATAAATAAGTGATCAGAAGTCGAAGGAAGATATCAGTTTAAAGGTAAGGTGAGCTCAGAGTTCATTCTAAGTCATGTCATTCCCCCAGTTTGTATACAACACATTGCTATAGTAATCATGCTACACAGCTTCCGTAGTGCTAAAGCATAACTACCTTTCACAACGTTTTTCATTTAACTCACCACTATCCTATACAGAAGAATCCGCATTCTGTAAATATAGTCATCGCTTTACTCTCCCATATTCCTATGGCGATTTCAAGTCTAATCTATATGTTTAAGGGATAAGGGTCTTAAATGCCATGAACGTTTTCACCCAGGAGCACTGGTACAACGGAATTTTTTTTGGATAAAAAATACCACGGAAGTTCACAAAATGTAGCAATTTTGCCTCTCTCGTTACTTTTGACCGTTAAGTTTAACTGAGTACACCGTGGCATGCTACCTCATTACATGTGGCATGCCACCTCATCAATCAAATATATAAGTATCATTTTTACCCCAGAAGTTTTCACTAAGGAGTAATTTTTCCCCGGAAGTTTTCACCAAGGAGCAATTTTGCCCCAGAAGTTTATAAAACGTAGCAATTTTGCCCTTCTGTCCCCCAATATTAAATTTGACTATTAAATCAATCAAAAACCACACATGCCATACCTTGAAAAGGTCGAACTTGGAGTCAAAGAAGGAGATCCTTGAGATGTTGAGCTCAAGCCGGCCAGAATTTGTGAAGCCCAACTGGTCAAAGGGACTAAAAGGTTTGTCGCAAAATCCAGAGGAAGCATCACTTATTATCTAAGCAAATAATCAGTCTATACAAACGTAAATATTATCACTATTGATTTGTTTTACTGAACCAATTTTTGGAACAATTCATTTCTCGTTTTACGTTTCATTTGCTTAGATCATAAGTAATGCTTTTTGGGTTTTGCAACAGACCTTTCAGTCCCTTTAACCAATTCGGCTTCACAAATTCTGGCCGCCTTGAGCTCAACATCTCAAGGATCTCCTTCTTTGACTCCAAGTTCAACCTTTTCAAAGCATGAAACGTGTGGCCTTTGACTGATTTAATAGTCAAATTTAATATTAGGGGACAGAAGGACAAAATTGCTACGTTTTGTAAACTTCCGGGGAAAATTGCTCCTTAGTGAAAACTTCTGGGGCAAAATTGCTCCTCAGTGAAAACTTCCAGGGAAAAATGATACTTTTGGTTGATGAGGTGGCATGCCACGTGTGTACTCAGTTAAACTTAATGGTCAAAATTGACGGAGGGGCAAAATTGCTACGTTTTGTGAACTTCTGTAGCATTTTTTGTCCAAAAAAAACTTCTGTCTTACCAATGCTCTTGAGCGAAAACTTCGTAGCATTTAAGACCCTTATCTTATGTTTAAACATAGGTGTTTTGGTTATGAGCGGTAAACCCATTCCTAACGTCTATATTTTAGGTCGAGCTATGCACAGGCTCACCCAACAAACACTGTCTAACAGAGGTCTAACTGTGACTCTCGTCCGGTAAGCCAAGACCTTTGAGATAGCCCTTAGCGTCCGCTAACCAACTATGGATTAAAGCTTTGTTAAACAAACTGAATTTATTAAATTAAAACCTTGACAAACTAGGTTCATTCCACCACTTAAAAATTCATCCTCACTTAGCCAATAGAGGTTTAGTTCATGACGATGAGGGAAGCACAAAATAGAGTAATATAGAACAGGCATGGAAATAAAATATATGAAAGAAACAAAGAAGCTTGTTGGAATGGTTGACAGCGTATGAGGCATCTTGTCACACGACGGCTCCATGACTTCTACGATCCGTCTTGCTCTAGGGAAGAGTTGAGCCTGGTTTACTGTCCTCTTGATCAGTATTCTCTTTCCTTTTCCTTCAATGTGAGTTCGATCAGATTGGAATTGTGTTAATTGCTTGACTCTCACGACTTTGACGACTTACGTTTAGATGCACTTTCCTCTTATAGTTAGGTCTTTTCATGCCATATGTCCACTGAGCTGGGCCTTCCTATTTTTTAGGCCCGACTACTAAGATTCGGTCGATTGATTCTCTTTTAATTCCGTGGGATTTTAAAGATTTTCTATTTGATTCTCTGCACCTACTATTTCCATTACTATCAAGGCAACTATCATCTTAACATCCAACTCGATTACCTATGTTTAATTCCTAAAATACTCTTGAGAAAAGATAAGCGTATAACATATTATCACAAAGTCACTTATGATGCTATAGCATCGATACATCATCATTATGTTGTAGCATTTACTGCGCTATAGCAATGACTATGTTGTAGCATGTAGACAGCATTTGTTAGTTCTCTATGTGTTTTGATGATTACTAACAATTGTAAACAATGTATGGATGTGTTTGGATAAGTTAGTAGTTTGTTAAAACTCTTGGATTACAATCCAAGACACTCTGTCAGCGCCAAACTCGAGCCTAGATTGTCAAACTTGAGTTTGCCACTAACCGAGAGCTAAACTTGCAAGTTGGCAATTTGAACTTGAAACTAAACCAGAGGTTTGCTTTTGAGAGTCTTTCTAAGCCTTCTCATATTTTGTGTATGTAAGTTCGGGCTGAACCCAAGAGGGGGTGAATTGGGTGAAGTATAAAAATTTAGGAATTTTGAAAATCTTTTTGCAATTCAGTAAAATGAGTTTGTATGACAAGAAAGAGTTATAAAACAATAGATAGTCATTCAAACAAATATGCGGAAATATAAGAGATAAGGGAAGAAAATATGCAACCGAGATTTATCCCTGGTTCGGTCCAATCCTTGGCCTACGTCCAGTCCTCAAGCTCCACTTGAGATTTTCAATCCACTATCCTCTTGTTTAATCCGGCACAAGAGAAGCCTTTACAAACCACAAGTTCACCCAGGCACTTGTGAAGCCAAATCTCTCACCGAGATACTCCCCCTTACACAATGTAAGGTTACAATGTGTTTCTCTCTCAAGATCACCCAATCTTGAGTAACTCTCTCGAAGAATAGAATGATTACAATAAATCTTCTCTCTTAAAAGTGAATAGATAAGCACCGAGGATCAAATACAAATCACTTCACTCTCTAAGTTATCTAAACATAAAAAACAGAGTGCAAATGATATGAGAGTAGAGTATCAGCATGTTGGAAGTGTAAGCTTGTTTCTCCACGTTTTTCTGCTTGAATATGTCCTCTTTTATAGGTAGGGAACTTCATATGACCGTTTATACCCGTTGCCTATCTCGAGACAAGGTTTGGGTTGAGCTTTGGTCTTCTTTCTCTCTCTAGTTTTTGCTTATTCCACTCGATTAATTGATCCGAGGTGGCTCTCTGGAAATTTGCCCGTTGGAGAAGAGTTTGCTTGTTGTAGTAAGCATTCTTTAACGTTCGTAAGGCGTGTTCGATGGATTAGCCGAAAGTAGGTTGTTTTTGCGAGGTGCATTAAATGCACCGAACACTTTTTGCTTTATGGCTTTGACCTTCAATAATCTTCATCTCGATCTTAATGAAATTCACTCAACAAACTTGTTAAACATAGCTAGGAATATGATTGAATGAATTATGGAAGCAATAAGATCAAACAACAATGATTTGCAAATTCGTATGATTCAAAAAATCGTTTTTACCGTTGTAAACCGCAAGATGTTCATGCAACCTATAAAGATAGCATACTTTCACTTACATACTCCAGTAAAGGTGGAAGTATTGACTTAGCTTGAAAATTTTGGTTGCTTTCTGGAAGTCCAATACTTGAGTATGGATCTTGCTTACTGGAGTATAGCATACTTTCACTTACATACTCCAAAGAAAGGTGGAAGTATTGACATAGCTTGAAAATCTTGGTTGCTTTTGGAAGTCCAATACCGCGGTATGCAAACCTATACTGCAGTATTGACTTAGCTTGAAAGATTTGGTTGCTCTTCGGAAGTCCAATACTGCAGTATGCAAACCTATACTGCAGTATTGACTTAACTTGAAAGACTTGGTTGCTCTCTCGGAAGTCCAATACTTGAGTAAGCAAACCTATACCGCAGTTTGCACTTAAGTTGAAATTATCTGTCAACTTTTGAGGACCATATCTCCCTGGTCTGAACTCCATTTTGGTCCATTCAACTCTTGATGGAAATCTGTTTGAGTCTATTTTCATATGCCACTGATTTTAGCTCAATCAGATTTTTAGTTTGTGAGTTACACTCAAAATACCGAAGGTGGGTCTGGATTGTGACGTTGATTCTTGTGCCAACTTGTAAAAATCATAGGATCTTGACACCTTTGGACTTGATTTATATATCAAAATGACGCTTTGGATGTCTAGTTTCAAATGCCACTGGTTTCACATCAATCCGATTCCCGGTTTGAGAGATATCATCCAATCACCGAGGTCACCCGTGCTGAACGTGAGACAAAGTGTGGGAGTCAAGTGTCGATAACAGGTTGCATACTCGAGTTTTCACTTGCATACTCGAGTTTTGAGTCCCAAACTCGAGTTTTGTGTTCCAAACTCAAGTTTTCACTTGTCCGAGACGCGAGGTGCTGAAGACACTACAAACTCGAGTTTTGAGTTGTATACTCGAAGTTTTGAGTCCCAAACTCGAGTTTTGTGTTCCAAACTCGAGTTTTCTCATCCCGAAGTTGATTTTTGCTGACTTTAACTTCAAATTGACCCATTCCAACTTCCATATGACCTTGGAGACTTCTAGCATCAATCTTAGAACTTGAATAACGATATCTTCACTTCATTCAACAAGTTCTTCTTTCTTTCTTCTTCTCTTGATCATTCTCCATAACTCTAACTCTTTCTTTCTTCTCTTCTCTTGATCAATCTCTATAATTCATCTTGGATTATTCTACATTAAATACAGTAGTTAGTTAATGTAGGAGATAACTATATTACTCAATCTTTTTGCTTTTAATAATGACATCTATATAAGACATCATCAAAACTAATCATAACTAACAGTGTAAACTCGAGCTTGCACTTGGAAACCTCCGGTTTGCGAGAGGCCGAGAGCATTCTAATTTTAAAACACTTTTAAACTCGAGCCTATTAGTTTTAAACCTCAGGTTTGCACCTCCAAAGAAAATCTTCAAAGAGTTTACAAATTTTGTAAACTCGAGTTTGCGGAGACAAACTCAAGTTCACCTCTGGCGGGAAAATTTTCAAATTCACAAACTAGATATTACTCTCTTAAGTGTAAAGGCTTTCTTAGTTTTGAAAAATCACAAGAGTTTACAAAACATGTAAACTCGAGCTCATTGTTATAGACTCGAGTTTACACTTGGCCGAGAGCCTCCAAGATTTTTTCAACCAAAGCAAACTCGAGACTAATTTCATAAACCTCCAGTTTACTTCAGGCCGAGAGCATTCAAAGTTTTTTGACTAAAACAAACTCGAGGTTAACTTTGTGAACTCGAGTTTAAGTCTTATAGAGAGCAAAACATTTTTAACTTAAGAAAACTCTAGAGTTTGCACTTGAACCTTAGGTTTACATTCTGAAAGCTAAAGCTAAGTTTTGACTTGAACAGTGTGAAACTCGAGCCTGTCTACTAATAAACTCGACTTTGTGCCTGTGCTCAAAGATGTTCCAAAGTTCAAAATCGCGACTTCTCTCTCGGATGGAGGAAACTCGAGTTCTCGATTGGAAACTCGAATTTAAACGAACCCGAGAGCAAAAAAGTTTTATTGTGATAAAAACCTCCAGTTTTTAAATTGCGAACCTCCAGTTTAAAGGTTTTGAACTTAAAATGCTTTTATATGCTAAAGCTCCAAACTCAAGTTTAGATGAACCAAACTCGAGTTTACATCGTTGTTTCAGAAATTCAAATCTGACGAATTTGGAAAACCTTCTTGTTTGATCTTAATACTTTCCAGAATTAATATCTACTATTCCTAGCTATGTTTAACCACTTTATTCGTGAGTTTCAGATTGTTTAGAGATTGTTTATTGAAGGTTTAAGGCAAAAGCAAAAAGTGATGTCAGGTCATTAAATTCTAAGTCCAGAAAGTTGCACATTTTTGGGTAATCCACCTGCACATGGTTGCAAAGCATTAAAGAATGATTTCTACAACAAGCAACTACTTCTCCAACGGATTAATCCAAAGGAAGTCAACTCGATCACCGGGACAAATTTGGATTAAGTGGAAATTAGAGAGAGAAGAAGACCGAACCACTCCCTAACCTTTCTTTGAACATCTCCAATGGATCTATTAAGGAAATCAATGGTCATTTAATGCACTCGAGTATAAATAGAGTTGCATTCAAGTCTTCACAACTACCGAACATTTGAAAACGAAAATCTTTCAAGTCTTGCATTTATTTCTTCGGTTTTCAACCGTATTGTATCTCTTGATACTTTGAGCTTCAAGTATTCATTATTATCTACTCGTGAGAGAGTTTATCTTTGAAAATCATTTATTGTAAAGAATCACAAGTCAGGGGACTTGGTGATTTGGGAGTTCATTGATTACAACTTGTAAGGGGGAGTGAGTTCTAGTGAGAGAACTACTCTTGAGTACAGAGTGTGTAATCTTTGTGATAGTGGAAAAACCCAGAGAGTCTGGGGACTGATGTAGGTCAAGTTGTTAGGACCGAACCAGTATAAATATTTGTGTCCAGCTACTCTCCTCCTTACTCTGTTCATCCCTGTTTGTGCTATCTGAAAATAGGGTAGTTTTACGAAAATTTGTAAAATACCCAATTCACCCGCTCTTAGGTATTTAGCTCCACCTTCAGCATTTACATGCCAATTCAGGAATACATGATATTTAAGCCCTTTTTCTACCTATATGCATGATAATGTCTAAAATGCAAGAATTTAGCTTAGCTACTCCCTATTTCCACATATGCATGAATTCTATCATAATCATCACATCAAAGCATTTTCAACATATATTTTCCTTTCAAACCAGTCATAACACAGTGGAAATTTATAGCAGAAATTATACTTATCAGTATCGAGCTAGAACTTCTCTAAAAGCATTAACATCTCGAGAAGAATCACCATGGATGGAATCCTACCTGACGGAGATTCGATCAACAGAGCTCCTAGTTTCGATAAAGAGCACTACTGCTTCTAGAAGGCCAAGTTCAGAGTTTTTGTTATAACTACTGAGTATGGTCTTTGGAATGCATTCAAGGTAGGATATTACTTTCCAACCAAGTTGGAAGAAGGAGTTCGAGTTGCCAAGCTTGAGGATGAATACGATGACAATGACAAAAAGCTTATCATACTCAACAACAAGGCAATATTAATGCTCTAAAGTGCTCTAAGTCAAAAGGAATACTTTCGGATATGCACCCTACCATTTGCAAAAGATATGTGGAAAGCTCCTGAAATTGCCCACGAAGGGACAATTGGCATTAAGGAAAATCGTATTAACATCTTAATGACAGAATATGATTTACTTCATATGAAGTCTGAAGAGTCCATTGGAGAATTTCAACTCAGATTCCCTCATCTGATAAACCAACTCTCTGCCTTCAGAAAGGAATATGATCAAAACGCCCAAGTGAGGAAAATTCTGAATATTCTCAACAAAGAATGGGAAGCAAAAGCCAGAGCGATTGAAGAGGCTCGTGGAGAGTCAATGAGATATATGGTAGCCTTTTTTGGAAGTTTATCTCAGTATAAAGGAAAGATTAAGTTCAAAAAGGGTCTAGACAAAATTGGCAACAAACAAAAGAGAGTTGATCTCATTTCTGTCAAAGAAGAAATAGATAAAGATGATGATGATGAAGATGAAGAGTTTGGTATGATGGTCCAGAGATTCAAGAGATTTTACAAGAAAGATCAAGTATTCCGGAGGTTTCACAAAGGCAACTCCAACAATGAATCCAAGAAGCCTCTTATCCGTTATGAATGTGAAAAACCAAGTCATATCAAGTCTCAATGCCCTCAATTAAAGAACAAAGAGAAAGATAATAAGAAATTCAATAAGTTCAAGAAGGTTTATGTTTTAGCTATTAGGGGAAATAGTTCATCTAATGAAAGAAGAGATATCCAACATATGTCTCATGGCTCAGGAAGAATCTGGAAATGAAGAGGTAAATGATTCTAAACCATCTTTTGGTGAACTCCTTTTTGAATATAATTCTCTTCATTTTGAATTTCAAAAAATTGCTAAAGTGCTTCTTTCTTCAAACAAAAAAAGTTAAACTTTTGAGGAACAAATTCAAAATGTCCTCCTCCAGTTTGTGAAAACATTTGTGAAAAATGTCCAATTTTAGAGCAAAGAAATATTTATCTCATCAAAACTCTTGAGAAGTTCACTCAAGACAGTAAAATGCTCAATGTGATTTTGAAACAACAAAGATTTTAAAAACGACAAATCAAGAATTGGTTGCAAACCTGATTTTGATAAAAAGAAAGAAAAGAAGAAAATTGGAGAAAGAACATATTTGAATTATTTTCGAAAATCAATTCATTCTTCAAATCCTTTTGCTCATTGCAATTATTGTAATCAAAAGGGGCATAATACTTCTTCTTGTTTTCATCAAAAGGAAAGAAAAGTTAAGCCTGTAGGAAATTATAGATGAGTGCCTGAGGAATCTTATGAGATTCCTAAGACACATGTTAGCTCCCTGTATGTATTTTGATGATGGTTAACTTTTGGAAACAATGTATGTATTATGATCTAGGCAAAATGTTTTTAAACATGGTCAAAAATCTGGACTATATCAGTTAAAACTTTATTGTCAGATTGACTCGAGCCAAAGCTTAAAGACTCGAGTCAATCCCTTTGCATCTATTGCCAAAATGATATATTGACTCGAGCCATGGTTCTTGTAACTTGAGCCTAATCCAAGACTCGAGCCAAAGGTTTTGCTGCCTCGAGTCAATCTATGTTGTGTTAATCTTCTCTACGCTTTGAACAATGGATTGACTCGAGCCAATATGTCTCTGTTTTTGAAATACTATAACGACATTCTTTGAAATCTCTAAGTATGTTTCAAATTCTCCATATCATCTATCATTATTGTTCTTAACTGCATTTAATCAGTTTGTTAATAAATTTTAGATGATTAGAAAGTGGATTAACATTGTTTTTGGATAAAGCAATCCGACGTGTCGGAAGAGCATTTAATGCGCTTACCTATTCGAGACACTAAACTAATAGACATACCTCTAAGCATTCGAAAGATGTTTTAGGCAAGAATACTTCAGTCCTTTTGCTGTGCACTTCAACGGTCATAATCACAGGAATAAAAGAATTAAAGAATATTTATGACAGCGATTATTCAGACCTTTCGCACTTCATCTCCAATGGACTTCTGAAGAGTCTCAACGGAATTATTTCAAGCTTCAACGGTCATAAATGCCAACAACTATAAATACCTGAAGCATTGAATTTGCCAACCTACCGAAACATTGCGCAATTAATTCGACTCAACTACATTTTACTGTTTCATTAACTGAGCCAATATCTTTGGATATTTTGATTGTACTTCAGTGTTCATCTTTTTATCTACTCTGTGAGAGAGTCAAACACTTATCAATTTATTGTTCATTAGTGAAATCTTAAGGTTGTGGAACCTTAAGTATGGGTGTTCAATTACAACTTGTAAGGAGGAGTGAGTCCTAGTGTGAAAGGATCATCCAAGTACGAAGTGTGTAATTGTAACATCATCTTGAGTTAGTGAAAAATCCCAATGTGCTTGGGGACTGATGTAGGTCGTGAAACTAGACCGAACCAATGTAATGTCGTGTATTTGTGTTCTTAAGGCTCCAGCGAAAAGTTTTTTAAAATCACCTATTCACCACCCTTCTAGGTGATATTCCACCTTTATTTGGTATCAAAGCATAGGTTTTTCTATTGGGCTTAACATCCCGAGATAGATCATGGAAGGAATATGGCCACATTTAGACTGGAAGTGGATGCATTACTTCACTAAGGTCAAGAGGCGACATGTGGGGGATTGATCAAGGATCCACCGAAAAATTGGATTATGGGATTTAAACTGAATCTTGGATGCTATCCAATTACTGTGCTGGAGATTCTAGCTATCAAACGTGGGCTTGAGGTTTGTTCACACCTTAATATTTTAGGTATGGGCTAAGGTATAAATTTACTGCCAAATTTTTTGCTGATAAGCAATGTTACCTAAATGTCCTTTTTTATTTAGTATTACTCAAAATATAGCAATGTTACCACATGCCGTTAAAAAACTAACATTGATTGTTAAAAATTGATATTGATCATTAAATTTTTAATAGTAAGGGGAAACATCGTTCATATTTAACACTTCTCGGAAACATTGAACTCAAAAGAACTCTCGGGATAATATTGCCCATAAGTGTTTTCACCTTAATCTATGTATTCAACTTTACTTAGACTCCATGGAGGCAACTAATGCGCTAATGCAAGACTGTGGAATACAACATCAGTATTGGGCGGAAATTGATGATACTCGCAAACTGATCTTTAGCGGCGATAGTCTGGACATAGCTCTTCTTAGCAGGGAAAGTTTAGTTTGTGCTGCTAGGGAAGCTCATCTTGAGTGGGATCAAGTGGTACTACTACTCGAAGTGCTACTACCAAGTTGCCAACATCAAGTTCGATTTCGTAAAATCCTAGTTTTTATTCCTAAAATTTAAATAATTTTAGAAATAAATTAATTCATGATGAATGGAATCTTACAGTGTAATTAATTAAATAAAGGAAAATTATAGATGAGTTGTAACATCCTAGTTTTTAAAGCAATACAAGAATCAAGATCAGTCGCATATTGTAGATTGCCTTAATTAAGAATAAGAAAACTTCTTCCATTGAATCATAAATGACCAACGTATCAATATGATGACTATATGTAAAACATATATGATCATTTCATTTCACAATATTCTATTAGCTGCATTTCTGTCCAATAGAGATTGTGATGAAAATATGAGTTGGTTTATACAGAATGGGTGAAATAGTTATTATAGTGCTTGTTGCTGGAGCTTCAACATGGTAAATCTATTCTAGTGCAATATGTTGTTGGAGGTTTATACAAAAAACCGCGGTTAGAATACAGTATTCCAAACATCGTACCAAGTTATGTACATCACATTAAATATTTTAGTATTCTGTTTCAACGAATGTTTTTTCTTTTTGTAGATGGTTGAGATAAAACTTTATTCTATAATGCAACAAGAGTTATAGATGTTGATTTGTTGATTACTTCACTATTACAAAAAAGTTTAATAACGTCCTTATTTTTACCCCTTTAACATCCTTTTTATTTAGAGGAGGTCTAAGTAGGGGACGTTGAAATTCCAGAGGTATGGAATTTGGGATGCCATATTAATTTTTAAGAAAAAATTAAATAAAAAAAACCCAAACCTCAAGTTTGAGGAGCTACTGACTGGAGCAATCAAAGATGATATAGCAAGCCGCGATTTGAGGAAGGAAGAACCAGGTTCAAAAATGCTATACACATGACTACAGTAAAGATCAAAAAATTTTGTTGCAGACATAACTCGATTAGCAGATCTAGATAATACATATGTAACAAATAGACTAACAGATCCAAAAAATGCGCATCTAATAATCAGCCCAACAAATCCAAAAATTCCAATACAGATCCAAAAATTCTAGATCTAATAATCAAACTTACAAATCCACAAATTACAAATCTAACAATCTAGAAAGAAAGGCTGGTGCAGTCGGAGCTGCGAGACTTACTTTACCTGAATCGGAAGTCGTGGAGCATAGACGCAAGAATCGGAAGACAAGGATGAGGAAGCATAGATAGGGGACGGCAAACGGAGCATGAACGGCGGATGTAGACAGGCGGAGCACCGACGCAAGATTCTCAGCATGAAGATGATAGAATGGTGGGAGTCTTGGGTTTTGGGGAATGAAAGGATGTGGAGAGTTTGGGGATTCTCAGCACGAAGATGAGAGGAGGCGCGGGAATGAATGGGTGTGAACTTGGAGGACGAGGTCGAGATTTGTGAGAGTGAGAGGGGAGAAGACGATGAGTGATTTGTGAAATCGAGGGGGAGAAGACGATTAACGCAAATCCGAATTTGATGTTGATATAACAATATTTTGGCATCCTGAATATCCATTCCGGACGCCAAAATTGATGCTGATATCATTATTTTGGCATCCTGGATATCCACTCCCGAAATATTTATTTTGGCGTCTTAAATATCTATTCCGGACGCCAAAATATTTTTGACGTCCTAAAAACCCATTTAAGATGCCTTAATTCTTAAAATTTCTCGTGGCGCCAAAAAAATCTGAAATTGCACCAAATAATTAATTTTAGGCATTCCAAAACAATTTTAAGTTCCCAAAAATCCCCAAAGCACCAAATTTTTTTTGAAAACACAGCAAATAATTAATTTTAGGAGTCCCAAAAAAACGTTTTAGGACACCCTAAATCATATTTTAGGACATCTAAGGCTAAAAAATCAAGCAAATAATTACGAGAATGCAACCGCGTTCACTTTTTACTTCCCCTTTTTAATAAGGACATCTTTTAGGGAAGTAATATCCCTTTTTTGTAGTAGTGCTTATGTTTAGTATTTTCAGTTTTTTTGTTGGAGCTGAATATGTACAACTTGAAAATTTTCTTTTGGTATATATTTTGTTAGCCTAGATGCTTTTTTAGGTGATGAATGATGTGTGGTAAAACAGTATTTGTTAGTCTACATGTTTATTGTAGTATATAAACGTTTTGAATGTAAGAGAAGGCCTTGCATGAAATGTCAACTTGTGCGTTGCACAGGAGAGTTCGTATGTTGTGGTAAGTGTTGTAGATGTTGCTTTGTTTTAAAGTTGTGTAAGGAAATAAGCAATGAGAATAACAAAGGCGTTCGCCGGAGTGACATATGTACAATCTGATAAATACACTTGTTATTTTCATTACGGAACTTGTTAATACCATTAAAGAATTTGTTATTCTTATTACGAAATTTGTTAATTGTCCTCAAATTTTGGTTTCAAAAGACGATATATGTTCCCCCGACGAATACATTTGTTATTCCCATTTCGAACTTATTAATCTCATAACAAATTTTGTTAAAAATCCACATTTCTTGTTCATTTTCTTCTTCCTCAAACTCATTTCTTGTTCATTCTTGGTTTTTCGGCCCTCCCGAGCTCTTTTTACGAGTTCATAATCTTCTTCATTTCTCCATCATTCCTCTTCCAACAATAAAGTCCAGCCTCAACTAACAAGGAAAGAAAGGTGTAGGTAAAAGTGAAAATGAAGAGAGGGAGATGAGAGACAGAGAGTGGCCAGAAAGAGGAAGGATGAAGAGGAGAGAAATAGGGTTATTTTAATAAAAACACTTAAATTTCAAAATCTCAAATTCCTCCTCATCACCTTTGTATCATTTTCATTTTTTAACATACGTTTTGAGGTTTTGAAATTTCATCTGATATTTAAATGAAATTTTTCCAAAGAAAAAATTGGAAAAAAGTTGTCTAATGACAATTAATTGTTGGGAATGACATAAATAAGAGCACTAGTTCTTTGTATGTACTAAATTTATGGATTACTACTATTCTGTGTGTATAAAAATTTTCCAAGTATTCCCAATAATTAAATTTCTATCGGGACATTTTTCCTACTTTCATATTATTCAATATCCAATTTTCTTATTAGAAAATAAGGAAGTTGATAATTTGTAAACATGTACTCTTTAATTGCTATCGAACTTGTCAGACTTTACTGTAATTCCCCCACTAACTATTCACGTCACATTATTTAAAGGCAACTTCTTTAATTTAGTCCAAAATATAAAATATAGTTAATTTTTTTTAGAGAGATTAAGAAAATTAAATAAATTACTTAATCAAATCATATGTTGTGTATCCTTAAATTATATATCAATTTATTAGTTAAATTAATTAATTTGGAGAAAAAATAAAAATAAAAATACTATAAAATAATTTAATTAATTATTTCAATTTCTCTCAAAATATCAGTTTTACGATCGAGGGAGCAATACGCACTGATGGGATCACGATGATGTCGATTTCGTAACAAATTTGATAATGAAGTCATAAGTATTTTAAAAAAATAAATTTACCATCAAGTCCTTAATAATTTTTTTGTTATTGAATTTTTCCTTCTCATCAGTTCTTATAAAATCCCTCGTCACTGACGGTGGAAGTGGCAGCTCCTTAATTGGAGGTTTAGTTTATACAAAAAAACCGTGGTTAGAATACAATATTCCAAACATCGTACCAAGTTGTGTGTATTACATTAAATATTTTAGTATTATGTTTCAGCTAATGTTTTTTACTTTTTGTAGCTGGTTGAGACAACTTTATTCTGTAGTGCAACAAGAGTTTTTTTTAACCTCAGTTAAGATAGTTGTTACGTTGATTACTTATGTTTATAGTATTTTCAGGTTTTTTCCCCTTTTTTGTTGGAGCTGAATATGTACAAATTGAAATTTTTCTTATGGTTTTGGTATATAAATAACTAGATACTTTTTTAGGTGATGAATGATGTATGGTAAAACAGTATTTGTTAGTCTAAATCTTTATTGTAGTATATAAATGTTTTGAATGTAAGAGAAGGCCTTGCATGAAAATGTCAACTTGTGCACGTACTGCATGGGGGGATCCGTATTTTGTGTAAGTGTTGTGGATATTGCTTTGTTTTAAAGTTGTGCAAGGAAATGAATGGTGGGTTGGTATTTTGTGGTAAGTGTTGCACTCCCGCAACATGTGGAAGGAGTTGTTGCTTGTTGTATGGGGAATTAAGAGAAGAACACATTCTATAAAATCAATCATCAGCTCTTGAAAAAAAAATAAATAAATCCTCTTTTTATGAATGTTTGGTGGTTTGATGGTGCATCTGGGGTTAAATGAAAACCAATACATGTGCACAATCAATAAGAAGAATTTAAAAAAAAAAAATTATAAATTTAGACGACAACTTAAATTTTTTTTTTTTTTTTTTTTTTTTTTGTGGATAATATAGGCAAGTCGAAGCTTGATAATGTGAAATAGGAACTAGAAATAAGGCTCTAGCCCCTAATACAAAAATCGAGAGAATACTAAAAGTGGTAGGATCGCTGATCCTTCTAAACCATATCCAGCAACCTCTCGGGATAGTTAGAATCAGAACTAAGTTGGCACAAATGGCAACGCTATGGCCCTCCTTGGCCATGTAATTAGCACAAGAAATGTTGAAAATTCCTATTACTTAACATCCAATTTTCTTATTAGAAATTAAGGAAGTTGATAATAATTTGTAAATATGTACTTTTTAGGTGTTATCGAACTTATCGGGCTTAACGTAATTTCTCAACTACACTATTAATGTCTCATTATTTAAAGGTATTTTCTTTGATTTTAAATATAAAATAGAGTTGACACTACTACAAAAAAAAAAACCCAAAAAAGGTCCTAAATAAGACCCAATTAACGTTCCTTTTTAAAGGGACGTCTCGTAGGGGATAGTTGAAAATTTTGTATATAAAAAAAAAAAGAAAAAAAGAAAGGACCTCACAAAACAGGAAAGAAAAGATTTGGAGTGAAGGCACGGTGAGAACAATAAATCACAACAATGAATGAAAAAAAAGATTTGGAGCAGATCGGAACAACAAATCATAACGTACAATGAAAGAAAAAAAGATTTCTACACCGACAAATCACAACAACAGATCTGGAACTATTAACTACACTGTTACCACAGATTCATTCGAATTTGGAACAGAAAATAAATATAAATGGGGCTTACGAGAGACAGAGGCAAGCTCGGTCAAGTTGTAATCGATAGTGAACCATCCTCTGGTTGGAAACCCATCAACCGTGTAAACCCTATCTTTGTTCGAGTAAATCACGGAAATGTCTGTCGCATTGTCGAGCTTCAAGTTCAGGAAGCAAATTCCTGCTCCCTCCTTGGTCAATTGCAAATCGCACCACAGAACGACATTCGATGCATGGTATTTAGCACCAACTTATACGCAGCGTCGCTCGAATCCGGAAATATCCTCAAAAATCCTCACGAAATAACATTGGACCAATTCTTAATGCCCTCATTGATGGAAACGAAACCCTAGAGAGAGGAGGAAGATGGGAGAGAGTAGTTACTTTGGGGAAATTTGTATTTGGCGGGATTGAGATTGGTGAGAATGGGAGAGAGTAACGGTGGTGGACATGAGACGAGATTTTTTTTTGCTCTGGGAGCTGAGACGAGATGGAGAGAGTGAACAAAGAGAATGGGAGAATGATAAATAACGCTTAATATATATATTCAGGACGTCAAAATTGATTTTTTTTGGCGTTCTGAATATTTATTGAGGACGCCAAAAATTTTATTTTGGAGACCTAAATTATTATTCAGGACGCCTAAAATCTTAAAGCACCAAAACATTTCTTAAAATGCACTAAAATGCGCTAAATAAATAATTTTAGGCGTCCTAAAACAAGTTTAGGGCGCCAAAAATTTTCTTTTGGAGTCTGTATTATTATTCGGCGCCTAAAATCCTAAGGCGCCAAAACATTTCTAAAAATGTGCGAAATAATTAATTTTAGGCGTCCTAAAACAAGATTAGAACGCCAAAAATAAATTTGAAGCGTCCTAAATAATATTTTAGGACGCCTAAGGCTCAAAACTAACCAAATAGTTACAAAAATGCCACCACGTTCACTTTTTACTTTCTTTTTTTTTTATTAAAGACGTTTTTGGGAAAGTAATATCTCATTTTTGTAGTAGTGTGATAGTTTTAAAAGATTAAGGAAATTAAATAAGTTAGTTAATTATATCATATATTATATATCAATATATTAGTCAAATTAATTAGTTTGAAAAAAATAAAAATAAAAAATTATTCGAAATCAATTTAATTAACTTTTTTAATTTCTCTTAAAATATCATTTTTACTATTTTATATTTAGGATTAAGAGAGCAAACGCACCGATGAGATCATTGATGACGTCGTACTTTGTGACAAATTTGATAGCGAAGTCATAAGGTTTTTGAAAAAAATATATTTACCTTCAAGGTCTTAATAATTTTTTCAAAAAAAAAAAAAAAAAAAAAAAAAAAATCCTTCTCATCGGTGCTTATAAAATCCCTCGTCACTAAGTGGGCTCCTTCGGATTCTCGAAATGGCGAGAGTAGGTAGGATCAAGCTTCTGGGTTCACAAGGCTTGGAGATGTCGGCCCGGGGCTCGGGTGCATGGGCATGTCCGCTTTCTATGGGGCTCAAACCCGAACCCGACATGATCGCCCTCATCCACCACGCCGTCCAAAGCGGCGTCACATTTCTGGACACTTCCAACATGCCCATGCACTTTTTTGATTTGATCATGTTCAATGACTTTATATAGAAATTTTGTAGAAATTTCTTTATTAAATATGATAAATGATGAATGTTGATGGATTTAAAAAATATTTAAATCAAATTATTGTCATTTTTATATTTTAATTATTTAATTATACATTAGTAATAACTATCTCATAATAATAAAAGTAAACTTTTACGAGTTTACAATTCGAGTTTATGTCACTGTCACGAGTTTGCTTAAACTCGCGAATTTGACAACCTTGATTGTCCCCTCTTTATTCTTTCACCGTAATCATTGTTGTTAAACTCACGAGTGGACTCTCTGATTTTACCGTTTTTACATTTCTAGTTTACAAAATCGAGTCGAATCACTGGTAAACTTAGTTAAACTCATGAGTTTATATGCCGAGTTTACTGTTTTTACGTTTCTAACTTACAAAATTGTGTTAATTTACCTAAACTTGAATTAATTTCTTTGATTTGATGATGCTTAGCGGCTTTATATATAAATTTTATAGAAATTTCTGTTATATATGATAAATTATGAATGTTGAGAGATTTAATCTCAATTATTTGGATTTAAATATATTTAAATCAAACTGTTATATTTTAATTATTTAATTATATACTATTAATACCGATTTAATGGTGAAAGTAAACTATTATGAGTTTACAATACAATTTATGTCACTATCATGAGTTTAGTTAAACTCGCGAGTTTGACAACTTTAAGCGGCCCCACCACAATTAACTTTTCTCTCTCTCCATTTTCTCTCCCCTTCCCTGCTCTTTCGCTATGAAAGTAAATAGGAATTACTCATTACCGCATATAAGTAAAAGGAAATAAAGATATAATCATTAGCAACGTGTTATTAATAGAATTAAATATGAATACTTACTGAATATCTAATGGGATATTATCAGTTGAGATAAAATCAAACATTGTGTGTAATAATAAATTCACATTGTCAAATATGATATGTGGAAAAATTGATGAAATCAAAGTCAATCATTACTTAGAATTTATTTTTTATTTTAATTGTGAATGAAATCAAAGTCATTACTTAAATTCAGCGTTTTACCCTTTTAATTTAATGAAAAAGCATTCTATTAATATTTGAGTATTAATAAATGATGAATTATTAAGTCCACTACTGTAACGTTAGCTTTTAAATCTCTATGCATATTTTTTTGGTATAAAGACCCTTATCTACCGACTTAGTCAATTATTAGACCGATGGTTTTGCATTAATTTGAATGTTAATCAGTATCAAAAAAAAAAAATTGAATGTTAATAACATTTTAAATGATTTGTAACAATTACATAAATGAAAAATATTAGACAATATGATTTTTAATTATTTATAATGTTGTGAACATTAATTGAGATATAGGTTCTCATAAGTCATAAATATAAAAAAAGGAAGTTATTAGGGGTATTATTTGAGATACTAATGTACCAATTAGTTATATTGTTCAAAGATCCAAAGATAATTAATAAACCGAATCTATTTAATGAACCGGGTTTTGATTGATGATGATTTATTGATATTACACAAAGCTATATTTCAGTACATGATGTTGTAAAAAGTTCATTTGTTTGAATATTTTCTCACAAAATTATAGATTGGGAATTAAAATTAATATAGCCAAGATGACAATGGGTTGCAGATAAGGACTAGCACATATAGGCTGACCTTTTAATGAAATTGTACATTAAAAAATGGGGAAATTTTATCGAGCCTAAAGGATGTGATATAATTTCAATTAATCCTCAAAATATTTTAGAATTTCACTACCCCTTTGGGTCAAAATGAAGTTGAGTTTTATGGGTGAAAAGATAATGATGTCATTCTTTTTTTTTTTTTTTTTTAGAAGAGTATTTACAAAATAAATAAGTGCATCTACAAGATAAATAAAAATATTTACAAAAGAAATAATGACAAATGACAAATAAAGCGATTCAAAAGAACCTAAGGAATTAAAAATATTTTGACCATTTACTAGATAAATATGAAAATTCACAAGACAAATATAAGCATTTATAAGACAAATAAAGACATTTACATGACAAATGATTAAAAATAACCTAGGAAATTCAAAACATTTTAGATATTTACAAGATAAATATGAGAATTTGAGCAAATAAGATAATTTACAAGATAAATAAAGTAAGGTCATCATTATTTGTTTGCCCTCAAAACTTAATTTCATTTTGACCTAAGGGGGAACAGTGATGTTTGAGAAAGTTGTAGGGTTTAATCGAAATTATGTCAAATTTTTAGAGGCTCAATGAAATTTTCCCTAAAAAAATATTCATCAATGTGCTAAAAATTTAGTATTTGGCAGTACCTTAAATAATATTGCTTCTAATGAGGGCCTGTTTGGTATGGGGAAGATTTTAGAAGAGAAAGAAAGATTCGAAGGATGAGGGAAGATTAGTTGTTTGGTAGGAAGTAAATGAAGGGGTGTGAGTTAGGAAAAAAAAATCAAAAAATACATAATTTACCCTTAAAAGTAATAAATTCAAATTCGTGGGTCAAATTCAAATTTTATGACGAAACATTTATTTTGCAAAAAGATATTGAATTTATGGGTTAAATTCAAATTTTATGACGAAGCATTTATTTCACAAAAAAAAAAAAAAATCAAATCAAATCAATTGAATTTTTTTTTATTCTCTTATCAAATTTGAATTTGTCACATAAATTCGAATATAGTCTATTTTCTTGCTTTCTAGAAAATGAATGATTTATGAGGGATAAATATGTCCAAAAGTTCATTGTTTATAAAGGAAACTTAGGTTCCCACCAATTTTGGTGGGATTTTATCTTTCCACCTTTAAAAAAAGATTAGTGGGCCTCGGTGGGTCGGGAATTTGAGTTCTCAGAAAGATTAGACGTTAAAAGTGTACACAACTAGAAAACTTGTCCATTTCTCTTCCCTTTCTACCTATTCCATGTACCAAACGGGCCTTACGACAATACTCGCGTCTATAAAAACAATCATCAACTGTGTCTATAAAAACAATCATCAACTATCTGCGAAAGAGCTGCCCTCAATTGAATCAGACAGTGCTAAAACCTGACCTAGTTCGAAAGTGATATAACAAAAATAAAATCATCTTTTAAAAAAAAAAATTACTTACCAAAGATAGATTATATATATATATATATATTTATACATTTGCACGCAAAATATCTTCTTTTTTTTCTTTTTTTTTTTTTGTTAAGCATAAGTGTCCTATTTAAAGCAATCCTATTCGAGACATTGTTGAGTACTAAATATGGGCACCCCCATTTTAATCATTCACACACACTCTATTTTATATGTCTTGGTTTTTGTATTTATATCATGTAATGTCTTATCCAATCTTGCTAAAATTTTCATTACTCCTCTTATCATTAATATTGTAAATTTAAGAAGCTTCATCTTTATCAATATTTTCTTAATTTATCTCTATTGATATTCCCTCAATAATAATCAAATAAAAGAAAGATAGAGAGGATTAATAAGATCAGTGAGGGACATGACTAAGAATCCTAACGAGAAAATCCCCAATATAAAATCTTAATAAAAAAATTAATTTTTTGATTTCTTAAAGAATATGAAGAAAATTTTTCAAAATTTATAATTTATATTGATTATTCAAATTATCAAATTGATTAGTTAAGATTGATTTAAAATATATGAAAGTTACTCATAATATATCAAAATATAGAAAAATGATATGTATGAGATTATAGAGGATAAAAAAAGTTACTATATCAAAATATAGGAAAATGATATACTTATTACCCTCTTTTATATCATTATCTCATCTCCATCCTTAGATAATGAAATGTATATTTTAGATTTAATATTTTATAAAATTATTATTATAATATTTTATAATTTAAAATTTCTTTATTTATTGGTTTTGCAATTATAAAGGGTATAGATCAAATTTTAAGAGTTTAAATTTACTTATTTATGTTTATAGAAATAATTTTATAAAAGATTGAATGTTTGAATAATATATTGTTTTAATCTGGAATGGAACTATATGAGATTATGAGAATAAAATGCTTAAAAAAAGAAGACAAAAAAATAACCCCAAAATATAAGGTAGACAAATAATTAAAAATAAAAATGACAAGCCAAAGATTTAGACATAACTAAAAATCGTAATAGAAAAATCCTCAATATAAAAACTTAATAAAAAAAATTAATTTTATGGTTGTTTTATAGCTCCCGCAATAGATCCGAACTCCATGACAAAGGAGTTGATTATCTAATGGGTCCCACAATATTATCGAGCGTGTTATACACGCATGAACATGATAAAGAGTTTCACGTTTAACCCTATAATTTGTACTAAAATATTAATAATATTAATAAAAAAATAATCGGATGAAGAAAAGGTAAAACCGCATAAACGAAAGAACAACCAGAAATTCGAAATGGAGATGAGAAAAAATCGATGCAAATGATGCTAGAATGAAGTTTGTCACGGATTCGAGTAAGGATTTAGTCAGAGGGAGAGGTTTGGGGAGGTTTTGTGGTGGATTAGGGTTCCAAATGTGGGGTTTTAAAAAACTCTCATGTGCTATTTGTCACTAAATCAACCGAAAAAAAAGACTAAATGAATTGAAATATTTTGAAAACAATGGCAAAATGGTAATTAATTATTTAAAAATGGCAAATAGGGAAAAAAGCATGTTCTATCGATTAACTAAATCTAAAAAAGACAGTTGCCATTGCCAACTTACCATTAGCTGACTTCAATTCTTTTTTAAAACCCATCAGGATAATCCTATCAAGAGTTCGTTTAACTATCAATTTAGTCCACAAAACCACCATATTAATGGTTTCTTTCTTTAAAAAAAGATAACGATCCATGGTCTTCAACTTTTAACCACATATCGCACTAGTTAAATTACAACCAGAGATTTGACGAGAGTTTGGATCTCAGACTAAAAGCATAAGGAATCCCCATTCGGCCAAATCATCACCGCTATATAATATAAAATTTCTAGCCGGTCATATTATTTAAAAAACCAAGAACCATGTGGCTTATTTCTCAGATTAAGTGCAATGTAAGGGGCCCACCTATTTAGTTACTCCCTACTGTCCTTAATATAGGACCTAATTATGGAGTTGATCTTGGTCCTAAATATAAGACTTATTTCTCAAATGTATATGCATATAGCATCACACACACACAACTTTCTCACCCTAGAATCTACATTAAGAGGCGTGGCTGAGAGGATAACAACTTGCATTTAATACCTCATAATTATAATAAATCAAAATTTTAAACCATCAAAGGCTTCAAGGATAAACCTCTAACGTTGTCCTACCACTATTCTTAAGGAACAGAATAAACACAATAGCTTAACATGAATATGATAATAAAAGTGCTCATCAAAATAATACCGTAATAATTAGCAAGAAAGGAAAAGGAACATATATTCAATGCATTAATACCTAAAAGAATGGGAATCGTTACTCAATTTAGACCGAGTATCAGTAACAAGTCGCTGTTGTATTCCCTGTTTAGATTCCTGAAAGGCATCAATAGGTTTAGTCAATGCTGCACTAGGAGAACCATCAGGTTTGATGCAGGAACGCTTCTTCTTCATTCTTGACTTTTCCCAGCCATCTCCTCCAAGGGTAGAGCTCGTTCCTCACCCTGAACAGCACTGCTACTGGCAAGCCGTAGCATATCCTTATCTCTTTCTACAGTGCCAGATGGCCTGACATGAGAACTAGTCCGCACATCCATCTGCATTTAGAGAGAGAGAGTTAAGTTTTCCTCCACGGGCCCTAAGCATACTGAATCAATCTGAAAGATGATTCATGATATAAAGAAAAATATACAGTTATTATTACATCACAAAGACTGAAAAGCATAATCTTCAATTTATTGCTGTTTTGCAAATCCGTTCACTATGGTTTGTTGCCATGGTCTCTTGCATGCTGCTGGAAATTAGTGGGGATATCCTTTTATCCCTCAGTTTGGTCGGTACTTTAATTTGGCCGTTGATTTGGTTAGCTCTTATAGTTGTATCTGGAGTTTTTAAGTTTTGTGTTGTAAACTTCTTTTAATTTCACATATGGTTTGTGATGATGTGCTATGTGTGGTTATCTTTCTGTACTTATCCTTCTTTCTTCATATAATAAAATTGGTCATTTTATCAAAACGAAAAAGTTTTATTGCTGTTTTCATCACAGCAATGAGAAAGTCATAACAAAAATTTAAAGTTCATGAAACACATGCTTGCAAGATTAAGAGTGGTGTCACCAAGTTTGTAAAGCATAATTGTCGATCTATTTCTAATTTCATCACAACAGCAAGAAAGGCACAACAGAAATTTAAGGTCCAAGAAACAAATGCGTACAAGCTTAAGAGTGGTATGCAAAATTTAATAACTGTATTCAAATAGATGCACAGTTAGATATAAAGAGTCAAGACCACATCCCAACCAGAGAAACAGGGCAAAAGTTCTAACATACAACTCTAGCAAAGGAAAATAACATAGAACAGACATATGGAAAGCACTACAGAAGGAGCACAGCTTCAAATATGCTACTGGAAAGTGCATATTACTTGTAAGTTACAGTCACGTATTTGCTTGAAACAGCAAGAATCCAAATAAGCAAAAATATTGGGCATTAGTAGGAATGAAATTATGAGTCTGGGAAGCTAGCAAACATCCAACTGCAAAATTCCAGGATACTTACCCTTACATCAACCAAAGAAGTTCGAGTGCCCTTGTTTGGAACAAGATTCTTGGTTCGCTCTTCCGTCTTTTGCTGCTCTAGTTCATAACCACCAGTGACAGCATGACCTTGAACTCCAGCCTTACCTCCACTTGGTCCCAAGACTGATCGATCACTTAACATGACACCAGAACGATCATTAGAAAAGCATTCTGATCGAGATGTCTTCTTTGAAGGAATACTTGGGAAAACTTTGTTGAATACAGATAAGGCTTCATTAAAGGTTTTTGCACGTTGCCTGTCAAATAACAAAATGATATTAAACAGCTTTATTTAAATGTTAGTTTGCAACTAGTAATGCATTAAAAAATAATATAAAAAAAACTACCTAGCCTTCACTGAGCTTTCACATAATCCAGCCTTTACTCGCTTTATTTCTTCTGGTACTGGGGTGGGAACTAGTTTGGCTTTAGAAGTACTAGGTGAAGATTCATCAGGTGGAAGCCCAAGAGCAACACTGACATGTCGTTTGAGATCCACTTGACGATTAGACTTATGCTCTGCAACCAACAACTTCGGATCAAACCGCAAATGTTTAAAAAAGCTTGTCACATCCCCTTGTGTCGCTGAAGAACTGCTTCGTGACATGTTAGGCAGAGATGATAGAATTGGATTTTCCATGCTTTCACGAAAGCTACCTGATCTATCTAGTGAAGCAGCTATCTGGGATCCACGCTGCCCAGCATACAACGGTCTATCAGGACTACTAGAAGATTTATCAAACTTACTAGATGTTGCCATTGCGCTAGTTCCCACACATCCTTTGAGACAAGAATCCACACCAAAGAATAGTGCCTGTCAAAGATAGAGCACTATGGCACATAAAGTGCAAATCTAATTTGAAGAAGAATCAGACAACACACCTCAAAATGAAATGATCAAATTCATACCATAAATTGAAATTAATCTCCATCCGGTGAGACATAGAAAAGTAATTGTTACAAATTTAAAGACAAAATGGATTTTTAAGACAGCACAGAAGATTCATCGAGACCGTTAGTAAAAAAGATACTTCAAGTCCCATAGTCTCTCTGATAAGAAAAGGCCTGATATAATCAACATGCTTGCAAATTATGCCACAAGAAAATATTATCAAAAGAATCAAAGAATACACAAAAATCTACAAATTTAGAGATGTTAGAAAACTGAAATTGCCAGCACCAGCATTACCATAAGTCGTAACAGACGGCTGGTCAAGAAGGACAATAAAAATATGAGGAGGAGGAGAAAGAAAGCTAGCAAGCATGTAATTAAAAGAAAACCCAACTCTTTATGTAGTACAGATAAGACGGTAATCTAACAAATCTCACATTTTACAAAATATTATCATTTCATGCATACCATCCCATCCTGCTCTTTATAAAAAACCATATCCAATTCTGACATCAGTAAGTTGTTTGACCTCCCCTTGCTTCTTCATTTTTTTAAACAAATATAAGGTCAAATTTATGTGATGCTATATGTTTCCCTTATGCAGATATCTTTCAAAACCAAAGAACATTAAATTAAGAACAGCTGAATTTAGCACCCCTGGGCACTATCATGTGATTTTTTTTTTTTTTTTTTTTTTTTTTTTTTTTTTTGGGGGGGGGGGGGGAGTGAAATTTTTTTGACAATCCTAACAAGTCAGCATGGTGCTCTGCTCATGCATCGCAAGCTCAACTCGCAGAAGTCACATAGATTGCATTTTAGCACCAAATGAATATAATTAATCAACCCTTTCTAACTGTAACATTAATATTTGACAGAAATTCCGTGATACCAACTGAATAATACTTTCTCTATGCGTCATCCAGTTACAACAGATGCACAACGTAGCTAATCTCCTTCCTCCTGTCCCCCCCAACCCGTATTCCCTACCTCTTAAGCTCACTTAGTTCAAATCGTCACCTGCGCATATCAGGCATTGACAGCAGGTTAAAAATTCTTATGCAACCTAAACCCAAGCATTTTTCCTCCTCGCATATATGCTAACATTATTGTAAGTAAATTTATCATAAAAAGCAAAAGAAATTAAATATGTATCCGTCAACAATATAAGTTCGGTTGTCTATGGTCTAGCTACTTCATGCATGCAGAAACGCCTGTCCTCTGTTGCTTCCATCAGTGTTTGATAAGTGCCGTCAATTATTTATTTATTTATTTTTTTTAAAAAAAAAACCAGACATAATTAAAATGAAATCCTAGGGTTTGAATTGATTCAAACCCTAGGAAAAGTTACCTGAAAATATGCAGCGATCGAAAGCCTCTCCACGAATAATCGTCTTCCGCTCTATGATCGATCTTCCGACTATCTCTCGAGGGGAATGAGATGGTTGTGTGGGCAACCGTTCGGATGATGAACGTCTACCTCTCGGTTTGTTTCGATGAAAGCCTCCTTATGCGTGCGTCTCTTTTCCAAGCGGTGAAAGTAGGTTTATATGCTACTACACCCAAGACCTAACCCTAAACCACATGGGCCATAGAGTTCTTGGGTTGTAGTTTCAATTAAGCCTTATTGGGCTTAAGTGACTAAAAAGCACATTAACCCAACAAGTTTGTATGTTGTGGTAAGTGTTGTAGATGTTGCTTTGTTTTAAAGTTGTGTAAGGAAACAAGTAATGAGAATAACAAAGGCGTTCGCCGGAGTGACACTTGTTATTTTCATTACAGAATTTGTTAATACCATTAAAGAATTTGTTATTCCTATTACGAAATTTGTTAATTGTCCTCAAATTTTGGTTTCAGCAGTGACATATGTTTCCCCTGATGAATACATTTGTTATTCCCATTACTGAACTTATTAATCTCATGACAAATTTTGTTAAAAATTCACATTTATTGTTCATTTTCTTCTTTCTCAAACTCATTTACTGTTTATTATTGGTTTTTTCAGCCTCCTGAGCTCTTTTTACTGTTCATAATCTTCTTCATTTCTCCTTCATTCCTCTTCCAACAATAAAGTCCAGCCTCAACAAGGAAAGAAAGGTGTAGGTAAAAGTGAAAATGAAGAGAGGGAGATGAGAGACAAAGAGTGGCCGAAAGAGGAAGAATGAAGAGGAGAGAAATAGGGTTATTTTAATAAAAACACTTAAATTTCAAAATCTCAAATTCCTCCTCATCACCTTTGTATCATTTTCATTTTTTAACATACGTTTTGAGGTTTTAAAATTTCATGTGATATTTAAATGACACTTTTCCAAAGAAAAATTGGAAAAAAGTTGTCTAATAGACAATTAATTGTTGGGGATGACATAAATAAGAGCACTAGTTCTTTGTATGTACTAAATTTATGGATTACTACTATTCTGTGTGTATAAAAATTTTCCAAGTATTCCCAATAATTAAATTTCTATCGGGACTTTTTCCTACTTTCATATTATTCAATATCCAATTTTCTTATTAGAAAATAAGGAAGTTGATAATTTGTAAACATGTACTCTTTAATTGCTATCGAACTTGTCAGACTTTACTGTAATTCCCCCACTAACGATTCACGTCACATTATTTAAAGGCAACTTCTTTAATTTAGTCCAAAATATAAAATATAGTTAATTTTTTTAGAGAGATTAAGAAAATTAAATAAATTACTTAATCAAATCATATGTTGTGTATCCTTAAATTATATATCAATTTATTAGTTAAATTAATTAATTTGGAGAAAAAAAAATAAAAATAAAAATACTATAAAATAATTTAATTAATTATTTCAATTTCTCTCAAAATATCAGTTTTATATTATATTTACAATCGAGGGAGCAATACGCACTGATGGGATCACTGATGATGTCACATTTCGTAACAAATTTGATAATGAAGTCATAAGTATTTTTAAAAAATAAATTTACCATCAAGTCCTTAATAATTTTTTTGTTATTGAATTTTTCCTTCTCATCAGTTCTTATAAAATCCCTCATCACTGATGGTGGAAGTGGCAGCTCCTTAATTGGAGGTTTAGTTTATACAAAAAACCGTGGTTAGAATACAATATTCAAACATCGTACCAAGTTGTGTGTATTACATTAAATATTTTAGTATTATGTTTCAGCTAATGTTTTTTACTTTTTGTAGCTGGTTGAGACAACTTTATTCTGTAGTGCAACAAGAGTTTTTTTTAACCTCAGTTAAGATAGTTGTTACGTTGATTACTTATGTTTATAGTATTTTCAGGTTTTTTTCCCCTTTTTTGTTGGAGCTGAATATGTACAAATTGAAATTTTTCTTATGGTTTTGGTATATAAATAACCTAGATACTTTTTTAGGTGATGAATGATGTATGGTAAAACAGTATTTGTTAGTCTAAATCTTTATTGTAGTATATAAATGTTTTGAATGTAAGAGAAGGCCTTGCATGAAAATGTCAACTTGTGCACGTACTGCATGGGGGGATCCGTATTTTGTGTAAGTGTTGTGGATATTGCTTTGTTTTAAAGTTGTGCAAGGAAATGAATGGTGGGTTGGTATTTTGTGGTAAGTGTTGCACTCCCGCAACATGTGGAAGGAGTTGTTGCTTGTTGTATGGGGAATTAAGAGAAGAACACATTATATAAAATCAATCATCAGCTCTTGAAAAAAATAAAAAAAATCCTCTTTTTATGAATGTTTGGTGGTTTGATGGTGCATCTGGGGTTAAATGAAAACCAATACATGTGCACAATCAATAAGAAGAATTTAAAAAAAAAAAATTATAAATTTAGACGACAACTTAAATTTTTTTTCTTTTTCTTTTTTTTTGGATAATATAGGCAAGTCGAAGCTTGATAATGTGAAATAGGAACTAGAAATAAGGCTCTAGCCCCTAATACAAAAATTAGAGAATACTAAAAGTGGTAGGATTGCTGATCCTTCAAAACCATATCCAGGCAACCTCTCGGGATAGTTGGAATCAGAACTAAGTCGGCATAAATGGCAACGCTGTGGCCCTCCTTGGCCATGTAATTAGCACAAGAAATGTTGAAAATTCCTATTACTTAACATCCAATTTTCTTATTAGAAATTAAGGAAGTTGATAATAATTTGTAAATATGTACTTTTTAGGTGTTATCGAACTTATCGGACTTAACCGTAATTTCTCAACTACACTATTAATGTCTCATTATTTAAAGGTATTTTCTTTGATTTTAAATATAAAATAGAGTTGACACTACTAAAAAAAAAATGCCAAAAAGGTCCTAAATAAGACCCAATTAACATTCCTTTTTAAAGGGACGTCTCGTAGGGGATAGTTGAAAATTCTGTATATAAAAAAAAAAAAAAAAAAAAAAACCCAAAGGCGAAAGGACCTCACAAAACATGAAAGAAAAGATTTGGAGTGAAGGCACGGTGAGAACAATAAATCAGAACAATGAATGAAAAAAAGATTTGGAGCAGATCTAGAACAACAAATCATAACGTACAATGAAAGAAAAAAAGATTTCTACATTGACAAATCACAACAACAGATCTGGAACTATTAACTACACTGTTACCACAGATTCATTCGAATTTGGAACAGAAAATAAATATAAATGGGGCTTACGAGAGACAGAGGCAAGATTGGTCAAGTTGTAATCGATAGTGAACCATCCTCTGATTATCGTTTGCCATTTCCGGCTTTGCGTTATCACATGAGAATTTTCTGAAACTGGTTTGAAAATTCTCTTTGGTTTGGCTCTTATAGGCCTTGCGAAGACTGGTTTGTTGACCATGACTTCATGCATGCTACGATAATTATGTGTGTGTGCCCAATAATTCACGCCTGCTTACATGATTTTCGAAAAATTGGTGTTCGCACCATAGATTTCTACATGCTTATTTCGTTTGTGGTTCCGAAAACTGGCGTGCGCACCCAGAGTCCAAACCTCTATATTTTGGGCATGTTTTACAAAAACTGGCTTTCTGGCCATGAATTTATACATGTTCCTTTATCACCGTGATTTCTGGAAACGGGCTTTCTATACCTCGGAATCCTACACGTTTAATTTGTATATGACTATCAGAAACGGGTTTATGGACCTCAATTTCCTCTGTGCTTACTTTGAACAGGATGTCCAGAAACGGGTTTGTGCACCTCAATTTCCTTCCTGATTACCATGTCTTGAACATAATAAAAATAATTGTTCTGAAAATGGGCTCCTAGGCCCAGTATTCATTAAAATAGAGAACATACTTCGGCCATGTCGTCATTACATGACGCCTTACGCATTCACAGCTTCCTAGCTACTCTACTCACTGGTCCGGACTAATTTCTAGCTATAATATGCCTTTAACTTGTCAGCATTCAAAGTCCGCCTAACGGGCTTCTTCTCCAAAGTCTCAAGCTTGTAGGCGCCTCTGCCCAAGTTTTCTATTACTCGGTACGGACCTTCCCAATTTGCCGCGAGCTTGCCTTGACTGGTATTCTTGTTGCCTATGTCAGCTCGGTGAAGGACGAGGTCGCCTTTGTCAAAACTCCGGGGTCTAACCTTCTTGTTGTACCGGTTGGCAATAAGTCGTTTAGCTACCAATTCCCTACAATGTGCTGTAACCCGGGCTTCATCTATTAGACCTAACTCCACCGAGATAGCTTCATTGTTTTGGCCTTCCTCATTAAGAGCATTGATCCTCCTCAATGAGGGTTCACCTATTTCGACCGGGATCATTGCCTCGCAGCCGTAAGTAAGTCTAAATGGGGTTTCTTCGCTTGCTGTATGCACAGACGTCCGGAGTCCCCATAGCACATAGTATAACTACTCCACCCAGTCCGACTCAGCCTCTTCCATCCGCTTTCGCAATCCGTCAAGGATAACCTTGTTTGCCGCCTCAGCTTGCCCATTGGACTGCGGATGCTCGACAGACGCAAAGTGTAATTCAATGTGATAGTCAGCCATCATCCCCTGGAAACCCTTGCCAGTGAACTGGGTTCCATTATCCGTGATAACCCCAGCCGGGATCCCAAAACGGGAAATGATATTTCTCTTTACAAACTTCTGAACCCGGGCCGAGGTTATGGTTGCCAATGGTTTTGCTTCTATCCATTTTGTGAAGTAATCCACGGCCACTATAAACCAACGCAACTGCCCTAGCGCCGACTTAAAAGGTCCTAACAAATCCATGCCCCATTTGTAGAACGGCCACGGGGCCGAGATATGACTTAACTCTGATGGTGGAATCCGGATCACTTTACCGTGCTTCTGACAGCTTTCACACAAGCGTACATGCTCTTTAGCGTCTGCTGCCATAGTCGGCCAGAAGAAGCCGGCCCGAACTGCTTTACACGCCAAAGCTTTACCGCCCATATGGTGCCCGTTGATTCCCTCATGTATTTCAGACAGCACATATCCGGCCTCGGCCGTACTGAGACATTTCATCATTGGAGAATGAAAATCTTTCCGGTATAGTTCATCCCCAATCATGGCGTATGATGCTGCCATTCTCACTAACTTCTTTGCCTCTGCTGCTTCAACTGGGAGAATTCCTCTCTCTAGATAATCAGCTATTTGCTTCCTCCAATCGGTCACCTCTGAGATGACCATTACGCAACTTGGTTCGTCAAGTTTTGTTGAACTATTGTGCGATGATTTCCGGGGCTCTTTGTACTTGCCAGTTTAGACAAAATATCCGCCCTAATATTCTCTCCCCTTGGAATGTGCGTTACTTCCACTTTGTTGAACTCAGCCATGATCTCCCGCACTCTCCCCAAATATTTAACCATGAGGGGGCCCTTAGCCTGATACGTCCCATCGATCTGCGAAGCTACCAATTGGGAGTCAGTAGAAACATGAACTTTCTTGGCCCCATTCTCTTTGGCCTGAAGCAACCTAGCAATTAAGGCCTCATACTCCGCCTGATTGTTAGACGTTTTGAAATCGAAACGAAGGGAGTGCTCCACTGATAATCCTTCTGGACTTTCTATAATTATTCCAGCTCCGCTTCCCTTCTCCTTTGAGGATCCATCTACGAACATCCTCCAAGTCTCTGTGTCCTTTTCCCCCTCCTTCCGAAGGGGTTAGTTCCATCACAAAATCAGTTAATGCTTGTGACTTGATCGCATGCCGAGCTTCATACGTTATGTCGAACTCGTACAAGTCGATAGCCCTTGCCTAACCATTCGTCGCCAAATCGGCTTGTGAAGAATCTGTCTAATCGGTTGACCGGTGCGCACAAAAATATGATGGCTCTGAAAATATGGACGCAGACGTCGTGCCGTAATGAGTAGTGTGAAAGCCATCTTTTCTAGCTTTTGGTACCTCAACTCCTAACCTTGCAGTGCTCGACTTACGAAGTACACCGGACTCTGGCCTTCCTCCGTCTCTCTGACCAAAACGGCGCTCACTGCCTCTTCCCTGACAGACAAATACAAGATCAAACTCTCCCCGGGTTCTGGCCTTGATAACACCGGTGGAGCGGATAAGCACTGCTTGATCTTTGCAAACGCCTCATCACACTCCTGGTTCCATCCTCCCGAAGCCTTTTTCTTTAGTAACTTAAAGAAAGGGAGAGAATTTTCTGCCGACTTTGGCAGGAAGCGAGTTAACGCTGCTAGTCTGCCAGTTAGTTGTTGCACCTCCTTCTTAGTTCGCGAAACCTGCATATATAACACAGCTTGGCATTTTTCCGGGTTCATCTCGATTCCTCTGTGTGTTAACAGGAAACCTAAGAATTTCCCCGCCGGGACCCCAAAGGCACACTTCGCCGGGTTTAAACGGATTTGGTATTTCCTGAGCTTGTCAAATGTCTGCTGCAAATCCTGCACACGGCTTGTTGCGTGCATGGACTTGACGATCATATCATCTATATAAACATCGACGTTCTTCCCGAGTTGATCTTCAAACACCCGATTCATCATTCTCTGATAAGTAGCCCCGGCATTCTTCAATCCAAACGGCTTGACATTATAACAATAATTAGCCCTATCTGTGATGAACGCGGTTTTTTCCTGATCCTCGGGGTGCATAGCTATTTGATTGTACCTGGAATAAGCATCCATAAAGGAAAGCAATTGGAACCCAGAGGAATTGTCCACTAGTTGGTCTATATTTGGCATAGGGAAGGAATCTTTTGGGCACACCTTATTCAAATCTTTATAGTCAGTGCACACCCTCCATTTACCGTTTGATTTTTTAACCATAACGACATTTGACAACCATGTAGTGTATTGCAACCCACGGATGAAACCGGCTGCCAACAATTCGTCCACATGAGCCTCTAAGGCTTTCCGCCAGTCATCACCGATTTTTCTTTTCTTCTGGGAGACCGGGGTTGACCCAGGATAAATAGCCAACCTATGACAGCAAACCTCGGGATCTACCCCGATTATGTCCAAGGGTTACCACGCAAAGACATCTTTGTTACCCTGCAAGAACTCTTCCAGCTCTGTCCGGACCTCGGGGTCCAAACTCTTACCGATTTTGGTTGCCTGGTCGGGCTCACATCCCAACACGAGGTCCACCAATTGGCCACTTGGTTCTGACCTTTTCATCTTTTCTTCTTCACGTAAATCCAACTCTACCAAATTGACCGACTCTCCTTCTACATCGGCCTTGGCCGAAGCGTCCTTGTATTTATTGGAAGTCGTCTTCCAACCGCCCTTAGAGGCTCTAACCGTATTGTAATAACATTGTCGGGACTCCTTCTGGTCGCCCTTTACCGTGATTACCTGGTTCTTACTATTGACCAACTTCAACTTTTGGTGCTTTGAGGATACCAATATATCCCAGTCATGAATGGTCGGTCGTCCCAAAATGATGTTATACATAGAAGGAAAATCAGCCACTATAAACCTGACTCGATCCGTCTTAAAAGCTTCTCTCGTTCCTAAGGTCAACTTTAAATCTATGTAGCCCTTAGGATGAGTGTCCTGCCCATTGAATCCGGTCAAAGTTGTCCGACATGGCCTTAGGTTTTCAGGGTCAAGCCTCATGTGCTCGAATGCATCCCATAAGATAATGTCGACCGCACTACCGTTGTCAATGAAGATTTTCTTAACACAACAATCCCCAACCGTTCCAGTGATTACCAGCCCGTCATGATGACCTGGGGGCACGTCCTCCAAGTCCTGCCTAGTAAAACTAAGCACCGGGGATTCTAGTTTTGACACATCTTTCTTGAACTCCGGACGTCTCTAATAAAAAGTACCTCCCTGAGGTACCTCTTTCGCTTATTTGTGGAGTCTCCACCTCCCCCGAATCCTCCGCTAATAACATTACAGTCAAACTTGGAGTCGGGGAATTCTTCGTCATTGACATCGGTCTTCTTACTCCGGCCCCGCCTCTTCTTTTCTGAAGGCGGGCTTTTGCTTCGATCCTCACGCCGCTTTTGGTTCCGCCGTCCTTGGGTTTGAATCACGTACTTGCGGAGTTTTCTGTCACGAACAAACTCTTCGACAGCATCCCTCAAATCCCAGCAACTATCCGTGGTGTGACCATGCTGGTCATGAAATTCACAATACCGGGTTTTATCCAAAGTAGCCCCTCTCCTCATGAGCCGAGGTCGTTCAACCTTTTTCATCTCGGTTGCCGAGACTTCCTTCCAGATTTGTGCCTGAGAGATCTTCAATGGGGTATACCGGTCAAAACTTCCTCCCGGCTTCCCCCCAATCATTCTGCTATCAATACCTCATCCACGAGAATCCTGCCGACGCCCATTATGTCGCTCTTTGCCTCTTGGGGGCTCTTGGCCCTCTCTCGGGCACTTGATTCAGTATTTCCATCGTTCGAGCTCCGGATAAGTTTTGGCCTTATCCGGAATTTTGCCATGGTTCTTCGGACGATGTTTCAAAGACGGATCTTTTCAAATGAGACGAACCACTAAGACTAGCTATGAGACAATGGAGGTGCACATCCTCTTTCAAACCGGCACCTGAAGAGCCGTATCCTTAAAATGTGCCAGATACTTTTGCAAGGTCTCCCCGGGCAGCTGCTTCACCTGGTCCAGCTGGAACTCAGTCTTTGGCTATTTTCGACTTGTGGCAAAGTTTAGCAAAAACTTGTGCTCCAAAGATCTCATGCTATTGATAGATCGCAACGGAAGAGAGTGGAACCAGTCCTGCGCCGGCCCCCTTAGAGTTCCTGCGAACAACCGCGGAACAACATGCCCCACGATTCCTTTAACCCCCATTTCCAACTTGAAGTTGTTCACGTGATTGAGCGGTCCTGGCTTCCATCGTATTTCGGTAACTCCCTTGAGTCCAACCCCTTGGGATACACTGCGGCCATTATTTCATCTGAAAACTGGCTCAATACGTTCTCACCACCAGATCCTTCTCCGTCCATCTTGGGTATGCCACTCAATGGGGGTGTCACCCCATCTTTATTACAGCCCGGGTTCACGGCCGGTTGCTTTCCCTTGTCATGGGCTAAGTTGGCTTTGTCAACCCGGTGATCATTGTTATTGACCTCGGTGGCCGTAGTGTCACTAACTCGGCTTGGCCTACTTGCATCATGACTGATGTTTGGGGCGGGGTGCTCCAACATCCTAACCTGCTCCTCGAGCAACGTTATCTTCCTAGCTTCCCTTTCCAAGCTCTTACCTCGGTCACCTGCAATAAGGGCCCTCTGCCCGTTCTCTTCACTGGGCTCCTCTATCTCGGTGTGAACCGATGTTGAGACAACTGCCCGGCTTGGGCCCGCTCCATCGCGCCTCAGTTTCTGAGCAGGCTTCTCCTTATGTACAAGACGTTCTTCCAACTACTGTCTAATCTGTCTCTGTTCGTCTTGGCGCCATATGGCATTCCGACGTTGCATATCCTCCCGGTTAAGCCGGGAATCCTCATCCCTCTGAAGTCGCATACAAGTCTCCATGTTATCTATCCGCCGAGCCAACGAGTCGACCGCCTTATGCAACAACTTCGAATCGGGATATTCCAACTGGAACTCCAAAGACGGGGGATGTGAATCCTGCTGTAACTCCTGTTGCTCCGGTAAGATACCCCGACTAGGATGAGGGGAATTTGCTGTATCCTCATTCTCATCCTCTATTCCCACAACCTTGTGGCGAGGGTTATGAGCAATAGAATCTGAATATTGGACCGTTTGCTCCACATGCTGCTTTTGTGGCTGTTCCTCCAGTAACTGATCCCGTCCCAATGTGTGACTGCGACTTCGAGTACTTATCGCCATGTTCAGTGGTTGTTACTGGCCTTTTGTGGCTTGGGAATCAAAGTTTACAGTCCCCACGGACGGCACCAATGTTCTGTTATAGAACATAAGTGTCTAGCCCAATAAGGCTAGGCGATGTTGATATGGGATCGATGAGCTCTCCTCAGATACTTATGAGTAAGCACCTGGGCAGAGAAGATTTCCCACTGATATCTATAGTGAAGATACCGGCGAGCAGTCTTAGATCACTGCGCTACACGGTGGTGGCTTTTCGCCAATGGGGTGGTGTGTGTGCACAGTGAGATTGAATAGTAAATAATCAATAGAGAATGTAGAGAGTGCACCTGGTGGGTAACCTCCTATTTATAGGGATTACCTAGGGTTCCTCTCTCTGTCATAGTGCATCCGTTATTCAGGTAGAGTGCGCTTCCCACGTTCTGCAAATGCCTGCTCCACTACCTGTACGGTTCTGAGGTGCTAATACGATACGTAAACTACTCCTCCCATACCTGGGCAGAATGGATCCTGTGGCAAATACCCTTATTGGGCCGCCTATCCGCTAGGCCCGATATATGGGTCCATAACAATGTCATTCTTTTAATTTTTTTTTAGAAGAGTATTTACAAAATAAATAAGTGCATTTACAAGATAAATAAAAATATTTACAAAAGAAATAAAGACAAATGACAAATAAAGGATTCAAAAGAACCTAAGGAATTAAAAATATTTTGACCATTTACTAGACAAATATGAAAATTCACAAGACAAATATGGGCATTTATAAGACAATGCAAATAAAGACATTCACATGACAAATGATTAAAAATAACCTAGGAAATTCAAAACATTTTAGATATTTACAAGACAAATATGAGAATTTACAGAGCAAATAAGACAATTTACAAGATAAATAAAGTAAGGTCATCATTATTTGTTTGCCCTCAAAACTTGATTTCATTTTGACCTAAGGGGGAACAGTGATGTTTCAGGAAGTTGTAGGGTTTAACTGAAATTATGTCAAATTTTTAGGGGCTCAATGAAATTTTCCCTAAAAAAATATTCATCAATGTGCTAAAAATTTAGTATTTGGCAGTACCTTAAATAATATTGCTTCTAATGAGGGCCTGTTTGGTACGAGGAAGATTTTAGGAGAGAAAGAAAGATTCTGAAGGATGAGGGAAGATTAGTTGTTTGGTAGGAAGTAAATGAAGGGGTGGCAGTTAGGAAAAAAAAAATCAAAAAATACATAATTTACCCTTAAAAGCAATAAATTCAAATTCGCGGGTCAAATTCGAATTTTATGACGAAACATTTATTTTGCAAAAAGATATTGAATTTATGGGTTAAATTCGAATTTTATGACGAAGCATTTATTAAGCATAAGTGTCCTATTTAAAGCAATCCTATTCGAGACATTGTTGAGTACTAAATATGGGCACCCCCATTTTAATCATTCACACACACACACTCTATTTTATATGTCTTGGTTTTTCACAGTATTTATATCATGTCATCTCTTCAGTCCAATCTTGCTAAAATTTTCATTACTCCTCTTATCATTAATATCTTAAATGTAAGACCTGCTTCTCATCTTTATCAATACTTTCTTAATTTATCTGTATTGATATTCCCTCAATAATAATCAAATAAGAGAAAGATAGAGAGGATTAAGTAAGATGATGATTAGGGTATTTTGAGAAATATGTTATACTAACTAACTTAACTAACTTCCTTAGTCTAATTAAATTAGATAAATAGGTCTTAAGGATTAGAAAAGTACTATATTTTCATCAAAAATTTACATGCATTGACTTGAGCAGACCAAACTAAACATGGAAGTTTGACAGAAAGACAAGACAGAGCACAAAAAGAGTAAAACATTGACAAGAATTCTGTGTTAACTTTACAAATGTTGTACAAAAGCAATCATATATAGCTTGATCATATGAACCTTTGCAAATAAAACGTGTTCCTTATGGTCACTAAAATCAACAAATCAATATCTTGAAAAGCTTCATTCCACAAGTTTTATCTAACAACGTGGTTTCTTCACATCTTCAAAACTCATACAGACAATTCTGAACAAAATCTGGGTTACAACAGAAAAGCACACCAATGACCAAACTAACAGGGGCAAAAGAGGGGGAAAAAAACATAAACATGTTTGAGGTGGGTCCCACTGAGAAGTGGATCAGTCAAAAATTCAGAAGCACAACTCTTGCAGATAGTCAGATAGGTGCAAGGAGGAGGAGATGAACCTTCCCAGTTGCAACACCAACTTTGTGAATTTTCAAGAGCTCATTGTGCAACTAGCTACCTGAATAATTATATGAAGATGGGAATTTCTCGGACATGCTTTATATCATAATTGGCTTGATTTGCTATATAGAATATGTATTACTAGCTCTTAGTCAAACCACAATCTTGAGGCACAGCGACACAGGATACCAGTTCGTTCTCAAAACTAAAATGGCCATCAACTTTGTTGACAGCAAATGCAGGCAAAGCTGGCCGGAAACTAAGCAGGCCTGACCAAAATCACCATAGAAGGTTCTGATATCCATTTCTTGTGCAAGGATTTCTATGCATGGCAAGGAGTTCTGTCATGCTTCACCTTAAAGCAGCATTCCCGAAGGACGCAACTGTCTGGGAGTACTACCGGCTCGAATATCCTGAGGAATAGTCTTTTCCAGAATCACCTAGAAAGAAATGCATCTATCAGAACAATTTAATTTTGATATAATGCAAACTAAAAGAGTTGTAATAGAAGCCAGGTTCATTATTACTCTGTGGAGGTTCAGTGACTGGTGGAATAGGTGATGACATGCTCCTCATACCCCTATCTGTGATAGTTGAATAAAAATAATACAAAATTATTATCAATATTCAAAGCATATATTCAGTATGTATATAATAAAAGAGTTATTATAATCTTTGGTCCCTCAAATTTGCCCTCATTTTGGTTTTGGTCTCTCAAGGGGCACGATGGCCTAGGTTTTTATTAATTTATAAAGACCAATGTTTTAAATGGAATGGAACTTGAAGGACGAAAGCCTATGTTTTGAAACTTAAGAGACTAAAACCAAAATGAGGGCAAATTTGACAAGCCAAAGATTGTATTAACCCATGATAAAATCTATAACAAGCCGCACTAGTCACCAGCCATATACGGCTCATTCTTTAGATTTTGTATAAATGCACAGCAAATGTGTATAGTAATAACCCAATTAAAAAATAACTGTTCATGTCACTTCCTTTTCATAATAGCTTGTCAAAGTGATAATTGTCACTCAACCAAAAAAGAATGAATTGATATTTGGGTCTTAAAATATGCATGTTCTATCGGGCTTTTTTCCCTATTTGCCACTTTTTAAACAATTAATTACCATTTTGCCACTGTTTTCAAAATATTTCCCAATGTGCCACAATTTAGTCGACTAAACCAAGATTTAGTCGACTAAAACGCGGGGCGCTAATTTTTTTGACTGCCCCCGCGATTTAGTCGACTAAACCAAGTGACTTAGTCGACTAAATAGTGATTGGGGAGTTTTTTTAAAACCCCAATCGCGGCATTTGGAACCCTAATCCACCACAAAACCTCCCCAAACCTCTCCCCCTCTGTTTTTTTCACCAAATCCTTACTGAATCCGTTCGTGGGTAGCGAAGGAAACTTCATTCTAGCATCATTTGCGTCGATTTCGATATATTCTCATCTCCATTTCAAATTTCCGCCGTTGTTCTTTTGTTTATGCGAACCCCGTTTCCCTAGAAGGTAGACAAATTAATTAAAAGTAAAAATGAGTTTTATATTTAAAATCAAAGTTCACCCAAGATCAGTGAGGATCGAGGACATGACTAAGAATCCTAACGAGAAAAATCCCCAATATAAAATCTTAATAAAAAAATTAATTTTATGATTTCTTAAACACGAATATGAAGAAATATTTTTCAAAACTTATAATTTATATTGATTACATTCAAAATATCAAATTTGATTAGTTAAGATACTGATTTAAAATAGATATGAAAGTTACTCATAATATATCAAAATATAGGAAAATGATATCCTATATGAGATTATAGAGGATAAAAAAAGTTACTATATCAAAATATAGGAAAATGATATCTTCATTACCCTCTTTTATATCATCATCTCATCTCCATCCTTAGATAATGAAATGTATATTTTAGATTTAATATTTTATAAAATTATTATTATAATATTTTATAATTTAAAATTTCTTTATTTATTACAGATTGCAATTATAAAGGGTATAGATCAAATTTTAAGATTTTAAATTTACTTATTTATGTTTATAGAAATAATTTTATAAAAGATTGAATCTGAATAATATATTGTTTTAATCTAACGGTCTATATGAGATTACGAGAATAAAATGAAAAAAGAAGACAAAAAAATAACCCCAAAATATAAAGTAGACAAATAATTAAAAATAAAAATGAGTTTTACAAGGTTCCAAAGTTCAGTGAGGATTGTAGACATAACTAAAAATCGTAACAGAAAAATCCTCAATATAAAAACTTAATTAAAAAAATTAATTTTATGGTTGTGTTATAGCTCCACGCGCCAATAGGATCCGAACTACATGACAAAGGAGTTGATTATCTAACGGGTCCTACAATATTATTGAGCATGTTATACACGCATGAACATGATATAGAGTTTCACATTTAACCCTATAATTTATACTAAAATATTAATAATATTAATAAATAAATAATCGGATGAAGAAAAGGTAAAAGCCCCGTATAAACGAAAGAACAACGGCGGAAATTCGAAATGGAGATGAGAACATATCGAAATCGATGCAAATGATGCTAGAATGAAGTTTCCTTCGCTACCCACGAATGAATTCAGTAAGGATTTAGTGAAAAAAATAGAGGGGGAGAGGTTTGATGAGGAGGTTTTGTGGTGGATTAGGGTTCCAAATGCCGCGATTGGGGTTTTAAAAAAACTCTCATGTCGCTATTTAGTCGACTAAGCCACTTGGTTTAGTCGACTAAATCGTGGGAGCAGTCGAAAAAATCAGCACCCCGCGTTTTAGTCGACTAAATCTTGGTTTAGTTAACTAAATAGTGGCACATTGGGAAATATTTTGAAAACCGTGGCAAAATGGTAATTAATTATTTAAAAAGTGGCAAATGGGAAAAAAAGCATGTTCTATCGATTAACTAAATCTAAAAAAAGGCAGGTTGCCATTGCCAACTTACCATTAGCCGACTTCAATTCTTTTTTAAAACCCATCAGGATAATCCTATCAAGAGTTCGTTTAACTATCAATTTAGTCCACAAAACCACCATATTAATGGTTTCTTTCTTTAAAAAAAGATAACCATTCATGGTCTTCAACTTTTAACCACAAATCGCACTAGTTAAATTACAACCAGAGATTTGACGAGAGTTTGGATCTCAGACTAAAAGCATAAGGAATCCCCATTCAGCCAAATCATCACCGCTATATAATATAAAATTTCTAGCCGGTCATATTATTTAAAAAACCATGAACAATGTGGCTTATTTCTCAGATTAAGTGCAATGTAAGGGGCCCACCTATTTAGTTACTCCCTACTGTCCTTAATATAGGACCTAATTATAGAGTTGATCTTGATCCTAAATATAAGACTTATTTCTCAAATGTACATGCATATAGCATCACACACACGCAACTTTCTCACCCTAGAATCTACATTAAGAGGCGTGGCTGAGAGGATAACAACTTGCATTTAATACCTGATAATTATAATAAATCAAAATTTTAAACCATCAAAGGCTTCAAGGATAAACCTCTAACATTGTCCTACCACTATTCTTAAGGAATAGAATAGACACAATAGCTTAACATGAATATGATAATAAAAGTGCTCATCAAAATAATACCGTAATAATTAGCAAGAAAGGAAAAAGTACATATATTCAATGCATTAATACCTAAAAGAATGGGAATCGTTACTCAATTTAGACCGAGTATCAGTAACAAGTCGGTGTTGTATTCCCTGTTTAGATTCCTGAAAGGCATCAATAGGTTTAGTCAATGCTGCACTAGGAGAACCATCAGGTTTGATGCAGGAACGCTTCTTCTTCATTCTTGACTTTTCCCAGCCATCTCCTCCAAGGGTAGAGCTCGTTCCTCACCCTGAACAGCACTGCTACTGGCAAGCCGTAGCATATCCTTATCTCTTTCTACAGTGCCAGATGGCCTGACATGAGAACTAGTCCGCACATCCATCTGCATTTAGAGAGAGAGAGTTAAGTTTTCCTCCACGGGCCCTAAGCATACTGAATCAATCTGAAAGATGATTCATGATATAAAGAAAAATATACAGTTATTATTACATCACAAAGACTGAAAAGCATAATCTTCAATTTATTGCTGTTTTGCAAATCCGTTCACTATGGTTTGTTGCCATGGTCTCTTGCATGCTGCTGGAAATTAGTGGGGATATCCTTTTATCCCTCAGTTTGGTCGGTACTTTAATTTGGCCGTTGATTTGGTTAGCTCTTATAGTTGTATCTGGAGTTTTTAAGTTTTGTGTTGTAAACTTCTTTTAATTTCACATATGGTTTGTGATGATGTGCTATGTGTGGTTATCTTTCTGTACTTATCCTTCCTTCTTCATATAATAAAATTGGTCATTTTATCAAAACGAAAAAGTTTTATTGCTGTTTTCATCACAGCAATGAGAAAGTCATAACAAAAATTTAAAGTTCATGAAACACATGCTTGCAAGATTAAGAGTGGTGTCACCAAGTTTGTAAAGCATAATTGTCGATCTATTTCTAATTTCATCACAACAGCAAGAAAGGCACAACAGAAATTTAAGGTCCAAGAAACAAATGCGTACAAGCTTAAGAGTGGTATGCAAAATTTAATAACTGTATTCAAATAGATGCACAGTTAGATATAAAGAGTAAAGACCACATCCCAACCAGAGAAACAGGGCAAAAGTTCTAACATACAACTCTAGCAAAGGAAAATAACATAGAACAGACGTATGGAAAGCACTACAGAAGGAGCACAGCTTCAAATATGCTACTGGAAAGTGCATATTACTTGTAAGTTACAGTCATGTATTTGCTTGAAACAGCAAGAATCCAAATAAGCAAAAATATTGGGCATTAGTAGGAATGAAATTATGAGTCTGGGAAGCTAGCAAACATCCAACTGCAAAATTCCAGGATACTTACCCTTACATCAACCAAAGAATTTCGAGTGCGCTTGTTTGGAACAAGATTCTTGGTTCGCTCTTCTGTCTTTTGCTGCTCAAGTTCATAACCACCAGTGACAGCATGACCTTGAACTCCAGCCCTACCTCCACTTGGTCCCAAGACTGATCGATCACTTAACATGACACCAGAACGATCATTAGAAAAGCATTCTGATCGAGATGTCTTCTTTGAAGGAATACTTGGGAAAACTTTGTTGAATACAGATAAGGCTTCATTAAAGGTTTTTGCACGTTGCCTGTCAAATAACAAAATGATATCAAACAGCTTTATTTAAATGTTAGTTTGCAACTAGTAATGCATTAAAAAATAATATAAAAAAAACTACCTAGCCTTCACTGAGCTTTCACATAATCCAGCCTTTACTCGCTTTATTTCTTCTGGTACTGGGGTGGGAACTAGTTTGGCTTTAGAAGTACTAGGTGAAGATTCATCAGGTGGAAGCCCAAGAGCAACACTGACATGTCGTTTGAGATCCACTTGACGATTAGACTTATGCTCTGCAACCAACAACTTCGGATCAAACCGCAAATGTTTAAAAAAGCTTGTCACATCCCCTTGTGTCGCTGAAGAACTGCTTCGTGACATGTTAGGCAGAGATGATAGAATTGGATTTTCCGTGCTTTCACGAAAGCTACCTGATCTATCTAGTGAAGCAGCTATCTGGGATCCACGCTGCCCAGCATACAACGGTCTATCAGGACTACTAGAAGATATATCAAACTTACTAGATGTTGCCATTGCGCTAGTTCCCACACATCCTTTGAGACAAGAATCCACACCAAAGAATAGTGCCTGTCAAAGATAGAGCACTATGGCACATAAAGTGCAAATCTAATTTGAAGAAGAATCAGACAACACACCTCAAAATGAAATGATCAAATTCATACCATAAATTGAAATTAATCTCCATCCGGTGAGACATAGAAAAGTAATTCTTACAAATCTAAAGACAAAATGGATTTTTAAGACAGCACTGAAGATTCATCGAGACCGTTAGTAAAAAAGATACTTCAAGTCCCATAGTCTCTCTGATAAGAAAAGGCCTGATATAATCAACATGTTTGCAAATTATGCCACAAGAAAATATTATCAAAAGAATCAAAGAATACACAAAAATCTACAAATTTAGAGATGTTAGAAAACTGAAATTGCCAGCACCAGCATTACCATAAGTCGTAACAGACGGCTGGTCAAGAAGGACAATAAAAATATGAGGAGGAGGAGAAAGAAAGCTAGCAAGCATGTAATTAAAGAAAACCCAACTCTTTATGTAGTACAGATAATACGGTAATCTAACAAATCTCACATTTTACAAAATATTATCATTTCATGCATACCATCCCATCCTGCTCTTTATAAAAAACCATATCCAATTCTGACATCAGTAAGTTGTTTGACCTCCCCTTGCTTCTTCATTTTTTTAAACAAATATAAGGTCAAATTTATGTGATGCTATATGTTTCCCTTATGCAGATATCTTTCAAAACCAAAGAACATTAAATTAAGAACAGCTGAATTTAGCACCCCTGGGCACTATCATGTTTTTTTTTTTTTTTTTTTTTTTTGGGGGGGGGGGGGGGGGGGGGGGGGGAGTGAAATTTTTTTGACAATCCTAACAAGTCAGCATGGTGCTATGCTCATGCATCGCAAGCAAGCTCAACTCGCAGAAGTCACATAGATTGCATTTTAGCACCAAATGAATATAATTAATCAACCCTTTCTAACTGTAACATTAATATTTGACAGAAATTCCGTGATACCAACTGAATAATACTTTCTCTATGCGTCATCCAGTTACAACAGATGCACAACGTAGCTAATCTCCTTCCTCCTGTCCCCCCCAACCCGTATTCCCTACCTCTTAAGCTCACTTAGTTCAAATCGTCACCTGCTCATATCAGGCATTGACAGCAGGTTAAAAATTCTTATGCAACCTAAACCCAAGAATTTTTCCTCCTCGCATATATGCTAACATTATTGTAAGTAAATTTATCATAAAAAGCAAAAGAAATTAAATATGTATCCGTCAACAATATAAGTTCGGTTGTCTATGGTCTAGCTACTTCATGCATGCAGAAACGCCTGTCCTCTGGTTGCTTCCATCAGTGTTTGATAAGTGCCGTCAATTATTTATTTGTTTATTTTTTTTTTAAAAAAAAAACCAGACATAATTAAAATGAAATCCTAGGGTTTGAATCAACCTCAAACCCTAGGAAAAGTTACCTGGAAATATGCAGCGATCTGAAAGCCTCTCCACGAACAATCGTCTCCCACTCTATGATCGATCTTCCAGACTATCTCTCGAGGGGAATGAGATGGTTGTGTGGGCAACCGTTCAGATGATGAACGTCTACCTCTCAGTTTGTTTCTGATGAGAGCCTCCTTATGCGTGCGTCTCTTTTCCAAGCAAGTGAAAGTAGGTTTATATGCTACTACACCCAAGACCTAACCCTAAACCACATGGGCCATAGAGTTCTTGGGTTATAGTCTCAATTAAGCCTTATTGGGCTTAAGTGACTAAAAAGCACATTAACCCAACAAGTTTGTATGTTGTGGTAAGTGTTGTAGATGTTGCTTTGTTTTAAAGTTGTGTAAGGAAACAAGTAATGAGAATAGCAAAGGCGTTCGCCGGAGTGACACTTGTTATTTTCATTACGGAACTTGTTAATACCATTAAAGAATTTGTTATTCCTATTACGAAATTTGTTAATTGTCCTCAAATTTTGGTTTCAGCAGTGACATATGTTCCCCCTGACGAATACATTTGTTATTCCCATTACTGAACTTATTAATCTCATGACAAATTTTGTTAAAAACCTACATTTACTGTTCATTTTCTTCTTTCTCAAACTCATTTACTGTTTATTATTGGTTTTTTCAGCCTCCTGAGCTCTTTTTACTTGTTCATAATCTTCTTCATTTCTCCTTCATTCCTCTTCCAACAATAAAGTCCAGCCTCAACAAGGAAAGAAAGGTGTAGGTAAAAGTGAAAATGAAGAGAGCGAGATGAGAGACAGAGAGAGTGGCCGAGAAAGAGGAAGAATGAAGAGGAGAGAAATAGGGTTATTTTAATAAAAACACTTAAATTTCAAAATCTCAAATTCCTCCTCATCACCTTTGTATCATTTTCATTTTTTAACATACGTTTTGAGGTTTTAAAATTTCATGTCATATTTAAATGACACTTTTCCAAAGAAAAAATTGGAAAAAAGTTGTCTAATAGACAATTAATTGTTGGGGATGACATAAATAAGAGCACTAGTTCTTTGTATGTACTAAATTTTTGGATTACTACTATTCTGTGTGTATAAAAATTTTCCAAGTATTCCCAATAATTAAATTTCTATCGGGACTTTTTCCTACTTTCATATTATTCAATATCCAATTTTCTTATTAGAAAATAAGGAAGTTGATAATTTGTAAACATGTACTCTTTAATTGCTATCGAACTTGTCAGACTTTACTGTAATTCCCCCTAACGATTCACGTCACATTATTTAAAGGCAACTTCTTTAATTTAGTCCAAAATATAAAATATAGTTAATTTTTTTAGAGAGATTAAGAAAATTAAATAAATTACTTAATCAAATCATATGTTGTGTATCCTTAAATTATATATCAATTTATTAGTTAAATTAATTAATTTGGAGAAAAAAATAAAAATAAAAATACTATAAAATAATTTAATTAATTATTTCAATTTCTCTCAAAATATCAGTTTTATATTATATTTACGATCGAGGGAGCAATACGCACTGATGGGATCACTGATGATGTCAGATTTCGTAACAAATTTGATAATGAAGTCATAAGTATTTTAAAAAAATAAATTTACCATCAAGTCCTTAATAATTTTTTTGTTATTGAATTTTTCCTTCTCATCAGTTCTTATAAAATCCCTCGTCATCCGACGGTGGAAGTGGCAGCTCCTTAATTGGAGGTTTAGTTTATACAAAAAAACCGTGGTTAGAATACAACATTCCAAACATCGTACCAAGTTGTGTGTATTACATTAAATATTTTAGTATTATGTTTCAGCTAATGTTTTTTACTATTTGTAGCTGGTTGAGACAACTTTATTCTGTAGTGCAACAAGAGTTTTTTTTAACCTCAGTTAAGATAGTTGTTACGTTGATTACTTATGTTTATAGTATTTTCAGGTTTTTTCCCCTTTTTTGTTGGAGCTGAATATGTACAAATTGAAATTTATATAAAATCAATCATCAGCTCTTGAAAAAAAAAAATCCTCTTTTTATGAATGTTTGGTGGTTTGATGGTGCATCTGGGGTTAAATGAAAACCAATACATGTGCACAATCAATAAGAAGAATTTAAAAAAAAAAAAAATTATAAATTTAGAAGACAACTTAAATTTTTTTTTTTTGGATAATATAGGCAAGTCGAAGCTTGATAATGTGAAATAGGAACTAGAAATAAGGCTCTAGCCCCTAATACAAAAATCAAAGAATACTAAAAGTGGTAGGATCACTTATCCTTCAAAACCATATCTAGGCAACCTCTCGGGATAGTTGGAATCAGAACTAAGTCGGCAAAAATGGCAACACTATGGCCCTCGTTGGCCATGTAATCGACAAGAAATGTTGAAAATTCCTATTACTTAACATCCAATTTTCTTATTAGAAATTAAGGAAGTTGATAATAATTTGTAAATATGTACTTTTTAGGTGTTATCGAACTTATCGAGACTTAACCGTAATTTCTCAACTACACTATTAATGTCTCATTATTTAAAGGTATTTTCTTTGATTTTAAATATAAACTAGAGTTGACACTACTACAAAAAAAAAAAAAAAAAAAACCCAAAAAGGTCCTAAATAAGACCCGATTAACGTTCCTTTTTAAAGGGACGTCGTTGAAAATTCTGTATAAAAAAAATTAAAAAAAAAAAAAAAAAACCCAAAGGCGAAAGGACCTCACAAAACTGGAAAGAAAAGATTTGGAGTGAAGGCACGGTGAGAACAATAAATCACAACAATGAATGAAAAAAAGATTTGGAGCAGATCCGGAACAACAAATCATAACGTACATTTAGAGCCGTCAATCGGGGCCGGCCGCCCATCGGGCCGGCCCGGCCCATCGTGGCCGCCCCTCGGGGCACAGAGTAAGAAAAAACACTGTTTTTCAAAGCCCTACCGAGAGCACCGGGGCCGGGGCCGGCCGCGAGGGCGGAAATTATTATTCCAAATTTTAATTATTTTTTCTCCGTATTTTTCACACAAATATAATTAGTAAATTACAACAACTAAAGCTCTAAATTACAACATAAATAATCTAATTTATCAAATAAATGTTGTCAACATTTATATCCAAAAAACACAATCATCCAACAAATAAGCATTCATGAATTCATAATCAAAAACAAATTATGTTCTAAAATAACTTACATAAAATATAAAAAGCATACCACTAATATACATAAATTATGGTCAGTGAGATGCGAGAGCTGAGAAGAGTTGCGATCGAGGAGGAGACGAGAAGTGGAAGGGACATGAACATAGTTTATAGTGTAAGGATCATAGGAGTAGTCAATAACAATATTAATATATTAGTTTAAAATTTTTAAGACTCGCATTATTATAAGATATAAACATTATATTCCAACTCAATTCGGGATTTTATTAGGAAAATATATCAAAGAAATTTTTTAAAACTCAACATTTAATAATAAAAAAAAAAAAAAAAAAAAAAATATGATGGGCTAAAACGGGCCGGCCCGTAGCCCATGTGGCCGGCCCGTAAAAGCCCATGGCCTGCGGGGCCAGCCTACTACAGGGCGACTTCATCTCTTTCTTCTTTTTTTGAGGCCCGGCCGTAACGGGCCGGGGCTAAACGGGCCGGCCCGACAGGCCCGGCCCATTTTGACGGCTCTACGTACAATGAAAGAAAAAAAGATTTCTACACTGACAAATCACAACAATAGATCTGGAACTATTAACTACACAAGTTACACACGATTCATTCGAATTTGGAACAGAAAATAAATATAAATGGGGCTTACGAGAGACAGGGGCAAGCTCGGTCAAGTTGTAATCGATAGTGAACCATCCTCTGGTTGGAACCCCATCAACCGTGTAAAACCTATCTTTGTTCGAGTAAATCACGGAAATGTACGTCGCATTGTCGAGCTTCAAGTTCGGGAAGCAAATTCTGCTCCCTCCTTGGTCAATTGCAAATCGCACCCGCGAACGACATTCGATGCGGCGGTATTTAGCACCAACTTATACGCGGCGTCGCTCGAATCCGGAAATATCCTCAAAAATCCTCACGAAATAACATTGGACCAATTCTTAATGCCCTCATTGATGGAAACGAAACCCTAGAGAGAGGAGGAAGATGGGAGAGAGTAGTTACTTTGGGGAAATTTGCATTTGGCGGGATTGAGATCGGTGAGAATGGGAGAGAGTAACGGTGGTGGAGATGAGACGAGATTTTTTTTTTTTTTTTTTTTGCTGCGGGAGCCGAGACGAGATGGAGAGAGTGAACTAAGAGAATGGGAGAATGATAAATAACGCTTAATATATATATTCAGGACGTCAAAATTGATTTTTTTTGGCGTTCTGAATATTTATGAGGACGCAAAAATTTTATTTTGGAGACCTAAATTATTATTCAGGACGCCTAAAATCTCAAGGCACCAAAACATTTCTTAAAATGCACTAAAATGCGCTAAATAAATAATTTTAGGCGTCCTAAAACAAGTTTAGGGCGCCAAAAATTTTCTTTTGGAGTCCTATATTATTATTCGGGCGCCTAAAATCCTAAGGCACCAAAACATTTCTAAAAATGTGCGAAATAATTAATTTTAGGCATCCTAAAACAAGATTAGAACGCCAAAAATAAATTTGAAGCATCCTAAATAATATTTTAGGACGCCTAAGGCTCAAAACTAACCAAATAGTTACAAAAATGCTACCACGTTCACTTTTTACTTCCTTTTTTTTTATTAAGGACGTTTTTTGGGAAAGTAATATCTCATTTTTGTAGTAGTGTGATAGTTTTAAAAGATTAAGGAAATTAAATAAGTTAGTTAATTATATCATATATTATATATCAATATATTAGTCAAATTAATTAGTTTGAAAAAAAATAAAAATAAAAGATTATTCGAAATCAATTTAATTAACTTTTTTAATTTCTCTTAAAATATCGGTTTACTATTTTATATTTAGGATTGAGAGAGCAAACGCACCGATGAGATCATTGATGACGTCGTACTTTGTGACAAATTTGATAGCGAAGTCATAAGGTTTTTGAAAAAAATATATTTACCTTCAAGGTCTTAATAATTTTTTCAAAAAAAACAAAAAAAATCCTTCTCATCGGTGCTTATAAAATCCCTCGTCACTAAGTGGCGGCTCCTTCGGATTCTCGAAATGGCGAGAGTAGGTAGGATCAAGCCTGGGTTCACAAGGCTTGGAGGTGTCGGCCCGGGGCTCGGGTGCATGGGCATGTCCGCTTTCTATAGGGCTTCGAAACCCGAACCCGACATGATCGCCCTCATCCACCACGCCGTCCAAAGCGGCGTGACATTTCTGGACACTTCCGACATGCCCATGCACTTTTTTGATTTGATCATGTTCAATGGCTTTATATAGAAATTTTGTAGAAATTTCTTTATTAAATATGATAAATGTTGATGGATTTAAAAAATATTTAAATCAAATTCTTGTCAATTTCATATTTTAATTATTTAATTATACATTAGTAATACCTATCTCATAATAATAAAAGTAAACTCGTACGAGTTTACAATTCGAGTTTATGTCGGTCATCACGGGTTTGCTTAAACTCGCGAATTTGACAACCTTGATTGTCCCGTCTTTATTCTTTCACCGTAATCATTGTTGTCAAACTCATGAGTGGACTCTCGATTTTACCGTTTTTACATTTCTAGTTTACAAAATCGAGTCGAATCACTGGTAAACTTAGTTAAACTCATGAGTTTATATGCCGAGTTCTTGTTTTTACGTTTCTAACTTACAAAATTCTGTTAATTTACCTAAACTTGAATTAATTTCTTTGATTTGATGATGCTTAGCGGCTTTATATATAAATTTTATAGAAATTTCTGTTATATATGATAAATTATGAATGTTGAGAGATTTAATCTCAATTATTTGGATTTAAATATATTTTAATTATTTAATTATATACTATTAATACCGATTTAATGGTGAAAGTAAACTATTATGAGTTTACAATACGAATTTATGTCACTATCACGAGTTTACTTAAACTCGCGAGTTTGACAACTTTAAGCGTCACTGCTCTTTCGCTATGAAAGTAAATAGGAATTACTCATTACCGCATACAAGTAAAAGGAAATAAAGATATAATCATTAGCAACGTGTTATTATTAGATTTAAATATGAACACTTACTGAATATCTAATGGGATATTATCAGTTGAGATAAAATCAAACATTGTGTGTAATAATAAAATCACATTGTCAAATATGATATGTGGAAAAATTGATGAAGTCAAAGTCAACGATTACTTAGAATTTATTTTTTATTTTAATTGTGAATGAAATCAAAGTCATTACTTAAATTCAGCGTTTTACCCTTTTAATTTAATGAAAAAGCATAACGTTAGCTTTTAAATCTCTATGCATATTTTTTGGGTATAAAGACCCTTATCTACCGACTTAGTCAATTATTAGACCGATGGTTTTGCATTAATTTGAATGTTAATCAGTATCAAAAAAAATAAATAAATTGAATGTTAATAACATTTTAAATGATTTGTAACAATTACATAAATGAAAAATATTAGACAATATTATTTTTAATTATTTATAATGTTATGAACATTAATTGAGATATAGGTTCTCATAAGTCATAAATATAAAAAAAGGAAGTTATTAGGGGTATTATTTGAGATACTAATGTACCAATTAGTTATATTGTTCAAAGATCCAAAGATAATTAATAAACCGAATCTATTTAATGAACCGGGTTTTGATTGATGATGATTTATTGATATTACACAAAGCTATATTTCAGTACATGATGTTGTAAAAGGTTCATTTGTTTGAATATTTTCTCACAAAATTATAGATTGGGAATTAAAATTAATATAGCCAAGATGACAATGGGTTGCGGATAAGGACTAGCACATATAGGCTGACCTTTTAATGAAATTGTACATTAAAAAATGGGGAAATTTTATCGAGGCTAAAGGATGTGATATAATTTCAATTAATCCTCAAAATATTTTAGAATTTCACTACCCCCTTTGGGTCAAAATGAAGTTGAGTTTTATGGGTGAAAAGATAATGATGTCATTCTTTAAAAAAAAAATTTTAGAAGAGTATTTACAAAATAAATAAGTGCATTTACAAGATAAATAAAAATATTTACAAAAGAAATAATGACAAATGACAAATAAACGATTCAAAAGAACCTAAGGAATTAAAAATATTTTGACCATTTACGAGACAAATATGAAAATTTACAAGACAAATATGGGCATTTATAAGACAAATAAAGACATTTACATGACAAATGATTAAAAATAACCTAGGAAATTCAAAACATTTTAGATATTTACAAGACAAATATGAGAATTTACAGAGCAAACAAGATAATTTACAAGATAAATAAAGTAAGGTCATCATTATTTGTTTGCCCTCAAAACTTAATTTCATTTTGACCTAAGGGGGAACAGTGATGTTTCATAAAGTTGTAGGGCTTAACTGAAATTATGTCAAATTTTTAGGGGCTCAATGAAATTTTCCCTAAAAAAATAGTCATGAATGTGCTAAAAATTTAGTATTTGGTAGTACCTTAAATAATATTGCTTCTAATGAGGGCCTGTTTGGTACGGGGAAGATTTTAGGAGAGAAAGAAAGATTTTGAAGGATGAGGGAAGATTAGTTGTTTGGTAGGAAGTAAATGAAGGGGTGACAGTTAGGAAAAAAAATCAAAAAAAATACATAATTTACCCTTAAAAGAAATAAATTCAAATTCGCGGGTCAAATTCAAATTTTATGACGAAACATTTATTTTGCAAAAAGATATTGAATTTATGGGTTAAATTCGAATTTTATGACGAAGCATTTATTTCGCAAAAAAAAAATAAAAAAATCAAATCAAATCAATTTTTTTTTTAATTCTCTTATCAAATTTGAATTTGTCACATAAATTCGAATATATTCTATTTTATTGCTTTATAGAAAATGAATGATTTATGAGGGATAAATATGTCCAAAAGTTCATTGTTTATAAAGGAAACTTAGGTTCCCACAATTTTGGTGGGATTTTATCTTTCCACCTTTAAAAAAAGATTAGTGGGCCTCGGTAGAGGTCGGAATTTGAGTTCCCGAAAGATTAGACGTTAAAAGTGTACACAACTAGAAAACTTGTCCATCTTCTCTTCCCTTTCTACCTATTCCGCGTACCAAACGGGCCTTACGACAATACTCGCGTCTATAAAAACAATCATCAACCGTGTCTATAAAAACAATCACAACTATCTGCGAAAGAGCTGCCCTCAATTGAATCGACGGTGCTAAAACCCGACCTAGTTCGAAAGTGATATAACAAAAATAAAATCATCTTTTTTAAAAAAAAAGAAAATTACTTACCAAAGATAGATTATATATTTTATATATATATATATATATATATTTATACATTTGCACGCAAAATATCTTCTTTTTTTTTTTTTTTTTTTTTTTTTTTTTTGTTAAGCATAAGTGTCCTATTTAAAGCAACCCTATTCGAGGCATTGTTGAGTACTAAATATGGGCACCCCCATTTTAATCATTCACACACACTCTATTTTATATATCTTGGTTTTTCACAGTATTTATATCATGTCATCTCTTCAGTCCAATCTTGCTAAAATTTTCATTACTCCTCTTATCATTAATATCGTAAATGTAAGACCTGCTTCTCATCTTTATCAATATTTTCTTAATTTATCTCTATTGATATTCCCTCAATAATAATCAAATAAGAGAAAGATAGAGAGGATTAAGTAAGATGATGATTAGGGTATTTTGAGAAATATGTTATACTAACTAACTTAACTAACTTCCTTAGTCTAATTAAATTAGATAAATAGGTCTTAAGGATTAGAAAAGTATTATATTTTCATCAAAAATTTACATGCATTGACTTGCGCAGAGCAAACTAAACATGGAAGTTTGACAGAAAGACAAGACAGAGCACAAAAAGAGTAAAACATTGACAAGAATTCTGTGTTAACTTTACAGATGTTGTACAAAAGCAATCATATATAGCTTGATCATATGAACCTTTGCAAATAAAACGTGTTCCTTATGGTCACTAAAATCAACAAATCAATATCTTGAAAAGCTTCATTCCACAAGTTTTATCTAACAACGTGGTTTCTTCACATCTTCAAAACTCATACAGACAATTCTGAACAAAATCTGGGTTTCAACAGAAAAGCACACCAATGACCAAACTAACAGGGGCAAAAGAGGGGAAAAAACATAAACATGTTTGAGGTGGGTCCCACTGAGAAGTGGATCAGTCAAAAATTCAGAAGCACAACTCTTGCAGATAGTCAGATAAGAGCAAGGAGGAGAAGATGAACCTTCCCAGTTGCAACACCAACTTTGTGAATTTTCAAGAGCTCATTGTGCAACTAGCTACCTGAATAATTATATGAAGATGGGAATTTCTCGGACATGCTTTATATCATAATTGGCTTGATTTGCTATATAGAATATGTATTACTAGCTCTTAGTCAAACCACAATCTTGAGGCACAGCGATGCAGGATACCAGTTCGTTCTCAAAACTAAAATGGCCATCAACTTTGTTGATAGCAAATGCAGGCAAAGCTGGCCGGAAACTAAGCAGGCCTGACCAAAATCACCATAGAAGGTTCTGATATCCATTTCATGTGTAAGGATTTCTATGCATGGCAAGGAGTTCTGTCATGCTTCACCTCAAAGCAGCATTCCCGAAGGACGCAACTGTCTGGGAGTACTACCGGCTCGAATATCCTGAGGAATAGTCTTTTCCAGAATCACCTAGAAAGAAATTCATCTATCAGAACAATTTAATTTTGATATAATGCAAACTAAAAGAGTTGTAATAGAAGCCAGGTTCATTATTACTCTGTGGAGGTTCAGTGACTGGTGGAATAGGTGATGACATGCTCCTCATACCCCTATCTGTGACAGTTGAATAAAAATAATACAACATTATTATCAATATTCAAAGCATATATTCAGTATGTATATAATAAAAGAGTTAGTATAATCTTTGGTCCCTCAAATTTGCCCTCATTTTTGTTTTGGTCTCTCAAGGGGCACGATGGCCTAGGTTTTTATTAATTTATGAAGACCAATGTTTTAAATGGAATGGAACTTGAAGGACGAAAGCCTATGGCTTGAAACTCAAGAGACCAAAACCAAAATGAGGGCAAATTTGACAAGCCAAAGATTGTATTAACCCATGATAAAATCTATAACAAGCCGCACTAGTCACCAGCCATGTACGGCTCATTCTTTAGATTTTGTATAAATGCACAAAAGCAAATGTGTATAGTAATAACCCAATTAAAAAATAACTGTTCATGTCACTTCCTTTTCATAATAGCTTGTCAAAGTGATAATTGTCACTCAACCAAAAAAGAATGAATTGATATTTGGGTCTTAAAATATGCATGTTCTATCGGGCTTTTTCCCTATTTGCCACTTTTTAAACAATTAATTACCATTTTGCCACTTTGTTTTCAAAATATTTCCCAATGTGCCACTATTTAGTCGATTAAACCAAGATTTAGTCGACTAAAACGCGGGCGCTAATTTTTTGATCGCCCTCGCGATTCGTCGACTAAACCAAATGACTTAGTCGACTAAATACCGACCGGGAAGTTTTTTTAAAACCCCAATCGCAGCATTTGGAACCCTAATCCACCACAAAACCTCCCCAAACCTCTCCCCCTCTGTTTTTTTCACCAAATCCTTATTGAATCCGTTCGTGGGTAGCGAAGGAAACTTCATTCTAGCATCATTTGCGTCGATTTCGATATGTTCTCATCTCCATTTCGAATTTCTGCCGTTGTTCTTTTGTTTATGCGAACCCTCATTTTCCTAAAAGGTAGACAAATTAATTAAAAGTAAAAATGAGTCTTATATTTAAAATCAAAGTTCACCCAAGATCGTGAGGATCGAGGACATGACTAAGAATCCTACGAGAAAAATCCCCAATATAAAATTTTAATAAAAAAATTAATTTTATGATTTCTTAAACACGAATATGAAGAAATATTTTTCAAAATTTATAATTTATATTGATTACATTCAAAGTATCAAATTGATTAGTTAAGATACTGATTTAAAATAGATATGAAAGTTACTCATAATATATCAAAATATACGAAAATGATATCCTATATGAGATTATAGAGGATAAAAAAGTTACTATATCAAAATATAGGAAAATGATATCCTCATTACCCTCTTTTATATCATCATCTCATCTCCATCCTTAGATAATGAAATGTATATTTTAGATTTAATATTTTATAAAATTATTATTATAATATTTTATAATTTAAAATTTCTTTATTTATTACAGATTGCAATTATAAAGGGTATAGATCAAATTTTAAGAGTTTAAATTTACTTATTTATGTTTATAGAAATGATTTTATAAAAGATTGAATCTGAATAATATATTGTTTTAATCTAACGTTCTATATCGATTATGAGAATAAAATGAAAAAAGAAGACAAAAAAATAACCCCAAAATATAAGGTAGACAAATAATTAAAAATAAAAATGAGTTTTACAAGGTTCCAAAGTTCGGTGAGGATTGTAGACATAACTAAAAATCGTAATAAAAATCCTCAATATAAAAACTTAATAAAAAAATTAATTTTATGGTTGTTTTATAGCTCCACGCGCCAATAGGATCCGAACTCCATGACAAAGGAGTTGATTATCTAATGGGTCCCACAATATTATCGAGCATGTTATACACGCATGAACATGATAAAGAGTTTCACGTTTAACCCTATAATTTATACTAAAATATTAATATATTAATAAATAAATAATCGATGAAGAAAAGGTAAAAGCCCCGCATAAACGAAAGAACAACGGCGGAAATTCGAAATGAAGATGAGAACATATCGAAATCGATGCAAATGATGCTAGAATGAAGTTTCCTTCGCTACCCACGAACGGATTTAGTAAGGATTTAGTGAAAAAAAAAAATAGAGGGGGAGAGGTTTGGGGAGGTTTTTGGTGGATTAGGGTTCCAAATGCCGCAATTCGGGTTTTAAAAAAACTCTCATGTCGCTATTTAGTCGACTAAGCCACTTGGTTTAGTCGACTAAATCACGGGGGTAGTCGAAAAAATCAGCGCCCCGCGTTTTAGTCGACTAAATTGTGGCACATTAGGAAATATTTTGAAAACAGTGGCAAAATGGTAATTAATTATTTAAAAAGTGGCAAATAGGGAAAAAAGCCTGTTCTATCAATTAACTAAATCTAAAAAAGACAGTTGCCATTGCCAACTTACCATTAGCTGACTTCAATTCTTTTTTAAAACCCATCAGGATAATCCTATCAAGAGTTCGTTTAACTATCAATTTACTCCACAAAACCACAATATCAATGATTTCTTTCTTTTAAAAAAGATAACCATTCATGGTCTTCAACTTTTAACCACATATCGCACTAGTTAAATTACAACCAGAGATTTGACGAGAGTTTGGATCTCGACTAAAAGCATATGGAATCCCCATTCACCCAAATCATCACCGCTATATAATATAAAATTTCTAGCCGGTCATATTATTTAAAAAACCATGAACAATGTGGCTTATTTCTCAGATTAAGTGCAATAAAAAGGGCCCACCTATTTAGTTACTCCCTACTGTCCTTAATATAGGATCTAATTATAGAGTTGATCTTGGTCCTAAATATAAGACTTATTTCTCAAATGTACATGCATATAGCATCACACACACAACTTTCTCACCCTAGAATCTACATTAAGAGGCGTGGCTGACAGGATACCAACTTGCATTTAATACCTGATAATTATAATAAATCAAAATTTTAAACCATCAAAGGCTTCAAGGATAAACCTCTAACATTGTCCTACCACTATTCTTAAGGAATAGAATAGACACAATAGCTTAACATGAATATGATAATAAAAGTGCTCATCAAAATAATACCGTAATAATTAGCAAGAAAGGAAAAAGTACATATATTCAATGCATTAATACCTAAAAGAATGGGAATCGTTACTCAATTTAGACCGAGTATCAGTAACAAGTCGGTGTTGTATTCCCTGTTTAGATTCCTGAAAGGCATCAATAAGTTTAGTCAATGCTGCACTAGGAGAACCATCAGGTTTGATGCAGGAACGCTTCTTCTTCATTCTTGACTTTTCCCAGCCATCTCCTCCAAGGGTAGAGCTCGTTCCTCACCCTGAACAGCACTGCTACTGGCAAGCCGTAGCATATCCTTATCTCTTTCTACAGTGCCAGATGGCCTGACATGAGAACTAGTCCGCACATCCATCTGCATTTAGAGAGAGAGAGAGTTAAGTTTTCCTCCACGGGCCCTAAGCATACTGAATCAATCTGAAAGATGATTCATGATATAAAGAAAAATATACAGTTATTATTACATCACAAAGACTGAAAAGCATAATCTTCAATTTATTGCTGTTTTGCAAATCCGTTCACTATGGTTTGTTGCCATGGTCTCTTGCATGCTGCTGGAAATTAGTGGGGATATCCTTTTATCCCTCAGTTTGGTCGGTACTTTAATTTGGCCGTTGATTTGGTTAGCTCTTATAGTTGTATCTGGAGTTTTTAAGTTTTGTGTTGTAAACTTCTTTTAATTTCACATATGGTTTGTGATGATGTGCTATGTGTGGTTATCTTTCTGTACTTATCCTTCCTTCTTCATATAATAAAATTGGTCATTTTATCAAAACGAAAAAGTTTTATTGCTGTTTTCATCACAGCAATGAGAAAGGCATAACAAAAATTTAAAGTTCATGAAACACATGCTTGCAAGATTAAGAGTGGTGTCACCAAGTTTGTAAAGCATAATTGTCGATCTATTTCTAATTTCATCACAACAGCAAGAAAGGCACAACAGAAATTTAAGGTCCAAGAAACAAATGCGTACAAGCTTAAGAGTGGTATGCAAAATTTAATAACTGTATTCAAATAGATGCACAGTTAGATATAAAGAGTAAAGACCACATCCCAACCAGAGAAACAGGGCAAAAGTTCTAACATACAACTCTAGCAAAGGAAATAACATAGAACAGACATATGGAAAGCACTACAGAAGGAGCACAGCTTCAAATATGCTACTGGAAAGTGGATATTTCTTGTAAGTTACAGTCATGTATTTGCTTGAAACAGCAAGAATCCAAATAAGCCAAAATATTGGGCATTAGTAGGAATGAAATTATGAGTCTGGGAAGCTAGCAAACATCCAACTGCAAAATTCCAGGATACTTACCCTTACATCAACCAAAGAATTTCGAGTGCGCTTGTTTGGAACAAGATTCTTGGTTCGCTCTTCTGTCTTTTGCTGCTCAAGTTCATAACCACCAGTGACAGCATGACCTTGAACTCCAGCCTTACCTCCACTTGGTCCCAAGACTGATCGATCACTTAACATGACACCAGAACGATCATTAGAAAAGCATTCTGATCGAGATGTCTTCTTTGAAGGAATACTTGGGAAAACTTTGTTGAATACAGATAAGGCTTCATTAAAGGTTTTTGCACGTTGCCTGTCAAATAACAAAATGATATCAAACAGCTTTATTTAAATGTTAGTTTGCAACTAGTAATGCATTAAAAAATAATATAAAAAAAATACCTAGCCTTCACTGAGCTTTCACATAATCCAGCCTTTACTCGCTTTATTTCTTCTGGTACTGGGGTGGGAACTAGTTTGGCTTTAGAAGTACTAGGTGAAGATTCATCAGGTGGAAGCCCAAGAGCAACACTGACATGTCGTTTGAGATCCACTTGACGATTAGACTTATGCTCTGCAACCAACAACTTCGGATCAAACCGCAAATGTTTAAAAAGCTTGTCACATCCCCTTGTGTCGCTGAAGAACTGCTTCGTGACATGTTAGGCAGAGATGATAGAATTGGATTTTCCGTGCTTTCACGAAAGCTACCTGATCTATCTAGTGAAGCAGCTATCTGGGATCCACGCTGCCCAGCATACAACGGTCTATCAGGACTACTAGAAGATATATCAAACTTACTAGATGTTGCCATTGCGCTAGTTCCCACACATCCTTTGAGACAAGAATCCACACCAAAGAATAGTGCCTGTCAAAGATAGAGCACTATGGCACATAAAGTGCAAATCTAATTTGAAGAAGAATCAGACAACACACCTCAAAATGAAATGATCAAATTCATACCATAAATTGAAATTAATCTCCATCCGGTGAGACATAGAAAAGTAATTCTTACAAATCTAAAGACAAAATGGATTTTTAAGACAGCACAGAAGATTCATCAAGACCGTTAGTAAAAAAGATACTTCAAGTCCCATAGTCTCTCTGATAAGAAAAGGCCTGATATAATCAACATGCTTGCAAATTATGCCACAAGAAAATATTATCAAAAGAATCAAAGAATACACAAAAATCTACAAATTTAGAGATGTTAGAAAACTGAAATTGCCAGCACCAGCATTACCATAAGTCGTAACAGACGGCTGGTCAAGAAGGACAATAAAAATATGAGGAGGAGGAGAAAGAAAGCTAGCAAGCATGTAATTAGAAGAAAACCCAACTCTTTATGTAGTACAGATAATACGGTAATCTAACAAATCTCACATTTTACAAAATATTATCATTTCATGTATACCATCCCATCCTGCTCTTTATAAAAAACCATATCCAATTCTGACATCAGTAAGTTGTTTGACCTCCCCTTGCTTTTTCATTTTTTTAAACAAATATAAGGTCAAATTTATGTGATGCTATATGTTTCCCTTATGCAGATATCTTTCAAAACCAAAGAACATTAAATTAAGAACAGCTGAATTTAGCACCCCTGGGCACTATCATGTGATTTTTTTTATTTTTTTTTTTTTTTTTTTTTTTGGGTGGGGGGGGGGAGTGAATTTTTTTTTGACAATCCTAACAAGTCAGCATGGTGCTCTGCTCATGCATCGCAAGCTCAACTCGCAGAAGTCACATAGATTGCATTTTAGCACCAAATGAATATAATTAATCAACCCTTTCTAACTGTAACATTAATATTTGACAGAAATTCCGTGATACCAACTGAATAATACTTTCTCTATGCGTCATCCAGTTACAACAGATGCACAACGTAGCTAATCTCCTTCCTCCTGTCCCCCCCAACCCGTATTCCCTAGCTCTTAAGCTCACTTAGTTCAAATCGTCACCTGCTCATATCAGGCAATGACAGCAGGTTAAAAATTCTTATGCAACCTAAACCCAAGCATTTTTCCTCCTCGCATATATGCTAACATTATTGTAAGTAAATTTATCATAAAAAGCAAAAGAAATTAAATATGTATCCGTCAACAATATAAGTTCGGTTGTCTATGGTCTAGCTACTTCATGGATGCAGAAACGCCTGTCCTCTGTTGCTTCCATCAGTGTTTGATAAGTGCCGTCAATTATTTATTTATTTTTTTTAAAAAAAAAACCAGACATAATTAAAATGAAATCCTAGGGTTTGAGGTTGATTCAAACCCTAGGAAAAGTTACCTGGAAAGATGCAGCTATCTGAAAGCCACGAATAATCGTCTCCCACTCTAATGATCGTCGATCTCTCGAGGGGAATGAGATGGTTGTGTAGAACCCGTTCAGATGATGAACGTCGCCTCTCGGTTTGTTTACGATGAAAGCCTCCTTATGCGTGCATCTCTTTTCCAAGGTGAAAGTAGGTTTATATGCTACTACACCCAAGACCTAACCCTAAACCACATGGGCCATAGAGTTCTTGGGCTGTAGTCTCAATTAAGCCTTATTGGGCTTAAGTGACTAAAAAACACATTAACCCAACAAGTTCGTATGCTGTGGTAAGTGTTGTAGATGTTGCTTTGTTTTGAAGTTGTCTAAGGAAATAAGTAATGAGAATAACAAAGGCGTTCGCCGAGTGAGTGACACTTGTTATTTTCATTACGGAATTTGTTAATACCATTAAAGAATTTGTTATTCCTATTACAAAATTTGTTAATTGTCCTCAAATTTTGGTTTCAAGAAAGTGACATATGTTTCCCCTGATGAATACATTTGTTATTCCCATTACTGAACTTATTAATCTCATGACAAATTTTGTTAAAAATTCACATTTACTGTTCATTTTCTTCTTCCTCAAACTCATTTACTGTTCATTACTGGTTTTTTCAGCCTCCTGAGCTCTTTTTACTGTTCATGATCTTCTTCATTTCTCCTTCATTCCTCTTCCAACAATAAAGTCCAGCCTCAACAAGGAAAGAAAGGTGTAGGTAAAAGTGAAAATGAAGAGAGGGAGATGAGAGACAAAGAGTGGCCAGAAAGAGGAAGAATGAAGAGGAGAGAAATAGGGTTATTTTAATAAAAACACTTAAATTTCAAAATCTCAAATTCCTCCTCATCACATTTGTATCATTTTCATTTTTTAACATACGTTTTGAGGTTTTGAAATTTCCTGTGATATTTAAATGACACTTTTCCAAAGAAAAAATTGGAAAAAAGTTGTCTAATAGACAATTAATTGTTGGGAATGACATAAATAAGAGCACTAGTTCTTTGTATGTACTAAATTTATGGATTACTACTATTCTGTGTGTATAAAAATTTTCCAAGTATTCCCAATAATTAAATTTCTATCGGGACTTTTTCCTACTTTCATATTATTCAATATCCAATTTTCTTATTAGAAAATAAGGAAGTTGATAATTTGTAAACATGTACTCTTTAACTGCTATCGAACTTGTCAGACTTTACTGTAATTCCCCCACTAACGATTCACGTCACATTATTTAAAGGCAACTTCTTTAATTTAGTCCAAAATATAAAATATAGTTAATTTTTTTTTTAGAGAGATTAAGAAAATTAAATAAATTACTTAATCAAATCATATGTTGTGTATCCTTAAATTATATATCAATTTATTAGTTAAATTAATTAATTTGGAGAAAAAATAAAAATAAAAATACTATAAAATAATTTAATTAATTATTTCAATTTCTCTCAAAATATCAGTTTTATATTATATTTACAATCGAGGAGCAATACGCACTGATGGGATCACTGATGATGTCACATTTCATAGCAAATTTGATAATGAAGTCATAAGTATTTTTAAAAAATAAATTTACCATCAAGTCCTTAATAATTTTTTTGTTATTGAATTTTTTCCTTCTCATCAGTTCTTATAAAATCCCCTCGTCGCGGTGGAAGTGGCAGCTCCTTAATTGGAGGTTTAGTTTATACAAAAAAACCGTGGTTAGAATACAATATTTCAAACATCGTACCAAGTTGTGTGTATTACATTAAATATTTTAGTATTATGTTTCAGCTAATGTTTTTTACTTTTTGTAGCTGGTTGAGACAACTTTATTCTGTAGTGCAACAAGAGTTTTTTTAACCTCAGTTAAGATAGTTGTTACGTTGATTACTTATGTTTATAGTATTTTCAGGTTTTTTCCCCTTTTTTGTTGGAGCTGAATATGTACAAATTGAAAATTTTCTTATGGTTTTGGTATATAAATAACCTAGATACTTTTTTAGGTGATGAATGATGTATGGTAAAACAGTATTTGTTAGTCTACATGTTTATTGTAGTATATAAATGTTTTGAATGTAAGAGAAGGCCTTGCATGAAAATGTCAACTTGTGCACGTACTGCATGGGGGGATCCGTATTTTGTGTAAGTGTTGTGGATATTGCTTTGTTTTAAAGTTGTGCAAGGAAATGAATGGTGGGTTGGTATTTTGTGGTAAGTGTTGCACTCCCGCAACATGTGGAAGGAGTTGTTGCTTGTTGTATGGGGAATTAAGAGAAGAACACATTATATAAAATCAATCATCAGCTCTTGAAAAAAAAAAAAAAAAAAATCCTCTTTTTATGAATGTTTGGTGGTTTGATGGTGCATCTGGGGTTAAATGAAAACCAATACATGTGCACAATCAATAAGAAGAATTTAAAAAAAAAAAAAAAATTATAAATTTAGACGACAACTTAAATTTTTTTTTTTTTTTTTTTGGATAATATAGGCAAGTCAAAGCTTGATAATGTGAAATAGGAACTAGAAATAAGGCTCTAGCCCCTAATACAAAAATCAAAGAATACTAAAAGTGGTAGGATCACTTATCCTTCAAAACCATATCTAGGCAACCTCTCGGGATAGTTGGAATCGAACTAAGTCGGCAAAATGGCAACGCTATGGCCCTCGTTGGCCATGTAATCAAAAAGACAAGAAATGTTGAAAATTCCTATTACTTAACATCCAATTTTCTTATTAGAAATTAAGGAAGTTGATAATAATTTGTAAATATGTACTTTTTAGGTGTTATCGAACTTATCAGACTTAACTGTAATTTCTCAACTACACTATTAATGTCTCATTATTTAAAGGTATTTTCTTTGATTTTAAATATAAAATAGAGTTGACACTACTACAAAAAAAAAAAAAAAAAAAAAAAAAAAAAAAAAAAAAAAAAAAAACCCAAAAAAGGTCCTAAATAAGACCCAATTAACATTTCTTTTTAAAGGGACGTCTCGTAGGGGATAGTTGAAAATTCTGTAAAAAAAGGGGGGAGGGGCGAAAGGACCTCACAAAACTGGAAAGAAAAGATTTGGAGTGAAGGCACAGTGAGAACAATAAATCCCAACAATGAATGAAAAAAAGAATTGGAGCAGATCTGGAACAACAAATCATAACAATGAAGGAAAACAAGATTTCTACATCGACAAATCACAACAACAGATCGGAACTATTAACTACACTGTTACCTCGATTCATTCGAATTTGGAAGAAAATAAATATAAATGGGGCTTACGAGAGACAGGAGGCAAGCTCGGTCAAGTTGTAATCGATAGTGAACCATCCTTTGGTTGGAAACCCATCAACGTGTAAACCCTATCTTCGTTTGAGTAAATCACGGAAATGTCTGTCGCATTCTCAAGCTTCAAGTTCAGGAAGCAAATTCCTGCTCCCTCCTTCGTCAATTGCAAATCACACCACAGAACGACGTTCGATTCGCTGGTATTTAGCACCAACTTATACGCAGCGTCGCTCGAATCTCCTCCATGAAATAACATTGGACCAATTCTTAATGCCCTCATTGATGGAAACGAAACCCTAGAGAGAGAGGAGGAAGATGGGAGAGAGTAGTTACCTGGGGGAAATTTGTATTTGGCGGGATTGAGATCGGTGAGAATGGGAGAGAGTAAGTAACGGTGGCGGAGATGAGATGAGATTTTTTTTTTTTGCTCAGGGAGATGAGACGAGATGGAGAGAGTGAACTATAAGAGAATGGGAGAATGAGAAATAACGCTTAATATATATATTCAGGATGCCAAAATTGATTTTTTTTGGCGTTCTGAATATTTATTCAGGACGCTAAAAATTTTATTTTGGAGTCCTAAATTATTATTTTGGACGCCTAAAATCCTAAGACACCAAAAAATTTCTAAAAATGCACTAAAATGCGCCAAATAATTAATTTTAGGCGTCCTAAAACAAGTTTAGATTGTCAAAAATTTTCTTTTGGAGTCTGTATTATTATTCAAGGCGCCAAAAATTTCTAAAAATGTGCCAAATTGTGCCAAATAATTAATTTGAGGCGTCCTAAAACAATATTACAATGCCAAAAATAAATTTGAGGCGTCCTAAATAATATTTTAGAACGCCTAAGGCTCAAAACTAACCAAATAATTACGAGAATGCCACCAACGTTCACTTTTTACTTTTTTTTTTTTTTTTTTTATTAATGACGTTTTTGGGGAAGTAATATTTCATTTTTGTAATAGTGTGATATTTTTAAAAGATTAAGGAAATTAAATAAGTTTGTTAATTATATCATATATTATATATCATTAAATTATATATCAATATATTAGTCAAATTAATTAGTTTGAAAAAAAATAAAAATAAAAAATTATTCGAAATCAATTTAATTAACTTTTTTAATTTCTCTTAAAATATTAGTTTTACTATTTTATATTTAGGATTGAGAGAGCAAACGCATTGATGAGATCATTGATGACGTGGTACTTGGTGACAAATTTGATAGCGAAGTCAAAAGGTTTTTTGAAAAAAATATATTTACCTTCAAGTTCTTAATCATTTTTTCAAAAAAAAAAAAAATTCCTTCTCTTCAGTGCTTACAAAATCCGTCGTCACTAATGGTGGAAGTGTGATATTTTTAAAAGATTAAGGAAATTAAATAAGTTAGCTAATTATATCATAAATTATATATCATTAAATTATATATCAATATATTAATAAAATTAATTCGTTTGAAAAAAATAAAAATAAAAAATTATTCGAAATCAATTTAATTAATTTTTTTAATTTCTCTGAGAATATCAGTTTTACTATTTTATATTTAGGATTGGGAGAGCAAACGCACTGATGAGATCATTGATGACGTCGTACTTGGTGACAAATTTGATAGCGAAGTCATAAGGTTTTTGACAAAAATATATTTACCTTCAAGTTCATAATCATTTAAAAAAAAAAAAAAAAAAAAAAAAAAAAATCCTTCTCATCAGTGCTTATAAAATCCCTCGTCACTAACGGTGGAAGTGGCAGCTCCTTCGGATTCTCAGAAATGGCGAGAGTAGGTAGGATCAAGCTGGGTTCACAAGGCTTGGAGGTGTCAGCCCAGGGGCTCGGGTGCATGGGCATGTCCGCTTTCTATGGGGCTCCGAAACCCGAACCCGACATGATCGCCCTCATCCACCACGCCGTCCAAAGCGGCGTCACATTTCTCGACACTTCCGACATGTACGGCCCACACACCAACGAGATCCTTCTCGGAAAGGTACGATCCATACGAAATTCTCTTTCCTTTTGTTGATTCTTCATGTTGCTCGCCCCGATTTAGTATTACTAATTTAGTATAAATTTTCAATTTCTTGAGATAGGCATTGAAGGGAGGTGTGAGAGAGAAGGCTGAATTGGCCACCAAATTCGGAATCATCTTTGCGGAGGGAAAGAGAGAGATCCGTGGCGATCCTGCATATGTTAGAGCGGCTTGTGAGGCGAGCTTGAAGAGACTGGAAGTCGATTGTATTGATCTCTACTACCAGCATCGTATTGATACTCGTTTGCCTATTGAAGTCACGGTTTGTTACTGCCTTCTCTTTCTATCATACCGTGATTTATGGTTTACGTCACTTGTTTTTCTTCGTCCTTCCAACCAAAAAGATAAAATCAGATTGATGCATGCGGGTTTAAGTGGACTTTTGAAAGCCGACTTAGTCTTATTAGCAGGCATTGAAAGCCTTTGAAACTTTTCAATGTACACAAATAAAATATAGGAAAAATTGCATTATAGGTCTCTGATAAGAGAAAATATGATAAAATGGTCCCTGAAATCTTAAAATTGTCTGTGAGACTTTTTTTGCCATAAATTTCAATTGTTAAATACCATGGACTTGGTTACGCGGTGACTAAATATTGTCATCTTCATATATATCTTTTGGTTACGTGGTGACTAAATATTGGAAGAGTGCTGAATGAATATAAACCTGAGAAGACAAACTGATTCGGAGGAGACCACAAGGGCGAACGTGATATAAACTGTATTTTATTACTACCAACCTTTCTAAATATAGGATAAAGTTTGTACTGCAATTTATACTGCAAACTTTGTCTTATATTTAGAACCGGAGGAATATATCAAACGTTTTGCAATGTATTTTATTTTCAGATGGTTTCTCAACCATCCTTGTTAGTTCTGCTGTTTCAATAATTGATTATTAATATTAATTAATAGTATAGGATGTTGAAGATTCCGGTAACATGTTATCTTAACTATTTCTGCCTTGTTGAACTGGAATAGCATGGAGCATTATTTTAATCCAATAGGACACTTTTTCCCAGAATAGGGGAAAACTTGATTGGGATTTGGGGACGCTTTTTACTACCTTCATCCAGGTTTTTGAGTCGTTTTTTGGATTTTAAATTAGGTTGATATTTTGGTCATATTAGTTTGAAAAACAGATTAAGGAACAGCCTTTTCCCCAATGATACATGCAATCAACTTCCCCCTGTACCTTGATCTGTATCTGACAGGTGATCAATATAACCTCAAATCATCTTGTCTTTCTGTAATTTTTTTCACTTACACGTGAGGTCCATAACCCAAGGAGTCAAGAGTGGGTAATAGGATATGGTAAGGGATAGTGATTGAATCCAACCACAATAAGCACATGTAGTGTTAAAATTTAAAAGGTTGGATTTAAAAGAGATGCAACTTTGATGCATGGAATAGACAATTAGCGAGGTATTGACATGCTTCCTCTCAACATGAACATGATATCTCTGTTAGAGCAAGAAATTAAGGTTCTTTAACTTTTGGACCTATTAACTTTTTTGAACATCTGTTTTTGATTGATAAATGCAAACTTATTTTCATATTATTGATTAAAAGGTTGGGGAACTTAAAAAACTTGTTGAGGAAGGAAAAATAAAATACATTGGATTGTCTGAGGCCTCAGCTTCAACGATTAGAAGAGCACATGCTGTTCATCCTATAACAGCCGTGCAATTGGAGTGGTCCTTATGGGCAAGAGATGTAGAGGAAGAAATTGTTCCAACCTGCAGGTGAGATTTATACTACTGAAAATCTTTTATTTATGTTCCTCCCTCCGGTACTAAATATAAGACAAAATTGATTTTTTTAAGAAATATTAAGAAAGTTAATTAAATGACTTTAAAGTATTTATATTTATCATTTTTCTCCAAACTATTTTGTCTAACTTATAAATTAATATATAATCAAATAATACACAACATATGATATGATTAAGTAACTTATTAAACTTCCTTAATTTCTTTAAAAAAGGTCAACTATGTGTTATATTTAGGACCGAAGGGAGTATCTATTATTTCTCCATGTAGGAGCTCTTGACTAAACTGCAACAAGTGTTTGTCTTTATGACTTTTGAATTGGCTTGTTATATTCTCAGGGAACTTGGCATCGGAATTGTTGCCTATAGTCCTCTTGGACGAGGATTCCTTTCATCAGGAGCAAAGTTAATTGAAAACCTGTCACAAGATGACTTTCGGAAGGTTTGTGTTAATTCATGCTTTTCCAAATATAAGTAATTAACTGTAGTTGCCTTTGTGATCGTAATGATAAATTATTTCAAGGTCTTAGAATGTGAGAGTAAAAAATTCACTTCTGCTTCTGACCTTATTCTATCCTTTGATATTTCAGTTGTTTTTTTCAGAAGACTGATCCATATTTAAAAGAAATTGTTGTTTTAAAGCAGAGTTAAAAGAAATTGTTGATTAATAGAATTTACAATTAATCAAGTATATGATATACATAAAAAAGAAAAAGTACAAACAAAGATAATAGGCCCATCCTGGTAATGGCCTGTTCAGGTTATAGTTTAGTAAGTTGTTGGCTGTCTCAATATTTAACATGGATTTGGTATAGAAAGAATATGTTGTTCATTTTTCTGGTACCTGTTTCTTTGTAGACTAACATACCCGATCAAGACGCTTAGTATTTGTGAAATGTTAACGAATTGTTTGAGGGCTTGACTCTCTTGGCTATTTTCAAATACTGTCATAATATAAATACACACGCACGCACTGAGTATCAAAACAAATGGCCGTTAATATCAATTTTTTTGTCACTGTATTTTCCCTGTGGGAGAACTGGGTTCTGTCATTACAATAATCTTAGGTGAGAAAAAGATAAGGCTAGAGCCATTGCTCTGTACCATAGGTGATTCTTGATATATCTACTTCATGTTTTGGAGTAGCATTCCTGCCTATGAACTAAGATGACTCTGATATTTAATTAACCCTTGGTGACAAATTCGTGGTTTCATTCTCTTCATATTTGACGTTTTCATACGTACCATTTTTGTTGGCTAGATTATTTGAAAGGGTTTGGGTTTAGATTTGTAAAACATGAATATTATGTTTGGTCGATAAAAGTTCTTATGATATCAAACTTTTACCAATCTTAAAATCAAAATCAAAATTCCCACTCGTGGCCTTTTTTTAGGTACCTAAATATACCATTTAAAACTTTCCAATGTTGTGATAGTTAATATATGTAATCTCATAGCATGCAATGAGTCCATGACTGTCTTAGCCTTGCTTGGAGATGCAACCAGATTTATAATTTGTCTATCCTGCCTGACACTTTGTTTCAGTTTAAACGAGAGAACAAATTATCCACAATTGCAATGTTCATTGTTGGTCGTTTGATATCTGGATATAATCTCATTGGCATATGTATTTACCTAATTGCAGTATCTGCCTAGATTCCAGCCTGAAAACCTGGAGCACAATAAGACTATATTTGAGAGGGTTAATGAAATGGCAACAAGAAAGGGATGCACTCCATCGCAGCTAGCATTGGCCTGGGTTCACCACCAGGGAAATGATGTGTGCCCCATACCCGGAACCACAAAAATCGAGAACTTCAATCAGAATATTGGAGCTTTGTCGGTTAAGCTAACACCGGAAGAAATGGCAGAGTTGGAGTCTTATGCTGCTGCTGATGCTGTCAAGGGTGGTAGATATGGGAGTGACATAGCTACTTATAAGGACTCTGACACTCCCCCACTTTCTTCTTGGAAAGCTGCATAAGGAAGGACATACTATGCACATTATAATTGATGCTGCAGCAAGCTTGGGCAAACTTTCTGTTCTTGGAGCATGCCTTTCCTTTGAAAGGACCTTCTTGTATTGATCTTTTTAGGTTGTATGGTTGTGTGTTTTGAGAGTTGTTTGAATTTTATGGCATGGAACTCCATATGTGTATCTAGGCCTAAATAAGCCGAGCCATCAAGCATTTCAAAACTTGTCACTTGACTCTAATTCCTTTCTGGTCATTGTATTCAGGGGTGGAAATAGGTTAAGTCAAATTTTACCATTAACAAGCCAAACCTGACTTGTAACAAGTTGACTTGAGATAGCATGTCATAGTTTTTTTCCCCCAGCTTAAGCCTAGTCAGAACAAAAGCTTGGCCTAACCTAAAAAGCTTTCATTTTTTGAAAACTTAAAACAAGCTATCCTGCCACAATTACATAAACCACTCTAAAGTTACAATAACTCTGTCCAAATTATTCAAAATTTGTCATTAAAATATGATATAATCTAATCAATCAACAAGACAACTCCAAATGTAACAACAAAACAGTTTTGATCGTAATTAGGAATAAGTGAATTAGGGATGACACATTGATACTTAGTTTTGTTTGAAATTTTTTTTGGGGAGGGGGATAAAGTAAGTTTAAAATTATAAACCATCCATAATAAGTAATAATAAAACGCATTGGTGTAGTAGTAAATTTCTTATCTTTTCACCCACAACGGTTGAGTTCAACACCTACTTTGTTTACAATTTTGTATAATATTACAAATCTATAATAGGTCCAAGTCAGATTGAAAGACTTTGTTAAGTGAAATAAACATTCTAAAAGGCTTGGGCCAGCTCATGTTTTTTAATAGGCTAGGACACAGGGCCATAGAGCTTCAATGTAATTATGACTAGTTAGCCTGTTTGAAGTTTTTAAATGTGGCTTTTTAACAGGCTTTTAACGTTCCATTAAACAAAGCACCAGCTTCAATGTGCTTTTGATGATTAAATGTGGCTTTTTACTCTTTTAACGTCGCGCCAAACACACGTAGTCTTTTTTTTTAAAAACAAAAAACATGTAGGTTTTACCAATTCTAATGCCAATTTAAATAAGCTCCAAAGGGATAAGCTTCCTCAAGCGAAAGTTCTAATTTTACTTTGATTTATTTGTGTGTGCATAAGACTTTGGCATGACCTTTGTTTATACGCTTCCAATCATTAAATACTGACACAATACCACTCTATTTCTATGTATTACCTCTGGTCATGAATACAAAACCTAATTAACCTTTTTTGAAGAGAGTAATGAAACTAAATAAATTATTTTAAAGTATTTATATTTATCTTCCTCTCCAAACTATTTTGCATGACTTTTAAATTAATATATAACATATATTGTAATTAAGTAATTTAATTAGTTTCTTTAATCTCTAAAAGCAAGTCAATTCAATCTTACATTTAGAAAGAAGAGAGTATAAGTCCAAATTACCTAATTCTTTCCTACTAAGTAGATTTGGTTAACTCAATAATTATGGACGAAATTTCTAATTTTGCCTTAATTAATAAATGGTTATTTTTCAACGTTTTCTTTTCTCTCTATCTTTAATAAGGGCAAAATTTTAACACTATCATTTATTATTCTAAAAGTGGACTTATAATAAGAACCTAATTTTTTTTCTCCAAATTGGACTTATAAATAGAACTAAAGTGGTAATTACATTGTATTCATTCTAACATGATGGCATATATTCCCTAAAATTACATATTCATAGATGTATTTGGTAGTACCAAATGAATATGTGACTTTATTCTAACATAATTGGTACTGATGAATGTTCCAATACTTAATAACTTAGATTCATGAATAAGGAGAACTCTAATTAAATGATTCATGGAAGTCATGATTAGGTTCTTTGAATCTAAGGAACTCGTGAACATTCACAAAATATGATGATATTTATAAACAATCAGCAATTTAAAGTTGATTAAATCATTATCTCATTCTATCAATTGAAAAGTCACCAATTATGTATTACAATAATAGTTAAATATCTTTTTAAAAAAAACTAAACCATAATCTTTCAAGATTTTCTAATAATTATACATGATGGATAACAGAGAGAGAGAAAGAGGAAGCGTACCAAGTTGGGTCGAATGAGGGAGCAGATCTCACACAGAGTATTAGACTACAAGAGTTTCACTTGGTTTGCATAGTAGTGAACCAAAACAAAGAAAAGATGGAAGATGAGAAGAGAGAGCGCAAGAAGATTTAATTGCTATGGGGTGAGTTCCAATGCTTGGTGGAGGCCTCTATTTATAGAGTACCGAAAGCCCTCATGGTTTCCCACCAAGTTGCATCCAACACGGCAATAACTCATGATTGATTGCTCAATCAAGAGGATCCTCCTGTCAATCAAGAAGATTCTCTTACCAATCAACAAAAATGTTGTTTTGGTTAACTAATCACACATGAGAGTGATTCTATAATCACTAATTGCTTATTTATTCTCTCCTTCATTTGATTTAGATTTTTCAGAACAAATAGTCTGACCCATCAAGGGCGAACTTGGACCCAAAAATCCAACATCTCCCACTCATACTCTATGGGCTTCCCACAAAGTAACTCTCAATTTCTATTGTTTCATACTTGGTGTCTGTCGTGGTTAGGCACAAAGTCTATATGAGAATTTAGTGCTTGTGATACTAGAAATCCTTTCATAGGATCATCATCTAAGGAAACCTATTATGTATATGTAAATTTTTTCCTCATATGCCCTATCTTTGTTCGTACACTCAACTTATTGTTGGAAATTTTTCCATAGGGGCAGATCATTACACTTTAAACGTTATTATTATTTAAAGTATTTCTCCATTTAGTTGTCATATCGTTTGCATGTTTATTATAATAACTATGTCCTTGGATGTATCATAAAGATTGTCCTAAATGTCCCTGGTCAGTCATCTATGCGGGAGCAAAGATGAAATAAGACCAGTATGACTTTGATGAGGTATAGAAATACGAATCAAAGTCATAGGCACTTGTAAGAGTACAAGGTGCTGGATCGACCCACTATAAGAAAGCTGCATGAATTAAGACATAAGCTTATCTCATGTATAACCGTGTCACACTGCCCTTCGACCTGAGATCATCATGGATTCCTACATGAGAGTCGCTGATCTTTGACCTAGTCAAAAGTCACATTTAACCGGGTGATGATAAAAGCTTCGATCGGATTAGTGGTTTTCATGCAGAGGAATGTGAATGGTCAAGATGAGATTTGTCCCTTACATTTGTAAAGAGATAATACTGGGCCCCTCGATGAGTGAGTCTGAGAAATGTATGGCCATACTAAGATGGAAAGGAGTTTCCATTTTAATTGTTAGACTACTCAAGAATCGAGAAAGTAATGGTCAAGCATAGGAGGATGACACCATCCATGCTTCATCATTGACCAAATTATCACGTGACAAAAGGGACATGGCATGGTTGTATGATAGGTTATATCATATCAACGATCCTCATATGAATTGGGTAGTCGCAATGTCTTGTTAAAGGCCGCTTGCGACGTGTGGGCTGGTACAGTATTGGCCCATTGCCAATCTCATGTGGGCCTGTAGTATCGCACACAAGAATAGCCCAACACGAGCAATAATGTCCAGATTCATTAAATCTTATATATGTCTAAGATTTAATGAATACAACATTTAATCTATGATGGATATATATATATATATTATATATATATATAATATTAATTTGAAAATAATAATATTATTATGTAGTATTTAATTTATATGATAAATTAAATAACTAAAACAAATAGAAATATTGTATCTCGATTTAATTTTCAAATAGAGATATCGTATCGTTAGTTCTCAATATGTTTTGATGATTAACAACAAATGTAAAACATGTTTTGAAGTTTGCAAAGTTGTTTTAGAAACATTCGATAGTTGCAACTGCAGTTTGCATTTGCAAACTCGAGTATTGGATGCCCAATATCATAGGTTGCTTGGTAAACTCGAGTAAAGGCCATACGTAAAGCAACCAAGTTTTCAGCCAAAGTCGATATCTAGCTTGCTCCGCAAACTCGAGTATTGGGCCAATACCGCAGTTTGCTTGGCAAACTCGAGTAAAGGCCATACGAAAGAAACCAAGTTTTCAGCCAAAGTCGATACCGCGGTTGCATAGGCAAACTCGAGCATTGAATAGTCAATACTGCAGTTTGCGTTGCCAAACTCGAGTATTGGACTTCCAGAGAGCAAATGGATTTTTCAAGATAAACCAATACTGCAGTTTGCATAGGCAAACTCGAGTATAGGTCTTGTCTTTCAAATACAAGACACGATGGCTTGCCTCTGAAAAGTGGAAACTCGAGTATCCAATTGGATATCGCAGTTTGGTCACTTGTGAACAAAGTGCCATACTCGAGTTTACATGAACAAACCGCAGATGCAACGTAAAAACTAAGTTTTGAATTATACGAATTCGTGAATCACTCCTGTTTTGTTCCAATTGCTTTCATGAATCATTCACTTATGATCCCAGATATGTTTAACAAGTTTATTTAGTGGATTTCGGTTAGCACGAGATGAAAATTAATGAAGATCAAGGGAAAAAGCAAAAAGTGGTCGAGCATTTATTGCACTTCGAAATCAACATCCTTTTGGTTAATCCATCCGAGCACGAATTCTCAACGTTCAAAAACACTTTCTTCATCAAGCAAACTCTTCTCCAACGGCAAATCCTCGAGTTCCACATCGACCATATCAAGATCCGGATTAGTTGGAGTTTAGAAAGAGAAGATGACCGACTTAATGCTAATCACCTACAACGGTTGGATTCATCATTCAACGGTCATTTAATGTTCTCTACCTATAAATAGAGTTCATTAACTTCTTCTCAAGCCGATACAACTACTGAGAGCGAAAATTTACTAAGTGTCATTTATTGTGTTCAGCTTTCACTTGTATTGTATCAATCGATACTTGTACTTCGTTGTTCATTTTATCTCGCTTCCGCGAGAGAGTTCTATTTGTAAATCATTCATTGATTAAGATAACCACAAGTCGGGGACTTGGTGGTTGGGTGTATTGATTACAACTTGTAAGGGGGAGTGAGTTCTAGAGAGAGAACTACTCTTGAGTACGTAGTTTGTAATCGGTTTGTGAGTATAGTGGATTGAAAATCCCAAGTGTGGCTTGGGATTTGGATGTAGGTCAAAGATAAGACCGAACCAGGATAATTTCTCTTGTGCAAGCTTTCCTTCCCTTCCTCCTTTGTTTATCTCTCGGTTTCATTACTTCAAAACAGAGCATATTCTCGAAAAGTTTTTAAAATACCCAATTCACCCCCCTCTTGGGTATATAGCTCCATTTACAAGTATCTCGAATTTAATTTAAATTGAGATATTGTATCTCGATTTAATTAAATAGATAGATATCATATCTTAGATTTAATTTATAATGATAAATTAAATCAGCTGGCTTTAATTTGGATTAAATAAATAGATTAGATTAGATATGTCGGATAGATTTAATTAATATATTATTTTAATCCAAATTCAAATTTCAAGATTAATTAAGATTAATTTTGAATATTTTAATACGGCCCTTTAGGGTTTTAGAAACTCTATAAGAGAATGATCTAGTTGTATTAAAAGAAAAAGAGATGAGCCGCGAAAAAAAAACCTAGAGAAAGAAAAGAGACGCAAGACGTTGAAGGCGCTAGCACGCTACCGTTGGTGTTGGAGTCTATTCGGTGTGGATACAGGTAGAGGGAATGGATTCGCTGAGTCAGCTCCTGGTGATCATATCGAACAAGACACTCACGAATACAAAGGTACGGTTTTGACTAACCCGATTTAAATGCTGTTGATAGATCCTCCTAAGGGATTCGTAAAATTTTAATGGATGAATTCCTTCCGCTGTGTGTACGGATCCCAACACTTATGGCATATCTAATCCCTCTCGAGCCAATCTTGACTTAGATTGCCTAACCACAGGAATGGTATCCACACTTACTAGTCTTTCCTACGATCTGTAAGGGACATGTCATAGATTGCAGTACAATAGTGTATTTCAAGATAAACCTTTCCTCTTGACTAAACATCAATCTGTCTTGACTTAGTCGCTTTCCTAGTTTTTTACTCATTTGATCGAATCATTATGGAAGGATTTTTTCTTCCTGGGACTCACACTATAGTGGATCAGGGATTTTCCACCTACGTCCCAGGTTGTAATCTTATTCTCAAGCATATGCAATATGAATTGCATGCTACGGTGATTGATTAGCGGTGTATGTCAATTTCATCTTAATTTTTAGCATACAAACATGATTTCAAAATGTACTAAACATTTGAACCAGAATCCCCTTATTCCCTTTTGCAATCTCATTTGAAAAAGGATTCTTTCCTCGGCTAACAAAGCTAATGATACTTCTATGTATCCGTACTTCGATCCATCTTCTATATGAATATGATCTCAGCTGGATTAGGGAAACTCAAACGCAAAGATTCTTCTTGACCATCTAATGGTGATCATTTTCTCGTCTTACCTTCCCATGTCCCTTGCAAAGACAGTTGTTCGTGTGAGTGAACCAGCCCTTTTTTGATCTATACGACATATTGAGCTGCATATCTTGCATGCATTCACTCGTAATGTACATACTACTTCTTTTATCTAAATGATAAAAGATGTTTAAGACCTTGTATTTTATTTGATCCCAAGATCTTCACTTTCTTAGTGAATATCAAGACGTGAACTTAGTAAGGGGATCTATTTGTAAGGGGATCTACCAACATTTTGTCAGTAGAAGGTCGTTGAAATGTTGCTTTCCTTATATGAAAACATATCTCTCATAGAGATATATCAAATGTATGTTTCTCCTAGTTGTGATACTTAGGATCCATATAGTAAGATGTTATCGTCTGGATCCTAATATCCACCATTCATTCCTAGTTACTCATAGGAACTTATCTAGCCATATGGCTTCTTGAATGGTGGCAAAACACTTGTGTTCTGATTCCAAGGATGACAAAGACACAGTGTCTATCTCTCTCTTTTCTTAACTCCACTCCATTATCACTTGCCTAGGTCTTGTGTTGGAGTAACCTTTCAAAAAATGAGTTGTTTCCATAACATCTCAATCTATGGTACAGCTAGAACAAAAATGGTTTCCAAGGCCAATCAAATGGTGAACTTTGATACATTGGAAATAACAAAATATTAGAAGTAGGGAATATACGAAATTTGGCTAAGTTAAGACACAAAAGTTCAACTTATATCTTAGTAAAGGCCTAATATTGTAGCCCAAAATGAAGAAAGGCTTCATTTGAGAAATTTGTCTTGTGGGACTTGTGATTTTGAAATAAATTTGTAAAGTATTGGATAAGAGGCCTTACCTTGATTATTATTTTTGGTAGAGCATGACCATGAGTAATCATGTTATAATCATATTGCATGAGTTGTTGTTGTGATGTTGATTGGTTGTGATTGATAGAGAATAGTTATAAAAAGATACTATTACGAGGTAAGACCTCTCTAATGCACATTGGATTGGTTAATCGTCCCTATTGGGATAGGCCTTTGTGGCTCATTCGTCCTAGAGAGAAGGATGACTCTTGTAGCTCTTTTCATTCCTAAGAGAAATGAATAGGCCCTTTTGGCTAGTGTGTAGACTAATACTATCACATGATAAGACCTCTTGTTAGTGCACATTTGGTTGGCTACTCATCTCTATTGGGATAGGCCTACATGGCTCATTCATCCATATGGGAATAGGACAATATGGTTCATTCGTCCTAGAGAGATAGAGGGATAGGCTTTTGTATTTCTTTTCATTCCTAAGAGGAAGGAATAAGCCCTTGTGACTTGTGTGTACGTTTCATAGTGATGGGGATAGGACTTTTAAGCTCTTGTGTTGCATACATCCTTAGGGAGAGACTCGAATGAGTGAATGTGTATGATTATAGGATTATGTGAATGACATTATATGCATTGCTATTTTTTGTCACACTTTACACCTTACTAGCACATGTTGGTATATACAATGAGTATGAATGTTGGTTACTGAGGCAATTGTTTCACCCCATTGCTCTTGACATTTTTTAGGTGATAGTTTCTATGTTGAGACATCGGGGAGAACTTCGGAGGCATAGAGATTGCTCCATATATGTATAGCCTTTTTTGGTTTATTATGCGATGAATTGATGTATATTGTCACTTATAGGGTCCATATTTTGTAAACTTTGATTTGACTACATACTTTTAATTAATCACTGGCTAGTGTGATAGTAGACGTCCTAAGGCCTTTAGGATTGCATGTGATTAGATAAATGAAACATCCCAATTTTTTTTATTCTAAAACTAAGTAAATAAGTAATGTTTTAGGAGATATTAATTTATGGTAATTAAAATTTACCAGGTAGTTACTTAGTTTGGGAGTAAATTTTTCAAAGTGAGAGTTAAACAATTGTTACAATATATATATATATATATATATATATTATAAAAAGAAGAATATTCATAATTACATGTTACTCTCTAGTTTACAACACCAAAAAATTATTTCAAAGTTCACTACAAAAAAACGGGTCATTAGTAGCGGTTAAAATCGCACATTTGTAGCGGTTTTGGCCGCGACAAATGTTATTTGTCACTTGATTCTGAAAACCGCTACAAAATCGACCGAAACAAAGAAATTTGTAGCGGTTAAAAAAACCGCTACTACAAAAACATAAACCGCTATCAGAATGTTTTGCGGTTTTAGTCGACCGCCACTATATAAAGCCAAACTGAGAGCTTATTTGCACAATAGTCGCGGTATAAAAACCGCGACAAAATGAATAAATTTTGTCGCGGTTATCTATCCGTTACTAAATATTAGAAAATATCGGCAAAAAAATTTTATCGCCAAAATATTTGTAGCGATCGAAACCGCTACAAATAATTCCGGCCATATTTTTTAAAAAAGTTTTGCCGCTATTTTTATTTTTATATTTGTAGCGGTTAACAAACCGCTACAACAATTGACATTATTTGTTTGAAAACATGTTCTGGAGCCTCGGTATTTTGTTGTTTGTAGCGGTTATATAACCGCTACAAATGGATGAAATTGAAAAAAAAAAATATTTTTAACCATTCTTATTAATCATTTATATTTTTATTAAAAATAAATGGTATTAAAATATGATATTCGATTGTATAAGATTACTATAGATATGTAAAACAAAAAAAATATATGAGTATAATAAGAAATGTTTATGAGTTCATTAATATAAAACGAATTATAGAAAAAAAAAGTGGGAAAGTAGATCGAAGAATAAGTATGTGAAAGTAGGAAAAAAGTTAAAAATCCGACAAAATCTACCCGTAAAATAAGAGAAGTTAATATCAACCAGATAGAACAAAAAACAAATATTTCGATAATCACTAAATTTTATCAAGCCGAGTGACACTTACCTCATTCAAACACCTCTCGTTGAGAAAACGCCAAAATATGAGAGAAAACGGGAGAAAACGCGTGTAGAAAAAAGAGTGAAGCATATTGAATGTGGTTTGGTGGGGTATTTATTTTGATGTCGGCGCATCTATTTGTAGCGCTTAAGGTTTTGGTTTTTGGTAGTGGTTTATTTTAGTCGCGGTTGTTTTTGTTTTTTGTAGCGGTTTCATTTTGCAACGGTTTTTTTGTTATTAGTGGCGGTTATTAACCGCTACAATGTTTTTTTTTTTGGTTTTTTTTTTTAAACAAAAGGAAAATGAAGAGTAGCGATAATTTTTCTTCTCAATCTTCGTCAGCATCCCTACAAAGAAAGTTTTTATAAAAAGTTACGTGTGAGTTGGATATGGAATAAGACATATATAAAACTTTTGTGAAATGCTATTTTTAAATTTCATACCGCGTATATTAAAAAACGTACCGAACTATAGGTAAAGTGTCATCGCGTCTGGGAAAAAGTTTTCGAAATTGGCAGGCTGGAGCGGCTCACAATCGTACGCGACGTTCTCACCATCGCCTATGTCGTAAAGGTCCCGAGGCTTTAAATGAACCACCATATTCCAATCCCTGTGCCTCTCATCGACGACATAATAAACCTGATGGGCCTCTGAGGTAAGAATATACGGCTCGTCATCTTTAGACTGACCAGTGTGAATAGGCCGGGAGAAATTCACTGATATGATGCCTAAGTCGTCAGTCGTGAGTCCCCGGGACGTTGTCGTATTCGCCCACAAACACTTGAACAGCGTCACAGAGAAAAGGCCTTGGTAAGTTATCCTGACCACATCAATCGCTTTTCCATAATACGGACGTCATCGAACCGCATGTTCCGTCACACGCGCTCGCATAACTCCTCGTCCCAAACGTGCCATATACACCCGAGTTTTGGGTCGCAATCCCCGATCTCGTGAAACCGTGCAAAACTTGAAGCCATTGACATTGCATGCCGTAAATCTTTGGCCATGGTCAAGCGGTGCCGATTGCGAGAGCTTTGAATCTTTGGTGAGTGAGGGTTGTGGTCATTTATTATTCTCCTCCTAAACCAACCCTGGAATTCTCTCGTGGACCTTTCTATCAATTTCGGATGATGTCGTGTATGGATCCTTAGGCGACGCTTCACATGACTCCCGAATTCCCGCAATTAAACATGCGATGACGAGCAAGAAATGCGCCTATAAAATGTTAGGAAACATATAGGATAACATATATATATATACGTGTGCAATCCTTATCGAAGGTACGATTCAACTTTAGTGCAATTGATCAAGACATGTCTATGTGCTTGAAACTTCTCAAGTGCCGTGAGTTTGAAGTTCTCACATCCGCCAACCGGTTTACCAACACGAGGGAATAACAACTCGAAGCCGATGACTCGGCTCGCTCAGACAATCGTCCACACGAGGTGGTCGGTTGAATGACGTCTCAATGTCATCAAAGTACGGAACAAAAATACAAGACCTTGTCCCCAAGATAACCTTCGCTATTGAACCTTCAAGCCACGCCTTATTCCTCACGTAAGATTTTAGTTTCCCAAGAAACCTATAAAGTAATGAGGAAAGATGTCGATACATCAATGGTTAAACATGCGACTAGGAAGTAATATAATGCTGAAGTAATTAATTTTAAAAGAGTACCTCTCAATAGGATACATCCATCGGTAGTGAACTAGGCCAGAAAGCTTTGTGTCGTAAACAAGGTGTACTGTCAGGTGAACCATGACTGTGAAAAATGAAGGAGGAAAGATCATCTCCAAATGGCACAGCATAAGAATGATTTGATGTTGCAGCTGGTCGAGCTCCTCCACGATCAACACCTTGGAACACAACTTCCAAAAGAAAGTACAAAGCTCGATCAAAACGATCGACACATCGAGAGGCAGTGTATTTTTTATGGCCAGCGGAAGTAACTGCTGCATAAGCACATGTGAGTCATGACTCTTCAGCCCAGTAACCTTTCGAGCCTGTACGTTCACACATTGTGAAATTTGCCGGTTGAAATCTGCCATGCTCATCCGGCCACGTGTCTGCACGAACCCCCATCTCTTGTAAATCTTTCCTCGCTTGAAGATGATCTTTTGACTTGCCTGGTTCGTTCATAATCGTGTGCAACACATTATCGCACACATTCTTTTCAATGTGCATGACATCCGTGGATCGTGTCGGAGCAAATTATCTTTCCAATATGGAAGAGCGAAGAATACGCTTATCTTCCGCCATTGTTGGGTCGCGGAACCAGAAGCCCTAACCGTCTTTGTCCCTGCCTTTGCTGGATCGTCTTTTTCCCATACTCAAAATCAAAATCAACATCCACAATCTGCTCTATGATCTCTCGCAGACCGGATAATATGCGAGGAGGTCCTCTTTTTCCCCGTTGCCCATTGAAACGATTGCGTTGCAACCTAAACCCGTGCGTGCGATCGAGAAACCTCCGATGACCCATGAAGCACCACTTACGACCGTGGGGAAGGCGCACCGAGTCGAGTCAAAATTGCAAGCCGGACACTAAGGCCGGTATGCACATTCCACTCGGATAATGTTCCCGGTCCGTGGAAGTCGCGATAGTCCACATCAACGCCGCACGCAAGTTGAACAGTGTCTTCTCGTGCGCGTCATACGTCTCCACGCCTACATTCCACAACTCCACCAACTCATTGATCAACGGTTGTAGATACACATCGATGTCATTTCCGGTGCCTTTTTTCCCGGAATGATCATTGACATAATGAAGGAGCTTTGTTTCATACACATCCAAGGGGGCAAGTTGTAAGGTATCAAAACAACGGCCATATACTATAACTTGTGCTAAGATTCCCAAACGGATTGAAACCATCGGTCGCCAAAGCAAGACGAACATTTCTAGGGTTCGCCGCGAAATCGAAAGTCCGAGTCGAACGCTTTCCACGCTTCACCATCTCGTGGATGTCCGAGTTTACCATCTTCGTTCTTGTCGGCTTCATGCCACCTCATATGCTCACTGTCTTAGACGACATAAACAATCCTTGTAAGCGAGGTTTTAAAGGAAAGTACCTTAAAATCTTTGCGGGTTTCTTCTTCTCGCTTTTTTCCCTTTCGAAGCCCCGAACCTCGAAGTGTGACACTTCTTACAAGTCTCCTCCGAGCGTCCTCCCCCAATAAAGCATGCGTCGTTGGGGCGTGCATCGATTTTTTCGTAATCCAATCCTAATCTGTTGATTATCTTCTTGGCCTCGTAGAAGGTTGTGGGAATGTCCACGTCGTGGAAAGCATCTCGTAGTAATTCCAAAGAACATCGACATCGCCTTATTAGTGATCCCACACATGCACTTGATATGGTACAATTTCATCGAAAGGATAATTTTGAGTATTTCGACAACCTTGATACAAAGGACGATCGCTCTCATCCATGAGGCTGAAAAATTCCCAAGCCGCTTCATTCCCGTAGAAAATCGGTTCGGGACCCGCACTTCGCCGTGAAGTTGTCGTCTTGAACACCAAAAGCATCGCGAACAAAGCATCATTAATCGAATCATCTTGAGGTAGCAGTTGATTTCCTACTTGTGAGGTTTGAGAAGATGATCCCCATATCTCATACCACGTTCCTCACCATGAACACCCCAGAATGGATATGCTTTTGGGAAAGGCTTAATAAGAAGATGTTCCATAGCACCTTCTCGTGTTTGCCACTTCTTAAACTTGCATCTACAACAAGGACACACGATCTTGCCATTAACGCTAGCGTGAGAGAAGGCGAAATCTAAGAACTTATTTAATCCCGCTAAATATACTGGAGAACTGCGCGGCATCTTGATCCATGATTTATCCATCGTAGTAAATAAAGCAAAGAAAGTATATTAATGTAGAGACAATGTTTAATTACTTTCATCCCATAACTTGAGATCTTAAATGCAACGGGGGAAATTTGTAGCGGTTAACAACCGCGACAATTTTTCAGCTCAAATTTTGTCGCGGTTAATGAACCGCTACAAATTTGAATTGAAAAATCGCGCCATAAATTAGTCGCGGTTCAAAAACCGCTACAGCAACCGCTACAAAATGATGACCGTTGGAAGTTTAGGCGCTTATTTTTTAATTTGAAGTTCGAATTTGTAGCGGGTAAATATATCAACCGCGACAAATATATTTTGTAGCGGTTTTAGGATTTAACCGCTACAAAATTTATTAACTTTTGTTTTTTGTTTTGGGTGTAATATTAACATATCTTTTTTATTACAAATTATAAACTCCGTTTATTCTTTGATAAAATTTAAATTTAAAAAACCTTTCGACTTAAAAAAAAAAAAAAAAAGATAACAAATATTTAAATTTAAAAAAATTGTCAACAAACATCCGACGTACAAACCGAATTACCGAACAAAAAAAAAAATAACTATCGGGGGCCCGATGATCAGTCCCGTCTCGGTGGGGTCTCTCTCGGGGACGGTGTGGGCTCGACAGACATAACAACCCCCTCATCTTGATCAAGCAAACATCCGGGACGGGGAGGGGAGGCGGTGGAGGCGTGGGGAATCCTCGAAGATGAACGGAGGGGAGGCTCGGGAGATGGAAACCATCTGTTCGGTAGCAACTCCGACAAGGCCCCGCAAGTGACTTCCGGCTAGTCCTCGATTAGCGAACCAACCGCCGAGACCTCCCGCATGCGCCTAGTCCTAGCCTCATTTTTGGCCCCTCTCGCAAAGAACCCGCTCGGCAACCTTCCCGTCAAGCTGCTCGGCAACCCGCGCGGCAACCCGCTCGGCAATCATGGCATCAACCGCCCCGGTGGTGGTCTGCGCTCGAGCGACGCTCCCAAAGAAAGGAGGAGTCCTTGCGGTACACCATGCTAGGCCCGGAGCCTAGCCCAAAGCCCCTAACACGGCCGTATGCTCGACTAGGCCCAAAGCAGCTTTCAATGTGGCCGTAGGATCACCGTAACCCCGTGACTCCGTGGTCTCGCGACCGACGTATCTCTTGGCCGGGCTCGCTCAATCCGGCCCGCCGCATATATTTCATAAAACATTAATCAATCAATTTAATTAAATTTTAATATACAACATTAACTATTTAATTAGTTTTTTGTAACTTACTATTATCTCTCCGCCGCCTCGAGATCGGTGTCCCATCACGGTGTCTATGTGTGCGTTTCCACAACTGCCCATAGTCCGTCTGACCACCCTCCTGTCGAGCCTTCTCTTGCTGAAAGAGTTAAAAGAGTATAAACTTTGTTATTTCCAAAACAAAACAATAATCAATTAAACATAAAATTAATTTAACTTTTAACATACCATCTCACCGTAGGTCACAAAGAAACGTCTTGGATCCACCCGTGTGATTGATCCTTTGAGCTGCCCGGATCCGGTGATCCTCTCGGGATAGAGCTGCAAAATAAATGAGTAATTATACAATACCCTCATAGAAAAAAAAACGGAACTACGATTAATTAAAAAACGTACCTGTGCCTTTGCACTCCTCCTATATTGGACAAAAGTCGCCTAGTGATTTGCACTAGTGCAAAAAAAGGCTTTAAGACCGCCTCATTTAGAGCGGACAATGGACACCCCGGCCTTAAAGGAATGACCGTGGCAGTTCCGTAAATATAAAGAACTTCTTGCACCGGACCAATTTTTCACCGCTCTTAAAATCATTATTGAGACCGACTAAAATACCACCGGCCTTAAAAATTGAACTGAAATTTCAATTACTTTCTAAATATATCTCATATAGCCGTACTTATATTTTCTCAGTAAAACATAATAAGGAAAAATTTAAATATAAAAAGTCTAAAGTTTTAAGACCGAACTTATCAACAAGACGGTCTTAAAAGTTTTTTTTCAAGACCGGACATATGATACTTCGGTTTAAAAAGTTCATTAATATTAAGACCGGCGTTTTAAAAGGAACGGCCTTAAAGGTTAAACTTTTTAGATCGGACGTTTAATATGACCGGATTAATGTAAATATTAAGACCGTCTCTTTTTCATCCGGCCTTAAAAATCCAAGCAAGTTATACATTTCTTCGCGCGAAAGCTTTTGTTACTCGTGGAGAACCTCTCGTTCACGTTCCGAAACCCTTCCCCGTTGCATTACTCTCTTCCTCGCCCACGTACCATCAGCCCCCGTTACTCTCTCATTTGCTCTGCATTCCTCTCTTCCCGTCTCGAAAATGGACGGTGAAAACGAATCTATTCGTGTTCCGCAACGCCGCTCCCGGTGTGATCGGTGTGAGTGAGAACGAACCCTCTTCATCTCACAATGAGGCTCGTAATCGCCCCCGCACGCCGTGGTAGAAGAGGCACACGAATGATGGATGTGACCCTAAGTCGGACTTCCGGGTCAAAGCTCGAGATTCAGCTTTGATGCAAGGTTGGAACCCGTCGGTCCTAATAAAAGCAAATATAATAGTTTTGTCTACTGCCTAGCACGCAAAGAAGGTTAGCATCTTGACGGATGAGTGGAAAAGTGTGGACTATAAGAATGTAAAGGATCCTATTTGGGAGACTATCCGGGTTACATACACCGTCCCCGATCGTCGAAGTTGAAAGACAAGACATTGTCTTATTGTGCCGATCGGTGGAGGAAGTTTAAGACCTTTCTCGCTAACACGTATATTTTCTCCGATGTTCCGCCCGCCAAACATCCTTGGGAAGTTTACACATTTATTGATGAACGAATTTGGCGACAATTTGTTCTTCTCGACGGACCACTCCCGAAGCTCGTGAGTTTATATTTAGTTTTGTTTTCCCTTTTGTTTGCTTATTAACCCGTGCGGATATGTGAATGTTATTGTGTTCATCTAATCCCGTTAGTTATATAATAGTTCTGTGTGAATAGAAGTATACATTTCCCGCCTTTGTCTATGCAAGTCCGATATGTCAACCCCGAAAAGGTAAATTACCGATGAGAAGGTATTAATTGTGTAATGGTTTGTCTTGCAAAGGAGGAAATGAATAGTCTTAAAAGGGGGAAACTTTATATACCCAATTGTTACTATCTAATGGGGATCGCCGATCCCACCGGATGCCTTAAAAAGGATCAAGTTTGCGTAAGCCTTTGTCTATGCAAGTCCGATATGTCAACCCCGAAAAGGTAAATTACCGATGAGAAGGTATTAATTGTGTAATGGTTTGTCTTGCAAAGGAGGAAATGAATAGTCTTAAAAGGGGGAAACTTTATATACCCAATTGTTACTATCTAATGGGGATCGATCCTTGATCCCATCGGATGCCTTAAAAGGATCAAGTTTGTATTATTCTCGTAAGCATAATTCTCTTTTGTTTCTTAACCTATCTATCTAGCTAGCACTACAAAACATAGCTCCAATTTCTTCTACAATTCTACATCTTCCTTAAATAAAATGTTGAAACTTGATGAAGTGAAGAATTTGACTACCGTTTGATTGACGTTCATATGAAGCGTAAGTTCTCTAATTTCGTTAGTGACATGCATGGCTCGGAATTCATAATTAATAGATGTTTTCAATCCCGATTCACGTAAAAGAAGGGAACAAGCACAGAGATAGGTAGAAAGAATGATTGCCCTCATAGGGCTTCTCGCGGATATCAAAAGGCCGAAAAAGATTTGATGGTCGCAAGTTTTAAGAGATTGGATGATGAAGCGTAATCCAATCCTTCGTGATACATGCTCCTCCATCTCCAATACGTCGCGAGGAGTTGTGGTTGCATATTCGGCAAAAGCCAAGCGGCGCCTACACGAGTGAACAAACTCGTCTAGTTGCCGAAAGAATTGTAAGTATCGTTATTGTTATTTTTTAGTTACTAAACATGTTTCATTACTAAGCTTCTCGTATATCCGTATCTTACAGAAGATCTTAAAAAGAAAGAAGCAGAGGGATCTTTTGTGTCGGACGGAGGAATGATGTTCTCGACCGCTATGCGACCGGAAAACCGGATCACCCGGGCGTGTAAGGGGGATTGGAGGACGGGTAGGCATAAAGCAAGTCTTTGGTACATCCAAACGCCATAGACAAAGTATGGTTACCTAGGGGAGGAGATGGACCGACGCCGGCCGCTAATAAAGCTTCAATGATCGCAATGTTTCAATCCGAGATGAGCCGATGAAGGAGGAACCGAGTCACCGAGGCGCTTTTGAGCAATCGTCCGTAGAGACCGTTGTTCCCTTCACACACTCACCGCAACCGTGCAAGCAGAGCACTAGAGGGAGCCGCATTGTTGGAGAGTCGAGCAACCTTGTGACCTTTATGTGGAGGATCCCGATCATCATGATGGACGATTATTGGTTGCAAAAGGGACTGTTCACAACTTGGGATCAACCGTACACCACCAACAAATGCCCGATGATGAAGTCGAGTGTCGCTGAAAAGGTGATCATTGATGCACAACTCCCTCTCCAAACCGATGAGCCGAAGCTTGTGAGTGATGTCAAGGGAACCTTCATCCCTTGGCCAAATGAAGCTTGTACATGTCTCTACCGCTCCCGAAGCTTCAACCCCTCCTCCTCAAGTTCCATCCCCTCGTCAAGCTCCATCCCCTCCTCAAGCTCTATCCCCTCCTCAAGCTCTATCCCCATCGCTAAGTTGGTCGCCGCAGGGAAAAAATATCCGATCTAATGAAAAGTGGATATTTTAAGGATAAATCGTGGCCTGCGTCGATGAAGTAGTAGGTGTCCCTCATCCTATGCCCGTTCAAGTTGACACCGTTGATGTTGAGTCCCCGCCGCTTCCTCGACAGAGCTTACCGATGCGCTTGTTAGAATTTTTATGAAGTAAGTATCTTCTCGTCTATGAGTACATCATTTAAATGCATCGTTTAGACATACATACATATATACTAATTCCCCGATCGATGTCATTATGGTAGGTTCTTGCATCATGAATTGGTTCAAAGGTGCAGGATCAACGATTTTGGATTCTTGTGCCCCGTCTATTCAAGTCAAACAACCATGGAGGAGAGACAGAGTACATATCAAAGAGGTTGTGTCAAGTGATCGAAAGTTGTACTTTTTGCCATTCTTCCACAGTACATATCAAAAATCTTGTCCGCAATTCACTTAATTCTCGCTACATATATATATCACCGAGTATAGTTTATCGATGTGAATTTTCAGCCGCCATCGGCGCTTGGTCGTCATGTGCATGGACGAGCATAAAGTTATCTTCTTATGCTCCACTCACACCGAGCCATTGCCTTCGTTGGTGCAGTACCATCAACGAGTAAGCATGTCATTTTGATTCTCTTGTCCGACATCTCGCGTGAATTTTAAGTGAATCATTGATAAATTTGTGATTTTGATGATAGTGCCATGAGGACCTTCCAAAGACTAGAAAAGAAAAGGCGTGCTACTCAGACAAAGACCCCATATGGTATGCACTGCAGGTTGGTACAATATTTAATTTGTAGCACACGCCTTGTGAACTTGGTCATTGAGCTATATATATGCTCTTATATATATTTCTTGTTCATTTTAGACCCGTCGGCAACCACGAGAGTCCAACTTATGTGGCCGACGTCATGAAACACATGTATGATATTACAAGGCGTTTAGGGGATACTAAATTAACCGCAAAGGTAAATGTATTTGATGTTACATATTATGCAAGTTAATTCAGTTTCGCTTATCGTTACAAATGAAATATGCACGCAAGTTAATTCAGCTTGTCGTCTTTGATGTTACGATGTTTCAATGCAAAACTCCCTTTCCCGATGATGAACCGGAGCACATACGCAATGTGTTTTGTGAATATCTCGTATGGTCCGATCTTAGAGTCGAAAAATGACAATAATTAATGTCCTAAATTCATTTGTAAGTATATTCGTAGCAACAATAATCGATCTTCGTAAATTTGTTTATTTTTTTGAACAATTCATTTGTAAATATACATAGGCAATGTAAAATTCAATAAATAAATTTAGTTAATTTTTCGAACAATTTTCTTGTGTCCATTTTGGGTTTTCGAATGTATTATTGGATGGTGGATATAGCTATTTAATTTAGTGTTTGAAATCTCGAGACTTTTAGGACCGTTCATTAACAAGATGTCCGGCCTTAAAGGTCCGCAAAAATCTTCGGTGTAAAAAGTATGAGACTTTTAGGACCGTATATTGCTTTAGTGTCCGCTCCTAAAAGCTTAAAAACCACATGAACTTTTAGGTCCGGACGTATTATAAAAGGTCGGTCTTAAAAGTCCCCCGCTTAACTTTTAGGACCGTATTTTTATATATAATCGGTCTTAAAAGTCCTTTGGTTAAAAGTCTGCTTAACTTTTAGGACCGTATGTTGTTATTTGTGCGATCTTAAAAGTCATTCACCTTTAAATACCCCTTTTCGACAAATTAAATGGTTAGGGTTGAAGACAACCGAGGTTCTGCGTTTCGCTTTCAAGCTAGGTCCTTCTTTATCATCGTTTTTACCTTTCCATGTGTAGAGGCAAAGATTATCGGTGTCCCTTTTATTTTGTCTTTTGTCTTTTTGTCGGAAAAAGAAGGAAGATAATGAAAAGGACACTTTGTTTCTCACATGGGGAGGTAAAACCGACGTCAACGAAGGTCCAACCTTGAGAAGAATAGTCACTTTGTTTTTGTTCTTATCCGAATAAGGTAAAAGCTCTTTTTTTTTGTATGTTCTTAACCGTATTCTCGCGAATTTCGTTGTTGGATTTACACGAGGACAATGTTTTGTTTGTTTCCTTTTTGTCGGAAAAAGAAAGACGATAATGAAAAGGACAAGAGGCAATCGGATATGGAAACCAAAGCCGACAAAAATGGCAAAGTTGTTTTTAGGACCGTCGATTTACTAACTAAAGTCTTCGTTCTTTTATTTTAGGTTTTTTAGTCTCGCCATTATCCGTCCTTCATAGTTGCCTTGTTTATTGCTTTCCAGTGTTCGATAAAGTACTAAACTCGCACGAGAACAAAATTTAAAAATATTTTATTTACTAATTTTTTTACGCCGCCCTATATAGGGGCACAAAAAAGCGATCACAAAAAAAAAAGCAAAATAAAAAAGCAAAAAAAAAAAAAACTAATCCCTCTCGTAGTCGGAAAGGGAGGGGGGCGAGTCGTGGAGTCGGAGTCGTCGGAGTCGTCTTCGCCGGATCGTAGTTCACGTCATTGGCGTGGAGTACCATGTTCAGCTTGTTGTTCATGGTATGAGCAAGCCTGAACCAATTGGCCCAAACGTCGATCGATTTGATCGACGCGGCCACTGCTGATCGCACCAACCGCTTCACTGCCGGATTTGGAGGAGGGCGGCGGAGGGGGGCCGAGGTTGAAGAGGAGGAGGAGGAAACGGAGGACCCGGGGAGCAGCCATTACACAGCTGGGGCCGAGGTTGAAGAGGAGGAGGATGAAACGGAGGACCCGGGGGAGAAGAATGTGAAGAAAGTACAAGAACAACGGGTTTAAATAGAGAACCCATCCCGAACAATGTGAAACGCCGAAAGCTTTAACGAGGAGACGCATTGTTCATCGAATACGAGGAGACGCCTAGTTGGGAAGTTTATCCGGAAGCCGAAGAGACTCGCATCATTCATTTGAACAAAGGTGTAAGTACCGGTAAATGATAAAAGGTCGGTCTTAAAGGTAAGACTTTTAGGACCGGACTTATTATAAAAGATCGGTCTTAAAAAATTAAATAATAGAATTTTATACCGCATACCTATAAGTACCGGGTTAATGATAAAAGGTCGGTCTTAAAATAAAATGAATTGGAAAAATATTAAATAATGGAATTTTATACCGCGTACCTATAACTCCTTATTAATTCCTCACTACCTCGTAACTCCAAACTACGTACGTGGCTATCTCGAGAACAGCTCTCCGCTCTATTAATTAACTCCTCATACCTCTCTCGCCCTAACCGCTCAAACCATGGTTAGATTCAAGAGAACCGCCGTAGGGGTGCTCTTAGTCGTGATGCTCGTGCCTTCCGTCGATCGTTATACGGCGCGCTCCTCCATCGAGAGTCCGTCCTATTGTGACAAGAGTCTCGGGTCGTTGGACCCATTGTTATTTCTTCGGATGATGAAGAGGTTCCCGCTCCCCTCTCCAACCTCTTGGCCCCACCGCGACTACTACATCGACCCCTCTCCTCTTTCCTCTAATGAAGCATTGTGGCCGATTCGAGTAAGACAGTAAACTTGCCGATCTCCGGCGGGAAATTAATGTTGTTCACGCCGAAATCGCCAAGGCTTTGGAGGATAATAAGCTTTAGGAGATGTTTAGTCGATTCTTGTTTTTGATAATTTTCTCGCTTGTTTTTGTTTTGTATTTTTTCTTGTGTACGTGCATATGCAAGTAATATATGTAATTAAAGAAACTCCAGCTTTTCCTTTAATTTTTATTCATTCAAATTGCCGCGCTCGCCAAATCCTTTTTAGAAATCACAAAAAAAGAATTTTAGGACCGGAGTATTATAAAACGGCGGTCTTAAAAAGTTTTATATATAGAACCGTCTCCTTTTAATGAACCGGTTTAATTGTCTCAATTTAGGTCCGAGGATTATAAAACTCCGGCCTTAATAAAATCCCAAATATAAAACATGTCTCGCTCGTCGCGCGGAATATTAAATTTCCTCTCTCGAACTTCTCTTGTCGCGCCTAAAGTGTTACTCGTGTTCTCGTCGCCACTTGTCGCCGGGTTCGCGTTGCTCTCTCGACAATCACTTTCTCGGTTCCTTAGCTAAACGTCTATAGACCAAGCCGTAAGAGGTGTTTTGGTTATATAACTTTATGATTTTCCCGCTCATCGTTCGGGTTTTTCCGGGTTGAGCGAAATCGATCAAATGTTCTTGTGGGTTTCGTGTTGTTAATGGATATTGTATTTTGAAGATTATAATTGCATTTTAGACCTACCCAACTCGACCAATAAATGTTTTTAGGGTACTCTTTTCGTCTCGCAACATCAACGTTCGTGGCGGGAGAAGAAAGACTAAGCAAACGCATTTGAATTTATATGATACAAAGTGAGTCCACAAGACCTTCACGCGATGCATTTAATTTCCTCGTCATGCATTTATTTTGGTTCTTGGATTCTCTCGCGATACATTTATGACCAAAAGTGATTCTTCGTTCGCATTTAATGAGCAAGTTTATCCGAAAAAAAAAAAAAAGGAAAAAAAAAAGACATAACCGACATTTGAGCATATATATGTATGTTAAATCTTTCCGTCTATATATATAGGAATTCTACTATGGATCACAGCTTGGATAAATGCTAAACGGACGAGTGTTGAATATCGAATGGGGTGAGGACTTTATAAAATTTGCTAAACAAAATGCCCATGCCGAGGGTGGGAAGTTTTATTGCCCTTGTGTAAAATGTTTGAATGAGAGGCGACTAAGTCCCGAAGTTATACACACACATTTAATTTGTGAAGGAATTTGTAAGACTTATACAAGATGGGTATGGCATGGTGAAAAAATACCAAGTGGGTCTCAACATAGGGAAGTGGCCTTTGATGATAATGACACGGATATGGATGATCACATGAGGACATTATCCGTGATGTAGGAGAAGAGGCTTTTCATCAATCACATGCATATGGTAATATGTGCAATGATGCGTAGACCCTCTATACCGTGGGTGTAAAAAATACCAATTGTTGAATGCCGTATTGAAATTGGTAAGCTTGAAGGCACGTCATGGATGGAGCGACAAGAGTTTTTCGAAATGCTTGAGGCTTTTAAGGACATGCTTCCGGATGATAATGTGTTGCCGCATCGATACTATGATGCTAAGAAAATACTTTGTCCACCGGGGATGGAGTACAAAAAGATCCATGCATGCCCGAATGATTGCGTGTTGTATAGAAAAGAGTTTGAAGAGGAGCAGAGTTGTCCGAAATGTGAAACCCCAAGGTACAAGTCAAATAAGGGGCCGCAAAAGTGTTGTGGTATCTTCCAATCATACCAAGGTTCAAGCGGTTGTTTGCGAATGAAAATGATGCAAAAAATTTGAGGTGGCATGCAGATGAGAGGATTTCGATGGAAAGCTTCGACATCCGGCCGATTCTTCTCAATGGAAGAAAATCGATCAATTATTTCCGAACTTCGGCGAAGAACCTAGGAACCTTAGGCTTGCCCTTAGCACGGATGGCATGAATCCATATGGAAGCCTTAGCAAAGATACATAGTTCATGGCCCGTACTACCGATTATTTACAACTTATCTCCAATGTTATGCATGAAACGAAAGTACATCATGTCGCCTATGTTGATTTCGGGACCGAAACAACCCAGGAAATGACATTGATGTTTACCTTCACTCTTGATCGAAGACTTGAAGGAGTTGTGGGCGTAAGGTGTTGATGTTTTTGACTCTTTCAAGAAGGAGGTGTTTAAAATGCGAGCCATGATATTTTGTACTATAAACGACTTCCCAAAGATATGGGAACTTGTCGTGGTATAGTGTAAAAGGCCATAAAGCATGTCCGGTTTGTGAAGAAGGCACACGCTACCATCAACTTCAACATGGAAGAAAGACGGTTTATCTTGGACATAGGAGATTTTTAGACGGGGCCACCCATATCGTCGATGAAGAAAGCCTTTTTGGTGGCCAAGAGTATGAAGATGCTCCGGTGGCATTGACGGGGAGCAAGTTTATGAAAAGGTGAAAAATATCAATGTCGTATTCTAAGACCGCAAAGTGTAGAAAAGAAACAAATATATGGAAAAAGAGATCTGTATTCTTCGATCTTCCATATTGGCGCAATCTTGATGTGAGACACAAGATTGATGTCATGCATGTGGAGAAAAACGTATGTGATAGTATTGCACGCTTCTCAACATACAAGGTAGTTCCAAGGATGGTGTGAAGGCAAGATTGGATCCGATAGCAATGGGAATACGCGAAGAGTTACATCCAAGGCCGATGGGAAGAGAACTTATTGTCCCCCGGCTTCTCATACTTTGTCTAAGGATGAGAAACGAAGTTTTTGTGAGTGTTTACATGGCACAAAAGTTCCCACGGGTATTCTTCAAATTTTAAGAGGCTTGTATCGATGAAGGACTTGAAATTAGTAGGCCAAAAGTCTCATGATTGTCATGTCTTGATGCAACAGCCTACTCCCAATAGCTATTCGAGGCATCGCCGAATATGATCTTCGGGTCGCTTTGACTAGACTTTGTGTCTTCTTCAATGCGCTTTGTGGTAAAGTTTTTGAGATTGAAAAGTTGGATGAATTGGAGAATGAAGGATATCTTATCTTGTGCCACCTTGAGAAGCTTTTTGTTCCTACATTTTTTGACATCATGGTTCATCTAATTGTTCATCTAGCGAGGGAGATAAAGATGTGCGGCCCTATCCATTTACTATGTGGATGTACCCAATTGAAAGATCTATGAAATTCCTAAAAGGGTACGTGAAGAACGCATACCGCTGTAAGCATCGATTGTTCGTAAATATGTTTCGAAGAAGCCATGGAATTTTGTCAAGATTATTTGGCCAAAGTAAGACATATTGGGCTTCCAAAACGTCAAAGCATGTCGACGGGGTAGACGAGGGGCTTCCGTAAAGAGTGTGGATCCCGATGAATTGTCACTAGTCCACTTATACATCTTGAATAACGTCGATGAAGTTCAAGCCAAAGATAGCCGCACATAAAGCAACTGTAAGGAAAGAAAATCATCGAATGATCGAACAAAGGTTGATTAGGGAGCATAAATGTAACTTTTGCAAACCGGTTCAAACAAAAGGTCGAGGGAGAGGAATGTGTTTCGATACAATCAAATGGTTAGCAAAGTGGTCCCGAGGTTGATGTCATAAGTTGGAATTCGTATGTGATCAATGGTTATACATTTTACACGAAGTCCCTAGATGATACGAGCACACCCGCATGCTGGTGTTATGTTAGAGGTGAATCTATGCACTTCTCCAGCTCAAAGACAAGAGCCCTTTATTGGCGTCATGCCATATTATGGGGTTATTGAAGAGATTTGGGAGGTGGACTATGTGAAAATTAGATTTCCCATTTTCAAATGCAAGTGGGTTAATGTCAATAATGGTGTTCGGATCGATCGGCTAGGATTTACATTAGTCGATGTCAATGGTAGAAGTTTTGGAGATGAACCTTTTATTATGGCGCACTGTGCAAAACAAGTGTTCTATATCACCGATCAAGAAAATAAAATGTGGTCTCGTAGCTCTCCAAGGAAAGAGGGTCATTGATATTGATGAGGAAATGAATTCAAATTATGGTATTCCCGAGAGTACTCCTTTTTCAAGGGGTCTACCTGGACATGAACGAAGAAGATGAAGCGGATAATGAACCCTAAGCATAAGAAGTGATCATCAAGAAGGGATATGGGAAGATATCACTTTATAAAAGAGTCAATTCATAAGGTAATATTCATATGCAGATTTCTTTGAAGACTTTAAGGCTTTAACTATATATATTATATTCCTTCTATCTATGTTCATAGTTAATGTCACCGACTATGAATTTTGTTCTTGTTTTATTTTTGTGTATGTGATCCGATCCAAAGGGGCATGTTATATAAGAGGATGTTACGTTGTTGGGTGGGGGAATCGATGAAGGCATGGTGAATATTATTTTGGGCGCATGTATGTTGTACTTGTAACTTATTGTATTTGTAAGTAAGTTATCTTATTGTATGAATTATATTAATTTAGGTGTTGTAGTCATAGTAATCATTAATTAAGAGGCCAAATAGCTCATGGTGAATAATATTTGTATTCTTTTTCCAATTCAATTTATTCAAATAATTGTTCATAGCTTGTAGCTTAAAGTATCGAATTTTATGTGCCGGATTGGGTGGTGGATTTGTGTATATATATAATCGAAGAACAAATAGGAAAAATTGGGAAAATTTAGACCGGAAATAATAAGACGGTCTTAAATGTTCACTTGTTAAGACCGGATGTAATTATATGACCGGCCTTAAAGGTCGACGACGACTTTTGATTTTTGATATTTTAAGATGGTCTTTTAAGACCGGTATATTTAGACGTCCGGCCTTAAATCAAAATATTTAAGACCGGATGTTTTTATCATCCACTCTTGAAAGTCAGTCCTTTAAGACCGTGTGTAATTAGTCGTGTGGTCTTAGAAGCCGCTATTTTTCGACCGTATGTGTCTTGTCCGGTCTTATAATTACGATCTTTTAAGAGCGACCTATTTTTTGGCCGGCCTTAAAAGTTGAGCATTAGGATCGAACAAAAAATATTTCGGCTTCATTTAGTACAACTTTTTAAGACCCAAGTTTTTAAATGTCCGGCCTTAAAAGAGTTTCTTTAAGACCGGTTCGAGTCCGGCCTTAAATGGTAGACTTTTAATACCGGGCCGGAACAAGACCGGCCGATATCCGGCCTTACGACCCTCTTTTGTCCGGCCTTAAAAGCCTTTTTTGCACTATGTGTGTCTCGTGAATGGTGTGGCACTGTGGCGGGCCTCAGGCGGGTGTGTGGGTTTATAAAATGGATGGGGAGTGGGGTATTTGGTGTAATTTTCACCCACTCCCCAAACATTCAGCCGTTCAAGTACTTATTATATTAATATAATATTCTATTATATATTATTATAATATTTAATAATTGATTTTTTTTTTATACATAGCCGCTCACGGGATATATTCATTAAAAATTATTAGTATTAGTACTGTCAGCCGCCCCACTCTCTAATATATTGATATAATGTAAGACCCGGGGATGGTTCTTAGATCCTTTTTGGGGGTTTTTTTTACCAAAAGTCCCACGAAGGATTTTCCCAATTTTTTTTTTTATTATACAAATTATAAAACATATTAATATATTGATATAATTTAGTACTAATTATAAAACATATTTAATTGATTTTGGAGAGATTAAGGAGAGGAGCTAAATTAATTAATTTTATTTATTTTTCAAAAATACCCTTATATAAATTTAAAATGGTATAAGTAGAAGTGAATCAATAACTCTTATCACATACTTATCTGATCTAGAATTTTCCTTTCCAAACATTTTCTAATTGAAATGATAGTTTTGTCATATATACCTACATGTGTGTGTATAATATATACACATAGATCTATACACGTGTGTGTGTGCGTGAGCGTGCACGCACAAATGTGTGTTTATATAATCCACACCTATATATATTGACAGACAGACACACATCCACAAATATACCTAAATGTACACACACATATATACATATATTATACACAGACACATATATATATAGACACACATATTTACATACATAGATGTATGACACACAAACATATGTGTGTGTGTGTTTGTATATTTATATTTATATATATTTTCAAATTAGTATTAGCTGATTGATAAATAAATTTAAATATAATAATTTAAAAGTTTTTGATCGAGAATATTATACATACATATATACTCACAAAAAATCAAACACACTTGAGAAATAAAATAAGGGTATTTTAGGAAAAAAATTGATAGAAATTAAAATACTGTCTTATAATTAAAATTAAAACTAACTTTCAAATGTTATCTTATAATTAAAACGTGAGGGAGTATTTATCATAATAAAAACGAAAAATGGCGGTGATTCAAATTTTAAAAATGACCGTTAGACTCACAAGTTTTAGAAATAATAGTTTAGTCCTACTAATTTTAAAATTCATAATTTAAACTTGATAATTTTAAAAATAATAGTTTAGTCATACAAATTTCAGAAATAATAATTTAGTGTTACAAAATTGTCAAAAATGACATTGGTCCAATGAGACTGACCGACAGTGAGTCTTGGGGTTCTTCGAGCTCTGGAACTTCTAATAATATGATAATAAAAATGAGAATATATTATTATTATAACGAGGCTTTGGCTATGTGTCATGTTACTTATAACTACGCATTAATGGATTGTTGTTTCTATTTTGGAATGTTTAAATATGTGATGGTATTTAATAAAAATAGAAATTTATTGTATGTTATTTTTTATAATAATTATATTTATTGGATTAAATAAAATTTTCATGACGATTGTATTTGTTATAAGTTAAAGTAAGGAAAAATTTGTATAGAGAGATCTTTTATGTCATTACCCAATGAACAGTAGAAACATCCTATAGGACATAAATCTTACACTTTTTAAATAGAAAATTAATTTTAAATTCCCACAATAATTAATTAAAAAATCTAAACCAATTAAAATTATCTATTAATTATCATCTACATATCTATAGTCATATATTTTTATAACTCAAAACTCTATCAAAATTCTAACCTCAAAATTTTCATTAAACAGTACAATATTATCATCATTAGAAAGATAAAAATATTTAAAATAAATTTCATAAAAAAAATTATTGAAAATAATTAATTTAGTTAACTAAATAATCTTCGAACGCCTCTCCTCTTTTTCTCACGCTCTCTCACTCAGTTTTATAAAAGAGGAAAAGGGGAAGCTGTTGGGGTGGTCACTCACTAGTCACTACCCACAAATGGTTTTTTTTTTTTTTTTTTTTTTTTTTTTTTTTTTTTTAAAAAAAATTTTAAAACGGTGGCACGTGGGCTGCCCAAATTTTTTATACACACACATTATTATTTTTTTCAAATTCCCCCTTCTTAATTTTAATAAAAAACGGTGGTTCACTCACTATTTACTTATTATAAGGTACCAATTAATAATTCTTATAAACCAATAAAAAATAGTTAAAGTTAACAAAATTATTTTACAATTTAAGTAACTTTCCAATATTACACCTACTAATTACACTAAACTATAATATATATTAATTATTACTCTCATCCACTACCATTATTAATTATGGGCATATATGAAAAAAAAATTAATGAAAATACCTACAAAAAAAAATTTTTAGTTGATGTCTTATAATAAGGACCAAAAAAGTAATTAGTTTTAATAATTTATAAGAATATCTTGAAATAAAATTATCTTTTATAAGTTAATCTCAAGGATTTGGTCGAGAGAGCAACGAAGTTGAAAACTTTTGTAATGTTTTATAGTATTAATTAATGGGATTGGTAGAAGGGGAAATTTTTTTTTTTGAAAAAAAAAAAATCGCCTATTAGAAAATTAATTGTTTGGAATAACATAAATAAGAGCACTAGTATTATGTGTATACAAAATTTATGAAATACTAATATTTTGTGTATATAAAAATTTTCCAAGTATTTCCAGTAATAAATTTTCTTACGTGGGACTTTCCTCCTATTTTCCTATTACTTAATATCCAATTTTCTTACTAGAAAATAAGGAAGTTGGTAATTTGTAAATGCGTATCCTTTCGTTGTTATCCAACTTACCAGACTTTATTGTAATTCCTCACTAAACTATTCACGTCTCGTTATTATTTAAAGATACTTTACGGCCTTAAATATAAAATAAAATTGATTTTTTAAAGAGATTAATGAAGCTAAATAAATTATTTAATCATATCATATATTGTGTATCCTTATATTTTATAATTAATTAGTTTGGAGAAACAAATAGAAATACTCCAAAATAATTTAATTAGCTTCTTAATTTTTTAAAAAAATCAATTTTATCTTACTCCTTCTCGTTTCTTATTATAAGGCACCAACTAATAATTTTCATACATCAATAAAAAGTTAAAAATAGTTAAAGTCAATAAAATTCTCCTAAAATTTAAGTAACTTTCAATATATCTTTACGAATTATATTAAATTTTAATATTATATTAATTATTAATTTCATCTACTACTCTTATTAATTAGGCATACATAAAAAAATAATAATTAATACACTTTAAAAACAATTAAATGCCTTGCAAATACAATTATTAGTTATTAGCTTAGTCGGTGAAGGACAAGAGCGAGTCTTATTTAGGAGTAATACGCACTGATGATAACAATGTCAGATCAAGTCATAAGATTTTTAAAAAATATATTTACTATCAAGTCTAATCATATTTTGTTAGCCTTGGGTGAGTGGCGTAGAAGATGTTTCCTCCCTCCCCCACGCCCAGTTTGAACCCTACCCGCTCCCCTACTATCCTACTACTATCCTACTACGTGTAAACAAAAAAAAAAAAAATTCGTATTTTTCATTTTTTCCTTCTCATCAGTGCTTATAAAATCCCTCGTCACTGACTGACAGTGGAAGTGGCAGCTCCTTCAGCTTCTCAGAAATCAGAAATGGCGAGAGTTGGTAGGATCAAGCTGGGTTCAGGGCTTGGAGGTGTCAGCCCAGGGACTCGGGTGCATGGGCATGTCCGCTTTCTATGGGGCTCCGAAACCCGAACCCGACATGATCGCCCTCATCCACCACGCCGTCCAAAGCGGCGTCACATTACTCGACACTTCCGACATCTACGGCCCACACACCAACGAAATACTTCTCGGAAAGGTACGATCCATACAAAATTCCCTTTCCTTTTGTTGATTCTTCATGTGCTCGCTCCGATTTAGTATTCCCTTTCCTTTTGAGATAGGCATTGAAGGGAGGTGTGAGAGAGAAGGTTGAATTGGCCACCAAATTCGGAATCGTCGATGGGGATGGAAGTGGAGACATCCGTGGCGATCCTGCATATGTTAGAGAGGCTTGTGAGGCGAGCTTGAAGAGACTGGAAGTCGATTGTATTGATCTCTACTACCAGCATCGTATTGATACTCGTTTGCCTATTGAAGTCACGGTTTGTTACTGCCTTCTCTTTCTATCATACCGTGATTTATGGTTTACGTCAGTTTGTTTGCCTTCCTTCCAACCAAACTGATAAAATCAGATTGATGCATGCGGGTTCAAGTAGACTTTTGAAAGCCGACTTAGTCTTAGTAACAGCATTGAAAGCCTTTGAAACTTTCCAATGTACACAAATAGAATATGGGGAAAATTGCATTTAGGTTCCGGACAAGAGTAAATACAACAAAATGGTCCCTTAAAATTTCAAAATTATATTTAAGTCCTAAGACTTTTTTAGCAATAAATTTCAATTGTTAAATACTCATGGACTTATTAATGGACGCATGGATTTGTTTGTAGAATTGGAATCTATTACAAAAAAGTCCATAGGACTTAAATGTAATTTTGAGATTTCATTGGACCTTGTTGTATTTTCTCTTGTCTGTGAAAATAAATGCAATTTTCCCTAAAATATAATTTTAACAGTAAATTACTTCATTATTGTTATCTTCATAAATATCTTTTGGTTACGTGGTGACTAAATATTGGAAGAGTGCTGAATGAATATAAAACTGAGAAAACAAACTGATTCGGAGGATTCAGAGGAGACCACAAGGGCGAACGTGATATAAACTGTATTTTATTATATCAAATGTTGTGCAATGTATTTTATTTACAGATGGTTTCTTTACCATCCTTGTTAGTTCTGCTGTTTCAATAATTCATTATGAATATCAATTAATAGTATAGGATGTTGGAGATTCCGGTAACATGATATCTTAACTATTTCTGCCTTGTTGAACTGGAATAGCTTGGAGCATTATTTTAATCCAATAGGACAATATTCCCAAAATAGGGGAAAACTTGATTGGGATTTGGGGACGCTTTTTACTGCCTTCATCCAGGTTTTTGAGCCTTTTTTTCGGATTTTAAATTATGTTGATATTTTGGTCGTACTAGTTTGAATAAAAGATTAAGGAACAGCTTTACCCCATGATATATGCAATCAATCTGAGAGGTGATCAACACATGCTTCCATCTCAACATGTACATGATATCTTTGTTAGAGCAAGGAATTAATGTTCTTTAACTTTTGGATCTGTTAACTTGTTTGAACATCTGTTTATGATTGATAAATGCAAACTTATTTTTATATTATTGATTAAAAGGTTGGGGAACTTAAAAAACTTGTTGAGGAAGGAAAAATAAAATACATTGGATTGTCTGAGGCCTCAGCTTCAACAATTAGAAGAGCACATGCTGTTCATCCTATAACAGCCGTGCAATTGGAGTGGTCCTTATTCTCAAGAGATGTGGAGGAAGAAATTGTTCCAACTTGCAGGTAAAATTTATACTACTGAAATTTTTTTATTCATGATACTAATTAAATCAACAAAACTATTTAAATTACTTTACAGTATTTATATTTATTGTTTTTTCTCCAAACTATGTTGCCTAAATTGATATATAAGCTAATAATGCACAACATATGATATGATTGAGTAATTTATTTAGTTTCCTTAATATTTCCAAAAAAGATCAACTATGTCTTATACTTAAGACCGGAGAGGTATCTATTATTTCTCCATGTTGGAGCTCCTGACTAAACTGCAACAAGTGATTTTGAATTGGTTTGTTATATTCTCAGGGAACTTGGCATTGGAATTGTTGCCTATAGTCCTCTTGGACGAGGATTCCTTTCATCAGGAACAAAGTTAATTGAAAACCTGCCACAAGATGACTTTCGGAAGGTTTGTGTTAATTCATGTTTTTCCAAATGTAAGTAATTAACTTTAGTTGCTTTTGTGATCGTAATGGTAAATTATTTCAAGGTCTCAGAATGTGAGAGCAAAACATTCACTGCTGCTTCTGACCTTGTTCTATCTTCGGATATTTCAGTTGTGTTTTTAAAAGAATGATCCATATTTAAAAGAAATTGTTGTTTTAAAGCAGAGTTAAAAGAACTTGTTGATTAATAGAATTTACAATTAATCAAATATATGATATACATAAAAAAGAAAAAGAACAAACAACGAGAATAGGCCCAGCCTGGTGATGGCCTGTTCAGGGTATAGTTTAGTAAGTCGTTAGCTGTCTCAATATGTAACATGGATTGGGTACATAAAGAATATACTGTTCATTTTTCTGGTACCTGTTTGTTTGTTTGACTCTCTTAACTATTTTCAACTACTTTCATAATATAAATACACACACAAACACACATTGAGCATCAAATCACCATCTAAAACTTTCCAATGTTGTGATAGTTGATATGTAATCTCATAGCATGCTATGAGTCCATGACTGTCTTAGCCTTGCTTGGATATAATTTATCTGTCCTACCTGACACTTTGTTTCAGTATAAACGAGAGAACAAATTAGGATATAATCTCATTGGCGTATGTATTTTACCTAATTGCAGTATATGCCTAGATTCCAGCCTGAAAACCTAGAGCACAATAAGACTATATTTGAGAGGGTTAATGAAATGGCAGCAGGAAAGGGATGCACTCCATCGCAGCTAGCATTGGCCTGGGTTCACCACCAGGGAAACGATGTGTGCCCCATACCTGGAACCACAAAAATTGAGAACTTCAATCAGAATATTGGGGCTTTGTCGGTTAAGCTAACACCGGAAGAAATGGCGGAGCTGGAGTCTTACGCTGCTGCTGATGCTGTCAAGGGTGATAGATATGGGAATAACATAGCTACATATAAGGACTCTGACACTCCCCCACTTTCTTCTTGGAAAGCTGCATAAGGAAGGACATACTATGCACATTATAATTACTTGATTCTGCAGCAAGTTTGAGCAAACTGTTCTGTTCTTGGACCATGCCTTGCCTTAGAAAGGATTTTCTTGTATCGATCCTTTTATGTTGTATGGTTGTGTGTTTTGTGAGTTGTTTGAATTTTATGGCATGAAATAAGCCGAGCGATCAGGCATTTCAAGGCTTGTCACTTGACTCAATTCCTTTATAGTCATTGTATTTAATGGTGGAACAAGTTCATGTCAGACCTTACCATTAACAATCTAATCCTGTCTTGTAACAACTTAACCTGAACTTGGCCAATGTCCGTCATGGTTTTTTTTTTTTTTTTTTTTTTTTTTTTTTTTTTTTTTTTTTTTTTTTTTTTTTTTTTAAATATATATATTTTATTTACAGCGTAAGCTTAGTCGGAAAAAAAGCTTGGTTTAACCTAAAGCCAATTAAAAAAGCTTGCATTTTTCAGATCTTCAAACAAGCTAACTTGTCATAATTACATAAACCACTCCAAAATTACAATACCTCAATCCAAATTATTTACAATTTGTGATTAAAATATGATGTAATCTAACCAATCAACAAGACCTCCAAATTAATAATAAAATAATTTTGATTACAATTACAACAATCTAGACCAAATCAAAGTATAGTTACTGGCCACAACTGTACTGTTTTGGTGGAAGGGGATAAGTGAATTAGGGATGACACATTGATACTTAGGTTTATTTGATTTGTGTGTGTGTGTGTGTTTGGGGGGGGGGGGGGGGGGGGATAAAGTAGGATTAAAATTATAAACCAAGCATAATAAGTAACAATGAAATGCATTGGTGTAGTAGAAATTTGTATCTTTTCACCCACAACGGTTGGGTTCAGCACCTACTTCCTTTACAATTTTGTAAAATATTACAAATCTATAATAGGTTCATGTCGGTCTGAAAGGCTTTGTTAAGCGAGATAGGCCTTCTAAAAGGCTTGGGCCTGCTCATATTTTTGAACAAGCTAGACCATAGGCCAATAGAGCTTCAATGTAATTATGGCTAGTTAGCTTGTTTGAAGTTTTTAAAAATATGGCCTTTTACTCTGTTAAAGTTTGCAACATGTACTTCCCTTTTCAAAAAACATACGTTTTACCAATTATAAGGCAAATTTAAATAAGCTCCAAAGGGATCAGCTTCCTGAAGCGAAAGTTCGAATTTTACTTTGATTTATTTGAGTTTGTGTTCTAGTGTAGAACACAAGTGTCTAGCCTCAATCGACTAATATATGATTTATACTGGATCAAATGGTTTCTCAGAGATGTCTATTGATTAAACACCAGAGAGAAGAGGATTACACAGTGCTATCTATGAGGAAGATAACACAGAGTGCTCGGAGATCATTGTGCTACACAGGTATGGCGTTTCGCCAGAGGGGCGGGGTGTGTGCACAGTAAGGCTGAATGTGAGTAATTCAATAGAGAATGGAGAGAATGCACCTGGTGGGTATCCTCTTATTTATAGAGATCACCTAGGGTTTCAACCTGCTAGCTGTGCGTATGCTCCTCAGGCAACATGCACCTCCACGATCTGCAAATGCTTGCTCCACTACCTGTACGATCCTGGATTATAGGCACGATCATGGGATGATTAGTAATTTACCTGATTAAGGAAGATTCTGCCATAAAGCCTCCTTATTAGGCCGCATATCTGTCAGGCCCATTATATGAGTCTATAGCAGTTGTCCTTAAGCTCGGTAGCTCAGGTATCTGATCTGCTGAGGTTAATTAATTGCCTAACCCGGACTTCTTGTGTCCGAGTCTTTCAGCTCGACCCTTTTGACTTCTAGTTAGATGCTTGCCAAGCTTCACTGAACTCCACGAACTTTAAAGTTCTCTTACAATTTGCCCCCAGACATGCTTGCTAGGATTACTTGATAACTTCACCTGAGTATTTCTCCGAGTTTTGTTGAACTCCGAGTTTGTTTTCTACAACCATCTGCCTTCATGATGATTGGGATTACTTTTACAATTTTATGATATCTTGGCCCGCCGACTTTACAAATAACATCTTGGCTTGCCGACTATTCAGACTCTTGCCACGTGTTGCCCCCAATCGAGGTATCATGTAAGGGTCCCAGAATAAGGACAAGCTTGCCTTTTCAGATTTTGACGACTATTCGCTTTCCCGTGTTGTAGCGTATAACCACCATCTTCCACTTAATGGTCAGGCCAGCCACCCTCGATTTTCGTGCGCATTTAATGCCCACGTCATTTCATATCCATCATAATTACCCTTTATGAGATTTTAAAGCCTAATTCTCCTTATTTTCGGCGTTGTGACCCCTGACTTTTCAAATCCGCAACTTCTATATATTCTCGCTAACTCTTTTGTCTTTACCACTTTGCATTTGCAAACTCTTTTGCCTTTTCAGAAAATACGTCTCCATACCCAAAACGATTTCTTCTTCACCAGCTTGCTCACCCTTTCTCAAGCTTTTTTCGTTCAGGTACTTCCACTGCCCCCTTCATCTTTTTAATTTTTCTTTGCTTTGTCTGCCATGCCTTTCACTCTTCATCCACGTTCGTTTAGAAAATTCTCTTTCTAGTTTTCTGGGTAAACATTTCAAGTTCTTGATTGTTACTAAGTGTTATTCTGAAATATTGGCATCAGTCCCCCTTTTTCTCCCTTTTAGTCAAAATGCATGGGTACTGAATGACAGTGATAACCAATGTTTGAATTCTGAAGATGGAATATCACCTAGAGGTGGGGTGAATAGGTGATCTCAAATTCTTTTTGCAAAACTCACACGAAAGCAAGTAAAACAGAAACAAAGAAGTAAGACAGTAATGTGAAATAGACACAAGGCAATTTATACTGGTTCGGTCCAAAAACTCTGACCTACGTCCAGTCCCCAGAACACTTGGGATTTCACTATCTTTCAAAGACAATTACACTGTACCCGGATGATCCTCTCACTAGGACTCACTCCCCCTTACAAGCTGTAATTTTTCACCCACTCTTAAGGTTCCAAACCTTAAGATTAGAACCGAAAATGAAATAAGTGTTTAAATAACTCCTCAAGAGTAGATAAATGTTAATCACTGAAGTGCATTTTATCCGAAGATATTAATGAAACAACAAATTGCAATAAGTTTGAATGAATGTACAACGTTTCGGTAGTTGGCGAATTCAATGCTTTGGCTATTTATAGATGTTGTAATTAATGATCGTTGATGAAGTTTGGAGAATAGTTGTTGAGAGTCTTGAATGTATCCGTTATACAAATAAAGCTTTCGTTAACACTTTCTCCGTTTGAATATTCCAAGTGGATGACGACATTCTCTTCATTCCTTTTGTTTTGACCGTTGTGAAATAGCATTTAATGCGCAGTCGGAATATTAGTGGAAGATTTACATTGATCAAAGTATTGGTTACTGAGATTATCACCGGTTTCGGCAACTGCATTCAATGCTCCTGACACATAATTTGCTTTATGTAATTTTCTGGTTAATCCATGACAAAAGCATCTAAAACTCATTAGCAAACTTATAAAAAATGTTTAGAAGAGGTAAGGAGTAATAGCATGAAGAAATGAATTGATATAGAATGATTTAAGATTTACGGAGTCGGAGATTTCAAGAACAGGGGTGACTTTGCTCGAGCATGGACGAGGAATGTGCTCGGGCATAAAATGTGAAGGATCACTTTTTGAAGAGTGATTCACCCACTGCTCGAGCAAGAGATCAAGTTTGCTCGGGCAAGCTACTTTGAAGATTAGTTACTTTCGTCAATGCTCGGGCAAAGTACAGAGGCATGCTCGGGTAAGCGTTTCTGAAGGCTTTTGAAAAACAGAGTTTATCATCGTTGCTCGAGCAAGCAAAGTCCCATGCTCGAGCAAACCACCATAGCTTGCTCGGGCAAGGGCCATACAGAGATGAGAAGACAAGTTGTTCGACTTTTCTCGAGCAACCCTTTATGCCTGCCTTTCTTACCTTGCTCGAGTATCACTACTTTATCTTGCTATTTCTTTGTTCAAATCGATGATGCTCAAGCATGCTGAGACTCTTGCTTGAGCAAGACTCTAAAGTGTTCACAGTGCCATTAGTCGATGATGCTCAGGAAGTCCTATACATTGTGCTCGAGCGTGGTGTTCCAATCCAAAGGATTTTGTTTGAGCCCGATGTTGCTCGAGCATGACTATATGCTCTGCTCGAGCAAGCCTTCCCTAAAACACTTAATTTTGCCTTGCACTCGATGTTGCTCGAGCATGACTATATGCTCTGCTCGAGCATGCTACCCTAAAACACTTTAGCACCCTATCAGATGGACTATGCTCGGGCATGAAATAATCTTTGCTCGAGCAATCCTCATTTTAAAGACAAGTTACTTAATTCAATAACTCAGAAATTGTGATCATCAAAATACAGGAGCTAACATTCCTCTCTGAACGAGAAGTGTTGAGATATTGATATTTGGACTAAGTCATTCCAATATCCCAGATCTCTCTGCATTTTTGTGAAGAAGTTGTTGAAGTTTTCTGTGTTGTTATTCTAAGTATATTTTTAGGTTTTCTGGGTTTTCGCACACCAGTACTGAAGGAGTTGTACACCAACAAGAGGCGACTAAAGGGGAGTGAACGAGTGAGTTTGAACCAGAATGTATCAGCACTTATCCGGTCTACCATGCCTCGCAAGTGCAAGGATCCAGGGACATTTTCTATCCCTTGCATTATTGTAACTATAGATTTGATGATTGCATGCTAGATTTAGGTGCTTCTATTAATGTCATGCCTGCATCTATTTATAAATCTCTTGGTTTTGGTCCTTTACTTCCTACTAGTGTTGTCGTTCAGTTAGCTAATAGGAGTAATGCTCATCCTTCTGGTGTAGTTGAAGATGTATTAGTCAAAGTTAATGAATTGATATTCCATGCTGATTTTTACATCTTAGATATGGAGGATGAGTCTTCTAGTAGTAGGTCACCAATCATTCTAGGGAGGCCTTTCATGAAAACAGCTAGGACTAAGATAGATGTGCATTCTGGTACCCTTTCCATGGAGTTTGGTGATATATCTGTGAATTTCAATATCTTTGATGACATGAAACATCCTAGGGAAGAGCATTATATTTTCTGCATTGATGTTATTATGATGTTGTGGATGATGTTCTTGCTGATTGGTGTGCTGATTATCTTGACTTCTTATCTGAGAGTGATTCTACCATTTGTGCTTGTGCTGATAATGAATGGTGCCCTATTTGTACTGAGATTAATGTTGCATTATTTGGTGATTCTGACTTGCTTAGTGATTCTGGATTACTTGTGGATTCTAATATTGATTATGAGTTTGAGCTTCATCCTGATCCTGATGTGTATCCTGATTCTGATTTTGATGAGCTTAACTATGATTTTGATGAGCTGAATTCTAATGTTAACATTGAGCTGTATAGACACAGTTCTTCTGCTTCTTTGAATGTAGTTTCAGGCATTTCCACTGTGATGACATCAGAGTTGTTGCAACAACCACCCAAGCTTCTTCCCTCCACTGAGCAACCGCCCAAACTAGAGTTGAAATCCCTTCTAGACCATCTGAAGTATGCATTTTTAGAGGAGAATGAGCATCTGCCAGTCATTGTGCAAAATAATCTTATGCCTGATCAAGAAGAGAAGCTGCCAAGCTTACTGAGGGTGAACAAGAAAGCCATTGGGTGGACATTAGTTGACATAGTTGGCATCAGCCCTTCCATGTGTATGCATCAAATTCTGTTGGAAAACAACTCTAAGCCAGTGAGGCAACCTCAGAGATGCCTTAATCCTCTTATCCTTGATGTGGTGAAGAAGGAGGTCACTAAGCTTCTGCAAGCTGGTATTATCTATCCCATTTCTGATAGCTAGTGGGTTAGCCCAGTCCAGGTGGTTCCTAAGAAATCCGGAGTCACTGTGGTAGCCAATCAGAAGAATGAGCTTATTCATACTCAAGTTTAGAATAGTTGGAGAGTTTGCATCGACTATAGGAGACTTAACCAAGTCACTCGCAAGGATCATTACCCTCTACCTTTCATTGATCAGATGTTAGAGCGATTGGCTGGTAAGCCCCATTACTGCTTTCTGGATGGCTACTCCGGAAACTTCCAGACCCATATTGCTCCTGAGGATCAGGAGAAGACGACCTTCACATGCCCCTTTGGAACTTATGCCAACCGGAGGATGCCTTTTGGCCTCTGCAACACACCTGGCACCTTTCAGCGTTGTATGATAAGAATTTTCTCCAAGTTTCTAGAGGACTGCATGGAGGTTTTTATGGATAATTTCACTGCATATGGGTCTGATTTTGATGCATGCTTAGCTAATTTGTCTAGAGTTTTGCATAGGTGCATTGAGTTTAATCTTGTGCTGAATTATGAGAAGTGTCACTTTATGGTTGAGTCCGGTATGGGCCTTCCAAGTTGAAGCAAGCTTCTCGTCACTAGCATTCTTGTTGCCTATATCGACTCTCTGGAGGACCAGATCGCCTTTCTCAAACGAATGTGGCCTCACCTTCTTATTGTACCGGGCTACAATGAGTTGTTTTGTGGCCATGTCTCGGCAATGCGCCATGACTCTGACCTCATCAATTAGGTCCAACTCCACTACAATGGCTTTGCTATTCTCATCCTCCTCATGTAGAGCCTTAATTCTCCTCCATGAGGATTCATCAATTTTTACCAGGATTATCGCTTCGCATCCATAAGTCAGCCTAAAGGGGGTTTCCCTAGTTGTTGTTTGAATGCTGGTCTGATGCCCCCATAAAATGGAGTACAACTATTCCACCCAACTAGATTTTGTCTCCTCCATCCTCTTTCTCAGTCCGTCAACAATAACTTTATTTGCTGCTTCGGCTTGTCCGTTGGATTGTGGATGTTCTACGAAAGCAAAGTGTTGCTTGATATGGAAGTCAGCTACCATCTCTCGGAAACCCTTATCAACAAAATGGGTCCCATTATCCATGAAAATCTCGGCTGGGGTCCCGAACCGGCATATAATATTTCTTTGAAGAAATTTCTGCACCTAAGCTGAGGTAATTGTTGCCAGTGATTCCGCCTCTATTCATTTTGTAAACTAATCTACAACCACTATGAGCCATCGCAGTTGTCCTGGGGCCGCTTTGAATGATCCCAATAACTCCATGCCCCATTTGTAGAATGGCCATGGAGCCGAGATAGACGTTAGCCTTGCTGGGGGAGTCCGTATTACGTTGGCATACTTTTGGCAACTATCGCATTTCTGGACATGGTCCTTTACATCTGCCGCCATTGTAGGCCAATAATAACCGGCTCGCACCGTCTTTCGAGCAAGTGCCTTAGTGCCCATATGTTGTCCATTGATCCCTTCATGGATCTCAGCCAAAACATACTCGACTTCATCCGAATTAACACATTTCGACATTAGGGAGTGTAAGCTTTTGCGATATAACTGGTCGTTTACCATCACGTATGAAGCTGCTGCTCTCACCAGCTTCTTTGATTCAATTGAATCGTCAGGAATGATTCCTCTCTCAAGATAATCGGCGATTGGCTTTCTCCAATCACCAGACTCCGAGATAATCATGAAGCAGCTTGGTTCTGATAAACTCTATTGGATTATGGTTCTATGGTTTCCGGGGCTCTTAGTACTTGCTAGCTTTGATAACATTCTACCCTAATATTTCGCCTCTAGGAATATGCACCACAGTGACCTCCTCAAAGTCTGACATCACTTCTTTTACCTTGGCCAAGTATTTGACCATCAGAGGACCCTTTGCCTGATATGTCCCTTCTATCTGTGCTGTGACGAGCTGGGAATCGGTAGATACATGTACCTTTGTAGCCCTATTTTCCTTAGCCTGAAGCAATCCGGCAATCAGGGCGTCGTACTCGGCTTAATTATTTGAGGTTTGGAAGTTAAGTCGAAGAGATTGCTCTATAGAAACTCCTTCCAGGTTCTCCACTATGATCCCGGCTCCACTTCCTTTGGCGTTGGATGAGCCGTTCACGAACACCTTCCATGCTCTTAGAGTCTTCGCCAATCCTGACTCCGATGGTGTTAATTCCAATAGGAAATTCGTCATTGCTTGTGACTTGATGGCGTGCCAAGCTTCATAGGAAATATCAAATTCTAACAATTCTATGCCCCAGCTAATCATCCTGCCTGCTAGGTCAGGTTTATGAAGCACCTATCAAATTGGCTGATTGGTCCTCACGATGATTGAATGACTGATGAGCAAAACTTATGCCATGTTTTCCCTATATTTTATGACTGAATTGTATGGTAAATATAAGCTTACCTGCAATCAATCTAAGAAAAAAGGCATTAATTCATGATATAGGGAATTGAAGGATAGAAACCATTTACATCCTAAACCTGTGCTAAGAAAGGAGCAAATTACAAGGTTTTGAAGGAAGAATGTGTAGCAAAGCTGATACTATGTTATAGCATTCTGATAGCATATCGAAGTGCAATACGAGGCATCATGAAAGCTATAGCAAAGTAAAGGATGCAATGCTATGAGACATATTTTCTGATCTTTTATCTAGATGACTTCAGGAATAATAGTGAAGGTCGAGAATGACAGGTAGATTGCTGACGTAATGGAATAGAAGATGCGGAGGATCGAAACTGAAAGATATGAAGAATCCCGCAGGATCAGCAGAATCAATCTACCAAGATTGGAAAAAGATATATGATGGATCTCGACAGATTAGGAAAGGCCCAGTTCGCTGGAACTTACGCCGCAAGAAAGTCTGATTATATAAGGAAACAACAAGCCAACCCTAAAGTCTGAAAAAAAAATTGAATTGAAAATATAAATGAATTTTAGGACCGAATACAAGAATAAAGGTCGGTCTTAAAAATAAAAAAAATAAATAATAGACTTTTAGGACCTGATATATTATAAAAGGTCGGTCTTAAAATCAATTGAATTAAAAAAATTAAATAATAGAATTTTAGACCGCATATTTATAAAATCTGCTTTTAAAGTAGATCTCATTTATCAATTGTGTATCTCTCCTGCTCTCTGCCTTTATTAACTCCTCATACCTCTCTGTCCTTATTAACTCCTTACTACCTCGTAACTCCACACTACGTGGCTCTCTGCCCCAACTACTCAAACCATGGTTAGATACAAGAGAACCGCTCGTAGGGGTACTCTTACTCCTGATGCTCGTGCCTTCCGTAGATCGTTATACGGTGCGCCTCCTCCAACGAGAGTGCGTTCTATTGTGATAGAAGAGTCTCGGGTCGTTGGACCCATTGCTATTTCGGATGATGAAGAGATTGTCGCACCCCCCTCTATCCTTCTACCGACCCTGTCTATGCACTGATGAGAATAAGACAGGAACTTGCTGATCTCCGGCAGGAAGTTAATGCTCTCACGCCGATATCGCCAAGGCTTTGGAGGATAATAAGCTTTAGGATGTTTACTCAGATTCTTGTTTTTCATAATTTTCTGCTTGTTTTTCTTTTGTATTTTTTCTTGTGTACGTGTATATTCTCCAGTAATGTATGAAGCATTAAGAACTAAGCTTGTGTCTTTTTTTTTGTTCATATTCTCCAGTTTTCCTTTAATTTTTATTCATTTAGTTGCTTTGCTCTCGCCAAAGCCAATCCTTTTTTTAAAAAAAAAAAATGAGGACTTTTAGGACCGGATGGTTTATAAAAGGGATAAGAGTCTTAAATACCATGGAAGTTTTCGCTCAGGAGCACTGGTAAGACGAAAGTTTTTTTGGACCAAAAATGCCACGAAAGTTCACAAGACGTAGCATTTTTGCCCGGAAGTATCATTTTTGCCATGGAAGTTTTCACTGAGGAGCAATTTTGCCACGGAAGTTTTTGCTGAGGAGCAATTTGCCCCGAAAGTTTACCTTAAGGAGCAATTTTGCCTCGGAAGTTTACAAAACGTAGCAATTTTTTCCCTTCTGTCCCCAAGTATTAAATTTGATTATTAAATCAGTCAAAGACTACACACGTCATGCCTTGAAAAGGTCGAACTTGGAGTCAGAGAAGGAGATCCTTCAGATGTTGAAATCAAGGCGGCCATAATTTGTGAAGCCGAACTGGTCAAAAGGACTAAAAGGTATGTCACAAAATGCAAATGAAACGCAAAACGAGAAATGAATTGTTCCAAAAATTGGTTCAGTAAAACAAATCAATAGTGATAATATTTACGTTTGTATAGACTGATCATTTGCTTAGATCATAAGTGATGCTTCCTTTGGGTTTTGTGACAGTCTACCTTTTAGTCCCTTTGACCAGTTCGGCTTCACAAATTCTGGCCGCATTGAGCTCAACATCTCAAGGATCTCCTTCTCTGGCTCCAAGTTTGACCTTTTCAAGGTATAACATGTGTGGTCTTTGACTGATTTAATAGTCAAATTTAATATTTGGGGACAGAAGGGCAAAATTGCTCCTTAGTGAAAACTTCCGGGGTAAAATTGCTCCTCAGAGAAAACTTCCGTGGCATTTTTTGTCCAAAAAAACTTCCGGCTTACCAGTGCTCCTGAGTGAAAACTTCCATGGCATTTAAGACCCTTATCCCTTTATAAAACTCAAGTCTTAAAGTTAAATGAATAATAAAAATTTAGGACCGGAGTCTTCTAAATCTCCGGTCTTAAAAATTTAATTATATATTTAGGACCAGCTACTTTAAATTAATCGGTCTTAATAAAATCCAAAATACTAAAACATGTCTCTGTCGATCGGAATATTAAATTTCCCTCTCTAAACTTCTCTTGTCACGCCGAAAGTGATTACTCAGGTTCTGTCTCCAGTGTTTGTGTGTTGCTTCGCGTTGCCTCTCAACAATCACTTTCTCGGTTCCTTAGCTAAATGTTTATAGACCAAGTTTGTAAGAGGTGTTTCGGTTATATAACTTTATGATTTTCCTGCTTATCGTTCTGGGTTTTTCATGGGTTGAACGAAATCGATGAAATGTTCTTGTGGGTTTATCTGTTGTTAATGAATATTGTATTTTGAAGATTATATTTGCACTTTAGACCTACCCAACTGACCAACAAATGTTTTTAGGTTACTCTTGCTGTCTGCAACATCAACATTCCTGGCGGGAGAAGAAAGACTCAAAAAACGCATTTGAATTTATATGCTATAGGTGAATCCACAAGACCTTCATGCGATGCATTTAATTTCCTCGTCATGCATTTATTTTTCTTCTTGGATTCACTGTGATACATTTATGACCAAAAGTGATTCTTCATTATACATTTAATGGGCAAGTTTCTCCGTAAAAAAAAAAAAAAAAAAAAAAGACATAACCGACATTGAGCATAAATATGCATTTGGTGTTGCCTTATTTTATATGCTAATGTCAATTTTTTTGGATTATGTATGTTAAATCTTTTCGTCTATAGGAATTCTACTATGGATCACAGTTGGATAGATGCTTTACGGATGAGTGTTGAATATCAAAATGGGGTGAGGGACTTGATAGAATTTGCTAAACAAAATGATCACGATGATAGTGGGAAGTTTTATTCCCCTTGTGTAAAATGTTTGAAAGAGAGGCGACTAAGTCCTAAAGTTATACATACACATTTAATTTGTGAAGGATTTTGTAAGACTTATACAGTATGAGTATGGCATGGTGAAAAAATAACAAGTGGGTCTCAACATGGGGAAGTGGCCTTTGATGATAATGACACGGATATGGATGATCGCATGGAGGACATTATTCGTGATGTAGGAGAAGAGGCTTTTCATCAATCACATGCTTATGGTAATATGTGCAGTGATGCAGAGACCCCGCTATACCCTAGGTGTAAGAAATACCAATTGTTGAACACTGTATTGAAATTGGTAAGCTTGAAGGCACGTCATGGATGGAGCGACAAGAGTTTTTTTGAAATGCTTGAGGCTTTTAAGGACATGCTTCCGGATGATAATGTGTTGCGGCATCGATACTATGATGCTAAGAAAATACTTTGTCCACTGGGGATAAAGTACAAAAAGATCCATGCATGCCCGAATGATTGCGTATTGTATAGAAAAGAGTTTGAAGAGAAGCAAAATTGTCCGATATGTGAAACCCCAAGGTACAAGTCAAATAAAGGGCCTGCAAAAGTGTTGTGGTATCTTCCAATCATACCAAGGTTCAAGCGGTTGTTTGCGAATGAAAATGATGCAAAAAATTTGAGGTGGCATGCAGATGAGAGGATTTTTGATGGAAAGCTTCGACATTCGGCCGATTCTTCTCAATGGAAGAAAATCGATCAATTATTTCCGAACTTCGGCGAAGAACCTAGGAACCTTAGGCTTGCCCTTAGCACGGATGGCATGAATCCGTATGGAAGCCTTAGTAGCATACATAGTTCATGGCCTGTACTCCTGATTATTTATAACTTATCTCCTATGTTATGCATGAAACGAAAGTATATCATGTTGTCTATGTTGATTTCCGGACCAAAACAACCCGGAAATGACATTGATGTTTACCAAGACTTGAAGGAGTTGTGGGAAGAAGGTGTCGATGTGTTGACTCTTTCAAGAAGGAGGTGTTTAAAATGCGAGCCATGATATTTTGTACTATAAACGACTTCCTAGCATATGGGAACTTGTCAGGGTATAGTGTAAAAGGCCATAAAGCATGTCCGGTTTGTGAAGAAGGTACACACTACCATCAACTTCAACATGGAAGAAAGACGGTTTATCTTGGACATAGGAGATTTCTTAGATGGGGCCACCCATATCATTGATTAAAGAAAGCCTTTTTTGATGGCCAAGAGTATGAAGATGCTCCGATAGCATTGACTGGGGAGAAAGTTTATGAAAAGGTGAAAAATATCAATGTCATCTTCGGTAAGACTGCAAAGAGTAGAAAAGAAACAAATATATGGAAAAAGAGATATGTATTCTTCGATCTTCCATATTGGCACAATCTTGATGTGAGACACTGCATGTGATAGTATTGTTGGCACGCTTCTCAACATACAAGGTAGTTCCAAGGATGGTGTGAAGGCAAAATTGGATCTGATAGCAATGAGAATACACGAAGAGTTACATCCAAGGCCACATGGTAACAGAACTTATTGTCCCCTAGCTTCTCATACTTTGCCTAAGGATGAGAAAAGAAGTTTTTGTGAGTGCTTATGTGGCACAAAAGTTCCCTCGGGGTATTCTTCAAATTTTAAGAGGCTTGTATCGATGAAGGACTTGAAATTAGTAGGCCAAAAGTCTCATGATTGTCATGTCTTGATACAACAGCTACTCCCAATAGCTATTCAAGGCATCGCCGAATATGATCTTTGGGTCGTTTTGACTAGACTTTGTGTCTTCTTCAATGCGGTTTTTAGTAAAGTTTTCGATATTGAAAAGTTGGATGAATTGGAGAATGAAGGATATCTTATCTTGTGCCACCTTGAGAAGCTTTTTCTTCCTACATTTTTTGACATCATGGTTCATCTAATTATTCATCTAGTGAGGGAGATAAAGTTGTGCAGTCCTATCCATTTACGGTGGATGTAACCAATTGAAAGATCTATGAAATTCCTAAAAGGGTATGTGAAGAACACATAGCGGCCAGAAGCATCAATTGTTCAGAAATATGTTTATGAAGAAGCCATGAAATTTTGTCAAAATTATTTGGCCAAAGTAAGACATATTAGGCTTCCAAAACGTCAGCATGCTGAAGGGGGTAGACGAGGGGCTTTAGTAAAGAGTGTGGATCCTGATGAATTGTCACAAGTCCACTTATACATCTTGAATAATGTTGATGAAGTTCAAGCCAGTATAGCTGCACATAAAGAAGCTGTAAGGAAAGAAAATCATTGAATGAGTGAACAAAGGTTGATTAGGGAGCATAACAAAACTTTTGCAAACTAGTTCAAACAAAAGGTCGAGGGAGAGGAATGTGTTTCTGATACAATCAAATGGTTAGCACATGGTCCCGAGGTTGATGTCATAAGTTGGAATTCGTATGTGATCAATGGTTATACATTTTACACGAAGTCCCTAGATGATACGAGCACGGTCCAGAACAGTGGTGTTATGTTAGAGGTTGAATCTATGCACTTCTCCAGTTCGAAAGATAAGAGGCCTTTATTGGCAGTCATGCCATATTATGGGGTTATTGAAGAGATTTGGGAGGTGGACTATGTTAAAATTAGATTTCTCATTTTCAAATGCAAGTGGGTTAATGTCAATAATGGTGTTCAGATCGATCGGCTAGGATTTACATTAGTTGATGTCAATGGTAAATTTTTGAAGATGAACATTTTATTATGGCAGACCAAGTGAAACAAGTGTTTTATATCACCGATCAAAAAAATAAAATGTGGTCTATAGCTCTCCAAGGAAAAAGGGTCATTGATATTGATGAGGAAAGTCATTTAAATTATGGTCTTCGTGAGAGTACTCATTTTTCAAAGGATCTACCGAACATGAACGAAGAAGATGAAGCGGATAATAAACCTGGCATAAGAAATGATCATTAAGAAGGAATATGGGAGGATATCACTTTATAAAAGAGTCAATTCATAAGGTAATATTCATATGCAAAATTCTTTGAAAACTTTAAGGTTTTAACTATATTATATTCCTACTATGTTCATAAACAATATCACTGACTATGAAGTTTGTTCTTGTTTTATTTTTGTGGCAGGATCCGAACTAAAGGGGCATGTTATAAAAAGGATGTTACGTTGTTGGGTGGGAATCAGATAAAGGCATGGTGAATATTATATTGGGCATGTATGTTGTATTTGTAACTTATTGTATTTGTAAGTAAGTTATCTTATTGTATAAATTAATTTAGGTGTTGTAATCTAGTATAATCATTAATTAAGAGGCCACAAAACTCATGGTGAATAATATTTGTATTCTTTTTCCCAATTCAATTTATTCATAATTGTTCATAACTTGTAGCCTAAAGTATCGACTTTTATGTGCTGGATTGGGTGGTGGATTTGTGTGTGTATATATATATATATATAATCAGGAAGAACAAAACAGGGAAAATTTAGGAAAATTTAGACCGGAAATAAATATGCCGGTCTTAAATATTCAATTGTTAAGACCGGATGAATTTATATGTCCGGTCTTAAAGGTCAGGTCACATTTGATATTAAGCTCGGTCTTAAAAGTAGGTCTTTTAAGACCGGTATATTTATACGTCCAGTCTAAAATCAAATTTTTAAGCCCGAATGTATTTATCATCCAATCTTGAAAGTCAGTCTTTTAAGACCGCGTATAATTAGTCGTTTGGTCTTAGAAACCGCTATTTTTAAGACCGTATTTATTTTTGTCCGGTCTTAGAATTCCTATCTTTTAAGAGCGGCCTAGTTGTTTGCCGGTCTTAAAAGTTGAGTTTTAGGACCGAATAAAAAATATTTCAGGTTTATTTAATATGACTTTTAAGACCCAATGTTTTAAATGTCCAGTCTAAAAGAGTTTCTTTAAGACCGGTTCGTGTCCGGTCTTAAATGTTAGACTTTTAATACCAGCTGGAACAAGACCGATCACGGGTCCGGTTTTACGATGCCTCTTTTGTCGGTCTTAAAACCCTTTTTTGCACTAGTGAATATGGAAAAATAAATATATATATATATATATATATATCTATGCACACACCTTCACCACCTTCCCTGACCATGAACTAACCAATCTCACAACACTCTCCTCCCGATAACTTCCAACAACAATGTCTATCCATTACCTCTTGGGACATAAATCGAACTATCATGCGTGTATCGACCTGCAAAAGCTTAAAGTCCGTCTTCATGTTGAACTTGTAAATGCATTTTAAATATTCACTTTGGTCTTTATATTAAGGCACCAACTAACAAGTGTATTTGATCCTTATATTAAGGTATCAACTAGTAAGAATACTTGGTCCTTTTTATAAGACATTTACTTGTTTCCAAGGAGCATTAATATTTTTCTATGTATGTCCATAATTAATAAGGGTAGTGGATAAGAGTAATAATACTATAATATTAGAGTTTAGTACAATTAATAGGGGTAATATTGAAAATTAATTAAATTTTTTGATAACTTTATTGACTTTAGCTGTTTTTATTAGTTTAAAAGAATTATTAGTTGGTACCTTATACTACCTCCGGTCTTAATTATAAGACCTAGTTGACTTTCTTCGGGGAGATTAAGGAAGCTAAATAAGTTATTTAATCATTTCATATATTGTATATCCTTAGATTATATATTAGTTTATTAGCTAAACTAATTAGTTTGAAGAAAAATAAAAATACTCTAAAGTAATTTAATTAGCTTTCTTAATCTCTAAAAAAAAGTCAATTAAGTCTTATAATTAGGACCGGAGGGAGTAATAAAGACTAGAGGGAGTAGTTTATGTACAAATCATTTTGAATAGCTTGTCTATACTAACCGTGTTGTCAAACACCACAACGTCAATTGCATCAAGTTCCCTCACAGGGAGGGATGGAGCTTTGTTAGTCAACACCCCCCCCCCCCCCCCCCCCAAAAAAAAGTCCTACATATTTAATGCAAATTGATTTTTTATACATTTGGTCCAAAAATTTATATATTTAGCCTAAAAATTTATACATTTGGCGTTCCTAATATTTTTGTTTTAAAATTAGTTAATAAGTATATATTTGGCCTCCCCAAATATCTATACCAAGCTCTGCCATTGCTCACATACAAGTAGCTTATGAATACTACAAGAGATATCAACGTACCGACTGATGATGCGGTCAATGTTAACCTTGATGATTATATGCTCTGGGCCAAGAGTTTGAGCTTGTAGCTTGGTTGCCTCTTGCCTCACCATTAGGGAAGGAAGTTGTTTTTCAGGGAAATAACCATTTTAACAGATGAGATGTGAACTTATGCAACTCTGCTTAAATACAAAACTGGTCCAAATCTGAAGGAACGGATGATTTTTTTGGATATTGAGGTATGTCATAATGAAAAGAATATTCTTTTTTATTGAGAGTATATTTTTAAATTCTGAAAATTATCAATTTTCAAAACCCCCAACCTCAAACCAAACAAGCCCCAAGTACGTTTACTATTATACTTGTAAAGATGGATCTTGATCTTAGCTTTTAGTGGTTAATCTAAGGGAAAATGCATTTTTTTTTTTTTTGGAGGAAAAAAAAATCCCAAAAAGGGTCCCAAGATCTTTGGATCTAAAAATGTCCTTGGGCAAGGGATTTTAGAATCTATGAGAGATAAGGAGAAAAAGCGATGTGATGAGGGGAATGATCTTCCATATCATAAATGCATCAAATGATATAATATGGACTCCCTAAGTACGTTTAAAATTATATTTTTAAATATGGACGGTTGCCTTAGCATTTAGTGGTTGGGATTTTTTAATGAGCAAAGAATTTTCCCATAATTTAATGAGCAATTTAATTTTTTTTTTGTTTTGGGTTTTAAAATTCATTAAATAACTACACGCTCCATCAATGACACATGTATGATCCTTATCTAAAATGGTGCTAATTTATATACTTAGTCGTTAAAATAATTTTATTTATAACCATCTATATTTTTTTAGGTTTAAAGATTTTTTTATATTTAATGTTTTATTAAAAAAATTAAATACTGTTAGTACATCTCTTTCACCGACAACAAAAACAACCAAAATTAGATTAAAGATTCAACAATGCCAAAAAAAAAAAAAGGGAAAGTGCATTTAAGGACCCTTTTTTACAGAAAAATCTCAAAAAGGCCTAAGGACCTTTTCTAGTATAAATTCATTAAACTTTAACAATTAAATCACCACATTAACAACAAAATCAATTCCCAATAACAACTAAATCAGGCGCATTAACAACAATATTTTAATAACTAAATCAGTCACATTAACAACAATATCAGCCCCGATTAACAACTATATCAGCCCTATTAACAACTTACGTAAATTCTGAAAATTCAAGAAAAGGCCCTTGGGCCTTTTATAAGATTTTTAGAATCTTAGGACCTTTTTGATATTTTTTCTGTAAAAAGGGCTTTTAAATGCATTTTCCCCAAAAAAAAAAAAAAAAACAAGGAAAAGTGTCATCCCCGTCCCATTATTCAAAGGTGATTAATAGTTTAATACTCACTGATGATATCATTAATGATGTCATATGCCGTTGGCAGACATGATAACAAACAGAGCCGTTAATATTTTTCTAAGATATATTTACCATCAAGTCCTTAATCACAGTTTTGAATTTTCCCTTCTCAGTTCTTACAAAAGCCATCGTCACTCATCACAGTGGAAGTGGAAGCTCCTCTGGATTCGGAGATATGGCCGAAGTCGGTAGGATGAAGCTGGGTTCCCAAGGCTTGGAGGTATCAGCCCAGGGACTCGGGTACATGGGCATGTCCGCTTTTTATGGGCCTCCGAAACCCGAACCCGAAATGATCGCCCTAATCCATCATGCCGTTGAAAACGGCGTCACATTTCTCGACACCTCCGATCTCTACGGTCCCCACACCAACGAAATCCTTCTCGGCAAAGTACGATCGATGCGAATTCCTTTTCCTTTTGCTGGTTCTTCATGTTTGCTTGCTTCGATTTCATGTCAGATTAACTGATTGACTGATCGGATTAATGTATATGAATTTCGTTTGGATTCTTGTAATAGGCTTTGAAGGAGGCGTGAGGGAGAAGGTTGAATTGGCGACGAAATTCGGAGGCATCATGGACGGCGACGGCAAGTGGAGGTCCGTGGCGATCCAGAGTACGTGAGAAGTGCTTGCGAGGGGAGCTTGAAGAGATTGGAGATCGATTGTATTGATCTCTATTATGTTCATCGCATTGATACTCGCGTCCCTATTGAACTCACGGTTGGCTGTTCTTTGCTTTCCCTCGATCTTCTTCTCTATAGTCTTGTAGTTTTTGTGTTTCTTCTGAACTGAAATCCAATTTATATGGTTTCTTACACTGACTCTCAACTTCTTATACCCCAAATTTAACCAAAATAATCTTGCAGTTCACTGAAATATCTCGGTCTTTTGTCTTTTTTTAACCTGAAGAAATATCCTCTTTTTTTTTAACCTCAGTAGAAATATCTCTGTTTTACCCACTTTGGTTTTATAGTTGAAATATTCTTTCAAGGCATCTTCCTGCGTTATCCACGTGATGAAACTGTGTGTGTAATTGTATATATGCACCTGCATTTATGCGCCAGTATATTTATATTTACATACCTAAATTTATCGAGTATATCATAGTTTTTGTATATGAGTACTTATTTGCACATAACTAAATATAGGAAGAGTGTTGAACCAGATATTAAGACAGTGTTTATCTCAAATTTGAATCAAACCTCTGTAGTTTATTTTAACTAAATTTGGCCCTTGTAGTTTAATCTATTATTGGCATTAGTGTAAAAACCATTGATTTTGATTTATATAATTTCATGAACTTAATTTTTTTCATTTCATTTTAACACATTAACATTCGCATGTCTAAAAATAAAATTTTATAAGTGTTATAAATTTATTGGATCAAATAATAAAGGCTGAATGTATTTAAAATAAACTATAAGAATCTGATTCAAAATTGACGTAAGTTATATCTACCTGCTTAAGTTTTCCCATAGTACCGTACAATACAATACTACTATGATATTCAGGAAATTCTAGACTCTATAGGCAATAGGTGACAGAGTGTAGAGTATTCAGAACACTCAATTCTTGGTTCTGGTTTTTCAATAGTCTATCGTTATTAATATAAACTATTAAGTACTAGAGATTAGGACTAAAAAAATTACTTAGGGTTAATAATTTTGCCCCTAAAAGTTTTTTTCGGCAAAAAGAAGAAAAAAAAGAGCAATAATTTTGCCCTTATCAATATCTCAATTACTTTTGACTATTAGTTAGATAAAAATGTCATCTATATCATTTTTTCGTGGAAATTTGCTCCATAAGTTTTATATCATTTTTTTAAAAAAAATTTGGCCCATGAAGTAGATGATGACACATGGACTTTTTTGCACATTAACAAAATGACATGGATGACACGGTTGCTCAGCATATGTAGTCAACTAAAGGTAAAAATTAGCTAACTAACGGCCAAACAAAATTGTTCCCTTGTTTACACTGAGGCAAAATTACCCTTAACCCAATTATTACATATGTACTGGAAATTCCAATAATAATATTTAACCTTATAATATTATTCCTTTCAAAACTAGAATGTGCATTAATCCAATTCAAACCAATGAGATGGATTTTACTAATTTTAGCTCGGGACTTTGACCATTTTTGTGACAAGTTATTAAATTTTGAATTATAATTGTCTGGGACCAATATTTTGGCTCAACAATGTGATGCACTGGGCTTTTTTTGTGTGTGTGTGAGAGACAATCTATATATGTTTTATATATATGGACTTATTTTTATTTTTTTTTTTTTTTTTAATTTAAGATTGGTGAGCTTAAGAAACTTGTTAAGGAGGGAAAAATAAAATATATTGGTCCGTCGAGGCATCGGCTTCAACAATCGAAGGGCACATGTCTGTTCATCCCATCATGCCGTGCAATTAGAATGGTCATTATGGTCAAGAGATGTGGAGGAAGAAATAATTCCTACCTGCAGGTGAGATTTGAAATATGCAAATATTTTATTTACAATATATTTATTTATATCTTTTATTTAAGTTGGGATATTTTTTTGGTTCACCACAACTTGTTTCTAGCTTTACAACCTTTGATATTGCTCAGGGAACTTGGCATCGGAATTGTTGCATATAGTCCTCTTGGACGAGGATTCTTTTCCTCAGGAAAAAAGCTAGTTGAAAGCTTTACACAACATGATTTTCGGCAGGTTTGTGTTAATGCATGCCATTGCAAATATAGATTGTGAACTATAGTTGCATTTATTATGTTAACATAGTCTTGATCCAACAACAAGAAGCAACTTTATCTCATTCGATGATATCATCTATACATAGATCACAGGCCACTATTTTAATCAAAAAGTTTTACTCAATAACTTCATTGAGTGTTCTTTATGGTCTTTCTTGACCCTTTTTAAAAAGACTTCATACTATATAATCTACCTTAAACTAGCCTTGATTACATTATTTCATGACCCTTGAATGTACAAGTGAATCATTGGAATTAGTTAAATTCAAGGCCCATTTTATGATATGCATCCATCTTAATATTATTTCATGAACCTTGTTAATATCTTGAATATAATCTTATAACTGTACGTATTTTACTTTATTGCAGTATCTGCCTAGATTCCTGCCAGAAAACCTGGATCACAATAAGACTATATTTGAGAGGATTGATGAAATGGCTACAAGAAAGGGATGCACTCCATCCCAGCTAGCATTGGCCTGGGTTCACCACCAAGGAAACGACGTGTGCCCCATACCCGGAACCACAAAAATCGACAACTTTAATGAAAACATCGGTGCCTTGTCAGTGAAGCTAACCCCGCAAGAAATGGCGGAGCTGGAGTCTTTTGCTGCTATTGATTCTGTCATGGGTGATAGATATCCAAGTGAAATAGCTACATGGAAGACCTCTGACACACCCCCACTTTCTTCTTGAAAAGCTGCTTAAGGAAGGTCATACTATGCACATTATTGTTACTTCTATTCTGCGTGCAAACTAAAGCAAACTTAAGAACAAAAGGCAAGCCTTGCCTTAGAGAGGGTCTTTAATATAAATACTAAAGTTATAAACAAGGATGACCAAAGTTCCGACAGTCTTTTATATGTATGTATGTATCCATTTAATTTCTCAACAAATAGTTGTTAGTATCGATAATATCCATACTAACAACTTAAGAATCTATATTGACGACTTTTACTTGAGAAATTCAAAAAAAAAAAAATATGATCTTTTCGGAAGTCCTGGCTCGGTCTTATTTACAACTTTAGTATCTATATTAAGAACTTAAGTATCTATAGACTTTTGCTTGAGAAATTCCAAAAAATATATGATCATTGGGACTCTAGTTAACCTTATTTAAATTTTAGTATGGGTGAAGGAGCAAACTGGCCAACAGACTTTTAGCTCAGGAGCGATCAACACAAAAACTTTTAAATATGAAATTTATACCAACAGACTTTTAACTCAGAGCGATTATACCAAAAGACTTTTAAAAAGTGAAAACCAACACAAAATCGTCATCCGCAAGTCACATTTTTGGGGAAATAATGAGCTAAAATAAAAATTAAAATGAAGAGCGTAAAATTGTTTAGAAATTGTTTTTATTTCACCAGGTTCTCTTTCGTTTTCCTTCATTTCCATATTCCAAGTGTTCGTAGTTGGCGTAATCTTTTGTGGGCGAATGGGAGTTATCAAGTTTGTTGGGATAAGTGAGCCATTTGTAAAAATCGTGGCTTTGCGGGGGTCTTGAAGCTAAATAATAAGATCTTCGGTTTGTCAAGAGTGGAAGCAATGAGGTCTAAAAGACCCTTCTCAAACTCACTAGAACCCGCCATTTTTTTTCTGCATTTTATTTTTTATTTCACCATTATTTCCCCAAAAATGTGACCCACTAACGGATTTATCTTGTCAGGATGACGATTTTGTGTTGGTTTTCACTTTTTAAAAGTCTTTTGGATAATCGCTCATGAGCTTAAAAGTCCGTTGGTATAAATTTCACATTTAAAAGTTTTTTTTTGTGTTGATCGCTTCCCCGAAGCTAAAAGTCTTGTTAGCCAATTTGCTCCTTCACCCTTTTAGTATCTATATTGACGACTTTTGCTTAAGAAATTTAAAAACAAGATCTAAGACCGTCGGAGCTCCAGCAATCCTTATTTACAACTTTAATATCTATATTTAACAACTTGAGTATTTATATTAATGACGTTTGCTTGAGAAATTAATATATATATAGATATATATATATATAGATATATATATATATATATATATATATATAATATTAGGACGCTAACGTCACTGGAGCTCCAATGACGACAGTCTTGAGGGTCCCCAATGCCGGAGCTCCAGAGGCCGATAGTGGGCAAAGGGGGCTACGGATTTTTGATCAAGAAAAAAATCGAAGTTTAGTTAGGTAATTTCTCAAATTTTGTAACTTTTTGAATTTTTAAATCAGTCTCTTTAGAATTATTAAAATTCAACATACTTATTTATGTTTTATCAATCCCGATTGTATTTTTCTATCTTTCTCCCAAAACTTTTTACTCGAATGTGTAAGGTACTTATTAGTCTTGTATTTGAAGTAGTAAAACTAACTTTAACATCTCTCTCCTATTAAAAAACAAAAAACAGCAACTGATGTCATGATTTATAACCTCTGATATTGTTTTGTGAAATTCTAGGGGACTTGGCAGTTGGCATTAGAATTGTCGCACATAGTCCTCTTGGACGAGGATTCTCTTCATTAGGAACTAAGTTAATTAGTTCATATAGTCTGTGCGGCGTCCTTTTTTTTGGGGACGTTGTATCATTCCTTTACTACGTCACTAGTATAGGATTCTCCTTGTTTTCAAAGTAAAAAAGCTAAAAAAACAGACGTTAGAAACCCCATTTGTAGTAGTGATAATAGAAAAAGGATGGAAAATTGTTTAACATATAAACTAATTAAAATTGTTTAATTATTAATACATGAAAATTACATAATTTTGTTTTATAAAATAAAAATGGTTTATATTATTGTTAGTTTTACAATTCAATTGAATTTTAATTTTAGTCTATATAATTTAAAATTGTAGTTTTTTGTCTCTATGTTTTTTGTCTCAACATTAGTTCCTATAATTTTATAAGTATTTAAATGGGATATGAATTTAACGACTTTGCAAAACATCGTCAAATATAAAGACCAAAATCATAACTTTGTTAAAAGTAAAGAGACCAAAAATCTAAACATATAAATAGGGATTAGAACCCAAATTTGTTAAATAGGGACCAATAAAAAAATCTCAATCCTCCCTTTTGGAAAAAGTCTCTATTTGGAAAAAATTTCGGCTAGAAGAGCAAGTACAATTATTCTTAGTAGGTACATTTTCAATTGTTGTAACACATCCTTAACTATATGTAAAACTCTTTAATATGAAGGTGATTTGCTCATAGTTAAAGAAATATTGCACATACTGTAAAGAAGAATTGCACAAGCTAAAAATGACTGCACTTTTTCAAATTGATGAAATTAGATTCAATGGTAAGAAAACATAGCATGTGTTCAAATGTTGATAAAACAAGATTTTGTTGTTCACAATTGACATTTCTACTCAAAATTGCTTTTTCAGTCACAATCAACTTTTTTATCATTTATCATGCATTTATTTATATTGCTTATTGTTCCGGTGTGGAACTCAGATGTCCAGCCTAGAGCGGATACTTTGATATTGGATCGTTGGGCTCAACCTGAATATCTATGGAGCAGATACTCAAGGGGAGCCGGGGTCACCGTATTACCAGCGATATAGAGGGTTGTGTGTGTGCACGTATGACTGAATGTAAAGAGTCGTAGTTAGAACATGTACACCGGTTAATTGGTCTCTCGTATTTATAGAGGTCACCGTGGAGGAGTGGAGGAGATCGTGGTTGGGGCATGATCTCCATGGCGAAGCATTGGGAGTACGTGGGCGGGTTCGGTTCGGATACCCCCATCATGATGATTGTTGGCTTCCGCTATAATACAGGGTCTTCCTATATTATAGGTAAACTGTTATCTTAGTTGGGCCGCCCCAACATTAGGCCTTAGTGCAGGTCCGTAACACTTATATATATATATATATTAGGGGCTTAAATTTCTCATGTTGCATGAGACGAAAAAGATTCCTACACACACATGAAATGTTAGAACCTAATCTTTGTTTTTTTTTTGTTTTTAAAAAAAATACTTAAGTATGGAAATCGAAATATCTATGACATTGAACATTTCTCCTACAACATAAAAAGTGTATCTCCCATATTTTTAACGAGTTTTTAATTTTGGTGTCACCTGAGTCTTAATTATAATCCTTATACATTTTGGATAGAAAAAACTAAGTCAAAAAACTACTATATAAAATTAGGGAAATACACTTCTTATGTTGTAGGAGAAATATATTCTCATGTCATAGATACAAAAAGATATGAGTCTCACTATATCTGTGTTTGAGTTCTTTTCTTTTTTTTATAATAAAAATAATGTGGGTCTAACCATTTTATATATGTATACGAATCTTTTTCTTTTCATACGACATGAGAATATGAGAAGTATAAACCTAAAACTATAACAACGAAAACCAAATTTAGATTAAGGAATCAACGATGCTGGTGAAAACAAGGAAAAGGGTCATCACCGGCCGGCCCATTATCCAAAGGTGATTAATACTCATTGATGATATCAGTAACGATGTCAGATTTCGTTGGCAGATATTTTAACAAACAGAGTCGTTAATATTTTTCTCAGAGATATTTACGATCAAGTCGTCACTCACAATTTTGAATTTTCCCTTTTTGGTTCTTACAAAAACTCTCGTTACTCATCACAGTGGAAGTGGAAGTGGAAGTGGAAGCTCATCTGGATTCGGAAATATGGTCGAAGTCGGTGAGATGAAGCTGGGTTCACAGGGCTTGGAGGTATCAGCCCAGGGACTCGGGTGCATGGGCATGTCCGCTTTTTATGGGCCTCCGAAACCCGAACCCGACATGATCGCCCTCATCCATCATGCCGTCCAAAGCGGCTTTACATTTCTGGACACCTCCGATGTCTACGGCCCCCACACCAACGAAATCCTTCTCGGAAAAGTACGATCGATGCGAATTCCTTTTCCTTTTGCTGGTTCTTCATGTTTGCTTGCTTTGATTTCATGCTGGATTAACTGATTGACTGATCGGATTAATGTATATGAATTTCGTTCGATTCTTGTGATAGGCTTTGAAGGGAGGCGTAAGGGAGAAGGTTGAGTTGGCGACGAAATTCGGAGGCCTCATCGGCGGTGACGGCAAGACGGAGATCCGTGGCGATCCAGAGTACGTGAGAAGTGCTTGTGAGGGGAGCTTGAAGAGATTGGAGATCGATCGTATTGATCTCTATTATGTTCATCGCATTGATACTCGCGTCCCTATTGAACTCACGGTTGGCTTTTCTTTGCTTTCCCTGGATCTTCTTCTCTATAGTTTTGTGTTTCTTTGCAGTTCACTGAAATATATCTGTTTTTTTTTTTACCTGAAGAAATATCCGTTTTTTTAAACCAGAGAAGAAATATCTGTTTTTTTGGCAGAAGAAGAACCATCTCTGTTTGACACTTCGGTTTTATAGTGGGGATCATGGTAGTTAAAACGTATATTTTACTTGAAAACGGAAGGAGAATGAAAAATCGTAAAATGTAAAATCGTAACATAGTAAAATTGTAAAAACTTAAAAGCGTTTGGAAAATTAGTAAAATCGTTCTAAAAAAAAAAAATCGTAAAAACGTAAAATCGCAGTGATAAAACGAGTTTTTAACTACCATGGTGGGGACATTCTTTCAAGTAGGGTAGAGCAATGGGTGGGTTGGGCAACCTGAGGCCAAACCCATAGCCCGCTCATTTAATTTTAAATGGGTATGGGTTAGCCCATACCCATATCTCAACCCATTTAAACCTGTGTAAATGTGCTAACACATAAATGAGCGGGCTAATCGGGTTTTAAGTAACCCATTTACACTTGACTTGTTTATTTTTCTTAAAAAAAAACATACATAAGCATTAAGATCCATCCAAATTCATCATTCCAATTTAAATCAATCTTCAAAATTCCATAATTACAATTCACACAAAACAATATAAATTCGCACAAGTACCATCATTATATAATCTTGAGAGTTGATGGTCATTATGGTTATGGATTAGATGTGGCTGAATACTTGAATAGGAAGGAATTCAGTGAATGCTTTAAGTGGAATGCGGAATGAGATGTGTAGTTAATAAAAAAATTACTTTAAATGGGCGGGTATGGGCGGTCCATAGGTGTGCCTATAGACCGCCCATTTAAATCCTAAATGAAGCGAGTTCTAACCCAACCCATTATAAAATCTTTTTGGGTGGGCTCAATATGGCCCAATTACATTGGATTTTGGGTGGGCTCTAATGGGTTTTAGGTTTCATGCTCACCCTACTTTCAAGGCATCTCCCTATAATGAACCGTGTGTGTGTGTGTATATATAATATGTATATATATTCATATGTGCATTTATCAAGTATATAATACTCTATCCTACCAACACTATTAGTAGTGTAGTGGTATTGGGATTCATTTCCCCTCTTCCGGTCCTGGGTTCGATCCCTCCTCCCCTATCGCCTTGTATAAAAAAAAAAAAAAAAAAATACTCTATCCTAAATACAATACAGAATTGACTTTTTTTCCTATTGTATCCTTAGATTATATATTTTATTAGTCTAACTCGATTTAATTAGTTTCATTAATCTCTTCAGAAAAGTCAAATATATCTTATATTTAGGATCGGTGAAAATACTTGTTGGAACAAATGTTCAAATTTAGTACATGACAGTGATTCGAATATGATTGCCTCCAATAAGAAGATACACGTATTTAGGAGAAGAAAAAAACTTTGATCCTTCATAAATATTCATTAATCCATAATATGTGCAATACATAGCAATGATTTGGTCCTATTCTCTCTTCTAGTATTTCCCTAACTTCATACAATGCATGGGATATTACCATATGTTGCTGGGGAAAAAATGAAACCAAGTGTGAAATTTTTTAATTTACCACATATATTACTGATCCCATTCGAAAGGTTATTTTAATTCATGTAATTAACAATTGAGTTGCTTCTATGAAAATATTGTCTTTGCTCCACCCCAACATGATTCTAAATACATCCTTAATGTAATACACTTACTAAAAATTCGTCATTGTTATAAAACTAATATATGGAAATATATATTAACGATTTGCAAGAGAGTTTTCTTAATTTGCTTTGATTCTTTTGTGTGTACACGATTTTGTGATCCACGCCTTCAATCATTAAATACTAACGCATGAATTACATTGTATCTATTTTTGCATAATGATGTCTATTTCTCAAAATCACATATTCATCTAATGTATTTGGTACTGATGGATGTTTCAATAATTAACACTAGCTCAAGTTTTTTAATATAAGATCTAGTTGACCAATTTAGAGTGATTAGAACAACGAAATAAATCACTTAATTATAGCATATATTACATGATTTCTTTAAAATATTTATGTGTTATTAGATTATATATCAACTTGTAAGTAATGTAAATTAATTGGAAAAAAATAATAAATATAAATATTTTAAAATAATTTACTTAATTTCCTTCATCTTCCAAAATAAATTAATTGAGCCTTATATTAAAGAATGAAGGTGGTAACTTAGGTTTTTATGAACAAGGGAGGAATTAGGATTGAATGGTCCTTTTTTTGGGAAAATATCAATGAGGTCCAAGGAAGAGAAAAAATATCAAAAGAGTCTCAACCTCAAAACCCCTACCAAAAAAGTTCATAGGGACTTTTTTGATATTAATTACGGAATTCCAATATAAAAAAGTCTCGTTTTTTACAACCCGGAAAAAACATTTTGACAACGATATTTTCATTGGGAAATTTTAACAACGGAAAAGCTATTTTAATAACATGAAAAATCATTTTGACAATGAGACTTTTTGATATTGGAATTTTGTAATTAATATAAAAAAAAGTTGATAGGGGATTTGAGATTGAGACTTTTTGATATTTTTTCTCTTCTTTGGGACCTCACTGATATTTTCCCTTTTTTTTTTTTGCCCAGCAAAGGATATAATGATTCATTATAGTAATGGTTAGGTTCTTTGAATATTGGGAACTTATGTCCATTCTCAAAATGTATATGATCTTATCTTTCCGTCCTAATTATAAGATCACTTTTGAAGTTGTTCTATAATTAGGACCGGAGGGAGTAATATTTATAACAGATCAGCAATTTAAAATTGGTTTGATCATTGGCTAATCTTGAAAATTACATGTTTTTAATTCTTCTTAGGATTTTAATCTTCAGTATACTAAATTTGAAGCTCTACGTGACTATTTATTTACCTCGCTCTAGTGGCTTGCACATAAGTTTACTCGGATTTTTCTTGAAGCAGTCCAAATCAAAAGTTTAGATTCTTTTAATAGAAAAGCTTGAGTCATGTTACCCTAAGTGCATAATGAATAATGTGAAAAGTTGAATTTAAAAAATATGTAATTTTTGTATTATAATTTTGATTTATTTTATTTCATACTGTCATTATTGCTAATGGATCTTTATTTTTGAAATTTACATTGCTTAATGAATTTAATTTCTTCTAATTTTACAATAATTGAATTATATTAATAATATTAATACCATGGGAGGAAATAAAGTGAAAAGTTGAGTTAAGAAATTATAAGATGTATACAAAATACAATAACTCAAATATTACACCCCATATATAAATACACACATATACAAAATATTATAAGATTGTGAATTTTTGTATAGGAGATTGGATTATGTACCTAATTCAAGAACTGGAAGGGTAGGAATGAATGATGAGTATATATTTGTTGGTGTTTGCATGATTGGATTTCTTGATTATTAAGTTTTTTTTTTTTTTTTTTTTTTTTTTTTTTTTGCTAGAACATTCTTGATTCATTTTTCTAATTTAATTTGGAATATAAACTCATTATTTCGTTATTGGAGCAATAAATGGAAATCCATTAATATAATCAAAGCGTACACATTTTGCATTTATTGAAGAACAAGTAAAATAATAAAAAGGAGACCGACGTAGAATTGGTCTCGTGATGTAACGCCTAGTTAGATCCTTTTATGTCTCAAGTTTGAATCTTAGAAGAGACACTTGTATTGGGAGGGGAAGACACGAACCTTGAACCGAATGTTGGAGAATACTAAGTAGAAACACCAATGGTATGGTGGATTTTTTTTTACAAAAAGGGCTATGGACAAAGCCATTGAACTTTACTAATGAGATTTTACCCTATATTACTTATTTTTAATTGTTGTATTCAGGTTTTACCTTTATTTCTGGTATATAAAAAAAGCATACAAAATACTAAAGTAAAAAGGATAATTGGGAATTTGTGCCAAGAAAATATATGATCCTTTAATCTATATTTTAAATTACAATTGGTGGTTGAAGTAAAATAAATTATAGGGCATGTAGAAATGAAGTAATCTCGGGGCTTCTAGTTCTCAGTCTTCAACTTCTGACTGTGAGAGATGGTTAATTTTGATGACGTCAAATATAGATACGAGATGTAAAATATTAAGAGCAAAAATTTTGTATAATAAATTTATCTCCTATATTGACTAATTATTATATTCAATGTAGACTAGTCAAGCAAAGATTAAAAGATATCAAGTTGAATTGTGCAGATTGATCAAGAGGAAGAATGAGAAAGAGATTGAAGACATTAGTCAAGAAAGTAAGAAGTTATCAAAAGATTTTGGACGAAGAATGAAGGAGATTAAAGAAAGAAGAACTTGTAAAATATAATGGAAATATCAATATTCAAGCTCCTAGATGTGATATGGAAGTTTCTACAAACAAATGGAAGGTGGAATGACTCAATTTGGAGTTAAAATAAGCAATTTCAAGCTTCACATTGAATATTAATCGTTTTGCTATAGTACATGCTACAATACATCACTCTTGAGCTTAAGAAACTTCACTCAAGTGAGATCTGTGAGTGATGCACTATTCCACTCAAGTGGAACATGATTCACTCGAGTGAATTCACTATTCCATCTCCTTTGTTATGCTTTGTTATACTTTCAGCATGTATAAGGTTTAGTAATGCAGTCATTTCTCTCAAACCACAAATCCAATTGAGTCGAAACTCATTTCATATGAAACTAAACTCACAATGCGAAACATAGACACTGAGAACAAGCTCAAAGGAGTTTAGTTGAAAGAGATATGTTTTTTGGAAGTTGACACTCAAATTTCTGGAGTCAGTTCAGAACATGTTTAGCAATTTTGATGTATCGACACAATATACATCCAATTGAAGTGAAAATTGTTGTATATGAAAATAGGCTCAAAAAGAGTTTCATAAAATCAAGATCATGGTCAAAGAACAATAACTGGAAGAGATATGAATTTTGGAAGTTCATAATCGTATAAAGACAGTGGAAAACTCTACTCCAGAACATCTATTATTAATGTGATCGAAACTCTTAGAATAGGATGGATTTGGAGCTTACTCTTTTTGGATTGGAAACAAGACTTAAAGATCTTTCTTGGGATAAGTCATTTGCCAAATTTGGAGTTATATTCAAAACATTATGCTCACCTGAAAGTTGACCTTTATCTTTGCAGCAAAGTACTGCATTTTGAAAGTCACTCTTCAATATCTTGAAAGCTTTACTAAACCGATCAAGTGATTGGATAGTCATTTGAATGATTTAGTGTCACTCACAATAGTTTGCAAGTGAGTCGCAAGTGGTCTACGAGTTGAAGTAGATCACTTAAGTGATGAAGACAAAAGCTGAAGAATTCTATGAGATATTCATTGCCACTCGTGTTGGACATTAAAGAACTTGAGTGACAGTGATCACTAGTAGGAGTTTCAGCAAGTCATTCATGCACTTTTTGCGAGTTAAACTGAAGCTCACTTGAGTAAATCATTTACCACTTAGTGAACGTGAGCAACTTGCGAGACTTGAACAAGTAACTCGCTAATAAACCAAGAGTGTTGGCTTCTCATATGGAGTTTTGAGAGTGGCTCACACAGAGCCCAATGACAACTTAACCAGCTTATGAACAGTAATTTGTGAGGGAAGCCAGCATAAGCCGTTTATGTAGTTGGCTTCAAGGATGTGTTTTTATATATATATTGGTACTCAAAAGATTAAGATAATTCAGCAGAAACTTCTCATAGCCCAGAGCAAACAGAAGAATTATGCTAATAGAAGAAAGTGACCATTGGAGTTCATGGTAGGCGAACATGTATTTTTGAGAGTCACACCAATGACGGGCATTGGTAGAGCGATTCGAGTAAAGAAGCTTTCACCTCGTTTCATGGGTCCTTAGGAGATATTGGAGAGAGTGGGGCCAATGGCATACAGAATTGCATTACCTCCCTAGCTTGCATACTTTCATGATGTCTTTCATGTCTCACAATTGAAGAAGTACCAATCAAATCCTTCCTATGTTATTGAAGTGGAGGAGATAGAACTCAGAGATAATATGACATATCAAACTGAGTCAGAGCAAATTATGGATATGATAGATAAGAAATTAAGGAATAAGACTATCAGACTTATGAAGATTGTTTGGAGAGGAATGGCTCGGGTGATGCCACTTTGGAAACAAAGGAAGAGACAAGACATGAGTACCCTTTTTTGTTTAACTTGATATGTCTTTTGCTTGTGAATCAAATTTTGGAGACAAGATTCCTTTTAGGATGAGAGAATTGTAACATCCTTGATTTTCGCGACTTAGAGAGTCGGTTGCGGTTTAGGAGGTAAAAGAAAAATAATAATAAATGTAAATATATTCTCATAAAAGATTTAAATTAATTAAGTTTCGTAATAATGATAAATGATGCTGGAAAAAATTGTAGGAGTGACAAACCCTAAATTCTTCTCTACAAACATTCTTATTCTCTTTTTCTCTCCACACTTCAGCATTGCATCCCTAGACTCATTTACTCTTCCTTATGTTCCATTCTTTTTATTGGTCACCCCTCTTATGATTCTTTGATTACATAATATCTTGTAAGTATATTCATATTTCGACCTAGCTACTTTCTCCATTTCTTTACTATTTCGATCTAGGTATGTCTTGTCTTGTCTTTTTAACACTTCCTTACCACGTTTTCCACCACCAAGCACACAAGAAGCATTACTTCAATCTTATGTGTTTATATATGTCCTAAAGTTCATTCCATCATGGGCTACATCCCTCAAAATCCCTTCAAATAGAGAAGTCCATTGTTTGATCCATCTGTGGATTGTTTTGGATTTTTATTTTATTTTTTTTATTTTAAAAAAAAACCCTTTCTTCTTTTTGTGTGGTGTATATATATATAATCATCAACTCTTCCACATAAACCTATGTTTCACTCCTCTTTGTGTACGTGATTGTTAATATATATATATATATATATATATATATATAATTTTGCCATGCCATTACGCGCCAAACCCCACTTGCCCTTTTGTGTTACTATGTACATGTATACATACTTTTTTTTTCTTTCATCAAGACCTTGTGTGTGTGTGTGTCATATATATATATATATATATATATTCTCTAAGACCTTGATGTCGAACCCTTTTTGGTTATATTCTCAACCCCAAGCACATTTTTTTGTCCTTATGTTGTGAGTATCTATAAATACAAAACATCCCTTTGTTCCTTTTGCCCAAGAGACCATTTCCTTTTTTCTTGACAACACATGCATTTGTACGGACACGCTATGCTATACTGGTTAAATCTTTTACCACATATATAATTTTATTGCAACTAATATTAGAATCTTAAAATAAAAGTCTGACCTTTGGTAGATAATAAGTGAGTATATATAATATTAATTCCAAGGAGTTAACTTGAGGCTTTAGTGTAGTGTTAGAGTAATTCTAGAATAGTTTTGAATAATATATTAATAGGTATTTATGTTTTTGACTTTATAGACTCTCATTGAGAGCTTTAGAGTACTCTTTTTTGATTACTTGTAAGCTAAGGAGTAACAGGTAACTTTGAATATTCTTCGATATAGTTGTGAATTGTGTATAATTGTGAATATGACTATCTTTTATTAAAAAATAATGGACATAGTTATAAGTATATGTGTATGTATTGTAAATTGATATTTTATATGAATGAAAGCATGATTTATTGTACCTTAACTTTTAATTATATTATTAGTGATTGAATATATATATGTCATGGAGGTTATGTAATATCTTGAATTTTGGGCCTAAAAACTTTAGGAAAAGCTTGTCTCGAGCAGACGGCTAAGCCTAGTTCGGGAAGATCCAAGAATGTCAAGAGATAGGAAGACTCTACGTGATTCGGCCATAACGGGCAGAGGGCCAAGTATGAGTAGGAAATAGGATTAAAGTGTCGATGCAGAAGGGCACATGACACATATACAATGCCATTGGTTGGTAGAAAGATGTCACCCAACTATGTCATGAGGTATGGAATGACTGGTCGAGCAAAATGTGGCGGTATATGTATGCATAAGGCATTTCTAGAGCAAACATGTATACCTTGTGTTTTTGGAAAAGACACTTGTATATGGCACCATATGGGGGCCCACAAACATACTCGAACCTAACATCATTTGGTGGGCCTCGGTATGCATGTGACAATCCCGAGTAAGACCCGAGTAGAATCCCGAGTAAGCACCAAAAAAATAACTTTAATAAAGTATGTCATAATAGCTAATAATGACACAACGTTTGTGTTAGCATCTCAAGAACATACCACCTGGCACATGAGTCTGGGGAATTTATTAATCTTCGGTCCGATCACGTACTTAACATTTTCGAACTCCAAACTTGAGAGTCAGGGGAATTCATCAAGCCTCCTTTTCCCTTGACTTAAAGTGACATCTAATAAGAGAGAAAAAAAAGGGAAAGAAGGTGCTTTGAGGAGACTTGGCATCATGAGATTTAATAACTTGGACACATGTCAACACAAGATCTAATTACATGAGATTAAAGCTTATTTAATCCTCCCTAAACCCTTAATTTGGCCAGCTGAAAAGAGAGAGAGAGAGAGAGAGAATTTGAGAAAAATCAAAGAAAAGGGAAGAAGAGATAAGGTGAATAGAGAAAATCTTTAGAGTTCCATAACCGATTTCGACCTTGTAACGCCATTTTGTCCGGTAAGTTCTTCACAAACATTGTTCTACTCATTGAGAGCTTCATTTCTATGGTCTCAATTTTCTAATTAGAGGTGTTTTATGCCATTAAGTTAGATAGAGTACCGCTAGATTTCCGAAATAGTTGTAAAATCGCGTTAAGGTAAGCCTAAACTTCATTTTGAACTGATTATCTTGAGGTTTTGTCGAACTTAATTGTAATATCCTGAATTTCGGGCCTAGAAATTTGAGGATAAGCCTATATCAAGAAGATGATTAAGACTAATTCTGGAAGAGTCCCAATAATGTTGAGAGACAAAAAGACTCTCAAGGACTATGTGTTTCGGCCCTACTTGGTAAAGGACCTAGTATGCGTAGGGAGTAGGATTAAAGTGTCGATGTAGAAGGGCACAGAACACATATGCGGTGTCATTGGGTTGCTAGACACATGCCACCCAGCTATGTCATGAGGTATTGGATGATTGTTTGAGCAAAATGCACTGGTATAAGTGTGCACATGTCATTTCTGGGGCAGACATGTGGACCTTACATTTTTGGGAAATACATTGGTATGTGGCGCCATTTGGGAGGCCTACACACACATTCTAACCTGGTGTTATTTGGTAGGTTCAGTATATGTGCCACAATCCCTAATAAAACTCGAGTAAGCATTGATAAGTAACTTTATTAAAGTAGCTTTAATAAAGTAAGATCATGATGACTAATGATGACACCACTTTTGTGTTGGCATCTCTAGAATACGCCACCTAGTGCTTGAGTCCGGGGAATCCGCCGATTCCCGGCCTCATCATATACTTGACTTTTCTAAACTTGAACCTGGGAGTCAGGGAATTCATCAGACTTCCCTTTTCCTAACAAAAAGTGGCACCTAATAAGACAGAGAAAGGGAAAGAAGATGCTTCAAGGACACTTGGCATCTTGAGATTTAATCAACTGGGACACATGTTAACATAGGAGTTAATCACATGGGATTAAAACCCACATAATCCTCCAAGACCATTAATTTCAGCCAAAGGAAGAAGAAATGGAAGAAAAGAGAGAGAGAGAGAAAGAATAAAGCAAAATAAGAAAGGTCAAATTGAGGCTTCTTATTGGTGGAATTCGTGTGTAACCAAATATGGCTTAGGTGTCCAATTTAACACCATCCCTCCTCCATTTCAATCATATTTCAATTAGCGCATACAACAAAATATGAAAGAGCTTAAAATTGTACAAAACTGGTTGAAGAGATAGAAACATAAACAAGGCCAAATCTCCTACATAACCACTTCAAATCCAAGTACAATATTCATAAAAGTTGTTCTACTCATTGAGAGCTTCAATCCTATGGTCTTAGTTTTCTGATTGGAGGAGTTTTGTGCCATCTAGTTAGACGAAGTGCAGCTTGATTTCTGAACCGATTGCAGAATCGCAATAAGGTAAGCATGATTTGCATTTCCTATTTTAGTTTCTACTCAGAATATGTTGCCACAAAATTATTGTAAAACCTTTTCCTAGGGCACTAAACCCTTTTGGTTGGTACTGTCCAATTTTTGGAAGTCACACTCTCCACATTTTGTACATAGGATTGTTGAAATTCAGATGTCAGTATGAGGTGAGATAGTTTTGTTTATTTTTTTTTAATAGGCATGTAATAGATAATAATAGCATGAGATTATAAGACCTCCCACTTATAGGTATTGGTGACTTTCATATTATTAGGCTCCTAGCTCATTACCTATGAGATAGAGTTTTGCTTGCACTGAATTACATAGTATAGTAATGGGTAAGAGTTCTTACTCTTCTTTTTTCGCTTAAGAGTCTTACTCTTTAAGCAAATGATTAGGAGTTAAATTTTTAACCATTGTCAATAGTGTAAATTCAGTTAGAAATAGTCGTTCCTACAAGTGAAGAATACTCCTAGTCTTTAATTTTTCTTTTTAAAAAAATTAAAATACACTTACAAACAGTTTGAGGCCATGTTCTGAGTATGCATTGAGACTATGTAATATACTAATATCTGAGAATATCCTTATCTCATGTTTGGCTTTAATATTCTTGTCCTTTTTAAAATATCCAATAACTGCTCATATCTAAAATTGGCGACTCTCCCTTCTATTGTAGGCTCTATATTCCATATTTCTTTTTTCCAAATAATTTGTTCAACAACATGAAATATGGGTTGAGCACTCTTTTTTTTAAAAAAATTAATTTGAATATGATACATAATTGATTTTTTCATTGGTTTGTTTTAACTTTTAAGTTTCTCTTCACGTAGCATATTCTTTTAAGGGTTAAATACCTAATTTGCCACGAAAGTTTTGCTAAGGAGGCAAAGACCTGAAGTATTTTGGGTATCATTTTTGCCCTGGAAGTTTACAAAATGGAGCAAATATCCCCGGAAGTTTTTCTTAGAAGCAAATTTGCCCCGGAAGTTTTGTTTAGGAGCAAATTTTTGTAAACTCGGGACAAAAATGATACCAATCCAACGGTCAAGATTAAGCGATGGGCGAAATTGCTACGTATGTAAACTTAGGGCAAAAATGATACTCAAAATACTTAGGGTCTTTGGGCGCTCCCTTAGCAAAACTTCTCGTGGCAAATTAGGCCTTTAACCCTTCTTTTTTTCCCTAATTTTTTGGAAATCTGATTCCACAAGTCTAATTGATTTTATGTAATATAAAGATTTTTTTTTTTTTTAATTGTTGAGGTTGAAGTTTCTTTAATATTATTATCTTCTACAACTAATATAAGGGCACATCTTTCCATAACTCCATATCTTATCGGGGAAATGGATGAAGCTGTTTAATTATTACTCCCTCTAATTATTAATATAAGACATATTTGAAGAGTTTATTTTTTATTTTAAATATAAGATACAATTTTCATATTTATCAATATTTTCATAATAGGTAAAGGTGTAAAAATACACATGTGTTTTACTTTAAGGAGCGCCCAACACCACATGTTTTTTTAGGTGTAAAAGTACACTTGAATTTTCAAAATTGGGGCAAAAATATCATCTTCGTTAAAAGATACTAACTTCTGTTTATTACCATTTGAAACTACCAAAATACCCTCCAATTAAAAAAAAAAATCATCGTCACTCAACCTCCATCTTCCCTTCCAAATTCATCATCTCACCAAAATTTAAAGTACTACCTCCAGTCCTAATTATAAGACTTAATTGACTTTTTTTGGAGAGATTAAGGAAGCTAAATAAATTACTTAATCATTTCATATGTTGTTTATCCTTAGATTATATATTAGTCTATTAGTTTTTGAAGAAAAAAATAAAAATAAAAATACTCTAAAGTAATTTAATTAGCTTCCTTAATTTCTCCAAAAAAGTCAAAAAGGTCTTATAATTAAGACTGGATGGAGTACTATTTCAGGGTTTAAGTTTAGTAGGTCGAAATTCTAAGGCCCCGCATCAGCCCATAATGAAAAACTGATCATCAAGGCCTCTTTCATCTTATCCAAAGACGATCCTTTCTTTGCACAACAATGGCAGGGCTGCTCTATTGCACTGAAAGAATACACCAAAGCGAAAGATTGTTTCGCGTGTTCTATTTTGCTTAATTATTATGGTGAGTTGTTATTCCTTGAGCTTATTTGTTGGATGATTTATATTATTTAGATATTAATGTTGATAATATTTATTTGATAGATTAGAACTTTAATGGTTGCAATTTACTAATTATATTTCTCTAGAAAAAACCGGAAGAAAAATAGTTAAAATTTGGAATAGTAATTTTCAGGCCCTGTAGGGCCTGGTACTATCGGACTAGGCTTTGAAAAACAGACATTTTCGTTTTCCCAGGCCCTGCAGGGCCGGCTCTGATTCCCAGCTCTAGATGAAGTGAGTTTTAAAGTGTCAGAGGGATGTTCCTTACATGGCAATGGACTTTTATGTAATTTCATTCTCCTAATTAACTTTGATCCTACTATAGGGGTTAGTTCTAGCAGAATGGGTTAATCTCTCATAATGTGGTAAATTAAGGTTTGAATACTCTTTGGAATAGACATTCAAATTTAGTACCTGACAGTGAATTGCCTCCAATAAGAAGCTTAAGAGGGGGGGGAACTTCAATCCTTCATCATAAATATTCATTAATGCATAATATGTGAAATACATTGTAATGGATTTGGTCCTATACTAATAGTCTTTCCCTAACTTCATACAATGCATGGGATATTACCATATATTGCCGCCCCGCTTTGTGGGGTTTTTTTGTTTTTTTTTGTTTTTGGGGGGGGGGGGTGGGATGAAAATAAGTGTGATTTATTTATTTACTGCATATATTACTGACCCCATAACTACGAAAGGTTATTTTAATTCATGTAAGTAACAATTGAGTTGCTTCTATGAAAATATTGTTTTTGCTCCGCCCCAGCATGATTCTAAATCTCTTTACCATTTAATAAATAATAGCAAATAAAATCATTAATACTTACTCATGAAATATCAATAAGAAAATGAAATAAACATGATAACTTTTCTTCACAAAATCATATTTATAAATATGGGAATTAACATAGAAATACAACTACTAGTAGAAAGATAATTTATAATAGGACGCTACTCACTTACCTGATATAGTCTCAATCATAAATTGACTTATTTCCAACCAACTACTTTCGCAATCATGTTCACTCTTTAATTTCCTAATATCCAAATCAATGTCATTGTCATGGTCTTTTCACAAACTCTATATAATTAATATAATTCATTTAATAAAAATTCCTTAATAACACAACGACCTCAAACTTATAATAGATATTGTTAACATTAAGCTCCTCAATTTAAAACTTCCTTAACAACACAACGACCTCAAACTTACAAAAGAATTATATTTCAGCTCTTATATTTTCCCTTAATCAGTCACAACCAACATGATTCTAAATACATCCTTATTCTAATCGACTTAACTAAAAATTCGTCATTGTTATAAAACTAATATATGGAAATATATATTTGTAACTATTGGCAAAAAAAACTTTTCTCATTTTGCTTTGATTCTTTTGTGTGTACACGATTTTTGAAATCCAGGCCTTCAATCATTAAATACTAACGCATGAATTACATTGTATCTATTTTAGCATAATGATGTATATTTCTCAAAATCATTTATTCATCTAATGTATTTAGTACTGATGGATGTATCAATAATTAACACTACTCAGATTTTTTTAATATAACATTTAATTGATTAATTTAGAATGATTAAGAAAGCTAAATAAATTATTTAATTATATCATACGTTGTATAATTTCTATAAAATATTTATGTATATTATTAAATTACATATCATTTTGTAAATAATGTAAATTAATTAGGAAAATATGATAAATATAAATATTTTAAAATTAGTTAATTGAGTTTTACATCAAAAAATGTAGGTAGTAACTTGGGTTCATAAATAAGGGAAGACTTAGGATGTATGTGTGTGTGTGTGTGTATATTCCCAGCAGAGGATGGAATGATTCATGATAGTAATGATTAGGTTCACTAAATAATGGGAACTTGTGTACATTCTCAAAATATATATGATAATATTTATAACAATCAGCAATTTAAAATTGGTTAGATCATTATCTAATCTTGAAAATTTTACATGTTTTTAATTCTTCATAGGGTTTTAATTTTCAGAATACTAAATTTGAAGTTGTACTTGACTATTTATTTACCTTGCTTTTGTGGCTTGCACATATAAGTTTACTCGGATTTTGCTTGAAGTTTTCCAAATCAAAAGTTTAGATGCTTTGAATAGAAAAGCTTGAGTCATGTTACCACAAGTGACCGATGAATGATGTGAAAAGTTGAATTAAAAAACGTGCAATTTGTGTATTATAATTTAGATTTATTTTGTTTCATACTCTCATTATTGCTAATAGATCTTTACTTTTGTAATTTCCAATGCTTAATGAATTTCATTTCTTCTAATTTTACCATCGTTGAATTATATTGGGTTAAATACTATTATGGACTCATATATGAAGCCTATTTGCGGTATGGCCCAAGAAGGGGCATTTAGTACTAGGATCCAACTATAATGAAGGAAGATCCTAATCAGCCTATAATCAAGGCTATAATTAAGGAGTATCCAAATAAAGGGTCTCAACCCTAAGGTGTGGTGGTTGAAAACATAGGCCAAGAGGCGCACAAAGTCCAAGAACCCAAACCCTAAAGATAATAGCTATAAATATGGGGTTAACCTAAAAGGTACACATTCTCTATTTATCATATTTACTATTCAGCCTCACTATGCACACACCCCACCCTCCTTTTGGCTAAACACCATACTCGTGCACGTGATCCACCATTCTTCTTGGTATCTACCTTATAGATATCCTAGAGCAATCATAATCCATTCTTCTTGGTATCTACCATATAGATATCCTAGATCAATCATAATCCCTTTGGTATCTACCTTATAGAGATATCATATGTGTTCTTATACAAATACCATTTTTGCCACAGAAGTATTGGCTAGGGAGCATTCAGCACCTGGAAGTTTTTTTGAAATCATTTTTGCCCCGGAAGTTTACAAAAAGGAGCAAATATTCGGAAGTTTTTTTAGGAGCAAATTTGCCCTGAAAGTTTACAAATAAGAGCAACAATTCAACAGTCAAAATCAACCGATGGGCAAGATTGCTATGTTTTTAAACTTCCGGGGCAAAAATGTTATCAAAACAACTTTCAGGTGCAGAATGCTCTCCCAGCCAATACTTCCGTGGCAAAAATGATATTTAACCCAATTATATTAATAGTAATCCCATGGGAGTAAATAATGTGAAAAGTTGAGTTAACAAATTATAAGATGTATACAAAACACAATAACTCAAATATTACACTCCATATATAAATACACACATATACAAAATATTACTTATAAGATTGTGAATTTTTTTGTACAGGACATTGGATTATGTGCCTAATTCAAGAGTTGGAAGGGTAGGAATGTGATGAGTATATATTTGTTGGTGTTTGCATTATTGGATTCTTGATTTTTTTTTTTCCCCAGAGGATTCCTAATTCATTTACTCTAATTTATTTGGAATATAAACTCATTATTTTCTTTATTGGAGTAATAAATGGAAATCCATTAATATACATATTACATGCTTTTAGTCAGTGGTTGACTTAGAAGATGTCCCTATTGCTTTCGTTGGAATAGGTGTCTGCAGTAATGACCATTTGACTTGCTCTGAATTCCATTCCATGTGCATGCTTTGTTTTCTGCAACGTATTTAATGCTATGACACATTCATTTCTTTTCAACAATTTTGTTGAAAAGCTTTTGTTAATGATATGAAACTCACTCAGTAAGATGATTAATAGCATTGTAAGTGATAATGAGTAGTATTTAAATGAAATCAAAAGTTAACCATATATGTTTGAATTTATGAACACTGAGAAGACGAAGTGAATTGAAGCTTCTGTAAGAACTGTGCTCAAGTAACGTTTCTACCTACTCGAGCAATATTCAAAAGACCTTCACAGAGAAGACTTAAATGATAGGCTTACTCGAGTAAACATTTTCACTTGCTCGAGTACCATGCTCTAGAAAGTGTCATAGGGTGCTCGAGTAAATCTTGAAAGCAACAGTAGATAAGGTGTTAGAACGTGTGTACTCGAGTACATATTTGCTTGTGCTCGAGTTGTTGGGATCCGTACAACGCAGCAGATTAAAATTTTTATGAATCTCGTGCCGAGGATCACTCAGGCGTGTTTAAACCAAGGCTAAGGAATCGAATATTACCTATAGTGAATTCGTCCATGTCTCGTTCTCCTTGAACTGGTGGGCTACCTCCTCGATTAGCAGAAGGCAACTCTTAGAATCGGCTTCCTCTACCGGTATCCACACGAACAATCCCCGAACACAGCTACGGCAGCGTGCTAGCACCTTTTGATTTGTGCCTCTCTCTCAATTTTCACTCTAGGGTTTTCTCGCGGCTTTCTCTAATACGCTCGACAAAAAAATCCCGTAGGTTTTTCTAACCCATCGGCGTATTATATTCAAAAATTAATCCTCATTAATTTTTAATTTCGAATTTCAAATATGGATTAAAAAATCTCTTATGTGTTTATATATGTTCTAAAGTTCATTCCCTCATGGGCTACATCCCTCAAAATCCCTTCAAATAGAGAAGTCCATTGTTTGATCCATCTGTGGATTGTTTTGGGTTTTTATTTTATTTTATTAAAACAACCCTTTCTTCTTTTTGTGTGGTGTATATATATAATCATTAACTCTTCCACATAAACCCATGTTTCACTCCTCTTTGTGTACGTGATTGTTAATATATATATATATATATATATATATATATAAGCCGCCATGCCATTCTGCCAAACCCCACTTGCCTTTTTGTGTTACTGTGTACATGTATACATACATTTTTTTTTTCTTTCTTCAAGACCTTGTGTGTGTGTGTGTGTGTCTATATATATATATATATATATATTCTCTATGACCTTGATGTTGAACCCTTTGTGGTTATATTCTCAACCCCAAGCACATTTTTTGTCCTTATGTTGTGAGTATCGATAAATACAAAACATCCCTTTGTTCCTTTTGCCCAAGAGACCATTTCCTTTTTCTTGACAACACATGCATATGTACACACACACTATGCTATAATGGTTAAATCTTTTACTACATATATAATTTTATTGCAACTAATATTATAATCTTAAAATAAAAGTCTGAACTATGGTAGATAATAAGTGTGAGTATATATAATATTAATTCCAAGGAGTTAACTTGAGGCTTTAGTGTAGTGTTAGAGTAATTCTAGAATAGTTTTGAATAATATATTAATAGGTATTTATGTTTTTGACTTTGTAAACTCTCACTAAGAGCTTTAGAGTGACTTTTTTTCTTATTACGTAAGCTAAAGAGTAACAGTAACTTTGAATATTCTTCGATATAGTTGTGAATTGTGTATAATTGTGAATATGACTATCTTTTATTAAAAAATAATGGACATAGATATAAGTATATGTGTATGTATTGTAAATTGATATTTTATATGGATGAAAGCATGATTTATTATACCTTATCTTTTAATCATATTATTAGTGATTGAATATATATATATATATATATATATGTCATGGAGGTTATGTAATATCTTGAATTTTGGGCCTAAAAACTTTAGGAAAAACCTGTACATCTCAGGCAGACGGCTAAGCCTAGTTCAGGAAGATCTAAGAATGTCGAGAGATAGGAAGACTCTACGTGATTTAGCCCTAATGGGTAAAGGATCCAAGTATGAGTAGGCAATAGATTAAAGTGTCGGTGCAAAAGGACACATGACACATATACAATGCCATTGGTTGGTAGAAAGATGTCACCCAACTATATCATGAGGTATGGAATGACTGGTCGAGCAAAATGTGGCGGTATATGTATGCATAAGGCATTTTTAGAGCAAACATGTATACCTTATGTTTTTGGAAAAGACACTTGTATATGGCGCCATATGGGGGCTGATAAACCCTAATTTTATATATTTTATCCCGCCTTATTCAGTTAGTTTGGGGATTATTTTAGGCTAATTTGGATATAGTAGATAATATTTGAATTATTAGCCAATTTTAGAAAATAATATAAATCTGAATTAATTATGAGATCATTGTGCTTAAATTATTAATATCCTAATTGTTATCTTGTAATTAAATAATATTTCTTAAGATATGATAGATTGTGATTTTATCATATCAGAAGATCCTATGGTGCAGAATTTTTCAGGGAAGCTAAAAGGAAATCCAATGGTGGAATTTTATTGGGCTTCTTAAATTTTAATGGGCCTAAGTTGGTACCCAAAAACCCTCTTTTCCTCCCATAAAATTAACCTAGCTGCCAGAAGATTGACACGCTCTCTTGGAGAGCCGCCAACGACAACATTGACGCACGGAGACGCACACTCACAGAGGATTGAATTGATTGATTCGTTCATTATTAATTCCACTCACGGGACCCACATTAATTCCTGCGTTTCAATTCAATCTTCCATTCATCAATTCCAATGTCGCGTGACTTGTTTGAAGATGCTTGGTGAAGGAGAAATTTTCATGGTAGCTTGAGATTTTAGGAAGCAACTTGGGAGGAGCATGGAGGAAGCTAGAGCCTAGGGTTTTACACTTGAAGATCACAAGGGAGTGTCTTTCTTTTTATCTTTTTAATTCAAACTTGAGATTATTTAGTTTTAAAGGATTTCGAGTTGTATTAATTGAGAACAATCTAGTTTTAGATTGTAAACTTATTTATTTTGGATTAGATCGATTTGAAGTTTTTATGCTTATTGCTGGACTCTTGGTTGCAACCTTTGGATTGTGATTAAATTAGTAATTGAGTTTTCATTATTGATTTAATCGTTAATTGGGTTTATCGATTTAATTGTTTAATTGGGTTGATAAGTTATCTAGTTGTTTAATTAGATAATTGTAAACAAGATTTCCAATGTTATTTTGTGATTGGTTTTTAATGGATTTGATTAGTCACCGCTTATTTCATTATGAGTTTTCTAATGGAATATGAGTTATTGAGCTAGAGGGTTTCCCATGTTCAATTGGGTGATTAAATTCATTAATCTCCTTTTGGTCTAACTAATTGATTTAGGCTAAGAAAGTCAACTCCATGTGATTCCTAAGTTGTCCCTTTCATTATCATAACTTGGTTGATTTGCTTTTATTTAATATTCTTCTTAGGATTTTGATTATTTTTCTCACAACAAAAACCCCCCAAAAATTGCATTTAAATTCATATAGATTAGTTTCATTCTCATTTAGGTTTTAGACTCAATTTTTATCCTGCATTTAGTTTGTTTAATTTCATTTCTTTGCATTTTTCATCACCTAAATTCAACCTAAAGAAAAAACCCACATATTGCTCATTGGGAGAATGACCTAGGTTGACCCTATATTGCATAATTAATTAGGACCTAGATTAATTGACTGCTTTAGCGACAAAAGTAGCTCATCAATTTTGGCGCCGTTGCCGGGGAGCAATGGTTAGGCTTTAGGTTTGAGTTCTAGGTGATTTGTTAGGTAGTTGATTGTTGAATCCAATCCACTCTTGAAAAATTGAAATTGATCCCTCCTATTATGGCTTGGCATGCTTCAGTTTATGGAAATAACTATTATACTTCTATGCCTTATCATTATGACTATGGTGTTGAGCAGGTATATGAGGTGGGATTACCTTCTTCTAATTATGAGTCTCGCTGGAGAGCAAAATTGATAGGATTGCATCTGCTATGGAAAAAATGGCTATGTCCTATATGCCAAATTCTTCCGATATGGTCAATCCTATGGTGCCCTCTACTTCTTTTACCCCATGACCTACATCTTCGCTTTGATAGGGTCACTTTGTCCTATTTGCTCTCTAGCCACTCATGCTATTGACTCTTGCCCCTACCTGAACGACAGAGTTGAATCTTGCAATGCAATATATCCTACTAGACCCATGACTCAAGGTGGCCAAATATATGATCCATATTCAAGTGCATATAATCCTAGATGGCATTATCACTCAAATTTTGGATATGTCAATCAAACTGTTCCAGTTCATGATGAGTATTCAAGATCATCAAACAAGCTAGATGCCATGATGAAACTCATTCAAGACAAGGGAGAGCAGCTTGAAGCTCGAGGCACTCAAATAAGTGAGTGGTTAAATGCAATTAACAATCGCACGGTGAGTGAAGATTTAGAAGTTCAAGGTGAATTTCCATGTGGTAATATACTTTCACCCTCTCATGATTCATCTCTTTCTTCTTCTGCCACTTCAAATGATGTGATGACTGGTACATTAGCTGAGTATGCATGCACTGAGGCTGTTTCTGAATTGACTAGTTCTATTGACTTGAGTTATACTAAATCTTGTAGTGCATGCATTGATACTTCTTCTCATACCTCTGATCTTATAAATTCTATTGATTCTGATGAGGAAGTTGATGAAGAAATTGTTGTTGACTCCCCTGACACTATTGATTTCAAAGACACCCAGCTTAACACTAATCATGATTATGCTTTAAATGAAGGAAGTAATATCTCTATTGATTTTATTGATACTACTCATGATATTGGCATGACTATTGTTAGTGGGGATACTATTAAAGATAAGTGTGGGGGAAGCCTTGAGTTAGATATGCATTTAGAGGGTAAAACCGTATTGAATCATGATGTTTCACAGGTAGAATTTGTCTTGTGTGATGATTTGAGCAAGCATGGTGAGACCATTTTGAGTGATCACTTGGTTCATTCTTTAGAAAATTTGACTCTTACTGAGGAGAGTCATATTGACTTTATGGGTTGTTCAAAATATCTGGAAGTTCCACTACTTTTTGTTGATCAATTTCTTTGGGATCTTCCGCTATTCTTGATCAATCAAATTTTATTGATTATATTTATATGGGACGAGATACTGCTTGGAGCTATGATTTTGTGCAGGTACATGGATTGATTCCTCTCATCCAAACACCTTCTATACTTGAGCTGAAATGTTATCTGCGGAGTTTAAAATATGGTATGTTTGCTGAACATCAAAAGAAGACAACACTTGTGCTTTCATGTGACTTACAACCGAGACAAAGGAGAGAAGCCAATTATGCAACTTCATTTGAGTCTCCAAGTTTTTAATAGTAGGTCATATTCCTTCCTTACTCTTTCACTTGCATTGCTTGTTGTTATTGGCTAGACCTATATTTTGCATTGAGGACAGTGCATAATTTAAGTGTGGGGGAGGGATTTTGTTCTTACTTTTGGTTTTTGTTTTTTGTTTTCAAAATGAGAAAAATAAAAATATTTTGGTTTTTACTTTGGTTTTTGTTCCTTGTTTTCAAGAAAAGAAAGAAAAAATTTAATGTAAAACTGCAAGTTTTTAGTAACTTTAGTGTGATACATTCTTGATTTGAAAAGTGATTGATCATATTTTAAGTTGGTGAACCTAGTGGCAATGGATTTGATTTTGGTGAATTTAGGCTAGTGATCATATTCCTAGTGAGATTTTGAGCCTAATACTAATACATATTTTTTTTTTTTCAGTGTGTACCCCTATCTCTTTACTTGATCTAGAACTTGACTTGAATCTTATTTAAGGCTGCATTTTATGCATGAGTATTCATAAAAATGATAAAGCCATTCATTTCATTTTAGCCAGATAAGCCAAAAAGCCTACTTTTTTCATACATATATATCCTTTGTTTAGCCCTTTGAGCCTATTTATTTATTTATTTTTTATTTTTTTTTCTTCCATTTTTTGTCTACACCCATCGCCAAAAAAAAAAAAAAATCTCTACCATTTTTGAATGTCTTGGGAGTTGAAGAGCATTGTATTATCTCTTTTGGATGGAAGAATATGCATAAAGTTAGGAATTGGGTCATTGTGAAAAATATGGTAGGTTATCTTGAAAAAGAAAAAAAAAATGGAAAAGAAAAAAAAATGGAAAAAAGAAGAGAAAAAAGAAAGAAAAAAAGAAAAAAATGGAAAAAAAGAAAGAAAGAAAAGAATGATGACTCGGTTTAGATTTAGTTTGGTTTCTTGCATCCCATATTCTCTATTGTCTCATTCTCTTCATCTTTTGAGATATTCAACTTTGTTTTTCCAAATACCACACCCTTTCTTTCTTAACCTTAGCCCCATTACAACCAAATAAAAGTCCTTTGGATTTATGAATGCACTTGCTTTATTAGTGGTGGATAATTTAGATTCTTGTCAAGCCTATGGAAAGAGTGTTGGATAGGGATGATTTTGAGCGTAAACACAAACCTATACACTTTTGAGTGATGAGTGACGTACACATTATCCTTGGTAAGGGATTTCTAGCTTAGGTTCCCCTTTGTCAAGTAAATTGCTAGGATGTTTGCTTTCTAAATTTATGAGAAGATCACTTGGACATGAGAGGTGCTAAAATGCTTTTGTTTACTTATTGCTTGTGATTGGAACATTCATTTTTGAAGTTTTAGTTTAGTTTAGGTTTGTTTTTGTTTTTTGTTTTTGTTTATTTTCCCTTGGTCTTGAGTTGTTTTGCCCAGGAGTGCAAATGATAAGTGTGGGGGAGTTGATAAACCCTAATTTTATATATTTTATCCCGCCTTATTCAGTTAGTTTGGGGATTATTTTAGGCTAATTTGGATATAGTAGATAATATTTGAATTATTAGCCAATTTTAGAAAATAATATAAATCTGAATTAATTATGAGATTATTGTGCTTAAATTATTAATATCCTAATTGTTATCTTGTAATTAAATAATATTTCTTAAGATATGATAGATTGTGATTTTATCATATCAAAAGATCCTATGGTGCGAGAATTTTTCGGGGAAGCTAAAAGGAAATCCAATGGTGGAATTTTATTGGGCTTCTTAAATTTTAATGGGCCTAAGTTGGTATTAAAAAAACCCTCTTTTCCTCCCATAAAATTAACCTAGCATTTGCCCCGGAAGATTGACACGCTCTCTTGGAGAGCCGCCAACGACAACCGGACACTGATTGAGGAGACGACACTCACGAGAGAGGATTGAATTGATTGATTCGTTCATTATTAATTCCACTCACGGGACCCACATTAATTCCTGCGTTTCAATTCAATCTTCCATTCATCAATTCCAATGTCTGTGACTTGTTTGAAGATGCTTGGTGAAGGAGAAATTTTCATGGTAGCTTGAGATTTTTAGGAAGCAACTTGGGAGGAGCATGGAGGAAGCTAGAGCCTAGGGTTTTACACTTGAAGATCACAAGGGAGTGTCTTTCTTTTTATCTTTTTAATTCAAACTTGAGATTATTTAGTTTTAAAGGATTTCGAGTTGTATTAATTGAGAACAATCTAGTTTTAGATTGTAAACTTATTTATTTTGGATTAGACTGATTTGAAGTTTTTATGCTTATTCTTGGACTCTTGGTTGCAACCTTTGGATTGTGATTAAATTAGTAATTGAGTTTTCATTATTGATTTAATCGTTAATTGGGTTTATCGATTTAATTGTTTAATTGGGTTGATAAGTTATCTAGTTGTTTAATTAGATAATTGTAAACAAGATTTCCAATGTTATTTTGTGATTGGTTTTTAATGGATTTGATTAGTCACCGCTTATTTCATTATGAGTTTTCTAATGGAATATGAGTTATTGAGCTAGAGGGTTTCCCATGTTCAATTGGGTGATTAAATTCATTAATCTCCTTTTGGTCTAACTAATTGATTTAGGCTAAGAAAGTCAACTCCGTGTGATTCCTAAGTTGTCCCTTTCATTATCATAACTTGGTTGATTTGCTTTTATTTAATATTCTTCTTAGGATTTTGATTATTTTTCTCACAACAAAAACCCCCAAAAATTGCATTTAAATTCATATAGATTAGTTTCATTCTCATTTAGGTTTTAGACTCAATTTTCATCTTGCATTTAGTTTGTTTAATTTCATTTCTTTGCATTTTTCATCACCTAAATTCAACTTAAAGAAAAACCCACATATTGCTCCTTGGGAGAATGACCTAGGTTGACCCTATATTGCATAATTAATTAGGACCTAGTTTAATTGACTGCTTTAGCGACAAAAGCAGGCTCATCAGGGGCCCATATACATACTCGAACCTAACATCATTTGGTGGGCCTCGGTATGCGTGTCGCAATCCTGAGTAAGCATAAAAAAAATAACTTTAATAAAGTATGTCATAATAGCTAATAATGACACAACTTTTGTGTTAGCATTTCAAGAACATACCACCTAGCACATGAGTCCAAGGAATCTACTAATCTCCGGTCTGATCACGTACTTAACATTTTCGAACTCCGAACTTGAGAGTCAGGGGAATTCATGAAGCCTCCCTTTCCCTTGACTTAAAGTGACACCTAATAAAGAGAGAGAAGTGAAAGAAGGTGCTTTGACGAGACTTGGCATCATGAGATTTAATTACTTGGACACATGTCAACACAAGATCTAATTACATGATACTAAAGCTTATGTAATCTTCCCTAGACCCTTAATTTGGCCAGCTAAGAGAGAGAGAGAGAGAGAGAGAGAGAATTTGAGAAAAATCAAAGAAAAGGGAAGAAGAGATAAGGTGAATAGTGAAAATCTTTAGAGTTCCATAGCCGATTTCAACCTTGTAACGCTGTTTTGTCTGGTAAGTCCTTCACAAACATTGTTCTACTCATTGAGAGCTTCATTTATATGGTCTCAATTTTCTAATTAGAGGTGTTTTATGCCATTAAGTTAGATAGAGTACCGCTAGATTTCCGAAATAGTTGTAAAATCGCGTTAAGGTAAGCCTAAACTTTATTTTGAACCGATTATCTTGAGGTTTTGTCGAACTTAACTGTAATATCCTAAATTTCGGGCCTAGAAATTTGAGGATAAGCTTATATCAGGAAGATGACTAAGACTAATTCTGGAAGAGTCCAAATAATGTTGAGAGACAAAAAGACTCTCAGGGACTATGTGTTTCGACCCTACTTAGTAAAGGACCTAGCATGCATAGGGATTAGGATTAAAGTGTCGATGTAGAAGGGCACAGGACACATATGTGGTGCCATTGGGTTGCTAGACACATGCCACCTAGCTATGTCATGAGGTATTAGATGATTGTTCGAGCAAAATGTACTGGTATAGGTTTGCACATGGCATTTCTAGGGCAGACATGTGGACCTTACATTTTTGGGAAAGACATTGGTATGTGGCGCCATGTGGGAGGCCTACACACACATTCTAACCTGGTGTTATTTGGTAGGTCTCGATATATGTGCCACAATCCCTAATAAAACCCAAGTAAGCATTGATAAGTAACTTTATTAAAGTAGCTTTAATAAAGTAAGATCATGATGTCTAATGATGACACCACTTTTGTGTGGCATCTCTAGAATACGCCACCTAGTGCTTGAGTCCGGGGAATCCGCCGATTCCCAGCTTCATCATATACTTGACTTTTCTAAACATTGAACTCGGGAGTCAAGGAATTCATCAGGCTTCCCTTTTCCTAACAAAAAGTGGCACCTAATAAGACAGAGAAAGGGAAAGAAGATGCTTCAAGGACACTTGACATCTTGAGATTTAATCAACTAGACACATGTTAACATAGGAGTTAATCACATGGGATTAAAACCCACAAAATCCTCCAAGACCATTAATTTCGGTCAAAGGAAGAAGAAATGGAAGAAAAGAGAGAGAGAGAGAGAAAGAATAAAGCAAAATAAGAAAGGTCAAATTGAGGCTTCTTATTGGTGGAATCCTTGTTTAACCAAATATGGATTAGGTGTCCAATTTAACACCATCCCTCCTCCATTTCAATCATATTTCAGTTAGCCCATACAACAGGATGTGAAAGAGCTTAAAGTTGTACAAAACTGGTAGAAGAGATAGAAACATAAACAAGGCCAAATCTCCTACATAACCACTTCAAATCCAAGTACAATATTCATAAAAGTTGTTCTACTCATTGAGAGCTTCAATCCTATGGTCTTAGTTTTCTAATTGGAGGAGTTTTGTGCCATCTAGTTAGACAAAGTACCGCTTGATTTCTGAACCGACTGTAGAATCACAATAAGGTAAGCATGAGCTTCATCTTGAACTAATTGTCTTAAAGTTTTAATGAGTTTTATGAATATCTTAAGACACCCTTATGTTTTGGGTAAATAGGTTTTTTAGGGTTTCATGATGATTTGTTCATATACATGTGGTTATATGATGTTTTGAAAGCATATGAACCTAATTTAGTGAGTAAATTATGAATTGGTGAATTATTTTTTGAAACCCATTTTTTTTTTTTTTTTTTTTTGTCAAAACGGGGCATAAAGGAGGGCTATGATTTTACTATTTTAAGGTGTCCAAAGGATTCCTTGGGAAAGATTTGGTAGGAATAGGTTGTTGGTATGATTTTAGAAGGAATGAATTTGGAATCCAAAAGTTAGAATAATACTACCACCTAGGGTTTCCTACGTGGCAATCTGAATGTTTTGTGTTTTGGGGTAAAATTATGTTGTCCAATGGCCATGATATTTTCCTGAATAAAATTATACTTGTCAAGCTTTAATTTGATAGGTCATATAGGTCAGTTGAATCTGTATACTATGGTTATGAATTTTTGAAGTTAAGTATTGAATCTGGAACTTTTTTGGGCCAGTGAGGATTGATTAATAATTCTAGAATAGTGTGCATGTATTTTGAAGACGAAATATCACCTAAGAGGGGGGTGACTAGGGTGATTTCAAAAACTTTGCAGCTAGACCCGAGAACCAAAATGACATAGTAAGGATAGAATAATTATGGACATAGAAAATTTATATTGGTCCGGTCAAATCTCTTGACCTACATCCAATCCCCAGATGCTCTAAGATTTTCACTATCTCTTTCACGATTACACACTCTGTTTCTCAAAGTAATCCTCTCACTAGGATTCACTGCCCCTTACAAGTTGTAATCGATACACCCACACTCAAGGTCCCTCTACCTTGAGATTCTACAGATAATCAATAAAAGAAATAACTCTCTCATAGAGTAGATTTATAATCACTGAAGTACAAAGAATATCCGAAAATATATTGCTAAGTTAAATTGAGCAGAGAGCAATAAATGAATATTAGCGTTGGCGCATTCAACAAGTTCATCTGCATTGAATGCCCTTCATATTTATAACTGTCACCACTAATGACTATTGATGAAGCTCGAAGATAGTGGTTAAGAGACTTCATCATTCTATTTAGACACAAAAGAATTCCGTTAGACATAGACCATCATCGTTTGAAGATTCGAGGATAAGTCGCTTTCAGATCTTTGTCGACAATCTTCATATAACATGCTTTTGGTCAGTGGTTGACTTAGAAGATGTCGCTATTGCTTTTGTTGGAATAGGTGCCTGTAGTAATGACCATTTGACTTGCTCTGAATTCTATTCCATGTGCATGCTCTGTTTTTTACGCAATGTATTTAATGCTCGACACATTCATTGTTTTTCAACGATTTGCATGAAAAGCTTTTGTTAATGAAATGAAACTCACTCAGTAAGATGATTAATAGCATTGTAAGTGATAATGAGTAGTATTCAAATGAAATCAAAAGTTAACCATATATATTTGAATTTATGAACACTGAGAAGATGAAGTAATTTGAAGCTTCTGTAAGAACTGTGCTCAAGAAACGCTTCTGCCTACTCGAGCAACATTCAAAAGACCTTCACAAAGAAGACTTAAATGATAGGCTTACTCGAGTAAACATTTTCACTTGCTCAAGTACCATGCTCTAGCAAGTCTCATAGGGTGCTCGAGTAAATCTTGAAAGCAACTCTGATAAGGTGTTAGAACATGTGTACTCGAGTACATATTTGCTTGTGCTCGAGTACCATGCTTGAGTAAGGCTTAAGGCTTGCTCGAGTAAAGATATGTAGAGAAAATATATTAATCATCAGGAAATATCTGCTTGAGTAACAATGATGCTCAAGTAGACTCTGGAAATATAGTTCATTAGTTAAACAAAATAAATGTGCTTGAGTAATTTGCTTGAGTAAGGTGCTTGATATGCTCGAGTAAACTCTTAAAAACAAAGGAGTTATTCATTGTAAATATCATGCTCGAGTAAGCTTTCATTTGTGCTCGAGTACCATGCTCGAGTAAACTGTTGGACTTGCTCGAGTAAGTCATTTTCTGTGCTCGAGCATCATGCTCGAGTAGTCTTCTGGATGTGCTTGAGTAAAGACTTGGAAATGACTTCAACAATGTAATTTGCATGAAGCTTGCTCGAGTAAGCTTCTCAACATGCTCGAGTAAGAAGTTTGCTCGAGCAACCACTTATGTACTTGAGTAAGCTTTTATACTTTGCACTTTTCACTTATTCAAAACTGTATACATTTACAAGTCTTGTTATCATCAAAACATATAAATCGAGAACTAACATATTTGACAACAGAAAGGATTTTGCCCTAACAATATACTTAATAAAGGTTATGATTTGGATTTCCTATTTTAGTTTCTACTCGGAACATGTTGCCACAAAATTATCGTAAAACCGTTTCCTAGGGTACTAAACCCTTTTGGTTGGTACATCCAATTTTTGGAAGTCACCCTCTGCACATTCTGTACATAGGATTGTTGAAATTTAGATGTCCGTATGAGGTGAGATAGTTTTGTTTATTTATTTTTTTAATAGGCATTTAATAAATAATAATAGAATGATATTATAAGACCTCCCACTTATAGCTATAGGTATTGGTGACTTTCATATTATTAGGCTCCTAGCCCATTACCTATGAGATGGAGTTTTGCTTGCACTGAATTACATAGTATAGTAATGGGTAAGAGTTCTTACTCTTCTTTTTTCGCTTAAGAGCCTTACTCTTTAAGCAAATGATTGGGAGTTAAATTTCTAACCCTTGTGAATAGAGTAAATTCAGTTAGAAATGGTCGTTCCTATAGGTGAAGAATACTCCTAGTCTTTAATTTTCTTTTAAAAAAATAAAAATACACTTACAAACAGTTAGAGGCCATGTTCTGAGTATGCATTGATAATATGTAATATACTAATATTTGAGAATATCCTTATCTCATGTTTGGCTTTAATATTCTTGTCCCTTTTAAAATATCCAATAACTACTCATATCTAAAATTGGCAACTCTCCCTTCTGTTGTAGGCTCTATATTCCATATTTCTTTTCCAAATAATTTGTTCAACAACATGAAATATGGGTTGAGCACTCTTTTTTTTTTTTTAATAATTAACTTGAATATGATACAGAGTTGATTTTTTCATTGGTTTGTTTTAACTTTTAAATTTCTCTTCACGTATCATATTCTTTTTTTCCCTGATTTTTGGAAATCTGATTCCACAAGTCTAATTGATTTTATGTAATATAAAGATTTTTTTTTTAATTGTTGAGGTTGAAGTTTCTTTAATATTATTATCTTCTACAACTAATATAAGGGCACATCTTTCCATAACTCCATATCTCATCAGGGGAAATGGGCGAACCCGTTTAATTATTACTCCCTCTAGTTATTAATATAAGACATATTTGAAGAGTTTATTTTTTATTTTAAATATAAGATACAATTTTCATAATGGGTAAAGATGTAAAAATACACATGTGTTTTACTTTGAGGAGCGCCCAACACCAAATGCTTTTTTTAGGTGCAAAAGTACACATGAACTTTCAAAATTGGGGCAAAAATACCATCTTCGTTAAAAGATACTAACTTCCGTTTATTACCATTTGAAACTACCAAAATACCCTCCAATTAAAAAAAAGAAAAGAAAAAAAGAAACATCGTCACTCAACCTCCATCTTCCCTTCCAAATTTATCATCTCACCAAAATTTAAAGTACTACCTTTGGTCCTAATTATAAGACCTAGTTGACTTTTTTTGGAAAGATTAAGGAAGCTAAATAAATTACTTAATCATTTCATATATTGTTTATCCTTAGATTATATATTAGTTTATTAGTTAAACAAATTAGTTTGAAGAAAAAAATAAAAATAAAAATACTCTAAAATAATTTAATTAGCTTCCTTAATTTCTCCAAAAAAATCAACTATGTCTTATAATTAAACTGGAGGAGTACTATTTAAGGGTTTAAGCTCAGTAAGTCGAAATTCTAAGGCGCCGCATCAGCCCATAATAAAAAATTGATCATCAAGGCCTCTTTCATCTTATCCAACCACGATCCTTTCTTTGCACAGCAATGGCGGGGGTGCTCTATTGCGTTGAAAGAATACGCCAAAGCGAAATATTGTGTCGCGTGTTCTATTCTGCTTAATTATTATGGTGAGTTGTTATTCCTTGAGCTATATTTTGTAAATTACTTATATACTTGGGGTGATGGCAAAAATACACACACACATGGGGTTAAAAATAATGATTATACAAATTTTGAGCATATTAATTGAAGACTTGACATATTTTTGAAGTTAAGAAAATGATGAATATTCATGGAAGATAATAGGAAAAACATGGAAAATTTTTAACATATAAATTAATTAAAAATATTTAATTATCAATACATGAAATTTACATTATTTTGTTTTATAAAATAAGAATGATTTAAATTACTGTTAGTCCTTACAATTGGATTGAATTTTAATTTTAGTCTATATAATTTAAAACTGTAGTTTTTTGCCTCTATGTTTTTTTTCTCTTAAAAGTTAGTTCCTATAATTTTATAATACTAGGATCGGATATGAGTTTAATGACTTTAATTAAATATAAAGAGCAAAATCATAATTTTGTTAAAAATATAGATGTTAAAATCTAAACTTATTAAATAGGGGATTAGAACCCAAATTTTATTAAGGGTTAAGGTGCATTTTTGCCCTTAAAGTATTCGCTAGGAGCAATTTTTTTTTGAAGTTTTAGCGTAGCAATGTTGCCCTGAAGTTTAAAAGCGGAGCAATGTTGCCCCTTTGTTAAAAACCCTAACGTTAGTTAGTTGACCGTTAGGGTTTTTAACGGAGGGGCAACATTGCTCCGTTTTGAAACTTCAGGGGCAACATTGCTACGCCGAAAACTTCAAGGGGCAAAATTGCACTGGGTGCATACTTTAAGGGTAAAAATGTACCTTAACCCTTTTATTAAATAGGGACCAATAAAATAATTTTCAATCCCCTTTTGGGGAAAAGTCTCTCTTTGACAAATATTTCGATTATAAAAGCAAGTACAATGATTCTTAGCAGGTACAACTCTATTTCAATTGTTTGTGACACATACTTAACTATATGTAAAAATCTTTATATGAAAGTCATTTGCTCATAGTTAAAGATATATTACACATAAACATAAAGAAGAGTTACACCAGTTAAAAATGACTTCACTCATTCAAATTGATGAAATTAGATTCAAAGGTAAGAAAATATAGCATGAGTTCTAATGTTGATAAAACAAGATTTTTGTTGTTTAAAGGGATAAGGGTCTCAAATGCCATGGAAGTTTTCGCTCAGGAGCATTGGTAAGACGGAAGTTTTTTTTGGACCAAAAATACCACGGAAGTTCATAAAACGTAGCAATTCTGGCCGCCTTGAGCTCAACATCTCAAGGATGTCCTTCTTTAACTCCAAATTTGACCTTTTCAAGGCATGACATGTGTGATCTTTGACTGATTTAATAGTCAAATTTAATATTGGGGGGACAGAAGGGCAAAATTGCTATGTTTTGTAAACTTCTAGGGCAAAAATGATACTTAACTATTTGATTGATGAGGTGGCATGCCACGTGTGCACTCAGTTAAACTTAACGGTCAAAATTAATGGATGGGCAAAATTGCTAAGTTTTGTGAACTTAGTGGCATTTTTTGTCCCAAAAAAACTTCCGTCCTACCAGTGCTCCTGAGCGAAAACTTCCATAGCATTTAAGACCCTTATCCCTGGTTTAAAATTGACATTTCTACTCAAAATTGCTTTTTCAGTCACAATCAATTTCTTTATAAACTATCATTCACTTATATTGCTTTTTTTAATTATTTATATTTGTAATGAGTTTTTAATTTTGGTGTCAACGGGTCTTAGTTTTGATCGTTATACATTTTGGATCAAAGAAACTATAACTAAAAAAATTACTCGTCAGTTCTAATTATTGGACAACATTTAGGAGCTAAGTTTGGTTCTAATTGTAGGATAAAGTTCTAATTTTTATTAATTTCTTCCTATAATGTCCTTATTGATACTTTCTCAATAACCTCTCTATCCCTCCCCGCCCTCATACCAAACAGCCCCTTAAACATACCTCTCTTGCAAATTGCAATCATTCTAAATGTCACATATCTTTCTAATTTTGATCCCTTTAAATGATGCTTTTGTTGTTGACAATTATGACATATCCTATCAATAACTTCTTTTTCTTCAAGTCCTGCAAACCTTTACTTAGATTTTAATTAAAAAATTGGAAATTTATTTAAAAATATTGACGCTTTTTTTAGCATATGTTAGATATTTGATTGGTATGGTTATATATCGATGTTGTTGCCCTGAAGTCCTAATACGTGAACGCTTATAGAAAAAGGCCAGGAAATGTAAGAACAAGAAAGTTTGTGGGCCCAAGGCCCTAGCTTGGAGAGATATGTCACAGGGTTGGATGCCAAAAAAACTGCCATTTTTAATTTTAACTAAGGATATTTTACAAAAATAAATATAATTAATTAATTTAACTCATATTTTTAATCTCTCCAAAATCGATAATTGTGTGATATAATTAGAACCGGAGCCGTGAGCGGTTCACATTAGGTGCTTGTCCTAATGTGCTTCTTATATGCTTGTCCCTCTAACATTTTTTATTTTTTTAAATTTTTTATTTAGATTAAATTATATGTTAGTTTCGAAAAAAACATTTTGCACTTAAAGATCTCAAATTAATTAATTTTCTAGATATTGGTGTTATAGGACAGATATTTCTACATACTTTAACTGGAAACTAATTAATTTGAGAGACGAGTGCAAAAAAATTCAGAAACTAATATATAATTTAATATAAATAAATAAAATTTATAAAAAATAAAATAAAATGTGCTTGTCCTTCTTGGTTAGAGGGACAAGTACATAAGGGACAAGCACCTTATGTGCTTCCGGCCGTGAGCGAAGTCTTGTATAAAACCAAAATTAGATTAAAGAAGGAAGCACATAAGGTGCTTCTCCTTTATGTGTGTTACGGTGTAGAACACGAGATGTCGACTAAAAGTGGTACTTTGATCTTGGATAATAGGGCTCGCGAATATCTATAGAGGAGATAATCGGAGAGCGTGGGATCACTTGTACACGACAAATGGGTGGGTGTGTGCACGGTGAGGCTGTATGTAAATAGTCCGAGTTAGAACGTGTGCACCTGGTTTCCGACCTCGTATTTATAGAGGTGTCGGGCGATATCTCGGCTTTGGTGCGATATCCGGCTGCGCTATCTCGGGCGAGGGTCTCGGAATGCCGTTACGATATGGGTAGATCGTGCCTAGCCAAGATTTTGGATCTCACCCCATGATTAGCGGATCATACCTCCTGGTTCCGTTTGGGCCGCGCCATGGACTTGGGCTTTTGGGCCGGTTCGTAACAGTTGCCCCCCAGTTTGGTTGTTCAGGCTTCTGGGCGGCCGAGGTGCTCAATGCCCCCGGCCCCTGTTGAGGTCCAGGGCCTGTGCTTCATCCAGACTGGCTTCTAACGACGTGGCCATAACAGTCGGGTGGTGTCCTGGGTCGCGCCTGACCGGGGCGTCTTGAACGGCCTCGGACTTACGTAATTAGCCCCCTGTTCGTGAGTGAATCGCTTGGCATTCTTTCCGTAGGCGCCATCATTCTTTGCTTTACTGGCTTGCCCCGATTGGAAAGAGTGCGGTCATCGCGCCCCTCCGTGTGCCGATTTGCGTGCACATTTAATGCTCCTACGTCGTTACGTGCATTTCCCATTGTGTCTAGGTTCAAAGACCGAATTACCCCGCGTTCCATTTCCCTGTCATACCTATGAAGTAATTTTTTTGCGTTTGGCTCCTCACTTTTTCCCGCTACAACCTTTCTCTGGTTTTGCTCTGGGTTCGTAGAATCATCTCCTCTGCCAAAACTCCACTGTTTTCCATTTCTATCGTTCGAGTTTCCCTCTTCTTACTCATACAGGTATTTTCCTTATTCTTCTTTACTTTTTTACGGCATAACATACTTCTTACCGAATATATATCCTTTGGTCCATTATCTGCATTCCTACTCCTCCTCCTTTCTGGTTTTCTGAGTAAGCTTTTGGGACGATTTTCTGGGTTTTGCTTGCTTTTGACACATCCACATCCGTACTTGCCTCTCTTTCGACATAAGACCTTTAGTTCTTAGGTTCTTAGTTCCTTCCTTATGGATAGAGATAGGCATTTTCCTAAACCCAGATCAATGTTAACCCCGAGGAAGGGAGTTTCTTCGCACTCGCTTCCGCGAGCTTCTTATTGGGTTCTTGGAACCGAGCTTTCGGAAGCGGAGAGGTCAGCCCCTTTACTCCGGCGGCGGTCGATCGGTCAAGATGAGTCGGGCCTCGACCTACTGCTGTTAGAGCTCTGTCTCCTCCTCCTACCCGAGCTTCTGCACACAACGTTCCTATCTCATCGCCAGTACAGGCCGGGGTCGGTTCCGTCGCCGGCTCCAGGTCTCCAGCCTTATTGGCCCAACCGCTCAACTTCGCGAGGGTCCATCTTCGTGAGCTCGGATCCTTATCCCGAGGATTACCTCGGCCCCGCTTTGGGATTGCTTGGGCGAGGGTGCCTTCCACATTGTGCACGGCGGAGAGTCCAGAGCCTCCTCGATTCTTGGTTCATGCCGGCATCGGCAACCTTCGGGCCTTTCTTCTGGCGTACCCTTTCATCTGAGTCTGCCATCTATTTTGCCTTCTAACATGCTTTTACTAGGTATTTCCAACTCTGCTAATTTCATTTTATTTTGCATATAGGTTAATGGCTCCCAAATCTCTGCCCTCCAAGCAAAGGACCGAGGCTGAGGAATCGGACTCTTCTAGTCCTCCCGAGGCTTTGTGTAGTAGATTTCCTTGGGTGTCCCATGAGGTCTTGAAGACCCGGTCATCGATGTCGGATATCGACATTGCACGTTTGGATCTACCCGTCATGGAGGGGTGCGTTATACGCCGCCCGGAAGCCGCAAGCCTATTTGTGCGGAACGGGAAGTAGGCAGTCCCAATTTCTTTTTCTTTTACCGGGATTACCTTACTCGGGTCGGTGTTTGCTTCCCTTTCACCCGGTTCAGATAATGGCCCCGCTTGCACTCGAGACTTGCCCCGTCTCAACTTCATCCGAACGGGTGGGCTTATCTTGTTGCGTTCGAGCAACTGTGTCGCTCCTTCCCCGTTCCAATTCCCTGCTCGACCAATCTTTTCTTCTATTACTTTGGCCCCTTTACCCCCGGCTCTCCCAAAGAAAGCGACAAGCTAAAAGGGTTGGTATCTCTCCACTGCAATCCAGATCGGAAACTCATGAAGCCCTTCTTCGAGTCGTTTAAGCGGTTCAAAAATGCATTCTTCAAGGTTGTCGCCGTGCACGGTAAACAAACCTGGTTTTGAAGGGGTTGAGGCCGCCGACGTAGAGTGGCGTTTTCCTATATTGGATGGAGAGTCATCATAAAGCTGCTCCCTCATCCTTCCAAATTTCCAAAGATGACCTCCTATGGGAGACAGCCCCTTTCGTGCCTAGGTTGGACGCCTACGTGGAGGAGTATGGCGTCCAGTGCGGCCTTTTTCATTTCGGGGAGGGATCTAAGCCAATCCCCTCTACTTGTAGGAGTCCCTCCTTTGCAATGTTGTTTGTCTTTCCGTAAAATTTGGTATCTGTTGTAGTAATTTGTGTTTATTCGACTTCCTTTACTTGTCCTTTCAGCTCAAGACATGAGGGCTCTTCCAGGTTACTTGGCGAAGGTGAATCCGGCCGCGGCATCGCCGAGTCTTCGGACTTGAAAACGGGTCGTCCCTGCCGAAGGTGCTGCGCCCGAGGCTGCTACTGCCTCTATTGTTACAAAGAAAACGAAGGGTCGGCTCCATTCATCCCCTCTGAGCCTTCTCAGGAAATTTTTTCCCAAGCTCCGAAGGGGAAACAAGTCATTGTGTCTTTGGACGAATCTGTGTCTGCGGTTGTCGCGACTACTCCTTCGGTTTCGATGCTCCCGATATCTCCGCCACCTCCACCTCCTCCACCTCCTTCTACCGGGTCGTCTCGTCCTTCTTACGTGCTTCCTCGCGGCTTCATATGAGATAAGGGGTGACCAAGGCTGGACGTTGCGTTCTTCCGCCCCGGGAATTTATGGAGAGCCGGCCCCTATCTCCGCCTAACGTTGATGAGGTGTATGCAGCGCAACGGTATTTATGTAAATCTTTTGGGCTGCTTCAAGCCTATATTCTCATGAGGGAGAAGTATTCCATGTCCGATGCAGAGAATAAACGCTGAGACCGTCTGAGGAAGAGGTGGCAGCTAAGCAAAAGGCTCTGGAGGAGGCCGAGTCAATGAAAAAAGGCCTTGGCTAAGTCTGAGGCCAGGGTGCAGATTTTGCAAGAGGAGCGGGATGCCGCCCGGGCCGAGCGGGATGCTTCTAAGGCCGCGGTCGTGAAGATGGATCAAGAACTTCTACTTGCGGGAGGGGCGGAGAAGTCGGCCTCCGAGTGTTCCGGCCCGAAAGCGGCGGGCGAGAGTTTTGAGGTGGTGAAAGCCCTTCAGAAACAACGTGTTCTGCTGTCCTCTAAGCTTAAAACAATTGAGGAGGCCCTCACCGCGGCACAGCAGGCACGCTTGGAGTTCGATGAGCTCTTAAAGCACACTGCCAAAGATTGCTTTGACAATGCCTTGGAGCAGATCCGGTTCTTGAATCCGACGGCTAAGATTAACCTGGACGGCTATGATTTTCACGCCTTGTCGAGGACGGAGTCTTAGTTCCGTACCAATCTCCTACCGCCAATGCGTCCCGATCTGAAGAAGAAGAAGGAGAGTCGGATGCTGAGAGTGAGGCAACAAAGGGAGCTCCTGAGGCCGGTCCGTCTAGTTAATTTTTATTTTTACACTTCGTTCTTCTGTGGGCGTCTGTGCCCCTCTATTTTGAACATTTCCGGCCTTTGTGCCGTTTTGTACAAATTTTTATGACAATGGATGAATTATTTCTTCACCCTTCTGCCATCTTGTAAATTCCAGCATTGAAATCTATTGACTGTAGTAGATACGTCTGTTTACTCGACCAACAGCGACGTGTGGGAGGGTGGGGGCGAGGTTGTATGTTTTAACCTCTAGGGGTGTTAACTTAACCACACTACCTCGTTCCGGCTTGACTAGTCGGAAAACTTGATAGTAACCGAATTAAGGGCGAGGCCGTCAAGTGTCTACCGAGGTGTCTATCACCTCTAATCTAACATTTTGACTTGATCAGGGTCGAAATGACACCGCTTTCTTAAATCGAGCGAGCGTTGACGCGTCAATTTCGTGAAGGTCACGTATGGCATTTTCACCGAGCTCTTACCAATGCTCGTCGGAGTACAACGGCCGGTGTCATACATCTAGATGTTTTTTATTTTTGTTAGTGACCGGGTGTAAGTACCTCGGTATCAGGTTTTGGACCGGGCTTAATGGCCTCGGTTTCATGCTTAAGCAAGTAATTGTGCACATTGATGAATTTCCTTGATGGAATCCTTCATTAAATAAAACGGCTCTAAAGAGCTTACAAATGGTCATGAATTATTCGAGATGAAAAATAAAGAACAATTGAAGTTTGGAGAAACATAAGGAAAGGTAAGAAATAACCAGAACGGTAGCCTCGGTGTCTACGGGGCCGAGCCTAGACCTATTTGTAATAGATCTTTAGCTTGTCGGCGTTCCATGTTTCTCTTAGGCTTCCTTGCCGGGGTTTCGAGAACATATGCCCCACCATCGAGTTTTTCTTTAATCCGATAGGGGCCTTCCCAATTTGCCGCCATTTTTTGGTCTCGGGCATTCTTGTTTCCGATGTCGGCCCGCCGAAGTACAAGGTTCCCTCGGTTAAAGGATCATGGTCAAACCTTCCGATTATACTTCGCGGGAGGAGTTGCTTGGCGGCAAGTTCCGGCAATGCTTTGTGACTCGGATTTCATCAATTAGGTCAGTGTCTGTCTTTAGGGCGTCGTCATTTGGCCTTTGCCCATCTGTGTGGCTCGATCTTTCTCCATGATGGCTACCCGATTTCGACCAGGATCATTGCTTCACAACCGTAGGTCAGCCGGAATGGGGTTTCCTGGGTCGAGGACTGCACACTCATCCTGTAGCCTCATAGAACGCTGTGGAGCTATTCGGTCCAGCTGGTGTCAGCTTTTAACATGCGTTTCTTTAATCTGTCCAGAATGATTTTATTAGCTGACTCGGCCTGGCCATTAGATTGCGGGTGTTCGACGGAGGAGAAGTGTTGCTGGATGTCCAAGTTGGACATTAAGGCCTGGAATCTATGGTCCGTGAACTAGGTCCCATTATTAATGACGACTTCAGCAAGTATCTCGAATCGAGCAAATATGTTATGACGAACGAATCTCATAATTCGAGACGAGGTGATCGTCGTCAATGCCTCCGCTTCAATCCACTTGGTGAAATAGTTTACGGCGACGATGAGCCATTTCAGCTGTCCAGGTGTCGGTTTGAATGGTCCGAGGATGTCCATTCCCTATTTATAGAAGGGCCAGGGACCAACATACCTTTTAACTCCGTCGGTGGTGGCCATAGAATCCCGATGTGTTTCTGGCAACTGTCGCACCTCTTGGCGGCTTCCATGGCGTCATGCTTCATGGTGGGCCAGTAATAACCGGCGCGTAACGCCTTCCTTGCCAAAGCCTTGCCCCCCATGTGTTGGCATGTTGCATCCCTCGTGTATCTCGGTCAACACGTACCTCGCTTTGGACTCACCCGGGCATCGCATCATCGGGAGTGCACTCCTTTTACGTATAGCGATCATCAACCATGGTGTAGATGGCGGCTTCTCGATCGGCTTCTTTGCTTGGTGGAATCTGTTGGGATGATCCCCCTTTCTAGGTAATCTTCGATTGGCTTTCTCCCGGTCCGTGGCGGGACGAGATAGTCATGGCCGGGTGGGCTCGGCCGGTCTGTTGGATCACGGTTCTATGACTCCTCGGACCTTTGGTGCTTGCTAGCTTGGAGAGGATATCGGCCCGGTATTCTCTTCTCTCGGGATATGAGCAACAATTACTTCTTCAAACTCGGTCATTACTTCTTTTGCTCGTTCAAGTACTTAGCCAACAGGGGCCTTTTGCTTGATAGGCGCCATCGATACGTACGGCAACAAGTTGTGAGTCGGTGAACACCTTAACTCGCCACGCTCCGTTTTCTTTTGCTTGAAACAATCGGCTAGGAGGGCCTCGTACTCGGCACTGGTTATTGGAGGTCGGGAATTCCAACTAGAGGGAATGCTCGCAGCGACCCCCTCGGGGCTCTCAACGATGACTCTGCTCGATGGCCTTTTGGATTGGAAGATCCATCTAGAAATACCTTCCAGAATTCCTCGCTAGCCATAATCGAAGTCAACTCTCTGATGAAATCGGCCAATGCTTGTGACTTGATCGCATGCCGGGCTTCAAAAGTGATGTCGAACTCGGATAGCTCAATCGCCCAGCTTGTCATTCGTCCTGCCAAGTCGGGTTTGTGCAATATCTGCCGGATTGGCTGGCTGGTTCGGACTACTATTCGGTGTCCCTGAAAGTATGGCCGAAGCCATCTCGCAGTCGTCAGTAATGCGAACGCCATCTTTTCCAGCTTCTGATATCTGAGTTCACTGTTTTGTAATGCTTTTCTCACAAAGTAGATGGGTGTCTATCCGGCCTCCGTTTCTCTTACCAAGGCGGCACTTACCGCCTCGTCTCCCTGAGATAAGTACAAGAACAAGGTCTCCCTTGCTCCGACTTCGTTAATCGGCGGGGTTGCCAAACATCGCTTAATTTCTTCAAACGTTGCTTCACAATCTGAATTCCATCCTCCATGAGTTTCTTTCTTCAATAATTTAAAGAAAGGTAACGCCTTCTCGGCCAATAACGGCTAAGAATCTTGTCAGGGCAGCCAAGCGACCTGTTAATTGCTGAACTTCCTTCTTAGAGTTCGGGGCTTGCATGTCTAGGACGGCCTTGCATTTGTCGGGTTAGCCTCAATCCCTCGATTGGTCGAATAAAACCTAGGAATTTCTCGGCGGGAACTCCGAAAGCACATTTGGCGGGTTTAACTTTTGATTCGATGTTGTCTTAATTTTTCAAACGTCTGATTTCTAGGTCCCGGATATGTTCCTCTGGTTGTTTTGACTTCACGATCATGTCGTCTATATAGACCTCCATATTTCGCCCGATTTGGTCCTCAAAGACGCGGTTCATCATTCGCTGGTACGTAGCTCCGGCATTCTTCAATCCAAACGGCATGACGTTGTAGAAATAGTTAGCCTTGTCGGTCATGAAGGCGGTCTTCTCTTGGTCGTCTGGGTGCATGGCAATCTGATTATAGCCGGAGGGAGGCGTCCATGAAGGAAAGCAAGCGGTACCGGCCGAGTTATCAACGAGTTGATCAATGTTAGGCATAGGGTAGGAGTCCTTCGGACATGCTTTATTCAGATTGGTGTAGTCGGTGCACACCCTCTATTTGCCAGTTGGTTTTAACACCATGACCACATTCGAGAGCCAAGTTGTATATTGTACTTCTCTGATGAATCCAGCGGCAAGGAGCTCTTCAATGTGACCTTCAAGGGCTTTCTGCCTATTGTCTGAGATATTCCTCTTCCTCTAGGCCACTGGCTTCGACCCCGGCCATATGGCGAGTTTGGGCAGCAAAAGTGTGGGTCGATCCCGGGTACTTCGGCTGACGTCCAGGCGAAGACGTCCTGATTTTGTCTTAAAAACTTGATCAGTCGCGCTTTTAAGTCTACGTTCATATCTCTGCCGACTTTAGTTGTCTTGGAGGGATCCGTCCCCAGGGTCAACTCCTCCAGCTCCCCTTCCAGCTACGGGCGTGGATTTTTTGGTTCACGGAGATCCGGCTCTACCATATTAACCGCCGTGGTCCGCCTATCATTTCGACTTTGGCCATAACTTCGTTGGTTCGGAGTCGTGGTGGGGATGAAGGTCTTTCCTCCTCGACTCGGAGAGTCTCGAAGTAGCATTGACGTGACTCCTTCTGGTCCCCGGACACTTCGACCACCTGATTTTTATCGTTGATCATCTTCAGTTTTTGGTGCTTAATGGATGCTAGCATGTCCCAATTGTGTATAGTGGGTCGGCCCAATATAATATTGTAGAGAGAGCGGAAGTCGGCCACTACGAACCTTACACGTTTTGACTTGAAAGCTTCCTTGGTTCCTAGCGTCAGTCTGAGGTCTATATACCCTTTTGGGAAGGAACGCTCTCCATTGAACCCGATAAGGGTTGACTTGCACGACTTTAAGTCTTCAACATCGAGGTGCATCCTCTAGTATGCGTCCCAGCTAATGATGTCAGCCGAACTCCTGCATCCATGAAGATCCGTTTGACTCGGCAATTTACTAGGATTTCGGTGATAACTTGATCCGTCTGGTGGCGGGAATAACATCCTTTAGCTCTTCGTCGTGAAGACTAATGGAGGTGGTTTCGGTTTCGATGAGCCGCCTTTGAATTTTGGTAAATCTCTTATTGTCGGCACCTCCGCGGGTATTTCTTTGCGGCGGCTTATCGTATCTCCACCTCCTCCCGAACCCGCCGTTGATGCCATTGCATTGGAAATCGGTCTCACGGGAAACCGTCGCCGGGCCGATTTTCTGTTTCTTCTCTGGTTCCCGAGTGTTCGTAGCCAGACTCCTGCTTCGGCGGCCATTATTGTGCCTGCTTGTTTTCCCTTGAGTTTTGATGACGTATTGGCGAAGTTTTCCTTCTCTCACGAACTTTTCAATAGCATCCCTAAGTTCATAACACTCGTCGGTTGTATGACCGAAGCAGTCGTGGAAAGTACAAAATTTTCCCCGATCTGTAGAGGACCGATTTCGGATAGGCTTCGGCTTGGCAACCCTTTTCATCTCGGTCTGAGCTACCTCCTTCCATAACTGCGATCGCGGAACATTTAGGGGGTGTAGTTGCCGTACTTCGCCTTATTATCCGTCCTCTCTTGTCGGGGTCGGCTCTCTCTGCCGCGTCTATGGGGTTCCGCCTTCTGCTTTTTCGTCGGATCCCTTCTTTCAGGCGATGCATTCCTGACCTTCACTGAATAGACTCGATTCTTGCACAGATGTTTGGCCAGGCGTGTTGTTGGGTCCAGACCGTTGACGAGACAATGTACATGGACCTCTTCAGATAATGAGCGTACCTACATTGCCGTGTCTCTGAACCGATCCAGGTACTTTTGCAGCGTTTCACCCTTCTTTTGTTTTACCTTACTCAAAGTGAACTGAGATTTAGGTTGTTTCTTGCTGGTGGCAAAGTGCAATTCAAACTTGCGCCCGAGGTCTTCAAAGTTCCGAATGGAATTATTGGGTAACGAACTCAACCATTTGTGGGCCGGGCCGGTCAATGTGGCCGAGAAGAGCCGTAAGATGACCGAACCCTCTATTGACCTGACCCACATCAGCTTTTCGAATATCTCAAGGTGGTGGCGTGGATCCTGGGTCCCATCGTACTTGGGAAGATCGGCTAGGTCAAAATTCTTCGGGTAGGGGGCCGTGGCCGTTGCTCTGGAGAATGGGGTCCCACCAGAGCCTGCCAAGTACTTCATCTTATATTGCCGCGGTGACCCACGTGTCCGAGGCGCCGTGATTACCTCTCGAATCTCGTCGAGTCGATCACGTCGAGGTCTCGGTCTTCATAATTATCATGGCTTCGGTCTTTATAACCGTCATGGCGATCTTCTCGGCCTCGGTCTTTAGCATCCCGGATCCGCAATTGCCTCTCATTTTTCCGTGTGAAGGTCGGCTGGCGTTCTCGCTCCCTTCTCACTTCCCCCTTTTTCCTGCCGCAGGCTCGTCGACTTGACTCTGGGCTGCTACGCGGACTCTGCTGTCCGGGCGTATAACCTCCTTTCCCTTCCGACAACTTCTACGAGTTCGCGTTGGAACATGTTTTCGAGCTTTTCCTCGATCATTAACTCCGAGAGCGTGAAAATCCTCTTGTCGTTGGAGGTGATCTCGTTTTTCCTTGTTTTTGAACCTCGAAGCATCGACTCCTGCGTTCTCCTCAAAATGCGGACGTCGGTGTCAGTACTGAGCGTGCGGGGCGGGACTATCGGAGCTTGGACCCTTCGCGGCTCTTCTTGCGAAGGTTCGTTGGTTGAAGGAGATGTGCTTGCCGTGTCGATAACGTGACCCTCGGAGTATTTTTCGTGGAGGTTGATCATGAGTCTGCGATTGACTCGGTCGCCTGAGGTTGATTCGGTGGTAAATTGCTTTCATCCTCGCGACCGGTCTAGCTGGGCTTTGCTGTGGCTTACGGTGTTTGCCATTAATGGTCACGGGGATAGAAATTTAAGGTTCCCACGGTCGGCGCCAATGTTGGTGGTAGAACACGAGATGTCCGAGGTAAGAGGGCGGTACTTTGATCTTGGATAACGGGGCTCTGCACGAATATCTATGGAGGAGATAATCGGGAGAGCGTGGGATCACGTTTACACGACAAAGGGGAGGTGTGTGTGCACGGTGAGACTGTATGTAAATAGTCGAGTTAGAATGTGTGCACTGGTTGGTTGCGACCTCTGTATTTATAGAGGTGTCCGGGGCGGATATCTCGACAGTGCGATATCAGGGCGCGCCATATCGAGCCGCACTATCTGCGGGCGAGGGTCTCGGAATGTCGTTACGATATGGGTAGATCGTGCCTAGCCAAGATTCCGGATCTCACCCCATGATTAGCGGATCATACCTCCTGGTTCCGTTTGGGCGCCATAGACTTGGGTTTTGGGCCGTCCAGTAACAATGTGCTTCTTACATGGTTGTCTCTCTAATTAGAGGGACAATCAATTTTTATATTTTATATATTTTAATTAAATTATATGATGCTTTCTGGAAAAAAAAAAAATTGCACCTAGTATCTCAAATTAATTGGTTTCTAGTTCTGTATTTAGAAATATATCCCGCAACACCAGTATCCAGGAAACTAATTAATTTGAGGTGCGGGTGTCAATTTTTTTTTAGGGAGCAGCATATAATTTAATCTAAATATATAGAATATATAAAAAATTTAAAAAAATTGCTTGTGCATCTAATTAAAGAGATAAGTATGTAAGAAGCACATAAAAGAGAATCACCTAATGTGAACCCAGATCAACAATGCTGGATCTAAAAACAAGGAGAAAGGTCATCACCGGCCGGCCCAGTATTCATAGGTGATTAATACTCATTGATGATATCACTAATGATGTCAGATTTCGTTGGCAGATATTATTGAAAACAGAGTCATTGATATTTTTCTCATATATATTTACCATCAAGTCCTTACTCACAATTTTGAATTTTCCCTTCAGTTCTTACAAAAACCTTCATTCGTCACAGTGGAGGTGGAAGCTCGTCTGGATTCGGAGATATGGCCGAAGTCGGTAGGATGAAGCTGGGTTCACAAGGCTTGGAGGTATCAGCCCAGGGGCTCGGGTGCATGGGCATGTCCGCTTTTTATGGACCTCCGAAACCCGAACCTGACATGATCGCCCTAATCCATCATGCCATCGAAAGCGGCGTTACATTTCTGGACACCTCCGATGTCTACGGCCCCCACACCAACGAAATCCTTCTCGGAAAAGTACGATCGATGCGAATTGCTTTTCCTTTTGCTGGTTCTTCATGTTTGCTTGCTTCGATTTCATACCGGATTAACTGACTGACTGATCGGATTTATGTATATGACTTTCGTTTGGATTATTGTGATAGGCTTTGAAAGGAGGCGTGAGGGAGAATGTTGAATTGGCGACGAAATTCGGAGGCATCATGGGCGGCGACGGCAAGGTGGAGGTCCGTGGCGATCCAGAGTACGTGAGAAGTGCTTGTGAGGGGAGCTTGAAGAGATTGGAGATCGATTGTATTGATCTCTATTACGTTCATCGCATTGATACTCGCGTCCCTATTGAACTCACGGTTGGCTTTTCTTTGCTTTCCCTGGATCTTCATCTCTATAGTTTATTACTCTGACTCTTGACTTCTTATACCCCAAATTTAACCAAAATAAAATGATCTTGCAGTTCACTGAGAAAAATCTCTGTTTTTTTTTTTTTGGGGGCTAGAAGAAGAAATATCTCTGTTTGACTTAAAACATTCTTTGAAGGCATCTCCCTATTTTAAGGCATGTGATGAAACTGTGTGTGTGTAATATATGTATATATGCACATGCATTTGTCAGTATATAATACTTACAAATGAGTATTTGTGTGCACATACCTAAATATTGCAGGAGTTCTGAACAAAATATTAAACCTAAGTTTTGTAAAAGTTTGCGAAACACTTTAAAATTATTCCGAAGCTATTCTGTATCAAAATCTAGGTTTTGGCAAAAATTTGCCAAACTTGGTAAGATTGTGACAAAACCTAGATTTTGATGAAAAATAGCTTTTTGGGAAAAAAGATGCATACTGATTCACCAAATAGAAAAGGAAAAATAACTCCCTAGTTGTTTTTCTCGATTTTGAATCAAATCTATGTAGTTTATTTTAATTAAATTAGGCCCTTATAGTTTAATCTATTATTGGCATTAGTGTAAAAACCGTTGATTTTGATTTATAAAAGTTCATGAATTTAATGTTTTTTTTTTTTTCATTTCATTTACCACATTAACATTCGCATGTCTAAAAATAAAATTTTATAAGTGTTATAAATTAGAAGTATTGGATCAAATAATAAAGGCTGAATTTAAGTAAAATAAACTATGAGAATCTGATTCAAAATTGAAGTAAATTATAAGTACCTGATTAAGTTTTCCCATTGTATCGTAATACAATACTATTATGATATTCATGAAATTCTAGACTCTACAGGCAATAGGTGAGAGAATGTAGAGTATTCAGAACTATCATTCTTGGTTCTGGTTTTTCAATAGTTTATTGTTATTAATATAAACTATCAAGTACTAGAGATTAGGACTAAAAAAATTACTTAGGGTTAATAATTTTGCCCTAGAAGTTTTTTAAGCGGCAATTTTGTCCTAAAAGAATAAAAAAGGGAGTAATTTTGCCCTAATCAATATCCCAGTTACTTTTGACTATTAATTTGCCCCCAGCATAAATGTCATCTATATCATTTTTTTCATGTGGAAATTTGTTCCATAAGTTTTAGATATAACTTTTTTTAAACAAAAGACACATGGACTTTTTGGCACCTTAATAAAATAACTTGGATGACAAGTACACGGCTAGCTCAACATATTTAGTCAACTAACGGTAAAAATTAGCTAGGGTAACGGCCAAAAGAAATTGTACCCTTGTTTACACTTCTGAGGCGAAATTGCTCATTAACCCAATTACATATGTACTGGAAATTCCAATAATAATATTTAACCTGATAATGTTATTCCGTCCAGAACTGGAATGTGCATCAGTCCAATTCAAACCAATGAGATGGAACCCCCCCCCCCCCCCCCCAGCAAAAAAAAAAAAAAACCTCCAAAGAAAAAGGGGGATTTGGCAATATTTTTACTAAATTTGGCACGGGACTTTGAGCATTTTTGTGACAAGTTATTTAATATTGAATTACAATTGTCTGGAACCAACATTTTGGCTAAATGATGTGATGCACTGGACTTATGTTTCCATTTTTTAATGTAAGATTGGTGAGCTTAAGAAACTTGTTGAGGAGGGAAAAATAAAATATATTGGTCTGTCAGAGGCGTCAGCTTCAACAATCAGAAGGGCACATGCTGTTCATCCCATAACAGCCGTACAGTTAGAGTGGTCCTTATGGTCAAGAGATGTGGAGGAAGAAATAATTCCTACCTGCAGGTGAGATTTGAAATATACGAATACTTTATTTACAATATATTTATTTGTATCTTTTATTTATGTTGGGATATTTTTTTGGTTCACCACAACTAGTCTCTAGCTTTACATCCTCTGATATTGCTCAGGGAACTTGGCATTGGAATTGTTGCATATAGTCCTCTTGGACAAGGATTCTTTTCCTCAGGAAAAAAGCTAGTTGAAAGCTTTACACAACATGATTTTCGGCAGGTTTGTGTTAATGCTTGCCATTGCAAATATAAATTGTGAACTCTAGTTGCGTTAACATAGTCTTGATCCAACAACAACAAGAAAGCTTTATCTCATGAGATGATATCATCTATATAGATTGCACGCCGCCATTTTAGCTAAAAAGTCTTGCTCATTAACTTCATTGAGTGTTCTTTATAGTCTTTCTTTACCCTTTCTAAAGGGACCCCATATTATCTTATGTACCCTAAACTAGCCTTGATTACAATGGTAAATTAGTTCATGACCCTTGAATGTGAGTGAATCATTGGTAGTTACATTCAAGGCCCTTTTTATGATATGATCCTTCTTAATATTATCTCATGAACCTTGTTCTATATATTGATATAATCTTATAACTGTATGTGTTTTACTTTATTGCAGTATCTGCCTAGATTCCAGCCAGAAAACCTGGATCACAATAAGACTATATTTGAGAGGATTAATGAAATGGCTTCAAGAAAGGGATGCTCACCATCCCAGCTAGCATTGGCCTGGGTTCACCACCAAGGAAGCGATGTGTGCCCCATACCTGGAACCACGAAAATCAACAACTTCAATGAAAACATCGGTGCCTTGTCAGTCAAGCTAACACCGGAAGAAATGGCGGAGCTGGAGTCTTTTGCTGCTGCTGATTCTGTCAAGGGTGATAGATATGCAAGTGAAGTGCCTACATGGAAGAACTCTGACACACCCCCTCTTTCTTCTTGGAAAGCTTCTTAAGGAAGGTCATATTATGCCCATTATTGTTACTTTTATCCTGCGTGCAAACTTAACAACAAAAGGTTAATTTAAAAAAAAAAAAAAAAAAAAAACAACAACAACAACAACAAAAGGCATGCCTTGCCTTAGAGAGGGTCTTGTCGTATCGATCCTTTCAGGCTTTATGGTTATATGTGTTTTGAATATCGTTTGAATTTTATGGCAAGTAACTTCAAATATGTACGTGTATATATTTGAATAAGCGGTCACTAGACATTATAATAAAGGTCACTTGTATCCTATTGTAAATATTGTGAGCATCGGCATTGCAAATTAGCATTGTTTTGGTTTGCATTGAGTTGCTTACCAAATCTTTTTGAGTATTGGCCAAGTTTACTGTTATGGTCTCAAATTAGCATTGTTTTGTTTTGCATTGAGTTGCTTACCAAATCTTTTTGGGTATTGGCCAAGTTTACTGTTGTGGTCTCAAATTATGAGATGTGTTTATTTTCAATGGGATTTGGGCAGCTACACTGACTGGCTTGCTTGGTTCGGTGTAGCCCATTTGGTATAGAAAGTAGAAGTAGAACATAAGATGAAGTGAGTTTTAAAGTGTCAGAGGGATGTTCCTTACATGGCAATGGACTTTTATGTAATTTCATTCTCTAATTAACTTTGATCCTACTATTGGGGTTAGGCCTAGTGGAATGGGTTAATCTCTCATAATGTGGTAAATTAAGGTTTTAATACTTGTTGGAATAGACATTCAAATTTAGTACTCCCCTCCGATTCTAAATATGATTTGCATACAAATTACACTACAAAAGTGTTTTTTTGGTTGTGGTAATTTTTTTTCAAATATGATTGCCTCCAATAAGAAGCTTAAGGGGGGGGGGGGGGGGGGGAACTTCAATCCTTCATCATAAATATTCATTAATGCATAATATGTGCAGTACATAGTAATGGATTTGGTCCTATACTCTTCTTCTAGTCTTTCCCTAACTTCATACAATGCATGGGATATTACCATATATTGCCACTCCGCTTTTTTTTTTTTTTTTTTTTTTTTTGGGGGGGGGGGGGGAAAATAAGTGTGGAAATTTTAATTTACTGCATATATTACTGACCCCATAACTACGAAAGGTTATTTTAATTCATGTAAGTAACAATTGAGTTGCTTCTATGAAAATATTGTTTTTGCTCCGCCCCAGCATGATTCTAAGTACATCCTTGATGTAATCGACTTAACTAAAAATTTGTCACTGTTATAAAACTAAATAATCCACTAGGGAAAGTAACAAAGCGCCGTTGGAAGTCATGATAGCAAACGTGAATACATAGTCCATGAGAGTAAGTAACCAAGCATGGCTGGAAGCCACGAAACAAGTATAGTATAAGGTTACAAAACAAGCGTTTGTATAAGACTCACAACTGACAAGTGTGAGAACGAATCTCACGAATATCAAGTGTGAGTTACTATACCCATAAATATCAAGCAAGGTTGAATTAACCATGATGCACTAAGGACTAACATTACTGCTGTTAGTAACTAACGTTCTATATTTAGTCTTCTCAAACATTGTCAAATATGCTTAGGGCCGATTTATCAAAGCAATAAAAAGTTCTTTTAACCATGATAACTCACATCAAATATGGCATAATAGAATGCCCCAACATGAAAGTTCACCACAATATTTCAAAACTTTCCTTCAAATTCAATTTGTCAACAAAATCCTTCTCAAAGATCAAGAACTCGCACCAAAACATTTTAAATTGCAAGACCATCTCAATATGAAATTTATGAAAAATATCTATGAAAAAAATCTCTTTACCATTTAATAAATAATAGCAAATAAAATCATCAATATGTACTCATGAAATACCAATAAGAAAATGAAATAAACATGATAACTTTTCTTCACAAAATCATATTTATAAATATGGGAATTAACATAGAAATACAACTACTAGTAGAAATATAATTTATAATAGGAAGCTACTCACTTACCTAATGCAGTCTCAATCATAAATTGACTTACTTCCAACCAACTACTTTCGCAATCATGTTCACTCTTTAATTTCCTAATATCCAAATCAATGTCATTGTCATGGTCTTTTCACAAACTCTATATAATTAATATAATTCATTTAATAAAAATTCCTTAACAACACAACGACCTCAAACTTATAATAGATATTGTTAACATTAAGCTCCTCAATTTAAAACTTCCTTAACAACACAACGACCTCAAACTTAGAAAAGAATTATATTTCAGCTCTTATATTTTCCCTTAATCAGTCACAACCAACATGATTCTAAATACATCCTTATTCTAATCGACTTAACTAAAAATTCGTCATTGTTATAAAACTAATCTATGGAAATATATATTTGTAACTATTGGCAAAAAAAAAAACTTTTCTCATTTTGCTTTGATTCTTTTGTGTGTACACGATTTTTGAGATCCAGGCCTTCAATCATTAAATACTAACGCATGAATGACATTGTATCTATTTTAGCATAATGATGTATATTTCTCAAAATCACTTATTCATCTAATGTATTTGGTACTGATGGTTGTATCAATAATTAACACTACTCAGATTTTTTTAATATAACATTTAATTGATTAATTTAGAATGATTAAGAAAGCTAAATTAATTATTTAGTTATATCATACGTTGTATAATTTCTGTAAAATATTTATGTATATTATTAAATTACATATCATTTTGTAAATAATGTAAATTAATTAGGAAAATATGATAAATATAAATATTTTAAAATTAGTTAATTGAGTTTTATATCAAAAAATGTAGGTAGTAACTTGGGTTCATAAATAAGGGAGACTTAGGATGTATATGTGTGTGTATATGGGTGAAGGTGCAGATTTGCCAACCAACTATTATCCGAGGAGCGTCTGGCATAAATAACTATTGAGGGGACCAAAATGGCCAATCAACAATTAAAAAGTGAAAAAAAAACACCAAATAACTATTAAAAGTGAAACAAAACCAAACAACTATTAAAAAAAAACACCAAATAATTAAGTTAAAATATGAGGCACTCGGCATAGGACGGTGGCGGAAACGCTAGAGAAAAGAGCGGTTAAGCCTTCTTGTTGGAAAAAGAAAACACCAAGAGATGGGAGCGGACATTTGTGGCGAATGATTCTTGCTTGTGGCATCGGAGGGATGGAACTAGGGTGCAAGGTGCGTGTCATTCGAACGCTGTGGACTACTGGATGAATTCAAGAGGGTGAGTGGAACACCCAGCAACAATAAAAGCTTTGGAAATGCCGATGTCGCCGACACCGTGACAGTCAATGGAAGACGGAGACACTAAGACAGTGACGGGGTAATAGTTCGTTAGCGAATCTACTCCAAATTGTGTTTTTTTTTCACTTTTTAATTGTTGATTGGCCATTTTGGTCCCCTCAATAGTTATTTGTGTCAGGCGCTCCTCGGGTAATAGTTGGTTGGCAAATTTGCACCTTGACCTTATATATATTCCCAGTAAAGGATGGAATGATTCATGATAGTAAGATTACATTCACTAAATAATGGGAACTTGTGTACATTCTCAAAATATATATGATAATATTTATAACAATCAGCAATTTAAAATTGGTTAGATCATTATCTAATCTTGAAAATTTTACATGTTTTTAATTCTTCAAAGGGTTTTAATTTTCAGAATACTAAATTTGAAGTTGTACTTGACTATTTATTTACCTTGCTTTTGTGGCTTGCACATATAAGTTTACTCGGATTTTGCTTGAAGTATTCCAAATCAAAAGTTTAGATGCTTTGAATAGAAAAGCTTGAGTCATGTTACCACACAAGTGAATGATGAATAATGTGAAAAGTTGAATTAAAAACGTGTAATTTGTGTATTATAATTTAGATTTATTTTGTTTCATACTCTCATTATTGCTAATAGATCTTTACTTTTGTAATTTCCAATACTTAATGAATTTCATTTCTTCTAATTTTACCATCATTGAATTATATTGGGTTAAATACTATTATGGACTCATATATGAAACCCATTTACGGTATGGCCCAACAAGGGCAATTAGTACTAGGATCCAACTATAATGAAGGAAGATCCTAATCAGCCTATAATCAAAGCTATAATTAAGGAGCATCCAAATAAAAGGTCTCAACCCTAAGGTGTGGTGGTTGAAGCATAGGCCAAGAGGCGCACAAAGTGCAAGAACCCAAACCCTAAAGATAATAGCTATAAATATGGGGTTAACCTAAAAGGTACACATTATCTATTTATCATATCTACTATTCAGCCTCACTATGCACACACCCCATCCTCCTTTTGGCTAAACACCATAGTCGTGCACAGTGATCCACCATTCTTCTTGGTATCTACCTTATAGATATCCTAGAGCAATCATAATCCCTTTGGTATCTTCCTTATAGAGATATCATATGTGTTCTTATACAAAACAAATACCATTTTTACCACAGAAGTATTGGCTAGGGAGCATTCAACATCCGGAAGTTTTTTTAGAATCATTTTTGTCCTGAAAGTTTACAAAAAGGAGCAAATATTCGGAATTTTTTTTATGAGCAAATTTGCCTTGCAAGTTTACAAATAAGAGCAACAATTCAACAATCAAAATCAACCAATGGGCAAGATTGCTATGTTTTTAAACTTCCAGGGCAAAAATGTTATCAAAAAAACTTTCAGGTGCAGAATGCTCTCCCAGCCAATACTTCTGTGGCAAAAATGATATTTAACCCAATTATATTAATAGTAATCCCATGGGAGTAAATAATGTGAAAAGTTGAGTTAAGAAATTATAAGATGTATACAAAACACAATAACTCAAATATTACACTCCATATATAAATACACACATATACAAAATATTACTTATAATATTGTGAATTTTTGTACAGGACATTGGATTATGTGCCTAATTCAAGAGTTGGAAGGGTAGGAATGTGATGAGTATATATTTGTTGGTGTTTGCATTATTGGATTCTTGATTTTTTTTTCCCTAGAGGATTCCTAATTCATTTACTCTAATTTATTTGGAATATAAACTCATTATTTTCTTTATAGGAGTAATAAATGGAAATCCATAATATACATATAACATGCTTTTAGTCAGTGGTTGACTTAGAAGATGTCACTATTGCTTTCATTGGAATAGGTGTCTGCAGTAATGACCATTTGACTTGCTTTGAATTCCATTCCATGTGCATGCTCTGTTTTCTGCAACGTATTTAATGCTCTGACACATTCATTGCTTTTCAACGATTTGCATGAAAAGCTTTCGTTAATGATATGAAATTCATCAGTAAGATGATTAATAGCATTGTAAGTGATAATGAGTAGTATTCAAATGAAATCAAAAGTTAACCATATATGTTTGAATTTATGAACACTGAGAAGACGAAGTGATTTGAAGCTTCTGTAAGAACTGTGCTCAAGTAACGTTTATGCCTACTCGACCAACATTCAAAAGACCTTCACAGAGAAGACTTAAATGATAGGCTTACTCAAGTAAACATTTTCACTTGCTCGAGTACCATGCTCTAGGAAGTCTCATAGGGTGCTCAAGTAAATCTTGAAAGCAATAGTAGATAAGGTGTTAGAACGTGTGTACTCGAGTACATATTTGCTTGTGCTCGAGTACCATGCTTGAGTAAGGCTTAAGGTTTGCTCGAGTAAACATATGCAGAGAAAATATTTTAATCATCAAGAAATATCTACTTGAGTAAAAATGATGCTCAAGTAGACTCTGGAAATATAGTTCATTAGTTAAACAAAACAAATGTGCTTGAGTAAGGTGTTTGATATGCTCGAGTAAACTCTTGAAAACAAAGGAGTTATTCATTGTAAATATCATGCTCAATTAAGCTTTCATTTGTGCTCGAGTACCATGCTCGAGTAAACTATTGGACTTGCTCCAGTAAGTCATTTTCCATGCTCGAGTAGTCTTCTGGATGTGCTTGAGTAAAGACCTGCAAATGACTTCAACAATGTAATTTGCATGAAGCTTGCTCGAGTAAGCTTCTCAACATGCTCGAGTAAGAAGTTTGCTCGAGCAACCACCTATGTACTTGAGCAAGCTTTTATACTTTGCACTTTTCACTTATTCAAAATTGTGTACATTTACAAGTCTTGTTATCACCAAAACATATAAATCGAGAACTAACATATTTGACAGCAGAAAGGATTTTGCCCTAACAATATACTTAATAAAGGTTATGATTTGCATTTCCTATTTTAGTTTCTACTCAGAATATGTTGCCATAAAATTACTGTAAAACCTTTTCCTAGGGTACTAAACCCTTTTGGTTGGTACTGTCCAATTTTTGGAAGTCACCCTCTCCACATTTTGTACATAGGATTGTTGAAATTCAGATGTTCGTATGAGGTTAGATAGTTTTGTCTATTTATTTTCTTAATAGGCATGTAATAGATAATAAGAGCATGAGATTATAAGACCTCCCACTTATAGGTATTGGTGACTTTCATATTATTAGGCTCCTAGCCCATTACCTATGAGATGGAGTTTTGCTTGCACTGAATTACATAGTACATAGTATAGTAATGGGTAAGAGTTCTTACTTCTTTTTTTTTCGCTTAAGAGTCTTACTCTTTAAGCAAATGATTAGGAGTTAAATTTCTAACCCTTGTGAATAGAGTAAATTCAATTAGAAATGGTCGTTCCTATAGGTGAAGAATACTCCTAGTCTTTAATTTTTTTAAAAATAAAATAAAAATACACTTACAAACAGTTTGAGGCCATGTTCGAGTATGCATTGAGAATATGTAATATACTAATATATGAGAATATCCTTATCTCATGTTTGGCTTTAATATTCTTGTCCTTTTTAAAATATCCAATAACTACTCATATCTAAAATTGGCGACTCTCCCTTCTGTTGTTGGCTCTATATTCCATATTTCTTTTTCCAAATAATTTGTTCAACAACATGAAATATGGGTTGAGCACTCTTTTTTTTTTTTTTTTTAATTAACTTGAATATGATATAGAGTTGATTTTTTCATTGGTTTGTTTTAACTTTTAAGTTTCTCTTCACGTATCATATTCTTTTTTTTTCCCTGATTTTTGGAAATCTGAATTCCACAAGTCTAATTGATTTTATGTAATATAAAGATTTTTTTTTTTTTTAATTGTTGAGGTTGAAGTTTCTTTAATATTATTATCTTCTACAACTAATATAAGGGCACATCTTTCCATAACTCCATATCTCATCAGGGGAAATGGGTGAACCCATTTAATTATTACTCCATCTAGTTATTAATATAAGACATATTTGAAGAGTTTATTTTTTATTTTAAATATAAGATACAATTTTCATATTTATAATATTTTCATAATGGGTAAAGGTGCAAAAATACACATATGTTTTACTATAAGGAGTGCTCAACACCAAATGCTTTTTTTTAGATGCAAAAGTACACATGAATTTTCAAAATTGGGGCAAAAATACAATCTTTGTTAAAAGATACTAACTTCCGTTTATTACCATTTGAAACTACCAAAATACCCTCCAATTAAAAAAAAGAAAAAAAAAAAAAACATTGTCACTCAACCTCCATCTTCCCTTCCAAATTCATCATCTCACCAAAATTTAAAGTACTACCTCTTGTCCTAATTATAAGGCCTAGTTGACTTTTTTTGGAGAGATTAAGGAAGCTAAATAAATTACTTAATCATTTCATATATTGTTTATCCTTAGATTATATATTAGTTTATTAGTTAAACTAATTAGTTTGAAGAAAAAAATAAAAATAAAAATACTCTAAAATAATTTAATTAGCTTCCTTAATTTCTCCAAAAAAGTTAACTAGGTCTTATAATTAGAACCTGAGGGAGTATTATTTAAGGGTTTAAGCTTAGTAGGTCGAAATTCTAAGGCGCCACATCAGCCCATAATAAAAAACTGATCATCAAGGCCTCTTTCATCTTATCCAACGACGATCCTTTCTTTGCACAACAATGGCGGGGGTGCTCTATTGCACTGAAAGAATACACCAAAGCGAAAGATTGTTTCACGTGTTCTATTCTGCTTAATTATTTTGGTAAGTTGTTATTCCTTGAGCTATATTTTGTAAATTACTTATATACTTGGGGTGATGGCAAATATACACACACATGGGGTTAAAAATAATGATTATACAAATTTTGAGCATATTAATTCAAGACTTGACATATTTTTGAAGTTAAGAAAATGATGAAAATTCATGGAAGATAATAGAAAAAGCATGGAAAATTTTATAACATATAAATTAATTAAGAATGTTAATTATTAATACATGAAACTTACATAATTTTGTTTTATAAAATAAGAATGATTTATATTATTCTTAGTCCTTACAATTGGATTAAATTTTAATTTTAGTTTATATAATTTAAAACTGTAGTTTTTTGCCTCTATGTTTTTCTCTCTTGAACGTTAGTTCCTATAATTTTATAATACTAGGATAAATATGAGTTTAACGACTTTAATTAAATATAAAGACCAAAATCATAATTTTGTTAAAGGTGTAGATGTTAAAATCTAAACTTATTAAATAGGGGATTAGAACCCAAATTTTGTTAAATAGGGACCAATAAAATAATTCTCAATCCCCCTTTTGGGGAAAAGTCTCTATTTGACAAATATTTCAATTATAAGAGCAAGTACAACGAATCTTAGCAGGTACAACTCTATTTCAATTGTTTGTGACACATACTTAACTATATGTAAAAATCTTTAATATGAAAGTCATTTGCTCATAGTGAAAGATATATTGCACATAAACATAAAGAAGAGTTACACCAGTTAAAAATGACTTCACTCGTTCAAATTGATATTGATGAAATTAGATTCAAAGGTAGGAAAGCATAGCATGAGTTCAATGTTGATAAAACAATATTTTTGTTGTTTAAAATTGACATTATATTTCTACTCAAAATTGCTTTTTTAGTCACAATCAATTTCTTTATAAACTATAATTCACTTATATTGCTTTTTTTATTTTTTTTTAAATTTGTAATGAGTTTTTAATTTTGGTGTCAACGGGTCTTAGTTTTGATCGTTATACATTTTGGATCAAAGAAACTATAACTAAAAAAATTTACTCCCTCTATCTTAATTATGGAACAATATTTATGAGTTAAGTTTGGTCCTAATTATATGATAAAATTCTAATTTTTATTAATTTCTTCCTAAAATATCCTTATTGATATTTTCTCAATAACCTCTTTGTCCCTCCCCTCCCCTCATACCAAGCAACCCCTTAAACATGCCTCTCTTATAATCATTCTAAATGTCACATATCTTTCTAATTTTGATCCCTTAAATGATGCTTTTGATGTTGACAATTATGACATATCCTATCAATAACTTCTTTTTCTTCAAGTCCTGAAAACCTTTACTTAGATTTTAATTAAAAAATTGGAAATTTATTTAAAAATATTGACGCTTTTTTAGCATATGTTAGATATTTGATTGGTATGGTTATATATCGATGCATTGTAATCAAACTCGGAGTGGACCGACATGTTCGAACCGGAAACCGACCGTGGTACCGGTTCGGAAGAACATAGAAACCGGGGTCAGCTTCTTTTTTTTTTTTTTTTTGGCCCCCGACATGGAAAGAGAGAGATGAACAGAAAGAGAGAAGCTCATTGTAACGTCCTCCATTTTACTTAACATAATAACTATATAATAGTGAGATCAACAACTTAATAATACTTCATCATTAATCAAAATATCCAAAATAAATCAGAGTATGCAGAATGAGTCATAACGTGGCAATATATAATCATCAAACATAAACCAAAAAGACAGAAACACTACTTTTAGCGGAGTAGCCTAAGTTTCTTAGGTCTTCCCTGATGGACCCGGACGGGAACTATCACTTGAAAAATGTGGTAACCATCAATCCAACTTATTACGAATACTAATATGTGCTAGTGAGGTGCCAAGTGGAACAATTTTTATGACAAAATATTAAAAATAATATAATTCACCAATATCCACATCACAAAATTTCGTATCATAAATTATTTATCACAGTTTTCATTAACACAATTCCCAATATGCCTCTCATCAATCCAATCGAACCACCTTATTTCCTCCGACTAGACCCATGGGCTAAGTTACATCTATGTTATTGGTTACTCAAAAGCTCATTGGTCATGTGATGAGGACGGGCCAAAATCCTCTCAAAGCACATGTCCCCATTGAACCATGGGTCTTTTCCCCTCATTGAACGAGGAATTGAAGGATGAGGAAAACGTCTGTTTTTCAAAGCCCGGCCCGATAGTACCAAGGCCTGGAAATTACTATTCTAAATTTTAACTATTTTTCTTCCGGCTTTTTCCAGAGAAATATAATTAGTAAATTGCAACCATCAAAGTTCTAATCTATCAAGTAAATATTATCAACATTAATATCTAAACAATATAAATCATCCAACAAATAAATACATTCATTAATTCGTAATAAAAAACAAACCATTGTCCACAGTTGAAGTAGAGACTTACAAATTAATCTTTGTGAATTTTTGCTTTCCCTATAGCTTTTATTAATAAATTAACCATGGAATCCAAGTATTTATTATCATGTCATTCCAAGTCATATTGTTTAGTTTAAGTACAGCATGTGTGCTTTATGTAGTTTCTAACAAATATCTTCCAAGTTCCGCTTGACTGTTTATACATAGATAAATGCTAAGTAAAAAAAAAAAAAAATCCTATAGTGAAACGGGCCCTAATAGGCACGAGGCCCCGAGGCCAAATTCAAAATTCGACCGATTTTTAAACCCGAGCTCTACAGGCTAGGGCTTAAATGGGCCGGCGACGGGCTTGACCCGATTTCCCGGCTCTATGATTGAACTAGTGGGGTGTCGTAAGCCCTCATTGAACTAGTGGGCTAGTTCCTCATTGAACAAGTGGGACAATAGAAAGCCAACCATCATGCACGATGGAGGCCTCACCACGTGGTGGAATAAACTACTTCATTTCTTCCCAATTCAACCCTTACCACATTTATCAAAATAAGTAGCTCAACAAGGATTTTCTGTTCATATCATGTAATTAAAATCATTCTCATATATATGTTATAATCTCAATTCTCAATTCTTATACATAAATAAATAAATAAATATGTATGTATATATTCACAATTCAAATCATAAGTTCCGCAAGACAATTTCTATTAAGATATTCATAATCATTTCACAAAATACTCACAAACAACATACTAATACACATAACAAGTGGAAAGTGGTTACCTCTCGCGAAACTAACTATTATCACATTGCTCCTAATCCAAAGCCAAACACACGCCAAAAATCAATCTACCACAACCAATTTACTAACAATTAATAACTCTTCTAAAACTCTACATAATCAAAATTATAACTTATAATTTAAAAAAATTAAAAGTATACAAATTTTAATAATAATATATTTGAGATGCTTGAAGTGGCACATTATGATGGACTGACAAACCAAAGTGAGACCATTGTAACTATTAATTCTTCTTTCTATTTATTATTAATTAATCATACCCTTTTATTTATTTATTATTAATTAATAATTCTCTTTATTATTTATAATTATTATTATTTACTTTTCTTTATTATTATTATTATTATTATTTTACTATTTATTGGTATTTCTATTATTTATATTAGCTACCATATTAATTACTTGGACGTTATTAATAATCTATGTTGCGTCAGACTTGGATCCAACAAAAAATAATGCATTATAGAAAAGATGCTTTTGCTTTTCGTGTATTATTATTATACAACTTGAAAACTTGGGTGCATACTTACACACTAGCACAACCATTCAATATATAATAAAGTTTGAATATATATATATATATAGTGTCATATATATACACATTCTCTCTCTCTCTCTCTCTCTCTCTCTCTCTCTCTCTCTCTCTCTCTCTAAATGTACATATAGGTATACTAGCAAAGTTTATATATACCACAGCAACAGCTTGCTCTTTATTCCACAACCAGCGATAATATATATATTCATACATACATTTACATGATTTCAACAGCTTCCTCTTTATATATATATATATATATATAGCTAATATGCTTAGTTTCTACTTTTATAGCTTTCAGCTAATACTTCCCTTGTTTTAGTTTCTACAAACAGGGAACTCACAAACAAGACTTAGCTCACGTTATGTAAGGTTGTGGTCCCATAAACACTATTCACCATGTATATACATATATAGATAGTTATAGTTATCTACCTTGTTGTTAATATATATAAGTATAAGCATAACAACAAGCTAACATATATATATTTTAAAAAAGATGCAAGGCCCAGGGACGCAAAACTCAGAGACGTGACTCTTGCTTGCTGGTGTGTATATATCTATATCATTAGTCTCATTTAACATGCAAAACCACCCCCCTGTTTAAGTTTTCCTTAGCAGCAAACTCATGGCTCATAAGATTGCATTGTTTTATTATGTTAACAAGAAGAAAGGAAGCTTGATCATTTACCTCAGTTAGTCTTGGCTCCCTCTCCCGCATTCACGCTCTCTTCTTCTTCTTTTTCTTGGCCTCACTCTGCTCACTAGTTTTAAAACAGAGCATGCACAGCTCACCTCTCTCTCTCTCTCTTTCGTTTCCTTACACAGTTCTCACTCTCGGCTCTCTCTTTCTCCTTCTGAGTTAAGGCAAAGTGAAATGAGGGAAGCATGGATTATATAGGAGTGGAGGGTCCAGTCTGAGGAGCAATACACAGTGGGTAATCTGCGAGGAGCTCGAGGAGCATGGGGAGGGTATGGCGTTGTTGTTTTGCATGTGTAGTTGATTTGCCGAAAGTAATTAATTAGTTCTACTCCATTGTGGTTTACGTGATCTGATTTCTTTCCTACGTGTTGCTGGAAGAAGGGCTGGAAGTGTTAAAGAATGGGGATATTTAATAATTTGGGCCAAATGAAAAGTAGAATGGGTGATGTGAATAATATAATAGATGGGCTTTGCTGCTTTTGTGCGTTGGGCTGATGGAAAAGAATGAAGAAATGGATTAAATGAATAATAGATGAATATGGTTCTGCATAATGTGCTTTGAGCCTTTGAGTAACTAATACAATATTACATTAAGGGGTAGAAATTACCGACGCATAATAGCACTAATATTAGCTTCTCCTTTTCTTTCTAATGTTAGGCCATTAACTTCAATAATTATTTTCTCAAAAATTCATGGAAATTAGGCCTTAACTTCCAATAATTATTTTAGATCATGATTTATTCCTTCAAAAATATTCTTTGACTTTATTCTTTTCTCAATTAATTTATTTTGGCCATAAAATATCATCTCCAAAATATTCTAGCTCATAATTATTTCCAACTAGATTGCATTTAATTTACAGGAAAATATGCCTTAAATTCTAATTATTGACTTTATAAAAATTGAGGCCAAATTTTTCCATAATTAATTTCATCATAATAATTCTATATTCTTGAAATATTATTTCATAATTTTCCCCCTTTTTGTCCCTTGGCTGAAGATTTGACCTTATTCGGGAATGTCACACTTCCTGAATCGATTTTAAATGTGTGTCAAATTTAGGCTTATTCTCAAATTTCAATATCAAAAATTCAGGATGTTACAGTCATACCGGTGAAAAACAGAGGAGAGGAGAAACGAGAGAAAACGGCGGACAACCAGTGACAAGCAGAGAGAAGAGGGAGCGAGAAGAATGGAGAAGCCATAGCTGAAAGCTTTGCGAGAGAGACAGAGAAAAGGAAGAGAGAACCGTTCAAATGTAAGGAAAATATATAATAGAAAGTGGGTTAAAGTGGGATGGAGGTTAGTGGAATTTAGTGATAGAAGGACAATGACGTGACTTGATTGCAAGCTTTCTTCCACAAGTGAAAAGACAATGCACTGAGCACACTCTTTTATTCAATCTTTTATTCAATGAACATCTACTCTAATGGCACGTCTTTTTAACTAGGGTATATTATCCATTAGGGGAAATTATTTCCGTTATAATTTTTTATTAACCCTGAAATCTTACGTTTTTCATCGGTTTGATTTTGGTTTGATTGAAATCTTACTTTTTATTGGTTGGCCGGTTTGATCCTTAATTCAAGATCTTTAACCAATTCAGTTTTAATAACCTTGATCTGATGTTGATGCCTGAAGTCCTAATACGTGAACGCTATAGAAAAAGGCCGGGAAATGTAAGAACAAGAAAGTTTGTGGGCCCAAGGCCCTAGCTTGGAGAGATATGTCATAGGGTTGGATTCAACTGCCATTTTTACTTTTAACTAAGGATATTTTACAAAAAATAAATATAATTAACTAATTTAACTCATATTTTTAATCTCTTCAAAATTTGATAATTATGTGATATAATTAGCACCGGAGCCGTGAGGGAGTACCGTATAAAACCAAAATTAGATTAAAGAATCAACAATGCCGGATCTAAAAAACAAGGGTCATCATCGGCCGGCCCAGTATTCAAAGGTGATTAATACTCATTGATGATATCATTGATGATGTCAGATTTCGTTGGCAGATAGAAAGGAGATTCTCTTCATATCTCTTTTTTCATTTTTTCTCTCGTTGGTTCAATCTGGAGATAGTTGATTCAGAAAATGAGAGAAAAATAAAAGTAATATTGTGTTGATTGGATAAATGTGATTCAGAGATTATGAGGAATAATAAGAAAATGATGATGAGAGAAAGCAGATATTATTAAAAACAGAGTCATTAATATTTTTCTCATATATATTTACCATCAAGTCTTTACTCACAATTTTGAATTTTCCCTTCAGTTCTTACAAAAACCTTCATTCGTCACAGTGGAGGTGGAAGCTCGTCTGGATTCGGAGATATGGCCGAAGTCGGTAGGATGAAGCTGGGTTCACAAGGCTTGGAGGTATCAGCCCAGGGACTCGGGTGCATGGGCATGTCCGCTTTTCATGGACCTCCGAAACCCGAACCTGACATGATCGCCCTAATGCATCATGCCATCGAAAGCGCAGTTACATTTCTGGACATCTCCGATGTCTACGGCCCCCGCACCAAGGAAATCCTTCTCGGAAAAGTACGACCGATGCGAAGTGCTTTTCCTTTTGCTGGTTCTTCATGTTTGCTTGCTTTGATTTCATGCCAGATTAACTGATTGACTGATTGGATTAATGAATATGAATATCGTTTGGATTCTTGTGATAGGCTTTGAAGGGAGGCCTGAGGGAGAAGGTTGAGGTGGCGACGAAATTCGGAGGCATCCTGGGCGACGACGGCACGGGGGAGATCCGTGGCTATCCAGAGTACGTGAGAAGTGGTTGTGAGGGGCGCTTGAAGAGATTGGAGATCGATTGTATTGATCTCTATTATGTTCATCGCGTTGATACTCGCGTCCCTATTGAACTCACGGTTGCTTTCTCTGGATCTTCTTCTCTTTAGTTTTGTGTTTCTTCTGAACTGAAATCCAATCCATATGGTTTATTACTCTGACTGTTAACTTCTTATACCCCAAATTTAACCAAAATAATCTTGCAGTTCACTGAGAACCAATATTTTGGCTCAAGGATGCGATGCACTGGGCTTTTTGTGTGAGACAATCTATATATGTTTCATATATGTGGACTTATTTTCAATTTTTTTAATTTAAGATTGGTGAGCTTAAGAAACTTGTTAAGGAGGGAAAAATAAAATATATTGGTCTGTCAGAGCCGTCAGCTTCAACAATCAGAAGGGCACATGCTGTTCATCCGATAACAGCCGTGCAATTAGAGTGGTCCTTATGGTCAAGAGATGTGGAGGAAGAAATAATTCCTACCTGCAGGTGAGATTTGAAATATACAAATATTTTATTTACAATATATTTATTTATACCTTTTATTTAAGTTGGGATATTATTATTATTATTATTTTTTTTGGTTCACCACAACTAGTTTCTAGCTTTACAACCTCTGATATTGCTCAGGGAACTTGGCATTGGAATTGTTGCATATAGTCCTCTTGCTCGAGGATTCTTTTCCTCAGGAAAAAAGCTAGCTGAAAGCTTTACACAACATGATGTTCGGCAGGTTTGTGTTAATGCATGCCATTGCAAATGTAAATTGTGAACTATAGTACATTTACTATTTTAACATAGCCTTGATCAGACAACAACAAGAAGCTTTATCTCATTAGATGATATGATCTATAAAGGTCGCACTCCGCTTGCCCATTAACTTCATTGAGTGTTCTTTATAATCTTTCTTTACCCTTTTTTATATGTACCCTATGTTGCACCGACACGAGACACGAAATACGACACGACTCGACACTCCGACACGTTAATCCTAAAAAAATCTAAATTTCAACACGTTAGGACACGTTTTGATATTAAATATATATATTTTTATATATATAGTAATACAAAACATTCATATAGTGTAGAGTATAGACTACACACAAGTTCAATTATTTAATTAATTATTATTTGTTATTAGTTAGTTAGTTGTTATTTGTTATTGTTGTAACTAATTTGTGTTAACAATTGTAACAGATTTGAATTTTGAGTTTGCCACATGTACAAAGGTAGTTCCTATGTAACGTTGACACATGTACATGAGAGTTTAATGTAATATTGACTTTTCTCAGTTTCCATATTCTCTTTGTTCATTTACTTTCCTCTCAACCTCCCGACCTTGGATCCACTTTCGGTGCCTATCCCAAGGATAGGTACCATCAACCTATCTCGATCCGGTCGTCGGATCGATCCGGGACGATCGGATTTGATTTTTTTAAGTTTGCTTCTTTTTAAAAAAAAATCTTTTTTTGAAAAAATGTTAATTGAGAGATTATCTTTATTTTAGATTCTCTACCCATTAAAAAAATATATTTTTTTTTTTTGAAAAATATAAAGTAAAAAAATTAAGATCCGACGGACGGTCGGGAGAGAAGAGTTCTCCCTGCCTATCCTTTGGATAGGCAGGGAAAGTGATTCCCCGACCTTTGGTTTTGTTTCTTCGTTTAGCCTTTGTTCTTCGTCTGTTCGATGGCTTTCTCTCTCGATTTCGCCATTGATTTACATTGATTCATCTTTCTTCTCAAATCTTCTTCTCTTCTCTATTCCATGGCTTCTCTTCTCTCTCTTTCCCTTCTCTCCTTCTTCCTCTTCCTTTCTCTCTCCTCCTTCATCTGTTTAACTTGTGTTCCTTTCTCTTTGTTCTTCGCGTGTGGAGCGTGTCAGACGGGTGTCAGTGTCCGACACCGTCCGACGCGCAAATTTCTCCAGGAACAACGTGTCGGTGCTTCAGAGTATGTACCCTAAACTAGCCTTGATTACAATGGTAAATTATGTCATGACCCTTGAATGTCAGATTGAATCATTGGTAGTTATATTCAAGGCCCATTTTATGATATGATCCTTCTTAATATTATTTCATGAACCTTGTTCAATATATTGATATAATCTTATTACTTGTATGTATTTTGCTTTATTGCGTATCTCGCCTAGATCCCGACCTAGAAAACCCGGATCACAATAAGACTATAGTTGAGAGGATTAATGAAATGGCTACAAAAAAGGGATGCACTCCATCCCAGCTAGCATTGGCCTGGGTTCACCACCAAGGAAGAGATGTCTGCCCCATACCCGGAACCACGAAAATGGACAACTTCAATGAAAACATCGGTGCCTTGTTGGTCAAGCTAACACCGGAAGAAATGGTGGAGCTGGAGTCTTTTGTTGCCACTGATTCCGTCAAGGGTGATAGATATACAAGTGAAATGCCTACATGGAAGAACTCTGACACACCCCCACTTTCTTCTTGGAAAGCTTCTTAAGGAAGGTCATACCATGCACATTATTGTTACTTTTATCTTTGCGTGCAAACTTGAGCAAACTTATGCACAAAAGGCATGCCTTGCCTTAGAGAGGGTCTTGTCTTATCGATCCTTTTAGGCTTTATGGTTGTGTGTGTTTTGAATGTTGTTTGAATTTTATGGCAAGTAACTTGAGCAAATGTGTGTGTGTATTTGTCTAAATAAGCGGTCACTAGACATTATAATAAAGGTTAATTGTATCCTGTTGTAAATATTGTGAGCATTGGCATTGCAAATTAGCATTGTTTTGTTTTGCATTTTACCAAATCTTTTTGGGAATTGGCCAAGTTTACTGTCATGGTCCCAAATCATGAGATGTGTTTGTTTTAAATGGGAGCTGGGCAGCAATACTGACTGGCTTGCTTGGTTCGGTGTAGCCCATTTTGTACGACAAAAAGGTTCTTTAAGAAAGTAGAAGTAGAACAGAGGATGAAGTGAGTTTTAAAGGGTCAGAGGGATGTTCCTTACGTGGTAATGGACTTTTATGTAATTTCATTCTCCTAATTAATTTTGATCCTACTAATGGGGTTAGGTCTAGTGAATGGGTTAATATCTCATAATGTGGTAAATTAAGTTTCGAATACTTGTTGGAACAAATGTTCAAATTTAGTACATGACAGTGATTCGAATATGATTGCCTCCAATAAGAAGATACACATGCTTGGGAGAAGAAAAAAACTTTGATCCTTCATAAATGTTCATTAATGCATAATATGTGCAATACATAGCAATGGATTTGGTCCTATTCTCTCTTCTAGTATTTCCCTAACTTCATACAATGCATGGGATATTACCATATGTTGCTGGGGAAAAAATGAAAATAAGTGTGAAATTTTTAATTTACCACATATATTACTGATCCCATAATTTCGAAAGGTTATTTTAATTCATGTAATTAACAATTGAGTTGCTTCTATGAAAATATTGTCTTTGCTCCACCCCAACATGATTCTAAATACATCCTTAATGTAATCGACTTACTAAAAATTCGTCATTGTTATAAAACTAATATATGGAAATATATATTAACGATTTGCAAGAGAGTTTTCTTATTTTGCTTTGATTCTTTTGTGTGTACACGATTTTGTGATCCACGCCTTCAATCATTAAATACTAACGCATGAATTACATTTTATCTATTTTAGCATAATGATGTATTTTTCTCAGAACCACATATTCATCTGATGCATTTGGTACTGATGGATATTTCAATAACTAACAATAGCTCGAGCTTTTTAATATAAGACCTAATTGATTAATTTAGAGTGATTAAGAAAGGTAAATGAATCACTTAATTATAGCATATGTTGCATGATTTCTTTGAAATACTTATGTGTATTCTTAGATTATATATCAACTTGTAAGTAATGTAAATTAATTGGAAAAAAATAATAAATATAAATATTTTAAAATAATTTACTTAATTTCCTTCATCTTCCAAAATTAATTAATTGAGCCTTATATTAAAGAAGGAAGGTGGTAACTTAGGTTTATGAACAAGAGAAGAATTAGGATTGAATGGTCCCTTTTTTGGGAAAATATCAATGAGGTCCAAGGAAGAGAAAAAATATTAAAAGAGTCTCAACCTCAAAACCCTTACCAAAAAATGTTCATAGGGACTTTTTTGATGTTTATTACGGAATTCCAATATAAAAAAAGTCTCGTTGTTAAAGTGGCTTTTCATATTGTTAAAATGGCTTTTCCTATTGTTAAAATTCCCGTATGAAAATATTGTTGTCAAAATGGTTTTTCTCGTTGCCAAACATTTTCCAGGTTTTTAAAATTCTACACGCCGAAGAAAAAACTTGGAAAATTTTTGACAACTAGAAAAACCATTCTGAGAATGATATTTTCATTGGGAGATTTTAACAAAGGAAAAGCTATTTTAATAACATGAAAAATCATTTTGACAATGAGACTTTTTTGATATTGGAATTTCGTAATTAATATAAAAAATGTTGATAGGGGATTTGGGATTGAGACTTTTTTGATATATTTTTTCTTTGGGAATTCACTGATATTCCCCCCCCCCTTTTTTTGCCCAGCAAAGGATATAATGATTCGTTATAGTAATGATTAGGTTCTTTGAATATTGGGAACTTATGTCTTTTCTCAAAAGGTATATGATACTGCCTCCGTCCTAATTATAAGATCACTTTTGAAGTGGTCCTATAATTAGGACCGGAGGGAGTAATATTTATAACAATCAGCAATTTAAAGTTGGTTTGATCATTGGCTAATCTTGAAAATTACATGTTTTTAATTCTTCATAGGATTTTAATCTTCAGTATACTAAATTTGAAGCTCTACGTGACTATTTATTTACCTCGCTCTTGTGGCATGCACATAAGTTTACTCGGATTTTTCTTGAAGCAGTCCAAATCAAAAGTTTAGATGCTTTTAATAGAAAAGCTTGAGTCATGTTACTCTAAGTGAATAATGAATAATGAATAATGTGAAAAGTTGAATTCAAAAAATATGTAATTTTTGTATTATAATTTTGATTTGTTTTATTTCATACTGTCATTATTGCTAATGGATCTTTATTTTTGTAATTTACATTGCTTAATGAATTTCATTTCTTCTAATTTTACCATCATTGAATTACATTAATAATATTAATCCCATGGGAGGAAATAAAGTGAAAAGTTGAGTTAAGAAATTATAAGATGTATAAAAAATACAATAACTCAAATATTACACCCCATATATAAATACACACATATACAAAATATTATAAGATTGTGAATTTTTGTATAGGAGATTGGATTATGTAACTAATTCAAGAACTGGAAGGGTAGGAATGAATGATGAGTATATATTTGTTGGTGTTTGCATGATTGGATTTCTTGATTATTATTTTTTTTTTTTTTTTGCTAGAAGATTCTTGATTCATTTTTCTAATTTAATTTGGAATATAAACTCATTATTTTCTTTATTGGAGCAATAAATGGAAATCCATTAATATAATCAAAGCGTACACTTTTGCATTTATTGAAGAACAAGTAAAATAATAAAAAGGAGACCGATGTAGAGTTGGTCTCGTGGTGTAAGGCCCCGTTAGATTCTTTTACGTCTCAAGTTCGAATCTTAGAAGAGACACTTGAATTGGGAGGGGAAGACATGAACCTTGAACCAGATGTTGGAGAATAATAAGTACAAACACCTTTTTTAACAAAAAGGGCTATGGACAAAGCCATTGGACTTTACTAATGAGATTTTACCCTATATTACTTATTTTTAATTGTTGTATTCAGGTTTTACCTTTATTTCTGGTATATAAAAAAAGCGTACAAAATACTAAAGTAAAAAAGGATAATTGGGAATTTGTGCCAAGCAAATATATGATCCTTTAATCTATATTTTAAATTACAATTGGTGGTTGAAGTAAAATAAATTATAGGGCATGTAGAAATGAAGTAATCTCGGAGCTTCTAATTCTCTGTCTTCAACTTCTGATTGTTAGAGATGGTTGATTTTGATGACGTTAAATATAGATGCGAGATGTAAAATATTAAGAGTAAAAATTTTGTATATAATAAATTTATCTCCTATATTGTCTAATTGTTATATTCAATGTAGATTAGTCAAGCAAAGATTAAAAGATATCAGGTTGAATTATGAAGATTGATCAAGAGGAAGAATAAGAAAGAGATTGAAGACATTAGTCAAGAAAGCAAGAAGTTATCAAAAGATTTTGGACCAAGAAGGGAGGAGATTAAAGAAAGAAGAACTTGCAAAATATAATGGAAATATCAATATTCAAGCTCCTAGATGTGATATGGAAGTTTCTACGAACAAATGGAAGTTGGAATGACTAAATTTGGAGTTAAAATAAGTAATTTCAAGCTTCACGATGAATATTAATCGTTTTGCTATAGTACATGCTAATACATCACTCTTGAGCTTAAGAAACTTCACTCGAGTGAGATCTATGAGTGATGCACTATTCCACTCAAGTGGAACATTATTCACTCGAGTGAATTCACTGTTCCATCTCCTTTGTTATGCTCTATTATACTTTCAGCATGTATGAGGTTTAGTAATGCAGTCATATCTCTCAAACTACAAATCCAATTGAGCCAAAACTCATTTCATATGAAACTAAACTCACAATGCGACACATAGACACTAAGATCAAGCTCAAAGGAGTTTAGTTGAAAGAGATATGTTATTTGGAAGTTGACAATCAAATTTCAGGAGTCAGTTCAGAACATGTTTAGTAATTTGGATGTATCTCACACAATATACATCCAATTGAAGTGAAAATTGTTGTATATAAAAATAGGCTCAAAAAGAGTTTCATAAAATCAAGATCATGGTCAAAGAACAATAACTGGAAGAGATATGAATTTTGGAAGTTCATAATCGTATAAAGATGGGGGAAAACTCTACTCTAGAACATTTGTTATTAATGTGATCGAAACTCTTAGAACACGATGGATTTGGAGCTTATTCTTTTTGCATTGGAAATAAGACTTAAAGATGTTTCTTGGGATAAGTCATTTGCCAAATTTGGAGTTATATTCAAAACGTTATGCTCACTGAAAGTTGACCTTTGTGCTACCAAAGTACCTGCGTTTTGAAAGTCACTCTTCAATATACTAAAAGCTTTACTAGACCAATCAAGTGATTGGATAGTCATTTGAATGATTTAGTGTCACTCACAATAGTTTGCAAGTGAGTTGCAAGTGGTCTACGAGTCGAAGCAGATCACTTGAGTGATGAAGAGAAAAGCTAAAGAATTCTATGAGTATTCATTGCCACTCGTGTTGGACATTAAAGCACTTGAGTGAATAAGTAAGCACTCGAGTGGCAGTGATCACTAGTAGGAGTTTCAGCAAGTCACTCACACACTTTCTGAGAGTTAAACTAAAGCTCACTCGAGTAAATCATTTGCCATTTGAGTAAAGGTGAGCAACTTGCAAGACTTGAACAAGTAACTCGCTGATAAACCAAGAGTGTTGGCTTCTCATATGGAGTTCACTCAAGTGGACCTCAGTGTCACTTGAGTGACACAGAGCAACTTGTAGAAGCACTCGAGTCACGGTAGAGTTGAAGTTATTTCAAATAACACTCGAGTCAAGTTCATTAACACTTAAGTGACATGTTATTTCAATAGTCTTTTACTAGAGACAAAGTTTATCAATACTCGAGTGAAATTACACAAGCACTCGAGTGATGGATGTTCACTTGAGTGATTTTGTAATGATACTTGAGTGCGTGTTCTTGCTTCATTTCACAACGTCTCTGAGAATTCAAATATTATTGTTAACATCTGTTTATACTTAATTACCACTCATATTACTTCTCAAGGCTACTAATCTTGTTTGTGTATCAGTTTCAGATGTTTAAATTCATATATTATCTTCAAAAAGCACAATAGCTATTCCCTATGTCATAGCATTAAATGCACAGTGGAAACAGAGCACACAAAAGCAATCATAGAGGAAACCAAATAGATTTTGTTCAAAGCGTCTATTGTGGTGAATATGAAATCGACCAAACCTTAAGCAATCAAGCAGATCAAAGGAATGTCATATGAAGGGAAGTGAAAGCGACAGAATGTCGAATGCTTCCAATGACTCCATTCTATCTCTATGGAAAGTTTGAAAATGCTCACAACTGACAAATGAAAATTTCCTATAAATAAAGAAGCATTCAAGACAAAAAAAACTAATGAAAAAGAAAAAGAAAAACAGAGACCCTATGCCTACAATGTAATACTCTGAATCTTACCCAACTGATACTCTGTAATCCTACTCCCACGTACTTCATGATAATCATGATCTTCTTCATATAGAGAGAAGTATTCCTTGATTATAATCATTCTATCTTTGTGAGAGTTACTCAAGATTATGGAATCTTGAGTAGGAAATAAATTGTATCCTTACAGTGTGTGAGGGAGATTTTTATCAGTTCGAGAATTGTAAAGGTTTCACAAGTTCCAAGATCAAACTTATGGAACTGTAATGGTTCTCAAGTACCCGGTTAAACTTGAGAGAGATAGTGAATTGAAATCTCAGGAGGAGACTAAGAACTAGACATAGGTCATTGTGGATTGGACTGAACTAGGATAAATCACAGTTTGCATGTTCTCTTCCCTAAGCTCTTATGTTTCTAGCATATATGTATGAATAACTGATTGTTGATTTATGATTAACTACTTTCATACTTATTGCTTTTACTAAGATGCGAAAATACTTTCAAGGTTCCTAACTTTTTATTTTTCACCCAATTCATCCATTCTTGGGTGTTAGCCAATTCTAACACTAAAAACTTGGTTTGGACTACAAAGTAGTGGGAGATTTGTAGACCTGCTTCTGATACCAACTTGGTTTGACTTAATGGACCACAAAGTTGAAGGAAAGTGATTTGACACCACAGCCTATCCTATCCTCTAATTTGTACCATTTATAATATAGTACTAGTCTCTATTTCAGGATTTCTCCATAATACAAAAGACATCTTTAAAAACCATAGCAAGCCTTGAAAGTCTAAACACAAAGCTCCCCACCTCCTCTTCAGTTTCTTCTTCGTTGATCTCCCGATGGAAAATTACTTTTTTATTCTCTATAGCCTCGATCTCGGTTGTTCAAGCTAATATTTTAGCCATGCTATCTATTCAATCATTAAGTCATTTCTATTCAATTCACCAGCTGGAGCGCATGAGATAATATGACCGTGGAATGTCCAAGTATTAATTAGGTCATAGTTTCTCATTGAATCCCCAATAAGTCAGTTTTTTTTTTAAAAAAAAAAAAAAAAATAAGTGAGTATAATTAAGAGATCTTGAATCCCAATAAGTCATTTTCTCCTTTTCTTTTCTTTTGAATGATTTCACTACTTATCTGACAAGCCACGATCGTACGGCTTCAGTTAGCTTGCCTCTCTGAGCTCGAGGCTCGTCTCATCACATTGCATCTCGCTTGGATTTCCAGGCTTCAAGTCTTTCAACTTGGGTTTGTTAAATTAAATGAGTAAAATTAAGAGATCTCAAGTCTCCCAAGCCTTTGTTGTGATGATCTATGGATTTGGCAGCCCCATTTGCTGCTCATTAATGAAGTATTTATCACTCAATGTCTTATAAACAATAGGATGAAGCAGATGAGGGAAGAAATGATCACCTTCAAAATGACGCTGGTCTCCAATTTCATATTCTCCAATAGCTTCAAGCAATTCGATAAAATCATGTCTGTATGTTATTCCAAGTAATGAGTGTAAATCAAAGAAAATATATAAACATGAGGAATTGCAAATCATAAAATATTTAATGAGAACATGTCGGATTTTACCCGAAATAAAAACAAAACTCTTGAAATCAAGATGCTTAGAACCACATCTGCAGTATATTTTTCAAAAAGAAAAGGGGAAAAAAGGAAACGAATACAAGGAAAGGGGAAAAAGAAAAGCATGAGGAAAAAGAAAGAAGAAAAATAATATGACAAGACCAGATTTGCAAATGGCGATGGAATAGAAATGGAAGACCAGATCAATGCTCTTAAAAATCAACCATAAAAATCAAATTGAATCACAATATTGAAAAACTAAAATTGACAAAATGAGAAAAAAAAATGAAGGGCATCCTAGAAGGATTAATTGGGAAAGAAAGGGTTCCTTTACTTGTGCTTTAGATTCATCAATATGGCAAGGTCTTTCAAGAGCTTCAATGGCATCCCTTTGATTCTTAGAATCTTGTTCAGCCTTCCTTTCCTTCTCTAATTTCAACCAGGCCATCCCCAATCTGATGAAGAGTGAAAAAGAAAGAGGAAATGGCTTGAACGTTTTCTTTGAAATACTGTAACAAAAAGAAAACATAAGGTAAAAGAAGAAGGGGAGAGATCAAAGACAAAGGGAAGAATGGCAGAAGAGTACAACCCTTCTTAGCATCGAGAAGCTGCAAAAGAAAAGGACGAGAAAACTTCTCCGATGGCGACGGCAGAGAGAACCAAGCTTGAGTTCGGTGAGGATATCCCTTCCCCTTCGGAGCAGATGACTGAGAGAGAAAGTTGGAGAAGAAGAAAGTTGCTAGGGATTGAAAGAAAGAGCTCCAAATGATGTGGTTAAGATGAGGTGGTGATGAGAGAAACTAAGGAAAAAGAGAAAGAGAGGAGAAAAAAGGCATCAGGGTTAGGAGAGAAAAAAGAGGGAGCTAGAAAGAGAGAGGAGAGAGAAGAAGGGATTCAAATGTTGAATTTGGCTCAGATATGAGATGTGTAATGTGGGAGAAGGAAAGGGCCTCGGGTAAACAAAAAGCACAGAGTAAAAGAGAAAGGAGAGAGATGAACGGCCTTTTGAAATTTGAATCCATGGAAAGCATAAGTCCCTTCACGTGGTGCTTTTGAGAGTGGCCCACACGGAGCCCAATGACAACCTAACCAGCTTATGAACAGTAATTTGTGAGGGAAGCCAACATAAGCCGTTTATGTAGGTGGCTTCAAGGATGTGTTTTATATATTATATATATATATATTGATACTCAAAAGAGTAAGATAATTCAGTTGAAACTTCTCATAGCCCAGAGCAGACAAAAGACTTATGCTGATAGAAGAAAGTGACCATTGGAGTTCATGGTAGGCAAACATGTATTTTTAAGAGTCACACCAACGACGGGCATTGGTAGAGCGATTCGAGTAAAGAATCTTTCACCTCGTTTCATGGGTCCTTAGGAGATATTGGATAGAGTGGGGCCAATGGCATACAGAATTGCATTACCTCCCTAGCTTGCATACTTTCATGATGTCTTTCATGTCTCACAACTAAAGAAGTACCAATCAAATCCTTCCTATGTTATTGAAGTGGAGGAGATAGAACTCAGAGATATATGACATATCAAACTGAGTCAGAGCAAATTATGGATATGATAGATAAGAAATTCAGGAATAAGACTATCAGACTTATGAAGATTGTTTGGAGAGGAATGGCTCCGGGTGATGCCACTTTGGAAACAAAGGAAGAGACGAGACATGAGTACCCTTATTTGTTTAACTTGATATGTCTTTTGCTTGTGAATCAAATTTTGGAGACAAGATTCCTTTTAGGATGGAGAATTGTAACATCCTTGATTTTCAGGACTTACAGAGTCGTTATGGTTTAGGAGGTAAAAGAATAATAATAATAAATATAAATATATTATTATGAAAGATTTAAATTAATTAAGTTTCATAATAATGATAAATGATGCTGGAAAAAAATTGTAGGAGTGACAAACCCTAAATTCTTCTCTATAAACATTCTTATTCTCTTTTCTCTCCACACTCCAGCATTGCATCCCTAGACTCATTTACTCTTCCTTATGTTCTATTCTTTTTTATTGGTCACCCCTCTTATGATTCTTTGATTACATAATATCTTGTAAGTATATTCATATTTCTGACCTAGCTACTTCCTCCATTTCTTTACTATTTCAGTCTGCAGTATGTCTTGTGTTGTCTTTTTAACACTTCCTTACCATGTTTTCCACCACCAAGCACACAAGAAGCATTACTTCAATCTTATGTGTTTATATATGTTCTAAAGTTCATTCCCTCATGGGCTACATCCCTCAAAATCCCTTCAAATAGAGAAGTCCATTGTTTGATCCATCTATGGATTGTTTTGGATTTTTATTTTATTTTTTTTTAAAAAAACCTTTCTTCTTTTTGTGTGGTGTATATATATAATCATTAACTCTTCCACATAAACCCATGTTTCACTCATCTTTGTGTACGTGATTAATATATATATATATATATATATATATAAGTTGCCATGCCATTATGCCACTTGCCTTTTTGTGTTACTGTGTACATGTATACATACATTTTCTTTCTTTCTTCAAGACCTCGTGTGTGTGTGTGTGTGTCTATATATATATATATATATTCTCTAAGACATTGATGTCAAACCCTTTTTGGTTATATTCTCAACCCCAAGCACATTTTTTGTCCTTATGTTGTGAGTATCTATAAATACAAAACATCCCTTTGTTCCTTTGCCCAATAGACCATTTCCTTTTTCTTGACAACACATGCATATGTACACACACACTATGCTATAATGGTTAAATATTTTACCACATATAATTTTATTGTAACTAATATTAGAATCTTAAAATAAAAGTCTGAACTATGGTAGATGATAAGTGTGAGTATATATAATATTAATTCCAAGGAGTTAACTTGAGGCTTTAGTGTAGTGTTAGAGTAATTCTAGAATAGTTTTGAATAATATATTAATAGGTATTTATGTTTTTGACTTTGTAGACTCTCACTGAGAGCTTTAGAGTGACTTTTTTTTTTTATTACCTGTAAGCTAAGGAGTAACAAGTAACTTTGAATATTCTTCGATATAATTGTGAATTGTGTATAATTGTGAATATGACTATCTTTTATTAAAAAATAATGGACATAGTTATAAGTATATGTGTATGTATTGTAAATTGATATTTCATATGAATGAAAGCATGATTTATTGTACCTTATCTTTTAATTATATTATTAGTGATTGATATGATATATATATATATATATATATATGTCATGGAGGTTATGTAATATCTTGAATTTTGGGCCTAAAAACTTTAGGAAAAGCCTGTCTCAGGCAGACGGCTAAACCTAGTTCAGGAAGATCCAAGAATGTCGAGAGATAGGAAGACTCTACGTGATTCGGTCCTAATGGGTAGAGGACCCAGTATGAGGAGGCAATAGGATTAAAGTGTCGGTGCAAAAGGGCACATGACACATATACAATGCCATTGGTTGATAGAAAGATGTCACTCAACTATGTCATGAGGTATGGAATGACTGGTCGAGCAAAATGTGGCGGTATATGTATGCATAAGGCATTTCTAGAGCAAACATGTATACCCTATGTTTTTTGAAAAGACACTTGTATATGGTGCCATATGGGGGCCCACATACATACTCGAACCTAACATCATTTGGTGGGCCTTGGTATGCATGTCGCAATCCCGAGTAAAACCCGAGTAGAATCTCGAGTAAGCATCAAAAAAATAACTTTAATAAAGTATGTCATAATAGCTAATAATGACACAACTTTTGTGTTAGCATCTCAAGAACATACCACCTAGCACATGAGTCCGGGGAATCTACTAATCTTCGGTCCGATCACGTACTTAACATTTTCGAACTTCGAACTTGAGAGTCAGGGGAATTCATGAAGCCTCCCTTTCCCTTGACTTAAAGTGACACCTAACAAGAGAGAGAAAAGGGAAAGAAGGTGCTTTGAGGAGACTTGGCATCATGAGATTTAATCACTTGGACACATGTCAACACAAGATCTAATTACATGAGACTAAAGCTTATGTAATCCTCCCTAGACCCTTAATTTGGCCAGCTGAAAAAAAAGAGAGAGAGAGAGAGAGAGAATTTGAGAAAAATCAAAGAAAAGGGAAGAAGAGATAAGGTGAATAGTGAAAATCTTTAGAGTTCCATAGCCGATTTCGACCTTGTAATGCCGTTTTGTCTGGTAAGTCCTTCATAAACATTGTTATACTCATTGAGAGCTTCATTTCTATGGTCTCAATTTTCTAATTAGAGGTGTTTTATGCCATTAAGTTAGATAGAATACCGTTAGATTTCCGAAATAGTTGTAAAATCGCGTTAAGGTAAGCCTAAAATTCATTTTGAACCGATTATCTTGAGGTTTTGTCGAACTTAACTATAATATCCTGAATTTCGGGCCTAAAAATTTGAGGATAAGCCTATATCAGGAAGATGACTAAGACTAATTCTGGAAGAGTCCTAATAATGTTGAGAGGCAAAAAGACTCTCAGGGACTATGTGTTTCGACCTTACTTAGTAAAGGACCTAGTATGCGTAGGGAGTAGGATTAAAGTGTCGATGTAGAAGGGCACAGGACACATATGCGGTGCCATTGGGTTGCTAGACACATGCCACCCAACTATGTCATGAGGTATTAGATGATTATTCGAGCAAAATGTACTGGTATAGGTGTGCACATGGCATTTCTAGGGAAGACATATGGACCCTACATTTTTGGGAAAGACATTGGTATGTGGCGCCATGTGGGAGGCCTATACACACATTCTAACCTGGTGTTATTTGGTAGGTCTCGATATATGTGCCACAATCCCTAATAAAACCCAAGTAAGCATTGATAAGTAACTTTATTAAAGTAGCTTTAATAAAGTAAGATCATGATGTCTAATGATGACACCACTTTTGTGTTGGCATCTCTAGAATACGCCACCTAGTGCTTGAGTCCGGGGAATCCACCGATTCCAAGCTTCATCATATACTTGACTTTTCTAAACATTGAACCCGGAGTCAGGGAATTCATCAGGCTTCCCTTTTCCTAACAAAAAGTGGCACCTAATAAGACAAAGAAAGGGAAAGAAGATGCTTCAAGGACACTTGGCATCTTGAGATTTAATCAACTGGGCCACATGTTAACATAGGAGTTAATCACATGGGATTAAAACCCACAAAATCCTCCAAGACCATTAATTTCGGCCAAAGGAAGAAGAAATGGAAGAAAAGAGAGAGAGAGAGAGAAAGAATAAAACAAAATAAGAAAGGTCAAATTGAGGCTTCTTATTGGTGGAATTTGTGTGTAACCAAATATGGATTAGGTATTAGCCCATAAAACAGACGTGAAAGAGCTTAAAATTGTACAAAACCGGTAGAAGAGATTGAAACATAAACAAGGCCAAATCTCCTACATAACCACTTCAAATCCAAGTACAATATTCATAAAAGTTGTTCTACTCATTGAGAGCTTCAATCCTATGGTCTTAGTTTTCTGATTGGAGGAGTTTTGTGCCATCTAGTTAGACGAAGTTCCGTTTGATTTCTGAACCGATTGTAGAATCGCAATAAGGTAAGCATGAGCTTCATCTTGAACCAATTGTCTTAAAGATTTAATGAGTTTTATGAATATCTTAAGACACCCTTATGTTTCGGGTAAATAGGTTTTTTAGGGTTTCATGATGATCTGTTCATATACATGTGGTTATATGATGTTTTGAAAGCATATGAACCTAATTTAGTGAGTAAATTATGAATTGGTGAATTATTTTATGAAACCCATTTTTTTTTTTTGTCAAAATAGGGCATAAAGGAGGGCTATGATTTTACTATTTTAAGGTGTCCAATGGATTCCTTGGGAAAGATTTGGTAGGAATAGGTTGTTGGTATGATTTTAGAAGGAATGAATTTGGAATCCAAAAGTTAGAATAACACTACCACCTAGGGTTTCCTGCGTGGCAATCTAAATGTTTTGTGTTTTTGGGTAAAATTATGTTGTCCAATGGCCATGATATTTTCCTAAATAAAATTATACTTGTCAAGCTTTAATTTGATAGGTCATATAGGCCAATTGAATCTGTATACTTTGGTTATGAATTTTTGAAGTTAGGTATTGAATCTGGAACTTTTTTGGGCCAGTGAGGATTGATTAATAATTCTAGAATAGTGTGCATGTATTTTGAAGATGAAATATCACCTAAGAGGGGGGTGACTAGGGTGATTTCAAAATTTTGCAGCTAGACCCGAGAATCAAAATGACATAGTAAGGATAGAATAATAATGGACACAGAAAATTTACATTGGTTCGGTCAAATCTCTTGACCTACGTCCAATCCCCAGACACTCTAGGATTTTCACTATCTCTTTCATGATTACACACTATATTTTTCAAAGTAATCCTCTCACTAGGATTCACTCACTACCCCTTACAAGTTGTAATCGATACACCCACACTCAAGGTCCTTCTACCTTGAGATTCTACAGATAATCAATGAAAGAAATAACTCTCTCATACAGTAGATTTATAATCATTGAAGTACAAAGAATATTCAAAAATATATCGCTAAGTTAAATTGAGCAGAGAGCAATAAATGAATATTAGCGTTGGTAGATTCACTAGGTTCCTCTGCATTGAATGCCCTTCATATTTATAACCGTCACCATTAGTGACTATTGATGAAGCTTGAAGATAGCCATTAAGAGACTTCATCATTCTATTTAGACACAAAAGACTTTAGTAGACATAGACCATCGTCGTTTGAAGATTCAAGGATAAGTCGCTTTCAGATCTTTGTCGACAATCTTCATATAACATGCTTTTGGTCAGTGGTTTACTTAGAAGATGTCGCTATTACTTTAGTTGGAATAGGTGTCTGTAGTAATGACCATTTGACTTGCTCTGAATTCTATTCCATATGCATGCTCTGTTTTCTACAACGTATTTAATGCTCTGACACATTCATTGCTTTTCAACGATTTGCATGAAAAGCTTTTGTTAATGATATGAAACTCACTCAATAAGATGATTAATAGCATTGTAAGTGATAATGAGTAGTATTCAAATGAAATCAAAAGTTAACCATATATATTTGAATTTATGAACACTGAGAAGACGAAGTGATTTGAAGCTTCTGTAAGAACTGTGCTCAAGTAACATTTCTGCCTACTCGAGCAACATTCAAAAGACCTTCATAGAGAAGACTTAAATGATAGGCTTGCTCGAGTAAACATTTTCACTTGCTCGAGTACCATGCTCTAGCAAATCTCATAGGGTGCTCGAGTAAATCTTGAAAGCAACAAGAGATAAGGTGTTAGAATGTGTGTACTCGAGTACATATTTGTTTGTGCTCGAGTACCATGCTTGAGTAAGGCTTAAGGTTTGCTTGAGTAAACATATGCAGAGAAAATATATTAATCATCAGGAAATATCTGCTTGAGTAACAATGATGCTCAAGTAGACTATGGAAATATAGTTTATTAGTTAAACAAAACAAATGTGCTTGAGTAATCTGCTTGAGTAAGGTGCTTGATATGCTCGAGTAAACTCTTGAAAACAAAGGAGTTATTCATTGTAAATATCATGCTCGAGTAAGCTTTCATTTGTGCTCGAGTACCATGCTCGAGTAAAGTGTTGGACTTGCTCGAGTAAGTCATTTTCTGTGCTTGAGTAGTCTTCTGGATGTGCTTGAGTAAAGACCTGCAAATGAATTCAACAATGTAATTTGCATGAAGCTTGCTCGAGTATGCTTCTCAACATGCTCGAGTAAGAAGTTTGCTCAAGCAACCACTTATGTACTTGAGTAAGCGTTTATACTTTGCACTTTTCACTGATTCAAAACTGTATACATTTACAAGTCTTGTTATCATCAAAACATATAAATCGAGAACTAACATATTTGACAGCAGAAAGGATTTTGCCCTAACAATATACTTAATAAAGGTTATGATTTGCATTTCCTATTTTAGTTTCTACTCGAATATGTTGCCACAAAATTATCGTAAAACCTTTTCCTAGGGTACTAAACCCTTTTGGTTGGTCTTGTCAATTTTTGGAAGTCACCCTCTCCACATTTTGTACATAGGATTGTTGAAATTCAGATGTCCGTATGAGGTTAGATAGTTTTGTCTATTTATTTTTTTAATGGGCATGTAATAGATAATAATAGCATGAGATTATAAGACCTCCCACTTATAGGTATTGGTGACTTTCATATTATTAGGCTCCTAGCCCATTACCTATGAGATGGAGTTTTGCTTGCACTGAATTACATAGTACATAGTATAGTAATGGGTAAGAGTTCTTACTCTTCTTTTTTTTTTTTTTTTTTCTCTTAAGAGTCTTACTCTTTAAGCAAATGATTAGGAGTTAAATTTCTAACCCTTGTGAATAGAGTAAATTCAGTTAGAAATGGTCGTTCCTACAGTGAAGAATACTCCTAGTCTTTAATTTTTTTTTTTTAAAAAAAAATACACTTACAAACAGTTTGAGGCCATGTTCTGAGTATGCATTGAGAATATGTAATATACTAATATCTGAGAATATCCTTATCTCATGTTTGGCTTTAATATTCTTGTCCTTTTTATAATATCCAATAACTACTCATATCTAAAATTGGCGACTCTCCCTTCTGTTGTAGACTCTATATTCCATATTTCGTTTTCCAAATAATTTGTTCAACAACATGAAATATGAGTTGAGCACTCTTTTTTTTTTTTTTTTTTTTTTTTTTTTTTATAATTAACTTGAATATGATACAGAGTTGATTTTTTCATTGGTTTGTTTTAACTTTTAAGTTTCTCTTCATGTATCATATTCTTTTTTCCCCTGATTTTTGGAAATCTGATTCCACAAGTCTAATTGATTTTATGTAATATAGAGATTTTTTTTTTAATTGTTGAGGTTGAAGTTTCTTTAATATTATTATCTTCTACAACTAATATATGGGCACATCTTTCCATAACTCCATATCTTATCAGGGGAAATGGGTGAACCCGTTTAATTAATACTTCCTCTAGTTATTAATATAAGAAATATTTGAAGAGTTTATTTTTTATTTTAAATATAAGATACAATTTTCATATTTATCAATATTTTCATAATGGGTAAAGGTGCAAAAATACAATGTGTTTTACTTTGAAGAGCACCTAACACCAAATGCTTTTTTTAGGTGCAAAAGTACACATGAACTTTCAAAATTGGAGCAAAAATACCATCTTTGTTAAAAGATACTAACTTCCGTTATTATCGTTTGAAACTACCAAAATACCCTCCAATTTTTTTTTTTTTTTTTTTTTTTTTTTTTTTTAAAAAGAAAAATCGTCACTCAACCTCCATTTTCCCTTCCAAATTCATCATCTCACCAAAATTTAAAGTACTACCTCTGGTCCTAATTATAAGACCTAATTGACTTTCTTTGGAGAGATTAAGGAAGCTAAATAAATTATTTAAACATTTCATATATTATTTATCCTTAAATTATATATTAGTTTATTAGTTAAACTAATTAGTTTGAAGAAAAAAATAAAAATAAAAATACTCTCAAGTAATTTAATTAGCTTCCTTAATTTCTCTAAAAAAGTTAACTAGGTCTTATAATTAGAATTGGATGGAGTATTATTTAAGGGTTTAAGCTCAGTAGGTTGAAATTCTAAGGCGCCGCATCAGCCCATAATAAAAAACTGATCATCAAGGCCTCTTTCATCTTATCCAACGACGATCCTTTCTTTACACAGCAATGGCAGGGGTGCTCTATTGCGTTGAAAGAATACACCAAAGCGAAAGATTGTTTCGCGTGCTCTATTCTGCTTAATTATTATGGTAAGTTGTTATTCCTTGAGCTATATTTTGTAAATTACTTATATACTTGGGGTGATGGCAAAAATACACACACATGGGGTTAAAAATAATGATTATACAAATTTTGAGCATATTAATTGAAGACTTGACATATTTTTGAAGTTAAGAAAATGATGAATATTCATGGAAGATAATAGAAAAAACATCGAATTTTTTTTTTTAACATATAAATTAATTAAAAATGTTTAATGATCAATGCATGAAATTTGCATTATTTTGTTTTATAAAATAAGAATGATTTAAATTACTGTTAGTCCTTACAATTGGATTGAATTTTAATTTTAGTCTATATAATTTAAAACTGTAGTTTTTTGCCTCTATTTTTTTTTTTCTCTTGAACGTTAGTTCCTATAATTTTATAATACTAGGATCGATAGGAGTTTAACAACTTTAATTAAATATAAAGACCAAAATCACAATTTTGTTAAAAGTATAGATGTTAAAATCTAAACTTATTAAATAGGGGATTAGAACCCAAATTTTGTTAAATAGGGACCAATAAAATAATTTTCAATCCCCCTTTTGGGGAAAAGTCTCTATTTGACAAATATTTCGATTATAAAAACAAGTAGTGGCGGAGCCAGGCTTTTGTGTTTGTGTCACGCACAATTAGTGAAAAGGATTTAGGGGCTCGGGGGTGCCCTTGAATTTTTTGAAAGGAAAGTTTAAAATCCATTAAAAAACAAAAGAATATAGACAAGGAAAAAAAAAACTTCAACTTAATATAAAAAAATAATAATCAAGAGTCATATTGATAAGACTTGTAACCCTACCAAAATGGAAACTCCAACCAGTGTCTACAAGTCGCTTTAAAATTGTCTCTTGATTTAAACATTTTCCAGTTGGTATTTCACCGTGAGCAATTCTTTCAACTATTAACTCATATTGATTCATTTAAAGAATTTTCTTCCGCTTGCATGAACCTCTCACAACGATAGCCATCTTTTGAAGCATGTCAATTTTTTTTTAATCTTTTTGATATGTTTTGCAACATTCGCAAGTACCAATTGTAACTAATAAGCACATAAATTATAACTGATGAGCATACAAATTCTTAAATTCTTTGACTGCAAACAAATTCTGTAGCTGTAGAGAAACCAACGAGGACTCTTTCTAGAAGAAAATCCCTCAAATCAATTATGTGTTTCAAAAAATCATCCAACAGAGACACTCAATTCTTGGGTCTTAAGTCGTAGCTTATGAGCGCATGTGAGCTGTCTGAAACACACCAAAAGGGCCCCACTCATTCGCAAAAGTATCTAACTCAATAGCCATCTTGAGCCCCCCCCAAAAAAAAAAAAAAAAAAAAACTCAACAACCACAATTTATGTCTGCACTTGCACCCACTTACAACAACGTGGCTCCGCCACTGAGAGCAAGTACAACGATTCTTAGCAGGTACAACTGTATTTCAATTGTTTGTGACACATACTTAACTATATGTAAAAATATTTAATATGAAAGTCATTTGCTCATAGTTAAAGATATATTGCACATAAACATAAAGAAGAGTTACACCAGTTAAAAATGACTTCACTCGTTCAAATTGATGAAATTAGAGTCAAAGGTAGGAAAGGATAGCATGAGTTCTAATGTTGATAAAACAATGTTTTTGTTGTTTAAAATTGACATTTCTACTCAAAATTGCTTTTTCAGTCACAATCAATTTCTTTATAAACTATCATTCACTTATATTGCTTTTTTTTTTATTTATATTTGTAATGAGTTTTTAATTTTGGTGTCAACGGGTCTTAGTTTTGATCGTTATATATTTTGGATCAAAGAAACTATAACTAGAAAAACTACTCCCTCCGCCCTAATTATTGGACAACATTTGGGAATTAAGTTTGATCCTAATTATAGAATAAAGTTCTAATTTTTATTAATTTCTTCCTAAAATATCCTTATTGATACTTTCTCAATAACTCTCTATCCCTCCCCCCCCTCCCCTCATACCAAACAGTTCCTTAAACATGCCTCTCTTGCAATTATTCTAAATGTCACATATCCTTCTAATTTTGATCCCTTTAAATAATGCTTTTGATGTTGACAATTATGACATATAATAACTGGGAAAGTTATAATAAAAGACCTAGGATAAATAATATTTATTAAGAAAGACCATAAAAACAACAATTATATTGAAGGACCATAAATTAAAATGTTAAAATAGAAAGACTAAATTGCACCTTTGTTATCTCTATATCCTCTTGTATTCTCTCTCCTTATGATAACAATTAATTTTGATTGATATGCAATCAGATTGTGTTGTATAATGAAGACATTCGATCCATGACCTTGTGGAGCATAGCCGAAGTTTCCTAATAAAATGCTTCTATTATGGAAAAAATTTCCTCCTTGCAGCATCTCCAGATTCCATGACCTCTTTCAATTCGTGTCTTCTTTCATGTAGGCTCCAAACACCCTCATGGTTTGTCTCATGCCAACCAACGGCATTGGCGTACGGTATTTAAAAGATGCAACCCAAGACTTGATCTTAACTAGACCACCGAAACCAAGCTGAGTCAACTCACACTCAAGAACACAGGATAAAACCAAGCCCAATAGACTCCCCGGCGCTTAATTGTCTCATACACACTGAAAACAACAGAAAATCAACCCGCTGCCCAATTATTCCAAAATAAATCAGACCTGAACCTTGACCCAAACACATGAATGGCATAAGCTAAGCGTAAAGAGTTATAATATAGTGACAAAGAAGAGAAGCCATGGCAGCAAACATTAGCATCTTCCTCGAAAAAGGAACAACAAGATCGAGTCGGATATAAATTAAAGACTTCCAATAAAATTGAGGAAAATCAACAAGGTAGGTTGAAATCGAAAGAAGACGTGAATGCATCGTGAGATTTGCCTCATATGAGGAGAAAGAATACAATTGGATATGGAGATAACACAATGGCAATTTAGTCTTTCTATTTTAATATTTTAATTTATGGTCATTCAAAATAATTACTATTTTTATGGTCCTTCTTAATAAATATTATTTATCCTAGGTCATTTATTATAATTTTCCATTAATAACTTCTTTTTCTTCAAGTCCCGAAAACCTTTACTTGGATTTTAATTAAAAAATTGGTGTTATAAATATTCTAATATTGGTGTGAATGTCCACAACCTTTTCAAGAAGAGTCTTTTGGAGTTTCTAAAGCCATGTAACCTATGACATGAATGGTATGAGAGTTTTCTATGACTAATGTAAATAACTTATAAAACCTCATAATATACCATTATGTAGATTTATTCTTTTGTAACTCTTGTAATGGATTCATTGCCTATATATAGTAGGCATATATCAAAGGTTGGAAGAGAATAATAGAAAAGAAGATCACTCCCTCCTTGCTCTCCATTTCTCTCTTACATTTCTTTATCTCCCTCATCTTAATCTCGCTTGTATTTTACTAAGTTTCATAACACGTTATCAGCACGATAGCTATAACGAAGGTATAATTTCTTTGACGATTTCATCTACTTTCTTTAATGATTTTATTATATGTTTATTTATATATCTGGGATAATCTAAACCACTATATGGAATTAAAAATATTCTTTTACCGATTGTTTTTATACATCGGGTTCCATGGTTAAGATTTGAGATTATTTACTATAAATCACTATTCATATTTATTCATCTACAATATTTTTAATGATTGCACAATATATTATATATTGTTGCTTATATTATTGCTAACTTTAACATTTATTTTTATTGCTAACATTTTATTATTGTATTAATTTGAAATTTTATTATCATTGTTAATTTGACTCCTACATGGAAGGTTCTACCTCTTACATGGAAGTCTAGGTCACTAACTTTAACATAACATTTTTTGTTATTGTTGTTAACCTTAACATAATATAACATTTTACTTTTATTGTTGCTAACATAACATTTTACTTTTATTGTTATGTTATTTTGGCTAACTTTTAATATTATGTTATTTTATATAAACTCTTTATGTTATTAATATTATGGCTAGAAGTCATACACTTCGATTTCTTATTCGAAATTATATGACCAAAAGTCATATTGTTCGATTTCCTATTACATAGCCAAAAACCATAGTATTTTTATTCCTACTTTGATTTATTATTATTGTTTGTATATCTTACATTTTGATTTATTATTTTGATATTATATGACTAGAAGTCATATTTCTTTTACTCTTATTTTGATATTATTATGGCCGGAAGCCATACACTTCTATTTTTTTATTCGAAATTATATGAAGCAAGTCATATCACTTTAATTTCTTATTTTGTGGCCGAAGCCATAAAGTTTTAATTTTAATATCTTTAATTTTTATTGTTTTTATTTTCATATTCTTTGATTTATTATTATGTGACCAGATGCCATATATATATATATATATATATAATTTTTTTTTTTATCCTCGAAGATAAATGGTGGAAGCCATATTGATTTAATTTCTTATGAAACAAATTGACCTGAAGCCATGAGAAGACACAAATTGGCTTAGCCCTATGAGGAAACACAAATTTGACTGAAGCAATATGATAATTTGGCTTGAAGTCATAAGACAAATTGAAGTAAAGCCGATAATTTGGCTTGAAGCAATGTGATAATATATTATATTATATTATTATTACTATTTACATACTATTTTACTACACACACCAACTTTTTAAGAATTTTCATTTGAACTTTATGAGATATTTGGTCTTTAGTCTTCTACACCTACGAAAGAGGTATGGGAGATTGTTCACATCTAGAGATGAATGGTGGACAAGAAAGTGATATTTGTTTGTTATTAATATCAATGCCCGAAGACTTATGTTTCAAATATTGTATAAAAAGATTTTGATAGCCTTGGAAAAATATTGTCCAGAAGACAATAATTTACGGAGATTTATGTCGTAATAAGTTTAAAGGCTAATAGTCTTGGAGACTAATTAGCATATTTTGCCCAATGTTATAAGAGAGGCTAATGTTCAGACAAATATATGGTAGTATAAATTTGTTTAAAAGCTCCAGGAAGAGCTAATATTTTGTTACTTGAAGGAACAAAATTATGCATTAATTATTCTACAAAGTATAAAAGAAACTTATTAAATTTCAAAGATATCTCAGAAATGGATATCATAGAAAACACGCTATTGTAAACCGAAGTTTACTAAATCTGTGAGATTCTCGAGTTATTTTGATCATGAATATCTTCATATGTGGTGGATTTGTGTATGTTTTGCATATATAAGTAAATTGAAGTATATTATTAAAGAATAATGAGATTATCTAGTAATGTAATCTTATATGTTTGTTCCTGACAAATCAACATAGATTTTTATTTCGAGCTTTAAAGGGTTTTAAAGTGATTTTGAAATGCATATATATAGAAAGTATGTTTATATAACTCACACTTGAGGGGAAGATTGTTAGAAAACAAGTGTGAGTTCAAATACAAGTATGAGCTAATATTTAAAAAGTTATATACTTCTCACATAAAGCCTAATATATCTCCCAAAATGGATGTCGATTATGATCAAAAGTTTATGATTGATTGAGACATATGTCACAATAAACCAGAAGTTTACTAATCCAAAGAAATTTATTGTTGGCATGACTTGTTTGATCATCCAAGTCATATAATATAAATAAGATTACATTTTGACATCCATCGAAGAACGAGAAGATTCTTCAAGAATAACCAACATATTATTTATGAATTATGTCTTTGCTTGTTCTCAAAACAAATTGTCTATGAGAATATCATTAATCATGTAAAGCCTCCATAAATAGTTAGCTCAATTCTTATGAGAACAAAATTTTTATGTTGGTATGTTTGATCTTATATATTGCAGCACTTATAAGCCAACAAAATTCTCCCGATATAATTGGCTTTAGGTCGGGAGCGGACAAATTCCATCTTATAAAGTTTGTATGTGCGATGATTGTTAATCCACCACAATGCACATAGATGGATATGGAAAGAAAGTTGAGATAAATGTTGTATAAGGACCTTCTTGTTTGTCTTTGTATGAAACAAAATGATGTTTCTAAAGGAAACAAATGGATTAAGGAAACTTATACTGTATGATTAGTCAATTGATATTTGACATTATTTTCTCAACATGAGGGGGAGAAATTGAATAGCTGGACAAGAGAATACATGAAATGCATTATAGCAAAGTATATATCCTTGAATAAAGAAGTATGAACCAGAAGTTCATCAGGTTATGCATTCATGATATATTTGCCAGATAGAATTACTGACCTAAATGAGATTTATTAAATCTCATATTCCGCTAAAAATGCTCTAATAAGTAACATGCCGAAGCATGAGTAAGTATTCGGTTCCAAATATAAACGTTATGGATAAATTGGAGCAATAATTAAGATGCTCATATTAAGGAGGCAAATACTCTAGAAGAGTATCGAGACATAACTTATTACAAAACCTCAAGAGGGGTTCGTGCACGAGTAATATTGATATTGTTATGTCGAATTGGAAAAATAGAACCGAAAAGATAAAGTTGTCGACAACAATTTTGATGATGATATCACGTGATCAAATGAGGATATTATATAAAGATTATTGGCCAAGAGGATAAGTAAAATTGAGAGTGACACAAATATAATCATATTATGATAGTTAAACACCTGAAGTCCAAATTAGAAAATATGATTTTGTGGTGGATACGATAAATCTGGCAGTTTATAAATGATAAATTATGCGTTTATTAGATATTGTTATATCGCATATGCATATGGCTTATTAAATTATGAAGATTGCATAAGAATCTTCAAAGGATCCAAGAGTGCTAGAGCACATGTCCCTAAAGGACTCAAGATGCCATAAGCATCTAATTCAAAGTTCTCGAGAACAATACTTAAGAAGTTTTGTAAGACTTAAAACTATTAGAGCATGTATGATATAATCATTTTAATGAATATTTGTTGATATGCATCTAGATATATCTTATAAGAATGTCTAGAAATCATGTTAGTATTATTATGATTTTGCTGGAAATATTTAGTTCTTGCAGGTACATAATAGAATGTTTGATGACAAAAAGGATGATATGCTCAAAAGACATTGAAAATAATGTAGTCATCGGGGGAGTAATATCGATGTTGTCAAAAAAGGGAGTCAATACACGCTGTGTACTCTTTTTCCCTTATCTAGGTTTTGTCCCACCGGGTTTTTCTAGAAAGGTTTTTAATGAGGCAAAGATTGGAAAATGTATCAATGGATGTTGTACTCTTTTCTTTGGCTAGGTTTTTATCCCATTTGAGTTTTTCATAGTTAAAGTTTTTAATGAGGCATATTCATAATAGACATTCAAGGGGGAGTGTTATGAATATTCCAATATTGGTGTGAATGTCCACAACCTTTTCAAGAAGAGTCTTTTGGAGTTTCTAAAGCCATTGAACCTATGACATGAATGACATGGGAGTTTTCTATGACTAATGTAAATAACTTACAAAACCTCATAATATATCATTATGTAGATTTATTCTTTTGTAACTCTTGTAATGGATTCATTGCCTATATATAGTAGGCATGTATCAAAGGTTGGAAGAGAATAATAGAAAAGAAGAATCACTCCCTCCTCGCTCTCCATTTCTCTCTTGCATTTCTTTATCTCCCTCATCTTAATCTTGTATTTTACTAAGTTTCATAACAATTGGAAATTTATTGGGAAAATCCTTCTAAGGGACCTTTTTTACTAAGGCCCCTTGGTCCTTTTTTCTCGGGATAAATTCATTAACAATTGGAAATTTATTTAAAAATATTGACAGGATTTTCCCAAATTTTTTTAAAAATATTTAGATATTTGATTGGTATGATTATATATTTGATGTTGTTGCCTAAAGTCCTAATACGTGAACGCCATAGGAAAAGGCCAGAAAATGTAAACAAGAAAGTTTGTGGGCCCAAGGCCATAGCTTGGAGAGATATTTCACAGGAGTTGTATTCAAATGCCATTTTTAATTTTAAGTAAGGATATTTTAAGAAAATAAATATAATTAATTAATTTAACTTATGCAACATAAAACCAAAATTTTTAATCGGATCTCTAAAATATAATAATTATGTTATATAATTAGAACCGAACATGTGAGGGACTACCAATATAAAACCAAAATTCCATTAAAGAATCAACAATGTCGGATCTAAAAACAAGGAGAAGGGTCATCACCGGCCGGCCCAGTATTCAAAGGTGATTAATACTCATTGATGATGTCACTAATGATGTCAGATTTCGTTGGCAGATATGATTAAAAACAGAGTCATTAATATTTTTCTCATATATATTTACCATCAAGTCCTTACTCACAATTTTGAATTTTCCCTTCAGTTCTTACAAAAACCTTCGTCATTCATCACAGTGGAGGTGGAAGCTCGTCTGGATTCGGAGATATGGCCGAAGTCGGTAGGATGAAGCTGGGTTCACAAGGCTTGGAGGTATCAGCCCAGGGGCTCGGGTGCATGGGCATGTCCGCTTTTTATGGACCTCCGAAACCCGAACCGGACATGATCGCCCTAATCCATCATGCCATCGAAAGCGGCGTTACATTTCTGGACACCTCCGATGTCTACGGCCCCCACACCAACGAAATCCTTCTCGGAAAAGTGCGATCGATGCGAATTGCTTTTCCTTTTGCTGGTTCTTCATGTTTGCTTGCTTTGATTTCATGCCAGATTAACTGATTGACTGATTGGATTAATGAATATGAATATCGTTTGGATTCTTGTGATAGGCTTTGAAGGGAGGCGTGAGGGAGAAGGTTGAGTTGGCGACGAAATTCGGAGGCATCATGGGCGACGACGGCAAGGGGGAGATCCGTGGCGATCCAGAGTACGTGAGAAGTGCTTGTGAGGGGAGCTTGAAGAGATTGGAGATCGATTGTATTGATCTCTATTATGTTCATCGCATTGATACTCGCGTCCCTATTGAACTCACGGTTGGCTTTTCTTTGCTTTCCCCCGATCTTCTTCTCTTTAGTTTTGTGTTTCTTCTGAACTGAGATCCAATCCATATGGTTTATTACTCTGACTGTTAACTTCTTATACCCCAAATTTAACCAAAATAATCTTGCAGTTCACTGAAATATCTCTGTTTTTTTAACCTGAAGAAATATCCGTTTTTTTTTTTTTTTTTTTTTTTTTTGGGGGGTGGGGGGGGGGGGGGAGAAGAAGAAATATCTCTGTTTGACACTTTGGTTTTATAGTTGGAACATTCTTTCAAGGCATCTCCCTATTTTATCGCATGTGATGAAACTCTGTGTGTGTGTGTGTGCGTGCATTTATCGAGTATATAATACTTGCATATGAGTATATGTGTGCACATACCTAAACACTGCAGGAGTGCTGAACCAGATATTAAGACAGGGGATGCATACTCATTCACCAAATAGAATAGGAAAAATTAATTCGTAAATTGTTTTTCTCGATTTTGAATCAAATCTATGTAGTTTATTTTAATTAAATTAGGCCCTTATAGTTTAATCCATTATTGGCATTAGTGTAAAAACCGTTGATTTTGATTTATAGAATTTCATGAACTTAAGGATTTTTTTTTTTTTTTTTTTTTTTTTTTTTCATTTCATTTAACACATTAACACTCGGATGTCTAATAATAACTTTTATAAGTGTTATAAATTAGAAGTATTTGGATCAAATAATAAAGGCTGAAGCTAAGTAAAATAAACTATGAGAATCTGATTCAAAATTGAAGTCAACTATAAGTACCTGATTAAGTTTTCCCATTGTATCATAATACAATACTATTATGATATTCGTGAAATTCTAGACTCTACAGGCAATAGGTGAGAGAGTGTAGAGCATTCAGAACTCTCATTCTTGGTTCTGGTTTTTCAATAGTTTACTGTTATTAACATAAACTATTAAGTACAAGATATTAGGATTAAAAAAATTACTTAGGGCTTATAATTTTGCTCCAGAAGTTTTTTGAGCAGCAATTTTGTCCTAAAAGAATAAAAAATGGAGCAATTGTGCCCTAACCATTATCCCAGTTATTATGACTATTAGTTGGTCAAATATACTGAGCTGGCTAAGACATATGTCATCTATATCATTTTTTTTTAGGTGCAAATTTGCCCCATAAGTTTTAGATCTAACTTTGAAAAAAAAATGAAGTAAATGACACATGGACTTTTGGGGCAAATTTGCACCTTAACAAAATGACTTGGATAACATGTGGACGACTAGCTCAACATATTTAGTCAACCAATGGTAAAAATTAGCTACGGTAACGGCTAGTAAAAAAATAGTTCCCTTGTTTACACTTCTAAGGTAAAATTGCTCTTAACGCAATTACATATGTACTGGAAATTCCAATAATAATATTTAACCTTATAATATTATTCCTTCCAGAACTCGAATGTGCATTAATAACACCCCCCCCCCCCCCGGCCCCCCAAAAAAGAAAAAGATATTTGGCAATATTTTTACTAATTTTAGCACGGGACTTTGACCATTTTTGTGACAAGTTATTTGATTTTGAACTAAAATTGTCTGGAACCAATATTTTGGCTCAAGGATAGACTTATTTTTGTGTGTGTGTGTGAGAGACAATCTATATATGTTTCATATATATAGACTTATTTTCAATTTTTTTGATGTAAGATTGGTGAGCTTAAGAAACTTGTTGAGGAGGGAAAAATAAAATATATTGGTCTGTCAGAGGCGTCAGCTTCAACAATCCGAAGGGCACATTCTGTTCATCCCATAACAGTGTAGTGCAATTAGAGTGGTCCTTATGGTCAAGAGATGTGGAGGAAGAAATAATTCCTACCTGTAGGTGAGATTTGAAATATACAAATATTTTATTTACAATATATTTATTTATATCTTTTATTTAAGTTGGGATTTTTTTTTTTTTTTTTTTTTTTTTTGGGTTCACCACAACTAGTTTCTAGCTTTACAACCTCTGATATTGCTCAGGGAACTTGGCATTGGAATTGTTGCATATAGTCCTCTTGCTCGAGGATTCTTTTCCTCAGGAAAAAGCTAGCTGAAAGCTTTACTCAACATGATTTTCGGCAGGTTTGTGTTAATGCATGCCATTGCAAATATAATTTGTGAACTATAGTTGCATTTACTATTTTAACATAGCCTTGATCAGACAACAACAAGAAGCTTTATCTCATCAGATGATATCATCTATAAAGATCGCACTCCGCTTGCTCATTAGCTTCATTGAATGTTCTTTATAGTCTTTTTTTTACCCTTTTTAAAGAGACTCCATATTATCTTATGTACCCTAAACTAGCCTTGATTACAATGGTAAATTATGTCATGACCCTCGAATGTCAGATTGAATCATTGGCAGTTAAATTCAAGGCCCATTTTATGATATGATCCTTCTTAATATTATTTCATGAACCTTGTTCAATATATTGATATAATCTTATAACTGTATGTATTTTGCTTTATTGCAGTATCTGCCTAGATTCCAGCCAGAAAACTTGGATCACAATAAGACTATATTTGAGAGGATTAATGAAATGGCTACAAGAAAGGGATGCACTCCATCCCAGGTAGCATTGGCTTGGGTTCACCACCAAGGAAGCGATGTCTGCCCCATACCCGGAACCACGAAAATTGACAACTTCAATGAAAACATCGGTGCCTTGTCGGTCAAGCTAACACCGGAAGAAATGGTGGAGCTGGAGTCTTTTGCTGCTACTGATTCCGTCAAGGGTGATAGATATACAAGTGAAATGCCTACATGGAAGAACTCTGACACGCCCCCACTTTCTTCTTGGAAAGCTTCTTAAGGAAGGTCATACTATGCACATTATTGTTACTTTTATGCTGCGTGCAAACTTGAGCAAACTTAAGCACAAAAGGCATGCCTTGCCTTAGAGAGGGTCTTGTCTTATCGATCCTTTTAGGCTTTATGGTTGTGTGTGTTTTGAATGGTGTTTGAATTTTATGGCAAGTAACTTGAGCAAATGTGTGTGTGTATTTGTCTAAATAAGCGGTCACTAGACATTATAATAAAGGTTAATTGTATCCTATTGTAAATATTGTGAGCATTGGCATTGCAAATTAGCATTGTTTTGTTTTGCATTTTACCAAATCTTTTTGGGAATTGGCCAAGTTTACTGTCATGGTTCCCAAATCATGAGATGTGTTTGTTTTAAATGGGAGCTGGGCAGCAATACTGGGCCTGTTTGGGTTGGTGGTAGAAAACGGTGGTTTAAAAGCTATCTAACTTTTTAAAAGCCCGGTAGGAAAAAAGCCAGTGATTTGTGTTTGGATTGTCCATTTGACTTTTACAGAAGTGGTTTTTTTCAAACTGATGAGTGTTTGGGTTAGCGGTTGAAAAGTCAGTTGAGATGAAAAATGACTAAAAAGGGTATGAATCATGTTGAATACAACATACCACTCTAGTCCTATATATAAGTCCATTTTGACCAAAAAAATTTGGTCTTATTTATAAGTCCCCTTTGACTGAAATTGTGACAATTTTACCCATATTAATTGTACCAATGAAAATAGAAAGAGTTGAAGGTACCCAATCACAAATGAGGGTAAAGTTGAAAAACTCATCTTATAATCATTGAGCTAACTACCTCTCCTTGGTATGTGTGATTTGGTAAAAAATGGACTTATAAATAAGACCAGAGTGGTATACATATTAGTTATATATATTAAGATAATTGAAGATAAAAATTTTCCCCGCTCAATCTGTTTGGTGTTTGCTAATGACTGATATGAAAACACATTGAACTCACAAAAGGTCTTTTATATATATAGCCTCAAGGCTGATTAAGAGATATGTATGGATATCAGCATCAATAATCTACATATATATATATATATATATACACATATCAGTTTATACATACCAGTGTGTGTGTGTACATATCAGTTTATATATACAAGTGTGTGCACGAGTATATAAGTGTGCACAAAAAAATCAAATGTGGAGTTCCTTTAATCCAATGAAAAAGGCTGTATTATGAAGGCATATATAAACCACCATATAAATGTAGCACTTTGTGATGTCTATACAAAATACCAAATGTGGAGTACCTTCAATTTAGAATACAGCATGCAACCATAAGATTGAGATCCTCCCAAAATACAACCCAAAAAGCTAATCCAAACACGTACTAAATCTCCTAAGTTAAAAAGTTATAGTACTAGCTAGTTCATGAGATTGCGAACCGAGCCAGCCTTGTGTTCATCTGGAATGGATATGGATGGGAAAGCAAATGTTAGGTTTCGAGAATCAGCAATTCTAATATAAGCTTCGTCGATCTCATCAGATGTCAACCCTTCAACTTTCATCAGTTCAGCATACAGTTGCTGAGCACCTTTCACATTAGGAGAATCTCGACGAGCCTCAACAAATGCTTTGCAAATATTCTCCGACGCTTGGATCAAAGTCTTAGAAGATTCCTTAATTGCTTCACACAACAATTCTATAGCATCACGAGGACTTGTTCTACGCCTCTTCCTGCGAGAGTCGGAACAATCTTCTACACTCCTATCGCTTAAAATTATTACGATAACCATTAACAATCCAAGCATTAGATGGAGATCTTCTTCCTCATTATCGTGGTCCATATTGTCTGCTTGGAGCAATGAAATCACAGAACAACAATCACCATCAAGAAGCAGAACAATCCGTAAACCAAAAATTGAATCATAAAATAGAAGACGAACCTAGAAATTTAATAGCAAAATGAATTTAAAAATACATGGCTCAAAGCTAAAAAAAATCTGCAGATCGAAGAAGGAGAAAGACACCGTTCGCCGTCCACCGTCCTCCTTTGCCTTCGAAAACAACCAGATCGAAGAGGGAGAAAACATTATCACCATTTGCGGATCGAAAAGGGATGAATCGAAGATGAATGGAAAATGATGATGGGGAAAACTCACCTCCATCACTCTTTTCGTTCTCAAGTCACCAAAGTTCAGTTCTCAAATCATCAAACATCATCATCAAACTTCGGTTCGCGGTGGAAGCGAACGCTAAAAATTTTTTTTTTCCCGGTGATGATCTGCGATCTCAGGACGACAGGAAGGAATTGAGAGAGGACGCGACAGCGGGGACTAGACGAGATGAGGAGCCATGTCGGAGAAGACGAGACGCAGCTTCTCAGTAGGAAATAAGCTCCAAATTGGAGCGTCTAATAAGTCCATTGGCGTTAGGAATTTTCAAATAAGCCCAGCCAACGTATTGGCTAATCCAAACAAGATTCGTTGGGCTTTTTTCTCACTGATCATTTACTTAAAAGCTACTGAAATTTTTTGCACACTAATGCTAATAAAAAAAGACTACCCAAATAGGCCCATTGACTGGCTTGCTTGGTTCAGTGTAGCCCATTTGGTACGACAGAAAGGTTCTTTAAGAAAGTAGAAGTAAAACAGAGGATGAAGTGAGTTTTAAAGGGTCAGAGGGATGTTCCTTACGTGGCAATGGACTTTTATGTAATTTCATTCTCCTAATTAATTTTGATTCTACTAATGGGGTTAGATCTAGCGGAATGGGTTAATATCTCATAATGTGGTAAATTAAGTTTTGAATACTTGTTGGAACAAATGTTTAAATTTAGTACATGACAGTGATTCAAATATAATTGCCTCCAATAAGAAGATATATGTGATTAGGAGAAGAAAAAAACTTTGATCCTTCATAAATATTCATTAATGCATAATATGTGCAATACATAGCAATGGATTTGGTCTTATTCTCTCTTCAAGTATTTCCCTAACTTCATACAATGCATGGGATATTACTTTATGTTGCTGGGGGAAAAAATGAAAATAAGTGTGAACTTTTTTAATTTACTACATATATTACTGATCCCATAATTTCGAAAGGTTATTTTAATTCATGTAATTAACAATTGAGTTGCTTCTATGAAAATATTGTTTTTGATCCACCTCAACATGATTCTAAATACATCCTTATTATGTAATCGACTTAACTAAAAATTCGTCATTGTTTTAAAACTAATATATGGAAATATATATTTGTAACGATTTGCAAAAGAAACTTTTCTCATTTTGCTTTGATTCTTTTGTGTGTACACGATTTTTGAGATCCAGGCCTTCAATCATTAAATACTAACGCATGAATTAAATTGTATCTATTTTTGCATAATGATGTCTATTTCTCAAAATCACATACCGATGGATGTTTCAATAATTAACACTACCTCAAAATTTTTAATGTAATATCTAGTTGACTAATTTAGACGAATTAAAAAAGCTAAATAAATCACTTAATTATATCATATGTTGCATAATTTCTCTAAAATACTTATTGTATTATTAAATTACAAATTAGTTTGGAAGTAATGTAAATTAATTAGGAAAATATGATAAATACAAATATTTTAAAATAATTTATTTAGTTTCCTTCATCTTTTAAAATTAGTTAATTCAGTCTTATATCAAAGACTGTAGGTAGTAACTTGGGTTCATCCTGAAGCCCACTGAAGCCCCTTTCGTGAAGCTAAACTTTGATGGGGCATCAAAAGGCCCTTCTCAAGTGGTGGCATGTGGGGGTTTACTTCGAGATTTTTCTGGTGCATGGCTTGGTGGGTTTGCTGAAAGGCTGGGCAATTGTTCTGCATTGACAGCGAAGTTGTGGGGAGTTTTGAGAGGTCTAGAGTGGCATGAGAGGCAAGTTGGAGGTGGAGTTTGATGGGTCATATTTTATGCCATGTTTTACTTGTGAGTTTTCACTGTTTTGAATGTTGAATCTGAGCTTCATTGTATTTTATCTGATAAACTATGTTAAAATTCATTCACATAGGGAAATAGAGGACAATTTCTATAGATTGCTGCATTCATCTCATTATCTTGCACATGTACATAAGAAAATGGCTACTTTATGATTTATTGTAAAAGGGCATAACAAAGCGGATATAATGCTACAACATATTGTATCCTTACTTCTGTGCTAACAATTTGATGCGACCACTATGTTGTAGCATCATAAGTGATGAAGAGTTTTGCGCACAACTTTACACTAACCTTTCCTTAAAGTTTTTTAGGAATTAAAGACAGGTCATCAAGACGGACATTTAGACGACGGTTGAATTGATAGAGGCCGAAATAAGAAGATGTGGAGAATTGAAGAGAAAATTTGAAGAATCTCGCAAAATTAAAAGAGGATCAATCAACCGAATTTAGGGATTTGGACCTAACAAATTTGGAAGGCCCAACTTATTAAACATACGGCATGAAAGGACATGACTATAAGAGGAAAGCGCGGCTAAACCTAAAGGCATCGTTGAAGTCGTGAGAGTCAAGCAGTCAGTACAATTCCATTTTGATTGGATTCCCACCAAAGGAACAAGAGAATTATCGAGAGAGAGAGAGAGAGCTGCAGAAGAGACCTGATTCTTCCCTAAAGTTAGACGAACTGTAGAAGACATAGAGATGTCGCGTGACAGGACGCTCCTTATGCCGTCGATCATTCCGATATTTTATTTATTTTATTTTCTTAACCTTTCCATGGGCTATTTTGCTATAATATGTTTTTTGTTTTCCTCATCAGCCATGAACTAAATTTTTGTTGGTTGAATGAGGATGGATTTCTAAGTTGTAGAATGAACTCAGTTTGCTAAGCTTTTAATTCAATATATTCAGTTTGTTTAACAGTAATTTAACGTCTTGTCTGTTAGTGGCCGCTAAGGGGCTCCATTAGTGTCCTCGGTTTACTGGAAGGGAGTCAAAGTTAGACCTCTATTAGACAATGTTTTCTGGGCGAGCTTGTACAAGGCTTGACCTAAATTTTAGGCTATAGGAATGGTTCTACCGCTTATAAGCAAAACACCTAGGTTAAACTGACATTATGAATTGGAAAATCGTCATAGGAATATAGGATAAGTAGAGCAAGGGATGTACTTACAGAATGCTGACGCTTCCGTATAAGTTAGTGGTGGTTAGTTGAATAACGTGAAATGCACTTTGTTGTAGCATTGCGGAAGCTGTGCAGCAAAATGTTATAACAATGCGTCACATGCAAACTGGGGGAATAATGCGACTTAGGATGAAATCCGAACTCAGCTTATTTTTAAACTGATATCTTCCTCCCGACTTCCAATCACTTATTTACTTATTTGTCATTAGAAATAGAAAAACAACAAACAAACCAACTTTACCCTCTTCACACACAACTTTCATGAGAGATAAATATAAAGTATGTGGTCAGTGGCTTGACGAGAGATAAGTATATTGGGAGAAAGGGATATCCAACACAGAATGTTATGGTTGTATGTGATTGAGAAATGTGCTTTACGTTCGTGTTGGTGGGATGGAAAGGTGCTGCACAAGATGCTCATGTTTTTCATTATGCTATCTCAAATCCATCTATGAATTTCTTGCATCTACCTCAAGGTATATTTTTGTCTCCTTCAACTAAATAACTATGTTTGCATTTCACATTTGAATTTATATCTCACCTTCAATTTTTTTTTTACCATTTATTAGGCAAATATTATTTGGACGATGCTGGATATCTGACACTTGTTGGGTATCTTCATCCCTACGAGATGTTAGCATTATCACTTGCCGTAATTCAAAGGCGTCAACTTGGATTTGGAAATCATAAAAAAAAAAAACCTTCAATTTTATCATTCAAGTTTGTGATCCACTATAGAAAAGACTTTTGGAGTGTGGAAGAATAGGTTTGAAATCTTACAAGTCCGTATGGTTTGTACAACCATGGCCATACATAATTTTATTAGGAAAAATTTTCAAACAGATATTAATTTCATGGAAGTTTGAAAATGAGAATTAGGTCATGTAGATGATATTAGTGTAAATGAAGAGTCTTTCTTAACAAATTATACTACGTCATCTTCAACCCAAATGAATTAGATTCATGGGACACTTAGAGACCAAATTATACAAGACCTGTGATCCAATTAGTTATGTAATATTATTTGATCAAATTATGCATTTTAGCTTTTATAATTTTCCAAGTTAATATTTTTCACTTTGTTGTAATTTTGATTTTTAATTTTTCTCTTATAATTATTTCAAAAATCACTTATGCTACCACCATTCCAAACAAGTTTCAATTTCACAAAAGCTACTTATGATTGTCAATCCAAACATAAATCATATTTCACAATCTAACATTTACACTTATTTTTCCCATCGCTATCCTGCTTGCTAAGAAGTTAGATGAGAGGCGAACTACAAAGGCAGACAACTATGATGAGATATCAAAAAGAACACCTTGGACAAGAAGAGGCAAAGGTTAATTCACTAGTTGGGGGAGTGAAAGGGATTGAAGAAGAAGTTGCAAGGTGTGAAACCTTGATGCAAACTTCTCATAGAAGTTAGGAGAGAAACTGTATCTGTATCCTATGTCATATCATACCATGTTGATCAAAGAAGTGATAGGTACAGTTTTCTGTAGCCTTTTGTTTTTCAATCTTTATTCTGTAAAGTCACAAGATTATCTATCATATTTGGATTTCAATTCTCCAAGTGCAGATTGATACGATTCAACATAAACAATTTAAATAGATTTATCACCTTATGACATTTTCTCTTTGTTGTGTCATGTTATTTTCTTTTAGGGATGAGGGTCTTAAATGCTATGGAAGTTTTCGCTCAGGAGCACTGGTAAGACAACAGTTTTTTTGGACCAAAAATGCCACAGAAGTTCACAAAATGTAGCAATTTTTCCCCTGCGTTAATTTTGACCGTTAAATTTAACTGAGTGCACACGTGGCATGCCACCTTATCAACCAAAAGTATCATTTTTGCCCCGGAAGTTTTCACTGAGGAGCAATTTTGCCCCAAAAGTTTACAAAACGTAGCAATTTTGTCCTTCTGTCCCCCAATATTAAATTTGACTATTAAATCAGTCAAAGACCACACATGTCATGCCTTGAAAAGGTCGAACTTGGAGTCGGCGAAGAAGATCCTTGAGATGTTGAGCTCAAGGTGGCGGAATTTGTGAAGCCGAGGCGGTCAAAGGGACTAAAAGGTCGACGCAAAACCAGAGAAAGCATCTCTTATGATCTAAGCAAATGAAACGCAAAAACGAGAAATGAATTGTTCCAAAAATTGGTTGATAAAACAAATCAATAGTGATAATATTTACGTTTGTATAGACCGATCATTTGCTTAGATCATAAGTGAGCTTCCTTTGGGTTTTACGTCGACCTTTCGATCCCTTTGACCCAGTCGGGCTTCACTACCCGCCGCCTTGAGCTCAACATCTCAAGAATCTCTTTCTCTGACTCCAAGTTCGACCTTTTCAAAGCATGACATGTGTAGTCTTTGACTGATTTAATAGTCAAATTTAATATTGGGGAACATAAAGGCAAAATTGCTACGTTTTGTAAACTTCCAGGACAAAATTGCTCCTTAGTGAAAACTTCCGGGGCAAAAATGATACTTAACTAATTTGATTGATGAGGTGGCATGCCACGTATGCGCTCAGTTAAACTTAATGGTCAAAATTAATGGAGGGGCAAAATTGCTACGTTTTGTGAATTTCCGTGGCATTTTTGGTCTAAAAAAAAACTGTCTTACCCGGTTCCCGAGCAAAAAACTTTCATGGCATTTAAGACCCTTATCCCTTTCTTTTTTTATAATGTTAGTGGCTATGCCAAGTGGGCCTTTATTTCGTTATGCATCTTATGATTAGAAATCATTGATGGGATTATTGATATTTGAAAAGCTCTTTAATGTGATAGTCTGGTTTGATTAGGACACAATTTCCTCATTTTCTCTCTGTCTCTTTTTTTATCAATAGCCTTTTATTTGTTTACTTTAGCATATCATTGGTTGATATCCCTTTGATCCCAGATTCTTAATTACTTTGCCCTCTTTTAATGAAATTAAATTGCAAAGTTTACTTGTTAAAATGTTTGAGAATGATCCATGGTTTGCAAAGGTTTATTGATTTGATTCTGGCTTCTTCTTTTTTTTTTGGTAATACATTGGCAAGCTGAAGGTTTGAGGTTTACAAAAAGTCTAATATTATACTATATTCACTTATCTTAGTGACATTTCGCCACACTCAAGATTAACTAAGTCAATACATTCAATAGGTTGTGATAAAATAATTATAAGATCTTGACTCATCTCTTGAGCCGATCGGGTTAAATAATTAGCACATCTTAATGCTTTCGCCATAAGTATGAATAATCTATAGAACTTTGTCAGAAAGGATAAGGGATCTTACCTCTTGTATCTCATCTCTCATAGGATGCCCCTACCCACAATCAAGTAACAACAAATGAATAGCATCAATGATTTTTTATGTTTTTGCTGGAAAATATATAGAAAAGAATGAATGTATCCCTTTGGTAGGCACATTTATCTTACAGATATTGAGTCCTATATCTGGGATGTCACGCCCTGAAAACTAGGATGGCTGGTGTGAAATATGAGTAGACTCACATTCATTAAACTTTAAACTTAAACATTAAACTTCCCACAAAAAACACATTCTACAATGATTTGAATTTTCATTACAGCATTCGGAGTTATGCTCCACTATACCATATACAAATACATATATTGAAAATTACAAGGGGAGACAGGGATCCTACCTAAAGATCACGCAGAGCATCTAAACTATAGATGTAATATATAAATGAAAACTTAACTTTACATTCACTAGCAATTGTTCCAAAATAGATCTACAAGCTTAGTCAGCAATGACAGTCTTCACTGTTCAACTGAAGATGCAAGGTCAGCAGTGTTATTTGAGGCCAACTATTTTCTGGTGAATAATGTCCCATTTATGAAATTTAATGAAAATAATTTATACTAATTTAACTTTGAAACATAACAATATGGAAATCAACTTCAATTTCTATAGTGTACAATCATAAACAGACGTCAAACTACATAAAATATTGTTAATCAAATAAATCCAAGTACGTAGTAAAACATTTGATTTAACATAATGAATTTAAACCATAATTCAAACCTCATCTTTCTGTAGGACTTCAATAGAATGGAATAACAAACATAGACACATAGTCTATGAGGGAAAATAACCAAACGCGGCATAGAGGCCACGAAAACAAGCGTGGACACAGTCCACAAGGGTAAGTAACAAAGCGTAGCACAAGGTTATGAAACAAGCGCAAGTATAAAACCCACAAATAACAAGCATGAGAACAAGTCCCACGAATATCAAGTGAGCTCGAGGTTAACCATGGTGTACCAAGGACTAACAGTACTACTGTTAGTAACCAGCGTTCTGTATTCAGTCCTCTCAAAACAATTTCAAGCATGCATGGGGTCAATTTACCAATAGCAAGCAAAAAGATTTTCCTCTAATGATGAGAATTCGAATAGAATATTTCATAACAGAAGACCCCAGCATGGAAATTTTCAAAATCTCAAAACATTTCCTTACAATTCCATCCTTTGAAAATCTTTTCATATAATAGTAACTCGCATAAGGGCATTTTAAATATAAGACCATCTCAATATAAAATTTACAAATAATATCTCAAAAAACTTTCTTACCAATTCTTTGCTTACAAATTCATAAATGATAAAATGTCATGGAATTAGTAACCGTGAATAAAATCATCATAAATTAGGAAATGAAACATTTTTTATAAACTTTTATTCGCGAAATCATACTTATTTTTATGGTAATTAACATAAAAATACGACAACTAGTAAAAATATCGTTTATAAAAATTATAATGGAACGCTACTCACTCACCTGCTGCGCTCCCAAATATATGACTTACTTCTACCTATAAGCTTCCAACTTACATTCACTCCTTAATCCCTGGCGTTCAAAACAAAATCATTGTTGTAGTTATACTACTTTTATTTGTCAAACGTTTGCTATTTATCTCATTTGTTAAGATCCTTCAACACCTTAGCAAGCACAATCAATCACCACATAGACATCCCAAAGGTTGATATAAGAATAACCACACTTAACCATTGGAGTTTCCCAATGGCATTTTTTTTTTCAAACATCATTGTATGAAATTCCAAACTTTCCAAATTCAATTTTCAACAACATTCTAGTTAGAAAAAAAATTGATTCTTGTCTAATAATCTATTCAATGTTATCACCAACTAATTTCATTCTGAATTCCATAAATTTTCCTTTTCAAGCATTTAATCAAATACTTGTATGCATTCCACAAAATCAACTTATAAACTTGTACCATTCTATCCTCTTACATTCTTCTTATACCATAAGCTTTAGCTATCTAGAAATTTTAACAACATTCCAATTAATTTATTCTCTTAGACATTTTATCAAACACCAAGAGTGCAATCAAACTCAAAGACGTATAAGATGAAATACACTATGGGGCACAACAGCAGTCCTTTCTCTAATGAGATCGCAAGTGCACCTTACCCAGAAGATTTTGACTTGGTAGACCTACCAAAATATGATGGAACGCAGGACCCTCGATCTCACCTCGATACTTTCCAACTGCTCATGTTTGTAAGACAAATTCTAGGACCTGCTGTCCCCCAGATATTTGCTGCCACACTAACCGGAGCTGCCCAAAAATGGCTCCATACTCCCCCAGCCAATTCAATCTAGACCTTTGAAGATCTTGGAAGTAGGTTCGAGTTGAACTTTGCAACTAGTAAGAAGCAGCCGAAGTCCCAATTTGCTCTTAGTAAGATTAAGCAGCACCTGGGCGAAACCCTCCAAAAGTATTTGGATAGATCCAAAGATGTTGCTTTACAAGTGCTATCCCCGCTAGAGAGCATACACATGCATTGCCTCATAGACGTGTTGGTTCTCGAAGAGATTTTGATGATTGCCAACAATTGTAAACAAAGAATGAGGATTTGCTCTCGATGTTGGAAATCCCACGAGTGAGAGCAAACCTCGAGGTTTCTCGAGCAAACCTCGAGGTTTGGTCTTATGAGGAAGTGTCAAGGTTGTGCATTCTAACTTAAGAAAACTTGGTTTCACAAATAAATGTGAAACCTCGAGGTTTATTAAGAAACCTCGAGGTTTTGAGCATCCAGAGAAAACCTGGTTTCACACCAAGTTGTGAAACCTCGAGGTTTACTTCCAAACCTCGAGGTTACGCCTTGGCGCCAAACTAAGGATTTTAAAATCATTTGTGAAACCTCGAGTATTATCAGAAACCTCCAGGTTTCTGACTTCCAGAGAGCCAATGTTTTCCAGCGAGTTGAAAACCTCGAGGTTTCCATAGAAACCTCCAGGTTTGTGTTTTTGGGTCAAATCATACAACCTTGTCATTCATCCAAAACCTCGAGTATTCTCTAAAACCTCGAGTATTGTGGCAACCCGAGAGCAATGAACTTACACTCATTTGAAAACCTCGAGGTTCCTTGAGAAACCTCCGGTTTGGCTTCATCGCATATTTTCGGGTTTCACACATAACGTGAAACCTCGAGGTTCCTAGACAAACCTCGAGGTTTGTGGTAAACCCAAGGAGCCTTCCTAATTGGAACATTATAAACCTCCAGTTTAATTATAAACCTCCAGGTTTGTGGTTTTTGATGTAAAAACATGTTCAAGCTTAAATGAGCAAACCTCGAGGTTTGTGAACAAACCTCCAGGTTTTCGGTCGTTGTTTGAAATTTGAACTTAATGATTCTCGCTATACCTTCATGTTTGATCTCAATGCTTTCCATGATTATTCCTTATTGGTACTGGATATATTTAATCATCTTTTTAGTAAGTTTCGCACGAGATCAAGTAAGTTTTACGAAGGTTTAAAGATAAAGCAAAAGTGATGTCGAACATTAAATGCTCCACCTAAACTTGCATCCTTGGTTAATCCATCCGTACACGGTTGCAAAGCATTAAAGAATGATTACTACATTAAGCAACATCCTCTCCAACGGATTAATTTGCGAGAGAGTCAACTCGACCATCCAACCACTGGACTAAGTGAGTTTCGAAAGAGAAGAAGACCTAAGTAGCTCACAACTTCTCGTGGATCATCTCCAACGATCGATTATTAATGCAACGGTCTATTAATCTTTGTCTAGCTATAAATAGAGCTGCATTCAATTCTTCTCAACTACTACAACAATCGAAAAACGCACAAGCATTCAAGTTTCTAAACTACCTTTTGTTTTCACTTGTAACTGTCTTTTGACATTATAAGCTTCAGGTGTTTATTATCATCTACTCTTAGAGAGAGTTTTTATCGTAAATCATTTATTGAAAAGAATCACAAGTCAAGAGGACTTGGTGATTTGGGAGTTCATTGATTACAACTTGTAAGGGGAGTGAGTTCTAGTGGGAGAACTACTCTTTGAGTACGAGTGTGTAATCTTTGTGATAGTGAAAAACCCGGAGAGTCCGGGGATTTGGATGTAGGTCAAGTTGTTAAGACCGAACCAAGTATAAATTCTCGTGTCCACTATTCTTCTTTCTACTTTCTGTTCATCTCTCGTTTTTGTTATCTAAAACAGAGCAGATTTTCGAAGATTTTAAAATACCCAATTCACCCCCCCTCTTGGGTATATAGCTCCACTTTCAAGACGGACTGGATGCATCATCTCGGCTGGCAAAATTGATCTTCAAGAACCCGATAAAGACCCTGACCGATTTCAGAACTCGGTTAAGGCAATACTTAGAGGTGGTGCAAATGGAGATAGCCAATGCCGTAAGGAACGAGTAAAGAAGGAACTTGCCTCCGAGGGGCAAAGGGTAGTCTAGGCAGTCCGAAAATCGAAAAGATGATTCTCGCGGAAGAAATTTGGAAAGTAAATCCCGAGGTGGAAGATTTGAAGGGAAAGTGAAGTACGATAAGTATACCCCCTTGAATGTTTCATGTTCCCAGCTTTGGAAGGAGGTTGCATTGACCGAGATGAAGAAATCGATGGACCTCGGCCTCCCAAGAACTTAGCCAATACAGACCAGTCCCAATTTTGTGCATTTCATGATGGACCAGGACATACTACGGATCAATGCTATGAACTCCGTGACGCCATCAAGAAGTTCGTTAAAGATGACAAATTACGTCAATATGTGATAAAAACCCAGGGGTGGAAAAGTAACAAGCGCAAACAAGGAGACCAAAGTACGAGCCCGGCCCCAGAGAAAAAGAAAGATGATAAGCGATGAAAACCGGCTAGTGATGATGATGAATTCCCAGAAGCCGAGTTCAACTGTAACGTGATCAGTGGAGCCTTGGGCGGAGGAGAAGACACGATAAGCCAGCGGAAGAAGTATTTGAGAGAGGTCCTCTTCGTAAGAGACCTCCCCAAATTTAAAGAAGATCTTAACAAACCGAAACCTCCCCCATTACTTTTCACAAAGGAAGATTTGAACGACATAGTTCCGGGTCATCAGGATGGCTTGGTAATCATGGGAACCCTGGTAAATTGCCGGGTTAAAAGTAGAAGTTGTCAATATAAATATGGAGTTGTAAATAAGGTCGACCGAAGCTGTTTCTTTGCGCCTTATTAATCTTCTCAATTGTGGAGGTTTTATATTTCTGTTTCCTTTAATGGAACAACTTATAGCATATATGTCATTGCTACCCATAAATTTGTAGGAGTTAAGAACGGAGAGAAGGAAATATAGAATCCACCACTAACATGTATAGCTGCCATATTTTTGCCCCTTACGCTTACTATTTTTAAGTACATTCTTTGGCCACACTTGGCATAGACAAGTGGCGTGAGCTCTAGAAATTGTAAATCGGTAATATTGAGCTCTAGAAATTAAGTCCCTTACATTATATAAATGCTGCTTTTGTTATTGGTGGTCGGGAAGGAAATTTTCTTCTTTTTATTAGCCTTACCTCCTCTCCCCTCCACCAAACGAGACACACCCAAAAATAGCCACAAGGTTTAGCAACGGCAACTTGCCCTCATCAATGGAGGTTCATTTGTGAAGTAGTTTCTCTACTCTACCCTTCCTCTCATCTACTCACTTTATCAGTATCAGATTAAACTTCAGTTAAGTGCATCTAACACCTTAAAATATTTTTTTAAATATGTCTAGTATCCTAAAATATTTTAAGCTTCATCTAGTACCATCAATTTTTTTTTTCTTAATGCATCCAAGAGCATTTTGTTATGTAGTTTTTGCAAGAAAAGGTTTGCTTGTAAAGTGTGATTTTTTTAGGAGTAATTTTTATGTTGCTATCACCCTAGAGTATTTTTTTAATAGCAACTTTATAGTGTTGTATGTATGAAAACATTATACCGGATGCAAATACTTTAGGTCATAGACACATTTTAACCCTTACAATTTTAATGCTTTGAAAAAAGTAGGGGCAAATTATATATTTTAAAATAATAATAATAATCTACATTCGAAATAAATAGATTTGGACTACTAATATGGTCAAAAATCAAAATACAAATAAGGCCTCAACTTAGATTTGGACTATTAAAACCAACACCTTGAACTTTCATTTATTGAACTTAGTACAGGATGTTGATTTTAAACTTTTAAAGGTGGGGGTCCATTTGCAACTGACCTACACGTAGGAAGGGTTATTTGTATTTTTCCTAAAGTTTTAATCCAATCGCAAGGGAACTGGCTTTTATTCGATGCGAGTTAATGTTCGCTGCGTCCTTTTCAATTAAACTGCACCGTTTTACGCAAAAATAGTGAGCTGTTGCTTTTTTCCTTTTCTTTTCTTTTTATAATATTTCAGTCTTCAAAAGATACTTGATCATCAGTATTAGAAAAATACTCCACGGTCTTGAAAAATATTTTAAGATCTTGAAAAAATATTTTAGGGTATTGGCGAATACTTAAAATGATATTTCAAGATAATTAACCCAGATCGAAAGACTTCGTGATCTTAGAAAATTATTTGAGGATCTTAGAAAAAAAAATATCCTAAAGTATATTGTTTTGTACTGGTCAATACTTTAAAATATTTTTTTTAAAATCCAATATAATTTTTCAAGATCATGAATTATTTTATTAAATGCCAATCAATATCCTGAAATATCTTTTTAGTATTAGTTTTTCAATAGGGATTATTATATCTGCATTTACTGCAGATATGATTCTGCAGCAACCATAAACGCACAGTTCCAATTTTTAAAATGGAACTGCTTATTTCAATAAAACACGCTGTGGAGATTGATTTCACCTATTGAGAATAAAACACGTCGTTTACAATAAAATAGGGCGGCTGATTTGGCGCTCTGTATATATGATTTTGACTTATTGGGAATCTTCCTTGGCTATCTGTTTCACCTCTTCTCTACACTGGTATAACACGCTGTCGCTCAGTCTCGATGCTCGTCGCTCAATCCATCCGTTTCAATCTTCATTCGTCATTCCTCGCTGCTCAGCATCTCTAAATAAAACACGCTATTTACAACAAAAAAAAAAAAAAACAGGGCGGGGAAACTTGACGGGGCATGTGAGCTTTGCCCACCCTTTTTGCTGAATCCATTTACTGAATCCACCGTTCTCTCTTTTAGAAGATGTGTGGACACTTTTAAGGGCTGGGAGACTTGACGAGGCATGTGAGCTTTGCCGGTCTACTGGATAGGTGAACATAACTCTCTAGATGATTAGTCTGTGGACTACAGAATTCTATGCTTTCTACTAACTATCAGTTTGTCTTAATATTCTTGCAGCCATGGAGGGCCACTAGTCTATGCCCTTTTGGAGGTTTACAGCAATTTCCCTTCGGTTGATGCTCTAGTGAAGAACGGTAAAAATAGAACTCTGCAATCCATTGAATTGGAAAGTGGAATTGGTCATCAGTGGCAGCTTTGGAAATGGGCATCATATTGTGCATCAGAGGTAGGGTTGTATGTTCAACTTTGCCTTCAATTTTCTTCATGTTAGTGTATAGTGTTTGTCTTGTTACCATATTCGTAGGCAAATTCCCCAGTTTTTTTGATAAAATGTTTTGTAAAAGAAAATTGAATATGTTATAGCTCAGAAGTTGCTTTGAATGGTTTATATATTTTTCTAGGTGGCTTCTTATTATATATGCATGAACGAAGTCTCATTATCCCTTGTAAGATTCCCAATAGGTTCACGTGCATTCCATCGTGTTCATTATCCCTCGTAAGATTTTTGAAATAAGCCAACAACGTGTTTTATTGAAATAAGCCATTCTATTTTTAAAAATGAAACTCTGCATTTATGGTTGTTGCAGAATCATATCTGCAGTAAATGCAGATATGATAATCCCTTTTCAATATTATAAAATAAATTTTTATGATTATAAAATATTTTTTAGTATCAATCAATATCTTAAAGTATATATCCGTTAGATCCTAAGATATTAAAAAAAAGGCCAATAGCGGACTGTTTTTGCGCAAAACGGCGCAGTTTAATCAAAAAGGACGCAGCGGAGGTTAACTCGCATCAGATGAAAGCCAGGTCAAATCGCAACGAGGGGTAGAAGAGGGGATGAGCACGGAGACTTTCGTTCATTTCCTGCTCGACGCCCAACGATAATGGACGGTTCTGATGCTTTTTGGGTAAATAAACAGTGCGCACCATTGTGCTGCTAACAGTTCCTTAGGTTTAGTCAGGAATCATTGGCCATCTTTCATCGTCCATAGTCAGTGCTGAAGAAACCCAAGTATCTCTTTTTTCTTCTTTTTCTGACTTTCTTTTACATATGCTCCCACTATTCATTTCATCAATTCATGGTCAATCAACACTCTGGAGGTCGAAAACTTATAAGATCTTATTAATCTCCGTGATATGCCTCTTTAGGTAATGCAGTCTATTCCAAGACGAGTGTTGGTTTTTAGTTCTCCGATTGGTTCTGGATAGAACAATTGTAATTTTTTTTTTTTTTTTTTAACTTTGACTAGTAGGACTGATTTAGTGTAGAAATTCACTCAAGTGTTGGACACGCGTATCCGGAGGACACATGAATTTTTTTTTCAATTCGATTGGCTCTGGATAGAACAATTGGTAATTTTTTCTCCAAAACTTTGACTTGTAGGCACCACTAAAATCATTTTTAGTAAAATGTCAAATTGAAATCAAAGTGTGCAGATCCCAAATTTGGACTTTATATTAAAATATTATTTGTTGCAAAATAATTAGAATAATTAAGTTGCGTACCCATGATTTAATTTCGCTTCTGGCCCCTGTCTTGTCCTCTTTTCTTCTTTTTGTTGATGATTTTGTTTGATTAAGCTTGCTAGTTCATCTGTTACTTTGCAATTTGCGGTTTGATTACTGTTCCGCTCAGAGAATTACAAGTTTATTCGGGGTTCCCAAACTTTACGTACGTTTTATGAGTAAGCTCGCTCAGAGAATCAAATTGGAATTTTAATATGAAATGAATTGACTTAAATATCCTGTTGTTATTTCTGAACTCTCCTACTCCCCTCTCCTCCTCCCTGATTCTTTTCTCCAGCCCTAATGCAATATCTTCACCGGCAACCACTTCCTCCGTCTGCCGCAACACTTCTCCCACCCTAGCCACCACGCTCCTTCCTCACTACCCTCAAGCCGTCGTCTTCCTCAACCCCAACTCGTCGTCGTTGCTTCACTTTCCCATTGTGCTTTGCCATTTCTCTCACCCTCTCGCAACAGTTGAAGTGTTGAAATTTGATTTGTTGGGAGGAGCACCTAGACCTCAAGGTTTCGTTTAATAGAGTTTCTTTTGTTTCCTGTAGAAGTTAATTTGGTCGATGTCGTGAGTTCTGGTTGGAAAATACTGGTGGTCGATGATTTCTTGGAATTCTAAAGCCTCTTTGTATGTGTCAATGAATTTAACCGTTGAATTTTTACTATTAAAATATTGTTGATATTTTTTCATTCTAATGTCGACTTCGTTGTGTTCTTCTCATCCTCTGTAATACGAATTTGGTATTTCTATTGAACCCTTGCTGTCCTGGTGGTTTTTAGGAAATTAAAGGATAGAAAATTGCGATCAAAATCTCGTTTTTGTACTGGTATTTTGGATTGACGCGTAATTTAGTCAATGTGTGGTGCTATCTTCTCTGCTAATTCTCCTTTCTTTTTTTAATTGATGCTAATTCACTTCTGCACTGCCATAACGATGATTGATCGACAAAATTAATAAAATCTGGGATTTGAACCAGACGTGTCCTTCGTTGTCAACAGGGCTCCCTTTCCTTTCTTTGGTATTGAACGCATCTGTTATATTATCTTTATTACTGCTATTAGTTTTCGATTTTGTATCAGATCTTTTTTGCTTTCGTTTTGTATCCCCCCATGATTTTTACCAATGAAGGGGAAAAAATTAAACAATTTGTTTCAACTTACAATTTTTTCATACACACAATTTTCTCTCAAACAGTGGGTAAGATGATGGCGTGAGGGTCGTGAGGAAGGAAGCAGTAAAGGTGTTGCATTAGGGTAGGAGAAAAGAATCAGGGAAGGGGGATAGAGGAGATAGGAGTGTTCAGGGATGACACCAGGGTGTTTAAGTCAATTAATTCCATATTAAAAATCGAATTTGATTCTCTTGATCTGATTTTAAATTTTGTGAATTGGGGTCACTGATGTGGGTTTTGATATTTTTAGAAGTATTTTATTGTCTTTTTCCCTTTATTTTACTCCTACTACCTTTCATATGTTGGAATTAGTAATCATATTACTTTAATCATTTGATGATTTGATTCATAGTTTTGACAGTATTTTGATTTGTGATGGATGGGATTAAGGAACTTGAAGGGTTCTAGGTTTATGACTTTATACTGTCTTTACTCAGATTGTTGAATATTTTCATTTACTTATTTATTTTTCATTTTTTTAAATTCAGCTAACTAACATGGTACTTCAACTATTGCTTTAAGTTTGACTATTCTAGTGGCTCCCAAGTACTCCTTTGAACATAATATAGTTATAGTAGTATTTAGATGTACGGATGGTTTGCACTTTGCATGAACCCCCCCCCCCCAAAAAAAAAAAAAAAAGGAATATGTGTATGTGTAATTCACCTTATGGTAGATTTTCTCATAAAAAACACAGTTAAGATACAAACTATAATAAGAAGGGGGGTTAGTAGTTTGTTAGGTTTTTGATTAGGTTAAGAGCTGTTAGAGCACTTATTACTGCCCATTGTGGCTCCAATAAAGAGCCACAATTCTGATGTAAGCACTGAGAAGTGAATCATGGAGTCAATTGTATAAAAGTTTGTACCATAAGTTCTCTGATTTTGGCATGTTTTTGCACAAATTTTCTTCTGCATTTTATTGCTTTTTTCCTTTGTTGTTTATATAAAGATGAAGAACTTTGATTGAATTGTCATAAAAGGCAACAAATGTGTAGATTTTACGATGTAGAGCTACCATCTGGATGATAGTCTTGTATTAGAAGCTTCTTGGTTGTATTCAGTTTACAGTATTGATATGACAGAACATGCAATTCAATGAGGATTAACTTTGTTGAGTGAGTGATCTTCTCTTTGAAATGGTAATAAGCATAGAAACGGCTGTATTCAATGTGTGGACATATACATATAATTACCCTTGGCTGCCTAGATTTGGGACCTAATGATTTCCATTACATGTTTCCATAATTCTTTGAGCATTGGGAAATAGTGAGTTATTTAATTCATTCAATGGAATACAGGATATCAGGTTCTATGACAACTTGATCATTGAAATACAACATTTCGTTTTGGTGCAAAGTGGTTTTGTGTTTTGTTTAATGAAATATTTGGTAAGATTAATTGCTGGTTCGGTTAGTTCTGAAGGACTTGCAATCATGATCACAATTTCCTAAGCATAATTAATTAAAGTCATTGAATTTCAAATTTGATTATCATTTTTCCTACAATATTTAGGTTAGCCTGCAGCTTGTTCTGTCAAAATAATCTGAACGGCATGGAGAAAAGCTGATTAGAAAATAACAATATTGAGGAATTACTGGTGAAATATGTACATGAATTCAATAGTTCAGGTTTAAGTAATCAATTTCTTATGTTTCATGTGGGATCTTGAATCCAATAGATCATGTTTAATTCATCAATTACACGAACAATGTAAAGGAAATTTGAGAAACAATTTCTCTGAATAAATATGATTTACAGACGGTTTTGCCAAGGGTTTTTTTACTGGTCAAAGCTTTTGTGTGACAGGTTTTATTCATTTTTATAGAATCATTACTGATATTCTGTATAAGGGTTTCAGAATAATTGTAATTTTTTTACTGCATTGTTTAGTAGCTTGAATATGGATAGCAGAATCTTTTTGTATTAGAGGTGATGTGTGCATGTGTGTTTAGTCAGACACTCGCAATAACTTTTTGGTGATAGGCTTTTTTTAAGGGTTTAGGGATGGAGAAGCCAAGGCAACAAAATTTTTATGGAGGTTAATGATGGCGATTGAGTGCTGGTATACAAAACCACACACTATTGCCCCTTATTTGATGTAAAATAAGATAATTTATTTTCTTTAAGCCTTCTCTTTTTGTTTTTATTATTATTTTTTTTTATTTTCCCTCAATGGTTAGGACTATTGGTAGATATTATGTTTTCATTTAGTTTTTCTATTTGTATTTTCTTTGTTATATTTCTGTGAGGATTTGTCACTCCTTTTTCTGCTTCTCTTTTCTGTCTTTAATCAGAAACTTGTCAAAATAAATTCTGTATGAATTGGTTTTTTTTTTTTTTCAATAAAAATTTTCTATTCGCCATGAAACTGACATGCCTTAGTTTATATCCATGTAAAGAAGACAACATCAAAACCTTCCTGTCATATAATTTATGTTTTTCAAGTGGATTTTAGGATGCAAAGCATTGTAAAATGTCTAGAAACTCGTGATGCTTAACTTCTGTAGGTCAGTTTTTATTATGCCTATAGCATGCTGTTATGTCCTTCAGATTTGGACTTTTGATCTTATCAGTTGGTTTTTCATTCATTTCTCCAGTGTAGGAAATGGGATTATCCTCAAATTGAATTTGACTCTGTAAATCAAGAATCCAGCCATGCAGACAGCATCATGTATTCATCCTTTGTTCTATATTTCTTGCAGGTGTTTACTCTCATTCCTTGGTTTTTTGCTATTTGGAATTATATTTGTTTTATTACAGTTTATTTTATTGGCTTACATATGAACCATATTGCAGAAACTTCATCTCGAGTGTGAAGACTAGTTCAGTGAGCTTTCATGCATCAAATCATTCCCAACCTGTTCCCAAAAGTGCATTCAATAGGAGAGCCTCAAATAAAAAAATTTCCATCCCCTTGAAACAAAGTAGGCTGTTAGTGCTTCCAAACACAAGTGATGGCCATCCATCTGCTTCTGCAACGGATGATGAAATAAACACCAACCATGCTCCTAATGGAAGATCAGAAACAATACTCAGCAACTGGTCTCCTCCGAGGTACCTGTGGAGGGGATTATCAGTTCCTATTATTGCTGGACAGGTAATCATGAAGATTTTTAAGGGAAAGATTCATTGGAGGAATACGCTGCAACAATTGGAGAGAGTTGGTCCGAAATCAGTTGGGGTCTGTCTTTTAACGGCTGCGTTTGTTGGCATGGCCTTTGCAGTACAATTTGTAAGAGAATTCACTAGGTTAGGATTAAACAGATCAGTTGGTGGGGTTTTAGCTCTGGCTTTCTCAAGGGAGCTCAGTCCAGTAATTACTTCGATTGTGGTTGCCGGTCGGATTGGAAGTGCATTCGCGGCAGAGTTAGGAACTATGCAGGTTTCTGAACAAACTGACACATTGAGAGTTCTTGGTTCTGACCCTGTCGATTACCTGATAACTCCAAGAGTTGTTGCCACATGTATTGCCCTGCCTCTTTTGACTCTATTATGTTTTACAATAGGAATGGCATCTAGTTGCCTCCTTGCGGAAGGCATTTATGGCGTAAGCATCAACATTATAATGGACTCAGCTCGGCGAGCTCTCAGATCATGGGATATCATTAGTGCAATGATCAAGTCACAAGTTTTTGGTGCGATCATATCTATAGTGAGCTGTGCATGGGGGGTCACCACTTTGGGTGGCGCTAAGGGTGTTGGAGAATCAACAACATCAGCTGTGGTTCTCTCCCTCGTCGGCATATTCGTTGCTGATTTTGCTCTTTCTTGTTTCTTCTTCCAAGGGGTAGGAGATCAGCTCAAGAATTGCATATGAGCTACCATTGAATGTTCTGCAACTTTGCATTGTCTTTTTTAGCCTGATGCAACTTTGCTTATATTATACAAAGTGAATATTCTATTTAATTCATCTGCTATCCTGTATTGGTTCTTGTCTTCTATCTATCTGAAGCTTCCATTAAAGCCATAATGTGGTTTCATGAGTCATATTCTATTCTGTGAGCAATTAAGATCATGTCATGGGCTGAGCTCCATGTTATACCTAGGGTGTCTGATGTTGATTATATTATTAGTTTGAAGATTCTATGAAGAAAATATTAGAAATGGATTGTGTGCTTTGCTATTATAGTTTTTTCCATAGTAAAATGTGTACATGTATAAAAAATGGAAATGGGTTCTATTTGCATGATAAATGTGGTGATAGAAGCACTACACTTTCATTCTTTCAAATGAAGGAAAGCACTGCCTAATTCCTTTAAAGTCTACTTTAGCTGTTCTTTCGTTTATATTTTATGTATTTAATCAAAAGTTAGGAAGCTGATTGATATATGAATCTAATACATAAATAAAACTAAAAGTTTATGAGGGAATAACATCACTTTTGCATTTATAAGTTTTATCAAATCCAATAGAGATTTTTTTTTGATGGAGTGTAATGATATCAAATACTACCTCTAGTTCTTAACGTAAGATGTAGTTTGTAGTGCAATTTATATGAAATTTAATCGTAATCCTAATTCTATATATTTTTTGAATATTAGGTAAGTTAGTTAAAGGAAGAGCAAAGCAGTTGAGTGTCATTAGCTATTATTAGAGTAACACTAGCCAAAAGCAACACTAGTTGTCTCTCCTAACTAATTGGATAGAAATAGAGCATTATTGCCCCTGAACCCTCTAGCTCTATATATGAAGCATCCCCTCACATTGTAATACGGTTGCTTGTTGTGAATGATTCAGTGTGAATTCATTGTGTCTCTATCTCTCTCTTCTCTCAACCCTCTCTAATCTCTCTTCTACCTAACTTCTCATTCTTCCTAAATTCCTCAACTCCTGCCAATCGCAGAATTGATAAGAGTGGTATCAAAGCTTAAGATTATATGCCATACACTTCTTGTTGTATGGTTGAAATAAGAAACCAGGGGGGGGGAGAAATAGAGTGGCAGAGCAATGATTCCAAGCACTTGAATAACAAATGCAAACCCTGACCACCACCACTATAGAAAACTTGCACAAAGACATCCAAGGAGGAGTCTTGTTGCCTCAGAACATTGCACGACATGGAGACAGAGTTACACTGCCTCACAAGACGTATGAAAGACGAGGAGGGAATCATAATTATCACAAGCCGACGCAATTTACAAAAATGGATTTTCCTTGGTTTAATGGGATGATTTTTTACCTGGCTCCTCAAATGTGAGCGATATTTTGACTAGTACGACATCCCAGAAGTAAGCAAAGCAAAGATGGCTTCTTTTGCATCTTGATGATAAGTCTTTTTAATGGCACAAAGACTTAGAGCGACGGTTGCAAGGTCACCTTCCTCCCTGGGATGAGTATGCGGTGCTGTTACAGGATACTTTTGGCCCTTCGTTTGAAACGCCGATGAGCGATTTGACTCACTTGAGTCAAACAAGGTCATTGGCTGACTACAACGCTTCCTTTGATTTGCTTTTGGCCAAGTTAGACCTACCAGAAGACTAGTTGACAGACATATCGGTGTTAAAAATAGAGCTGGTGGGCCTAGTTCACATATTGAACCCAAGGTATGGAGCAAGTGGTTGTCACAAGCTAGGTGGTGGTATAATACGTCATTTCATACATCAACAAAAGCATCTCCATATGTGCTTTTGTATGGCCAAAAGCCTCCTCTTCATTGTCCCCACTTGCCTCACAATTCGGTGCTAGAGGCGGGTGACTGCACCTTTGAAGCTAGGGAGCAAGTTTTGGCTATGCTCAAACACCATTTACATCGTGCAGCTAATAGGATGAAGCAAAAGGCTGACTTACATAGGTCTGACCGTGATTTTCTTGTCGGTTAGTAGGTGTTTCTTAAGCTACAACCATATAGATAGACTTCTGCGGCTGTTAGGAGCTCACAAAAGCTTGCTCCAAGGTATTTTGGACCATATAAGGTATTGGAAAAGATTGTTTTGGTTGCTTATCGGCTTGAGCTACCTCCGTAGTCAAGGGTTCACCGTATTTTCCACTTTCTCTGCTGAAATTGTGCCCTAATCCTGAAACCTCGACATCCTCCCCCAGACTTCCCACCACCTCCACCTTCCTTACTTCCTAAGAAAATCCTTAATCAGAGGTATGTTAAGATGTGAAGAAGGCTCATTATAAGAAGTACTTGTGCAATGGAAAGGGTTGCCAGATGGAGAAGCTTTATGGATGCCACTCCTCCTGTTTCAAGAGCAATTTCCATATTTTACTATTGCTCATCCTTGAGGGCAAGGATGTCGTAATTCTATATTTTGAATATTAGATAAGTTAGTTAGGGAAGAGCAATGTAGTTGAGAGTGGCATTGGCTACTATTAGAGTAGCAATAGCCAAATGCAACGCTAGTTGTGTCTCCTAGCAAATTAGATAAAGTTAGAGCATTATTGCCTTTGAACCCTCTAGCTCTATATAAAAAGAATCCCCCTCACATTGTAATACGGTTGCCTATTGCGAATGAATGATTTAGTGTGAATTCCTTGTGTCTCTATCTCTTTCTTCTCTCAACCCTCTCTAATCTCCCTTCTACCTAACTTCTCTTTGTTCTTCCTAAATTCCTCAACTCAACTCTATCCAATTATAGAATTGATAACATCACACTATAAATTAAATCTTATATTAAAGATCGGGAGTGATAATTTATATAGTTAATTTTGTTTGGTAGGGTAAGCTTGTCTTGACCGATATTTATTTTTGGTTAAAAAAACACTCCATGCTTTTTTTATGGGAAAACACTAAGTCACAATCCAAAATATAAGTGCCAGTTCTCTCCAAAGAATGGTTCAGAATGCAATGTATTAGAACAATTATTATACAGTATTTGTTTGATATGATATCAACAAATTATGAAATTGTTTGTTTGATTCCAACAATGCCAAAAATGGAGAGCATAAATGTCTAAATGTTGATTGATAAAAAGTGTAGGGAAAATCTCCTTCAGGCCCAAGTAATCAAAAAATTGTCAAAAAAGATATAAAAAAAAGTCACATGTCAAAAAAGGCCATAAAGTCACATGTCAAAAAAGACCTTGGGGCCTTTTCTGGTATTATTTCATGAACATTAACAACTATATCAGTACAACATTAACAACTAAATCAGTATACCTTAACAACAATATCCTAACAACTAAATCAGTACCCGTTAACAATTATATCAATATGCGTTAACAACTATATCAGTACAACGTTTTCTGAAATAATACCAGAAAAGGCCCTAGAGCCTTTTCTAACATTTGACTTTTCTTTAGGTCTTTTTTTACAATATTTTTATAACTTGGGCCTTGAGGGGGATTTTCCCAAAAGTCTATATTTCTAAATGTCGATTCATAAAAAGTGTATAAATTGGTTCATGTAAGTTACATAAGTTATCCTAGTGGCAAACCTCACTAAGCCTCTATGGGTCTCACTCACCATCATATGCTCCTTTAGATTTTCTTGCCAACTCAATCAATCCTTAATACTCTCTTAAATTTTTGGGTCACAATCTATGATATATATGAATTCTCCATTAGGGACTCTATTGTAAATAAGTAATGGGAAAAAGGGGCATATTTGCTCAGCCATACGAATGGGATTCCATTCTTTCATTTTCAGCATGAGGCGTTTAACAACCGACTCATCTATGATGTTGTGGGTGCTGCTAGTATGCACAAGGATAATAATCGGTTGATTATTGATTCTTGTTAGGAGTTTCAGTGTTGAAGTGTTAATACGGCCTTCAATAGCATTAATACTGCTGTCAGTGATCCCCTAAGCATCGCCTAACGCGTCTTGGAATTGGTCTTCTTCATCATCAACGACCAACAGATAAGTATGGGAGTCTTTATATCGGTGGCCGGTGGTGTATTTTTCAGGGCACCAATAATACAGTCCTTGCTTGCGTCGATTGTCCATTTCCCATTTGGACAATTGGCGAATGGGCTTCAAAAATGACCCCGAAGAGGGCACCGAGGAGGAGTTCGAAGTAGAGACTGAGGAGGACATCGTCGTGCCATTTTTAGACCAATGGACTTGCGATTTTGGTGGATCAAAGGAGCTGGATGGAAATGGGCCAGTCTTAGAGCCCACTACTGTAGAAAACTTGGAACTTGAATCAAGTGAGCGTCCATAAGAGGAGCCTGACGTTTACATCCTGGTGCACTTTTATGGAGGGTCCAATTGGTTGCTTCTTGCAGTTGAGCATAGCAAGTTGCACTAGTGAGTGAAGGAGGAGAGAAATTCAAGACAAATTGGCGGATGTCCGGTCAAAGGCCATTTATAAACATATTCACCGCAATAGGTTCAGGAACATCTACTTTAGACAGGTGATCATCGAATTGCTGCTCGTAGTCGGTGACCAGCCCATCGCCCTGGTGGAGCTTCTTTAAAGCAATCAAAGGGTGCTTATCGCGGATGTCAGTGAACTTTTCTTCCATGTGTTTAAAATAATCCTCCCATCGAACCTCAGCGAATGGATGATGCCTCATATGAAAGTTTGATGCCATTGAAGCGCATGACCCTCTAAATGGATGCTCAGTAGATGAATCCGATGCTCCTATGGAGTGACATCAACCTCGAAAAACTGGCGGCAACGATAAGCCTAACCTAAGAAATCTGAACCATCAAACCTAGGGAATTCCACACAGCTCTGTTTGGTGAGAATAAAATATGACAAGGTTTGTTGTTGGTGATGTAATTCATGGAATGAGCCAAAGGGCAGAATGCTAGCAGAAGAAATGGAGCTAGCCGTATTTTCCTCCATTTTGGCAAGAGGTTGCTTGCCTATGTTCGGGTTAGGAGGCGATGGGAATCGGGTTTCCAATTTCTTTAGAAATTCCTCAAGCTTGAGGCCAGCAATCTCTTGAGAGCTTTATTCAAAGCGAGTATGCATGGTAGTGTGAAGCATCTCTAGGTGGTGCTCTAATTCATCGAGACGGTCCTGGGATCTAGTGTTTGCGGTGGTACCACGGCCAGATAGATGGCTCTGATACCTTTGGTACGAAAGAAAGGGAAAACATAACAATTTCATTCACAAAAAAGGCAATTGGTATAGCACCACATATATATCCCCTTTTTGCCTAGCCACATCTTTTCTATTTCCCTCTCTCTTCTAACTAACTCTGAGCAAATATGCCCCCTTTTCCCATTACTTATTTACTATAGAGTCCCTAGTGGAGAAGTCATATATCAACTGTAACCGATAGCTATCAGGTTTGTATCTCTAATCATTGTCTTGACCTGAATTGGGAAATGGTGCGTCGATTTTCTGTTATGAATTTTTAGTGATGAAGATTGGTGGTTATGATGCTATTTTGGGGGTTCAATGGCTTAAGACCTTGGGTCGGTTTTCTATGGACATGGATTCCCAGCTCTTTGAATTTAATCTGAATGGTCACCCTATTACGCTAAGAGGGTTTAACTCAGGCGCTCCAATTTGTTCAGACGAAGTGCTCACCCTCCAAGAACTTGTCTTAGCTAATGAGTTATACCTCATTCATGCACCATCCCAATTGCAAGTTCAACTTCAATCTAATTCTGTTCTTTCGCCTTCTTTTGTTGAAGTTTTTCAAGAACCCACTGATTTATCCCCATATCGGTCTTTTGATCATTCGATTCCCTTCACAGATAACAAACCCATCAGTTGTTGGCCTTACCGTTATGGCCTTGTCCAAAAAACTAAGATTGAACACCAGATTCAGGAAATGCTTCATAATGGCATTACTAGGGAAAGTTCCAATTCCTTTGCTGCCCCGGTGGTGTTGGTTCAGAAGAAGGAGGGTACTTAGAGATTTTGTGTTGACTATCGTAAGTTAAACGAAGCCACTATCAAGAACAAATTTTCAAGTCCTCTTATTGATGAATTATTGGATGAGTTGACAGGAGCTCCATTCTTCTCCAAGCTTGACTTATGGGCTGGATATCATCAAATTCAAATGAGGGACGATGACATTGCTAAGATGGCTTTTAGAACTCATGAGGGTTTATATGAGTTTTTGGTCATGCCATTCGGCCTCACAAAACACACCTTCTAAGGGCTCATGAACTCTATTTTCAACCCCTTCCTCCGCAAATTTATCTTAATGTTCTTCGATGATATTCTCGTGTATAGTAGGGATTGAAATTCTCATTTACAACATTTGGAATCTGCATTAACAATTTTGAGACAACAACACCAATGTGCTAAACATTCTAAGTGTTTATTTGCTGCCACTAGAGTTGATTATTTGGGCCACGTAATTTCTGCTCACAGTGTCCAAGCTGATCCTAAGAAGTTTGAGGCTATTTGTTCATGGCCGGTGCCTTCTTCTCTTTGAGAATTATAGGGTTTCCTCGGGCTTACGGGGTACTATCGTCGTTTCATCAAGCATGTTGGGTCAATCAGTAGGCTCTTGACTGAATTGTTGAAAAAGAATGCCAAGTTTGTATGGAATCCGATGTTGATGCTGCTTTTCAGACCCTTAAGGCTATCATGATGTCTCTTCCAGTCCTTGCCTTACCCAATTTCGATGACACTTTTGTTATTGAAACTGATGCTTCTGTTTCTGGTTTACGGGTTGTTCTGTCTCAAAATGGACATTCCATAGTTTATGCCAGTAAAGTACTTCCACCCACTAAGAGATATCTATCTACCTATGAGAGGGAAATCCTTACTATCTTATTCGCAGTTAAATAGTGGCATTCCTATTTAGGTGGTTGCAAATCTTTTATTCAGACTAATCATATGCCTTTGAAACACCTTTTGGAGCAGCAAGATTTAAATCAAGAACAATTTAAATGGTTGCATAAGTTGTGGGGATCACACTATGAAATGTTAGGCCGATACGAAAGGCGCGATAATGTGGTGGGGATGCCCTTTCTCGCAAACGGGGGTGAACAGATGGTGTAGAGAAGATAGTAGAGAATAATCCTGGAAGATATTATGTTCAAAGACTAAGGATTCACAAATTCGCCTGGTTTGATTTTCAAACTTAGCGTTCAATACTCGAGTGTGTTTATCAATACTCGAGTGTGTCCTTGTGCACTTAAGTCAATACTTGAGTATTCATTATGATACTCGAGTATTCATCTTCGAGAGAGGAATCATCGAGTTTTTGACTTTGGACCTTATCATTGAAGTAAGGTCAATACTCGAGTGTCGAAGTTAATACTCGAGTTTTGAACTTTTGATGTGAAAATAAGTTTAAGTTCAAAAACACGATACTTGATTATTGTCTCCAATACTTGAGTGTTCAGATCATTGACAAAGAGCAAAGCTCTCGGTATGCCCAACACTCGAGTTTCCAATTCAATACTCGAGTATTCATTTATTTGTGAAGTCTTTCCCAAGTCAATACTTGAGTATTGAAATGAATACTTGAGTGTTCAAAATTGTTGTCAAAGATGAAAGCTCTCACTAACACTATTTTGCCATTTCCCTTCTTGTACCACCTCTATGTGATAAAGTCTAAGGTTCCTGGCTCACTGATCACTCATTACAAACCTTAATTAAGGACTTGGAGCTGGATCCAACTTCTCACTCAAAGTTTACTTGTAGCATCAGTTACTTAAATGAAAAGGCAAACTAGTTGTAGCAGCTGATAGGGGTCTCTGTATCGATCTGCTTCAATATATTTATGCAGATGGCATTGGGGGACATTCAGGTATCCATTCTACCTTTAAGCTCCTTGCTTCCTTCTTTTTATTGCAAGGGTATGAAAAAATATGTTCGTAAGTTTGTGCGTGAATGCACTACTTGTCAGCATTTTAAACCTGTATTGGTAGCTTCTCCGGGTCTTCTTCAACCCCTCCTTATTCCTGAAGATGTTTGGTCTGAATTGTCCATGGATTTTATTAGTGGTCTTCCAAAATCTTACTCCAAAACCACTATTCTAGTTGTGGTCAATTGCCTTTCCAAAGCTTCTCATTTTATGGCCCTTAAACATCCTTTTACAGCTATGGATATGGCTCATATTTTCATGGATAATGTTGTGAAATTGCATGGTTTCCCTTAAGCTATTGTTACCGGTCGAGACCCAATTTTGTGGCAAATTTTGGAAAGAATTATTCCGCTTGTATGCTATCAAACTCCATTATTCTTCTGCTTATCATCCTCAAATGGATGGGCAAACCGAAGTTCTTAACTGTTGCTTGGAGTGTTAGCTTAGATGCATGACTAGTGATTTTCCTAAGCAATGGACCAAGTGGTTAGCCTTAGCTGATTTATGGTACAACACCACTTATCACTCAGCCATTGGAATGACTCCTTTTGAGGCTGTTTATGGGGTGGCTCCGCCAATCCATCTTCCTTATATTGCTAGTGACTCTTCTAATGATTTGGCAGATCATATTTGCTTATCTTGAGAAGTGGTTATGCAAAGTCTTAAAGATCATTTGCTGAAAGCACAACATAGAATGGTGCAACAAGCAAACAAGCACAGATTTGATTGCAAGTTTGCTGATGGTGATCTGTTTTATCTCAAATTACATCCCTTTCACAGGAATTTGCTGAATAACTCTTGCCTACATAAGCTTGCTTCCCGGTATTTTGGACCATTTCGTATACTGCAACAAATTGGTGTTGTTGCTTATGAGCTTGAACTTCCAGCCACAACTCGAGTACATTCAATCTTCCATGTTTCTCTTCTTAAGTATCATGTTGGTCCTTCGGTTCCTATCCATCAGTTCCTACCACCTGTCAATGATCAAGGGCAATTTACACTTGAACCAGCTACGATCTTGGGTCATAAACTTGTCCGCCGCAACAACCTCCCTATTACTCAAGTCTTAATTTAGTGGAAATTGACTCAACCTAAGGATGCTACCTGGAAAGACCTTTCCACTATTCAACTCTAGTTTCTTGATTCTTTTTAAGGGGGGAGTAGTTGATATATATGAATTCTTCACTAGGGACTCTATAGTAAATAAGTAATGGAAAAAAAGGGGCATATCTGCGCAGAGTTGGTTAGAAGAGAGAGAGAAGTAGAAATAAGAGAGAGAGAAGTAGAAATGACGTGGCTGGGCTAAAAGGGGATATATATATGTGGTCCTGTACCAATTGCCTTTTTTGTGAATGAAATTGTTCTGTTTTCCTTTTCTTTCGTATCAATCTACTTGAAAAATACTCAATACATTACTGATCAACATATACAATTCAAGCAGCTTGGTGTCATGGCTTATTTAGACATACAGATGTAGTGACGTAAATACATACACATATACATAAATACACACACACACACATATACATAAGCTAAAACCCTTGAAGGACTAATATAACAACTCCTTTGAGGCAAGGATACCTCCCGTACTGATCAGTTTGCTAAAAGTAGCAACAGGAAGTACTGCATATACAAAGTACAAGGACTAAACATGTTTATGCAGCTTCCCAGGAAGAAAGAGGAGGAGTGTCACCCTCCTTATCATATGTAGGTATTGCAGGACCAGATCTTTCACCCTTGACCACGTCAGCAGCAACGAAAGACTCGAGTTCTGCCATTTCTTCTGGTGTAAGCTTAACTGACAAAGCCCCAATGTTTTGGTTCAAGTTTTCAATTTTGGTGGTTCCTGGTATCGGGCACAAATCATTTCCTTGATGATGAAGCCAGGCCAATGCGAGCTGTGACGGAGTGCATCCCTTGCCTTTAGCCATTTCACTAACCCTCTCAAATATAATATTGTTGTGCTTCAAGTTTTCTGGATGGAATCTAGGCTCATGCTGAAATTAGGTACAATATAAGAGAGGATAAGAATATTCTTCAATATCAATCTATCTATCATAGACGTCTCAAGCATCAATATAGACGTTTTCCATCATTCACTTTGAAACAAAATGTCAGGGAGGACAAATTTTAAACCTCAACCTTAAGAAGAGGATATATCAGTAAGTGCAGCAATGATGGTATAGAAGAAAGACGCTAGCCCTATTATTCTATTCTCCCATGAGGTTATATTGTCAAGGCAACATCCAGTTTTCTGTTGAATGTTATTTGAACTTATATTTTATTTATAAGCCTTATAGGCATAAATTGGCTGAATGGGAACAAGTTTTTGATTTGATGATCAACCCATGATAGGAAAAATCCAAATAAAGATGTAGTATCATGATAAACTTCTCTCAAGCCATGTGATACTTCCATTCAATTTCTCTTCTGTCAGGGCTCAGACATGCAATCTCTCCTTAGCGTTCAGACCTCAATTTTCAATGCATAAGCTAATCAAGAGGGGAAAATCTGACAATGACCCAAAGTGCTTAGAAACTTAAGGTTTTTCGTTTGCAGACTCCAGATTCGTCAAGAGAGATAAGCACTTGGAATTACTCAAGGTTGTGTTATTACCTTCATAATTTATCCATTTTATGCATGCTTATAAACAAAGTAACAAACTGATGGTAGTGAAGGCAATTGTTGTATTATGCAAATATGATTACAAAATCCAGAAGAAAAATAATAAAAAAATTTAACAATTTCATTTTACGGCTATTTAATCATGAATGGTAAAACTATAATTGAAATTTTAAAGGAAAAAAGGTTAGAAGAAGCTGACAATTTTTTACTTTCATACAAGAAGCTATGCTAGTTTGTCACCATAAATGGAACCATGGTGTAATAATGCATATTTGAATAAACACAAACCTTCCGAAAGTCATTATCCGAAAAGCTTTCAACCACCTTTGCTCCTGATGTAAAGAATCCTCGTCCAAGAGGACTATATGCTACAATTCCAATGCCAAGTTCTCTGAGAATTTCACAAATGCAAAATCAGAGTTTGCAAAGCTAAACCCTGATTTTTTATCAAAAGCCCCAGTAGAGAGAAGATATAGATATTATAATTAGCAACATTAGTATTTCAAACCTCACCTGCAAGTGGGAATTATTTCTTCCTCCACATCTCTTGACCATAAGGACCACTCCAACTGCACAGCTGTTATAGGATGAACAGCATGTGCTCTTCTAATTGTTGAAGCCGAGGCCTCAGACAAGCCAATGTATTTTACTTTCCCCTCCTCAACAAGCTTTCTGAGTTCCCCAATCTTAAAACGAATATCATGAAAATAAGTTTAGAGTTTGATACCGTACAAGTAGATTTTTATACATGTGGACAAATAAAAAGTAGAACATCTTGCCATTCATTCTCTATCAGCTATATCGTACAAATGCAGAGATGGATGCATGTCAATTATGGACCAATTTTCAGTTCCATTTATCAAAGTTGCATCTCTTTGAAAAGTTATGGAAGATAAATCAAAGACTCACAAAAGTGCTCTTAGTTGCATCTTGTAGGATTAAAAGAACACACCAAAGGTTTTCAGCTCAAGAGGGTGGAAATCTTATAGGACAGCATATCAGAATCACTAGGCTTGAGCATTATATATGATTCTGTATATATCAATCTTTGCAATATCACACAGGGCCAACTATATCAAGGATTTTAGGTTTTTCTGGATATTATATTGTATAATATCATATATTTTATATATTACAAATTAACACTAGAGTTTTGGTCCAAGCCTGTTTGCCTCCCCTGGTTTAAGATATCTCATTTCAACAACCTTGGTTTATTTTGTTACACCTGACCCAATGTATATGTGAAAGTTAGTTGACAAAAAAAAAAAAGTGTGAAAGTTATGTGTCATGGGGTGTTTAGAAACATTTTCATGGTCTTTGATGACTATTACCAGGACTAAGGTCTCATTAATGTGTACTTCAATCAGAGAAAACTCCATTGGAACAGGAAAAAATTCAAATTAAAAGTGAAACAAACATATAGCAATTTATTGTATGATTATTTTCATTAAAATTTGTATACAGGATACATGAAAGGAGTATTATTCAACAGCCTATCTACCTTGTATCCAAATTTTAACAAAACCCACATAGATGAACTACGATTAAGCGAGGGAAAAGAATATCCAAAGCAGATAAAAGACTGACCGTGACTTCAATAGGCACACGAGTATCAACACGATGCTGATAATAGAGATCAATGCAATCGACCTCCAGTCTCTTTAAGCTCGCCTCACATGCCGCTCTCACGTACGCAGGATCGCCACGAATATCAACCCTGCCGTCGGCAAAGCCGATTCCGAATTTGGAGGCCAATTCAACCTTATCCCTCACACCTTCCTTCAAAGCCTAGCCGAAGAAATTCACACCCAATTCGTCAAAGAGTGATTAAAATCAAACGAGAAGAAGCAACAAAATCAAACGGACTTGGAAATCGGAATCGAGTTTACCTTTCCGAGAAGAATTTCATTAGTGTGTGGACCGTAGATGTCGGAGGTGTCGAGAAATGTGACGCCCCGCTGGATGGCGTGGTGGATGAGAGCGATCATGTCGGGTTCGGGTTTAGGAGGGCCATAGCCTGAAGACATGCTCATGCAACCAAGTCCCTGGGCCGATACCTCCAAACCCTGTGAACCCAGCTTGATCCTACCCACTTTCGCCATTTCTGAGAACTGAGAATCTGAGATGAGCTACCACTGAGTGGCATCAGCACGATAAATAGGGTGTTCAGCAACGTTGACTGAGAAATTCTTTTGAAAACAGATTTGCTATTATTTAACCAGTGTGAATTGGGAAGTGAGCAGCGACTTTGATAGGCTTCTGACGTCTGTGATTACGCTATGTTGGCGTTGCTTGCCCTCGTCGGATTGACGAGTCCACATGCCCTGCTTATTCTTACCTGCTTATTACCTGCCCACTAAAGCTATATCTTAGAATATGTTGGTTTCTTTATTGAAAGGTCTGAGTTATATATATATATATAGGTCTGAGTTATATATATATATATATATGTGGATAAGATTGTCACTATCATTTTTTATTATTACTAATGTTATTCTTTTTTTTTTTTACTGTTAGATCAGAATTTCAATAAAAAGAGAGAAATAATAAAGGTAGATGAAATTTTGATTAACGGTGAAAAACTGGTAGTGACAAAAAATGATAGTGACAATATTCTATCCCATATATACATAAAAAAAGTCTGAGCTTCGAAATCCTTCATCAATTTTTTTTTTTTTTTTTAAATATTTCTATGGAAGAGACAAACTTACTCCCCTCTTTATAATTTCTTGTATTTTATTTATTTCTATGGAGTACCATAACTGTAAGCGTAAAAATGTTTTCAGGAAATGCTCCTTCAACCTCTTATGTGGGATGGTTGTATCTGGGACAGGCTTCAAGTGCTAAGTTTTGCTATTTAAGGGAGTTTAATATTTTTATGAGAAAATAGGATTAAAGGGTTACTATTGCTTTAGAAGTATTCTTGAAGCAGTAATGGGTATCTATTTATCTAAAGATTTTTTTTTTTTTTTTTTTTTTGATGTAGTATAGATGCCTCATCTAATCCCTAGGGAAGTATGACAGTTATTACAATCCTGGTACAATAACACCTGTAACTCCTCCGAAGGCCAATATAGTTCCTGGTACCCATATCGTCCTGCAAGTCCGAGTTTTGCAAGATATTCCGCAGCGTAATTGCATATTCTAGGCACATATGTGATCTTTGTGATCCAGTCCCTTTCCAGTAATAGTCTTACTTCCGTAAGAAGGTCTGCATCAAAATGTGAGGGGCCATGACCATGCAAGATCGGTCAATGCACTTCCGTCGAATCGATTCAACCCAAACTTTCCTAGCTCCCGAAGCCCATGCCATCCTAAGCCCAAGGAGACAAGCCCATATTTCCGCAGATAGAGCATCACCATAATTGATGAGATACGTAAAACCTTTAATAAAGGTACTAGTGGAGTCGTGTATCAGTCCCTCGCACGCACTCTGAGAAGTAGCTGCTGTGAATGCACCGTCTACGTTAACCTTCACCCAGTCCACTTCCGGTGGTCGCCATGACTCACGAGAAGGAGCTAACTAGCCCCTTTAATCTTCGTCCCTGCTAAACGATCATTAGTAAGTGACATACATTCCACCATAGATCTTGTATTGGTGATTAGACTAGGATTTGAGATCCATTTCTTCTCAAAAACAAGGAGGTTCCGTCTTCGCCATATCCACCAACACAGGACTGTAAAGCTAGACGCCCACTTCCTACTTGCTTCGGTCCTGCCTCCTATGTTACTCCATATCCAATCTGAACTGCCTAGGTTCCAAAACCTGCGCTGTCTCGCTGAAGGTATCACTATTCGCCATAAGGCTTTAGAGTGTGAACAGTCTCGGAACACATGCATTATGTCTTCATATTCGTCCCCGCACAAGGGACAACTCGCATCCATAGCCATGCCCCTTCGCTTCCGACTAGCATTTGTGAGTAAACATTGTCTTGCAGCTAGCCATAGGAGGGTCTTGCATCAAAGTGGGGCTTTGATTTTCCAAAGTCCACCCCAATTCTCCTCCTGCTCCTGCTCTCCACTAGTCAGCACTTGATATGCAGATTTCACAGAAAAGTTGCCATGTCGTTCCCATTTCCATTTTGCTGAGTTCACGGCCTGGTCCATAACAATACCACCACGCACTGATTCCCATGTTTTCTTAATACCTGTCCATACATTAGAGCCAGAACGCCGCACATCAATACTCGAAGTAAGTCATCCCGCACCTATACTTATCTCGGACAACTTTGACCCCAGAGCATCCCTTTGAGTGACAAGCCTCCAACCAAACTTCATGAGGAGGGCTTGGTTGTGAAATGTAGCATGCCTGAGACCCAAACCACCCCTCCGCTTCTCCGTACAAACCTTTTCCCAGGCTACCAGGTGCGTTTTCCGATGCACCGCTGTACTACCTCATAAGAAGGCCCGATTTTGCTTGTCTAGCTCGTCACAGACATTGCTAGTCAGTGAGATGTTTGCATAATGTATGCCGGAATGGCGAAGGAAACTGCAGAGACGAGGGTCGTCCTACCGGCCAGAGAAAACGCAGGAGCCTTCCACCGAGACAACCTATCCTTAACTTTATCAACCACCGCCTGAAATGATTCCTTACCAACTCTCTTATGGTGAAGTTGCATCCCCAAATACTTCCCAAGATCTGCTGTGGTAGTAAACTCAAGGATATTGCTAAGCTCTATACACCGATTGTGATTGACATTCTAAAGATGTTTTTGGCTCAAAGTGATTCCAAAATTGTTAGAAAGGGGCAATGTTGTCATGTCCAAACATTTATTAATTTTAGGGAAAATCCTCATCAAGGCCCAAGTAACTAAGAAATTGTTAAAAAAAGGTTCAAAAAAGGTCACATGTCAAAAAAGACTCTATGGCCTTTTTTAGTATTATTTCATAAATATTAACAACTGAATTAATACAGCATTAACAACTAAATAAGTATACGTTAACAACAATATCCTATTCCGAGCAATAAAAAAAAAATATCCTAACAACTATATCAGTACACATTAACAATTATATCAATACAATGTTTTTTGAAATAATATTAAAAAGGGCCCTAGGACCTTTTCTGATATCTGACTTTTTTTTGGGACCCTTTTTGATAATATTTTGATAACTTAGACCTTGAGGGAGATTTTCCCTTAAAGTTATAAAGGGTAGCACTAACAACCTAACTTACAAACAAATCAAACTTGTGATTCACATCACGAGATTGACTTTTCTCAAATACCCATTTCTATCATTTTCCTTTTTCTACCATTAGATTAAGATGTCAACAGTCTATATATAACATCTTATAAAAATATTATTATATTTATTTTTTATCTTTTAAGTAAAATTATAATAATATTTTTGTAAGTGGTAAATTTGAACTGTTGATATCTTAATCCAATAGTAAAAAGGGAAAAAGGAGAGAAAAAGATGGGAAGAAGTATTTAAGAGAAGCCAATCACGTCTTATCACTAGGTTGCGACTTACAAGAACACCCACCCTAAAATTTTGAAATAGTAAAACATGATTAAGTGCTTCACTAGTAAAACATAATTATCATGATCTATTAAATGTTCAATTTCACGTTTTGATGACAATAAAACATGAATAAGGGCTTGTATCAAAAAAAAAAAAAAAAAAACATGATTAAGGGCTTCACTAGTAGCACTATTAGAAATAAGGCATTTAAGACTGCTACATTTAGACATATATAGGTATAAACATTTTAAAACTATAACCGATGATATTTTTGTAAATATTGATACAACTTAAGACCTTGACCTACATCCAGTCCCAAGCCACACTTGGGATTTTCAATCCACTAAACTCACAAACCGATTACAAACTCGTACTCAAGAGTAGTTCTCTCTCTAGAACTCACTCCCCCTTACAAGTTGTAATCAATACACCCAACCACCAAGTCCCCGACTTGTGGTTATCTCAATCAATAAATGATTTACGAGATAGAACTCTCTCACAGGAAGCGAGATAAAATATGAAGTACAAGTATCGATTGATACAATACAAGTGAAAGCTGAACACAATAAATGACACTTAGTAAATTTTCGCTCTCAGTAGGTGTATCATCTTGAGAAGAAGTTAATGAACTCTATTTATAGGTAGAGAACATTAAATGACCGTTGAATGAGTTGTGTTTTCACATATTCTAAATAATACTTTTTTTAGAGAATGCGTGCTCGGATGGATTATAATTTAATATGGTCTTGATAAGTATTAAATATATGAAAATTTTCAAAATTTAAATTCTTCTTAGACCAATTGCTCAAACAACAAGTTTAAACATCCTTTTAGAGAAAAATCCATTTGCTCTGGAAGTCCAATACTCGAGTTTGGCTATGTTGTTTCTTTACTTGAAAAACTGCGGAAGTTCAATATCTTAAATGTTTTAGAGTTTCTTGCGGTATTGATTTAACTTCAAAAACTTCCAATAAACTTGTCAATGCATCTCGTCAAAATTTAAAGCCACTTCAATCCATTAATGTACTCTTCAACTATCATAGCTTCTGCAAGGTTAATATACTCAAAATAGTAAAAGAATAGGAATTGAATGCAAAATAATTGAATGTTTATCTGGTCTTATCTGTCATTCGCTCTTTGACACATCGTATCCCATAATGGGCATGGTATACCCATAGTCAAAGCAGAGAGAAAGAGAAGAGTTCAAACAAGAAAGAAGGACTAGTTAGCACTACCCTGGATCCGTGTGCACAGTAAAATTAGAGGGTAGACAGAGGTGCAACCTTATTGGCTTAAGCATCCTATTTTGTCCATGAGGAGGAAGAATACCGGGTTATCGAACCCCCAGCATGTGAGGGTTGGCTTTATGCTAAAAGAATCTCGAGGTTCAAAAGTAAATTAGAATAGGCTTTGCTTTCCTCTTAATAAAAAAAGGGAACTGCCAAATCAAAGCAACCCTCACTTGGCATGGATCCAGCTTCCCTACCTATCCTTTCGATAGGTAGATAATCTCTTAACTAACATTTTTCAAAAAAATGGGAGGTTAAAAAAATCAAATCCTCTCCCTTGGACCATTCAGATTAGATCCGGTTCCCTCTTGGCATAGATGAAGATCCTTTCCTGGACGACTCTCAGTGGTTCAAACTAAGGCTTAGTTCAAAGTCAATCTAACCAAGGCCTATTTTAGAGTCAAATCAGGGATTTTTAAACAAATTCATATAATTTGTCCTTCAATCCCCTCCTATAATATTTAAAATCATCCAATTCTTTAAACTTATCTTTTATACTCCCTCTTCTCTCCGATTTACAACGTTATGGTGAGACACCACATAAGTTTTTCAGTTTGTCCTCCTTTTGCTCCTCCACGTACACTCGCGCCTTGAATGAGGGAGGTTTTGGATGAGTTCCATGCAAAAAGGGTGGAACTATGGTGAGCATTTTAGAACTGAAATCGAAAATTCAATTGAACCAAACTCAATTCAGGTTTTCGGTTCGGTTAATTTGGTCTTTGGTTTCAGTTAGGTTATTTCCCTAAACCGAAAAATTGAAATATATGTAATATATTTATTTTTAATAGATACTATTTGATAAATTGATAAAATCTATAGATATTTTAAATCTATTTATTTTATTTTATATATTTCCCCCTAAATCTGATATTGAAGATGAAAAGTAGTTTTCTATTCATATATATTTTATTTTGTAGATAATAAATAAAAAATCGGATGATTCGGTTGTCAACCAAACGGAACCAAAATATTTTGGTTAACTCGTTTAATCACTTTTGATTTGGTGCTTAAAATTAGCCTTACTTGGTTTTCGGTTATTTCAGTTTTCACTAAAAACCGAACTGAAAAACTGAATGCTCACCCTTAGATGGAGCGCAACGAGTGAAGCCTTGCAAGAATCGTCACTCAGATGCATGCTATCAATAAGAAGTTAAATCTTATGCTTGATGACAGTGATGTTGAGTATAATCTATCTTCTAACCCATTTTCTCTTTCCTCTTCATCCTCCCCGGCCTCCAGTCCAAACTATAAATACTAATGCACCTATAGTTCTGAAATTCAAATTCAAAAGTGCATGTCTACATTTTTGTTTCTTTTTTGACGGCAACCACATTCTCTCTCTCTCCTCCAGCAGCGACAACCACCTCTTCGTAGCCCCATCCTCCTTCGGCATTGGAGGAAACTGTGGAGGCCATCTTTTGCCTCCACTTGTGAGGCCGAAAGGTAGTTGAAGAACTTTGAATGCTATGCGTTTTTGTTTTTGTAATATCCCAAATTTTGAACCTAAAAGTTCACGAGTTAGCTTGAAATACATAGGCTAACAAGCCGACTCGAGGATAAGTTCCCTAAGTGACATAAACTGATAAAAGGATAGACAATGACAACATTGTAAATTTTCTATCCCAGGTTTGGGTAAAAACATAATTTATGAAAATTACGCATACGTAGGTCAATTTTGGAAATTATGCTCATAATTTTTGGAAAAATCTCTCAGAGATAGACGGGTAGAGAATAATTCCGTGAGCTATATTTGAGGTTTAATTGAGGTATAAATGAGAAAACTACCTCAAAAAATGAATTCTAAGTGATTATTGAATTTTGGCCAAGTAAAGGATGATTAGCCAAATTTAATTATGAAAAATAGAAGGAGACCTCATATGATTGGGCAAAAATAGGGGGAAGTTATTTTTTACAGGAATAAATTTTTGGAAGAATTACATTGATTTTACTGGTTAGGAATTGCCCAAGAAATTAATTATGACAATTAATTCCAAATATGTTAAGGAATTAATTATGACAATCAGGAAATTTTTACCATGGTCAAAATGACGAATGACAAGATTAGTAAATAGAATAATATGTAAGGTAAAAGCAGGAGATCAAATTGTTTTCAAGGGCAAGAATAAAATATTAAATTGAATGTCCAAGATTTACCTTTTAAAAGCAGAGTTAATCATAATTAAATGGACTAATTTGGCCAAATATAATTAGTTGAAGCCAACATGTAATATAAATCATTGAAAGGCCATTTTTGGGCATGAAAATCGTGGCTGGTGGTCAAGAATTGCTAGGGTGGTTATTCAATTTAGCTGGGCCCAAATTAAAGGAATAAGTAAATTAAAGCTTAATATCTGTGGAATCCCTAGTGTTAGTTAATAACCCACTATAACCATTCATCAGCCCCCTTTTTCCTCATAATGTCGGTGATTTCCAGAGTGTTTAGAGGGAGAGGACTAACGAGAGAAAGAAAGAAAAGGGGAAGAAGGAGAAGTTATTCAAGACAAAATTTCGCTTTGATATCAACCTTCTCACACCAAACTCTCTTCATTAAATTAAGTTGTTCTCCACTACATGAGCTTTAATTCTATGGTTTTAGATTTTCAAGAAGTTGAGTTTGAAGTTGTAAATGTGGAGGAAGAAGTGAAGAAAGTAACAATACTTTACTACATGGAGATAAGGTATGAGAAAGCTTCTTCTTTAGAGTTCACATTGGGTGCTTTTCTCTTAGGTGCTTTTCTCTCTAATTAGAGGGATTAGGCATTTTTTTTAATTTTTTATATATTCTATTTATTGAGATTAGATTATATGCTAGATCCTGAAAAAAAAAAAAATTTACACCCAATATCTCAAAGTAATTAATTTTCAGTCCTACATTAAGAAATATTTTTCCTATAACCCTAATATCCTGGAAATTAATTAATCTAAAATCTTGGGTGCACAAAAAATTTCAGAATGCAGCATATAATATAATCTCAATAAATAGAATATATAAAAAAATTCCTAATCCCTCTAATTAGAGGAAAAAGCACCTAAGCACCAAAAAGAAAAGCACCAATGTGAATTCTCCTTTTTAAGTATATTTGATGATTTTTCGTTGAGCTTTCCCCCCTTTGTATGAGGCTGTCCTCTTTTGAAAAGGGACCATATAGAATTGTTTTAATGGTATTTGAGTTTGTTTATGACCTTAGAAGCTTGGTTATGGTTGTTATTGAAAGGCTTGGTTATCAAGTGCTGTTGTAAATTTTGGAAGCCATTAGAAAAATGCTGCCCAAATTTTTAAGGATTAGTGTTTGGGTAGAAAAGGAATTAGCAAGAAAAATATGGCTTTGAATAATCAATCCTTGAGCCATGGAAAAAATATACTAGAAAACTATGCCAAAGCCAAAATACCAATGCTAGAACATAAAGGGCTAAGTCTAGGCCAACAGAATTTCGTGTGGAATCCTTGAGAATTTGATAAATCTGGATTGAAAAATGGACTCCTCCTGAAAAATTGAGTGTGAAATGGCCAAGAGAATAATTTTTGAAGCCAAGAATAAAAAAGTGAAAGTTTAACCTATAAAGAAGAGGAAGTTTGAAAGTTAAGAGTTGTAATATGATCAATGGCTCTAATAAATAAAATAAATTATGTATGTTGTGACTATAGGGCCACGGACAGACCCTGTTGGGGGGGGTGCTAGGGGTGGCCCCCGCCCCCCTAAAATGTTTTAATATATATATATATATGATGGACCAGAGAAAGCATGATGACATTCATGAAAGCGGGTTTGATATTTCATCTTGTTAGTTTGATATTTTTATCTCAGTTCCAAAAATCATGCTTGCACTGAAATGGGGCCATAGGTTTGCTTTCATGGACCGTTGCTTTGATATATATTCAGGGAAAAACAGGTTTGCTTTCATATACATTTTAAGAAAAAGTAAAGAGGTGGGGCCCACACCATTAATATATATTCCTAACATTACTTATTTTGCACTTTTCGGAAATTGCCATTGTCTCTTCTTCCTCTTACTAGCGGCTCATCCAACAATTTTTCAATAGCTTACATGTAAATTTTGAGAATCAATAAGGTACTTAAAATCAATTCTTTTCATTAAATTTCCTTCATGAAATTTATTATACATGATTTTATCTTTCTAATGATACTACTCTTATAATGATTAGAGAATATTTTAGGATTAGTATTTTGGACAAGTTGAGTTTTGTTAATAGATGGCCATGAGAATATTGAGGATCACATACATTGAAAAAGAAATTATTTTGAGTTTTAGGACAAATTCGATTATAGATGAGTTTAACAATATGAAAATACGTAGAGTAAGAGTCAAGTGAAATAAACTTAATTTCTGTAATATATTTCTTTCAATTTTTTTGTATATTAGGTTTTTATCGTATTTTAAGTACTTTCATTTATGATTTAGCATTTTTAATTTTCGCCCCCCATAAGTAAAATTCTTGGGTCCATCCCTTTATAGGGGCATTGGATGTTATAGAGGTGGAATTGGAAGCTTGGGCAATTTAACTCTAAGTATGGAAAGAGAGGAAAACAAAGAAAGCAAGAGGAGTTAAATTCTAAAGGTAGCAAACTTTACCTTACTCTTTTATGCTTGGTTGTTGCTTGCATGAATTGACATGTTTGTATGCTTATTTAATCATGTGAAATCATGCATGTTTACATGTGATTAGTTTTTAAACATGTCATAGGCCTATGTGATTACAAGTATTGCATGACATATAGTTTTAAACATGTCATTATATTATGAGGTTATTGATTAAGTTGAGATAAATCTCAAAGAGATTGAGATGAAAGAGATATGGATATCGAAAGTTGACACTCAATGTTCTCATGATGTTCTAATGTTTTTTTAGATCAGCTGTCTTTAGATCATAACTTTCAGAATAAAATGATTTTAGGACTGAAACTTGTTTCAAAAGAAACTAGTCTCAATAATAATTTCACCGACATCAAGATCATGGTCAATGAAGAATAACAGGAAGAAATATGACTTTTGGAAGTTCACGATCGTATAAAGACACGACTCCAGACCAGCTATTATGAATGTGATCGAAACGTTCAGAATACAATGAATATATAGTTGATTCTTTTTGCATTGAAAAGAAGACTTCAAGATCTTTCTGGAGATATGTCATTTACCAAATTTGGAGTTATATTCGAAAGGTTACGCCCACGGGAAGTTGACCTCTGTGCTAAACTATATATGTTTTGAAAGTCATTCGTTAATATTATGAAGTTGTACAAGATCACACTAGTGATTCCGCATCACTTGCAAAGGTTCTAAGAGTTAGAAACAGATCACTTAAGTGATGGTTTTACCACTTAAGTTATCCAGTGTCACTCACAAGACTTTGCAAGTGACTCGCATAGATTTTGAAAGTTGGAAGTAGATCACTCAAGTGATTTAGTGTCACTCGTAGGATTTTACAAGTGACTTGCAAAGTGATCTAAGAGTTGGAGCAAATCATTCAAGTGATGGGTTTGAGCACTCAAATAATATGCTCACGATTACTTGAGTGCATTAGTAATCACTCGAGCGATGGTGTTAACTTGTGAAGTTTCAGCTACGTACTCACTAAGGAACCAAGAATGATATGATCTTAAGCAGAAGACACTTGAGTGATCTGAGATCACCTATAAATGTGTGCAAGTGATCTATAAAATTACTCGAGTCACGTTGCAACATTTTCAAACAACAGAAGATTACTCGAGTTACATTTCATGCACTCAAGTGAAATTGTTCATAAATTCTCTTAATCACTACTCAAAGATTACATATTGAATTCACTTTTACTACTTCTTAATGTTATTAATCTCATTTGTGTATAAGTTTTAGGTAAGGGTGGACCTGGGGTGGCTAGGGGTGGCCCCCTCCCCCCTTAAAATTTAAAAAAAAAATAGCATAGGAAGGAGGCGACATTGTAAAGGAGGCGACGTTGTGCATCGCTCCTTGTGCTTATTCAGATGCATCATCCATATCAGATATTTGCTCGAAACACAACAACCCTATATTTTGCGAGGAGATTATGAAGAAGAAGCAAGGATCGGAACTTTCAGATCTAGCCGAGTATGTGATCGAGCAGATTCAGTTCCGAGTGGAAGCACCAAGACGGCTCTGGATTCGACAGGCTAAGGCGCCTCGCTTGGTTGAGCATTACAAATCCCACGTGTGGCATTATAGCGATGATAATTTAATATTTAATACACTTCTTTGTATCTCTTGATTAATAATTTAGCACTCTTTAATTAATAAGTAATGGCTTTTATTCTTATTTGGGCTTTGAACCTTTGATTAGATTTTAGCCATTTTTAATAATAAAATTCCAGTTTGACATTGCTTCACTATTTTTACCATAACTCTTGAACTAGACATCGAATTAGCCTCATTCTTATTTCATATTTCAGATGATTTGAAGAGTTACAATTGTTATAAAGACATGAAGGGCAAATTTGGACAAGAGCGCAGTCAATTTTGGAGCCAAAATCATACGTATATTTCTGGATTTTTATTTGGGCTCGAATTTTGTAATTAAAGTTCAGTTTTATCTTATTTCTGTTTTGGGTCAAACCATTGGAGCCTATTTCGTTTGGCAGCTAGGTTTTTACCTAGGTCAGCCACCAACACATGGTCATTGACGTTTTTGGACAGTTTTGGATTAAATAGAGAAGTTTAATTTTCTCTGCAATGTTCTTTGCATTCTTTGTCTGTTCTTCATTTTTTCCAGCCATACTCGGCTAAACTTCTGTGGTTAACCCAATGTGAGGATTCCATGATTCGTCCAGAAAGCTTGTGCTTATTCAGTAATTTAACTCATTTCTGTTTTCATCTTATCGGATTCGATTTCTGGACATAGTTTGAATATTAGATTTAATATTCGGTTTGGTTTATCCCAAGGATTGAGTTCGAACTAGGTTTCAGTGTTACCGTGCGATTGCACACTGTTCGGACATATTCTAGGCAATCGTCTAATCGAAGGATTTTTTGGGTGAACGTAGAGATTTTGGTTCATCCAGAGCCTATCGTGAGTTAGTTATATTTTGTTCAACGATGGAAGTCTCTGGAATCTGAATGTTGGGTTGATCGATTTTAATATGTTTCTGTTTACTTCGTCCTATTTCTATCTATTTCGTTTTATTCTGTTTCAAGCAAAACCCCCCCCTTTTTACTATTTCTGTTTGCTATTCGCTGTTACTGTCCATTCAAACCCGCTATGAATTCGTTGGGAAAATGACCCAGGTTCCCTATTACTGCAAATCTTTTATTGAATCTGATTATTTTGAGAGATACGGCAAATCTCTGTCAAGCGACGCCATGAATGGCATGAAGAAGACTAAATAAATGCCAAAGAATTGCCAATACTTTGGGATGGACATCGCCGCCTCCACCGTGATGACTCACATCAATGATTGTGCGTCGTCAAAAGCACCATGATCCCTCCATTTTTCTCGTGAAGACCAATCAGGATTTGGAGAATCTCTATGTCATCGTCATGAAAATCGCTAATCGTTTCTTAGCGAATTGAAATGTTAGTTATCTTAAAATGATTCATCACAATTGTTTGACTTAGTTATACCATGTGCCATGTACGTCTTGCTGAATGATTATCATTTTTTTTTTTTTTTTTTTTTGGCTTGATTGAGATTTTTAGGAGCTTAATTATATTTGTTTGATTCAGCAATGTTATTGGGATTGAAGTATTGAACATAAATTGTTGAAATTCATTCGTAAATTGTGAGATCTCTGCATTTGGATCAAATACATGATCCTCCAAGTCTTGCCTTCTCAGTTCTCATCTAGCTTGCGGTGTCCCAAAATCACCCAGCTATATCTCGCCCCCGTCATCAAAATTCCTGGGTCCGCTACTAGTTTCAGGTGATTAAAGCTTGAATTAACTTAAAAACCAACAAAGGCCACAACTTTCCTTTAACAAAGTTAAATGACAGACAAAATAGGGGGAAAGCACAGACGCTCCAATGGCTACTTCCAACGGTCATATTCTAAAATACTCAATGGGAAGAATGTGCTCAACGATCAAATGATCTTCATTGACTATAAATAGCGAAGCATTCAAATAAAAAAAGAGATGAGAGATGATGTTTACAATGTTGATATGCTAATACTTTGAGTCTTACATGACCAAAGCTTTGTAATCATACTCTCATCTTGTACTTCAGTGTTAATCATAATCTACTCCATATAGAGAGAAGTATGCTTTCATTGTAATCATTCTATCTTTGTGAGAGTGACTTAGGATTGGGGATCTTGAGTGAAAACAGATTGTATCCTTACAGTGTGTATGAGGGAGTTCTTATCTCAGTGCGAGAATTGCAAAGGCTTCACAAGTGCTCGGATCAAACTTGTGGATTAGTAGTGGTTCTCAAGTACCTGTTTAGACTTGAGAAAGTTGGTGGATTGAAATCTTAAGAGGAGTGTAGGAACTAGACGTAGGTCATCGTGGATTGGACCAAACCAAGATAAATCACAGTTTGCATATTCTCTTACCTAAGCTTTTATGTTTCCAATATATATGTTTTTGAATAACTGACTATGAATCTGTAATTCATTAGATTCGTATGTATTGCTTTCACTAAGATGCGAAAAGATTTGCAAAGTTCCAAAGTACTTATCTTACACCACATTCACCCCCTCTTGGGTATCAGCTGAGTCTAACATTTGGTATCATAGAAGGTCTCTTTTTTAAAGGACTTACGTCTCAAGAGTTACAATGACTAATTTGGGGTGTTGCTTGTTTTCACAATGTTTTGATTATATCATTCCACCGTTTATATTGATTTTTGGTTCTAGAAAGCTAGAATGACATCATTTATAAAAACCTTTGATTTTGATATGTGGAATATTTTTTTACAAATGCTTTTGATTTCAAATAGAGAAAGAATTGGACAGAAAAAGAAAACAAAATGTTTTCATTGAACATTAGAGCAATGAAAATCCTATACAGTGAAAATCCTATACAGTGCTTTCACTGAAAATGATTTTGAGAAGATAAAATTTCGCTCTAGTGCTATCGATATATGGGATACTGTTAATTCGATAGATGCTTCAAACAATTGTGTTGAAGTTGAAAGTGTTGATAGTTCATATGAAATTATAAACTACATATCACGGTTGATGAACAATTGGAAATTGAGAATGAAGAAGGAGAAATCTTAGAACACTTCTATGATCCTGTAATCATATAAGAACAAGAGGAAGATGATTCTCAAGAAGAGATCATCATGAACGAATTTGATGAATCCTTATCAGAAGCTCAAGATGATGTTATGGTAAAAAGTTCTAATTCTTCTTGTGCATTTAAGAAAAATAATTTTGAAAGTTTTCATAAAAGTGTTTTTCAACCAATCCTTGATTATAGTTTGAAAAGCAAAATTGTTTTCAATAATGCTAGAAATTTTTTTGGGAAGAAAGAATGTTTAAATGAAATTTATTTGATTTTTTACTCTCATGACCGACACAATGCTTGCATGAAATCTCATAATGCATATCATCATACAATTTGCAATTGTTATGGTAAATCGGTTCACATTTCTCACACATGCTATATTAGAAGAAATTTTAATATGAGAAATAAATATGTTTGGGTTCTGAAAATACAATTAAGGTCTAGTACTAACATATAATGACTAAAATATAAGTGGATATCAAAATGTCTATCTAGTGCTCCGTATGTGTAGGATGATTTGAAAATCAATGGACATAAGGGTATAGAGAAGATGAACAAGAAGCCAAGAGTTTCTCATCCACCAATAAAGAGGATCATAGTGTCTATATCAAACATGAGAATTCTCGAAGCACCCATTGCTGGAACTACAAAATCTAATCGCAAAGAGAAGTAATGGAAAATAGGAGTACATTCCACCTCAAGAAAGAACTACCATAAAGTACAGTTCAACTATCTTGAGAAGAACATGAAGATGAGAATCTATCAAATATCAAAAAGAAAACTCTTAAAGTCTATATCCTTTGAGAGAGCTTTGCAGACACCCATGAGAAGAAATATGAAGAATCAATGTGACAAAAAAGAGGCAGTGGGTAAGTAAAGTCAATCCTTAAAAGTATACAATTGTAAAACCTCATACGCTATTATCTATAATATTTATTGAGGTTTTATATTTTGGAACCTTAAGAATGAGCATTGCAAACTATTTTGAAATTGAGTTTTCATATCCCTTAAAAATCCATTTAATAGATTTATTTATAAAGGGATTGCAATGTTCAATAGTCTAATTCTTTATGCATACGTGATGAATTGAAAAGAAAATATTTCTTTTATCCATAAAGTTTTATTTAATTCATTATGCTCAATTGCCTCTTATTGACTATATTCTTAGAGCATGTGAATTTTGTTCCGACAAGTTAACAATGATTGGATCCAAGTAAGGTTGGAAACCAAGGAAGAAAAAGATTTATACGGTTTTGTAGGATGAGAAAAAGTTTATCAAGAGTGCAACTACATAGAGAAAGCTTCACGTCAGGATTATGGCTACATGAATTCAAGTCTTAATTAAGTAAGATGAATGAATGGGAGCTTGACTTGGTGCTGAAAGAACAAAGAAGGAAAATTGATATTATTGTTGGAAATTATGCTCTAGGAGCAAATCATTGTACTTTAAACGTTATTGTTATTTAAAGTATTTCTCCATTTTTGTTATCATATCATTTGCATGTTTATTATATAACTGTATCCTTGGATGTATCATAAAGATTGTCCTAAATGTCCCCGGTCGGTCATCTATGTGGGAGCAAAGATGAAATAAGACCTGTATGACTTTGATGAGGTATGAAGATACGAATCAAAGTCATAGGCACTTATAAGAGTACAAGGTGCTGGATCGACCCACTATAAGAAAGCTGCATGGATTAAGTCATAAGCTTATCTCATGTATAACCACGTCACAATGCCCTTTGACTTGAGATCATTATGGATTCCTACATGAGAGTCGCTGATCTTTGACCTAGTCAAAAATCACCGTTGACCGGGTGATGATAAAGGCTTCGATCAGGATTAGTGGTTTTCATGCAAAGGAATGTGAATGGTCAAGATGGGATTTGTCCCTTACATTTGTTGAGAGATATTACTGGGCCCCTCGATGAGTGAGTCTAAGAAATGTATGGTCATACTACGGTGGAAAGGAGTTTATATTTCAATTGTTAGACTACTTAAGAATCGAGAAAGTAATGGTCAAGAACAGGAGGATGACACTATCCATGCTTCATCGTTGACCAAATTATCGCGTGACAAAAAGGACGTGGCATGGTTGTATGATAGGTTGCATCGTATCATCGATCCTCATATGAATTGGGTAGTCGTAATGTCTTGCTAGAGGCCACTTGTGACTTGTGGGCTGGTACAGTATTGGCCCACTGCCAATCTTATGTGAGCCTACAGGGTCGCACACAAGAATAGCCCAACACGAGCAATAATATCCAGATTTATTGAATCTTAGATATTAATAAAATTTAATTTATCAAATAATGAATACAACATTTAATCTAGGATGGATGGATATATATATATATATATATATATAACGAAAATAATAATATTATTATTTATAAAGATAATAATATTATATGTAGTATTTAATTTATTTGATAAATTAAATAACTAAAACAAATAGAGATATCATATCTCATATTTAATTTAAATTGAGATATTGTGTCTTATATTTAATTAAATAGATCGATATTATATCCCGGATTTAATTTATAAAGATAAATTAAATTAGCTGGCTTTTAATTTGGATTAAATAAATAGATTAGATTAGATCTGTTGATGATTTAATTAATATTATTTTAATCCAAATTTGAATTTCAAAATCAATTAAGATTAATTTTGAATTTTTTAATATGGCCAATTAGGGTTTGAAAAATCCTATAAGATAATGATCAAGTGGTATTAAAATAAAATTTAGCTGCGAAAAAGAAAAACCTTAGAGAAGAGACGTAAAACGCTAAAAGCGCTAGCACGTTGCCGTTTGTGTTGGAGTTCTATTCGGTGTGGATACCGGTAGAGGGAGTTGATTCTCTTGGTTGGCTCCTGGTGGTCGTATCGAACAAAACGCACATGAATACAAAAGGTACAGTTCTAACTACCTTAGTTTAAATGCCATTGATAGATCCTCCTATGGGATTCGTAATTTATAGGATAAATTTCTTCTACTACGTGTACGAATCCCAACAATTATTCCACTAAAATCAAGCGAGCTTGTACAAGGACAAGAGGAATTGTAGTGATATCTAATTCTTACTCTATCTTGCACTTGAATGAATTACAATTTGGGTAATGAATACTTTTCTATTATTGTATTCCATTAGCAATCAATCATTTATAGTTTTCAAAATGTTTTTAGATTTCTAAATGGTATCGGTAAAATTGTGCATAACTTTCGGAGTTTATGTTTTTTAAATGCACAATTCTAAAACTTATTTGGATTTCAATTCACCTTGTTTTATAAAAATGCATATACATGCTTTGAAAAATATTCATACTTTGATTACATTCAGATGTTTTTTTAAAAAAAAAAATAATCGAAGTTAAATCTTTATGTACCAAATGTAAAAAATACTTCAATATGTCCACTAGAGTTTTCCCAACATTGACAAATTGATCATTGATCTTAAATATGCTATCCAATGCTTTAACTCCATAGTCTTTATTCTCTAACGAGCTAGACCTTATGTCTAACAAGTTGACCATCTATATGAGTTTCAAGCCTATTTCCAAGAAGATGATTCAATTCGTAAAAGTCTTGTGCCAAATGTATAAATCCTTATTGGCCAAATTATTTTAAACATTATGAATGTTTATTAATGCATTAACCATTATAATGGAATAACTTATTAGGATAATATTTTAAAACTCTAGTCATTTAGGCTAACGAGTATGTGCTTCATCATTGATAAATCCTTGTACTCATCTTGTTGGTCAAATACATCAACTTTTATCTTCATCCATTTTTGAGTATCTCAAGGCACAACTCTAAGAGGAAAAATTATCTCTTAATCAATAGCAAAGTCATTATGCTTATATGTTTCTATCATGCCTATCCTTTTTGGCTTATTCATTTTCCCTAGGTATTTTGCTCTCAAAAAAATTCTCAAACATGTGTAATTTGTTGTCTTAGATAATCTCCAACGTGAAGCTTTCTGATACACACGTACACACTAATGACTTCCACCATTATAGCATTAATATTGATAATTAACAAACTTCATAAATGATTTTGTCATGCATTCAAAGTTTTAATGACATAATGCATATTCATGATTCAAAAAAACATTTGAGATTTTAAAATGATTTTCATATTTCATTATAATTCTTGAAAAACTTAATCTTATTCATGAATTATTATTTGATATATGATTATCATTGTGAATAGACTTTCTATTTTATTTGGTCAAACTTACATAAATGACATATTTTTTTACATAAAATGTATTTACAAATTATTTTTTATCATTGAAAAAATCATTCTTGGTGTAATTTGTTCATTACCCTTTATGATTCATTAGCTTAAATTTATTTAAGTAGGTAAAATTATATTTAAATCTTTGATTGACTTTTTATACTCTTTGCTCAAATATCATATTATTTAATTGAATAAAAGCATAAGAGTTGCTATGTATATAATCTTGTGTGGACCCAAGAAAAGTTGGGTAACAAAGAATATGTATTTATACTTTTGCAAGAGTTGACCAAAATGTTCTATTATCATGTACAAAGAACATAGACGAAAAGAGTAGGTCTCATTGGCAGTGTTTGCAGAATATGTGGTATCACTCAAGTGATAACTTGAGTGACACCCCATCACCAGCAAGTAACTAGCTAGTGGTGTAGTATGGGATAGATGAGACACAATATCCTGCTAGAGTTGGTCCCTTGGTCATCCCTTCTTTGGTGAATCTATCTTAGGCTATCTGAGAGAGGAGATTCAATAATCTCACACTAAGCTTGCCACAAACAATATTAAAGTTCATAACTTTTGTGAATGACAAGATTAGGCAACTCTATAAATTGATTGACCAAAACTTCAAGGCCTTATTTGAATAACAAGAGGATTAGACAAAGATGATACAAGAGCATACTAGCTTAATGAGAAGCTAAGACAGAGTCTAATTTATTTTGAGATCCTATCATTTGGGATTTTTGCTCTTGAGATGCCTTCAGAGCAGTTGGCTATAAATACTCATCATCCTAAAGTTCCTCCACGTCCATCCTCAGTACTGACCATATCATCAGATAGTAACTAGCCAGTGATGCATCAATGGACTACAGAGGATTATGACTTGAGTAATTACAACATTACTCTAGTGCGGTATTGTATTCTTACTTAACTAAAATTATCTGAGTTGCATCACTCGAGTGAGCCCTCAAGTAACGGTTGAATAAGATCTCTTGTGTGACCACTCGATTGATATTGAGTTTCAACCATAAAACCCCTTAATAGAATTGACATTTTCAAAACTTGATTTCTCACCAAATCTTTAAATTTTCATACTTAATTTCTCAACAAAGATTCTAATAGTTTGTCAAATCAAACAAAATCCTTTTCAACAAACTCATTCATTATCTTTTTGATGATGAGTTAATAATTATGAAAGTTTTCTAGAAAACCTCTCCAAATTGTTTCAAACTTGTTTTCACGAAAACCTTCTCTTACCGCATCACATAAAAAATGAAAATACTTTCAAATAGGGAAGAGAAACTTGTTTTCTTGACATAGTTCATTTGATTAAGGGAGGGAAAGGCATTTCCACTTTTTTTTTTTTTTTTTTCATATCTGTCTCTCCACAAGCACTTTTTTTTCTTTATACTTCAAACTTTTTGGTGATGTTAAATAGGGGAGAGAAAGACAAGAAAAATATGTTGCATCTAATATATTTTCATACTCATACATATTTTTCTTAAATGATTTTCCATCATCAAAAAAGGCGGGAATATTATATATGATTAGTTTTGATGATGTCAAATATAGATGTCAAATACTGAGGGCAAAAAGTTTGCATAGCATATTTATCTTCTACATTGACTAACTCCTATATTTATTGTAAATTCAAAGATTAGAAGATATTAAGTTGAATTATGGAGAATGATCAAGAAAAAGATTAAGAAATAAGTTATTAATTTGGATTGATCAAGAAGAAGAAGAATAAAGAGATTGAAGATATTAGTCCAGAAAGCAAGAAGCTATCAAAAGTTTTTGGAGAATAATCAATAAGAAGAAGAGAAGAGATTAAAGAAAGAAGAACTTTTAAAATATAATGGGAATATCAATATTCAAGTTCTTAGATTTGATATTGGAAGTTTCGATGATCAAATGAAAGATGAAATGGCTCAATTTGGAGTTACAATAAGCTATTTCAAACTTCACCATGAACAGTGATTTTTGAGCTAGAATAACGTCACTATTGAGCTACACTAATCACTCTTGAGCATCACTCAAGTGATTTTCAAGCTGCTCTATGAGTGATGCACTATTCACTCTAGTTACACATGAGCCACTCAAGTTATTACACTATCTCAAAATAATTTGCTTAGCTTTTTTTTTTTTTTTTTTTTTTTTTTTCATTAGCATGAACGAAGTTCAATAATTAAGTCATATCTCTCAATCCACAAGTTCAATTGAGGTGAAACTTGTTTCATATGAAACAAGACGTTTAATACGACATATAGACACCAAGATTTAGCTCAAAAGGGTTTAGACCAAAGAGATATGGATTCAAAAGTTGACACTTGGAATTCCTCACGTCATTTCGAGAATAGGTTCGGCAATTTGGATGTATCTAACAAACTACACATCCAATTGAAGTGAAACTTGTTGCATATGAAACAAAATTCAAAATGTGTTTTGTATAAGCTGAAATAAGGCTAAAATAAACTGAGATGAAAGAGATATGGATCTCAACATTTGACACTCAATGTTCTCATGATGTTCCATAATAGCTTTCATTCTTCATATCATAACTTCCAGAAGACAATGAGTTAAGAAATGAAACTTGTTGCATAATAACCTAGAATTAAGAAGTGATTCAAAGAAATCAAGATCATAGTCAACGAAGAACAACAAGAAGAGATATGAATTTTGGAATTTCGTAGTTGTATAAAGATACGGCTCCAAACTAGTTTTTATGAATGTGATCAAAAGGTTCAGAATACAATGAATATAGAGCTGATTCCTTTTTTCATTGGAAAGAAGACTTCAAGATCTTTCTACAGGTAGGTGATTTACAAAATTTGGAGTTATATTCGAAACGTTATGCCCACTGGAAATTGACCCTTATGTCAATCTATCTATGTTCTGAAAGTCATTTGTTAATATTATGAAGTTGTACAAGATCACTCAAGTGATTTAGCGTCACTCGCAAGGATTTTGAAAGTAACTCACAAAGGTTCTGAGAGTTGGAAGCAGATTACTCAAGTGATGACTTTGCCATCGAGTGATCAAGTGTCACTTCCAGGACTTTGCGAGTGAGTCACATAGATTTTGAAAGTTGGAAGTTGATCACTCGAGTGATGGTTGTTGCTACTCGAGTGATTCAATGCAACTCATAGGATTTTACAAGTGACTTGCAACGTGATCTAAGAATTGGAGCAGATCACTCGAGCGATGGTTTTGAGCACTCGAGTGATATGCTCAAGATCACTCGAGCGCATTAGTGATAGCTTGAGTGATGGTGTTAACTTGCAAAGTTTCAGCGAGGCACTCATAAAGGAAACAAGAGCGATATGATTTTAAGAAGAAGATCACTTGCAAACCTATGCAAGTGATCCATAAAATCACTCGAGTCACATTGAAATATTTTCAAACAAGAAGATCACTCAAGTCACATTTCACAAATTTTCTTAATCATCGCCTCAATAATTTTAATACTTCGATAAACATCTAATTACATACTAAATTCATTTATACTACTTCTTAATGTTATTAATCTAATTTATGTATAAGTTTTAAGTGATTAAAGCTTGTATTAACTTCAAAGGCCACAACAGTCATTTAATAAAGTTAAATGATTGACAAAATAAGGGGAAGCACAGACACTCCAAATACTACTTCCAACAGTCATATTCTAAGATACTCAACAAGAAGAATGTGATCAACTGTTAAATGGTCTTCATCGACTATAAATACAAAAGCATTCAATTCGAAAAAGAGACGAGAACCGATGCCCATAATGTTGATATGCTCTAGTAATTGTACTATAATCCCACCTTGTACTTCAATGTTAATCATCATCTACTTCATATAGAGAGAAATATACTTTCATCGTAATCATTCTATGTTTGTGAGACTTACTCAAGATTGGGGGATCTTGAGTAGAAAACCGATCGTATCCTTACAGTGTGTAAGGTGGTGTTCTTATCTCAGTGCAAGAATTACAAAGGCTTCACAAGTGCCCGGATCAAACATGTGGATTAGTACTAGTTTTCTAGTACCTGAATAAACTTGAGAGAGATAATGGATTAAAATCTTAGGAGGAGCCTAGGGACTGGACGTAGGTCATTATGGATTGGACCAAACCAGGATAAATCACAGTTTGCATATTCTCTTACCTAAGCTTTTACGTTTCTAGCATACATGTTTTGAATAATTGACTATGAATTTATAATTCATTACTTTCATACATGTGTTTTCTTAATCCGCTCTTGCCATGGACATTTTATTAAACAATTATTCAGTAATTTATATAATTAAAAAATTATTAAGCAATTTATTTTGAAGCTAAGAGGTTGGAGTATCGTCCCGATGTCTATGTACAATAGTGAATGATTCCCCATAGTTCATCGATAGTTCTCTGCTCCGACTTCTTCTTTAAAAAGAAACTAAATTATTATGAGCAACCATATATTTTATAATACTAAACTAAAATTAATTTAATTGTAAAAATTTGAATTTGTTGTAGGTGATAGCAAATTTCTTCGATCTTGTCATGTGATAGATCTTCTGGTGCCCTCAGTTCCTGATTTCTTTCTCAAAAAGAGCTTATGAAAAAATATATATATATATATATATATTAATATTTCATTTTGTTATAATTTTTAATACTTCCTACTAAATAATAATTGTTAAAAAAATTACTGTTTTGTTTACCTCCTTATGTACTAGACAAGTCTGACCCAATCATCAGGGGGGACATTGTCAGGCACGGTCTCAATCACCTATGGTAAAGGCATCGTCCCATCCTTATCCAGAGAGTAGTAGAGAGGATTTCTCCTATACTTCCACCCATCCCCCACCTTTAACAAATCGTACCACCTCCTATTATCTCGCACCACAAACATCATAAAATTAAATAAATTATAATTAAATACATTTGATTAATTAAATAAAAACTAGATAAATATAATTATTTATATTTGAGTCAATATATTAAATTAGTTAAATTTCACAACTTCATCCCACACATCCTCCTTCGGCCTCTTGGGTATATTCTTCTAGTCCTAGAAGTGGATAGGGAATCAGACCCAATTCCTACACAGCTAGTTCAAATAGCAGTTGAATAGATGATTGCCACTCTCAATTGGCTGGTTTGTGACCTCATTCCACGAAACTACGACACGTAGCCCTCAATCGAGTTGATTTAGACTGGCTACTTGGCTTCCTATTAGTATTGTTCCCCTGTTCATATGCACAATTGATGATAAATTTTAATTAAATATAATTTCACATTTAAACTGCTTTAATTAAAATTTTAACTTATTAAAATAATTACTTATCTTGAACTTGCACATCAAATCCAGTTGACCGCAAAGACGACTTTCGTGGGTGATTCTGGTCCCTAGCATCCTCAACGTCAAGGAGCGGCTCTGCTTCACTCGAGAAAGTTGAAATCAAATTCCCCTACTCCTCGTAGTCGCTCACACTAATATTAGGTGTCACTGATGGAATAAGCACCTTTAGTGGGGAGGCCTGTTGTGGGGCGTGGGGTCCTGTCACCCTATGGAATGCTCTCTGACACAACTATGTTCCCCTTCACCAGATGTTGTCTAGGGGGACGCTCATCTACCGCCTTCTTGAAAGAACCTACACTAAGCGCTTCACATTTTGAAAGTAGCATACATGATTATACGAATATAATAGCCACATCTTAAAACTCCATGTCACTACCTTAACTAATAGTAATCTGGATAAAGTAAAGTAATAAAAATACTAATTCCAGCGCTTTCCAAAGCTACATCACTTTTTAAAATAAATAAAAAGAACCACGTCACTATGCTACTGAAGATGAAAAACACAACACAAACATGAAGGTACAAACATATATCTTATAGGTTCCCATTCAGAAAATTACATCGTAGGTCCTTTGAGACATGGGCATTCAATTGGTTGAACCACATTTTTCATTCAATTCTCTCTAAACATTTGGTTCTTCTATCCCTGGGTAAGAAACAGCCTAAAAAAAAAATCTTGTATCTTGAGAAGGACAGCCATTATAGATGATAGTGAACAAAGAAAAACAGAATTCAAAGCAACCAACATTAAACCTCATGAGATTAATTCAAAGGTTTTGATATTAGCTTCCTTTTGTATGGCCCCCTTAGTTATCATTAAAGCCGAGAAATCGGAGCCGGTCCTTTTAGGCCTTGGCCTTTCAAGAGTCAAGCTTGAAAATTAGAGGAGTTAAATGAAATTGGACCTATAAAGCCTTAGGTTTAAAAGGGCCGGCCCCTTAGGCCCTGCTATTTTTTTTTAATTTAATAAGAAGTTAGAAGAGATGTCCCTCATTCAAATATTCATTGAAAATGAAAGTCAGTTTGCTCCTTATATTGACAACTTTCTCATCATAAGTTATAGGGTTAATCTTGTTATATAAATATTTTATAATAGTTTAAATTTAAAACCTAGGTATTATTCTTAGGTTTTATATGAGTTATTTGTCGACAACAGTTTGCTTTTGATTACGAATTAGTGAATGTGTTTACTTATTGGATGATTTGTATTGTTTGAATATTAATATTGACAACATTTATTTAATAAATTAGAACTTTAATTTTTGTAATTTACTAATTATATTTCTTTGAAAAAAACAGAGAAAAAATAGTTAAAATTTAGAATAGTAATTTAAATTTTGTAGGGCTTCTTGAAAATACAATAGGGTTTCTTGAAACCTTGACCCTGGTGCTCTCGGGCTGGACTTTGAAAAATAGATGTTTTTCTTACCCTGAGCCCTGTTAGGCCTTGGCCCTTCAAAGTTCAGCTCTGATTCTTAGCTCTAGTTATCATCCACCAAGTGGTCATGTTACAAAAAAGAATGATACTCCCTCCGATCCTAATTATAGGAACATTTTTATAGTGCGAATTGCACTATAAAAGTATTCCTATAATTAGGACTGGAGATAGTATTAAATAGATATAGAAAATATCACAACAACTTGTTGTACGTTCTCTTCACTTAATATTTGCCTCAAATCTTCACAAGCCTAGAACAACATAGAAACATGTTCTTCAAGAATAGATTATGTGATCAATCTCCATAAATAGCTTGAAGAAATTTGAATCCCAAAAGGAATCTCTAGTGATAGCTAGGAAGAAAGGGAAGAAAGAGGATATGGAGATCCATTGTGATACAACCACCCCTATGGTCAAACAATATTGACAAGAAACCAAAAATGAAAAGAAAACATTATTCAAAATGGTTAAACTACAAAACACAATCCAAGGCACCCAATGCATATAAACATATAGGATTACATAAAAACCTATGCAATGAACTGACATTACATGACACTTATACACATGATTAAGTAGATTGGCCCCAAGCTGATTAGGATGATTAAGTTGACCAATAAAATTGTTGCTATGAGATTTACGTAAGTATATAGATATAGATTACTATTGATACCTAGAGATGGGAATAAGGGTAGGTTCGGGGTAATAAAAACTTATGTTTTTCAAGGACCGGCTCGAGAGCATGCGGGCTAGAGCCAACCCTACAAGACCGAAGTTATTTTTTAAAATTTTAACTATTTTTCTGTATTTTTTCAAAAAAAAATATCATTAGTAAATTACAACAATTATAATTATAATTTATCAAATAAATGTTAAAAACATCAAGGTTTGAACAACACGTATCATGTAACAAACAAACACGGTCACTAATTCATCATTAAAGGTAAACTATTGTCCATCAATAACTCACAAAGCATAAGAAGCTTACCACTAAATAACATGAATATGATGACTATCATTTTCATCTTTTTTGTCACTATCATCAATTTCAAAGATATTTGATTGTGCCTCACTTCGAGTAATAAGATCTACTTCATGGGCAAAATATCAAAAATTTCTTTTCTCGTATCATGAATACATCTATAATCTTTATCTGCAACAAATAATAAAACAAAACAAAAAAATCAAAGTATAGTTATTATGTATTTGTAATTAAATGGATAAATACCTCTTTTACAAAAACAAAATGCATATAAATTATTAAATTAACATCATATATGAATCCATACATCCAGTTACGAGTACAAATAAGAGCTTGAACATTACATGGATGAATAGTGTTAGATATGATTAGTTTTGATTATGTCTTATATAGATGTCATTATTAAGAGCAAAAAGTTTGCATATTACATTTATCTTCTACTTTGACTAAGTCTTATATTTAATGTAGATGTGAAGTTCAATATTGAAGGATGATTAAGAAATTAGATTGAACAAAGAAGTTCTTACGAGCGATATAATGGGAATATCATAATGTCAATGAAGCAAGAACTTATCAAAGGATTTTGGGGGATAATCCAGAAGAAGAGCAGATTTTGAAGAAGGTAGAACTTGTTGAGAATGATGAGTCCAAGTTGAATGACAGAGAATGATCAAGAGAAGAAAAGAAAGAAAGAGTTGGATTATGAAGAATGATCAAGATGGGAGATTAAAGAAGGAAGAACTTGTTGAATGAAATGAGAATATAATTATTCAAGTTCTTATATTGAAGCTAGAAGTCTCCAAGATCATATGGAAGTTGGAATAGCTTAATTAGGAATTAAAGTCAGCAAAAATTAGCTTCAGGATGAGAAAACTCGAGTTCAGATCTAAAAAACTCGAGTTTCCTACTTCGCCCCAATGATTTGCTCCTCTGGTATGAGAAAACTCGAGTCAGCCATCACAAACTCGAGTTAACAAGTGTTTTCAGCATCTCTAGCGTCTCTGGACTAGGAAAACTCAAGTTTCCAGTGCAAACTCGAGTTTACAGCGCTGATCAGCAACTCTGGTCTACTCTGTTTCACGTTCAGCTTGAGCGAGGTTTGGTAATTCGGTGATATCTCCCAAACCAGAGATCCGATTGAGGTGAAACCAGTGGCATATGAAACTAGACTCCTAATGTGTCATTTTGATCTAAAATTCAAGCCCAAATGAGTTCAGATCAAGGAGATATAAATTTTGAAGTTGACAATAAAATCCACGTCACACAAAAAACCAAGCTTCAACATTTTGAGTGTATCTCACAAAATAAAACTCTGATTGAGCTGAAATTGGTGGCATATGAAATTAGACTCAAAGGGATTTCCATCAAGATTTGAACGGACCAAAACGGAGTTCAGGCCAGGGAGATATGGCCTTTGAAAGTTGACAGTTAGCTCAGGACATTGCAAAAATGCTGGTCAAGAACAGTCTTCATTCATCGGATCATAACGGACATAATACAATGAGTTTGGAGCTGATTCTTCTTGCATTAGATTCTTACCTCGAGCTTGGATATGTAAAATTGAGTTAGAGATTGGCCAATAGTTTTCCAAGTTTTCCATATTTTGTGAAAACTCGAGTTTTGACTTGGCAGAGAGCGTTCATGTTTTACCCAGTTTTTGAAATCGCCAGTTTTGATGGAAAACTCCAGTTTTGACTTGAGCTAAATTTCTCTAAGTTTTCATACTTAAATGAAAACTCAATTTTTGTTTTTGGAAACTCGAGTTTTGGGCAAGCCGAGAGCTTTGCTCTTTTACAATGTTTTGAAAACTCCGGCTTTGGTCATACATAGATTTCTCAAAGTTTTCATACTTAAATAAAAACTCGAGTTTTGTTTCGAAACTCGAGTTTTGGCCAACCCGAGAGCTTTCTCTTTTTCAATGTTTTGAAACCTCCAGTTTTGGATGAAAACTCCAGTTTTGAAGTTTTGGACTAAAATTCATTTTTCATGTCAAGAGTCAAAACTCGGTTTGTAATTTGAAAACTCGAGTTTTGCTCCCATTCAAAAATATGTTCCAAATCTCAAATCGCGACATTCCTCTATGGAAGAAGAAAACTCGAGTTTTAGATGGAAACTCCAGTTTTGCTTTTGAGGAACAATTGCAAACTCCAGTTTTGTGTTTCAAAACTCCAGTTTTAAGCGCTCTGTTTGAAAATCAGATTTTCCAGATTTACGAAATCTTCATGGATTATCTAGATACTTCTTATCATCACTTATTACTATTCTTAACTATGTTTAATCAATTTGTTAGAGAGTTTCAGATGATCAAAATGAAGGATTAGAAGCAAATCTCAAAATGTCATATTTGTGTCAGAACATCAAAAGCTATGCAAAAGTTCTAACGGCTAGTTCCATATGAGTCTAACGGCTATATTTCTTTATCCAACAGTCACTGAATCTTCAAACGGTCATATATTGATCTCTACCTATAAAAGAAGACAGATTCAAGACAGAAGTAGCAAGACACAAGCCTACATCTTCAAAATGCTCATACTCTGATCTTCATATCATTTACTCTTTGTTTTCAATGTTTACATAGTTTATCATAGAGAGTGAAATAATTTGTATTGCACTTCAATGTTTATTCATTCACTTCTGATAGAGAAGATTTATTGTAAACATCATACCATGCTATCTGAGAGTTACTCAAGATTGAGTGATCTTGAGTGAGAAACCCATTGTATTGATTACAGCTTGTAAGGGGAGTGAATCCTAGTGAGAGGATTACTTCGAGTACAGAGTGTGTAATCAAGTGGGTGTATTGATTACAGCTTGTAAGGGGGAGTGAATCCTACTGAGAGAATTATTTCGAGTACAGAATGTGTAATCAAGTTGAAAGAAGATAGTGGATTGAAAATCTCAAGCGGAGCTTGGCGATTGGATGTAGGTCAAGGATTGGGCCGAACCAGTATAAATCAGTTTGCATATTCTCTTCTCTTATCTCTTATATTTCCAGCATATATATTTGAATGTGCATATATATTTGAATGACTGATTATCGCTTTATAAATTATTTTTGTCATTCAAACTGCTTTCAATAAGTTGCGAAAAGATTTTCAAAGTTCCAAAGATTTTATCAAACACCCAATTCACCCCCTCTTAGGTGATAGCCAGGTCTAACAAATAGAACTTTTATATTTTGAACACATGAACCAATACTGGAAATTGATTCATTAGCTTCTGTAGTAGTTGGAATGCTTAGAATATCACTTGTCATCTTTGAAAGAATCGGAAATATTTGTTTATTGTTCTTCCACCAGTTCAATACATTCAATTCTTTCCAATTATTAGGCTTCAATATTTTTTTCTTCCAAATAAGTTTCCAATTCAGACTTGTTCATGAAAGAAAGATCCATACTCACATAAATATTTTGATAATCCTGCATCATTACAAAACAATCAAGTTAAAAAAAAAAAATTAACAGGCCTAACAAATTGGCCCTTGACCATACAAGGCCGCCCTTTTAAGCTTTCGGCCCTACAAAGCTAGCCCTTTTAAGCGCGACTTCATTTTGAGGCTCTATTTTATAAGCTCGACCCTTGAAAATCCAGGGCTTAAACGAGTTTGGCCCGATTTGAGTTCGGCTGATTTCCTAGCTCTATTGAGATCCCATCCCTACGTAAAACTTTTTCAATTTTTATTTTTATTTCCTACAAAACATCAAATGAAATATGAGAAGGTTTTATAGAAAGATTATTACTTTTTATCATGGTAATTAAATTTAAAGAAAATAAATAAAATAAATTAAATAAATGTAAAAACACCCGGTTTTAATATGTAAAAAGAACATTTTAAAACAATAACGAGACTGACTTATAAATCAATTGGTCTAATATGTAAATTTTAGAAACTTGAAAATAAAATTTTAGGAACCAAATTCATAACAAGAACTTGAACAGTACAAATAATGCTCATATAACACGAGAAGATGAAGATCATCAACGAGTAGGAAATAATGGTAGTGTAGTAGATCAAAAGACCTAAAAAGATTGAAACTTTTTCATTAATAATCTTCAGCTAAAAGCAATAGTACATGCATGAAATCAACATTACATCAAAATATTATATATGGTGATGATTGGCCACAAAATCAAAATTACATATCAAAATATGTATACAATAGGGTTTCTCAAAACCTAGGCCTTTAGATGATCATCATTATTCTAGGAAAAAATCGCCCCTAGTCCAAACAATTAAGTTGTCCTTCAACTCCCTGCCAACTCCCTTAGTTGTTTGGAGAAACGATCTTACTTCACTATGACCTCCAAAATAGTGACTTGAAGGTGAAAGATAGCTTCAACGATTTCCTCCAAAGTCAGAGGTAAAGGGGGCTGCCAAGAGTAACTGCCAGAGCCTATCGTCGAAAGAGGAGAGAGTGAATGCTACTTCTTTGTTCTTGCCATTGGAAGTGTTGCTACTCAAAGAAGAAAGAGAGGACTAGAAAATGACTTTTGAATTTGAACTTCATAACTAAAGGCACTTTGATATTTACAATCAGGACTAATGGCCGAAAACTTCAAAAGATATTGACGAGACATGATTATAAGCATTGAAACTTAAAATGTTATGTATTTAGACTGACCTTATTTGAAAACATGCTCAAAATAATAATTATGATACCGGATACAGTCTAACTAAAAGTTGAATGTTAAAAGATTAAAAGAAATTAGATCGGTTAAGAGTTAAACAACAAGTTCAGATTAACAAATTTAGAGCATTTGCCACCACAACTGATCTATAATCAAATTATATATTTAAAAATATCCTAGATAATATAATTTACTAATATTAAACAAACAAACGTGCGCGTGTGTGCCCGTTCATACACCCACCCATGTGCGTGCGCATACAGCCCACAAAATCAACTTATGAAGTCAGAACACACACCCCCACACCACAAAATCAACTTATCAAGCCAGAGGCAGAACACACACCCCCACACCACAAAATCAACTTATCAAGCCAGAGGAAGAACACACACACAGACACACCACAAAATCAACTTATCAAGCTAGAGATATAAACAATAACAAAACAAAGATACAAGAGAGATTCAAGATCAAGATTAAAAATAATTTTTTTTTTCCATTACTATAATAATTTTTTTGCTACTCGAAGGCGGCAATACACTGATTGAAAAAACATTTTACATAATAAAAATTCCTTGGTCTTTATACTTATCGTCAGAGGCAGAGGAGAAAGAAGAGGAAGGGGAAGAGCCATTATCTGAAAGATTGTACTCAATATTGGCGTCAAGTACAAGGTTCAATTTATTGTTGACAGTGTGCAACAAAGTAAAGAATCTTCTAAGGCGTTTCTCCATGCAAGTGACCCCACACATTAAGGTGGTCAAGAACCTGCATCACTGACGATTGTAGAGGAGGCGTTGGGGGCTGTAGAGACAAAGGAGGGAAAGGAGGATGAACTAAAGGAGCCCTAAAGAGTCTCACCATATTGATATTTGAGAGAGAGAGAAGAGGAAGTTGGATCCAAAGAAACAAAAGGAATGAAGAGTTTAAATAGACAAGCCAGACGGAGACTACATTTATTGAAATGACTCTAGACTTTGAAGAGACAAGTAGTTGAGAAATTTACCTTGCAAGTTGAAGAAACTTTGAAGCATTTAAGACCGGGTATAAAAAAACGATGGTATCTAAAAAGATAATTAAACTGGATATATAAGCTCCGATCTAACAATCATGCAGCTTAATGTCATGACCTATTCAAACATACATGCATAAACCAAAACCCTAGACGGACTAATTAAACAGCTCCTTTAAGGCAAGGATACCTCCTGTAGAAGTACTGAATATACAAAGTATAAGGAATAAACACGTTTATGCAGCTTCCCAGGAAGAAAGAGGAGGAGTATCACCCTCCGTATTATATGTAGCTATTCCAGGACCAGATCTTTCACCCTTGACAGCGTCAGCAGCAACGTAAGACTCTAGTTCTGCCATTTCTTCTGGAGTGAGCTTAAGTGCTAAAGCCCCAATGTTTTGGTTCAGGTTCTCAATTTTGGTGGTTCCAGGGATAGGGCACACATCATTCCCCTGATGATGAACCCAAGCCAATGCTAGCTGGGAAGGAGTGCATTCTTTCCTTTTAGCCATTTCATTAACCCTCTCAAATATAGTCTTATTGTGCTCCATGTTTTCGGGATAGAACCTAGGCAATCGCTGAAATGGGGTACAAAAGATACACGTATAAGATTATATCTCGAAGTCAATCCATCAACAATGGACATTTCAAGCATAAATATAGAATTGTGTCCCTCATTTACATTGAAACAAAGTGCCAGAAAGAGAAGCAATGATGGTATAGAAGAAAGGTGCTAGCTTCTAATCTCCCCTAAGGTTATATGTCAAGACAGCATTCTGTTCCCCGTTAATCGAAATTTTATTATATCTACAAGCCACGTTGGCATAAACAGGATGGATGGAGACAAGTTTTTGTTTTAATGATCAACCAATGTAAGTAAAACTCCGTATAAAGATGCATCATGATAACCTTATCTCAAGCCATGTGGTATTTCCAGTCAATTTCTCTTATGTCAGGGTTCAGTCATGCAATCTCCCCTCAGCATTCAGCTCCAATTTTCAATGCATAAGCTAATTAAGAGGGAAAGATAGGACAAAGACCAGAAGTGCAGGAGGAAAAATCAGGCTTGAAATTAACAAGAGAGGTAAGTAGTTTAACAATGCTTTTCTTTTCCAGAAAACATGACATACTTGAGATTTGTCAAGAAGATAAGCACTTGGTATTACTTGAGATTGTGTTATTACCTTAATAATTTATCCAATTTATTCATGTTTATAAACAAACTGATGCTAGTAAATGCGATTGTTTATGATGCAAATACAATTATAAAATCTACAAGAAAGATAATCAACTAATTTAACAATGACATTTTACTGCTATTTAATCTTGAATGGTAAAAGTATAATTGAAAGTTTGAAGAACATATAAAGTTAGAAGAAGCTAAAAATTGTTGACTTCTAAACTAGAAGTTAAGCTAGTTTGTTATCATAAATGGAACCACAGTGTAATAATGCATATAAGAAAAAAAACACAAACCTTCCGAAAGTCATGTTCTGAAAAGCTCTCAACCACCTTTGCTCCTGATGAAAAGAATCCTCGTCCAAGAGGACTATATGCTACAATTCCAATGCCAAGTTCTCTGACAATTTTACAAATGCAAAATAAGATGCAGCAAAGCTCAACCCTGATTCTTTTTTTTTTTAAAGCCCCAGTAGAGAGAAAATATAGATATTATAATTAGCAACTTTAGTATTTCAAACCTCACCTGCAAGTTGGAATTATTTCTTCCTCAACATCTCTTGCCCATAAGGACCACTCTAACTGCACAGCGGTTATAGGATGAACAGCATGTGCTCTTCTGATTGTTGAAGCTGAGGCCTCAGACAAGCCAATGTATTTCACTTTCCCCTCCTCAACAAGCTTTTTGAGTTCACCAATCTTAAAAAACATGAAAATGAGCTTACAATTCAGTATCAAATCAAAATATTATAGAACATCTTAGCATTCATCCTCTATCAACTATACCAAGCACACTTTAAAATGGATGCATGCCAATGATGGACTTGTCAGTTCGATGTAACAAAGTTGCATCTTCTAGAAAACTTATGGAGCATAAATTGCAAAATTCACAAAAGTACTCTTCTTTGCATGCCGTAGGACTAAAATAACACTCCATAGCTTTTCAGTTCAAGAGGGTGGTAATTTCATTAGAAAACATATCAGAATCACCAGGCTCAAGCATTTTATATGATTTTGTGTATACAATAAAAAATGTGGAGCCACCAAGAATGATAGTTCTCAATCCTCTGCAATCTCACAAAGTGATAACTATATCAACAATTTAGGGTTTTTCTGGATATTGTATAGTATAAATAAATATGTGTCATATTACAAATTAACCCAAGCGTTTTAGTCAATTTAGGATGCCTCCCCTGGTTTAAGACATCTCATTTCAACAATCTTGGTTTATTCTTTTGACCTAGCCCAATATAAATATGTGAAAGATACAATGATAACTTATTGTCAGGGTGTTAGTAAAAACATTTTCACGGTCTTTTATGACAATTATCAGGATTAAGTTCTCATTAATGTCTACTTCAATCAGAGTAAATCCATTAGAACAGGATAGTGTACAAATTAAAAGTGAAACAAACATATATCAATGAATTGCATGATTATTTTCATTACAATTTGGATACAGGATGCATGAAAGGTTTAGTATTCAACAGCCTATATACCTTTTATCCAAATTTTAACGAAAATACAAAGTGAAATTGATTTTATATCAAACACAGACCACATAGGTAAACTGCAATTCACCCAGAAAAAAAGAATATCCAAAGCAGATAAAAGACGGACCGTGACTTCAATAGGCACGCGAGTATCAACACGATGCTGGTAATAGAGATCAATGCAATCGACCTCCAGTCTCTTCAAGCTCGCCTCACATGCCGCTCTCACATACGCAGGATCGCCACGTATATCAGCCTTGCCGTCGCTAAAGCTGACTCCGAATTTGGAGGCCAATTCAACCTTATCCCTCACACCTCCCTTCAAAGCCTGGCCGAAGAAATTCACCTCCAACTCGTCAAAAACTCACACAGAGAGTGAATAAACGAGAAAAAAGAAACAAAATCAAACGGACTTGGAAATCGGAATCGGGTTTACTTTTCCGAGAAGAATTTCATTAGTGTGTGGACCGTAGATGTCGGAGGTGTCGAGAAATGTGACGCCGCTCTGGATGGCGTGGTGGATGAGAGCGATCATGTCGGGTTCGGGTTTAGGAGTGCCATAGCCTGAAGACATGCTCATGCAACCAAGTCCCTGGGCCGATACCTCCAAGCCCTCTGAACCCAGCTTGATCCTACCCACTTTCGCCATTTCTGAGAACTGAGATGAGCTTCCACTCTCTGAGTGTGATAATGGAGCATCACAATAGGGTGTGGAGCGAGAGTGCTCGATTTTGTTGCGCCTCTTACGTGTCCTCCTACGATTCTGATAGGGAGCTAACGGACAACGGACGGTTTTTAGCTTTGGTTATCACATCTCATAATCTCTAAATTATATTCGTCTAATCAATTAATCAGATATAATATAACTTTGATTTTTTTCCTTGTCTTTCCGATTAAGAGTCCAGATGGGCTCGTAGGGATAATAAAAAAATAAATCATGAGATGATTGCTTCCGGCTTTTTAGTCTGCTTATAGTAAAAGTTTGAACTTTGAAGGTTTCATCATTTATTATATTATATAAATGGTTTATTTGTTAATCTAAGGGAATTAATGTGAGCTGATATGTAATAACCACTCTCAAGACGGATCCAGAAATTTATGGAAGGGAGCACCATTAGCGGAGAGATGCAGGGGTCCAAAATATTTTTTAAAGACAAAGCTTTAAATGTATTAAAAAATAAAAGAATATAAAGGAAAAATAAAACTAAGTGTTGTTAAAAATACTAGAAATTTGGACACCATATATTTTAATACCAAAGTATATTATAATAAAAATAATTACAATATCATTTTTCTAAGCCTTATTTTTGGGATTCCATCACAATTGTCTCATTATCAATGTTATCAAATACATCTTTTTCAATATAAGACACAAAACAATCATTCAACTATTCATCGGAGGAAGAGGGAGTCTCATAGAGTCGAGAAATCTCCTTTAAGGCTTTGAGGAAGTAAGAGATGAGGAGGAAAATAGAGAGGTTAAAATTTTAATTTTTTTTAAAAAATAAAAATAAATAAATATATATATATATATATATATATATATATATAATTAAGGGTGGGCATGTGCTCTCCCAATACACTACCTAGATCCGCCCATGACCACCCTCCGATAATGGACATGTTTAATGTTTAGGTTAGTAGTGAGAGTGGTAGCTTATTTTCTATCGATTTTTGTAGAAACCTAATAGAAAAGAAAAAGTCTGGATATAAATATGATTTGTGTTTGGATTGGTGGTAGTAGAAGTGACGGGACTCACATCAAGAAGTGAGAATTTTTTTAGAAAAAGCTACCCATAAAGTTTTTTCCTTTAGGAGCTTTTTTTAAATTTAAAAAAAAAAAAAAAAAAAAAAACTAGTAAACGTAAAGCTCAATCCAAACAGGACCCAATATCCCAATATGTAATACTCCCTCCCCCTAATTATAAAAACACATTTTAGAGTTGGTTTTGGTCCTAATTATAAGAGCAAGTTTTAACTTTTGTCAATTTTTTCCTATAGTACCCCTATTTATACTTTCTCAATAATAAATAATACACCTACATATTTTATTAAGTAAATAATATTTATAACTCATTAATGATATATGCACCTCAATCACCGAAAGTATTTTTTTTTTTAATAAAATAATTTTGAGCAATTTTTGTCATATTTTTTTCATATCACCCTTACTAATACTTCCTCCACAATAATTAATTTAACAACACACTTATATTTTATCAAGTAAGAGATTCTAATAAAAATGTTCTTTAATTATTTCAGAACCCAAAACGTGCCCCAAAAATCAAATTAGGAAAAAATATAATTCTCAAGTCTAATTCAATGCTTGGGTATCCAATTGGTTTATTAAGTTACCGCCAAGAAAATAAAAATTCCAAGCGCAAAAGAATTAGGCCTAGGATGAGTCAGTGTTTAATTAAAAATGAAATGCAGGCTTGACTTTCATTAAACCCAGAAATATGAGTTCAAAACCATGTCTCCCCACCCACCTAGATAAGTGAAACACTCATTTCACTAAGGCTATTTTAGGAAAATGAATATAATTAACTAATTTAACTTCTATCCTTAATCTCTCCAAAATCTGGTAAATAGCTCCTATAATTAGGACCGGAGGGAGTAGTAGGTTTCAGTATAAAAAAAAGCTTAACTTAGCTCGAGTTGTTTAATTCCATTAAGTCATATTAGCCAATAAGATTGATCAAAAAAAAATTAGCCAATAAGATTCTGCCCACTAAATTATTGTGACACAAAAGTGTCGTTAACCCCGTTAAACTCCTCATATCCGTACACATTTTGGACAAAAGAAGAAGAGATGAAAAACAAAAACAATAAGAAAGGGGTTGTGGCTGGAGGAAGACGATCGACTCATTATTGCTTATTCCCGATGGCAGCGATTTGCTGGTCTCCTTTACTGTGGCAGGAACTGGCGCCTTTGTTGGATCAACTACCCCCATCCTGACTTTACACTGGCAATTTCATTGAAAAAGAAAACGAGCTAATAATCAAACTCTATTGCCACTCAAACCAAAGGGGATGGGGATGCTCTCCATTCAATAATGGATCAATATGATTTTTCACCTTTTGGCCAAAAACAAATCCGATTTTTCACTCTATTGCGCCAAGGTCTTAGCATGCATGATGCATCGCTTGAAACATCGCCACGGCACGCGGAACGGTTCTCTCCGAGTAGCTATCCGTCGTCAATAGCCTTGGCAACACTGTTCTGGTTTGTTCGCTCAAGTCTTGTGTCTTGGTTGTTTGGTTAGATTCCTCCTCCTCAACAATTACATTAGGTCCGTGATTATCTAGACTCTCACTGATTACACGATGGACTCTCTGGGTTGCTTTTTTTTTTTTTTTTTTTTTTTTTTTTTTCCTGATATAAGAGAAGGCTAAAAAACCAGAAAAAACAAGGAATTACAAAGAAGAGGAAATAAATCCTACACACTCTTGGTCTACCCAATCTCTAAAACTCACTGGACAGACATCAACATCAAGTATAGAAGACTTAGACATACCATTTCTTGGAGCCTTTAGGCACAAACACAGATTTCACCACATGTTAGGCCTTTTTTGGACCAAATTCGTCTGGCCCACATTGCTAATTGCTTTATTCCTTTCCTTTTCTCTTCCTTCGTATATAACCAGCTAGCTCTCCATCAAGTCTGATGTACCCTCCTTATCAACTTTATTTTTTTTGAAAGATGATATTCTCCTCATCCTTTTTTTTTTTTTTTTTTTTTTCCCTCATCAATTCATCTAGGGCATTGATTGGGAAAAAGAGAAAGATATTAAAGTAGTATTTGATTGATTTGTGGATATAATTTAAAGATGATGAGGATTAATAAAAAAAAGATTAGGAGAGAAACTCAACACCTTTTTTTACCACGTGTTTCACTAAAACCTCCATTTCCTCACCCCATTCTGCAATAGCAGCAGCGAATCTTGAAACCTGGGATTTCTTTTCCACCTTTGCTCCTTGTTAGGGCCGTTTGGTTCACGGTAACTTGGGAGAGGGAATGAGAACTTAACAAAGTTCCCTACCGAAAACGCATTTGGTGCGCAAGTGTCCAGGAACCCAAGTTCTCGGGCCCACCACTCTTCCTCATATGTGGGAACTTGAGATCCCACCAAAATGGGTGGGATTTCAAGTTCCCACGTCACTATTCACTTTTTTGGACGTATTTACCTCGAAATTCAAACTTGGCAAGAAAGTTCGAATTTGGAGAAATTTTTTTTTCCCACGAGTTCGAACTTAACAAGAAATTTTTTTTAAAAAAATATTTTTCTTTTTTATTTGAATTAATTTCTTTTGAGGGTAAAATAGACATTTTTTAATTCTTTACCAACTATCACCCCTTTATTTTCTTCCAATCAAACAACTCAAGTCATCTTCCCTCATCTTTCAAATCTTCATTTCCCTTTTTTAATTCTTTTCCTCCTCGAAGTTCTTTTCCCTCCCCCAAATTCTTTAAACCAAAGCGGGCCCTTAGTACCATGACTTGGCCCTTTTGAATTGACACGGCTCCTCTCTTGCCTGGTTCTTCGAGCTTTCATCGACTTACAGACAAACATCAATGGTCCAAACTCCTCCCCTTTAACCGGAATGGCTTTTTCCGATGGCATGCTTGTCGTCGGTGGTGATGCTGATTGCGAAGGCGCATCGGATGTCTCTCCATAGCTGATTCTCCACAGGCACAACTTTTTTTATGCCCATCCACTCACAAAGCAGATTAGATCCATTCCCTTACATTCCCCATTAAAGATAGCCTGGGATACGCCTTTTCTGGAGGTCAACCTCCTCACAGATTCTGACGTACCTACTGCGTTCCACATTACTTCTTTCATCTTCATCCGAAATAGTATAGAGATCAACTTTGAGCGTTTTCCCATTCATGTCACTTAACTTGGACATATATTTTTTTGAATAGCATTGCAGGGGAACATTGGGGATTCTAACCCATGTTGCTATGTGTCCCAAAGAGTTGTGGAACGGGTCAAATTATGGAGACCATCTCTGTACCAAGACCCTGTGCTACGCAACAACCCACGAACCTTTGAACAATATTCTCTTAAAATGCACACCCCAGTTCTCTGTGTTTGTAAATCTCACCACATAATAATTATTTGGCAGGTCCACCAACTCAAACTCGTTAAATTTCCAGATGCGACAAAGCATCTTCTTGAGTGTTTGGAAGTTAACATGCGCACTTAACACAGTAATGATCAGCACATTATTCCTGGAATAAAATATGAGGCCGATCCAAGGTGTGGCCCAGCAAGAGGCAACCAATATTGCACAGATGTGATGGCGTAACACTTGGGCTTGGAGGCACAAGAGGCCCATCGGTCCAAACCCTAACCCTAAGGTACACTCTATAAATAGAGGGTAAACCCTAAGGTACACAGATTCTACTCTCTCCTCTTTACAGTTCCCGCTCTACACCGTGCACACACCCCACCCCCTTTGGTTGTGTACAGTGATCTACTATTCTCAAAGGTATCTCATCCATAGAGACCTAAGAGGGAGCTATTTGATCCAAGATAAACTTACTAGTCCACCTAGGGCTAGACACTTATGTTCTTAGAACAGAACATTGGCGTCGTCCGTGGGGATTCGATAAATTTTTGATTCCCGCGACCAAAGATGGTCAACAGGAGAAGCAGCAATCAGATTTTGAAGAAAGGTGGCTGGAGTTTCAATCGATGTTGGTTGAAGGAGAGTCTTGGCTCTCTGTAGAGGAAAAACCCTAACATCTCAACTCTGGAGCACCATCACCAAATTACCGTAATTGCAAAGCTTCCTCCTGCAATCTTTATCTCCTACTTGAGGAAACATCGTGAAGGCCTCGCCGCTCATTACCCGGAGGCAGCTCTTTCAGAAGCCAGGGATCATGATGGATGGGTCCTTCACGGGAAGTTATAAGTGCATTTCTGAAGAAGCACGAAAGAAGAGGAAGAAGAGACAGCGAGAAAGAAAAAACTGAATCTCGGCGTTGGGGTCCAACTTTTCCGCTGGAAAATTGAGTAACAGCATGGGCCGACCTATCTAATTCAGCATCCTATATTTGCAACAGGAGCGCGGTTTGATTCTTATATTTTGGATAAGGATGAATGTCGGGATCACTGCCCTGGGTTGCTGGGATGCCGAGATATAGATTTCGCTGCAGGATTTTTTGCAACTTATGCAATACAATACCGAACACTGAAAGCTCGTGAATATGGATTCCATGTGTATCTTGATCACGCACTTTTTCATTAGTGGATCTGCATAATCTGATGGCCAAACCGTGCTGCTGTCAAACCGTGTTACATCGTGAAAAGCATTGATGAAGTCAAAGAGGTTGGAGTCGGTGCGATGGTTGATTTCAAAGTGAAGCCGGGATACCATGCTGAGGTCCGATGTAGGGAACGCCAAGATGATCCACTCTATTCAAGGAGATCTATTTTAGTGAAAGCGGCAGCTCTATGCCGAGATACACAAAGTCGGTAAACACCGAGATGATTCACTTTATTCACTGCTCAAATCCTTCAGATGTGTGAGAGATTGGAATAACCGAGATGCCGAGACATTGGGTTGATGAGATGGGTATGTCGGAGTTGATAGCCGAGATCCACGTTCTGCAATGTCGGAGTGCCACAGGTCCGAGATGCCTGATAAGCCGGGATACCCAGGATCCAATGCCGAGATTCCTTGTGTGTGTGTGTGTCGAGATAAATGAAGGCTGCATGAAAAGAATCAATATTTCACCGACGTGGATCTCGCCATGCAGAAACCTCTCCAGAATTCCTCTATCGAGATGAAGATTCGATATGGTCCCTAAATGGCTTGAGATGCCGAGGTATGCTCGGTGAAATTCAGTTTCGCACGCTTTTTGTGGTGCATGCTGAGATGAACGTCTAAGGTGGTCCTGAAGTGCCGAGATTACTGAATGGCCTTGGATGCCGAGATATGCATGCTGCCGAGATGATGATTGTGGCCGAGAAGTTGCTCTGCTCTGCAAACTCGGTTTTTTGCTTTGAAATCTGAGATTCTAATGTGAAAGCCGAGATTGAAATCTGAAAGCGTCCTGGTTGGAGGCCGAGATAGTGAGATGCTTCATTACTATCAATGCTGAGATGCACATGGGGCCGAGATGTTCATACAGCAGCCGAGGTCATCTTCACAAAAGCCGAGATTGGAGCTCCGAGGTTCCAACAAAAGGTATGTTTGGTGAAAATCTTGGCCCGGAGGCCCATCCCGTGGTAAACTACGATTGAGTTCTACGACGGCATCATTTTGCTGCTCACATCCGTCTAAGTTAATGTCGGAATTTTGACATTCAGGAAATCAGGTATTGGAACATTTTCTAATTGCTCTAACGTGGATAGCAATTTGGTTGACCCATGATAATGGCGAGGTTTCTAAGAGAAGGATGTAAGCGAGATTCAGTTTAGCCGAGATTTTGGTATGCCGAGATACTGACAGTGCTGACCAAAAGTCAAAAGTTGTGGGGGACTGTTACGTATATTTCTGAGGGGCCGAGATGTACATTCAATATCGGCTCTAGGCCGAGATTCCAGACCATTGGCCGTCACGTGCAAACAGGAGGAGTCAAGAATATTTCCATCTGATACACCGAGGTGCAATAGGCATGGTCTTTTCGGACATTCGTGAATGCAGGGGTATTGCCTGATGCTTGTAGCTAAAGCATTTTAATCCATGCATTTTCTAAATGAGGAAATTACAGCAAGGCTTACCCATTGTTTGATGATACTAAAGACAAGGAGGCTGCAAGGTCACTTCATTGAGACACATTGTCTGCTAAACTTTCTTTGTTCAGAAGAGTTTCTTTTGAAACTTCCACAGCCATTAAAACGCAAATGTTATAATGCTTGATGGCGTGGTTTCCAAGTTGGCTAGACTCTAAAGTAAAAGATCAAGTGGAACTTGTTCTAAAATGCATGGAAGATGGAGATCTTCATTGGTAGAGCTTGCCTAACATCAGGGCATTCAACATTGAATTACATCAAGTGTGCTCCAGATTCAATTGCGTTGCTAATACATGCATGTACGAGCAGAGTTGTGCATGGTGAATAAATTCTCTAGTTCAAGATGAATCCAATAAAGCATAATGATGCAGACTCCCATACGATCTTGCTCAGAGTAAATTGCATTTAGCACATGACAATATCTCGTGTCAAGTTCTCTGGGTGGTGCAATGTTGGTGAAGGATTCTCTTCCTGATGCATTGCATGAATCTGACTTTGTAAGATCTGAATTGGCAACAAAGGCTGTGAATCACGATCCTGCTTCTAAAAATCAGGTACCACTGCAACTCTGCAAGTGTAGCTCAACAAAATACTTGCTGATACAAATGCTGAGAGGGGTTGGTTAAAGGGTCAACGCCAATTTCTTAATCTGCATAACCTTGCTTTAAAAACGTGATGGTTCGTTTTTATCAAAGAAGAGGTGGATAAAGAACCAATTTAAGGTTAATGTTGGGTGTAGCTTCAAGCATGGAATCCCGTGAAGCAATTCAATTGCACAGTACTTCCTACGATTCAGAGCAAACTCATGCCAATTTGAAGTGCTTCAGAAGCTATATCATAATGCTACAGGCATAAATTAAGTATCTTAATCCCAGAGATAATTCTCCACATATACTTGAGCTGCTAGATTGATCTTTTTTGAGAAGAGAAGATTCAAGCTCAATTTCATAATTGAAACTACCTTCAGAAAGTGAGGTTTCCAAGTTATCTTTTGAAAGAGTTGCAGCTGAAATAGTTCGTCAATTTGCTTCTTTACAAAAAAATACCACGTATCTATTGTTGGTATAGAATGTTTTGGAGCTCAATTAGTTAGCAAACTCATGGAGATTTGCAGTAGCACCTCTTTTAGTCATGGTTGAAGAAATTAATCCGTGGCCCACATGATGTTTGCAAGAATTTCCTCCTACAAGAGAAATTGAAACACGTGATGTTAAAGGTCCAATTCGCACTTCAGGTTTTTGATCAAGATGAAGGCAATATGGAAGTTGATGACAAATACCAATGTGACGCTAAATGGCAAGCATCCGGGCGTTTGCTTCCATTTTAAAAATTCTTGACCCCAAGAGCGAGAGAGATCCTACAACAATCTATTTGAATAATGCACAATTTGTCCTTCAACAAGTGAAAAGTTAATAAGCGATTGAAGAGAAAGACAAGGCAATTTGATTGAAGAGGAGGATAGATGCGCCTGGAAGGGTCAAAGTGTTTGATGAGGAAGCTAATAATTTAGCAAATTATAATTTGCAGGAATTTCACAAAGCCAAGTCTGTGTGAAGGTTTTGATGCTTAAAATGGATCAACGATTCATTTCTTATTCCCTTCTCCTTTGAGATTCCATCAATTGCAGAAAGGTGTGAAAAGTTTTCCCAAGAATTTTGCTCTTCAATTAATTGTAGAAGACACATACATGCTCACCATCGGTTGAAAAAGATCGATAAGATTCAACAAAAGTTGAAGATTTAAATATCTCTTCTTCTTGTTTGATGGCAAATTCATTAATCTTGTCTTGTTGTGCTATACTCACCTTTGATGAGGAAAACTCTATTCCGATTATTTTTGGAGGAAGTTTGGGGAAGAGCTTTCTACAATAGCCACCCTTGTTTGATTTTTGACTTTTGGGGGCTCCGCAATAAAGAAAAAAAAAGAAGAAAATTGCATTAGTTTGTTTGAACAAATTCAAGGAAGGGCTAGCACTTTGATGTGTTCAATGTCTTGGTGTGGCAAGGCTTCAATTTCAATGGCTAAATTAAAGCTTATGACTTTGATGGTGCATTTTTCGTGGACAAAGACGCATTTGGAAGAGCAAACTCTTTATTTAAGGAGCTTGATGAGTTCCAAAAATCAAGTTTAACTCTTGGTGACAACAAGCATCTCCAAGTTGAAAGTAAAGTACTTGTTAGCATTGTTATAAGTCAAGATAATGCTAAAATTGTACGTGATGTAATGCATGCTCCTACTTTATCTCATAATCTCGCTTAGTGTTGGATGATAAATGCATAGTGGTCTTTCGATTATGCTCAATGATAAGCGCTACACTAGTAGAGATAAAAAATCTAGGCAAATTATTGCTAGGGTTCATATGTCCGAAACTAGGTTGTTTTCATTGGGTATTTCAAGACTTGAAATGTATATGTTGTGGGAAGGAAGACCCCGGTTAAAACTGAATCTCGTTATAACCTGGGCTTCATGTAAATTTTTAAAGCCGGACTCGGTAAGACCGAAATTTAGTCTAAATCCGAGATCCGTGTGGAGTCCATCCCTACGAAAGGGATGAAGGCGGAGACCTGGTTTAAACTTTATCTAGTTAAAATTCAGGATCTGTGTAAACATGTAGGAACCCGAGGTACATAAACCCGTTCCAAAAATCATGTCAAAGCTAAACATGTATGAATTCATGGTCAAAACCCGTTTCGAAAATCATGTCAAAGCTAAACATGTAGGAATCCGAGGTACATAAACCCGTTCTGAAAATCATGTCAAAGCTAAACATGTAGGAATTCGAGGTACATAAACCCGTTCCGAAAATCATGTCAAAGCTAAATATGTAGGAATCCGAGGTACATAAACCCGTTTCCGAAAACCATGTTCAAATTAAACATGTAGGAATGAGGTACACAAAACCCGTTTAGAAAATCATGTTAAACATGTGGGATTTCTGGTCCAACAACCAGTTTTCGAAAACCATGTGTAAGACGGAACTTGTATGAATTCACGGCCAAAAAGCCGGTTTTCGACATTCATGTCTAAAATATAAAGGTCTGAACTCGGGGTGCGCACACCGGCTTTCAGAACCACGTACGAAGCAAACACGTAGAAATTTATGGTGTAAACACCAACCTTTCGAAAATCGTGTAAGCATGCACAAATTATTGGGCATACACACCTAGTTATCGTAGCATACATGAATTCATGGTCAATAAACCAATTTTTAAAGAGCGCGCTCCTGAACTAATCATGTAAAGGTTAAAACATTCTCCCTTCGGAACACGGTAAAGCCGATGATTTCTGGCAAGTCACTCAGGCGGGTTGATAGCCTATGGGTGGTCCCAGACCCATCTTCTGCGCAGCAAATTTCTGACTCTGGCCCAGTCATCAAATAAAACTCGAACGTGTTTCAAAGGCGGAACCTGATTATACTGACTACAGAAAAATCTGAGTTTCGTATGAAATGAACCCTTACGACAGGGACAATACATGCATGAATCCGAGGTACCAAACCCGTTTTCATGAATCATGTCAAGTGTAACTTCTAACCCGGATTGGAGGGCGATTCATTTTAATGTCAACTCGGATTGGAGGGCGATTCATTTTAATGTCAACCCGGATTTGGGGGCGATTCATTTTAATGATAACCCGGATTGGAGGGCGATTCATGTTAACCCGGATTTGGGGGCGATTCATTTTAATGATAACCCGGATTGAAGGGCGATTCATTTTAATGATAACCCGGATTGGAGGGCGATTCATGTTAACCCGGATTTGAGGGCGATTCATTTTAATGATAACCCGGATTGAAGGACGATTCATTTTAATGATAACCCGGATTGGAGGGCGATTCATGTTAACCGGATTTGGGGCGATTCATTTTAATGATAACCCGGATTGGAGGGCGATTCATTTCAATGTCAACCCGGATTGGAGGGCGATTCATTTCAATGTCAACCCGGATTGGAGGGCGATTCATTTTAATGACAACCCAGTTAGGGGGCAAGTTGAAATGGATATACATGCCGATCGAGAATTCATGGTCAAGCAACCGATTAAGCGATTACGGTTGAAATCCTGGACCCGATTTAAACTGAATCTAGTTAAAATCGAGGATTCGTGTACATTTTTGAAACGTGACCCGATTTAAACTGAATCTAGTTTAAATCCGGGATCCATGTAAAATTAAGAGGACGGACCCGATTTAAACTGAATCTGGTTTAAATTCGAGATCCGTGGTAATGTTTGAAGGCGGCCCCGGTTAACTAAATCTAGTTAATCTCCGGGATCCGCGATAATTTTTGAATGGGACACGATTTAAACCGAATCTGGGTGAAATCCAAGCTTCGTGTATTTAAAATCCTTTATTGGATTATTTGTGATCGCAATGTCTAAATTTAAGAAGGCAGACCCGATTTAAACTGAATCTAGTTTAAATCAGGGATCTGTGTAAATCTCGAAGTTGAACCCGGCTAAACCGAATCTAGTTTAAATCAGGGCTTCGTGTGCGATCTAGGTTAAATCATAAATGCATCCCGTGACCCGAGACTGAACCACCGTCTTTGGGGGCAATGAGTTGTTAGTGGAAATGCATATTATCAATAACCGGGGTTAATGAAAACCGGAACGAAAATCATGAAATTAAGCTCGGACAAGCATTCGAGTTCAACAAGAAAGAAGCAAGCTAAATGATTTGCGCAAACCGTAAGTATTTTCCATTTATTGTGATTTGCTTACACATTATTAAATGCAGGAATGTAAACCGGATATTCATCCCGGGAAAGCAAGCAAGGATCATTTTTCTTCTCAAACAACCCGGATAGGCAATATATACCTCGACCAAATCCGTATCAAACAAACAGTGCATCCCGGCAGCCCAGAGACCTGAACTACCGGGCTGGGGGGCAACTGTTATGGAATAAAATATGAGGCCCATCCAAGGTGTGGCCCAGCAAGAGGCAACCAATATTGCACAGATGTGATGGCAGAACACTTGGGCTTGGAGGCACAAGAGGCCCATCAGTCCAAACCCTAACCCTAAGGTACACTCTATAAATAGAGGGTAAACCCTAAGGTACATGATTCTACTCTCTCCCTCTTTACAATTTCGCTTACACTTGTGCACACACCCCACCCCCCTTTGGTTGTGTACGGTGATCTACTATTCTCAAAGGTATCTCATCCATAGAGACCTAAGAGGAGCTATTTGATCCAAGATAAACTTACTAGTCCACCTAGGGCTAGACACTTATGTTCTTAGAACGAGAACAATTCCACTCTTGAAAGCTTTCATTATATTCTTCCTCTCAGTCTTGGGCATTCGGGGTACACCTTCATGAGCTTTTTTAGTTCCTCCGAAGGTTCGGGCTTCTTCCATGTTTGGTCCAGTAGATCCGAGATCGGCGGCACTACTACAAAAAGACCTTTTAGCATTCATTTTTAAATAATTTCTTCGTTCTTTTTTTAATGAAGGTTTTAAATGTATTAAAAAAATAAAAGAATATAAATAAGAAAAAAAATTAAAAACTTATTTATGAAATCAAGTGAATACGATGATGTAATAAGAGATGCAATTATTTTACAAATCTGTAATTTAGAAAAGTAAGGCTAAATATTGTTAGAAATGTAGATACATAAATTACAATGAAGAGTAGGCACTCAATAAGTTCAAGTATATATATTTTAATAAAAAAACTATATTACAATAAAAATAATTATAATGTTATCTTTTTAAGCCTTATTTTTTGAAATTCCATTATAATTGTTTTATTATCAATGCTATCAAATACATCTTTTTTAATATAAGACACTAAACAATCATTCAACCATTCATCATCATCCCATTCAAGTCTGATCTTAATGTATTAAAAGTGTTCACTTAATTTAAGGGTGGACAAGAATCATTCAAACATATATTAATTTTTTTAAAAAAATAAATAAATAATCCTCAGATTCAAGGGGGCACTTGTCCCCTAGTCTAGTATGTGGGTCCACCCATGTCTCCGGCTAGTTACGTTTATTTCCTGTTTATCGGTTTGAACATTGAAAATGAATGAACTATCCTATTGTTCTGGAGTCGACAATCGAAGCCATTGCCGTCGGTAACGAATTCTTCATGGATCCATGTAGCACCACTTAGCACCACAAGATCCATATACCTATAATTGAGGAAACTATAAGAACACATTAAAAAATTGCAATGACTTAATTCAAAATCGGGTAAACTTATTTCATGAGTCTACGACATATCTACATTTATAGAACAAAAATATAATCAATTTTAACAAATTTCGTATCAAACCATCTAGTTCTATCAAGGTTTGTCAAGGTAATCTTAGAAGAGGATAATGTGTTATCCAATCTTCCTTTCTATTCCTTGAATGTAAAAGGAAAAGGCTATACATTAGACAGCCAATAGCATCACACTTTCCAATAAAAATATAATTTGCTATCTGAAAATACACTTCTTCATAGTTTTAGTTATTGGTTTTTTCCTCCATCCAACATACCTTCACCATAATCATTTCCAACTAATTTCCCATGGCGTTTCCATAAAGAAATCCATTGTTATTGGAAATAATAAATCAGTTTGTTTGAGAAAATTATCTTCTACACATATAAAATAACTCATAAGCACATTTAACCATTGAAAATAGGAACAAAATTAATAAATAAGCATTAATTACTTTGTCGATGACTTAAATTACATCTCACTTTGCTCACTCTCATATATTTCCTTTTTCTCCCCAGCAACAAAAGTTTTGGTGAGTTAAGTTCCTATTGAGACTTAAAAAACACTTAAACTTCATACAACAAAACTCTATTGACATATTTACCTCGCATAACACAAGATCACTTAAAATAGGTGAAACAAACCAGCCTCACAACTAAAAAATATACTTACAAGGTATTTATAAATTATCCATTAATGAAGTTTTCATATTAGTATCAACAACATGATTCAAATGGTTGCCCTTATAAGATTCTCCCTCCAGTACATCTCACTTTGCTCGCATACTCTCATATATTTCTTTTTTCTCCCCACCAACAAAAGTTTTCATGAGTTAAGTTGAGACTTAAAAAACACTTACGCTTCATACAACAAAACTCTACTGACATATTTACCTCGCATAACAAAAGATTACTTAAAGGGTTAAGGTGCAAATTGGCCAACAAACTTTTACTCCAGGAGCGCCTAACATAAAAAACTTTTAAATGGACCAAATATACCAATAAACTTTTAAAAAGGTAAAAGTAGCACAAATCTGTTAGATGGAAATTAATTCCGTTACTCTTTGACTGGAATTCCAAAAAAATCAAAACGATAGATCATGTCTTCCTCTTTCTCAAGATCACGACAAGTTGAATGGGCCATCGCTGTTTGGATTTTTCTGCATATCCTCATCGATTTCTTCTTCTTCCCTCAAGCCTTCCATTAATTGTCTATTTATACATATCCCCCTTACATCCACTACTTCACTCACAACTCTCTCTGATTTTACCTATCTCCTATCTTATCCCGGCACCATGGCTCCACCACCTACAGTTTCCGTTTCCTCGTCAGAGCCTCCCAAGCTTCACGCCTCTGACATCGGAAGCATCAAAACCTCCGCCGACGCCAATGGACTCTCCTCGATTCCTTCCTCCTACTATTCTATAGTTGAAGCCCAAGACGACGTCGCCGACCACCTCACTTCCTCCATCCCCGCCATCGATTTCTCTCTCCACATATTGAAATTTATTTGCAAAGAAGCATAACAGATTTGCACACAAACATCACCAATTTTCCACCCTAACTTAAACGATTGCTCCACACAAATGTAATAGCAAAAGAGGACTGGTGGGATGAAAGGAGAGATTTAGATGTACCGAATCCTAACCTTGAAGGCAAAGTACGGAGTCTAGCTCCAGAGAGCACGGTGAAGAAACATCACCGTCGGGCCGAGACTCGATGGGCAAGAGGGAATCGGCTTCGCGTAACCACCGGATTTCCCAAGTCGTCCTCGCCAAAAAAAAGGAAGAAAGTCCTTGGCCACCAATTTTCTCTCACCTCAGGCACCACTGTCGCAGCTGGGAAGGACTTCCTCTTCTCCGTCAATCCATCACTCACCGGCGACACGTGCTGGCCGCAATACCATCGAGATCGACCCAGCCTAGCCACCAAGCTCTCATAGATTCTGATCCAACCTAATGGCTAATTCATATTTTAAGAATTCAAACGGGGCATCCAACGGCACTAGAGCCACTCACGAAGAAGGCAAAGAAAAAGCAACATAATAGTCAACAATTTGTACAACGACGGATGTTTACCATGAATTAACGGTTTCGTGTGCCTTCACCTTTTAAAAAGTTTGTTGGTATTTAATATCCATTTAATAGTTGTTTGTGTTAGACGCTTCTAGGGTAATGATTTGGTGGTCAATTCGCTCCTTAACCCTTACTTAAAATAGGTGAAACAAACCAGCCTCACAACTTAAAAATATACTTACAAAGTATTTATAAATTATGGGTTCACATTAGGTCTATTCCCCTATGTCTTCTTAGGTCTTATTCCTTCTAATTAGAGGGATTAGGAATTTTATTTTATTTTTAAATTTTTTTATATATTCTATTTATTTAGATTAGTTTATATTACGCATTTTGAAATTTTTTTTACACCCAATATCTCAAATTAATTAATTTCCAAGATATTGGGGTTCTGAAAAAATATTATTGAATGCGGGGTGAAAATTAATTAATTTGAGATATTGGGTGCAAAAAAAATTTCAAGATGTAGCATATAATCTAATATAAATAAATAGAATATATAAAAAAATTTAAAAAATAAAATAAAATTCCTAATATCTCTAATTAAAGGGAATAGCACTTAAGAAGCACATAAAGGAATAGCACCTAATGTCAACTCATAAATTATCCATTAATGAAGTTTTCATATTAGTATCAGCAACATGATTCAAATGGTTGCCCTTATAAGATTCTCCCTCCGGTACATTTTATAAAAAACAATGATTTATAAAGAACAATTACTAAATTCACGTGGATCAAAATCATAATTAACAGCAATAATTGTGCCAAATATACACTTTTCTTTCCAATTATACCTTTATTTATGAAGCCCATGAGAGATGAATGAATGAAAATTTATTGCAGAGACATAATAATTGACATATATTTAATATGAAAAGACCAATTCAAAATTTCAAACAAAAGAGATTTGTTCTTTATATTAAGAAAAAACCCTCATGAGAATGTTCTTTATAAAAAAGACCGAAACTTTACACCTTCATTGGCCTCACTCTTATTCATTTGAACTAGCCTAACCAATCATCTTCTATAAGTTATCAGTCTACTCCTGCCCATTTTCCAGCCAATTCAATAAATCCTTTTAGCAAATATCCCATTCAACAATAATCTCTTCATTTCAGGATTACAGCTATCTCCCTGAACAATACTACATAGATTACTGATCAAATATTCAATTCAATGCATGACATATTAACCAAGCCAATTTGCAATGAGGTGACTGTTTTCAAGCATCTTAATGTCATGGCCTATTCAGACATACATGCATAAACCGAAACCGTAGAAGGACTAATTAAACAGCTCCTTTGAGGCAAGGATACCTCCTGTACGGATCATTTTGCTAAAAGTAGCAACAGGAAGTGCTGAATATACAAAGTATAAGGAACAAACATGTTTATCCAGCTTTCCAGGAACAAAGAGGAGGAGTGTCACCCTCCTTATTATATGTGGCTAATCCAGGACCAGATCTTTCACCCTTGACTGCATCAGCAGCAAGTAAGACTCTAATTCTGCCATTTCTTCTGGAGTGAGCTTAAGTGATAAAGCCCCAATGTTTTGGTTCAGGTTCTCAATTTTGGTGGTTCCAGGTATAGGGCACACATCATTCCCCTGATGATGAACCCAAGCCAATGCTAGCTGGGCAGGAGTGCATTCCTTCCTTCTAGCCATTTCATTAACCCGCTCAAATATAGTCTTATTGTGCTCCATGTTTTCGGGATAGAATCTAGGCAATCGCTGAAATAGGGTACAATAGATACACGTAAAAGATTATATATCGAAGTCAATCTATCAACAATAGACATTTCAAGCATAAATATAGAATTGTGTCCCTCATTTACATTGAAACAAACTGTCAGAAAGAGGAGCAATGATGGTATAGAAGAAAGGTGCTAGCTTCTAATCTCCCCCAAGGTTATATGTCAAGACAACATTCTGTTCCCCATTGATCGAAATTTTATTATATCTACGAGCCTAGTAGGCATAAACGGGATGGATGGAGACAAGTTTTTGTTTTATGATCAACCCATGAAAGTAAAACTCTGAATAAAGGTGCATCATGATAACCTTCTCTCAAGCCATGTGGTATTTCCAGTCAATTTCTCTCACGTCAGGATTCAGTCATGCAATCTCTCTGAGATGAACACAAGCCCAAAGGGAAAGCCCAATCCCCAAAAGCTAGCATATGAGGAGAAAGAACCCAATGGACTTATAACATAGTCACCCCCTCAAGAGCCGACGCCCCCGGCTGCTCCACTCCACGGCACTTCACTCGGCCTCTAGTCGGTTAGAACCCTCCGTGTGTAGCCCTTTCCGAAACATCGACTCTCAATGAAAGCACCAATGAGATGAACACAAACCCAAAGGGAGAGCCCAATCCCCAAAAGCTAGCATATGAGGAGGGAGAACCCAATGGACTTATAAACCTTACTCTAAAAGCTTGGCTCCCCGATGTAGGACTCATAACACTCTCCTCAGCATTCAGCTCTCAATTTTCAATGCATAAGCTAATTAAGAGGGGGAAAAAGGACAAAGACCAGAAGTGCAGGAGGAAAAATCAGGCTTGAAATTAACATGAGGGGTAAGTGGGTTAACAATGTTTTTCTTTTCTAGAAAACATGACATACTTAAGATTTGTCGAGAATGATAAGCACTTGGTATTACTCAAGATTGTGTTATTACCTTATTAATTTATCCAGTTTATTCATGTTCATAAACAAACTGATGCTAGCGAAATAGCGAATGCAATTGTTTATATGTTCTTCAAAATTTCAATTATAGTTTTACCATTCAAGATTAAATAGCAGTAAAATATCATTGTTGAATTAGTTGATTATCTTTCTTGTAGATTTTGTAACTCTATTTGCATAATAAACATAACTGGAAGCTAAGCTAAGCTACTTTTATTTTTTTTTATAATTGTATTTGCATAATAAACATAATTGTTTATAGTTTTTTATTTATTTATTTATTAGTAATGTATTTTCAATTATAGGGATCTAGTTTTTTTACTTATATGCATTATAACTAGAAGCTAAGCTAGTTTGTTATCATAAATGGAACCATAGTGTAATAATGCATAAAAGAAAAAAACACAAACCTTCCGAAAGTCATGTTCTGACTGCCCCTGATGAAAAGAATCCTCGTCCAAGAGGACTTATGCTAAAATTCCAATGCCAAGTTCTCTGACAATTTTACAAAAGCAAAATAAGATGTAGCAAAGCTCAACCCTAATTTTTTTTAAAAGCCCCAGTAGAGAGAAAATAGAGATATTAATATTTATAGTTAGCAACTTTAGTACTTCAAACCTCACCTGCAAGTTGGAATTATTTCTTCCTCAACATCTCTTGCCCATAAGGACCACTCCAACTGCACAGCGGTTATAGGATGAACAACACGTGCTCTTCTGATTGTTGAAGCTGAGGCCTCAGACAAGCCAATGTATTTCACTTTCCCCTCCTCAACAAGCTTTTTGAGTTCACCAATCTTAAAAAACATGAAAATGAGCTTACAATTCAGTATCAAATCAAAATATTATAGAACATCTTACCGTTCATTCTCTATCAGATATACCATGCACACGTTAAAATGGATGCATCTCAATGATGGACCAATTGTCAGTCACTCAGTTCGATGTTGCATCCCTAGAAAACTTATGGGGGATAAATTGTAAAATTCACATAGTACTCTTAGTTGCATGTCGTAGGACTAAAATAACACTCCATAGTACAATAAAAAATGTGGAACCATAACCAAGAATGATAGTTCTCAATCTTCCGCAATCTCACAAAGTGATAACTAAATCATAAATTTAGGTTTTTTTTCTGGATATTATATAGTATAAAATCATATCTGTCATATAACAATTAACCCAAGCGTTTTAGTCAAGTCTGGATGCCTCCCCTGGTTTAAGACATCTCATTTCAACAATCTTGGTTTATTTTTTTAACCTAGTGCAATATAAATGTGTAAGTTACAATGATAATTTATTGTCAGGGTGTGAGTAAAAACATTTTCACGGTCTTTTATGACTATTATCAGGATTAAGTTCTCACTAATGTCTACTTCAATCAAAGTAACTCCATTGGAACAGGATAATGTTCAAATTAAAAGTGAAACAAGCATATATCAATGAATTGCATGATTATTTTCATTAAAATTTGGATACAGGATGCATGAAAGGTGTATTATTTAACAGCCTATATACCTTTTATCCAAATTTTAACGAAAATACAAAGAGAAATTGATTTTATATCAAACACAGACCACATAGGTAGACTGCAATTCACCCAGAAAAAAAGAATATCCAAAGCAGATAAAAGACGGACCGTGACTTCAATAGGCACGCGAGTATCAACACGATGCTGGTAATAGAGATCAATGCAATCGACCTCCAGTCTCTTCAAGCTCGCCTCACATGCCGCTCTCACATACGCAGGATCGCCACGTATCACAACCTTGCCGTCGCTAAAGCTGACTCCGAATTTGGAGGCCAATTCAACCTTATCCCTCACCCCTCCCTTCAAAGCCTGGCCAAAGAAATTCACCCCCAATTCGTCAAAAACCCACACAGAGTGAATAAACGCGAAAAAAGAAAATCAAACGGACTTGGAAATTGAAATCAAGCATACCTTTCCAAGAAGAATTTCATTAGTGTGTGGGCCGTAGATGTCGGAGGTGTCGAGAAAAGTGACGCCGCTGTGGATGGCATGGTGGATAAGAGCGATATTGTCGGGTTCAGGTTTAGGACTGCCATAGACACCAGACATGTTATAGCAGCCAAGTCCTTGGGCAGATACCTCCAAGCCCTGTGAACCTAGCTTGATCCTACCCACCTTCGCCATTTCTGAGAACTGAGATGAGCTTCCACTCTGTGAGTGTGATAAGGGAGTATAACAATAGGGAGTGTAGAGCGAGAGTGCTCGATTTTGTTGTGCCTGACACGATATTGATAGCGAGCCAACGGAAAATCGTGGCTGTTTAGAAAGATAGAGCGTTCAAAAACGGCTTTTTAAAAATGTGATTTGATGTTTATTTGAAATTGCTATTAGAATTTTATCCCTTTGAAGGTCCCAAATGTGATCGCAATAAAGAACCAAAACCCCGGCTTATTGCAAAAGTTTGAATCTTTGAAAGTTTCATCATTTATTATATAAACGTTTTGTTTGTTTATCTAAGACAAATGATGTGAGATGATATGTAATAACCAAAAAGCTCTAAAATACTATCTCGATCTTAATTATATGAATATTTTTATACTAAAAGTATTCCTATAATTAAAACCGGGAAAGTAATATGTAATAGTAGGTTTCAATACACAAAAAATCCCAAAGAGTGTGTTTAAGATGGCATGGGAAAAGTGGGTTTTTTTTTTTTTTTTTTTTTTTAAAATATAACTTATACAAATTTAAGATTGGGTAAAAGTTAGATTGTGCCATATGATTTATTTTTAGATTGGCCATAGCATAAGTGTCTTTCTAAAACTGAAACTTATTTAGATTGACGGTCACATAAATGATTTTGAGATAATTATAAAAAAAAATTAAAATTAAAATTAAAATAATTATTTATTTTTGGAGTGCAAGGCTTCCTTTGCCCAGCTTCCCTTAGAAATGAAAAATATGGTATTAATATGAGAGAAATACTCTCTGAAAATGGGAAAGAGAGACTTTTGGAAATAAAAGAGTGAGAATACATGAAGAGAAGGAGGACTAGTATGGCATGAGTAGGAAGGAGTATGTGTTGACGGGGGTCACGGGGAGTCATGAAATAAGCCAAAATAAAATCGTCATAAGCCATATTTTGTGGCTTATAAAACATAATCTCCTAGACAAAACAAAAAAAGTCAACATTTGCCAATCTTACCTTTGACTCAAACGATTGTTGCCACTCTCTCTTTCTCCATTCAATAATAGATCGATATGATTTTTCACTCTTTGGCCAAAAACAAATCCAATTTTTCACTCTATTGCTACTCCCATTCTCCTCTCCCTTCTCTCTGTAGCTCCTCTTGTCCTCACCTTGGATCTCGTGATATTGCGCTTCACGTCTGAAGTTTCCAACTTGTTTATTGATCTCAAGTTATTTTTTTCCCTGTCTTAGTCTAGTTATTCCATGAATCCTTCAATTTAATTGGAGTTTTGTGGTCTGATTTTTTAGCAGAACCAACCCAACAGGGTATTGAAGAATTGACTGATTCGTTTGGTGGTGTACTCGTCGCTTATTGGCCGCTATGTTTCAGTCTGTAGCAAAAAATTTAGGGAAAATTATAGTTAGGTCCCAAGAACCATAAAAAATTATAAAAAAGTCCCAACAGAAATTCACATATAAAAAACAAAATCTAAGTTTTTAAATTTTGTTGTAAATTCAAGCACTTCTTGTTGTTAATATGACTTTTTATGTTGTAAATGGCTATGTTTAAAATTTTGTTGTGAATATAAGACTTACCGTTGTAAATGACCTACATGTACGTTTAGGGACTTGAGTTTGAAACAAAATCAGTGTTAAAATTTTGTTGTGAATATGGTACTTCTTATTGTAAATATAGTTTTTTTAATGTTGTGAATGACTAAGTTTTTAAATTTTGTTATAAATATAACTTTTTTGTGTAAATATAGACTTCCTACGTTGTTAATAGAAATAATATCAAAAAAGTTTCTAAGGACTTCGTGTAATTTGGTGATTTCAATGGACCTAATTGTATTTATTTGCCTTACTTAGGACTTGCACGTGATTGTCCCAAAAATTTAGGGGCCAACGGAGACTGAAACAGGGGTTAAAGGCTTATGTGTAAAAAATGATTGTAAACAACTTGACCTAATTAAGTTAAGTCCTTAAAAAAAAAAAATAACAATATATCTAGATGAATACTTACATATTCAATAGTGACACGTAATTTGGACTCTATATAACATAAACACAATAACTCATATTATTTAAAGTACATATTTAGGTTAGTGGTAAAAACTAATTTTCCAACATAATTAATGGTGTACGAGGTAAATATATAAGAGAAGTTTTATATCGACTTACGTGAAAGTGTTTTTGCAACGTTAATTCAAACATGCCTTAATCCTCAATAATTGATTACTCATTGAAAAAAATGATTAGTCAATATTTTTTAAAAAAACAAAATAAAACGTGAAACAATCTCTCTCGGGTATATAAATATTTCTCATAGAACCATGCTAATCACTTGTTATTAGATTTAAAGCCTTCTTTAGGATTCAACGGGGCTAGATACCCTTTTGAAAAGCCATTTTATATAAGTCGAGACAAAACTTCTCTCACAACTTACCTATAAATCTCAAAAACTATTCTCCAAAAAGGGTTTCCAAATGGGCACTGGGTCTAATAGTATGGGCTTATTGCTTGTAATATGATCAATATAGATTGAATTCTTTATAGAAAGATGCTTACATTGAGTGTTTAAGGTGGATTAAACAATCTAATATTTGAAATAATAAAAAGATTTGTAAACACAACAAACTCAAGGCAAATGTGACGGACATTTGTAACAAATAATGTTGTGTACAAAGAAGATGAAATGTAATTTGACCGTGTCTTTACTACAAAGAAAATGATGTTGTTTAGATCTAGTCATTTCGAAATTTTAACAAAGTCAAGCTGTGTTAAGACAAATCTAACTATGCCTTTGATATTGGGATAAATGTTTAATATTTCGGGAGACATGAGCATGATATGGAATCATACTAAAGCCCAAAAAGAGTAGACTAAATCAAAACAAAAAGGGAACAAATATATTTTTCTCTAGATTAAAAGAAAAACGGATTATAATTTATATCTTTCACGGTTGAAAGTGAAGGTATTTGCGTATTAGTGAAAAAAGTAACTATTATATTAGCTAAATATTCTTACTTGGGTGCTTTTAGGTGGGCAAATCTGACTGTCTTTGACATAGGGACAAATGTTTACATATTATGGGACTCAAGAGCTTCTCCTAAAGATATTGACGGGAATCTTACTGAAGTCCACAAAGAGTGGAATAAATCTAAACAAAAAAGAGAACAAGTTCGCTTCTCTAAATTAAAAAAGGGGACCATATCTTTTATAGGTAGAGCTGGGGATCTAAGGCCGACTCTTAAAGGGCTAAGGCCGGCCCTACAGAGAGCTCGAGAAAGTTGTAATTTCAAATTTTAATTATTTTTCCTCTATTTTTTTAAAGAAATATAATTAGCAAATTACAATAATTAAAATTCTAATTTATCAAATAAATGTTGTCAACATTAATATCCAAATAATACAAATCATCCAACAAATAAACACATTCACTAATTCGTAATCAAAAGCAAACTATTGTCCACAAATAACTCACATAAAATATAAGAAGCATGCCTAGGTTTTAAATTTAAACTATTATACAATATTTTTATGGCAAGATTGATGCTATGACTTGTGATGAGAAGATTGCCTATAACAAGCTGACTTTTATTTTCAATAAATATTTAAATGTGGGGACATCTCTTCCAACTTCTTATTAATTTTTTCTTTAAAAAAAATAACAAGGCCTAACGGGTCCGTCCTACAACGCTAATTTCATTTAACTTCTTTAATTTTCAAACCTAACCTTTGAAAGGCCAGAATTTAAATAGGCACGGCCCAATTTCTCGATTCTATTTACAAGTGGAGGTGAAGGTATTTGTCTATATGTGCAAAAAGTAACTCTATTATACTAGCTAAAAATTGTATTTGGGTGCTTTTAGGCTAGCAAATCTGACTGTGCATTAGATATAAGGACAAACGTTTACATATATGGGACCTAAAGACATGGACGAGATATGGATTCATACTGAAGTCCAAAAAGAGTAAACTAAATCTAAAAAAAAAAAAAAAGGAACAGGTTTGCTTTTCTCTTGATTAAAAAGAAAGTACCATATCTTTTACGGGTGGAAGTAACTCTATTTCACGTGGGTCATATTATTTGCATGTAAGAGAGATTGAAAAACAAAAATCAATTAAAGTAGAACTAACATGTGACATTTGTTATGTTGCATTGTATTATTTAATCCACCCCGAACACTCAATGTGAGAACCTTTCTATAAAGGATTCAAACCTATATTGGTAATGTTATGACTTATGAGGGATAACCACATACTATTAGACCCAGCCCAATCTGTTTTTACTGTTTCACGATTTATTTTGTTTTTTGTTTTTAAAAAACATTGGCTAATCATTTTGTTTTTTTTTTTTTTCAAATTAAGATGTTTATTTTTTCTCAAAAATAAAATAAAATGTGAATTATTCCAAATGAAATTATTGAGGATTAAAATGATATAAGTTGTTGCATTTTCATTTTATAGAGTTCAAATAACGTGTCACTATAATGTATATAAGTATTTATCTGTATTTGTTATTATTTTGGGAAATCACACTCAAGTCCCAAGGACTAGCCAAAAAAAAAAAAAATCCCATAGTAGATTCCCTTATCAAAAAGCTCCCTAAGGACTACAGTGATATAAATTCTGAATGTGAAAATCCTATAGTAGATCCCCTTATCAAAAAGCTCCCTAAGGACTACAGTGATATAAATTCTGAATGTGAAAATTATCTTCTTGACCTGATTGATTAAAAAAAGGAAAAGATAAGCAATGATATTTAGGTGCAAGTACTTTTCAATTGTCAAAATGAGGGCTGTTTAGTTAACATAGATAGGCTTCCAATAGGCACCCTCTATGTCTTGTTACACTTGCTAATATATAACTTGCCATTATAGGCATATACACTTGTTGATATATAATTTGTCAAATTAGACGCATATACTTAATCATGTATAATTTGTCAAAATAGGCAAATATTCTTGTCAATGCATAATTTCCCATTATAGGCACATAAACTTGTCAAAATAGGCATAAACATCTGCCAATATGTAACTTATCAAAATAGGCACAAAAGGTTGTCAAAATAGGCATAGACACTTACCAATGTATAATTTGTCAAAATATGCACATAAACTTATCAAAATAGGCACATATACTTGACAATGTATAATTTGTCAAAATATGCACATAAACTTATCAAAATAAGCACATACACTCGACAAATATAGAATTTGTCAAAATAGGTATATACACTTGCCAACGTATAACTTGTCAAAATAAGCACATACACTTGTCAATCTATAGCTTGTCAAAATAGGTATATACACTTGCCAATGTATAACTTGTTATTATAAGTAAATAAAGTAGTCAAAATGCATCATTGGAGTGTGTTGCATTCCAAAATACATAACAGGATTAATTTCCTATATACATAATATCACTATTTCAAGGTCTCTTTCTTCCTCTTCCTTTGTTGTTTGCTTGCTATCATAGGTAGCACCTTGTGAGCATGTATGTTCTTCTCATATGTAACAAGCCACCATGAGCATCCGACCTTCATCTGATGGATTTGATCATGTGATAACTTTGGTATGGTATACCTATTTTTGTCATGGGCAGAGCCATCCCACCCTTATAACCATGATAGAATATAGACACCACAATAATCCCTACAATGAAAAATATCATATATACGCTTGGTTAAGTACTTGTTCCCCTTTGGCAAAGTGATGAGCTACAATCGACCAAATAAACTCGATTATAACATTGTACATGTACTTTTGCTCAAACAGTAGATAGATAATATATAGAAATGATGAAAGTTCAATGACCAATATATTGATTTGTAACCTTGGTATTCGTGGAAGCAACTGGGTAACATGTCCTATCAGGATATGTGAATGCATTCAGAAAAGTGTGCAAGCTTCCTTTCAATAGTTCAACAAATGGTTATTTTAGAGCCAATAATTAAACATAAACTATCATGTCAAAAGCTTAAGCTAGTAGTAGAGGTTGATGTACTAGAAGGTGAGGGGACAACGACCAAGTGGAGAAGACAATGAGTAAAAGGGTGCTTCGGCGGCAACTATTCAAGTCCAAGAAAACTACGAGGTTTGCGAAGAGAAAACAAGAAAAACAAAAACCAAAAACATATTAAACTTGTTTTTAAAAAAACAATGGAAAATCTCTAATAAAGAACTTTTAAAATGTTAAAAGACAAAAAAAAAAAAAAAAAAAAAAAAAAAATGTTTCAAATATTCATTATCCCAGAGAAATGTTAGGCTCAATTTTTTTTTTTTTTCTAAAAAAATTAAAAGCAAAAGACCAAATTGACCTTGCATTGTTTTATTTTAAAAAAAAATACCCCCACAGGCCGCCGCCCAAAGCTCTGGTGGGAATATTCTGCCATTCCCTTGGGAATAAATGTTCCCAAAGTGGTGAGAGTGGGTTTGCCCAAAATATTGGTGACTGTTGGGCTACTAATGCCATTCAATATAAAATGATGCAAACATATATATATATATATATATATATATATAAACCTTTGATCTTTAACATAAGCCCATTAACAAGTTCATATAAGGAATTGATTAGTTTAGATAAGAAATTCACAATTTTTCATTTTTTTAATTAAAAAACTCACTTACTCTCTTAGGCCATTCATTAGTCATATAAGAAATTTACAAGTTTAGATAAAGAATTCACAATTTCATATAAGGAATTCACAACTTTCGTTTAAGTAAAAAACTCACTTACTCTCTTGGCCATTCACAAATTTAGATAAGAAATTTACAAGTTTTGATAAGGAATACGCAACTTTTGTTTTTTTAAGTGAAAAATTCACTTACTCTCTCAAACTATTCATAAATTTAAATAAGGAAATCATAAATTTGGATAAGAAATTTATAGGTTTTGATAAGGAATTCACAACTTTTGTTTTTTAAGTAAAAAATTTACTTACTCTCTCAGGTCATTTACAAATTTAGATAAGGACTGCAAATTCGACGCCCATATTCCAACTTGATTTTTGGCACTAGCTATCATCCACAACTTTCACCACAATGCTAAGCCATTCTAATTCCAAAATATAAACAACAGAATCAGTATATCAATATAGATTTTTCTATATAAAAAAACTTCAAATGTATATGAGTATTCAATATAGATTCGTTTAAAGTAACAATATACCATTAATCCACTTGTTTCATTTAGCGCACACATAAATAGCTGAATTCCTCGTGTTTGTTGACTCCACTTGTCAATAAATTACAGAAAAGACATATAAGATAAATTTCAGAAAATATATACAAATAAAATTAGAATGAAGAACGTTGTGGCTTAGCTATTTACATAGTTCGTGCCCTTTTTTGGAAAACAAATCACCTCGTTTCTCTTTCAAATTAAATGCGTTGATCCTCATTTTTTTTAATATTTTAGAGAATCAAAATTAAATAAAAAATAAAGTTGGAACATGGGTGTCATATTTTCCGTCTTTATCTAATCTTGTGAATTCCTTATCTAAATTTATCAATTACATGAGAGAGCTTAAAAAACGAAAGTTGCGAATTCTTTATCTAAACTTATCAATTCTTTATTAAAACTTGTGACTAATCATCTAAATTTGTGAATGGCTTGAGAGAGTAAGTGAGATTTTTATTTAAACGAAAGTCGTGAATTCCTTATCTAAAAGTGAATTTTTTTATTTAAAAAACAAAAATTGTGAATTTCTTATATACTTTTGTATATTCCTTATTTGACTTGTTAATGGGCTTACATTAAAGATTAAAGTTATATATATATATATATATATATCTATCTATCTGTGTGTGTGTGCGTGCGTGCACGCACCATTTATATTGAATAGCATTGGTGGCCCAATAGTCACCAACATTTTGTGCAAACAAAGTGGTGCACTTTAGGATATTCATTCCCAAGGGTATATTCCGTCAGAACATTTGAACCCCAACCACAACTTTGGAAATATTTATTCCTAAGGGAATATTCCGAACTAGTGCTCCGGCTGCTAGTGGGGTGGACTTTAGCCGCTGGCTGGCCCCACTGGCTGCTAGAGCTCTGGCAACAGTGGTTGAGGGGTAATTTTTTAAATAAAAAAAATGTTTAAGGGCAAATTGGTTTTTTGCTTTTAATTTAAAAAAAGACAAATTGAGTCAAAAATCTCTCTAGGATTATGAATATTTAAAACATCTTTATATCTTTTAGCATTTTTAAAGTTATTTATGAGAGATTTTCCCAAAAAAACAACTAAATAAGAATAATTTACTAAACGGTATCTTTCTTTTAAATAAATAGTTTTTAAAATGGAATCAATAAGGGCCTATAATTTTTTTTAAAAAATTGACAGTGGCAACAAAGGCCAAAGGTTAGGATAACATATAATTATTATTTAGTAATTTATTTCTTAGAAATTTAGAAACCATTATTTTGTATTTGGTTACAATGATTTTAAAAAAAATATTATCATTTAATAATGTTTAAATTTTATGATACATCTGTGTATCTTTTATTCATGAAAAATAATTTATTATTTACTGTATGAGAAAAACAGTGAAACTCACCTATTTATGATGGCTTTTTTATAACTTGTACTACTTATAACTCTTTTGCTACCTCTCGAGTTTAGGAGGAGGTGTGGTTTGGTGGACTCGTGTCTAATCTCGATTGAAAGAAATTGGGATGAGTCTTTGCTACTAACTTATGTCTTTGGTAACATGGTTTGCACTCCATTCCTATGGTTTAGTATGAGAGTCAACATAGGTTGAAATCTCACTCCCATCAAAAGGTTCAAGGGCGGACCTCTTTAAAGAGGGATGTAATGATGTGTCTTGGGGCTGGAAGTGGGTGTCAATCGAGTTTGGCTTGGTGGATCATAAAGTCATGGGAGACTAGTTGACTTGGGTCTAATATGGTTAAAGGTAGAGGCAAAACTAGGAGTTGTAATTAAGGGGCGAAAATTACATAATAAAACCCAGATGATCATGACATTACATTTATGCCCCACAAATATTTTAAAATTTTCATTTTAGTCCCTCCACCAATCTTTTAATGGGGACTACAGTGAAAATATTGAAATATTTATGAAGCTGAAATATAATTTCTTGAACATATGGGTTCTATATGCAATTTTAGGTGAAGCTTTGAATAATAGGTGATTATTATTTAGTAATTTATTTCTCAGAAATTTAAAAAACATTATTTTGTATTTGGTCACAATATTTTTTAAAAAAAATATTATCATTTGATAATTTTTATTTATTTATAGAAATCGGGAGTATCATTTCTTTGACGGTAGAGACTAATTCTCCTTCACACCATAGTCGTCCCGAAAAGGCACTTGGTCTTTGGTCAAGTAACCTTCTTTCATACACACTGTCGGGGATCAAACCCCTAACTAGGTGCTTAAGGGTACCCAACTACAAGCCAATTGAGTCGGGTTGCTCGGTTTATCATTTGATAATTTTAAAACTTGTGTGTATCTGTATTCATGAAATAGAATTTATTATTTACTTTATGAGATAAACAGTGAAAAATTATTCTCTCTCTCTCTTTTTTTTTTTTTTTTTTTTTTTTTTGTCTAGAATGACCTTATATATATATATATATATATATATATATATATAAAAGGAGAAGAAGACCTAGTATGCTTTCTATGTATAAAATCTTGCAAAGTACTAGTATGTTTTGTGTAGGAAGGCATATCAAGTTCGTTTGGTCAATAAAATTTTTAAGAGTAATACACATTGATTACCCCATTATTTTACCTAAATTATACAAATCTCTCTTCTATTTTGAAAACTTATGTACACCTCCATCGAAATTAAAATGCATGGTGCAAAAACATCCTTTACATATTTGAGATTCTATTTTCATCTACCCAACTATTAGTTGACAGTTAAATTTGATTGTTAAACATTTTCTTTGATCAAAATATCCCTCTTTTAACAAATGAATGAACATTCATATTTGCCTAACAATAAATTTTATGCAAAAAATTAATTATAATACATATATGTTCACAACTTCCAATACGTTATAAAATTTATTAGTTTTTATTATATTATAAAATTTAAAATTTTATCATATTTATTGAAGTTTATTTATTTAGTATTCCATTAATTAAAGGAATAGGTTATTTTCTTTATCTTTACCTATCTCTCTTAATACCATTAGGTTATAATCTCATGTAACGGTACAAATTTGAGAGATAAAATAAACCTTTTTACTCATTCCTTTCTCTCACTGCCTCTCACCCTCTTTCTCTATCCTCCAGCTAGGATTTTGTGAAAGATCTAAGACCCTTTCCTTCTGGGTCAAGAAAGATTCTCGGCTGAAAGGAGGATATTTCCTACCTCTTCTCATGGAGTCGGCTTACCTCCGCTGCACCAATTCTTCCGTTGCGTCCGCTGCACGCCAAACGTTGTCATTTCAGTGTTAATCACATACACTGGTCCTTTAAAAAAAAATCAGGCACTACCGGATAATAAAAAGATAATTTGGGATACTGAATCATACTGAAAAAATCTTTCATGATCTTGAAAAATTATTTTAGGATCTTAAAAAAATATTTCAGGATGCAAACGGGTACTAAAAAAATACTTCGGGATACTGACTGGTATTTAAAAAATAATTCATGATCTTAAAAAATTATTTTAGGATCCAGGAAAAATATCCTAAAATATATTTTTAGTGGCATCCAGTACCTAAATTATTTTTTCCATATCCAAAAATAATTTTTTTAGATACTAGTCAGGACACTGAAGTATCCTTTTAGTATCAGTCTGCACCCTGAAATATTTTTTTAAGATCCTAAAATAATTTTTTCAAGATCATGAAGGATTTCTTTAGTACGATTTAGTATCCTAAATTATCTTTTTATTACCTGGTAGTGCTTGAATTTTTTTTTTTTTTTTTTTTTTTTTTTTTTTTTTTTTTTGAGGACCAGTGTGTGATTAGCACTGAAACGACAATGTTTGGCGTGCAGCGGACGAATTGGTGCAGCGGAGGTAAACCAACTCCGAAGAGGAGTTACCTTCAAAACCAATTGCTGACACAGGCACCGTCATTTTGCCTCAGAATATGGACAAAGTAGAACTAAACCACAGGTGCGAACAGAACACAATCGCAAAAAGGGGGTTTCGGAAAGACGCTGATTGAAGTAGAGCAGTAAATTAACCTAAGAAAAATGGGGAAAAAAGTTTAAACTAAAAAGACGGATGAAACCTAGGAGATATCAGTATGTAAAATAAACCCTTGCACTTCTCTACTTTTTGTCATGGATGGATGAGTTCATAGATACCAGCGGAGGGGAGAGAGGGAGAGGGTAGGAGGAGGTGGGAGAGAGGGAAGACTAAGAGGGTTTATTTTATCCCTTAAATCTTTACCGTTGAATGAGATTATAGTGCCCATTTGGATGGGTTTTTAAAAAAAAAGTTTTTTTTTAAAGTGCTTTTTTTTAAGCTCCAAATTGGAGCTTTTAAAAAAAAAAAGAAGCATTTTTTTTTTTTTTGACTTTTACTTTTTTTAAAAAATATCATCTAAACACATAAATTAATTAAAAATGTTATAAAACTAAGTAAAATACAAGAGAGATTAAGATGACGGAGATGAAGAAATGCAAGAGAGAAATGAAGAGTAAGGGGAGAGTGATTCTTCTTTCTATTGTTCTCTTCCAACCTTTGATATATGCCTACTATATATAGGCAATGAATCCATTACAAGAGTTACAAAAGTATAAATCTACATAATGGTATATTATGAGGTTTTGTAAGTTATTTATATTAGTCATAGAAAACTCCCATGCCATTCATGTCATAGGTTACATGGTTTTAAAAACTCCAAAAGACTCTTCTTGAAAAGGTTGTGGACATTCACACCAATATTGGAATATTCACAACACTCCCCTTGAATGTCCATTATGAATGTGCCTCATTAAAAACTTTAACTAGGAAAAACCCAGGTGGAATAAAAACCTAGCCAAAGAAAAGAATACAACATCCATTGATACACTTTGTCCAATCGCGCTCATTAAAAACCTTTCTAGGAAAACCCAGGTGGGACAAAACCTAGATAAGGGAAAAAGAGTACGCGTGTATTGAATCCCTCTTTTGACAACATCGGTATTACTCCCCCGATAACTACATTACTTCCAATGTCTTTTGAGCATATCTTCTTTTTGGTCATCAAACATTCTATTGCGTACTGTAAGAACTAAATATTTCTAGGAAAATCATAATAATACTAACATGATTTCTAGGCATTCTTATAAGATATATCTAGATGCATATCACAGATATTCATTAAAACGATTATATCATACATGCTCTAATAATTTTAAGTCTTACAAAACTTCTTAAGTATTGTTCTCGAGAACTTTGAATTAGATGCTTCTGGCATCTTGAGTCCTTCAGGGACATGTGCTACTAGCACTCTTGGATCCTTTGAAGATTCTTATTCAATCTTCATAATTTAATAAGCAATATGCATATGCTATATAACAATATCTAATAGACGCATAATTTATCATTCATAAATTGCCAGGATTTATCGTATCCACCACAAAATCATATATTCCAATTTGGACTTCAGGTCTTTAACTATTATAATATGATTATATTTGCGTCACTCTCAATTTTACTTATCCTCTTGGCCAATAATCTTTATATAATATCCTCATTTGATCACGTAATATCATCATCAAAATTGTTGTCGACAACTTTATCTTTTCGGTTCTATTTTTCCAATTCGACATAACAATATCAATATTACTCGGAGTACACGAACCTCTCTTGAGGTTTTCCAATAAGTTATGTCTCAAGTACTCTTCCGGATTACTTGCCTCCTTAATATGATCATCTTAATCATATGCTCCAATTTATCCATAATATTTATATTTGGAACCGAATACTTACTCATGCTTCGGGCATGTTACTAATTGGAGCATTTTTAGGTGGAATATGAGATTTAATAAATCTCATTTAGGTAAGTAATTCTATCGGAAAATATATCATGAATGCATAACCTAATGAACTTCTCGGTTCATACTTCTTTATTCGAGGATATATACTTTGCGATAATGCATTCTATGTATTCTCTTATCTAGCTATTCAATTTCTCCCCCTTATGTTGAGAAAATAATGTCAAATATCAATTGACTAATCATACAAGTATAAGTTTCCTTAATCCATTTGTTTCCTTTAGAAACATTATTTTGTTTCATATAGAGACAAACAAGAAGAAGACGATCCTTATACAACATTTATCTCAACTTTCTTTCCATATCCATCTCTCGTGCATTGTGGTGGATTAATAATCATCGCACATACAAACTTTATAAGATGGAATTTTTCTCGCTCGACCTAAAACCAATTATATGGTGAGAATTTTGTTGGCTTATAAGTGTTGCAATATGTAAGATCAAACATACCAACATAAAAATTTTGTTCTCATAAGAATTGATCTAACTATTTATGGAGGCTTTACATGATCAATGATATTCTCATGGACAATTTGTTTTGAGAACAAGCAAAGACATAATTCATAAATAATATGTTGGTTATTCTTGAAGAATCTTACGGTTCTTCAATGGATGTCAAAATGTAATCTTATTTGTATTATATGACTTGGATGATCAAACAAGTCATGCCAACAATAAATTTCTTTGGATTAGTAAACTTTTGATTTATTGTGACATATGTCTCAATCAATCATAAGCTTTTGAATCATAATCGACATCCATTTTGGGATATCTATTAGGCTTTATGTGAGAAGTATATAACTTTTCAAAAATTAGCTCATACTTGTATTTGAACTCACACTTGTTTTCTAACTATCTCCCCTCAAGTGTGAGTCATATAATCATACTTCCTATATATATGCATTTCAAAATCACTTTAAAACCCTTTAAAGCTCAAAATAAAAATCTATGTTGATTCGTCGGGAACAAACATATAAGATCACATCACTAGATAATCTCATTACTCTTTAATAATATACTTCAATTTACTTATATATGCAAAACATACACAGTCCACCACATATGAAGATATTCATGATCAAAATAACTCAGAACCTTACAGATTTAGAATCACACATATGAAAATTCTCCAGTAGAAAATTGTCATGGCAACAGATTTATAAGATGGGATTACAATAAATGTAAATAATAATAATTTTTTCTTAATAAAAATAGAAACTAAACATCGTATTACCTTTTGGGCTTATTTGTTATTTGTCTTGGCTTCAAAATAAATCTAGAGATATTTTTCTGCAGCTCTTTGCCTCTCTTATAACATTGGGCAAAATATGCTAATTAGTTTCTAGGACTATTAACCTTTAAACTTATTACGACATAAATCTACGCAAGTTATTGTCTTACGGACAATATTTTTCCAAGGCTATCAAAATCTTTTTATACAATATTTGAAACATAAGTCTTCAAGGCTTTGATATTAATAACAAACAAATATCACTTTCTTATCCAACATTCATCTCTAGGTGTGCACAAGCTCCCATACCTCTTTCGTAGGTATAGAAGACTAAAAACCAAATATCTCATAAAGTTCAAATGAAAATTCTTAAAAATTTGGTGTGTGTAGTAAAATAGTATGTAAATAGTAATAATAATATAATATATTATCACATTGCTTGAGACCAAATTATCGGCTTTAGTTCAATTTGTCTTATGGCTTTAGGCTAAATTATCACATTGCTTTTTCGGGTGAATTTGTGTTTTCTCATAGGGCTAAACCAATTTGTGTCTTTTCATGGCTTCGGGCCAATTTGTTTCATAAGAAATTAAATCAATATGGCTTCCACCATTTATCTTGAGGATAAATAAAAATTTTATATATATATATATATATATATGGCATCTGGTCATATAATAACGAATCAAAGAATATGAAAATAAGAACAATAAAAATTAAAGATATTAAAATTAAAACTTTGTGGCTTCTAGCCATTTAGTTCTCAAAATGAGAATTTAAATTTATATGGCTTCTGGCCACAAAATAAGAAATTAAAGTAATATGACTTCTGGTCATATAATTTCAGAATAAGAAAATAGAAGTGTATGGCTTCGGCCATAATAATATCAAAATAAGAGTAAAAGAAATATAACCTGGTCATATAAGATCAAAATAATAAATCAACATGTGAGATATACAAACAATAATAATAAATCGAGTAGGAATAAAAAGACTATGGGTTACGGCCATGTAATAGGAAATCAAAACAATATGACTTACGGTCATATAATTTGAGAATAGGAAAACAAAGTTGTATGGCTTACGGCCATAATAATATTAATAAAATAAAAGAGATTGCATTAAATATAAAATAACATAACATTAAAAGTTAACAACAATAACATAACAATAAAAGTAAAATGTTATGTTAGCAACAATAACATAACAATAAAGGTAAAATGTTATGTTAGCAACAATAAAAGTAAAATGCTTAATTTAAATGTTATGTTAGTAACAATAATATAAATGTTATTTTAGTAACATAAAAGTAAATGCTTAATTTAAATGTTATGTTAGTAACAATAATATAAATGTTATGTTAGTAATATAAAAGTAAAATGGTTAATTTAAATATTATGTTAGTAACAATAATATAAATAGTAAAACAATCGTAAATTACTATGCAATTCTTGTGCATGAATAAAATTGATGGATGAATAATGATAAATAGTAAAATTACTATATAAAATAGTAAATAATCTCCAATCTTAACCATGGAACCCGATGTATAAAAAAATCGGTAAAAGGGTATTTTTAATTCCATATAGTGGTTTAAATTATCCAGGATATACAAATAAACATATAATAAAATCATTAGAGAAAGTAGATGAAATCGTTAAAGAAATTATACCTTCGTTATAGCAATCGTGCGATAACGTGTTATAAAACTAAGTAAAATACAAGAGAGATTAAGATGAGGGAGATGAAGAAATGCAAGAGAGAAATGAAGAGCAAGGGGAGAGTGATTCTTCTTTCTATTGTTCTCTTCCAACCTTTGATATATGCCTACTATATATAGGCAATGAATCCATTACAAGAGTTACAAAAGTATAAATCTACATAATGGTATATTATGAGGTTTTGTAAGTTATTTACATTAGTCATAAAAAACTCTCATGCCATTCATGTCATAGGTTACATGGTTTTAGAAACTCCAAAAGACTCTTCTTGAAAAGGTTGTGGACATTCACACCAATATTGGAATATTCACAACAAAAAAGACATTTTTTTTTTCATTAAAAAAGTGCATTTCTTTTTTTAATCAAAAAAGCTCATCCAAACAGGCTTATAATCTAACAGTATTGAGAGAGGTAGGTAAAGATAAGCAAAATAACTATCCGTATTTTAAATGAAAAAATATATTTCTTTGTTTGTTTTTTTTTTTTTTTTGCAATGACGCCATGACTGAAAACATATTTAAAAGACATAGTTTTAATTGTTAATAATGTAAATTTTATATATTATATAACTTATATTTATCTAAAATTTTAATTTTTTAAATACATTTTTTGCACAAATACTTATAAACATGTTTATTTAAGTATGCATCAATTAAAAGTTTTAATTAAGTTTTCTATGTCTGCATTAATTAATTAATTATGTCTTTATCTCTATAAAAAAAATTAACAGATAATTATTTTCAGAACAAAAAATAAATTAAGAAAGATGAAAAAAATCTTAATTAAATTACTTGAACAATTTCAGCCAAAATTAGGGAATTAGTAATAATGAAGGGTAAATTAGTAAATGAAATTTATTTTAATATTAATTTTAATTAAAAAAATCCTTAACATAGTTAACGGTTTGAACTTAAGTATATATTTTTAAAATAGAAGGGAAATCCATGTAATTAAGGAAAAATACAAGGGATGTTAGAGTATTTTTACTCAATTTCTAAACATGAAGTATGAACTTCTCATTAATTTTTTTAGGTTTTTGTTTTTCCTGGCAAAGATCTATTATTTAATTAATTATTTTTAATTGTATAACATGTTCACGTATCGCCATAATTTTAAGAAACTTTTCTCATCTATGGCATTAAATTATTTTTTTTAATCAACATATATAGCTATCATTAATCAAAAGAAATTTACATCAGCACCATCTAAACTCTTAACATCCTACCCTCCTTATTACAAGATGCATAACATCTGATTATTTTATTGTTGTTAATATGAACTATCTGTTCATGTACTAAAAAAAACAGAAGTTTCTTAAAGTAACTTCTCAAAATAATTATAAATTAATTTTTTAAATTATGATCATTTTAAAATATTTAAAAACGCTAAAATTTAATAAAATTAAATTTCCCAAAAAAAAAAAAAAGTGCTTTCTTAAAGCAAAAAAAAAAAAAAAAAAAAAAAAAAAAAAAAAAAAAAAAAAAAAAAAAAGCCCTAAAGTTGAGAACTATTGGATACTTATCTACAGTGATTCAACAGTAAGAAAAAATTGATTATAAGATGCATGACATCTGATTATTTTATTGTTGTTTATATGAACTATTTGCTCATGTACCAAAAAAATAGAAGCTTTCCAAGGTAACTTCTCAAAATAATTATCATTTTTTTCAATTATGATAATTTTAAAAATATTTCATAAACGCTAAAATTTAACAAAAGTGATTTTTCCAAAAAAAAAAAAAAAAAAAAAAAAAAAAAAAAAGGTGCTTTCTTAACGCAAAATAGATTAAACAAACAATCCCTAAAGTTGAGAACTATTTGATACTTATCTTCAGTGATTTAACACTAAAAAAACTCCGATCATATGAAATGGTGAAAGATTGATGTCAAATACTCGTATTAGATTACTTTTTGTACAGATCAGTTTTGCTAGCACTGAATATACAAAGGATAAGGAATGAACTTGTTTACGTAGCTTTCCAAGAAGAAAGAGGAGGAGTATCAGAAACCTTATATGTAGCTAGTCCGGGACGAGTTCTTATGCCCCTGACTGCATCACCGGCAACGAAAGACTCAAGTTCTGCCATTTCTTCCGGAGTAAGCTTAACCGACAAAGCCCCGATGTTTTGGTTCAAGTGCTCGATGTTTGTGGTTCCTGGTATAGGACACACATCATTTCCTTGATGATGAAGCCAAGCCAATGCTAGCTGCCCCGGCGTGCATCCCTTGCTTTTAGCCATTTTACTAAGCCTCTCAAATATAATATTGTTGTGCTCCAAGTTTTCTGGATGGAACCTAGGTACAAGCTGAAATGAGGTACAAATAACATACAAGAGATAAGATTATTCCTCAATATCAATTTATCAATAATAGCCGTTTCACGCATGGATATAGACAGTTTCCATCATTCACATGAAACAAATTGTCAGGTGGAACAAAATTTAAATATCAGCCTTATGATGGATGCTAAACCAGTCAAGGCATAAGTGTGTCACAGCATGTTAATGAGATTCCAGATATAGCAGTCCCTTATATAAAAGCTAGACAAGGAGTTTACTTTAGTCATAAATATAAGACTTCAATTAACTTTGTCTTCCAAATTTATAACTTTTGCCCTAAAGTATTCTTATTGATTACACATATTAAGAGGTTTTCATTAAGGAGTGTTTTCAATGCAAATGATTAACAAGGGTATTTTAGGAAAACCAATACCCATTTATTACAATCAACAAACTTGACTAATTTCCTTAATATTCATAAATTAGTTATCCAACTCTTATATTAAGAAACGGAGGTAGTATACCATAACATTTTACATTTTTCAATCTGTTTTATCCCTGTTTATACATTATACCTTGCGTCAGGTACAATTGTGGAAGATTACATGATAAATATATGAAGTGAGTAAATCAGTGTATTATATGTCCCATCAATGAATATATATATACATTGTCTGTCTATGTAGAACATATGCTAATAACTAGAATATTTATCCATGAGATTTAGAACTAAAATATTGCATGTTCAGAGTGTAGATTAATAATCTCACATGCTGAAAATGGGGAAATAAATGACAATTTGTAAGCAACTCAGTACTTTTTTTCTTCTTTTAATAGAACTAGTCGTCATATTTTACAATTTCCTTTCATCCTTTCTAACAAAAATACTAAGAGGAAAAAACATTTGGGGGGATTCCTCACTTATTAGTGAAAGTTCCAGCAAACATAAAAACAGTTGTCCATTTTCATCAATCACTTTTTAAAATTACAAACTATATAATTGTTAACTTGTTCAAACTGTAGTTTATTATCAGCTTGCATCACAAAAAGGAGAATCAATCAAAGACATTCTAATACTTCAAAGGTTACATAAGCATAAAGTTTTATTACTTATAAATCTTGAATGTCCTCCAAAGTTCATGACTGCGCCACTTCAAAGCAAGAATATTTAACGTAAAGTCCACTGAATCAGTACAGTTATCTCAACTTTCATCAGTAACCATCAACTTAAACGCCTTGTTGAATAACATTCCACAAGTACTGCAATAACAGAAGAGGTTTATAGATTTTATGACAGCTGGCAACTTATAATTGTGTCAAGCTTGTATATGATTCGGGGTGAGAAATTATAAATTACTAGAGACAATGTTCAAGTGGTAAATTTGACTTTCGATTTTCTCTGGCCAAGATATGACTGTAGATTTTAAGTTTATGAAGTGTGATGTCATAAAAACTTTTATCCATCTAACACCTATGTTCATCCAATTCCTAGAGACAATGTTCAAGTGGTACATTTGACCCCCCCTGTAGATTTTCAGTTTATGAAGTGTGATATCAAAAAAAAAAAAAAACACCTATGTTCATCCAATCCCACCTCCACCCGTATACAAAAATAACCTAGTCAACAACAAAAGCGGTACATTGGAATAAATTGTATGCAGGGATTGAATTTGAAAACATATTGCCTATTGAACATAGAAAAGAAAAAGTACACAATGATTCTTTAATTTAACAAGAGAGCAAAGCGATTTAACAAATTTTTTTATTTTCCAAAAATAATAACGTAACTCAAGATTTATCAAGAGAACTAACTAAACTAACCATTTGATCACCAATTGTATTATTATCTTCACAATTTGTCCAGTTTATGAATGCTTTTAAACAAATTGATGCTAGTGAATGCAATGGTATTGTATTACAGAAATATGACTATAAAATCCACAAGAAAGATTATCAAATTCAACAACAACATTTTACTACTACTCAATCTTGAATGCTAAAACTATAATTGAAGTTTTGAAGGACACAAAAGGTTAAAAAAATCTGAAAATTACTGACTTTCAGAATGAATGACCTTGAAATAATACCATTAGGAGCTAAGCTATTTTAATGTGACAAATGCAACCACAGTGCATAATGCATATTAGAACAAACACAAACCTTCCGAAAGTCATTCTCTGTAAAGCTTTCAACCACCTTCGGTCCTGATGCCAGGAATCCTCGTCCAAGAGGACAATATGCTACAATTCCAATGCCAAGTTCTCTGAGAATTTCAGAAAGGCAACATCAGTTTGCAAAGCTAAATCCTAGTTTTTTATTAAAAGCCCAAATAAAGAGAAAATCAGATAATATAAGTAGCCATTTTAGTAGTTCAAAACTCACCTACAAGTTGGAATTATTTCTTCCTCGCATCTCTTGTCCATAAGGACCACTCCAACTGCACAGCCGACAAAGGATGAACAGCATGTGCTCTTCTGATTGTTGAAGCTGAAGCCTCAGACAAGCCAATATATTTTATTTTTTCCTCCTCAACAAGTTTTTTAAGTTCCCCAATCTTACAATGAACAATATGAAAATAAGTTTACAGTTTGATATCATATACATATATTTTTATACATGTTAATAAAATAAAAATATTAGAGAACATCTTACCTTTCAATCTCTAACAGCTATAACATGCACATGTTGAAATGGATGCATATCAGTTACAGACCAATTGTCCGTTCCATTTATCAAAGTTGCATCTCTTTGAAATAAGTTATGGAAGAAAAATTGCAGATCCACAAAAGTTTTCTTAGTTACAAAGAATCACAGAAATATCTTTACAAAGAAAACTGAAATTATCATAATAATGAAGTCTATGAAGAGAGAAAATGACCAAAGAGCATATCTTGCACCAAAACCAATGTTTTAGTATAGGTGAGATTGACATGTCTGGGTTTGATAAGTATTCCTTCCCAGTTCCCATAACCCAATCCCCATAAGTCTCTCCCTAGGCCATTGACCTGCTATGGAACTGGAAAAAACATTAAGATAATGCGGAGTGATCTGGTCAACTCCTGCAAACAAAAAATTGTAAAATGGTTGGTGGGTAGGAGAAGAAAGGACTTCTTGATTTTATAAGTCGTTGCAAAAGGAAAAGTGTTCCTTAGCCTTTTAGTCTATCCAGCATAGCCAAAATGACCAAAACTTGAAGAAAATTGAATATGAAGTTTCATTTTATAAAGCCTAAGACAAGACAATATGACCATGCAGCATAAATTTTACAACCTGCAAGGAAAAGATCCAAGACATGTGTAATAGACCAAGGCAATAATACGCAAAAAAGTGTTCCCAAATCCTGATTAATTTTGTACGGGAAACATCTCACATAGTTTTTCAGTTCAACAGAGTTGAAATCTTATAAGAAAAACATCAGAATCACCAGACTTCAGTATTCAATACGATTCTGTATAAATAATATATTATTGAAGAGACAGACCAAATAATGATAGTTCTCAATCTTCTGCAGTCTCACACTTGGTTTATCTCATTTTAGCTACCAATATAAATATGTAAAAATTAAAATGATAATTTATATTTACTTGTTAGTGTTTTAAAACATTTTCATGGTATTTTCTGACTATAACTAGGATGAAGTTCTCATCAATGTCTACTTCAATCCCAGAAACTGTATTTGAACAACACAAAATTCAAATTACAAATAAAACAGACATATAACAGTTAATTGCATGACTATTTTCGTTTAAATGGATTGGATATTCAACAGCTTATCTATCTTTTATCCCAATTTTAGAACACAGATGAAATGGATTTCATATCAACCACGAACCACATAGATAAGCTGTAATATATTCAGAGAAAAGATCATCCAAAAGAAATAAAAGACGGACCGTGACTTCAATAGGCACACGAGTATCAATTCGAATAACATAATAGAGATCAATGCAATCGATCTCCAGTCTCTTCAAGCTTGCCTCACAAGCCGATCTCACGTATTCAGGATCCCCGCGGATACCAACCTTGCCGTCGGCAACCCAGAGTCCAAATTTGGAGCCCAATTCAACCTCATCCCTAAAACCTTCCTTCAAAGCCTAGCCGAAGAAATTCCCCAATTCATCATATAATCCCACACAGAGTGACTGATTAAACGCGAGGAAGCAACAGAAGCTAAAATGACTTCAAATCGTGCATACCTTTCCGAGAAGAATTTCATTCGTATATAGACCGAAGACATCCGCGGTGTCGAGAAATGTGACACCATTTTGGATGGCGTGGTGGATGAGAGAAATCAAGTCGGGTTCGGGTTTTTGAGCGTCATAGGTAGGAGTCATACCCATACAACCAAGTCCCTGGGCCGAAACCTCCAAGCCTTGTGAACCCAACTTGATCCTACCCACTTTAGCCATTTCCGTTTCTGAGAACTGAGTTGAGCTTTTGAGCGCACAACGGCAAGATGGAACGGCTTGAGAGCGAATTGAGGGATCAAACCCAGAATCTCCCACGCATGGGAGCAACTTGAAGCTGCTAGCCCATAGTGCCATTACCAGATGAGCTTCCACTCAGAGTGTATAAGGCTAGCACTAAGCACAATAGAGTATAAGCGTGTTTGAACTTCGAAGTTCCAAGGCTTATCTGTTTCCATTTTATCTTGAGAAAATTACTGTTAGCTCTCAAGTACAGAATTAATCACAGAAAAGTACCATATCAAATTCCCTTTATAAAAAAGTCCTTGCTGAATTTCTCATTAAAAAAAAAAGGGTTAAGTACTAATTTTTTGGCGGAAGTATGCTTTAGGAGCAATTTTGCCCCGTAAGTCTTGAAGGAGCAATGTTGCCCTCAAGTGTCAAAAGCGGAGCAATGTTTCCCTCCGTTAGAAACCCTAACGTTGGATTTGTTAGTTGACGCGTTAGGGTTTTAACGGAGGGGCAACATTGCCTGTTTTTGACACTTCGGGGCAACTTACTCCTTCGAAAACTTAGAGGGCAAAATTGCTCCTGGGCAATTTTTCAAGATCACGAAGTATTTTTTTAGTATAGTATCCCGGTCAAGTATCCGAAGTATCTTTTTAGTACGTCATTTCGAAATATTTTTTCAACGTCCTAAAATAATTTTTCAAGATTATGAAGTATTTTTTCAACATCCTAAAATAATTTTTCAAGATCATGAAGTATTTTTTTAGTATCTAGTATCAGATCGATTATCATGAAATATCTTTTTTACACTGTCACTATTTTGAAATATTTTTTTAACGTCCTAAAATAATTTTTCAAGATCATAAAGTACCTATCAATATTTTTTTAGTACCCGTCAGTATCCTGAAATCTCTTTTTTGTACCCTTAATATTTAAACAAAAAAGAGAGATCAGGTATATTTTGCATCAAAACAACGCAGTATTAAAGAAGAGAACGACAGTGGATGGAAGGCTGAAGAGAACCTCAGCCGGATCCTAACATAACATACTCTGTATGGACAATATTTCTCTTTCTCACTCTCTTTGGAATTTGTGTCTCATTTCCATTTACTTTAGCTATTAACCCCAAATATCATCTTTGTAAAATAACTAATAACATTTTTTTTTAAAAAAGGGTTAAGTACCAATTTTGCCCCTGAAGTACGCGCCCAGGAGCAATTTTGCCTCTTAAGTCTTCGAAGGAGCAATGTTGCCCCTGAAATATCAAAACGGAGCAATGTTGCCCCGAAGTATTCAATATTAAGATTCATACCATTTTCAATCGTTTTTCATAGCAACTGACTTTTCAAATGCTACTCCAAACAAGAGCTTATAAAAAAAAAAAAAAAAAGTCACTTATGTGGCCGCTATCCCAAATACAAATCACATCTACAATCTGACTTTTATTATATCTTTCGTTTGTAAAAGCCCATCTGGAAAAAAAATTCACTTCTATCACTATTATTCCAAACAAACAATACTCCCGAAATTTCAAATTAGTGTTCTCGAAACCACAATATCTAGAACAATAATACCTGTAATGTGGGTAGTAGGCAGTTATAGGGTTGTCCAAAACACTCGAGGTCTGGTTGGTTCGGTCGACCCAACCCAATCAAAGGTACAAAAAAATTGGTCCAAGACAATTTGACCGGACAAAAGACCGAACCAAACTTCTGGGGTTGGACTGGACTTCGGTCCAGGGGCTTAAACCTCCTGGACTAGTCCGTCTGACCCGAGGTCCTTTTTTTTGGGTAAATCACCACTACATTGAGCCGCTTACTAGAGTCTAGACATCCCAATGTGCTTTTTAATTTATAGGAATCACTTTTCATTATATCACTTTTTATTATTTTGGAAAGTCAGGTGAAATCAGAGCTAAAATATTGCATCCCAAGAGGGCAAGAAAAAAGTCCAAGCAGTTTGGTTTGGTCCAGCCCGAGCTCGGGCTGGTACCAGACTGAACTAGACCTCAATCTAATTTTTCCATCACGAGGTCATATATCGGGCTTGACCTCGGGTTGACCTCCAACCCAGTCTGGCCTAGTCCTTAGACATCTCTAGGTAGTTATACGTGCTAGCAAATAAAATAATTGAATCATATTGAGATAATACATATATATATATACACACACTTACCTTTTTAAGAAAATAAAGGCCGTTTTCGGTGCTAATTTTAATTTGATTTCTTAAATGATTATTTTTTAAAAAACTATTGTTATTTTTTAAGAAACGAGCTCATACTATCCCATGCGACATACGGGTGATAGTACTTCACAGGTTACTACATACGAGGTCTCAAAGGTCATCAAAATGCCATTTAAATCTTAATTATTTTACATATGGGATTCATCAAAAATTGGGGTGATTTCATGGATACTAAAGAAAACGTGAATTTACAAAAATACAATAGAACAATTTCCTGGAAGGTTGCAATCTTACACGCCACTTCCTTTGGTTTAAATAAAATAAAATAAAACTTTAGTTCTACCTTCATATGTCCTGCACTGCATCCGCCTTGGAATCCTCATCAAGTATCGAGAAGTGGGGTGAGCAAATGACCTGCAACCTGTCCAACCGCCCGCGTCCCGTGAAAATTTCCCCGGATTAAACCCACCCAGATTGGGCCGGTTACAAGTAATGGGCTGCCTCATACCTGTTTATGTTATACGAGCGGGCCATGGGTTGAGGCACGGGGCACTCGTGCCCGCCGTTACCTGTTTAAGTGTTTTATTTTTTGCCCCGTTCAGCTATCAGCTTTCAGACACTAAGAGATAGAGGTTTTTTTTTTCCGCGTTTTATTTTTTTTTTCCTCCCAAGCTGTCAGCTTCAGAGGCCCAGAGATAGAGTTTTTTTTCTTCCCCCCTTCACTCCTCTTCACTTTAGTCTTCAATCTTCGTTCTTCACTTCAATTTCACTCTGGCCGTGACTTGTGAGACCGCAAAGCCACAGCACTCAAACTCAAACCCTCGCTCACTGGTTAGGTGCTTTCTTAGGTCTCCTATTCTCACCATCGCCGTCGCCGACTCACCGTCCAGAAGCGTAGCTGCCACCATCTAGCTTCTCGCGATCTATCTCGATCTTGCTCATTACTTCCATCTCTCATCTCCCTCAGATCCAACCCAGCGCCTCAGGATTCTCGCCGTCTCTCTCCATCGCGATCTCGCTCACTATCATCGATTCGCCGTCTCCCTCAAAGTCTCAGCCTCTCGCTTAGTCGCTTACTATAAATTTGCTTCATGTTGAATAGGTTTGCTTCCTGTTGAATCTTGTTTCAATTTCCTTGATTTTTTTGTATCTGTAAGTTTGCTTCAGTTTACTCTCAGCCAAATCGATAAGTTTGAATCTGATTATGTACCCCTGTTATTTCCTTGAGTTTTATGTTGAATCTTGCCTACTCTCTGTTTGAATCTCGCTCACGACCCCTGTTTTGGAAAAAAAGGGGGTCAGATTTCTTAAACGGGTTCCCTCGACCCGTTTAGGCGTACTCGTTTAACTCGTACCCGTTTTATATGGGTTAAATGGGTTTGACCACGAGTAAGGGGTTCCCCATACCCGTGTAAAATAAACAAGTGGGACATGGGTTAGGGCACGGGGCAGCCTTGCTCGCCCGTTGCTCAGCCATATCGAGAAGTATAACATCCACTTGCACCAAAAAAATTTAGCACAGCTTCTTCTACTCGAAGGAATAAAAGAATGACAAACACATTCTGACCATATGCAACTTTTCAAAAAGTGGATTCAAGACAGGGAAATTGCTCAATAACAGGTATAATCTTGTATGAACCTGCAAGGCAATAAGAAGAAAGTCATCAAAGTAAAACAACCGGAAATAATAGTGGAATTAAAGATGAAGTAGAATAGTATAAAAGAAAGTCAAATTAGAAAGTAAAAACATAGGAAACATACAGGTAGTAAGTAAATAGACTTAGAGATTTCATACTGGCCATGCCTATAACATTTAGGCGCAGTTCATATGATGTTCTTGTCTGCTAGGAATCTCACTAAATACAGATATGGCTCCTACCTAGCATGTATATATTATTCTTTACAAAAGAATATTGGAAAAGGACATTGCCATAGCAGAGAAACTCCATGAAAAAGGAATTTGATAAAAGTAATAATGACCAAATGAATAGCTTCTACATAAAGAAAAGAGAAGTTGGAGAAAACTAATCAATCTTGTAAACTATCAATCTCGTAAAACAAAAAACTTTAGGACGCAAAAAATAACACCAACTATGATCTAGAATTTGTCATTCAAACTGACAAAGAAAACCAACAAAACAGACATGCAAAATTCAATGTAGAAAACCAAAATTCGAAATCAATCAATCACAAACATAAGAGAAGAGGAGGAGGAAGAAGAAAAAATGCATACCCTGCTTGTGACCGACGCCTTTATTGTCGGTGTGGCATTGAGCACACTTGGTCTTGAAGATTTTCTCTCCAGACATGGCATTATCAAGAGGCGCTTGATCGAATGACACCATTTATTAAGTTCTTGGAGAAAAACCTGAAAAACGAGAGAGATATAAAACTAATGGAAAAGCAAAGTTCAAGAATCAGAGGCAAGAAATAAGAAAGCGTTGGGAACAAAGAGAGGAAGGAAATACTGGAGATCTGGATATAATGAACAAAATCTCCAATAAATGTAGAAAGGAAATCAAGTAGATGTAGATGAGCAACCATAACTTCTTTGTATCCCGTTTTATATTGGTGTTTGACAGTCGCATCCCTTATTCCTCTGTGTTTCCTCACCATTACCAATGACTGCTCTGGATTTCGATCAAATGTTTCACAAAAGAAATTGTTAGAGAAAAAAAGAAACAAATCCCAATAAAAATTAAATTAGCAAAATCATTACTTGAAAAGTATAAGAAGACAAAAAATGAAGAATGGGAGAGATTGAAGATGAAGGGAAGAATGGCGAAAGAGTACAAACCTTAGCATCAAGAGAAAAGATAAGGACCAGAAAATTCACCGATGGCGATGGTAGAGATCACCGAGCTTGAGTTCAGTGAGGAGATCCCTTACCTTCGGAGCAGATGACTGAGAGAGAGAGTCGGAGAAGCACAAATTTGATGGGGATTGAAAGTTACTTGCTCCCGAGATGTTTTGGCTATAAGAGAAACTGAGAAAAAAGAGAATGAGAAAAGGAAAAGGGCATCTGGTTAGGGAGAGAAAAAAGAGGGGGCATAAGAGAAAGTAGAGAGTTTGAATCCTGCTCAGATATGAGATGTGACGTGAGAGTCGAGAGAAGGAAAGGGTCTTGGGCAAATAAAAAGCACGGAGAAGAAGGGGTCTTGAGAAAAAAAGAGGGAAGGATGAAGGGCCTTTTCATTTATTGTGTAATGGAAGTAGACATCATCTCAAGCGGAGCCCAATGAAAAGTAATCGGCTTATGAACAGTAATTTGTGAGGAAAGCCAATATAAGCCAATTTTGAAAGTGGCTTGGGGATGTGTTTTTATATATATATATATATATATTGATGATATTGATATTGATTAATCTTAATATGTTAGTATTTGTGAAATTTTACATCAAGATTTAAAATTTTAATGTGGGCATTTTTTTTACTAACTGACTTATGTTTAGAAAACTAAAAGACATTTTATCAAAATTAAGGTACTTGAAATAAATTTTGAATAAAACTAGACGACTAAATGTGTTCTTTTTCCAAAAATAAGTTTATAACTTCTTTTTGACACTATTAGATCATGATATAAGGCTAATATCTTTGCTCAATTGAGAAATCTAAATCCTACAAAAATAAAATGCACGAAGTAAAAGGAAAATCCCTATGAGCTATCAAGGAAAGAATATAATTACCAAAAGAAACTCTTATAATAAGTTAGCAGCATGCATATGTTATCTTCTTGTTGATTACATTATTTTCTTAAGACCTCACATTGTTTTCCCAAAGTAAAAAATGCAAAAAGAGAAGAAAAACAGTTTGTTGTTTTTGGATAATCAATTGAAATAGTAGCATGTTAAGCGATAGGCAAGCGGCAACAACATTAGCTTCACTGTATTAAGCTTCATCTTGGTGTGTATTAGAATTGGGCCTGTTGCATGCATGGATTTCACTTTCTGATAAATGTTGACAAGATCTTCCATGTTATGACTGGCCACAGGGTCAATTTAGTACAAGCCTAGTTTCTCAAAAAAAGTTGACCCATTAGTGCCGATCATCCCTCTTGCTTATTCATCTATTTTTGCTACAACTGCATATATTTGTCCTCTATCTGCTTTGTGATGCTCTGTACTAGACTAAAACTCAGTCAAATCCCAAACTATTTGAAATTTCAACACGCACGCAAAAGTTGAAGAAGAATTCAAAGGTTGATTTTGCTAAAATATACATGCATACCTACTTACCTCCATGGACATGTACATTCTGTTAGTTCTCTATGTATTTTAATAATAACTAACCATTGAAAATAAAATGATGTTTATGATTCAAGTCAAAATGATATTAATTTATTCAAACTTGGATCATATCAATCTGTCATAATTGCTATCAGATTGAATCGAGTTTGGAATGTCAAACTCGAGGCAAGCCTTGTGTGACTTGAGCCTGAATGTTTTCTAGACTCGAGTTACACACTTCTAACTCGAGTTATGATATGAACTCGAACCAATGCCTAGTGACTCCAGTCAAGCCTTGCGAACTAAAAGTCTTTTCAAAATTCAAGAATAATTGGCTCGAGTTTGTGCTCAGTGACTTGAGCCCTAAGTTTTGAACGTTATATTCAAATTGACTTGAGCCATCACTTAATGATTCGAGTTAGAAGAAGTTTTTCAAACCATTTTTGAAAAGCCTTTTGATAATCTTTTGTGAAAATGGTTCTTGACTCAAGCTAGCGTTTTACAACTCAAGTTTAGACATAGACCCGAACCAAGCTTCAGAGACTCAAATCGAAGTTTCTCGTAGTCATCTTTGATATTTTTCTAAAGATATATTTTCAAATGAAGATAGGCTCGAGTTTGAATTCGGTAACTCGAGTTTTGACCTAAACCCGAGCAGACCTTATCTAACTCAAGCCAAAGCTTCTTTTATGTTTTTTAAAGTTAATTTCTTAAAGAAGAAGAACCAGGATATATGACTCGAGTGTAGCTCTGAACTCAAGCTAAGCTTTAGTGACTTGAGGTTATATGTAACACCCCATTTTTAAAAGCAGAATATTTTTTTTTTTATTTATTGTCAGAGTAGAGCATCGGAGCATAGAGTTGAGTATCTGATAAGTAACAAAATAGTAACTTCAGTGTATCCAGATGGTTGATATAGTTGTACATTGATTCCGCAACTCAAAAGTATAACTATGTAATGTTATAAGTACAACTTCAAAATATATATCCGGTCAGGCCCCTTAGGCGGGCTGCTTGCCCTTGTCGATCGTCCTTGGTCCACTCGACCACGAAGCTATATTAAGAGGCGAGGTCAATGCACATTGAACCCGGGTAGCGGTTAACCTCATGCTTATGTAACACAAGTATATGTTTAACGAGATATTCAAGACATTACGCAAGTAATCAATACATAAGCACACAAAGCATATGCAAGATTTATAACACAACAAAGTACATAGCACACAGCACATGTAATGTCAATCACGTTTGCACAAACGGGTGCCACGATAGCTCGTCGTGTCCTCAGCGCTAGGAAAACCATCATACGGTATTATCAAGTCTATAACCCGTTCATAGCTGAATGTGTAAGACAGAGTCTTAACTATGGTACATGGCCCAAGACCGAGTCCTGTCCATGACCCTATGAAATCATCTATTACATACAAGTATACAATAAGCATCAGAGTTAATGTTACAATACGCGTCCGTACCTTAACCTCATTCGGCCGACGGTATGTCGGCCGGTATCGTCTACTTGGATAGCCTATAACAGCATTTCTTGCATTAATATCTTATAAACACTATTCTAAGAGATATCTTGGCCACTAATGACTATTTTACCCTTGGAGGATTTATTATCCTAATTAAATCCCTAAATTTCGTAAAAACGTTATCTCAGCATTTCGATAGATTTTCGCTTAACTTCGATAAATTATAATTAATTCTACAAAAATCGAAACGAGGATCCGTAAAATTCCCCGGACTCCTTAGGATGTCTATTTTTGAGTAAAAATACTTAATTTCACCCAGATTTAGTGAATCATTCCCAGTTTAATATTCTTTAACCTCTGCCCAGAATTTTCCAGAAAAACGTAGCCAAACTTTGGGAATTTTTATCTCTCTGCAAAAAATTCATTTCAGCATGTTCTTGGCATATTTGAAAATCCCTATACGTCTAATTTAACCATGAAAAATTTCAGAATTAATTAACTTCATCTTCAACATAAAATTATGGCGTTTCTGCCACTGATTTCAAAAACTTCCAACCGATGAATTTTCGCCAGAGTTTCGCTACTTCGCTTTCCAACTCCCAAAAATTTTGCTATATCACATGGCTCATCTAATTTTCGAAATATCACTATTTTTAACTATAAAAACATGATATTAAAATTACTCTAGCATATTTAAAATCAAAGCTACTTCTAACTATGAATTTAAGAACTAAAACTTAAAGAACTTAAAAGCTAGAGCTAGAGAATTTACCAAGAACCTTGCTCCTCCTTCTTCAAGACTCCTCACTCTCACTTTCACTCTCTATATCAGATTTACTAAGCTTGCTTTGGTGTGAAATATGAAGAACCCAAAGCTCTCTATTTATAGGAAATTGTCATGGCAACTTGGTAATTTTCCTAAGCTTTCTCTTCTTGCATCTCAACCATGGGATTTAAGTTAGATTATGAAGATTCATCCTCACCCTTCTTCCTTCTCCAACCGTGCCCTCTCTCATTGCCCAAAAGAAAATCCCTTATCCTTTCATAAATACTCTTGTACTCTTGCCTTGTGGCCTACTTCATACCATGGGTGATTAAGAAAGTATCTTGCTTTTATTTGACTCCTTCCCCTTCCAGAAAAAAAAAAAAAAACCGTGGCCCCCCTCTTGTTCATTCATTTTTGGCTTGTGTTTAATATTGTGTCATATTATCTTTAACCCAAGCTTTTGATTGGTTCACCAAACTTCACATGGATTTAGATTGTGATTAATTGGAACCATTAGATCTAGCTTTATTAGTTTTAACCTTGGCCTTCTATTTGCTTATCTCTCATTGGTCTAATTAATTTCATGAGGATTAAGACCATTTCCTTGATTTATTATTGGCCAATTTAATTATATAAGGATTAAGATTGATTGTTGGTTTAATTACAACCATTGGACCTCATGGTGTTTGCTTAGATTAGATCTTCCCCCTTAATTGTTTTTTTGTAACAATTGCTTGATTATTTAATTTATGAACTAATTATGAGAATTAGTATTTAATTAGGCAAATATCATTTTTATTGGCTTAATCAATTGAGATATTATTTCTAGAACACTTGACACTCATTGTGCCAACAAGGCCAATTTAATTATTCCATTGGTTAACTTTTTAATTATTGCATTTTAAATAGATTCCTCACTCCCAACACACACACATCTACACGCCTCCCTTTCCCTCTCATACACCCTCCACTTTATTTTCATGGCCTAAAATTACCCACACCTAAGCCTTGGTTGCCTCTTGAATTTTTTACTTAGGTTTATTCTTTAATTCTTTGATCATAAATCCTAAAATGGTGTTTTAGGTATTATTGAATTTATTTAATAATCATAGGGCAACTTAGGGTCCCTAATATAGTATTGGATTTTTGCCTCTTTAATTTTCAAGCAAAATACTCAAATAAATTACTAAAATTAGAGACAACATATTCTCCTACTTAAATATGTATTAATTTGTCAAAATATAATATTCAAGAGAAATATAAATTTTGGGTATTACATTATATTATTTCAGAGACTTGATTTATCTTTTATGACTTATTCGTGACTCGAGCAGTAGCATTTAACTCGAGTTCATATGTCTATTTGTAAATCATTGTCTTCTATCTTCTTAAATCTCTTAGTATGATTTATTTACTTCATATCATCTCTCATTATTATTCCTAACTATGTTTAATCAGTTTGTTAATAAGTCTCGATGATTTTGATATGGATTAACACCAAATTGCAATAAAACAATTATGTGTCATAAGCATTTAATGCCCGCACTAAATAGAGCCTACAAACAGAATGAAAACTCATAGCAGATGAAATCATTCCTTTGAGGTATACTTATTTTGGCAAATATTCTGAGTCAATTTTTGTGCACAAGTACGTCGACGGTGAATGCATTAATGAAGCAACGTTCGCTTTACCCACGAAATTCATCTGTGCCTAACAGAAGTTTGAAGTATCACAACGACGGCATTAATGGAAGACAGTATAAAAGCCAAAAGCATTCAATTCTCCAACAATCGACAAGAACCAAAACTTTGCGTAATCAATTCGAGCTTATTTCAACTTATTGTTTCATTTAATATCTTCGGATATTTTCTGTACTTCAGTGTTTATCATTTATCAACTCAGTGAGGAGTTAAACACTTATTTGATTTCTTGATTATCGTTTAAATTTTAAGGTTGTGGAACCTTAAGTGTGGGTGTACAATTCCAACTTGTAAATGAGAGTGAGTCATAGTGTGATAGGATCATCTCGAGTACATAGTATGTAATTGTATTCGTGTTTGTGGATTAGTGAAATACCCAGAGTATCTGGGGGCTGGACGTAGGTCAAGTAGTTAGACCAAACCAATATAAACTCTATGTTATTTCTCCCTGTCTATGTCTATGTTCTTATTGTTCATTTTTCTATTCGAAAAAGAATTTTGAAATCCTCTATTACCCCTTCTAGGTAATATTCTCTCTTCACATTCACACACGTTCACACATATTAATTCATTATTTGTTAGGTGTGGGCATAGATCCACAAATGAAAACTTACTTTTGCAGCTTCTTTGAGTTTGCGAGAGTTGGTGTTGGCTTGAATCAACACTGTTGTTGCAATATGTTTCAATGAGGGCCTGTTTTATCGATATGGTTTTGGGGCGATCAATGATCTATGTATTAATCAGGAGGCACCATCTCCCTCCATTGCAACCAAAAAAAGTTCAAAACAGAAGTTAGACAAGAAAAATCTTGGTGGCATGGTGAATGAAGAGTAATGATATGAGGAAGAAACTATTATTATTACATTCATATGACCATCTGTGAAAACCAAGCAAGCAAAGATATTGTGAAGATAAGATCCAAAACGTCCTATTGAATCCTCTTCCACTGTGATCAGAATTTCATGCTCCTTCGTTAGTCGCTTAATCAGATCAATATCAAGAGGTTTGCAAAACCTAGCATCAGCAACAGTTGTGGATACACCTTGTGTTCTTAGCATTTTCATAGCTTGCAGGCATTATTGAACCATTGATCGATATCCCAGAATTGCAACTCTAGTTCCTTCTATCAGTATTCTTCCTTTTCCTAGCTGCATAATGGCTAGGAAAAAAAAGGTAATTATAATTGGATTGCTTATATGCTCAATTGAATTGAGAATGATATGTGAGATCCTATTTTGCTAACCTCAAGTGGGGGTTCCTTTGTTATTGGGAGGCAAAACGGTTCCAACTTAGTTTCCTCTCAGAAATCTTAAACAACTCGGTCTGTCATCTATTGTTATTATAGTTGCAACCATTTGCATCAATTCAGCTTCATCAGAGGGAGCTATGACCACCATGTTAGGCAGGCAAGCCATGCAAGTGATATCAAATGCTTCGCAGTGAGTTGGTCCATCCGCATCGACCAAACCAGCTCTATCCATAGCAAACCGGACATGTAGTTTCTGAAGATCTACATCATGGACCACCTGCACAACAAACAAAATGAACCATGGTTCAATGAGATTGCTATGATGGTTTGGCTGCCACTAAAGTAAGACCATTTCAACAATTTTTGGCTCACTTGATCATATCCTCATTGCAAGAATTATGAGTAGATGACACAAAATGGCTTGAGGCCCTCAACAGCTAACCCAAAAGCTACAAATGTCACCATCGTTGTTGCTCAGCAATACCCATATCAAAGTAGCGATTTGGGAATTTTTTCTGAAAATGAGTCAAGCTTGTCCTACCACCCATGGCCGCTTGAATAGCTACAATCTTGTTGTCTTGTTTAGCTTCCTTGATCAAAGATTCAACAAAGTACTAGCTAGGTATATGAAAGTGTAGGGGATTTTGGTTTGAATTGTTTTCCTGTTTTTAGGTCAAACTTGACAACACCTAAGAGAGAGAGAGAGCATTAGCATCCTTCATTACCATGATCTATCATTATTATGTAAGATCATAAAACAAAATCAAAATTTTCAAGCTCACCATGCTTTTTATCAGCTGCTGCTTCAGCCAAGGCATATCCCTTTCCTTCCTTCGTCATGATTTGTATCAAAACTCGACCAAGTGCAGGCATGGATTTCACTTTTTGAAAAATGTTGACCAGATCTTCCACGTTATGATTGTCCATAGGGCCGATGTGGTACTTTCCTAGTTCCTCAAAAAGAGTTGACTCATTAACACTCATCATCCTTCTTGCATATTCATCTACTTTTGCTACAACTTCATATATTTGTCCTCTTATCTACTTTTGATGCTCCGTACCAGACTAAAACACAGTCAAATCTCAGACTATTTGAAATTTCAACACAAGTGCACAAGTTGAAGAAGAATTTATAGGTTGATTATATCAAAGTATACATGCATGCATACCTATATGTACATAGACATACATAATTATTTGTTAGGTCTGGGCATAGATGGAGATCAAAGTGGAATTACTTCGTCCAATCCTTTTTACAAGCTATAAGTAAATTAAGTAGATAAAAAAGTTGCTTAAGATTAGTTGAAAACAATAAATTATATAAAAATGAAGCATATTTTCAAATATTAAATTAAGTAGACGAGAAAGTTACATAAAATTGGTTAAAAACAATAAATATATAAAAATGGAGCATATTTTCTAAAACACATTGATTTATGGAGAGGGTGAGTATAAGAGAGAATGAGACGAAAAAGATATGAGATATAACAATAAATGAAAAGGTGATGAGAAAAACATATGATTAAATTTAGTGAAACACATCATGTCAAGGAGTTTTTTTTAGTGGAATTAAGTTAGTCGGAAAAGTTGGCTCCCCTGAAAAAAATCCAATTTGGAGAAAACCAAAATTAGTGAGGGGAAAAAATGAGAATGGGGGAGGGTAAGTTTTGGCTCCCATTTTAACTTGATATATTTAATAAATTTTTTATTCAAATTAAAATAAATGGAATTTAAAATGTTATATGTTAGCAACAAAAGTTGATAATAGAATAACATATGTACATAAATACATACATACTTGATTTAATTGGAAACACACACTAAATAAATATATTGGTCGAATATTATATGGACTGATATGAGAAATTATATGTGGCTATTCTTAAAGTAAACTGATTATTTTTAGGGATAATGTGATTAAAATATTTTATGATACTAGATTTTATCTCTCATATATATATATATATATATATATATATAACTGGTGATTAATGAAGATTCGTGCTTATCTTGTTTGGTTATATGGAGGCATCTATCACTTGATTGTTCATTGAATTATTAAAAAATGGATAATTAATTTGTAAGCCCTTATAGTTTCAACCAATTTTTAATTAAGTTCTTCTAGTTTTCCCCCTTCTTTTTATTAGGTCATTGTACTTTCATTTATTTTTAACCAAGTCCTTATAGTTTCGTTTATTTTTTTAATTAGGTATTTATAAATTTTTATTTATTAATCTATAAATTCTAACAATGTTCTTTTATAAATATAAAATAGAATATTATTAATTATAACATGTAGTAATATTGAATAAATAATAATAGATAAATAGTGAGTTATTATAATATTTTAAAAAATAATATTTAAGACTTTTAACCAAACACATATTCATATTATTTATTTTTTAGTTATAATTTTTATTTATTTTTATAATTATAAAGTAGGAATCATAATAATATAATTTTCTAAAATAAAATTATACTTTATTTTTATAATTATATTAATTATATGTAAACGAATTTATTATATTACTTATTATTTTTCTAATTGTGTAATTATTAAATTAAATTTGGAATTAATATTAATATTTTAATTTTATTTCAACATAGGTGTTAATGGCAGGGGAAACAAACGTGTTAATGAATGATATATGTAACCCATCTTGTTAGTGGCTGCCCTTCTAAATAAATGAAGAGTATATATTTAGAAATATGAGAATGCTTTAGGAACATTAACTAATTTGTGAGTTCGCTATAATAATAATCCGAGGGAATAATATTTTTGGGATACACAGCTGTAAGTGTTTATAGTTTTCGCTAAGCTTGACACTTGAGTCAAACTTTCTATAGTTTATTTTTTCTATAAAAAAAAAAATTAAGAATGTAGTCTTTATATATATAGTAAGGTTGTCAAACTCGCAAGTTTAAATAAACTCGATATAATGACGTAAACTAGTATCGTGAACTTGAGTCGTAAACTCGTAAGAGTTTACTTATACTATTAAATATGTATTAATGGTGTATAATAAATAATTAAGATATAAAAAATAACAACAATTTGATTTAAATATATTTTAAATATAAATAATTGAAATTAAATTCATCAACATTCAAATTTTATCATATTTAACAAATAAATTTCTATAAAACTCATATATAAAGCCGCTAAGCATGATCAAATCATAAAAGTTAACAAGAGTTTAAGAGTGAGTTAACACAATTTTATAAGTTAAAAAGGTAAAAACGGTAAACTTGTTGTATAAACTCGTGAATATAACCGTATTTACAATGGTCATAAGTTTACTAATGATTCGCTTCAATTTGATAAGTTAGAAACGTAAAAAAAAAAATGTAAATTTAAAAAGTCTACTCTCGATGTTGACAATAATTTATAGTCAAACTTTAATTTGATAGAAATTTTAGAGATTATGTGTCTGTTGAAGCAAGGAATGAAAGATAGTACTTGATAATAGTAAAAACTTTGACAAGAGAATTAACCATAACTTGAATAATCAATTTTTTTTAATTAAAAACAATACAGAATGTTGAACCAAATTAGTTAAAACTCTATGGGTTAGAAAATGTTTTTATTTACCCAAAAAATTAAGTTAATTAATTGGGTTCCCAGTGTTCATCAGAATATGGGCATGCCTATATGTTTAAAAATTAATTACAGATCACTTATTAACAAGATTATTACATCAACAATGAGATTTGAACTCGTAATCTTATAAATTATGAGTTAGCTCATTATCAACAAGACCAAATACCACTGATACGGTTACAAAAACAAAGTTGATATGCTTTAAGAAAGATAATTTCACAAGTGGTTGGAAACATTGTTATGGAAAACAAGTAACGTAAATAATTATTAGAAATGTCCAATTATATTACCATTGTAGTAGTCATAAACAATTTAATTTCGTGGATCATTCTTATCAAAGTTGGTCCATTGCATTTGTATAAATCACTATTGTTTAAATTTTTTCTCTTCCACATCTGACCATGACCAGAACACGAATAATAACTTACTCATCTTGGTTTTTGAAAGTTTTTTGTTAGGCGAGGAAGCAGCCAAATACTTTTGGGAAAAATCCCTCTTAAGGGACTAACAAAATTTCGAAAAAGTCCTACAAAAAATTCTAATGTCGAGAAAAGTCCCAAGAAGTTATTAATCTCACAAATAGAGTTGTTAATTAATTAACAACTTTATTTGTAAGATTAACATTTTCTTGAAACTTTTTTAACATGTGACTTCTCTCAAGGGTTTTTTTTTTTTGTTTGTTGGTCCCTTGGTATCTAAAAGAGATTTTCCCAATAATTTTAGTAAACCCGTATGTGTGTGAGTGTATGTTCTTGTTTGCTCTAGATTTGACTTGGTCCTTAGTCTTTAATAGCTAAAAATGATAATAACGATAATAAATAAGTAATTAATTAAATACTTGTTTCGGTTGAAGAATCAACGAGAAATTTCAAGGCCACCATCTTTGTCCAGAGATAACGGGCAACTTTGGCTGAGCAGATCTTTTTGAGCTGTGGGTCTGTTTGGTAGAATTTGAGTGATGTGATATAAGAATAATAAAATTTAGGGTTTTTCTTTTATTAGAATAATCTCTTGGATCTGAATTAGGATTTGGTGTGAATAAATGTGATGTTTTAAATTACTAGGTTATCCCTTCGATTAGGAAAAACCATTTTGTAAGCATCAAATATATTTTTCTTCAATTTTTAATTTGATACCTTTAATTTTTATATAGAGGGTAACAGCTCTAACATAATAAAGTTAAATGATTTAATTAAGAGATAAAAATATAGATATCAAATTAAAAATTAAGAGAGAATATAAGTTCCAGCAAAAAGTTTTTTTGTTTTTTTTTAGATTACTCTAGAACTTTTATTTAATTCTTATGATTTATCATCTGTTAATTGAGGGTTAAGGTGTAAAAATACACACGTGATTTTTCTAAAACTGCACCCAATAGTGTTTTTTTTTTTTTTTTTTTTTTTTTTTTTTTTTTTTTTTGGGCAAAAAGAACTATATGGTTAAAAAAGTGGAGCAAAAATACCCATTGACCGTTAATTTGACTTTTTTGTATTTTTAATGCTAACATGAACGATGACTCCTAAATTTTATCCCAACTGGTAGTAAAGAACTTGAGAAAATTACATAAAATGACATAGATATTTTGAAAATTACAGCTCATCCCTTCCCTCTCCAATTCCTCTTCTCTCTTAATCACAATCTTATCCATCGGACTGCCCATCTCCACCTCCTCATTGCCATCACCACCTTTCTGTAATTTTCAAAACTATTTAGACCATTTTCTGTAATTTTCTCCAATTCTCCACTACCAAATTTGGGATAAAATTTATTTGAGTTATTGTTCATGTCAACCTTAAAAATATAAAAAAGTCAAACTAATAGTCAATGAGTTTTTGCTCCACTTTTATAACCATATAGTCACTTTTGTACCCAAAAAACACTCGATGTTGGGTGCATTTTTGAAAAAACACATGTTAAGCCAAGTAATTATTGTTAGGACCAGGGCTAAGACCTATAAATATGCTTTAACCAATTTTTATTTCTATGCTTTTTGAATGAATTGAATAAAATTGATAATATTTAAGTATTTTCTTTCCTTCTAATTGCTATCATCATTGAGGATTGGGAAATGGAATGTAATTAAAGATGGAATTCAAATTTTAAGCTGTTTGTATGCTGCATTTTGCTTCTCAAGTGGAATTCAATTCCACCAATAAGGTCAAAATTTTGCAACCGATAAACTTATTATTATATTACTTTAGTCAAAACTGAAATCAACAAATTTTTAAACACAATTATTATTATTATTATTATTATTATTATTATTATTATTATTATTATTATTGATACATTCAAAAAGGCTTTGCAATTTTCTTGAAATATTTTGATGCTATTAGTCACAGTTAGTGGAAAACTATTTAATGTTCAAAATCAAAATTGACGGAGCAAAAATATATAATTTAACGGCTGCTTCTCATTCCAAAATTTAAGAAAAAACGGATGGTTCAAATATAATTATTCATTTACATATAACACAAGAATCTCTCGGGTTGATTGCCAGCATGTGTTCAATGTTTTTTAGGAAAGAGATCCAAAATTTTCATTTACACCTCAGTGATACACCGGCAAATTATCTGAGTGCCAAGATTTTTGCGGGGCAAAAGGAAGTACAAGAAACAAATCAGCCAATTATTGAATTAATATTATTTTTCAAGACATCACTAATTACAACAGTTCCAATAATGTACAAAAAATGTATAATTCACACTTTTTTGCACCTTCAAAGAAAACTATTGAGTGTGCTAGTGAGAGGGGTTGATTAAGTAATATGGAATACTTTAAAAAGATGTCAAGTAAGACGGAAGCCAACCCTCAATGAGGTTTGCAATCGATGTAGCCGACCTCATCTAGTGAGATAAGGCTGTTATTGTTGTTGTTGTCATCGGCTTATCAAGTAAGTATTGTTGCCAGAGCCTTTTTGTGCCTTTCACTAGCTTATGATCATTTCTTTGTAATTCATATAAAGGTATTCATGGTTGATCCTCTTAACATTCCTTTTTCAGCCACTGCCTTTTACAGTAAGAGCAAAGCCTCTTTTGGCCTATCTAGAAGAGTCAACACTGTTGTTGCAATATGTTTTGATGAAAGACCAACTTCATCAATCTGGTTTTGGGGTGATCCATGATCAATATACCGATCGGGAAGCATCATTGCCCTCCACTGCAACCAAAAAGTTCAAAACATGAATTAGACTCCGAAAAATCTTATTGGCATGGTGAAGGAAGAGTGATTAATATGGGGAAGAACTATTATTATTACCTTCAGGCGTCCATCTAGTAAACCAGCCAAGCTGAGGTATTGTGAAACATGAGATCCAAAACCTCCTATAGAACCTTCTTCAACTGTGATAAGAACTTCATGCTCCTTCGCTAGCCGCTTAATTAGATCAGTATCAAGAGGTTTACAAAACCTAGCATCAGCAATAGTCGTGGATACACCTTGTGTTCTTAGCAATTTTTCAGCTTGCAAGCATTGTTGAACCATTGACCCATATCCAATAATTGCAACTCTGGTTCCTTCTATTAGTATTCTTCCTTTTCCTATCTGCTTAACAGGAACAAAAGGTCATTATAATTGGATTGCTTATATGCTCAATTGAATTGAGAATAATCTGTGAGGTACTATTCTACTAACCTCAAGTGGGGTTCCTTTGTTATTGGGAGGCAAAACGGTTCCAACTCCGTTTCCTCTTGGAAATCTAAAGCAGCTCGGTCTGTCATCTATTCCTGCTGCGGTTGCAACCATGTGCATCAATTCAGCTTCATCAGAGGGAGCCATGACCACCATGTTAGGAAGGCAAGCCATGTAAGTGATATCAAATGCTCCGCAGTGAGTTGGTCCATCCGCACCTACCAAACCAGCTCTATCAATTGCAAACCGGACAGGTAGTTTCTGAAGATCTACATCATGGACCACCTACACAGCAAATAATTATGAACCATGGTTCAATGAGATTGCTATGATGGTGTGGCTGGCACTAAAGTAAGAGTATTTCAATAGTTTTTGGCCCACCTGATCATATCCTCGTTGCAGGAATGATGAGTAGATGGCACAGAATGGCTTAAGACCCTCAGCCGCTAACCCAGCTGCAAATGTCACCGCGTGTTGCTCAGCAATACCCACATCAAAGCAGCGATCTGGGAATTTTTTCTGAAAATAATTCAAGCCTGTCCCACCACCCATGGCCGCGTGAATAGCTACAATCTTGTCATCTTGTTCAGCTTCCTTGATCAAAGATTCAGCAAAATACTGGGTATATGAAAGTGTAGGGGATTTTGGCTTGAATTGTTTTCCTGTTTTTGGGTCAAACTTGACAACACCTGTGAGAGAGAGAGAGAGAGAGAGAGAGAGAGAGAGAGAGAGAGAGAGAGCATTAGCATCCTTCATTACCAATGATCTATCATTACTATGTAAGATCATAAAAACAAAATCAAAATTTTCAATCTCACCATGCATTTTATCAGCTGCTGCTTCTGCTGGGGCATATCCCTTTCCTTTCTCTGTCACGATGTGTATCAGAACTGGGCCTGCTGCAGGCATGGATTTCACCTTCTGAAAAATGTTGACCAGATCTTCTACGTTATGACCATCCACAGGGCCGATGTAGTACAAGCCTAATTCCTCAAAAAGAGTTGACCCATTTGGGCTAACCATCCCTCTTGCATATTCATCTACTTTTGCTGCAACTTCATATGTTTGTCCTCCTATCTGCTTTGTGATGCTCTGTACCAGACCAAAACATAGTTAAGTCCCAGACTAATTGAAATTTCAACATGCGCGAAGAAGAATTCAAAGGTTGATTCTGTCAAAGTATACACTACAAAAAAACTTCAATTACTCAGGGAAAAAATTCCGTGGGAAATTACCCATGAAATTCGTGGATAATTTCTGTTAGCCACGGAAAATTTCCATCTAAAAAAAAAAGCGTGACTTTTTTTCCCACATATTTTTTTGAGACCACGGGCATTAGCCACGGAATTCCGTGGGTAATTTCCCACGGAATTTTTTCCGTGGGTAATTCCGTGGCTAATACGAAGTTTTTTTGTAGTGATATTTACATACCTACCTACCTCATGGACATGCACATACACACACGCTCACACATGTTAATTCATTATTTGTTAGATTTGGACATAGATCCAAAGATGAAAACTTACTTTTGCAGCTTCTCTAAGTTTGCGGAATTTGGTGCTGGCTTGAATCTTGCTTAAGGCACTACTGAGTGCGCCAACTGGGGTTGCGGGACCATCAAGGGTTGCTGTTGGTAAGGAGACTTGCTTGTTGTCATTAAGAATAATGATGAGATTAGAGTCAAGGAATCCAGCATTGTTCATGGCTTCATAAGCTTGACCAGCAGTCATAGCCCCATCCCCAATCACCGAAATGACGTTATTATCCTTTCCCAAAAGATCTCTTGCAACAGCCATCCCTACATATATATAGGCAAAAACAGGTCATTAAGAATTTCTCCAATTTTTAATCTATTCAGCAAAAACTGTTTATTAAGGTTTAAGAATCTCACCAAGACCAGCAGATATGCTTGTTGAACTATGTCCTGCCCCAAAAGCATCATGAACACTTTCATCCCTCTTGGGAAATCCAGCTAGCCCAGAAGTTTTCCTTATGGTATGCATCTTGTGCCTTCGACCCGTGAGGATTTTGTGTGGGTAGGCCTGCGAAATCATAGCTTCTTAGACCCCCTCATGAAAAATCAACACCATAAAATCATGGGAAACAGAGAAAATATAAGATCAAATCATAATTTCAAGAAGATGGAAGATGATAAATACCTGGTGCCCGACGTCCCATATAATTTTGTCATCAGGGGTGTTAAAAACATGATGCAGAGCCACAGCAAGCTCTACGACTCCTAAGCTTGAGCTAAGATGCCCTCCAGTATTACAAACAGAGTGCACAATATCTGCCCTCAGCTCAGCTGCGAGTTGTTCAAGATCCTGATATATACGTTTTTGTTAGGATTATATATATAGAAGAGAAATTATCAGTCAGCACACAGTCATTTAAACAAATGGTTCACCTGTGCGGACAGATTCTTCATATGAGCAGGGTAACTGATAGTGTCCAGCAATGGTGTTGCTGGTTTCTGTCCTGAATAATTAATCTTCCACCCTTCATTATCTTTCTTTATAATCGTTTTCTCCTCCTCACCATAGCTGTTACCCAAAGACCTTACACAGAGCTGGCACATATACAATCAATCACACATCATCAACAACAAGAATAACAGCAGTTGTTTTTTATCAAAAAAAAAAAAAAAGAATAACAGCAGTTGTTAAATGAAAAGGCTTTATAAGATAATAACTGTAACCCCATAACGAGATTCTAAACAAAAGTAGTGCCCAGTCGGCTATCCCGAAAAGCTGTATAAGAGAATAACTGTAACCCATAACCAGATTCTACGCAAAAGTAGTGCCTAGTAGGCTAACCGACCTGCTTTCTACCACCATGAATTGGCTTGGGAGCCTTACGGCTTAGAGGGATTGACTGGTTTGGCTTGATGAAGGACCCGCAAGATGCCATGATGATTAGTACTGAAAGTGGAAGAAAGAAGAAGAGCTTACAGCTTAGGTCTAATGAGAGAGCATTTGAGCTTTTGTAGTTGTAGGCTGAGGCTGCGTGCTCATCTCTATTTAAAGGGCGGGAAAGCTTAGATAATAGCGAAAAGTCCAAGATTCCTTATTTACGAGCGGGGTGAAATAAAATAATGCTCAATTTCTTAATAAATATATGTATTCAAGATGAAAAGACCAAAAATATTTTAAGAATTCTTATTAAGGGGGAAAAAAAAAAACTAATTACCTGCTCTCTCTCGCATGAGTCCTCTTCTTCGCAACCATATCCACCGTGAAGAAACATTAAATGAGATCGGACCAATAGAAGTGGTGGATTTCTATTTCTGCTCTGACGCTTACCGATCCTCTGAATTTGGATTTGTAGAGTTCGGGGATTTCTTGACCAATTGTTGCTTTATGTTGTTGATGCATTGTGTAGAGAGGCTAGCAGACGTGGAGGCAGGACATGGTGATCGTCATCGAGGCTGAAACCGGCGACGACAAGGGAGGCCGGAGAACAATTACGGATAGGCAAACTCAAACACGCAACTTCGAAAATGTTACAACATGGGGCACAATGGTCTTTTCAAACAATTTCCATCATACAAATGTTTTCCTTTTTATTTTAATACAAGAAAATGAAAAAAAAATCATTTTTACCAAGGGTATAAAATTAAATTAAATGAACTTGTCATGTGCATATTATGGTTGATATATAACTATCAATTTATGACATTATTACCCTTCTTTTCTTACTTCCGGGCTCGGTTTTAATTGTAATATTAACTCACTCACACAAGGTTCAATGGTTGATGATATCTCTAACTCTAATAATTGAAGCTTGTTTCAAGCTCCTAGTTATTGTAACCTCGTTCTTTCGAGTGGTGGATATGAGGATTCTCTTTTAATAATTACCATATATCATTTAATTACTATTTATTAGCATGCATTAGAGTTTATCGCAGCAGAGCATTTCCCAGTTGGATTCCAAAAAAAAAAAAAACTGGTATAATTAAATGCAAGTGACAAAATATAATCCCCAAAGGCTTAAATATATAATCATCCACCAATGCCTATGAGGCCAAAAGAATTTACAGTTATCCAATTTCAAAAATAAATAACAAAATAGTCTTCCTCCGCCACCAATGACTCCAACTACTCCTGCACAGCAATCTTACCCTTTTCTCTAGATTCCACCCTCAAAGAAGTTCCGAGAAGTTCTACAAAAATTTGGGATTCATAAATGGATCTCAAAGTAACCATTAATCTCATATGTAATGCATAAATAGTGTATGTATGTAGCCATAATTAAAAACACCAAATAATAGCATTCAGTAACAAACGCGCAGGGACACAAATGCAACATATCATGTGTACCCTGGTAATTGCGGAAGGACTACATGTCCTAGAAACAAACGTAAGAATGCTTAACAAAGCAAGCCCTGGATCCACAGCGCTAGGAAAGACGTAGTAGTCGGGCTCCGAACCCAAACCACATTAAATGCGCACAATGCATGTCCCTTTTCGGGAGACACGGATCTACAATCATGGAATAACAAGCATACAAAGCAACATAGAACACATGAGGATTAAGGTTACTACTTGGTAGTTAACCAAAATTATCGTATAATTTTTTTCCGGGATACGCGAAAGTCAAAGCGACCCTAAAATAATCAAAATATAAATATAAATAACTCATCTTTAAAATATGTATTTGTTGACTTAAAAAAAATTAGGCCTTTTTCAACCCAAAAAAATCTCTCAATCTTATACTAAGATCCCATTTTTGAACACTTTGAAGGCATTAGAAACACCAACAAAATTAGTTTCCCACATTCATAAGGTTGGCAGACCAACAAAATTAGTTTCCCACGTCCATAAGGTTGGCGGACACAATAAATTCCCATTTTCAACAACTATTTTTCTTCTATCATAATAACCTTTCTTTATAAACTCCAAACCTTAAGTTCAATCCTTTATTCATCCTTTTTATCTATCAATCAGACATATCCATGCCCAAAAACACAGGGGTATTACCATTTTTACAGCTATAAAATCATAAGATAGTTAAAATAATCACTTACTTGTTCTTGGTATCCCACTAGCTTGAAACTTGATCCTCAAAGTTCCCTCTTCCGTCTTTCAACCTTCACCTTCACGCACCAAGGAGAGATTTCCTTAAAAAAAAAAATCTTTGACTTTCATGAATGGGAATAGAAGAAGGTGGAATAAATACTCAAATACTTCACCTTCCTCTAGGATGCTTGCTTGAGCTCTCCCTTACACCTTTTGCTAATTTTCCTCTTCTCTTCTTCTTCAAATTTGTCCAATGGTAAAATGAGAGGAAATGAGCTCCCTTCTAAAAATATCTAGGAATTTCTTTTGTTTTATTTTTTTTATTATTTTTTCCTAATAATTTCTCCCTTGGCCGGAACTTAAGGAACTCTAGAAGTTAAAAAAAAAGGGAAAATTACACGTAGGTCCCAAGAAACAAAAAAGTCCCTTGAAGTCACCAAATTACACGAAGTCCCAAGGGACTTTTTTGATATTATTTGTATGAAAATAAAATCCAAGTTTTTAAATATTGTTGTAATTATAGGCATTTCTGTTATAAATATTGTTTTTTTGTTGTAAATGGCCGATTTTAAATTTTGTTGTAAATACAACACTTCCTGTTGTAAATCTAGTCATTTTCTATTGTAAATAACCTCTCTATATTCAAAATTCGGGTGTTTAAATGTTGTTATAAATATAGGCATTTTCATTTGTAAATATGATTTTTTTTTTCTGTTGTAAATGGCCAGATTTTAAATTTTGTTGTAAATACAGCACTTCCTAGTATAAATCTAGTATTTTTCTGTTGTAAATGACCTCTCTACTTTTAAAATTCAGGTGTTTAAATATTGTTGTAAATATGGGCATTTCCTGTTGTAAATATGGTTTTTTCTGTTGTAAATGGTCAAGTGTTTAAATTTTGTTATAAATATGGCATTTCCTGTTGTTAATACAAATAATATCAAAAAAGTCCCTTGGGACTTCATGTAATTTGGTATTTTAAGGGACTTTTTTGTAATTTTTTTGTTCCTTGGGACCTGCACGTAATTTTCCCAAAAAAATATTTTGATTCCTCATGCTCACATTCAAATCCAGCGTTTTGGGGAGGTTTTGGAAGAAGAAAAAAAATTCTTATTCAATTGGTCTCCTCCCACGTCCGGTTTGAACAGTGGACATTATTAGAGAAAAAATGAAATTTTGTTCATCACTTTCCAATCCTTCACGTGCTCCACTACTTCCTTATTTAATAAATGTTGAATTGTCTTTTCCATTACTTCCTTACTTTCCTCACGTCAGCAAGAAATCTTGGAGAAAGATTATTATATTATATAATTTTTTATTTCATTTGTTTTGAACCTTTCTCACACATCTAGCACATGGAATTTGTTGAAGAAATAAATTGTGTGGTGCTTGTTTTGCTTGAGTCACATGTATATCTCCCTTGATTAATATTATTTCACTTACTCCCTCTCACGTCCGGATGCTAAGGAAAATATAGGAAAAATTGTGTGTAATCTTCAATCTCAATTGTCTCATCCAACATACATCTCCCTCTCTCCTTCATTAATTATCTTACTCCATCCACCTTTAATTCCTTATTACTCTTAGGTCAATAAGTACACTTAGTCTAAATCAAACTTACCTACTTTTCCCTTTCTTCCATGCGTCAAGATGGATGCTGATGGAGGAGTGGTTTTATTTATTTATGTATATATTGGACATGTTGTAATTTTCGGTACAATGTTTTTATAACGGCTATGAGAGGGATAGAGATGGTGATATTAATTCTTTCCAACAGACTTGTGACGGTCAAAGCATGTTTACTTTCCACACAGTTGCTTTGAAATCTATGTCATCCTCCAATCAACCAAAAAAAAAAAAAAAGTCAAACTAACTTGTCAAACGGTATTTTTACACCAAAAAAAAAAGTATTTGGTGTTGAACGTTCTTTTAGCCAAACTATATGTGTATTTTTACACTTTGAAAACCATATCATCGTCCGTCAAGTAAAAAAAGTCAAACGTAATGGTCCAACGATATTTTTGCACATATAACTATATAATCACTTTTGTACTTAAAAAAAAACACTTGGTGTTAGCGCTGCTTGGAGTAAAACACAGCATTTTTACACCTTAACCCTTATTTCAAATTGTTTCTTTATCATCCATGTCATCATCTCTGTTTGGGTAAACTTTGGGTGGCAACAAAGCAAAGGAAAAAAGCTCAGTGGAAAATACTCCCTCCGGTCCTAATTATAGGACATATTTAACCGATTTTGGGGAGATTAAGGAGAGAAGTTAAATTAGTTAATTTTACTCATTTTCCTAAAATGCCCTTATATAAATTTAAAATGACATAAGTAAAAGTGAATTAACAACCCCTACCACATACTTCTCCGACTTATAATTTTTCTTTCCACACGCTTTTTAATTGAAATAATGTTCTTGCTATATACACATACACACACACACACACAGAGAGTATATATGTATACATATAGATATAGATACACACACATATACATATATATGAACACACACACGCAAATATATATAGACACACACACATATATGTATATATATATGTGTGTGTTTATATATGTACACACATATATATCTATAACATATATATTGATAGGCGCACGTCCACACACACACAAATATACATATATGTATACACACACATAAATATACATATATGTATACACACACATATATACACAGACACACACACTCACACGTATATATGTGTGTGTCTATATATATGTATTTGTGTATATATGTATACGTATCTATACACACATATGTAATCACAAAAAACCAAACACACTTAAGAGAATAAAATAGGGGCATTTTTGGAAAAAGTTGACAAAAATTAGAATGTTGTCTTATAATTAGGACCAAAATTAACTCTCAAATATTGTCTTATAATTAGGACCGGAGGGAGTAACTCATTTGAATGGTGTTTGGGTAAGCTATTAAGTAGTGACCTTCTCTTAAAAAACATCTCGTTATTTTAGAAGCCCAAATCGAGCATTGGTTTTGCTTCTGCAGCAATGTCTCTAGGTGGCATCAGCCCATGTTTTTGCTTCATCTCCCTCCTTATACGTTCACTCCCTTATTTCCTTCCACATCACCCCTATCCTCTTTTCCTCAAAGGACAACACACACCACAATCTCTTCATCAATATCAAAATTAATTTAATAATTAAATTTAAAAATAAAAATGAACCAACATCACTATCCATTGAATTTAATTTTTTATCTTTAATTATTACAATAAATACAACTAATATATATGTGTATATTATTCAATAAGATTTATGTCATTTCAGTCATTTTCTATCTTAAGCGGCTTTTCAAATAATAATTCAAACACGTTTTAGTTTGAAAAAAAAGTCACTTCTCGCTACTATCAATCCAAACACAAATCAAATTTATAATCTAACTTTTTTCCTATTTTACATTTGCAAAAGTCGGATTGAAAATAAGTTACTTTTGTCACCACTAATCCAAACGGGCTTAGTCTTAAAAGTAAATAAACGGTCAACTAACATTCAATATGTATATTTGCACAAATTTTGAATGTTCATAGCCACTTTTACCCTTTCAAAAAAAAACATTTGATGTTGAGAGCACTTTACAAAAAAAGCTCTTATATATATATATATATATATATATATATTTATTTATTTATATTTATATTTTCACCTTAACCTTAACTTTTTTTTTTATTGCTCTGTTATAATATGAGAAGCTTGTCACATTTTTTTATTTCCGTTATAAATTCAAAAGTTCATATATTAGTGCTTGTATTGATTAGTTCCTTTTTTTTTTTCATGTTTATCATAACTATCGAATTATTACTTGATATGGTGGCTGGACAAAACTCTAGTCCATTTACTTTTATTTATATAATGTATAATTTTCTTAATCAAATCATTGTACACTGATTTCCAAATTTTATTAAATAAGTAGTAATAATAAAAATCATATATAACAATATTTAATTAGAGAATTGGGCATAATGGATATAAGTTTTGTCCTTCTTTTAATAGCCATTATATAAAATATATAATAATGAAAAACCATTTAACAACTCTCATTTTCTGCACAAAATCATTGTCATAATTTTGTAAGTAATTTTCCATTTGCTTTAACTAGAAAATCATTATTATTTTGGTCCTTATCATAAGTCACTTGTAACTTATTTCTACTTATAAAGGAATGACAGCTAATTCATGCTCATCAAAATTTGTTCATACCTTAACATTTACAAATTATTCCAAATAGGGATAAAATAAAATTAAAAAGTCATAATAACTAATAACCCTCCAAATAACTTATACTTAGGACCAAACTTTTCTATTACAAGTGACTTATAATAGAGATCAAAGTGGTGTTACTTCCTCCAATCCTTTTTACAAGCTACCAGTAAATTAAGCAAATGAAAAAGTTGCTTAAAATTAGTTGAAAAAAAATAAATATATAAAAATGAAGCATATTTTCTAATATTAAATTAAGTAGACAAGAAAGTTACTTAAAATTGGTTAATAACAATAAATATATAAAAATAAGCATATTTTCTAAAACACAACTTGATTTATGGAGAGGGTAATTATAAGAGATAATGAGACGAAAAATATATGAGATATAATAATAAATGGAAAAAATGATGAGAAAAACATATGATTAAATTTAGTGACCCAAATCATTTATTAAATTTAGTGAAACACATCATGTTAAGGAGTTTTTTCTTTTATGGGAATTAAGTTAGTCGGAAAAGTTGGCTCCCCTAAAAAAATCCAATTTGGAGAAAACCAAAATGAATGAAGGGGAAGAAATGAGAATGGGGGAGGGTAAGTTTTGGCTCCCATTTTAACTTGATATATTTAATAAATTTTTCATTAAAAAAAATGGAATTTAAAATGTTAATATATTAGCAACAAAAGTTGATAATAGAATAACATATGTACATAAATACATGCATACTTGATTTAATTGGAAACACACACTAAATAAATATATTGGTCGAATATTATAGGCGCTGATATGAGAAATTATATGCGGCTATTCTTAAAGTAAACTTGTTATTTTTAGGGATAATATGATTTAAATCTTTTGTGATACTAGATTTTATCGACAAAATATCTATATATAGATACACACACATACATATATTTGTATAGATATATATGTGTGTATATACACATATATGTATAGATATATATATGTATATGTATGTACGTACGTGCGGGTGTGTGGGGGTGATGAAGATTCGTGCTTATCTTGTTCGGTTATATGGAGGCATGAATCACTGAATTATTCTTTGAATTATAAAAAAATGGATAATTAATTTGTAAGCCTTCACACAGCTTGTTTGGTTTGAAGGGGAGGAAGAGATAAATTTTTCTCTCATCTTTACTAAATAACCTATGTAAAATTTTCAATATTCTAAAAATATACTCTCAACAAAAAAATATATTCCTCTCATTAATGGTAATTTGGTCAATATCCTTCCCCTCTCATCCCCTTCTCTCAAACCAAACACACCCTAAATAGTTTCAACCAAGTCCTTCTAGTTTGTCCCCCCCCCCTCCTTTTTATTAGGTCATTATACTTTCAATTATTTTTAACCAAGTCCTTATAGTTTCATTTAATTTTTTAATTAGGTCTTTATAACTTTTTATTCATTAATCTATAAAATCTAAGAATATTCTTTTATAAATATAAAATAGAATATTATTAATGATAAGATTTATTAATATTGTATAAATAATAATAGTTAAATAGTGAGTTATTATAATAATTTTTTATAATCTTTAAAACATTTAACCAAACACATCTTTATATTATTTATTTTTAGAGTTATAATTTTTATTTATTTTTATAATTATAAAGTTAGAATCATAATAATAAAATTTTATAAAATAAAATAATAATTAATTTTTCTAATTATATTAATTATATGTAAACGAATTTATTATATTAATTATTCTTTTTCTAATTGTGTAATTATTAAATTAAATTCATTATTAATATTAATATTTTAATGTTATTTCAACATACGTGTTAATGACACTGAATGATATAAGTAACATATATTGTTAGTGGCTGCCCCTCTAAATAAATGAAAAGAATATATTTAGAAACATGAGAATGTTTTAGGAACATTAACTAATTTGTGAGTTAGTTTTTTTTTTTTTTTTTTTTTTTTTTTTTTTTTTTTTTTTTTTTTTTTTTTGGGTCAAAGGTGAGTTAGTTATAATAATAATCCGAAGGAATAATATTTTTGTGATACGCAGCTGTCAGTATTTATAGTTTTCGCTGAGCTTGACACTTGAGTCAAAGTTTCTATAGTTTATATATATATATATATATATATATATATATATATATATAAAATTAAGAGCTTAGTCTTTAGTATTATGGTCAAACTTTGATCGAAATCTTTTGAGATTATGTGTCTGTTGTAGCGAGCAATGAATGATAGTACTTGAATAATCTATTTTTTAATTAAAAACAATATAGAACGTTGAACCAAATTAATTAGATAAAACTTTATGGGTTAGAAAATGTTTTTACCCCAATATGAGCATGTCTCTATGTTTAAAAAGTATTTTTGTATCACTCATTAACAAGATTTTTACATCAGCAGCCCGATTTAAACTCGCAACCTTATAAATTATGAGTTAGTTCTTTATCAACTAGACTAGACCAAACCGTTATACATTTACAGAAACTATGTTGATATCCTTTAAGAAAGATAATTTCACAAGAAGTGGGAAACATTGTTATGGAAAACAAGTAACGTAAATAATAATTATTAGACAAGAAAGTCACGTCCAATTCTATTACCATTGTATTAGTAAACATTTTAATTTCGTTGAACATTCTAATCAAAATTGGTGCATTGTATTTGCATAAATCACTTCTTCTTCTTTTTTTTTTTTTTTTTTTTTCCTTTTTTTTTTTTTACATTTTTGTCTTCCACATCTGACCATGATCAGAACACCAATAATAACTCACCTTTTGAAATTCTTTTGTTAGGTGAGAAACCAGCCAAATGATAGCTAAAAATGATAATAAATAAATAAATAATAAAAGAGTTAATGTTCTGGTTGAAGAATCAACGAGAAATTTCAAGGCCACCATCTTTAGAAATAATAACGGACAACTTTGACAAGAGTCTGTTTGATAGAATTTGAGTGATGGGATATAAGAATAATAAAATTTAGGGTTTTTCTTTCATTAGAATAATCTCTTGGGTCTGAATTAGGATTTGGTTTGAATAAATGTGATGTTTTAAATTACCAGGTTATCCATTATATTAGGAAAAACCATTTTGTAAGTATCAATTTATTTTTCCTTAATTTTTAATTTGGTACCTACAATTTTTGTATAGAGGCTAACGGTTCTAACAGAATAAAGTTAAATGTTTTAATTAAGAGAGAAAAAAAATATAGGTATCAATTTAAAATTAAGAGAAAATATAAGTTCCAGGAAAAAAGCTTTTTTTTTTTTTTTTAGATTATTCTAGAACTTTTATTTAATTCTTATGACTTCTAGAATATTTGCTTTTACTGCTCTTAATTGTTAGGACCAGGGCTACTACCAATAAATACGCTTTAACAAATTTTTATTTCTATGCATTTTGAATGAATTGAATAAAATTTTGATAATTTTACGTATTTTCTTTGTGTCTCAAATTTTTTCAATCTATACCCCTAGTTTTTCTTTCCTTCTTGCTATCATCATTGAGGATATGGGAATGGAATCAAAGATGGAATTCAAATAAGGTGTTTGGTATGCCGCATTTTGCTTCCCAGGTGGAATTCAATTCCTCCAACAAGGTCAAATAAAATTGGCTTTCATTGCCAGACTCAGACCCATGTAATTCACTAATGACTTGTACATATAAATTACATACGTCTTTGGGGTATATTTACAAATATTTTTTTGATATATATATATTTTTTTGATACACATAGTAGGGGAGGGGGTAGGGTTCGAACCCTGGACATGGGAGAGGGGAGCCAAGCTCCCATGTCACTGCGCTACTAAGGCGCTGGCGATATTATTTTTATTTAAATTATGTGTGTACGTGCATTTCATCATTTTTTTTTTCTAAGTAACTCAAAATTCTTTTGTTTTCCAGTTGGAACAACGAATTTGCAACTTTATCAAGATTAAATTATTATTATATTACTTTAGTCAAAACTGAAACCAACAAATTTTTAAACACATTATTTTTTCTTGATACATTCAAACACACATTAATAATAAAAATGGAAAATTTAAATATAGGACCAAGAGAAAACAATATTTATTATAAAAGACCATAAAAATTGTAATTATTTTGAAGGACCGAACTTCATAATATAAATTTAAAATTACTAAATTGCCTCTAATCAATCCTCATGTATTATCTCTTGTATTCAAAATTAAAAAAATAACTAAAATTAAAACTAAAATTGTCCATCATAATATGATCATATCATTTTATTAAATATATTATTTAATTAACAATTGTTAAACTCATATTTTTCTTAATTTTTATTTTTCACTAATTTATATTATCAAGTTGCCCAATTTATATTATCAACGTGGATGTCAATTAAGTTATTTTTATAAAAATAAAAAATATAATTATTTCATATTTTTCAGAATCTAATAGGTTAATTAGATTTTTTATTTTTATTAACATTACATGAATTTTTTAACCCACATAAATTTCTTCTAAAACAAAAATAAGTCATACAAACTTTCTTGGTTTAACATATATGATAAATTACAAAAGACCTTGCATATAATTCCACTTTTAATTAAAATTTTTGTTAATTTTTTAAAATTGAAGAATGCGTAATTTTTTTTTCATAGATGTATATTCAAGTTGTGAAAATTCAGAAAACCATTGTTTAATTTAGTGGAACTTATAATTTTGTATTAGTTTTAAAAATAGAATGGGGAAGATAATATAAGAGAAAATGAAGAAGATTTTGCTAGGGGCATTTTAGTACTTTTAATTTTATATTTTTTTTATTTAGTCCTTACAAATAATTACAATTTTTATGGTCTTTCCCCATAAATATCTTTTCCTTTAGGTCTTTCATTCTAATTTTCCCTAATAAAAAAGGCTTTGCAATTTTCTTGAAATATTTTGATGCTATTAGTCACAGTTGGTGGCAACCTATTTAATGTTCAAAACCAAAATTGAGGGACCAAAAAATATATTATTTAATGGCTGCTTCTTATCCCTTTAAAAAAAAAAAAAAAAAACAAGGCTGCTTCAAATATAATTATCAAGAATCTATCGGGTTGATTGCCTGCATGTGTTCAATGTTTTTCAACAAAGAGATCCAAATTTTTAATTTACACCTCAGTGATACACGGGTAAATTAAATAAAAGTATTGATAAGAAAAGGTTACATTCAATGTACAAACTTGAATAATTTTTAATGTTTCTTTCCATAGATGAAAGCCGTGCATTAGTAGTATTCATGAGTAGATTCTAATATTCGTAACTCTTGAGTCTTGTCCTTAATAATATGTGTAAGAAATAAAATTCATAATAAGTGTCCTGTTCAACCTAATAATAACATCACAATATATAAGGTTTTCATCAATAAAATAATATGAAAATATATTGCAGTATTTGAGAGGGCCAATCTTTCTTTACAGTTAAAAAAATAAAATAAAAATACTTTCTTTCTTTCTTTTTATAGATTTGTTTTTAATTTTTTCATTCAGGCCACCCCGATTGCTTAAAAACCATTATTATTTCAACTTTCTGCTAATTTCGAGTTCTGACTCAATGACGGCTTGATCATGAACCAACCCATCTCAAAACCACGCTATTGGTGAGTCCGACTAATGATGAATCACCCCATTCAATATATTTCTTAATCAATTACTACAGTACATGGTCATGTGTCCTATTAATTTTTTTCATATCAGTTTATAGCTAAATGATAATAATTCAAAAATAGGATACATAGTTACATGTGATTGGAGAATTTGACAAAATGGATATAAAGAAATTGATCGAAGTATTTTCCTATATATAAATATCTTGAGCTGTACAACGTGACATGCAGAAAAGAACATGTATATACAGCTAGACGTACTTAATGCATGAAATTAAACCCTATCCTTTGGTGGTACTAATTAATATTTTAAATGCACATTTAATTAGTTTTAAATTCGTGCATGCGTATTCAAGATTGAGACACAACGCCATTAGCGGGGATTGAACGTAACCAAGAACAAGCATCTAGTATGGAGCAGCCCCAAACAAGAAAATGGTGACGTAGGTTAAATGAGGAGAGAGAATAATATTGATATAATTAATTGTTTCAGTCAAAGCTAAGTTTGATTTTTTTAAAATAAAAATAAAAAAATTATGTTTTAATTGCATGAAGAATTATTAGTGGTCAAGGTCAACTAAAGCGAAGGTCTAGGAACATTCGTAATATTTTAGGATATTTATTACATTAAGTCAAAAAGTGATTGGAAAAAAATATGTATTAAAAAAAATTGAAAAGTCTACCACTCTTTTGTGCTGAAGACATGCCACTTTTCCATAATGAGATGTTAAAGAATTTTCCCGATCTTGTTATTTCTCTACTTTTTTCAATGACTCACGTATCAATCACGTTCATAGAGGATTCTAAACTCATAACTTCTTGCTTAAATTAAGACTTTTAAAAGGAAAACTTTGGTGTCATTACCTGATCTCTTGTTATGTCTCTCCCGTACGTAATAAATAACTGGCCACTTCTAAGAGAGGTGACATGAGCTTTTATCAATTTTTAGGATTTCGATTTTTTTTTAAAAAAATATATTTAATAAGAGTGTAAGAGTAGTGTATTTGAGAAAATTTGAAAAAAAAAAAATGTTTGCAAAAAATCTTAACCAATAAAAACAAAGTTTAACATAAAAAAGCAATGTATGTATTGAGATATGATTTTAAAAAAAAAAAAAAAAAAGATGACCAAAGGTCAAGATTGATGAATCAGAGCATAATTCATATATCAATACTTAAAAAGTGTCCACAATTTTTTTAACATATAATCTTAACCCCGCTATGAGTTGAAAGAATAACTTTGAAAATGAAATATCCTAAATCTTGGGCCTGGATACTTGAGGATAAACCTATATCAGATAGACGACTAAGCCCAGTTTAAGAAGTGTGACATTTGGTTGTATTAGAGCATGGTTTGGACAATATCAGAATAGTGTTTTGATATGATCTTGGTTATGTGTTAATAGGGAATATGAGAGGGTTCAGGCTTCGATGAGTGGAGGCTTTTGGGATAGATGAGATAGTACAAAATATAGATTCTCTTGCTAACCCAATGGCTCTTAATTTTGAGTTGGGATATGCTTTAGATCCCCAGATCCTTTAGAACCTTGAGGTTAAGCATGCTTAGGCGAAAAAATCTTGAGATTGGTGACCTTGTAGGAAGTATCATAGAAATTTGAAATCCGTTGATTTGAGGCTTGAGTATCTTGAGCTATGAAATATGGTGATCCTTAGGGTTTCTATGAGGATGTTAGACTGAATACAGTAATGATTGAGGATAGGCTTGAATCTGATCTAAGTTGAAATAGTGATTAGGTCAAAATGTGAATAAGGTTGCACTAAGTTCTAATACCTGAGAGTTGGAACCCTATGCATGTTGATTGATGCTGCGCTTTCAGCATATTTATTATTTGGGTACGATTAGTGGTTACCTTTGAGGTTGAATTAGAACCTCGTTATGATGCTGATATTGTGATAATTTTACTTGAATGTTTTGAGGATTAGACTGGAAATTGTGAATCATGATCCTAGTTTGTTCATTAGGTATTGTCGAGGCAATTATGATTTCTCAGCCTAGCTAATGTTGAGGTTTTAATAGTCGAATTGTAAATTTGATTATTGTTGTGGCTTTGAGAATCTTTGAGGATAGTGCCTTCATTATGAGGATATAATAGAAGCAAATGAATCATGATGATTCTAGTATATTTGTTGGATATGGTCGAGGTTTAGTATTAGGTTGATGAACCTAAGCGTTGGGTAAGCATCCAGAGTATGCTATCAATCAAATTGTGACCTAAGAATCCAATTGGAGAGTTGATTGATTCTTTAGGCGTATGAATCAACTTGAATGAATTAAGCCATTAGAATGTGGTACACAGTTGCTAACTGCTAATCTATCATAGGGAAAGATATTAATATTCCCTTCGAAAGAATGATTGAGAATTGTTCCTTGATAGAACCAAGAGGTAGCTAGAACCTTGGTAGTTACAGGTTATGGTCTCATGATCAAGACAAATAACTGTAGAGATGTTAGTGGCTAATAGATTCCTTGAAAGTGTGGGTGAATACTAGTAAGTAAAGTTGAATTGGTGATTATGTCTAGAGTTGGACTAATATTGGAAGTCCATATATAGAATGACCCCAAATGAGGTTTAAGTGATTTGATGTATTGCATAATGGGGGCCGGGCTCCAACTCTATGTGTGTTACCATTGAGTACATTCATGTTATGAACATAGGTGGGTAATGAGACCTTTTGGGCTGGTATGTCCTTAAGTTGTCAAACTTGACATGTGATAATGAGAAGCCCTAAGTCCTATAAGACTAGTGTATCCGTAGGTTGGCAGAAGCCCACGATTATTATACCATGAGTATCGGGCAATGTCCTGAAATGGTTGGACAAATGGAATGGACTATATGTCATATGGATGGCTCAAGTAGCAAGAGCTAGAGTCTATAATGTGGAATGTGTGATATTTGATCACCTTCTATAATAGTTTTTGGTTTTTGAGTATGTTTGAAAATTGAATGTTTGAACTTGTCAATGCACCTATTGTATTTGTGAATTTTTTAATAGAATATTTTCAACAGAATTTGAGACTAGTTGTAGGAGTCATTTCAGAACTAATTTGTCTCATAGATGGGGTCGTGGTGGGAACCCATAATTGGAATTGAATTTGAATTTTATGGTGGTGGAAGCAGTATGGAACTGGAAGAGGCAAGAAATTGTTGTATAAAACTCAGTTTGCTAGACCTTGCCAGATGTATTCAGATTGTTTTGAATCACTTGCCATTGATAAAGCTTATTTAAACCGAGAATTTAAAGAAAGAATTGTTTTGATGGAACATGTCTACGAGAGGTTAAAACTCACACTACCCAATCCTAAAAAGAAAATTTCAACTCGTAGGAGCACGATATCACTCATGAGCCCAATGGCTGGAAGATGGTATCTTCCTGGTTGTGGCAAAGTGGGAAAGAAAGGATTGATTATGTCCTAGAGAGGCAAGTCAAAATGGTGGTGTGTGCCTCTCAGTTGTTGAACATAGTGAGATAAATTATCCCACTCACAAATTTAAGCCAAGGATAAATTGAGAGTCTAAAATAATTCCCTGAGGTTATATACATTCAAATTTCAAGGATGAAATTTATTGAACGGAGGGAGAATTATAATATCCAAAAATTGGAATTTGAGAATTAAAATATGTTATGGGATTAATTATGGAAAATTTGGCCTTAATTAATTTTAAAAATTATATTTGGAATAAAAGGCATATTTTCCCGCAAAATTAAGGATAGATAGTTGGGAATAATTTTTAGCCCAAATATTTTAGAGACAATATTTTGTGGCCTAAAGAAATTATTTGAGGAAAAAAATCCTTAAATTGAATTAAGGATTAATTTTGATTTCCTAACTAATGTTTGCAATTAATTTGGGAAATGACTAGATTACAAACAAGAATCTTGTATGGAGATAAAAGAGGTATTGTTGTTAAAAGTGAGACACCACACCCTTTTTTTTCCCTCTCTCCCATCAGCACACACATGTCACACATGCACACACTCCACAAACTCCCTCTCCACTCAGATGCATACACGTATACTCCCTCCTTTTCACGCCTCTCAACCTCATTATTCTATCGGCTTCATTCTCATAAATACAGACACACACATTCTATCCTCATTTCCTCCTTTGTAAACACTCCCTCTCATCTGTAACACACACATCCTCATTCCCTCCTTCATAAACACTCCCTCTCATCCATCCTCATCCATTGTCTTATTCCCTCCTTGCATTTTATCTCCCATTCTTCACTCATTTTCCTCTTGGCTCAGTAGCAGAAGCATGCACACACACCTCTAATCCTTCAGCAACACACAAACACACCACCACCTACACTCCTCCTTCATTCCTCTTCGATTTTAATCACTTAAAATACTAGTGTTTTAAGCTACCGAGCAACAACAACATTAGCTTCACTAAATTAAACCTCATCTTAGGTAGCTTTTTTTTTTTTTTTATTATTATTATTTTTTTATGTGGCTAAGATCTTCCGTTGCTTTGTTTGTTAACAATTGAGCTGATATTGGTGATAATAAGATTAGTTAATTATTTGAGTGCCAAGATTTTTGTGGGGGAAAAAGAAAGGACGAGGAACAGAGCAACCAATTATTGAACTAACATTATTTTTCAACACATCACTAATTACAACAATTCCAATAATGTACAAAAATGTATAATTCACACTTTTTTGCACAAAGAAGGCTATTGAATGCACCAGTGAGAAGGGCTAACCAAGCAGTATAGAGTCCTATGAAAAGATTTCGAGGAAGGTTGAAACGAACACTCAATAAGGTTTGTGATCCATGTAGCTGACCCCCACCTAATAAGATAGAGCTTTGTTATTATTGGTGTTGTCTTTGTCACTTCATCAAGTAAGTATTGTTGCCAAATCCTTTTTGTGCCTTTTATTGGCTTATGATCATTTCTCTGTAAGTCATGTAGAGGCATCCATAGCTGATCCTCTTAATGTTCCTTTATTAACCATTACGTTTTACAGGAAGAGCAAAGTTTCTTTTGGCCTCTCTAGAAGAGTCAACACTGTTGTTGCAATATGTTTTGATGAAAGGCCGGCTTCATCAACTTGGTTTTGGGGTGATCCATGATCGATGTATCGATCAGGAAGCATCATCGCCCTCCACTGCAAACAAAAAGTTCAAAACATAAATTAGACTCAGAAAAATCTTGTTGGCGTGGTAAAGGAAGATTAATAATATGGGGAAGAACTATCATTATCACCTTCAGGCGTCCATCTAATAAACCAGCCAAGCTAAGGTATTGTGAAACATGAGATCCAAAACCTCCTATAGAACCCTCTTCCGCTGTGATCAGAACTTCATGCTCCTTCGCTAGTCGCTTAATTAGATCAGTATCAAGAGGTTTGCAAAACCTAGCATCAGCAACAGTCACAGATACACCTTGTGTTCTTAACAATTTTGCTGCTTGCAGGCACTGTTGAACCATTGACCCATATCCCAAAATTGCAACTCTGGTTCCTTCTATTAGTATTCTTCCTTTTCCTATCTGCATAATGGGAACAAAAGGTAATTATAGTTTGATTGCTTATATGATTAGTTGAATTGAGAATGATTTGTAAGGTATATTATGCTAACCTCAAGTGGGGTTCCTTTGTTATTAGGAGGCAAAACAGTTCCAACCCCATTTCCTCTTGGAAATCTAAAGCAGCTTGGCCTGTCATCTATTGCTGTTGCTGTTGCAACCATATGCATCAATTCAGCTTCATCAGAAGGGGCCATGACCACCATGTTAGGTAGGCAAGCCATGTAAGTGATATCAAATGCTCCACAATGAGTTGGTCCATCTGCACCAACTAAACCAGCTCTATCCATTGCGAACCGGACAGGTAGTTTCTGAAGATCTACATCATGGACCACCTACACAACAAACAATTACGAACCATGTTTCAATGAGATCATTATGATGGTTTGGCTGCCACTAAAGTAAGAGTATTTCAACAGTTTTTGGCTCACCTGATCGTATCCACGTTGAAGGAATGATGAGTAGATGGCACAAAATGGCTTGAGACCCTCAGCAGCTAACCCGGCTGCAAATGTCACCGCATGTTGCTCAGCAATACCTACATCAAAGCAGCGATCTGGGAATTTTTTCTGAAAATAATTTAAGCCTGTCCCACCACCCATGGCTGCATGAATAGCTATAATCTTGTCGTCTTGTTCAGCTTCCTTGATCAAAGATTCAGCAAAGTACTGGGTATAGGAAAGTGTAGGGGATTTTGGCTTGAATTGTTTTCCTGTTTTTGGGTCAAACTTGACAACACCTGAGAGAAAGAGAGAGCATTAGCATCCTTCATTGCAATAATATATCATTAATATGAAAGATCATAAAACGAAATCAGAATTCTCAATTTCACCATGCATTTTATCAGCAGCTGCTTCTGCCGGGGCATATCCCTTTCCTTTCTCTGTCACGATGTGTATCAGAACTGGGCCTGATGCAGGCATGGATTTCACTTTCTGAAAAATGTTGACCAGATCTTCCACGTTATGACCGTCCACAGGGCCGATGTAGTACAAGCCTAGTTCCTCAAAAAGAGTTGACCCATTAGCGCTGATCATGCCTCTTGCATATTCATCTACTTTTGCTGCAACTTCATATGTTTGTCCTCCTATCTGCTTTGTGATGCTCTATAACAGACCAAAACACAGCCAAATCCCAGACTATTTGAAATCAACATGCACGCTAAAGTTGAAGAAGAATTCAAAGGTTGATTCTATCAGTATACATGCATACCTACCTACTTCCATGGACAATTACATACACACGCGCTCACACATGTTTATTCATTATTTGTTAGGTTTGGGCATAGATCCAAAGATCAAAACTTACTTTTGCAGCTTCTCTTAGTTTGCGGAATTTGGTGCTGGCTTGAATCTTGCTTAAAGCGCTACTAAGTGCTCCAACTGGGGTTGCGGGACCATCAAGGGTAGCTGTTGGTAAGGAGACTTGCTTGTTGTCATTAAGAATAATGATGAGATTAGAGTCAAGGAATCCAGCATTGTTCATGGCTTCATAAGCTTGACCAGCAGTCATAGCCCCATCCCCAATCACCGAAATGACGTTATTATTCTTTCCCAAAAGATCTCTTGCAACAGCCATCCCTACATGTATAGGCAAAAACAGGTCATTAAGAATTTCTCAAATTTTTGATCTATTCAGCAAAAACTGTTTATTTAAGGTTTAAGAATCTCACCAATACCAGCAGATATGCTTGTTGAACTATGTCCTGCCCCAAAAGCATCATGAGCACTTTCATCCCTCTTGGGAAATCCAGCTAGCCCAGAAGTTTTCCTTATGGTATGCATCTTATGCCTTCGACCCGTGAGGATTTTGTGTGGGTAGGCCTGCGAAATCATAGCTTCTTAGACCCTCTCATAAAAATCAACACCATAAAATCATGGGAAACAGAGAAAATATAAGATCAAATCATAATTTCAAGAAGAAGGAAGATGATAAAGACCTGGTGCCCAACATCCCATATAATTTTGTCATCAGGGGTGTTAAAAACATGATGCAGAGCCACAGCAAGCTCCACCACTCCTAAGCTTGAGCTAAGATGTCCTCCAGTATTACAAACAGTGTGCACAATATCTGCCCTCAGCTCAGCTGCGAGTTGTTCAAGATCCTGATATATAGGTTTGAAAAAATTTCAAGTATTTTGTTAGGATTACATAGACAAGAAATTATCAGCCAGCACATAGTCATTTAAACAAATGGTTTACCTTTGTGGACAGATTCTTCATATGAGCAGGGTAATTGATAGTGTCCAGCAATGGTGTTGCTGGTTTCTGTCCTGAATAATTAATCTTCCATCCTTCATTATCTTTCCATATAATCGTCCTCTCCTCCTCCCCATAGCTGTTACCCAAAGCTCTTACACAGAGCTGGCATGTATACAATCACACATCATCAACAATAACAACAAGAATAACAGCAGTTTTTAAATGAAGAGGCTTTATAAGATAATAACTGGAACCAACCTGCTTTCTGCCACCATGGATTGGTTTGGGAGCCGTACGGCTTAGAGGGATTGACTGGTTTGGCTTGATGAAGGACGCGCAAGATGACATGATGGTTAGTATTGAAGGTTGAAGAAAGAAGAGGAAGATCTTAGGCCTAGGCAGAGAGCGTTTGAGTTTTTGGATTTGGCGACTGAGGCTGCTTGCTCGTCTGTATTTAAAGGGAAGAGATAGCTTAGAGAATGGAAAAAATCCGAGACTGCTTTCTGACCAGCGAGATGAAATAAAATAATGCTCCCTGATATAGTTTTTTAATAAATACATGAAGACCAAAAATATTTTAAGAATTTTTATCAAGGGAAAAAAGAGAAAATTACATTAAAGTCCCAACTAAAAAAATAATATCAAAAAAATCTCAAAACTTATTAATATAGCTACTTCATTTATTAATGGTTGCTGAATCACTTTCTATTCACAAGCTATATTATTCTTTTAATTCGTAATTATAACATTTTCCAAAAAAAAAAAAAAAAAAAAAAAAAAAAAAACCAGTTACCTGCTCTCTCTCATGTCACATCAGTCCTCTTCTCCACAACCATATTCACCGTGAAGAACCATGAAATCACTGCTTCTCAATTATCTGAATTTGGATTTATAGGACTCGGCGATTTCTTGACCAGTTGTTGCTTTATGCTGTAGCCTGTAGGTGCATTGTGTAGAGAGGGCGGCAGCGGTGGAGACTAGAGACAGTGATCGTCATGGAGGCTGAAGCCGGTGACAGCTATGGAGGCCAGAGAACGATGACGGAGAGGTAATGCTAGAAAATGCGGCTTCGAAAGTATTACAACATGGGGCACAATGGTCTTTTCATGCCATTTCCAATTGTGAAAATTCATAAAAAAAGCGTTAAAAATGTCTAAAGACAAAAAAATATTCCAAATATTCATAATACCAAAAAAGATGTTAGGGTTTGGTTCGTCTTTTTAATTTTTTTTAAAAAAATAAGATAATTATTCCTCGAGTTTAATTTTTACTTTGACGGAATTGTTTGTGAAAATATTATCCGAATTTGTGAAACTTTATCAAAACTTATAAAATCTTTATCGACATTGCAAATAAAAATTTACAACTTATAAAATTGTTTAAAGAAGTTATGAAATTATTTTGAAATTTGTGAAAACCTTTTTCAAATTTGTGGATTCAATTTTGCAACTTATGAAATTCTTTAAAGAAGTTTTGAGATTATTTCAAGTACTTTTGAAAACTTTATTTAAACTTGTGAAACTATTATCCAATCTTATTAATTTTGATTTGTAATTTATGAAATTTTTATGAACAATTGTGAAAGCCTTTATCAGAATTTGTGAAATCATGTCTTCTTCTATATTCTTAATTTTAATCCTAGAAGAACAAATTTCTTTTTAATTTTGAAAACAACAAATTGACACTAATATCTCTTTGGTATTATAAATATTCACAACACTTTTTATTTTTTTAAAAACATTTTTAAAGTTATTTTTAAGGGATTTTCCCTTTCCAATTTTCCGTCATACAAATCTTTTTCATTTTTTTAATACTAAAAAATGGAAAATTGATTTTTACCTAGAGAATAAAATAAAATAAACTTGCTATCGGGATATTATGGACTTATGGTTTTATATATATATATATATATATATATATATCAATTTATGATATTATTACCCTTCTTTTCTTACTTTTTGACCCTGTTTCTCATTTGTAATAGTAACTCACCCAAGGTTCATGATATCTCTAACTCTAATAATTGAGGCTTGTTAGACGGTTGATTAAGTGGAGATAAAATTTATCTCTTATTTATTTTTTTTTTGAGTCAATTCAAAGTTCATATCCTTACTTTATAAATTATAAATTACGATTAAAAATTTACTTACCTTCAAACAAGATAGAGACAAAAACCATAAACGTCATTTCTATTTTTTTTTTTTTTAATAACTACTGGAATTCATAATATCAAAATAGACCTTACATCCAAGCTAGATAGAGCTAATTAACCTTCATTAACCTCCGCCTCTTGAATGATAGAGGAGTTTGATCTCAATTGTCATTTCAAACACACATTTAAAAGCTTTTAGACATCGCAATTAAGTAAAACATATTTTGCTAGGTCCAAAATATATTATATCTCAATTTTTAAGAAATTTTTTAGTCCATAATATCATTCATTTAGAAATTTAGTAATTATTATTTTCTTAATTTTACTCTATATTTTATTTATTGATGGTATACATTAAATATAAAAAATAAAATAAAAGAAGAATCAGACAGATTTAAATAGGGGATAAGGTCACCAAAATGTTCAATTGAAATCATATTTAATAAGTCAATGGTCCATCCTTAATTATGATGAAATAATTGAAAGCAACTTATATAAATTTTAATTGGACGGAAAATGTAGTTTCAGATTTATAATTTAATGGTTTTGTTTTTCTTTTTTCCCAATGAGATACCAGATCTAGAGTTCAAGGCTTCAAGTATTTCACATAATATAAGGTGGTAATGTGCAAATTAGGGAAGTTTTTCACTTAGTAGTACATTATTATTCTAGATGTTTTTTGAGGTTTAAAGTCATCTCGAAAGTTTCAAAACATAGCTATATTACTCGATATCGTTGAAAAATTAACTTTAATTGTCTAAAAATTGATATTGATCGTCAACATGTTAACAAGTAATGAGCAACATTACTCTATTTTTACATTTCTGAGAAAATATTGAATATAAGAAAACTTTTAGGATAATATTGCTCTTTAGTAAAAATTTCCATAACAAATTTACACGTTAACCCTAATATTAGAAACTAGTCACATTGTTTTATTTTCGTCATAAATTTAAAGGATCTTATATTAACACTGGTATTGATTACTTCCTTTTTCTTTTTCGTGTTTATCACAATGTTTTTTGAGCCGGACGAGACCAAACAATTGAACCGGTATGACTGTCGGCCGGAGGGGAGGGCAATTTGTATTCTAACTTTAGACCGTTTGAGTGATTGAGCCGGTTGGACCGCTACGAACCTGCTTTTATACCGGAACCCGCTTTAAAGCCGGAAATCAGAGCGAGTTTAAGAGAACCGGCCAAATTTGGGGTAGGAGGAAAAATAAAGGATGAAGAATGAAGAAGAACAAAAGATTATTGAGGAACAAAGATGAAATTTAAGAAGGTTGAGGAACCTGCAAAAATCAACTCATTAGCTTCAGATCTAGTTCTTTAAGAACTTCCTTTTTTGGAGTGTTGATGCGATGAGGAAAAGGGATCGTGAGACCGATCGACATGAAAGCAGGAATCTTGAAGTTTTAGGACAAGATAGGCACAGAGTAAATTTAATAATATAAATTTATATGGATAAATTTTGAAAATTCTATTAAATAAGTACTAATAATAAAAAAAATCATATATAACAAGAATTTGGAGGGATTAAAGAAGGATGTTAAATTAGTTAATTATGTATATTTTCCTAAAATACCCTTACCCAAGTTTATTTAATACAAATACATCTTTCAAAGATAGAACTAAGTAATACAAATACAAGTTTATTTTCCTCCACACTCCGATCAAGCAAATAATATTATCTCACGCTCTCTAACGGAAGTGAAAATTTTTTCTATCAACAGAGTATCTATTTAATTGGTCATAATACAAATGCAAGTTTATTTTTTTATTGTTGGAAAAAAGATAATGAAATTAATGTTTTGTTAGGTTATTTTACGGAAAAAAATTAATCACTTTGGATGGGTAGTTAAAAAAAAAATATTCTTAAAGAAATATTAAAATTATTTTATTTAAAAATAAAAAATAAAGTAGAACAAACTCCAAGGAACTGCAGAATCTTTGTATGGACATTGATAATTTTTTTGGTTTATGAATTCCATTTTATCCATAGTACACGAACATATAAAAAAAAAAAAAAAACAACAACAACAAGAAGTGAGAAGGCATTCTATGATTTATTTAAAAAAAAAACTGAATCATATCATAGATTTTTTTTTTGGTCAAAGATATATCATAGATTAGATTCATAGTCTTTCACGTATTCTTATAATTAGGACCAAAACAAACTCTAAATTTTGCTCCCCGTAATTAGAACCGGAGGGAGTATATAACTATATTTAATTGGAGAATTAGGCCTAATGAATATAAGTAAATGGGTCTAAGCAAGGGTGGACCTAGGGGGATTAGACCCCCTCCATAAAATTACAGACTCGAACCAAGAGTTTGAGGAAATTACATTTTAGTTTTATAAAAAAATTTAAATATTTTCACTTTGGTCTCTCTTAAAAGTTTCGTGGAGGAACTAAAATGAAAATATTAAAATTTTTATGGGCTGAAATATACTTTCATTAAAAATTGGGTTCTATTTTCTAATTTTCACCCCCTTAATTACATTTCTACTTTTGCCTTTGGGTCTAAGTGTTCTATTTTTTTAATAGACATTGTATAAAATATAAAAATAAAAAAAAAAAAAAAATTTAACAACATTCATGTTCATACTATTTTCTGCACGAAAATCATTGTCATAATTTTGTCAATAATTCTATTTTCTTTAAATACATAAATAAATATCACTTTGGTTCTTATCAAAAAAAATTAAAAAAAATTTTAACAACATTCATGTTCATACTATTTTCTGCACGAAAATGATTGTCATAATTTTGTCAATAATTCCATTTTCTTTAAATACATAAATAAATATCACTTTGGTTCTTATCAAAAAAAGTCACTTGTAACTTATTTCTTCTAATCAAGGAAAGGAATGACATTTAAGTCATACTTCTCAAAATTTGTTCTTACCTTATATTTACAAATTATTTTAAATAGGGAAATTTTTTTTTTAAAAAAAAAGTCATTAATAAGTAATAAACCGCCAAATAACTTATACAAGGGACCAAACTTTTTTGCTATAAGTAAGTGACTTAGAATAGAGATCAAAGTGGTATCACTCCCTCCCATCCTTTTTACATTATAAATATAGCATCTGGTTACATTAAAAAAAAAAAGTGGTAACACACCAACACCACTTATTACAAAGAGACGAAAATTAGTGATGCAACTCTAAACAGCATCTCTAGAGAAGCATCTTGAGCCGTGCAAGTTATTTAAACCTTTTATTTTTTTTAGGACAATAAACTTTTTTATTTAAAATAAAATAAACAAAAATAGAGAAAAAAGGGAAAATAAAACCCACACCTTTTGGGGCATAAGCTATTTTTGGGATTTTTGGTTTTGAGGGAAGAGACGCAAGTATAACAAATTATAAAGAAGGAGAGAAAGGGAAAAATAACACATTTTTTTGGGGCATTTTCTATTTACGTCAATGTTTGAGTTAAAGGAGAGGGATGGAAGGGGAGGGAGCAAGACAAGAGTGCTCTTGACGATACTTCCACTTGTTGGAAGGGAGAGATTTTTAACGCTAGAATATATTTTTAGCCTATTAAATTTTACAATATGTATATTTTTTGTACCTTAACTTTATAAAATATACTTTTAATTCTATATATCTAACACCATTAATATTGTTAATGGAAATTGTTGACGCAGCAAACTCCAATGATTATTGTGTAGGTGACAAAACATATTTAGGTTTTAATTTACACATATTTTAAATTTAAGATTAATAACATTTAATTACATAGTCATCACTTAAGTTTGTTGCATCGAGTTTTTTGTTAACAACGTTAACGGTATTAGAATTATATGACCAAAAGTATACTTTATAAAGTTAAGAAACTAAAAGTATACATCATGTAAACTTAAATGACTAAAAGTATATTTTAGCCGATTTTAGATTTTATACTTCCTACAGCTCTAAATATAAAATTCAATTGACTATTTTTGAGATATTAAAGAAGTTAAATAAATTATTTAACTAATATATTTTTTTCATTTGAATTTAAAATGTTAATATATTAATTAACAATAAAAGTCGATAATATATAGAATACCACACACAAATAAATGATTTATAGCAACAGTCTCATTAGCAATTAAGAAACACAATTCGCTAATCAGCTGATGATGGAGAGTTTTGAACTGAGCTCTTATTGGGCATATATTTACAAGACTTGATTTAATTGGAAACACACATTTTGTACAGACTTCTTACAAAGAACATAAACACTTTCTTCTTAGTTCTTACATAACTGTACTACTACAGATTTGAACTTTTATAACGCCTAATGCATGATTGATACAACTACTAAAATTATGTATGTCGAGGCGGAGGTTTCGTAAGGATATATAACACTTAAACATAATATTTAATCATGCACACCAACATGTATTGTGAGGTTGAATTCACGAAAAACACAAAAATAACTATTTTATTTAACAACCATCATTTATTTAGTGACAAAAATGATGATTCTTTCGAAACATAACCTCCATGTAATACTTACAAACGATTTGACTTCCAACCTCTTATACAACGAAAACAACACATAACGGTCTTCAAATATAATAATCATTTAACTCTTTCAAAACCCTTCATAATATTCAGGCCTTCAATGTTATAACCCATCATAACCCTTCGTAATCCTATTAGATCTTCATATGTCATAACTCATAGCCATCGCAATCCGTTATATCTCTATTTAAACTCAACTATTCCTTGTAATTCTGACTACTTTTTTTTTTTTATCAGCCTCATCCTCATCTCCTTCATCATGATATAAGTTCCCAAGGTACTCCTCTATAACCACCGCCCCCTCCTCCTCAAGGTCTGTTGGTAGCAACAAATAGCTCAAGTACAGAGGATCCTAACCACGTCACCCCCTCCACAAATCTATCTATTTTGATGAATGATGAGATGACACAAGAGAAAAGAGCACTGGGGAAGGTCATCCAAAAAGAAAATTAAGAGAGAGGGAAAGAAACTTACTATATAGATGGAATAAGAAAGGTCAAATTTTAAAATCTGACAAGTTCACAATTATTTAGATTTCAAAATTTATCCTTTCTTGCTCTACCTCACAGTACGTCTCCTCCCCTCTCTCGAAATTTGCTTTTGGACCTCCTTAATGATAACAAGACCCTTCCATAGTGCTTTTTTTTTTTTTTTTTTTTTTTTTTTTATCTTATGAAATCTTGTCATTCGGTGCAAAGATGGATTGGCGGAGGGGTGGTGGCGCCAGCGATGGCGGAGGGACGACATGATAGTTCTTGAGATACATAACGGTTAATAAATAAAACTCGTCACTTAATAGAAGTCCAACTAAATAAATAATGGTGGTAATTAGTAACCGTCATATTTTTCTCACAAGAATGACGATTGTTAAACAAAAATCATCATAAAACAACAAATGTCGTGATGGTTCAAAATCTTTCCTTTACCTCATGCTGATGATAATACTTTGACCTGGCATTTATCTCTCCCCTTTGATGATGAGAATGAGGATAAGGATGAGAAAAGGGATGAGGAATGTAACTCCCTAAATTCCATACTTCAAATTGTGTCGGTTGACACTTAGTTTTATGAAAATCGACAAAGTTTGAGGTGCTACCACTCAGAGTAATGCAGAATGGAGAGCATGTGCTTACATTTGGACGATGAGTAACTGATATAAAATGCCCAGACATAAACTGGTATATTAAATATTTCCCGAAGGAATATTCATGTGATACAATTACAGAACTTGTGTATAATTACAATTCTTGGATAGTAACTATACATCCTTACACCAAGCCTCAACTAGACTTGTAGCAATGAACCCAACTCAGTTAATCAAATAATTTGGCCAGGTAGGTGTCTAGTGGAAGTCTCCCCGTCTTTCACGGCGACTTATTGACTGAACCACATCATCTACCCCTGCCTTCAGCACAAAACGGTTTGAAGTAACTTCATTAGATTCATGCCAGAAACTAGTCTCTAGTGACCTTCATCAGGCTCCCCTCTTAACCGGTGCCTCTTCACTGTTCTGTCCATCGGTGCCTCTTTTCAGCTCCGGTTCCTTTCTTGAACCGTAGACAAATCTGAGGTCAAATACCCATCGGACCTCAGGTAACAGTTAACCTCATATGAAAAGTATGAACATTATATATGACAGATATTCATTACATTTCAGCATCAACCAAACATAGCACACAACACATGTAAGGTTACAACAATACATAAGTACACATCAGATGTAATGTTAACAACACAACAGTACATAGCACACAGCACATGTAATGTTATCTACGTTTGCACTAACCAGTGCCACGACAGCTCCTAGTGTCCTCAGCGCTAGGAAAACATCACTACAACGTTATCAAGACTAAACCCGCACACAGTTGAGTATATATAAACAGTGACCTAAGACCGAGTTTTAGCCACGGTACATGACCCAAGACATAGTCATATCCATGACCCTATGAATCATCCTATCATATATAAGCATACAAGACATATCAGAGTTAAAGTTAAAGTTACGTCGGATTATTTCCTTTTCCATGATATTATAATTAATATCATATCTCCTATATTAATATCAAAAAGGATATTAACATACCAATTTTCTTACAAAAACGCATTGCTGGATTTTCTGGGCAGATTTTTCAGCAACTTTGAAAAATCATAATTAATTCTGCAAAAACCGAAATGAGGTTCCATAAAATTTCTTATAACCCTTGACATGTCTATTTTGAAGGAAAAATATTCCCATAAGCTATAATATCACGGATCATTCCCAGAGTTTGCGTTTTCAAATACTGTTCAGATTTAAATCCAATAAACAAGGCTTATCTTCAAAAATTCATATCTCCTTGTCCAGAGATCAAAACGGTACATATTTTATATATTTAGAAAGCCCTACATGTCTAATTTATTCATGTAAAATTTAATGATTTAATGACTCCATCTCATACAAAAAATAATAGCCTTAATTTTCGCTGCCAGCAAAAGCTTAAAATTGGAAATTCTACAATTTTCACAATCTTGTTCCACTAACTCTAAAAATTATCTCCCAACATGTTTTTACCTCATTAGACATTTTTCAATGCAAGGAGGCCTAAAAACAAGTATAGGAATTTATTTCCTAATTTTCTAGATTAAAACTACAATTATACTAAGAAACTAAGACTAAACTCAAGAACTTATCTTTTGAAGAACTTTGCTCCGTCTTCCTTCTTGCTTCAAGAACTTCACTCTACTCACTCTTACACTACTACAAAAATGTGATATTACTTCCCCAGAGACGTCCTAAATAAGAAATAGGTAGTAACAAATGAGGCCAATGGCAATCTTGTAATTATATACAAGGAAAATGAGCCTTCAACATCCGAATAATTGTTCAGGGACTTCTAAAATTAATTTTTGACATCCTAAATTTTTTAAGGACGCTTTAATTGCCTTTGGAGCCATGGTATGTACTTTTTTTTTTGAAAAAAAATCAATTTTGGCAACGATAATTTTTCAAGGCGCTGAAATGCTAAAAAATTGGCGCGAAGGAAATATGGAAGAATATTTTGTTTGCGCGCCATATGTGTAAAAAGTACGATAATGCGATAATAGGCGACTGAAACATGTTTCAGTCGCCTATAAATCTATTACAAAGAAGAAAATTGCCTTAAACTAGAGACGGAGCATTGAAGGGACATAGGGTTTTTTTTTATAAAAAAAATTGTTAAAAAATTTCTAAAATAGGCGATTCGATAATGTTTCAAGACGAGTGAAATATGCCAAAAAATTTGGCGCAGAGGGATATTTTGTTTACGCGCGGAAAATTAACAAGCATTGAAAAAAATAGGCAACTTTGAACAATAATCGCTCGCCATTGTCCAAAAACAAACGACCGATACATTTTCGTGTCGCCTATCTATTTGCCAATTAAAAAAAAAAAAATTTGCCATAAACCAAAACCGAGCATTGAAGGGACATGTTTTTTAAAAAAAAAATTGTAAAAATTGTCAAAATAGCGACACTGAATGAATTTCCGGTCGCTTTATATTAGAAAATAGGCGACTTGATCCAATTTCGCTATTTTTTCCTAATAAGCTTAAAATTGGAAATTGGATCAAGTCGCCTATTTTCTAATATAGGCTGACCGAAACGCATTAAGTCGCCTATTTTGCACAACTAAAACCAAGAATTAAAGGGCCAAGTTGTTTTTAAAAAAAAAAATTATTAAATTGTCAAATATAGGCGACTGAATGGTTTGGTCGCCTATATTTGAAAAAAAAACTCGATCCATTTTCGGGTCGCCTATTGTCAAAAAAGAGGCGACTGAAATTGGATCAAGTCGCCTATTTTCTAATATAGGCGACTTGAAGCCTAATCGTCGCCTAAAATCTCTCATAACCCTATTTTTCCAACCCGCGAATGTATTCTCTTTTATTTTCGAAGTTGCGACTCCTCCGGTTCCTCGTCGCCGTCAAAAACCCGATTGATATCTAGGTTTGTTTCCGTCATATCCCTCATCGGCGAACCCTATCGACTCAGTCGTGACTGTCCGTCGTTTCCTCCGTCTTCTCTCTTCTCGGCGTCCGTCGGCTGTCGACCTCTGTCTCCGCCGCGTCCAGCCCACCTTCTCACGACTATCTCTACGGTACGCTCGTAATGCTTTTCTTTTCTTTTTTTATTTTTTTCTTTGTTGAACATCTAAAACATGGGATAAGGATGATCACTATGACTATAGCTCTTGGTAATAATGTAGATGGACAAACAAAATCGTATTCCTCACTATTTGATATGCTTAGTTAAGTGTTTTGTCGACTTTCGAACTCGGACCTTAGGAACTGAAACTAAAATCTAGATCGGTTGTAGATAGGGAATGCGTGTTTGCGAGACTTCCCATGTTTTCGTCTTTCAAGTTTGTGCTTATTTGGAATTAAGTTAAGATCCCCAAAAGTACTTATTCAAGTAAATTGACACTAAACTTATTTCATTTATTCACTTTCTATATGTGGTGTGTATGATTAATGCATGATAGTCAAACCAATGTTCTTTGGAAGATTTGAATTGTGGCTCTTATGTCGTGGATTTCCCTGGACCAAGAGGATTATGTTTTTTGACATGTGTCAAGTGTGTCATTCTCCACAAATTCTTAGAATAAAAATCTCACATTGTGATAGTACGAAGAGGAAAAAGGACTGAATTCATTCACGAAAAACATGCAATGGTCACATTACACTATGTATAATTCCCCGCCTATGCCACGTCACTACTAATTTCTCTTTCTTCTAACTAACTCGAGCAATTCCCTACTATTATTTACTAGAAAGCCCCCTCGGCAGAGATTACGTATATCACATGGCGTAGAAGCTATAGCGCCAAAGAAAGCAAAAGAGGATTTTGATGGTGCATTCTTGTATTGTTGCAATTACATTAAATCTTCCCTCTTTTTCAAAACACACCAATTTTTCTTAAAAATAAAAAGGGTCTATGAGTCTTGCAAAATTAGGGTAAGTCTACATAGTATTTAGTTTTATTTGTGTTCATGTTGCTTTTAGTTTCAAAACACACCACTTTAATTTGGTAGACTTGTTACTTCAATAATAGACTTGTTACTTCCTCACCATGCCATATCCATGCTTTCTTCTCATGCTTTTGTAATGGTTGTTTTATTGCAAGGAAATGGAACAAATCGGTGTTGGGGGATTTAGTTGATAAATATTGATCTTATACCGACTACTTGTTTGTGACTTGGCCACGACAACAACCCACAAGAGCTTGAGGGGTCCTAGGGTAGGTATTTTTAATCATGTTGCTTTTGTCATACAATTATTCCCTCTCATATGTTATATCCTAAGTTCAATGTTAGTTTGAATAATTCTAATGTTGTCTTTATTGTTGTTGTCTTTAGGTTGACTAGAGCAAATAAATTTCAAGGAGAAGAATTTAAAGTTGAGGTAATTATAGTTAAATATTGTTTTGTTGTTGATGTGCATTGAACTAGGTAATCTTTGTAGTATGGATAATGATGCTTAGATGTCCATAATTTATAGTTTATGACTTAGACAACTTAGATATATTTTAGTTTTTTGTAATGATGAAATTATTGGATTTAATAGCTGATATTTTCTAAATTGCCTTAGGTAGTAAGTTTTGTTGAATTAAGTTGAAATGGTTTGTTGTTGAAATTTTGGGATGTCTCACTTTGTTGAGGGGAAATGCTGCGAATTTTTTTTTTTTTTACAAGATTGAGAAAAAACCATGTCGTTATTGAAATTGTTATGAACTTGACTGTTGTTGGAAATGTCTTAGGTGATAAGAAAATGGGTCATAGTTGGATGAATGCTTTGAGAACTAGTGAAGAATATGAGAATGGGGTGGAAGAGTTTATTGAATTTGCTAGAAGGAATGTGGCTACAAAAAATGGGATGTACTATTGTCCATGTGTTAATTGTTTAAATGGGGTTCGAAGGGATATTCTTGATATAAGGGACCACCTAATTTGTGATGGAATAAACCTTCGATACACAACGTGGATATGGCATGGTGAGGAGGTAACTCCCAAAGTGCATCCTACGAAAATGAAGTTGAGGTAGATGATGATGGAATGGAGAGAATGATTCATGATGTTGAGGTCGAATCCTTTGCACAACCGCATGAATATGATAGCGTGCGGAGTGATGCAGAGACACCTTTGTTCCCTGGGTGTACTAAGTATACACGGTTGACTGGGACCTTACATTTGGTCAACTTAAAGGCAACATGTGGGTGGACCGATAGCAGTTTCACGTCGTTGCTTGAATTGTTGTGTGATATGTTGCTAGATAATAATGTACTTCCAAATCGTATGTATGAGGCCAAGAAAATCTTATCTACGATGGGTATGGAGTATAAAAAGATACACGGTTGCCCTAATGACTGCATATTGTACAGAAATGAGTATGAAGGCCTTAGTAATTGTCCGAAGTGTAAAACTTCACGATACAAAGTGAAGAAAGGTGGTGGTTACGGAGATCACACAAAAAAAAGGCAACCTTTGAAGGCCTTGTGGTATCTTCCCATAATTCCTCGGTTTAAGCGTCTGTTTACTAGTGAAGCAACAAAGAAGTTGAGATGGCATTCGATGAGAGAATATTCGATGGAAAATATCTACGGCACCGGTGACTCTCTCCAATGGAAGAAAATAGACGAAATGTTCCCGCAATTTGGCATTGAGCCAAGAAACATTGGTACTGGGGCTTTATACGAGATGGCTTCAATCCGTATCGAACTCTTAGCAGTACCCATAGTGCATGGCCGGTTCTCCTTGTAATATACAACTTACCTCCCGGCTATGTATGAAACGCAAGTATGTGATGCTTTCTATGATGATTTTCGGACCAAAACAGCCTGGTAACAATATCGATGTGTACTTGGCGCCTTTGGTTGAGGATTTGAAGAAATTGTGGGAGGAAGGCATAGATGTGTTTGATGCATATAAGAAGGAGTCCTTCAAGTTGCGTGCAATGATTTTTACCACGATCAACGACTTTCCCGCATACGGAAATTTGTCTGGTACGAGTGTGAAGGGCATAAAGCATGTCCAATATGTGAAGCGACACAAACTTCCAGCAATTAAAGCATGGAAAAAAAAACGGTCTACCTCGGTCACGGGAGGTTTCTTGATCGGTTCCACCCATATCGTAAGTTAAGAAAGCGTTTTAACGGCTTACCGGAGCATAGAACGACTCCAAAGGCATTAAGGAGAGGAAGTCTATAGTCGGGTGATGCATATCAATGTCACATTGGGTAAACGAGAAAAGGATTGCGGGTGAGAAGAATATATGGAAGAAGAGATCAATTTTCTTTGATCTTCCATATTGGCGTAGTCTTGATGTGAGACACGATCTTGATGTGATGCATGTGGAAAAAAATGTTTGCGATAGCCTTGTCAAGATTACTCTTTTGCACATACCGGGGAAGACTAAGGATGGAATTAGTGCGAGACTAGACCTGGTTGATATGGGAATAAGAGAACGGTTACATCCACGAGTAACGGAAGATGGTAAGAGGGCATACATGGAGCCCGGCTCATACACTATCAAAAGCGGAGAAAAAAAGTTTGTGTGGGTGTCTATATGACATTAAGGTTTCACAAGGATATTCTTCAAATTTGAGAAGGTGTGTTTCAATGGACGATTTGAAGTTAGTGGGAATGAAGTCTCATGATTATCATGTGTTGATGCAACAACTATTACCGGTAGCTATTAGGGGCATTATGAAAGATGAAGTGCGGACCACTATAACAAAATTGTGTATTTTCTTTAATGCTATATGTAACAAAGTCATTGACATTGAAAAGTTGGATGAATTGGAAAACGAGGGTTATATTATTTTGTCCCAACTAGAGATGCATTTTCCTCCCGCATTTTTCGATGTAATGGTGCACACGATAGCGCACTTGGTAAGGGAGGTAAGGCTCTACGGTCCAGTTTACCTAAGGTGGATGTACCCTTTCGAGCGATACATGAAGATCTTAAAAGGGTATTCTAAAAATCCTTATCGGCCGGAAGCCTCAATCGTTGAGAGATATGTAGTGGAAGAGGCTATGGAGTTCGTAAAGATTATCTATCGGGCGACGTTACAATCTCGGCATGATAAGGGGATAAGTGAGGGAACTCGAGGAATCAAAGCGAAGAATATGCTTCGTGCGGAGGTGTTGCAAGCACACTGTACATCTTGAATAATACGGAAGAAGTTCAACCATACATTGATGAACACAGAAAGAGTTTGAAGAATATGAATCCAAGGAAGAATGACATGCGAGATAGCTAATGAGCAAAAGAAGACATTTATAAAGTGGTTCGAGGAGAAGGTATTGCATGAGACCGGTGTGTCGGCTACAATCGAGTGGTTAGCACGGGGGCCTTCTTATCGGTCATCACTTGGACGGGTTATGATATCAACGGATATTCTTTCTACACAAAAGACCAAGATGACGGGAGTTACGTGCAAAACGGTGGGGTGATGGTTGAAGCTGAATCCATGCACTTTTCGAGTTCGAAAGACAAAAACCCGGTGTTAGCATCTATGACCTATTATGGAGTTATTGAAGAAATATGGGAGATGAGCTACACCAAGTTCAAAGTTGCTTTATTTAAATGCAAGTGGGTTAACAATAATCTTTGTTGTAATAGATCCTAAATTTGGATTTGTCTCGGTTGATCTTCAAAGACTTGGTCATAGAGACGAGCCATTCATTCTAGCAAGCCGGGCGAAACAAGTGTTTTATGTTACGAGACCTCGCAAATAACAAAATGTCCATTGTACTTCAAAGTAAAAAACAGACGTATGGTGAAGAATCCTTGAACCGGACGATACACTCCCTTTCACAACAAATCCACCTACAACACGTGAAGTAGAATTGGTAGATGATGAAGAATATGCTCCAAGGAAGGATCATTCGAAGGAATATGGGAAACCATATAAAGTAAGGTCTTAAGTTATGAAAAAGTCCTATGTTATTTTTGTACGGGTTTAACATGTTAGTTCATTTTATTCATTTGTTTATTATTTAATAATAACCCTATCTAACATTATTGATTTGTCTTTGATGAACAGGAATATGTCTAGATCGACGAGTCATCGAGTGATGGTGGGAATGATGTACCGATGGGGAGAAAGGGTAGAGGTAGCACACATATGGGTGCGTTAATTGCACGTCGTATGTGATCGGAAAAAGAGGCTGCATGTGGAGTTCGATGCCAATATGAATCCAATTGGTCGAGAGGAAGACAACTTCATTAGCTACGTAGGCTATCGGCTCGAAGCAAAGTTCGCATTGTATTCTCTCATTGGAAGTTGGTTCCTACTAAAACGAAGGAGTTGATCTGGGCACAACTTTTGGTATCTCACTTTCGATATCTTATGCATTTGTATCTTTAGTTTTATCACTTGATTTCTTTCATATCTTCTCTTTTACCTTGCAAAGCAAACGTATGATGTGCCTAACAATAAGGCCATGTACAAGCATTGGATGGGCGAGGTTCGTATACGTTGGAAAGACTTTAAGAACAAGCTCACTAGAAAGTATATTCGAGGGGCAAAGAGGGACAAGGACCCATGTCGGGACTATGATTACATTAGTCCGAGGACTGGAGGGAGTTTGTGGCGTCACGCCAGAATCCTGAATTTCTTGTAAAATTTCTTTCATATCTTATCTTTTATTTGAATCTATTTGACATTGAAGGCTCAGTTTTATTTGTTTTCGTGTCACAGGAAAAAAGTCAGGCCAATAGGGAGAGGCAAGCGAGAAATAAGTATCCGCATTGCATGTCTAGGGGTGGCTATAAGAAGCTTGAACGGAGGCCGATGGAAGAAGAGTTGCGAGAATGAAGGAAGCTGCGCAATCCGATCCTTCCACCTTTGTTATCCAGGCCCCTGAGCGTCCTCCTCGCCACAAAAAATGGATAGCTGCGAGGAAGAAGGGCGAGAAATACATAAATGAAGATGTGGTGAGGTTGCTTCAAAGATTGTAAGTAGTTAAATTAGAAGTATTAAATAGCTTCAGTTGTTTCATATTTTTAGAGTTTAATTAGTTAATATTTATGAAAAATCCTATGATACAGGATGTGCTTGAGCAACAAAGCAGCCAAGGTTCATTCACGCCGGGTACACGGATGGACATTTTGTCCACGGCGATTGGGAAGCCTGATTACCTTGATCTTTGTTCGTGGGGAGCCGAGGGGAGTTAGTGTCGCGAAATACTTTGGACGGCGTTCGAGTTGTTCGCATGACGATGACAACCCTAGTCCTCAGCTTGTAGCCAAAATTCGAGCGTCCCTCGTAGATGAGGTTATGGCACAACTACGGGGTGAAATGAGGGAGATGATACAAGGGAAGGTAACGCAACCTTCAAACGAGGAATCCGGCCTTCCCAAGCAAGCAAGGAAAGTTTTCACGCTCCGAGATGTACCTATTGGCGAACCTTCTCATCACTCTCCCGGATGTACTTATTGACGAGCCTGGCGAGCCTTCTCACACTCACGGGGGGACAACCCCGCCGCCTATATTTGGATGACCCACACCGGCGGATTGTTGCGAGATGGTCTTGTTTACCAGAACAAACCACACACCACCATATGCAAATTCCACAAGACCAACGTAGGGTGACTCGACAAGTGTGCGAGAGGGGAAGAAAAGACCGCCATCCCTATTGTTGATGAGGAGGTTCGCACGCTAGACGCCGCCACCACATCGTTCATCCTTTGGCCGCATCATCTTATTGAGGTGGGGACGACACCTCCAATGGTAAGAAATACATTTCGATTGACGATGAGTAGGGTTTAAGATTGATTTTCATTGCTAACCCACTCATAATTTGTTTATTATGTTTTCATAGCATGAACAAGCTGCGGGCAGATTTCCATACTTATCAACGCTGCGAGAGCTCTACCGGGACATCGTCTCTATCGGCTTGCGAGATGCCTCCGGGCATTGTCGGTGCGAGACAAGACATATCCGATATCAATTGACGGGGAAAGATTTGTGAGTTTATGCATATGGACTGTTTAGATATACAAAGTGGCTTCAACTTGCAATCTTGTAAGTTTTTTTTACCCTTTAATTATGTCAATACTCTTTTTTTGTTTAATATATTCAACAACACTTATCATTTTATTTCGATCGTAGTGTACGCCACGACATACGCAAAAAGGGAGACCTATTGGATTCGTATGGATTCTTATGTCCTGGATCCACGGCTTCGGCTCGCAATATCTTAGCCGGGAGGGCCATTTATGTTGGTTTAACAATGGGCGACATAAAATCGTCTTGTTATCTAGCGCCAATACATGAAGGGTGCGTATTTTTTTTTTGTCTATATAAGATTTTTAAGGAAAAAATGCTTTTTTATCTTAGTTTAATATTAATATGTATATGTTGTAGTGCTCATTGGACCTGTGCGTTGTTTGTCCCGCCAAGAACGCATGTTATTGGTTCGATTCCATAGGTGGCGGAGGCCAAGCGAGGATATCAAAACCATGTTTGCCGAGTAAGTAAATTTTTGTCTAAATCATCGATTCTTTTTTTAAATGAATTGTTTTCATGTTTGTTAATTTCCATTTTAATGATAGTGGTCTTAGGACATATAGACAGTTCTTTGGAGCACGGGAGTAGGGTGGACCGAAGTGGTTTTATCCTAAGGTAAGTAGTTTCAATTCAAGTTTTTTCTCGAGACACGGTAGCTTTACGTTTTAACAATTTGTTTTTTATTTATAGTGCCATCACCAACCAGGCCACACCGAGTGCGGATACTACGTTATCAATTGGATGCAATCTATCGTTTCCGCCGGACGTACTACCGGCTTGCAAAATGTACGTAATGCTCCGTGATCCTCAAATGATGATATTTTTTGTTGTGGTACTTCAGTTGTTAATTATACCTTGTTTTCCAATTCTGGTTTTTTCGTATTGAGGATCCGTACTCACGGGATGACATCGATTCGATTCGAGACATGATGGCTAGATATCTTCTTGAACATGGCTCAATGTGAATATATAGGCAAGTCATTACTTGTTAGGGTGATTGTCATTGTCAAACTTATTAAGTTTGTGATGACATCGGTTTACGTAAATTATTGGTGTTGCTCTTGAATTTGCCACTATAATTCTTTGTGAATATGAGGTTAGATCACTTGTTTAATTCTGGAAATAGATCATTGTCATATGAGGTTTGATTTTGCCATTACACCTTACGCATTTGATTTTCCAATAACCAAGACTTGAGAATTTTGTTGAATCATACCATCATAACGATTTCTTTGCAAGTTTTATGTGGGGTTTTTGCTTGGGAGGGGTTTGATTCGCTTGTGTGGTACTTGTGATTTAAAGGTGGCTCTCATTCACTTTTTTGAAACCTTGAAATTCTGTTAAGCTTCGTGTTCAAAAGTCATTTTGCTATATATATTTGCCTCTTGTCGCATATCGGTGTTATTTGCCAATTGAAGGGAATGTTGATGCTATCTAATTCTTTGCATTAAATTGTGAAAGTTGTTGTGAAATTTTGGAGATTAATTGCCTCCAAATGTGAGAAAAATTTGTTGTCATGGTGGTGCTTTGTTTGTTGTTTTTGGTCTAGTTTTAGTAACCAAAATCTAGGTCATACATTCTTTCTTTTTGTTGTTGAAGTTCTTTGAAAGTTTATTTGCCTTCTTAAGTGACTTTCCGAACTTGCCTTCTTACATTCTTGCATCCTCATGGTTATGTTGGAAGCTAAGTTGTGAATTTGATTGATTTTGTTGACATGATTAGAACATATATATTGTCCTTCTCTTGTATGTGGAGCCAATTCTTTTGTTGAAGTCACTTTTACAATTTTCTTATTGAACCACGGTATTCTTGATGGAATGCACATACATAATATAATATGCGCTTAATTATTTTGTGAAGCATTTGCAGCAAATTGGCCAAACAAAACAGCAAGCGCATTTTTTTTAAAAAAAAATACATTAAGGCGACCTGAAAAGATTTCAGGGCGTCTTTGGGTGATAATAGGCGACCTGAAATGGTTTCAGGTCGCCTCATATGGGCAATGAGGCGACTGAAAGAGTTTGGTCGCCTCATATGGAAATAAGGCGACACGAAAAGGTTTGGTCGCCTCATATGAGAAATGAGGCGACGAAACCATTTCGTCGCCTCGCCTCATATGAGGCCACATTAAATCAGTCGGGAAATAAGGCGACTGAAAAAGTTTCAGTCGCCTCATATGAGAAATGAGGCGACTGAAAAGGTTTCAGATCGCCTCATATGAGGCGACTGAAACCATTTCAGTCGCCTCATACTCATATGAGGCGACACTGAACACCTTTGGTCGCCTCATATGAGGCGACTGAACCCATTTCGGGTCTCCTCATATGGAAATATACTACTACACTCTCCCCAACGTCCCTAAGAATAAGGACGTTAATTGGGTCTTTTTTAGGTCGTCTTTTAAGTATTTTGTAGTAGTGTTACTTCTTAGAAATCACCTCTTGAAGCTGATTTGGTGTGAATAATGAAGAGAGGAGAGCTCTCTATTTATAGGAAAAATCCAAGGACCACAACCATTGGATCATTTTTCTTTATCAAGGGTTCATGTGCATTGGTTTTTTATGAAGACACAAATTATATATCAAGGATCCTCATTGGCTAATATTAATTACATAGGATTTAGCCCATTTTTCTAATTTTATTAAATAATAACCTCTATCTCCCTCTCTCTCTCCTCTTATCCTCTTCCATAGCTTTTTTTTTTTTTGCTCAAGTCTTCCATAGCATTTATTACTTATCTTATCCCATGTGCTTAATACATTAAAACAATATTAAACTCCCTTATCTTCCAAGCTAGCCGTGCTCCTCTCACTTTTAGGCAATTAATATGTTATTTTATTAACAAAAACATCTTTTGCTTCAAGCTTCCTAATTGGTTAGTTGGCTTATTTGACTTTTCAACCCAAATAAATTATTATCTCTTCTTCATTTCCTACCATTTTGTGCAAGGCGTGAATTAAGCTGATCTTTGGGCCAAGTAGTAATGTCTTTTTAATGGCTTAATTAGGTGCTTAAGTATTCCATTAATGTCAAATGTCAATCTACAATTGGTTGCTTATTTAATCAAGTATATTCATACATTTATTAATAGAGTATTATTTCATATTCTTTGGCCTTTAACTTTTCTTCAATAATCAGCCCTTTTGTTTCAAAAATGATGACTTTAATTTTCCTATAATTAAATTGAAGAATTATGCTACTAATCTCAATTAGTGCAAGGCTTATTTGCCTATTATTTGCTAATTGGCACTTAATTTAATTAAGTGTTTTTATAATCTTTCCATGGCTAATTTGAATTTAAAATAGCCATTACTTTATGTGTTGTTTTTATAACATTAAATAGCCCTTAATATGTAGTCTCATAATTAACCATTGGTTAATTAATTCAAGGTGAAATTTGGATAAAAATATAATCAATAGATTACAATTCTTTGAGACATATATTCACTTTTGTATTTTAGTAATTATTTTCAAAATACAGTGTTTATAAGAGTTATGAAAATTAGGGTATTACAAGGAACATGGTGATAAACAAGACAAAGAGGATAGCAATGGTGCATAGCAACTCGATGTGGAATTTGTGTGTATATATATATATATATATATATGGAGGTTAATTAACTCAGAAACTCTCACTTGAAGAATCTTATTTCCATACATCATGGTTATTACATAAAAACCATTATATATTATGAATGTTAATGGTTCTTAGTTATAAACCATTATTTATGTACTTAATACATAACGGTTGTCTACATGAGATTGTTATTAACTTTTATTAAAAGTCGCAGTTCGTATATACAAACCTTATGTATATTACTGAATAAATAATGCTTGTTAAAGGGGAACCGTTATGTATGATGCAAGTATTATCAAATATTATGACGGTTGTTGATGTGTGTCTGTTGATTATTATTACAGCGATCGGCCTATCATGGCCTAATCAATCTCAATACATAATGTATGTTATATTATAACCTTTATAATAGGTTCCAAATAAATGACGGTTCGGATTTGTTTCCAAGGGAACATGCATCAGAATCATACGAGGCATGGTTAACTCATTAACTTTAATTTATACGGAAATAAAGCATTATTTCAACTTTGCACATATTTAATAACATAGACAAATACTATATTAAACTTTAAGTCCTCTCTCAGTAAATTGTGATAAGGGCAATAATTGAAAAAAGTTTATTAATGACATATCAAGTAAATGATATATATATAGACACACACACACACACATATATATATATATATGTGTGTGTGTGTGTATTTGTAAGGCCAGCGGTGTATAATCTTTGTCCACGTGATCTAGAACAAAATGTAAGTAAAATAAAAAAATCGAATACCTGAAAAAACAAGGAAAAAATAAAAAAAGTACTCACGGTCATCTTTGTCAAAATGAATTGCAATTTCGTCAAAATTTTCTGTTTAAAATATGTAGTATAAGCTGACAACAAATAATGCACGAAAATATAAATAAATGATGCGTTCAAAATGATCATATATATTTTATAATGGTTAGTCTTTATCCATTTTTCGTGGTTTCTTTGCTTTGTAAGTTGAAAGTTTAATAGTCAAAATTATTCAAATATTTAACACACACACACACACATATCAATCTCATAAATTGAAGGGAATTTGAATGCACATGTACGGTGCTCATTATTGAAAGAAATAGATGGAGATGATCAATTTTAGGAATTTTTTTTTTTGAAAAAAAAAACCGAGAGATATAATCGGATGTATGTCATGAGTCCCATATTTGAAAATCTTGCAAATGAAGGGTACTTCATAAAATTAAGAAATTTTCACATCCAATAGACTAATATTTTGCGATGAACTCTCCTTTTAAACTTGGGCTTATAAGTCATAATAGAGAGACTTTCATTAAAAGATCAATTAATCCTCAGAAAAAGTTACTATGGAGGATTCTGATTGGTAATAAGTCTAAAAAGTAGGAATCTTTCCTCTAGATTTGACCACATGTTCTAGAACAAAATTTAAGTAAAATAAAAAATCGAATACTTGAACAAGGAAAAAGTGAAAAATTATTCACGGTCAGCTTTGTCAAAATGATTGCAATTTCGTCAAAATTTTCTGTTTAAAATATGTAGTATCAGCTGACAATAAATAACGCACAAAACTATAAATAAAGGATGCATTCAAAATGATCATTTATATTTTATAATGGCTAGTGTTTATCCATTTTCCGTGGTTTGTTTGCTTATGCATGTAATTATTGTGCACAATGCAATCAATGAATATAAATATCACCGGAGAAATTAACGTTATAAAATTGTAAGTTGAAAGTTTAAATAGTCAAAATTATTCAAATTATTAACACACACGCACACACACATATCAATCTCATAAATTGAAGGGAATTAGCATGCACACGTACGGTTCTCATTTTTGAAAGAAATAGAGATGGAGATGAACAATTTTAGAATAAAATCCTAGAGACATAATTGGATGCATGTCATGAGTCTCATATTGGAAAATCTTACAAATGAAGCATACTTTATAAAATTAAGAAAATTTCACTAGACTAATCTTTTGAGATGAACTCTCATTTTAGACTTAAGATTATAAGTCTAACAGATAGACTTTCATTTAAAGATCAATTACTCGTATAGAGAGACTTACCTACGGAGGATTCTGATGATTGGTAATAAGTATAAGCAATAGGAATCTTTCCTCTAAATTTCCAACATTATATATGTTGGATATTTGTTTAATCACATAGGTTATGAATAAGAAGTCGCGTCGGTTCACCATCGCTGGTCGCGTCGATTCGCCGAGGAGACTCCATCTGATCATTTCATTGTCTATAAATAGACATGTGTATGACAGAAAAATAATCTCGTTTTTCTAATACTACGCTCCCATACATATAGTTTAATGCATTTTACTATTAGTTTCATCCGTGCAATTCTGAAAGCAGACTCGTTGTGTTTGCTTGGGCTTCTGATTGAGAGTGCTATCATTCTGAAGACGAAAAATCCGCTCTATCCTGGGAGACAATTGCTCATCAACCTTGGGTATCCATATAGAGGGAGCAAAATTGTCTTAAGGAAACAACGTGGGTTGGGCCCAAATTTCTTCATAGTTCATTACCATATTCGACAGTCTTGTGAGTTTTTATTGGTTTTTCTTCTTGTGCAGTAATATTGTATGTTTACAAATTATGCATTATGCATAATGATTACACAGATTCTTATTTTTAGTGATATTTCTATATTGAAAGTATTTTCCCCAACAATCTTAAGACAATTTTGGTTTGTGAATCTGTGTTGTGCTCAGTATTTTAAATTTTAAATTTTTGTACTGTTTCCAGTTTTTCGTTTGGACTTGCATATGTTTGTTTTTGCGACGGGTATGAATATGTGTTCAAAACTGTCATTGTATTGTATGAATATATAGTTTTATTTCATAGTTTATGCCCGTTGGTGAATTTTTATTTATATTGGAGTTTTTCGGTTAGTAAATTTGGTTTGAAAAGGTTGTAGCCTAATGCTAAATACACGACTCATGTTTTGATGATATGCATTTGGGTATTGTAAAATAGTGATTATTATTTTGACTCTATATCCATTTGCGGTGGATTCTTTTTTCTCGTGTCTGTGTATTTATGTTCTCTTATATACTACCTCGCAACAACGAGTCATGGTTGGTTTCCTTTTGAATCTTTTTCACCCATGCTTTACCGTGAAATCACACTTTGATTCGATGGAGTGATTGTCTTCCCGAACTGAAAAATCCAAGTATCAGAAGGTTGAATCTGTCCCTTCCAATAAAGACAAAAAAGGAACTGGATTGGGTTTGGGAAATTATCATTGACTCGTCCTTGTCGCCTGCGCTTCATGATAAGCAAATATCCTCGATGGCTATGTCTATGAGAAGGAAAAATTTGTGGGTCCGATGATAATTGAGAATGGAAGGAGTGAGAATTGGGTCTTGTATCTGATGAAAACATAAGCTTTATGATCAAGGAGAGTCTGTCATGGACAAATACTCAGTTTCCCTTTCATCCGAACTCATTTTAATCTCTATGGTAAAGAGATTTTGAGCGCCTTGTGATCCTTGCAAATATGGGCAAGAGGTAGAAAAGAAGTTTGCAAAGTCTGCAATTCTAATCAAGAAGAAAGGTTGTTCTTGAATGGATGCAATGCAACAGGTTCGTAAGAAGAGTTACCGTTTTCACGTCCGTTTGTGATTAAGTGAACCACTCCCAGGTATGCGTCCAATTTAATATTAATTAGATTATTGGTTTGCATATATTAAATTTTTTATACGTTTATATAGCTTTCAATATTTGATGTGGCGATTTTGAGAATGGGTGTGGTCATAGAAATCAATATGTTATTTAATTTTATGCTAATTATTGATTATTTGCACGGTGAATTTACTTCTGTTGAAAGTTTGATTATCTTTTATTAATAAATATATTAGTTTTGATTGACAAAGTAGTTAATAAATCTCCTATAATCTCTCCTTATTTTAATGAGGATTTGATGAATACTAAAATTAATAAAGTGAAGATAATGTATATCTTATGCCTTAGTTTCATCGGGAGGTTTTATTAGTTTTATTAATTAATGTTTGAATTAAATCAGTTATCGTACGTAAATGAAATTTGATATGATAATCTGATCGTTATAAACAGATCATTATTGAATTCATGCGTGTTATTTTATTATTTGGTTTCTAATTATAGAAATTAAATATATTTAACAATTAAATGATGAGCTTATTAAAAATCCTAAATTATAGGATGAAAGAGGAATTTATTCTCGTTTAAGACTTTATTATCAATAGAGATATTAATTTGTTTGATAATTTCAAATCTCCTATAATCTCTCCTAAAATCTTGTGAAGCTTTTTGAATTAATAATGGCTGAATAAAAATGGTGATATTTGTGAATATCTTAGCCATTATTTATTTTATTAAGAAGGATTTATTATTTTTTTGAAAGTAAATGTGGTAAAATTATTAAATATTTTGTGGTGGTATGAAAATATAATCATTTATCTTGTGTAGAGATAAATGTGCTTTAATTTTTCATAGTATTATTATTTCTTTTGGTATAAACATGAATGGTTTCATGTATTGGTAGAAATGCGATTATAGCCTTAATTTTATGATTATGGATAATTGTATGGCTATGATTTTATGCTTTTTAAATATTGTGGATAGAAATTATATGAATGCTAAAAACTTAAATTTTGGAATTAAGTATGGTGGATTTATTAATCACCAAAGTGATCAATTCTTTATGAATTGTTTTAATTCCAAATATTGTAGGAAGTTAATTATTTAAGTTTTGGAATTAAATATGGTGGATTTATTAGTCACAAAAGTGGTCAATTCTTTATGAATTTTTTTATTTGCAAATATTATGATAAGTTAAATATTTAAGTTTTGGAATTAAGTATGTGGATGTGTTAGTCATCAAAGTAGCCAAATCTTTTAATTCCAAATATTATAGTGATTTTTCGATTACTCATAACCTTAATTGTAATACCCCAGATTTTATTATTGATTATTAATAATAATGTAATACCCCATATTATTATTATTGGTTATTAATAATGATGATGATGATGATGATGATAATAGATTAGAATAATAATAATAATAATAATAATAATAATAATAATAATAAAATAATAGTAATAATAAAAAAATCTAAAAATTAATAATGTTGTATTGTTTATGTGGTAATCATGTTATTTTGTAAATGGTATTATTAGATTAGTCAAGATTAGATCCAAGAATCTAGGAGTTAGTTATATCAGATTATATTTTCAATTTTTGAATTCATCATCAAACTCAAAATATATCTAATAATAAAACTCTACAATTTGTTTTAATTCATTTATCGGGAATAAGTAAAGAGCCCAACCCAATAGCTAAAACCCTAGTTTTAATTATAAAAATTAGATCTAGCCGCATAAACCTAGAACACTCAACATTTTTCTTCTCTGCTTCTGTGTCCTCCTTCCTCATTCTCGGCAATTTATTTTTCTAGGAGATTAGTAAAGACGGAGACCAGGTAATCCTAATCCCAAGAACAATAATTTGCCAAATTATTTCTTTATGAATCATAGTCATATCTCTTTGCGTTCTTTCTTCTATCATTTGAAACTAAATGCTCACCTTGGTTTTCGTGCATGAACAATAGATCCTGTGCGTCATCTTTTCTATCATGTGAAACCAAATGCATACATCGTTTTCCATGTTAATTCTATGTTTTTATCTGTACGTTTTTTTTTTGTTCTTTTTTTTCTTCCTTTTTCTCTTTTTGTATTATTTGAAAACAATACCTTGCCTCGTTTGTCGTGCGTGAATTCTCGCCTCTCGTACATTCTCTTTTCTTTACTTGAAAACAATTCTTCTCTCGGTTTTTGTAAATTGAATACCTTCTGAATAAATATTTATATAAGTATATTGAATGCCACGGTTTGCATGAATTGATTAAGCATTGAGTATGTATGTGAATATTGAATTGATTTCCATTATACCTGTACATGTATATACATTCGGCTTTCATGATTTGATGACCCTCGGCACTTATAGAGGGAGGGCATATGTATATCTATATATATATGAAGTACTTCTTTCGTTTCGATATATACATATAGGTCTGGCTACTATTGTATGTATTTTTTTCTTTTCACATATTAGAGATAATTTAGGAATTTTATTAGAAACGTATTTAAAATACTTTACTCGTGGGAGGATAGCTTTGGGATGGTACCTCCCATAGTGATGAACACAACTTATGGGCTTTATGCCCTCGATATTTATTTGATGTGAAAAAGATAGTATCCGTTCTTCCCAAAGTGGTGTCTCGCGGGTTTAGGGACACTAGTAGCAACTTTGGGAAGATGTGTGCACACTAGGAAGATATGTTTATGGCCAATTGATGATTGTGACTAGCAGGTTTCTGGGGGTAGACTGGCAGGTTTCCGGGTCTACCATGGTTCTCTTCCCACAAAGTAGTGAACTTCATAAAAATAACAAAACTGACATATTCTCTTAATTAAGTATGGTACTATTATTATTATTATTATTATTTTGTAAATAGTTTATTTCACTTTTTTATTTTTTTATTTTTTTTAATCTTGTTTTACTAGGATTACAAGCGTTATGCTGGTGTTTGTGTTCTTGGGCTGTGATGATCCTTCGGGGGAGCAAAATTTCAGTGAAACAGGTGCCAAGGGTTTGGGCTAGCAGTGAGAAGTGAGGAAGCACGATCCACCGTGATTCGTTTATTTTGTTCTAGTTAAAATAAGCACATTTTTGCTTAAGTTTGGTTTTTTTTTTCCATTATTGTAATAAGTAGCCTTGCACTTGTCCCAAGACAAGTGCGGCGGTAACACTCCCCAAGGTTGTTTGTTTGAATTTCAATAATTCATTTATGAAAATCATTTAGATTTTATATTATGATAATTGATAGAAATTGGGGGTGTTACATTAATGCTATGATGTTATGTCTGTATTGTGGGTGAATTAAAGTTTGTTATTATAAGGTGTTTACGGATCAACCCAAAGGTTGATTATTGTCTTTATAATTTTTGAAACTAAATGTTACTAGTTTTATTTTGACACCTAAATATGATAAATATTTCTACTTGGGGTATGCATGACTACTAAATTATGTGAAATCTTTATAGCATTATTGTGGTTGAATGTTGTATATTGTAATAAATGTTGATTACCTATAATTTACCACAGAAGTTGTGGGGGGAAGCCATTTTAATGGCTAATTTTTTAATTAATAGAGTTCCCCACAAAAGGATACAAAGCATACCATACAAAATATGGAAATGAAAGAAAGCTTCCTTGAAATATTTGAAAGTGTGGGGGTGCTTGGCTAAGGTTGCGATTTCTAAACCCAAAAGGTTAAGAGTCCAACATAAGACAATAGATTGTGTTTATTGGCCATGCACTTGATAGTAGTGCATATCAGTCTTTGGTTTATAAGTCTGATGTATCAGATATCCATGTGAATACAGTTATTGAGTCAATGGACGCTACGTGATGACAATAGATTGTATTTCTGTATAACAAGGCAAGTGGTAATAATAATAACAATACTGTAAAACCGTGGAATACTACAACCAGTGATGACCTTATAGAGGAGAAACTTAGATGTAGTACAAGACAAAGGACCATAATATCCTTTGGTCCCGATTTTCTGACCTATTTGTTAGAAAATAAGCCTCAAACACATGGAGAGGCTATGGGCTCTCCTAAAGCATAATTCTGGAAAAAGGCTATCAATAGTGAAGTTAAATCCATTCTGTTAGACCACGCCTGTGGATTGGTTGACCTTTCTCTTGACAATAAGCCTCTAGGAACTAAGTGGGTCTTCAAAAAGAAGATGAAAGTAGATGACACTATTGATAACTAGAAAGCTGGGCTGGTAGTAAAAGGATACAAACAATGTGAAGGCCTAGACCACTTTGATACCTATTTACTTGTTACAAGGATTACATCCATTCGGATGTTAATCGCGTTAGCAGCATTGAATGAGTTGGAGTTACATCAAACAAATGTAAAGACAGCCTTCTTGAATGGTGGCTTAGAGAAAGAGATCTATCTAGAACAACCTGAGGGATTTGTTGTCTCAAGACAAGAACAGAAAGTTCGTCGATTGCTTAATAAAGCCCCTTTATGAGCTTAAGCAACCCCAAAACAATGGCACGCAAAATTTGATGAAGTTATGTTATCAAATGGCTTTAGTATTAATGAATCTGACACGTGTGTCTAGATTCGGAATACTGAAAATGGGTTTGCCATAGTCTGTCTTTATGTAGATGACATGTTGATAATGGGAAGTAGCGATCAAATGATTAAAGCTACTAAGCGATTTCTCAACAGTAAGTTTGACGTGAAAGATATGGGTCTAGAAGATGTTATTTTGGGAATTAAATCCATCAAACATCTGTTGGATTGGCTTATCACAAGAACATCTATATTGTTAAAATTCTTGAGAAATTCAAGAGTTTAAACATAGCTCTCGTGACGAACCATATAGACTCTAGTCTTCGTCTATCGAGAAATACTGACAAAGCTGAAAATAAAAAAGGAGTATGCTAGAGTGCTAGGCAGTTTATACTTAAAACACACTCAAAATTTTGCTTTGCATTATGAAAAGTACCCTACAGTTTTAGAAGGGTATTGTGATGCAAAATGAATCACTAGCTCTAATGACACAAGATCCACAAGTAGATATGTGTTCACCCTTGGAGGGGGTGTTGTGTCTTGAAAGTCATCCAAGCAGACTTGCATTGCAAGATGAACTATAGAAGCAGAATTTATTGCTTCAGATAAAGCTGGTGAGGAAGCCGAGTGGCTTCGTAATTTTCTTGAAGACATTCCCAGTTGGCCGAAACCGGTATCGGCAGTGTGTATACGCTGTGATACTGATAGTCAAGCAGCTATTGGTAGGGCCAAGAATGTCATGTAACGGTAAGTCTAGACATATACGTGAACTACTCTCGAATGGAATCATCTCAATTGATTATGTAAAATCAAAAAAGAATATGGTGGATCCATTAACTAAAGAGATTCCTAGAGAGTTAGTTAGAAATTTGTCCAAAGGAATGGATTTAAGGCCGATCCATTGTTGATTATCGCGGTAACTCTACCTAGAAGAGTGGATATCCCACGAACTAGGTTCAAAGAGACAACTAAGTCATAATCGACTGTTAAAACTGTGGAATTTTAAACTCATACTCATTCTTAGACAAGACAGTGCATATAAACAAGGTTAACCTTTTAGGCTTTTAATGGTTTCTTAATCTGATGTGTTCAGATGATGTATGTTGACTTACATCACAAGGAATCACCTATGTGAGTGTGAAGTGTGAGCCGCTTCTATGAGAACTTAAAACGGCCGATTCTCTAAAACACTCGCAGAAGCAGGCGGTGTCCAAAGCCAAAATGGACACAGCATGAGAACCAACGATGCTAGAGGAGCAACTGTGTGACTCCTATTGCCTTAGTATACACAAATGGTCGACGGTTCAAGACAGTGTGTCCACTGATTGATCAGTATATCCGATAGATTTTTACTAGAGAAGGTTCAAAGGTAACCTCTACCTTTCTCGATGTAGTTGCTGCTCGTAGAGGAATCACACTTTGCATACATATTCATTTGCACTTGGTCACGATGGACTGACTTCTTATCCATGTGGGGGATTGTTGGATATTTGTTTAATCCCACAGGTTATGAATAAGAGGTCGTGTCGGTTCACCACTACCGGTCGCGTCGGTTCGCCGAGGAGACTCCATCTGATCATTTCATTGTCTATAAATAGACATACATATGACTGAAAAATAATCTCATTTTTCTAATACTACGCTCCCATACATATAGTTTAATGCATTTTACTATTAGTTTCATCCATGTGATTTTGAAAGTAGACTCGTTGTGTTTGTTTGGGCTTCTGATTGAGAGTGTCATCATTCTGAAGACAAAAAATCCGCTCTATCTTGGAAGACAAGTGCTCATAAACCTTGGGCATCCATATAGAGGGAGCAAAGTTGTCTTAAGGAAACAACGTGAGTTGGGTCCGGACTTCTTCATAGTTCATTACCATATTCAGCAGTCTTGTGAGTTTTTACTGATTTTTCTTCTTGTGCAGTAATATTGTATGTTTACATATTATGCATTATGCATATTGATTACACAGATTCTTATTTTTAGTGATATTTCTATATTGAAAGTATTTTCCCCAACAATATATCATTCTCCTCCAGTCTTTAATACAAGATCTTATTAGTAGTGTAATTTATATTACAAACAAGATCTTATATTAAAGACACGATATAATATCATAAAATTTCTATACAGACACAGACATGCTTGTCCTGCATGGAACATCATGAATTTACAAGATAATTTCTCTCCTTTTTCTTAATAAATATTTAACTCAAAACATAGCTACAGGCAAGATCAAGTCTGGTTTAATTTAACTAGTAGTCTAGTACTACAAAAAAAAAAAAAAGTGAATTAGCCACCGGATTTGATGGTTTTGTTGTAAAATATACTTTCACTAAGTGATCAATGACTTAATTCCGTTGCTAATTTGCTAACCGTATGATTCACATAGAACTCGTTAGAACTTACAATGAACAAGTTACACAGTTTCATCAATAATATCTCTAACAAGATAACAGCATGATATTACATTAATAGAGGGATAACATTTAGATATTTGTGACAAAACTAAACTAGTGACAATTTGTCCCCCTCAAAAAGCATGAACAAGATGATATTAGGCTTGTTCGGGTTGGCGGTGACTTATTTTCTATCTGACTGTTGCAGAAGTTCTGTAGGAAAAAAGTTAGGTTATAAATGTCATTTGTGTTTGGATTACCCGTGTGGCTTTTGCAGAAGTGATTTTTTTTTTTTTTAAACTGAAGAGTGTTTGGATTATTATTTCAAAAGTCAATTGAGATGAAACATGACTGAAAAATGTATAAATTTGATTCAATCCTACATACATATATGATAAAAAAATTTATTAAAAAAAGTTATAAGAAAAAAAGAGAATAGGAATTTTTTTAAATAAAAAGTTCATTAAAAGTGGGCTAAATCATTACTACTATTTGTGCTTCTTACGTATGCCATCAGCTTGAGAGGAGACCAAAATGCCCTTTGACCTACGACCATAATAATAATAAAGCACAACTAGGCTGGCGGCTGGCCTACAATGCTGCTGGAATTAACATTCCAAGGGGTACCTTCTAAGGAGAAGTTGCTTTTTTTATTTAATTCTCAGTGGAAAATAAGTCAACCTAAACATCTCTCATTGAGCTATTTTTTCATTGAAATTTGTTTCTAACACCTAGTGGAATTTTTTACATGCAATATCGCCAGCACAAACACAACCATTGTCTTTTTCGTTTCTAAAAATGCAGGATTTACTTGTCACATCTCTCTCTTCCAAGCTAACCAGCTCCTAATAATTACGCATGCTTATAACATGTATATAACTTTAAGGGTTAAATATCAAATTTGCCACGGAAGTTTTGCTAATGGAGCGTCCAGCACCCGGAAGTTTTTTGGGTACCAAATTTGCCCCAAAAGTATGAAAAAGGTATCAAATTTGCCCCGGAAGTATGAAAAAGGTAGCAAATTTGCCCATCCGTTAATTTTGACTAACTGTCCACGTGGCATGCCACGTGTCTCATCAACCAATAAGAGTTAAGTATCATTTTTGTCCGGAAGTTTTCAATGAGAGCAATTTTGTCCGGAAGTTTTTACTAAGGAGCAATTTTACCCCGGAAGTTTATAAAATGTATCAATTTTGCCCTTCTAAATCGATCAAAGACCACACATGTCATGCCTTGAAAAGATCAAACTTGGAGTCGAGAAGGAGATCCTTGAGATGTTGAGCTCAAGGCAACTAGAATTTATAAAGCCGAACCGGTCACGGGAAGCATCACTTATGATCTAAGCAAATGATCAATCTATACAACCGCAGGCCGGCCCGATTAAGCCCGAGGCCCGCAGGCTAATTTCAAATTTCGGCTTATTTTTCAAGCCCGAGCCCCGTAAGGCCGGGCCGAAACGGGCCGGCCCGATTTCCAGCTCTAGTCCCCGTGACCGGTTTGGCTTCACAAATTCAGTCGCCGCCTTGAGCTCAACATGTCAAAGATTTCCTTCTCTGACTCCAAGTTCGACCTTTTCAAAGCATGACATGTGTGGTCTTTGACTGATCTAATAGTCAAATTGAATATTGGGAGAAAGAAGGGCAAAATTGCTACTTTTGTAAACTCCCGAGGCAAAATTGCTCCTCAATGAAACTTGGGGCAAAATTGCTTCTCAATGAAAACTTCTAGGGCAAAAATGATACTTTTGATTAATGAGGTGGCATGCCACGTGTGATGAGGTGGCACGTAACGATCAAAATTAACGGATGGGCAAATTTGCTACATTTTTCATACTTCCGGGGCAGATTTGATACCTTAAAAACTTCCGAGTGCTGGACGCCCCATTAGCAAAACTTCCGTGGCAAAAATGCACCTTAACCCTAACTTTAATTATAATATATTCAGGGAATCAAGATGGGCCCAGGTTTCCCAAAAAGCTATTTTTAAAATAAAAAATGGGAGGTTTTTTTATTATCTAATACGTTATCGGATGTCCTGGAAGGGACAAACGTAAGTTTGTTATGCCCACGTGAAAAAGTGGGCAAGATATATATATATATATATTTTTAAAGAAAGCTACATTTTTAGCTGATACATGACGTCAGTTATCTCAAGTAATTGAGACACCATAATAATAAATAAAAAAGGTGTACACCGTAATAAATAAATAAAAATGCAAGTTCATTTTGGACATGACGCAAAAATTGCTCTTATGACATCAATTAGATAATTCGAAAATAAATGCGTGATTCACTTTAAGTACAACATCTTCACTGTATACATTACTTCTTTTTCCAACTGTATATATGTTATTACTTCAATTTAATAAATAACTGAAGTAAAAAGAATATAGTCTAATAAACATGTGTTTAGTTTTAAGGTTGTCAAACTCGTGAGTTTAAATAAACCCGTGAGAATGACGTAAATTTGTATAGTAAATTCGGACAATAAACTCGTAAGAGTTTACTTTTATCATTAAATATGTATTAATAGTGTATAATTAAATAATGAAAATATAAAATATGACAATAATTTGACTTAAATATATTTTAAATCCAAATAATTGAAATTAAATCTATCAACGTTCATAACTTATTATATTTAACAAAGAAATTATTATAAAATTCATATATAACCTATCATATTTAACAAAGAAATTATAATAAAATTCATATATAAAGCCGCTGAGTATAACTGAATCGAAAAAGTTAATACAAATTTAATAGTGAGTTAACACAATTTTTGAAAGTTAGAAATGTAAAAATAGTAAACTTAAAGAATCAATTCGTGAGTTTGATAACAATATTTGATTGGCTCTAACCAGTGGAGGTACTTTGGCTGCTGAAACATGAAAACACAAATTTGAATGTGCCTAAATGCAGAAAATGTCTTTTGTAGAATAAACCCAAATAGACCCGACAATATTTAAATCTAGCACTTCCGGATCGTCATATCACATTTTAGTTTATCTGCCTCCACCTAATTTTGTGAAAGCCCCAAACATCCATTTATACATAAAAATATAAGTTTTTTCTTATATTACTTACATAATTTTTTTTTCTTGAACTTATCAAATGTAATATAATATATTTGATCATCTCAAACAATAAATTTTTGGTCTTTAGTTATTTTTAAGAAACAATCTCGCATTCTTTATTTTCAACTTTTACTCTTTCACAAATTAAAATTATCTTCCTATTGACAAATACTTTCAATTAATTAGAAAAATGAACGTTTATAATATTACAGAAAATAATTTTATTTGATTGACTGTATCTAACGTTTAATTTTCATAAATAATTCCACTTTTATAAAAAAGAGATAAGAAGATTTTATTTAATAAAAAAATAAGAGAGTATAATTCTTACTTAGGATGTTAATTAGGACTCATGTTTGTTTGTACCTAGAGTTTGACGCAGATCTCTCATTATATTTATTTAAAAATATTAATATTAATAATGTTTATATTCTCCTACAAGTAAATACTATGGGAGGTGTTTTTTTCCCCCCTAGCCTGATGTATAAAATTATGACTTTCTTTGTTACAAGATCAACCTGACTAATTTAAAATATTAAAATATTCACGTGTACGTTCAAACAGTAAATACAAGTGACCCATTTTTCTTTACCTGAGTTCAATTTCAAAATATCTATTCCACCAAATCCCCCTTACACTTATTGCTTTCCTTTTGATCTCTGATACATATATTGACTTGATTTTTCTTTCCAAGCAAATTTCATCTGGTCTTTAAACTACTAGCAATATTAATTCTTGCGCACACTTTCAACCCGGTTCAAATTTTAGAAGTTAGGTAACTAATTTCTAAAAATTTATTAAATTAATGATTTGTAAGAGTTAGGAAAAAAAAAGTAGTCAAGAGAGAGCCCAAGAGGTAGTGGTGGATCTTGGGATAAATGTTTGAGGAGGCCAAATATATATTCATTAACTAATTAAGAAAAAAATATTTGGGACAATAAATATTTGGGACAAATGTATGAATTTTTGGGCCAAATGTATAAATTTTGTATAAAATAAATCCATTTTATATTAAATATTTAAGACAAAATTTTTTTTTTTTTTTTTTTTGGGGCCATGGCCCCCTCTAACCATTGAGAAGCTCCACCACTGCCAAGAGGAGAAGTAAGAAGAGAGTTTCCTAGGTCGCCTTTCCTTATTGTCTTATCTGCGAGTTCAATATCTCCTTAAAATATGCAATCAATAGAAAGATTTGAAAAAAATATTATAAATATGGGACATATAGTGAATTAAGTTCTCACATTTAAGATTAAAGCAAAAATAAATATGGCAATTATTATTTTAATTATTCCATAATTTTATAAAGTATATTTTTTATTCTCTAGCACTAATATCATTAATTTCAAATGATGATTTTTGTACCAATTATTGCTCCGTACTATTTTAAAATAATAAATTTAAGAATAATTTTTCAACATTTAAGAATTTAACTGTCAACATTTTTTTGTTAATATTGCTAGAGTTATAGGACTAAAAATATATTTTTTTTTTAAAAAAAATTAAGGTACCAAAATAGTTAAAAGAACATAGAAACATTTTCCCAACTAATGTTCAAATTCAATTTACTGAGAAATAGTATCCATATCTCTTTTACCTAATTGATTAAAGTATCGTGGCCAAATTAATTAATTGGCGTTTCGTGGACCCATTAATTAACCGTAACACGCACACACATAGATATTGTTCGATTTGGGTCCAAACTTACTTGAAAATATTAGGACGGGAAGGGTGAAGGAAATAAAAATACACACGAGCTTTTTCCCCAAGAAAGACTCAAAGACCACGAGCCTTTTTTGGGAGAAAAAAATACACACGAAGCTTTCAAAACTGGAGCAAATTTACCATCACTATTAGATTTCACAAACTGACGTTAGTTTTTGATGTGGGGCCGGCAGCATTTAAAATAATGAAAATGCCCAAAATATCTAATTTACTCTAATACCCTTCTCCTTCTCTCTCTCATCTATCTGCTTCATCTCGGTAAAGGGCATCCAGAAAAGCACGAGCTCGCTAGCCACAACCCAGAAAAGCACGAGCTCCCTCCAAACCAACCCTTCTGCTTTCCCATCGATTACTGCCTTCTCCTTCTCCATTTCTTCAAGTTCTTTCATTGCTTGTTCCCGTGCCGCATTGGCCCCAGGAACAGGAAATATATATATAAATCCATAGACTTGGCATAAAAAGTAAGCTTTTGTCCGTGCTAATCAGTATCCAAAATGAAGATTGGTTACTCTTAAGATTAAATTGATCTAAATCTGTAAATTGTTGTCTTTGTCTCGAATAAAAAACACAAGTTAACGACCAAGTTTCAGTCAGTTAATGTCAACTATGGTTTCTCTCTCAAACAGAACCAAAAGTTATCATAGTTATTAATCCCAAAGGGATGTTATCATTGGGTAAAGTGAATGAATCTGTCTGAATGAAGAAAGGTGAAGGGCTTTTGCGTTCCTTCAAAAGTCCTAATTTACCATCTCAAACGTGGGATCCTTTACACGTTTTAGATCTGGTGAAACAACAAAGTTTCAACTTCTTGTGGAAAAAAAAAATCATCATAAAAGCTTATCAGTTTTCGGTAGTCTCCAAATAAAAAGGAGAAAAATGTGCAGTTAAATCTCGTAATTTGACAAAAAGTGAAACCGATCTCTGCTGTTCACCATGACCTTCTGTAGAAACCCCAAAAGGACAAAGAAAATATATAAAAGAACGAAGCAGATTAAACCATAAGAGGGGGAGGAAAACAAAATAGGGATATAGGTATGAACCTGTTCAAGCTTGAGAACAACAAAATCTCCCAAGAAAACCACAGTAGCGCAATCACTTGGCAACGCCTCCTGGTCCGAACAGCATTCGTCGCAGATCCGAAGAAACTTTGGATAGAGGATGAAGGTTGAGAGGGATGGTGTTTTTCTGAGGGGCATTTTGGTATTTTTACGATGGACTTAACATCTGTTAAAGCCATTTAACTGTAATGGTATATTTGCTCCAGTTTTGAAACCTCGTGTATTTTTGCTTCAAAAAAAAGCTCGTGGTGTTGGGCGCTCCTGGGGGAAAAGCCTGTGTGTATTTTCGCTCCTTCACCCTTTTTCCTCCGATTCTGGTAATATCCGCAGCCGCCCTTTTCTTTCAAATGGTATCATTTTGGAGCCAAAATGGCACTGTTATTACTCATACTAAAAAGATACTTTTGGATATAGAATAGTACTAAAAAGATACTTCAGAATACTGGTTAGTGCTGAAAAAGTACTTTATGATCTTAAAAAAATATTTTAGGGTATTGACTGATACTAAAAAGATATTTCAGGATTTTGACTGGCATTAAAAAAATACTTCATGATCTTGAAAAATAATTTCAAAATACTGACTGGTACTAAAAAAAAGTACTTCAGGCTATTGACTAGTGCTAAAAAAAAAATTGAACAGTGCCCTTTTGGCACCAAAACGGCACCGTTTGGAAGAAAAGGACGACAGCAGATATTAACAGAAACAAAGGAAAGCCTGGTCCATAGAACCCCTATCTCCTAACAGGTTCTAGTTGTCTTTGATAAAAAAAAAAAAGGGTTATGTTTGTTGCATTTGCTCTTTTTAATTTGAACCAGTCACTAGTGCAAAAAAATGTTTTGAGACCGGAGTATTGACGCCCCGGCCTTAAAAGTATGACCGGCGACAGGTTAGCTTTGTCAATATTAAGACCTTCTTGGACCGAATCCTTTATTCATAGGTCTTAAATATATTATTTAGATCGGTATCCAAAACAACCGGTCTTAAAAATGTTATTAAAAAAATTGAAATATCAATTACTTTTTAGAGAAATCTCATATTACTGGACTTAAATTTTATCTGGTCCAAAATATAAGGAAAAATTTAAATATAAAAGTCTAAAAATTGTGGCCGGTACAAAAGAATGAAAAAAATTAAACAAAAAATTAATTACTTTTAGGACCGGTTTTAAAGGTTAACTTTTAAGACCGTCTTTTAATATATCTGGTCTTAATATTAAAGCGCCAAATATATTCTTCTTCGTGCAAAACTTGAGTTACTCTCTCTGAAATCCGAACCTCTATTCTTGTTGCGAAACCTTTCTTTTTGTTGCATTACCTTTCTTCCTTGCCCACCATCACCAGCCTCTGTTACTCTCTCATTTGCTCACGCATTCCTCTCTTGCACCACCTCTCTCAACCTCTCTTCTTGTGTCAAAAATGAATGGAGAAAACAATTCTAGTCCTGTTCGTGGGACGCCAGTTACTGGTGTGATCAGAGCGAACCTTGTTCATCTTAGAGTGAGCCTCATAATCGGCCTGCACGCCGTGGTAAAAGAGGTACACATTTGAAAGAGCGTGCCCTAAGTCGGACTGCCAAGGAAAAGCTCAAGATTCAATTTGATGAAAATTTGAATCCTTTTGGCCCTAATAAAAGCACATATATGAGTTATGTCGCCCTACTAGCACGTAGCAAGCCTAGTATCTTGATAGATGAGTGGAAAAATGTTGACCAGGCAAAAGTAAAGGATCTCATTTGGGACTTTATCCGGCTGACATACAATGTTCCTGACACTCCGAAGTTAAAAGATAGGACATTGTCATATTATGCTGATTGCTAGAGGAAGTTTAAGACCCAGCTAGCTAAAAACTATATTTTTGTCGAGGTTCCAGTTGGTGAGCCTCGCCCTAATCCTTGAGACAAGTATACATTTCTTGATGAAGAAACTTGGAAACAATTTGTTCAGATGCGAACTACTCTAGAAGCTTTGGTGAGTTTATATTTAGTTTTTTTTTTCTTTTTTGTTTGCTTAATAACATTTGTGGATATGTGAATGTTATTTTGTTCATATAATCATGTTAGTTAGATGGTTTGATGTGTAAATAGAAGTATACAGTTTCATCCTTTGTCCTGCATTATAGGCAGTGGCGGACCTAGGATTTGAAGTTTGTGGGTGCACAATTAGTAACGGAATTCGGGGGTTCGGGGGCAGCGCCCCCGAAAAATTTTTTTTAAGGGGGAAAAATACTTTTTATGGCAAAAAGAAAACATAAAAACCTTTTCAATTAGTCTATAGGAAAGGCTTTGTCACTTGTTTCATAACGAGATAGATGAAGAAAAAATAGAAGTTTAGAGGTGAGTGACACGACCAACAACCAAATGAATATAACCAATGCCACCCATTATCCTAGAAATAAAGTTGCGATTCATGAGTAACATATATGGGTGATTGATGTAATGTTTTTCGGGAAAACAGACTCGATGAATAATCTAATCACAATTGCTAAGTATCCTTTTTTTATTTTATTTTTTCTCTTTTCCTTTCGTAGAAAAAAAAGATTCTGTTCTTGGCCTGTACGAGATCTATGCTTTAGCTTCATAATTAGCCAACTCAATCAATTACTTTTTTTTCCAGACAAATATTTGGCCCAGCATGCCAATGACCCAGTTTGTCACATCCTTCATGAAAAATTTTAGTAACCATTCAGACAAATCTCAAGAAAATCTTGCTGAGGTGACTATTGATAAACTGTGAGGCAATACATGGTAAAATTTCATCTTGAACTTAAGTTTTTAACTAACTAATATCCTATTCACAGTATAGACATCTATCATTCTTGAGGAACTGGGAAACATCAGGCGCTTGATACCTGACCCAGTCAGTATACTAATCCTTCCCAATGTCAACTAGAGACAAAAAATGCGAAACTTGTATTCACTAAGAAGAATAATAAAATGTGCCCAAAACACGAGTAAAGAGAAGCAATCCAGTTCATCTATTTTTGGACGAAGTAATCCAAAGGCATCCGTGACCTATGTAATAGTATTAGTCCAATCATCCAAACCAAAGTAAACATGTCGCGTTAAAATTCCACACAAGAACCTTTAAACATGCAACATAAAATTACTCATGAAGGAATGGCACATATGAGATCAAGTGAGAGAACCTCGATCAATTAAGCGTGACATTTAAGAAACAAAGAATAAACCGAAGATGGGGAAACGGGGAAAACTGATAATCCGGAAGAGATGAATGAATGGAGAACGAAACTAAATTCTGAGAAAGCGAAAATCAAAATTACTCAGAGGATCAACTTTAGACACCAGATGCAATCCTAGAAACTGGAACATAGAGACTGGAAAATTACCTTGAGAGTTGAGCAGAATCGATTGAGCCGATTCTATGCTATTCAACGGTTGAACGAGGCTGAGCGACGGACGAGGCAGAGAGCAGCCTGAGCGACGGCGGCGAGGCAGAGAGCAGACGATGCAGACGGCGGACGAGGGACGGCGGCGAGGCAGAGAGCGTTGGAAATTTGGGGACGATGGAATTTTGGGGGAGGGGGAAGTAGGTGACGAGAGAGAGAGGAGGCAGAGAGCGGCGGAAATTTGGGGGAAAAGGGTTTGGGGAACGATGGAAATTTTGGGGAAAAGGGGAATGGAAATGGAGGAAAAAAAAGGGCAAAACGTGCTTTGGGAGCTCGAACACGCGACCTGTGGGTAAGAGAAAGGAGTAGAGGCTTTACCATCTGTTCCACCGATACACTTTGTAAAAATTCCCCACAAATTATATATATTTTGTGTGTTCACTTGCCCACATTGGCACCAATGTGGGTCCGCCACTGATTATAGGAGCACATCTTAGTTCTTATGTGAATGTCACTGTAGATGGAGTAATACAGTAAACGTTTGCTATTGTTTTATGCAAGTCTTAAAACTTGATAAACTGAATTTGACTAGTGTTTGAGGTTCATATCAAGCAGAAGTTCTCTAATTTTTGTTAGTGAGATGGTTTGGGATTCATAATTAATAATTGTTTTCAATTCTGATTCATAGAAAAGAAGAGAATAAGCACAAGTGATTGGGAGAAAGAATGGTTGCTCGTAGAGAATGTCTCGCGGCGGATATGAAAAGGCCGAAAAAGAGTTATGGTGGCCAAGCGAAAGAGATTGGAAGATAAAGCTGAATCCAATCCTTTTGTGATATGTGATTCATCATCTCCAATATGTCATGAAGAGTTATGGTTGTATATTTGCCAAAAGCCAAGTGAGGCTTATACGAGTGAACAAACTCTTATAGTTGCTCAAAGGATTATAAGTATCGTTATTGTTATTTTTTAGTTAATAAACATGTTTCATTACTAAGCTTCTCATTATCTGTATCTTACAGGAAGATCTTAAAAAAGCATGTTTGTACAGAATTTGATGCAGGCCGCCTCTTCATAATTTATAAATAGTGTAACTTCCTATAAATTTTATATATTTATATAAATTATGATTTTATATCATTTAAGGTGTTTTTTTTTTTTTAACCTAGACTTATACACACACACACACACGACCTTTTTTTATCAGAATATGACCCTTTATTGTGACAAGATTAATCTGACTAATTTAAAAAATCAAAATATTATGTCTGTATTCAAACTTCAGTCCCACACGCATAAATGACCCTTTATTCTTTACTCTGGGGGGAAGAAGAAGAAATATGATTACTTGAGTTCAATTTGAAAATCAACAACTCCACCAAAATTCCACTTAGATTTATTTTATTTTATTTTATTTTATTTTATTTTATTTCGATGTCTGCTACATATATATTGACTTGATTTTTTTCCTAGCTAGTAATTTCGTCCAGTTTTTAAACTGACTCGTAAAAATACAAATTCTTCATGGAAGTAATACATTATTATTATCATCAAAATATTATCAGACTTTATCCAAGTTATTATTGTTCCTTACACACACACACATCATTGTGTCAGGATGCATTATACTCTTTCAAAATGGATCTCGTGTACTGAAGAATATACTGATGAAGCATTCTTAAGGAAATTAATATTTAAATTCAATTTGTTAAAGAGAAATAGCATCCATACCTCTTTTACCTACTTGATATTAATTTTTTTTTTAAGGAAAATTTTAATGCATTAAAAAAAATAAAAGAATATAATCACAAAAAGAAAAAAATATATCAAAAAAATATTCATGAAATCAAATGAACACTAATAATGTAATAAGAGGGGCAATATTTTATAAACATGTCACTTAGAAAAGCAAGGCTAAGTGCTGTTAGAAATGCAGTTACATAAATTACAATGAAGGGTGGGCACTCAATAAGTTTAAGTACATATATTTTAATAACAAACGTATATTACAATAAAAATAATTACAATGTCATCATTTTAGGCCTTATTTTTGAAATTTCATCATAATTGCCTTATTATCAATGCTATTAAATAAATCTTTTTCAATATAAGGCACTAAACAATCATTCAACCATTCATCCTCCATCTGATTATGAAGTGCAGTCTTAATGTATTAAGGATGAACATTTAATTTAAGGGTAGGCAATCATTCAAATAGGTATTAATTTAATTTTGTGTGTGTGTGTGTGTGTGTCGCGCGTGCGCTCATGTGTGTGTGTCATATATTTTAACCCTTTCTACGTCCATTTTTGAAGGGACTTCTTTGTTGGGGGCGCAGTAAAATTAAGACTTACAGTGTCCTTATGTTTTTTCTAGACATCTTTAAATACTTAGGACATCCCAAATTTAAGTGTTTTTGTTTTTAAAAAAAACACTTCACACAGAGAAAGAGAGAGAAAGCAATTCCGAGCAGACCATCCTTCCTCAGTCGGAGAGGAGGCAGCGATGAGGCAAGGTCAGAGGGGAGCATCCTTCCATATTCACTGTTTAATGTTCATAGCCAATTAAAACTCAGTGTTTACATAGCCAAGATTAGCTACCATATCCACAATGCAATAAATTAACAAAAACCAATGACCCATGGGTTATCATAGACAAAAGAAGGACTCACCTTGTTAATGAACCTTTCATGTTCCTTGGCTCGCTTGGCGATTCTATCCGCCTGCTTTGATATCATGTCCTTCGTTTGAACAGCTGGCTTGGACAACACCTTCATTGGAGCCAAACCAAATCAAAACCAAAGCTTAAGAATCAATTAACGGATACAAACGACGGCTAAAATCAAATCGAGATCAAGATTCAAACATACCTTAGATTTATCACTGAATCCCTGCTTCACGTTTTCAAAAGATTCGCCATTCATACCCTCTACGTGATCTTCGTTGTCAGACATTTTTACCACTCACTAACAACAAACCAAAATCATGAGATTTGACTCCCGATCTAGCTCAAAATCAAATAAAAACAAATTTGCATTCATTGCCTCTAGATCTACGTTCATCGTCGCTACCGTAGGGTTACTGCTCATCATTGCGTTCAATGTCGTGGGGTTAGGGCTCGACACCACCGTCGCTATTGGTTAGTTCTAGGTGTTGTTTCTAATATAATGAGTAGGTAGAAATTGAATATAAAGTACACAGAATATCAAAACAAGAATCTGTATTTATTAAATAAAGCATACAAGGAACATTCACTTAGTCTGTATAAAATAAAAAGCTGTAAAACGAACTCACAAGACTCGGCCGATATGGAATGGAAAAATGCAGAAATCCGGGCCCAACTTTCGTTGTGTCCTTAAGACAATTTTGCTCCCTCAATACGGATGCCGAAGGTTTTCTAAGTAATTGCCTCCCAGGATAGAGCGGATTATTCGTCTCCAGAAAGATGGCTCTGTCTGTCTAAAGCCCAAGCGAAGCCAATGAGTCCGCGGAACGCACGAGTGTTTATGCAGAATGCGAGAGAGAGAGTATGCAGAGAAATTGTGTGTCTAAACCGTGACTAGGACACCCTATTTATAGACTCGAAAGAACACGATCGATGGACAAGTCTCTCGCCGTGAACTGGTGCGTTGTGCAAACAGACGCACCAAAACGGAACGAACAGAGGTGACCCGCGTCTGTTCACAGCGAATTGGTGCGTCTTGACGAACAGTCACATCAGAACGAAGCGAACGGAGGCAACCCGCATCTATTCACGGCGGATGATCCGAACGGATTGCAAAAAACGCGGCCAGCCACCGGTTGGAAAAGTCGAGAGGCACAACGAGAATATCTAAACGTTCGGAAATTCAAAAAAATTATTTAATAAAAAATTATTTTTTAATCCGAAAAATAATTTAATAAAAAATTAATATTTTATTTCACCTAAGTCCTCACGCCTCCACAAAAGTGGGTTGGCCTAAGGGCCCAATTAGTAGGAGCCAAGTTGGGGCTTATATACCCTCCAACTTCTCTTCAACTAAGTAATGTGGGACTATTCTCTCACATACATTCCTTCTTCCTTTTTCCTCTTCTTTTCCATCCTTCTTCTTATTCATAACCCATGGGATTTTATCCAAAAAATTCCAACACTAGGGTGCGGCGCCACCATCGCTGCTGGTTAATGCTAGTGCTAGGGTGTGAATTAATTAAGCGATGGCGATATGGAGTCGAGGGAGATGAAATGAATATGAGAAAGTGAAGGCTAAGATCAAATGAGCACAGGATATTTCAAACCAAAAAAAAAAAAAAAAAAAAAAAAAAGTCAGAGTCGTAGGTTTAGCGCAATAATCACGGGTTTGGCGGTTGCTAGTGAGTAGAGGTGGTGGCGGAGAAGATGATTGTTGAGGAAGAGAGCTGTTCTGGTTCAAAGAAGCATTCTCCAGATCTGGAATATGTTTAAATATATGTTTGGGCAAAAAAACAACATATATGTCGAAAATGAAATTGAAAGGGCCAGTCTTGATTTTTCACCCCAAATTCTATATCCTTCATAAATCCTCATCCCTTCTCTATTCTTTAAGAAGTTTAGTGGGCAATGTGGGTTTAGCAAATTCACCTGGTATTTAAATATAATTTTCCCTATAAATTAGTACTCCCTTCAACATTTAATATAAGGCATATTTATTATTTAGATTAGATTAAGAAAGTTGGTTTAGTTAATTGATATGACATACATTTCTAAAATACCCTAGTCATCTTCATTAATTTCCTTCTTCCCTCTCCTCCTTAATTATTATTAAAGGAGAATCAATATGAACAAATTAGAAAAATATTGACAAATATGAAAATTATCCTATATTTAGGATCAAAATCAACACTTAGATATATTTTACATTAAGGATCGGAGGAGTAATTAAACTTATTTCCATTAAATTTAAGAACGCATAATTTACTTGCTCGTAAATCAAATCACGTTCTTTTTTTTTTTTTTTTTTTTTTTTTTTGGGTGAACCCAAACTAATTACTTAATTATATATTTTTGCTGCGCATCAACTAGAAATACTATTGTAAAAATTGAGATTAGGGGCTATGAAGGATTTTTCTGAAATAACATTCAAACATATGGAAGAAGAACAGAAATATGTTGGGTTTGAATAAAATACTATATGTTTGTTTTTTTGACCTTGAAGAGTATATGTGTTTGGAAAATTAGAATGTTTTAGGAACTTAACCAATTGCATTAACACGTCTGAGTTAATAATTAATACAAATGATGATGGTGGTGATAGTCGCAGGAGGGAGTAATGTTTTTGGGATACTCGGCCGTCGTTGTTTATAGTTTTTGCTAACTTGACGTACAATTCAGTCAAAGTTTCTAAAGTTTTTTTTTTTTTTAAAAAAAAAAAAATATTAAATTAAGGACTTATTAGTACGTAGTCTTTAGTATTATGGTCAATTTTCATAAAATCTTCATGTCTGCGTCAGTGATACAGCAACGGCACTAGGAAATACTAAAAGCTTTGACAAAAATTAACGACTAGTTCACTAATCAATTTTTTCCTAATAAAAAACTATAGAATGTTGAGCCAAGTTAACTAAAACTCTATGGAAGAAACAATTTTTTTCTTTTAAACAAAAGTCTAGGTGCATTATATCCCAAGGGTTTATCAGAGTCAGAGTCAGGAGTCAGGACACACATCTAGACTTAAATAAAAATGGGATTTAAACATAATATATAACTTTTTATATTATTCCTTCCGGTCCTTAATATTATGAACATGTTTGGATAGTTGATTTTAGTCTAAATATAAGATATAGTTTTTATATTTGCCAACATTTTCCTAATTTACCTCAATTATACTCTCTTAACAATGACAAAAGAGAAAAGGAAATGGAGAAATTAAGAAAGATGACTAAAGTGTATTAGAAAATATATCTCAAGTTAACTAATTTCTTTAATCTAACTAAATTACGTAAATATATCTCATATTAAGAACTGAAAGGAATATAAACCAACTGAATCAATTACCGTCAGCTTATAGAAAATATGCTCATATGATCTAAGAAAGATAATTTCACAAGTGGGAAACATTGACATGGAAAACAAGTAACATAGATAATTATATTAGACAAGAAAGTCACGTCCAATTATTTCCGTTGTAGCAGTAGTAAGCATTTTAATTTCGTGGATCATTCTGATCAAAGTTGGTGCATTGTATTTGTAAAATAACATTTTATTTTTGGGTTAGTTTTTCTCTTCCACATCTGACCATGACCAGCACACCAACAATAACTTTCTCATCACCTTTTGAATTTTTTGTTTGTTAGGTAAGGAAGCAGCCAAAAAATTTTCTGTAAACTCGTGAATGTGTTGCGTTTGCGCTCTAGATTTTACTTGGTCCTTTGTTTTTAATAGTAAGACGGGAAAATATGGTGAGGTTTCAAGAAAGAGAAAAAAAAATCAAAAAGTCTCAACCCTAAATCCCTTATTGAAAAAGTTTCTAGCGACTTTTTTTATATTAATTATGGAATTCTACTATCAAAAAAGTCTCGTTGTTAAAATGATTTTTCCTTTGTTGTTAAGATGGCTGTTCTTGTTGTTTAAATTTTTCTAGGAAAATATTGTTGTCAAAATGGTTTTTCATATTCTTAAAAATGTCGGGCAAAAAAAAAAAAAAAAAAAAAGTTGTTAAAATGACTTTTCCTATTACCAAATTTTTTTCAAGTTTTTAAAATTCTACATACCGAAGGAAAAGCTTGAAAAAAATTTAATGACAAGAAAAACCATTTTGACAACATAAAAATCCATTTTGACAACAATATTTTCATAAGAAAATTTTAACAACATGAATAACCATTTTCACAACGAAACTTTTTTAAATTGGAATTCGTATGCACTTTTTTGATATGGGATTTGAGGTTGGGACTTTTTTTACATGTTTTTTTTTCTTTGGGACCTCACTAATATTTTCCCTAGTAAGAAAATGATGATGATGATAAAATAAATAAATAATAAATGACTTATTCTTTTTTTTTTTTTTTGCCCACCCGGTTCATCGGAGCTTTGCCCCGACGACTAATCCGGATCTAACAGCGCCGCACACCCGGCTATAGTAAGAGAGTCTCCTAGTGGAGGTTTTTTGCATTCACAAGACTCAAACCCGAAACCTTACTTAAGCGATATAAGCCACTTACCACTTAAATTAACCCCCTTGATTAAATGACTTATTCTTGTTTACGAGTCAAAAAGAATTTTCAAGCCCACCATCCTGCCCAGAGATAAGTACTAACAGACCACTTTGGCCGATCAGATCCTTTTGAAATGTTGAGTCAGTTTGGAAGAGTTTGAGTGATGACGGTGATATAGGACTAATTAAATTCAGGGTTTTTATTATTATTATTGTTATTAGAATGATCTCTTGGATCTGAATTAGGATTCCGTATGAAGAAATGTGACTTATTAGATTATTAGGTTATCCTTTCGAGTATGAAAAATTATATATGATTTGTATGTGCCAATATTTTTCTTTAATTTTAAATTTAGTACCATGTACATTGCTCTCTCTTTATTAATTAAATTCTCTAATTTGTTCTACTACTGCCGTTAGTCTTAGCACCTTTACTTTGTTCCCACCATTAGTCCATATTCAAAGGCTAACCGTGCTAAAGGAATTAAAAGATTTAATCAAAGAATAAAAAAAAAAAAAAGGGTATAGATACCAAATTAAAAATTAAAAGAAAAATTAAGTATATATACCGGGTTACCTGCAAAATAGTTTTCCATTTAAATTATTTTAGAATATTTTTATTTAATTCTTAAGGTCTATGGAATATTTGTTTTTGCTGCTTTTAATTGTTAAGATTAGGGTTAAGACATATAAATACGCCTTAACACATTCTCATTTATACGCTTTTGAGTGAATTGAATAAAATTGATACTCCTTAAATCATATAAGATATATTTATCTAATTTGATTAGATTTAAGAAGTTATTTGTATTGGTTAATATGATATGTATTTTCTAAAACACCATAAACATCTTTCTTAATTCCCTTATTCCTTTTTTTTTAAAATTATTTTTTAGGGATAATCAATAAATATTGACAAATATAAAAATTATGTCTTATATTTTGGACAAAAATCAACTTCTTAAAGTTTAAATTGTCCTTTATCAACGACTATAGAGGATTATTTGAGTCTTTCTTAGGCTCAAGTTTTCTTTTCTTCATCTGTTTTCTCCCTTCCTTCTATTGAGGATACGAAAATGGAATCAAAGATGGAATTTAAATTTTAATGTTTGGTATGCCACATTTTGCTTCTCGTGTGGAATTCAATTCCACCAAAATGGTCAAAATATGCTTCCCTTGTCAGCCCATATAATTAAGTCATCCATGAGTTGTATATGTAAGTTATATATATACACGTTTTACCGTATATTTATTTACAAATAATCTTTTTTTTTTCATATTATTTTAGTTAAATTATGTGTGCACATGAATTTAAATTTTTTTGTACCAAGTAATTTAAAAATATTTTGTTTTCTAATTGAAACAAAAGTTTGCAACTTTCAAGATAAAATTACTATCATATTACTCGAGTCAAAACTAAAATCATCAAATTTTCAAACACACAATATTAATATAAAAAGGATTTGCATTTATGTTGAAATATTTTTATGCTATTGGTCACAGCTGGTGGCAACATATCTAATGTTCAAAATCAAATTTGTCGAATCAAAAATATAAAATTTAACGGCTGCTTCTCATCCCTTTTTTTTTTTTTTTTTTTTTTTTTTTTTTAAAAAAAAGTGCTTCAAATATATTTGAAAAAGTAGGTGAAAAGTCACTATTTGAAAATTTTTAAGAAAATGCTCAAAAAATATCTCGTGAATTCCTAAAAACCCAAGAAGTCACTTCAACATGCAAAAAGATATCTAAGGGAGAGGGTAGGAATATGAGATTTTAAAATCTTGTTGTTTTTACAAAACTACCCCTCTTTGATTGCACTTATTAAAAGCATTACTGAAATGGTACATACATTATCACCAAACGTTTAGGTCAGTTAGTAAGAGGCTATCCTAGCTTAAGTATAGGTCTTGAGTTCGAGATGTGAGAATAATGTAGCGTGCATGCGTGATAGGGCCTTCCCCCCAAAATGGGCCAACCCGATCTCAATATGAATTAGTCTGAGGCCGTTGATGTGCCTGAAAGATAGTTTATCCTGCCGGATGCACTACACAAAAAAGAAATGGTACATACATTTACCAATATCGTGATTTGTGTTACAAGTATAGTTAGTGATTGAGTGTCAACTTTTGCAAGGAGGAATGTACTGTTTTAATCTCTAACTATACTTATAACAAATAACAATATTTATAAAGATATTTAATATTTCATTAACTTTTTTAACAAGTCAAAATAAAATAAAAGGGCTTTTAATAATTGTAGTCGGTAAAGGGCAATCTTGTAAAAGCATCAGCACTTCAAAAATCCCTGATTCCTACATTTTTCTCCTATTTATTATTTTATTTTATTTTTGCTTATTCACATGACTCTTTTGAAATTTCGAAATTCATGAGGTACTTTTTTAAGATTTTCTCAAAATTTTATTAATTAGAATTACTTGAATTCAAATATTGATACTCCCTCCGGTCCTAATTATAGGAGCAAATTACCAGAATTTGGAGGGATTAAGGAAAAAAGTTAAATTAGTTAATTATGTGTATTTTCCTCAAATACCCTTACCCAAAATTTAAAATGACATTATATTAATTATATGTTTTATTTTCTTAATGCAGCGATGGAAATTAAAGGGGGAACAAAAAACAAAAAACGAAACTACCATGTTACTACCGCCCCAAATACATCGCTGTATCGTTTTCCATATTGAATTGAATATAACTTTTAAGCTATTAAATTATCATAACGTTAATTAATAGAATAAAATTAGTTTTTAAAAAATATTCTTAATGGAATATTAAAATTATTTTATTTAAAAATAAAAATAAAGTAGAATATCTCACTTGATAGAATATAAACGTGTTGTTAAATTAATTATTGTGGAAGAAATATTAGTAGGGGTGATATGGAAAAAATATGATAAAAATTGCTCAAAATTATTTTATATAAAAAAAGTATAATTGAGGTGCATATGACATTAATGAGTTGCAAATATTATTTACCTTATAAAATATGTAGGTGTATTATTAAATTATTATTGTCTTTAATTATTATTAAGAAAGTATAAATAGGGGTATTATAGAAAAAAATTGACAAAAGTTAAAACTTGCTCTTATAATTAGGATCAAAACTAATTCTAAAATTTGCTCCTATAATTAGGACCGGAGGGAGTATATCTTAAGTATGAAACATATAGAGTAATATTACTTTCTATATATAAAAAACATATCATGTGATTTTAACCAATAAAATTTATAAGTAGGAAATTTTCACGACAATTTTCATATATTTAACCATTTATGACACAAGAATCAATGGGTTGCATTATGATTAATAAATAAGTACATCTTCATGCATCCTCATTTGTAATTTTTTTTAATGAATTAATTAAAACTGATATTTGAGTAATTCGTCTCTACCTTAAGTTCTTCTTTTATCCCCTTATTTGTTTGATTTCTCCTATACCATTCTAGCCTCTCTTTTCCCTCTTCTTTTCACCTTCTTGTCTTACGTCATTGAGGAAATTGAAATGGAATTAAATATGCAATTTAAATTTTAAGCCGTTTCCTTATATATAAGCACATATATCTTTCTATAATAGACAATATAATTATGTTCAAAGTATTTTTGGTTGTTATTAAATATGGATATCTCTTCCAACGCATAAATTTTAAGGGTTTGGCATGCCACATATTGGTTCTCCCTGGAACCATGGTAGTAAAACGTAGATTTTACCTAAAAACGGAAGGAGAATAAAAAATCGTAAAACGTAAAATCGTAACGTAGCAAAATCGTAAAAAAATCGTAAAAACTTAAAAAGTGTTTGGAAAATTAATAGAATCGTTTCAATGAAAAAAAATCGTAAAAACGTAAAATCGCAGTGATAAAGCGAGTTTTTAACTACCATGCCTGGAACTCAATTCCACCAAAAAGGCCAAAAAGGTAATAGTTGGCTTTTATTGTGTGGCACATATAATTCACTCATATGAGTTGTATATATAAATTATAAGGTTAAGGTGTAAATTTAGCAATGAACTATTTTTCTATAGGTATCCAATACTATTTTAGGGTATAAAAGTAAACATGATCAATTTTTGTGGTAGCATATATAGCAACGCTATTAACTTTCATTACTCTTCGTACTGTGGATCCCACTAGCCTTCTTTTCCTCTATTCTTTCAATATATTTTTAGAAATATGTGCCTTTTTCAATGGAAAAATATCACTTAGATCTATGTAAGCAATTTTATTTCATTCAACCTTCAAAAGATTCTAAAATTTTATTAAATCTCATTGGATCAAAATGAAATTAAGTTTTGTCAATAAAAAGACAATAATGCCCTTATTTTATTTTTTCATTGGAGCATTTATAATATAAAAAGGGTATTCATAAGACAAATAAATAGATTTGAAAGAACCCATGGAATTAAAAAAAAAAAAAAAAATTGCAAGACAAATATGTGAATTTTGACTAAATTTTTTTTAACTCCCTAGATTATCTTAAATTTTTTTACAAGGTAAATATGGTCATTCACCAGATAAATAAGGGAATTATAAGATAAAAAATGTTTATCTCTACTTTTTGACCAAACAAAAGATAACTGTGTTTAGTGTTCATAACGAAATAGTTTATTATTAAATTTATACTTTTTTCCTTCTAAAAATATATTAAAACTGTAGAAAGTGAAAAGATTGGTGGGACCCATAGTTCAAAAAGTAACAGAAATAAACCAGAGTTAACAACATTGCTATATATACTACTAAAAAATTGATTATCTCTACATTCGCATCCAAAATAGTTAATTGTGTTGGGTATCCATAGGAAAATAATTCGTTGCTAAATTTGCATGTCACTTTAAATTATACTCCCTCTAATTCTAAAAATAAGATAAAGTTACTTATGCAATTTACACTATAAACTTTGTCTTATATATTTAGGACCGGTGTAGTATTACTATTACTAAGTAATTCAAAAATCTTTTTGTTTTCTAGTTGGACCAAGATGTTTAAATGTCCATCATAAAAGTACTATTATATTACTTTAGTCAAAATTAAAATCAAAGAATTTCCAAAACACACAATGATAAAAACTGCAATTAACTTAAAATATTTTGGTGCTATTAGTCACCACCGGTTTGGTGGCAATTAACTTATTTGAGGTTCAAAATCAAATTTGGCGGAGGAAAAAAAAAATGATTTAACGGCTGCTTCTTATCCCAAAATAAATAAATAAGAAAAGTCTGCTTCAAATATATTTATAGATTTGTAACACAAGAATCAATCTTTATATTGTCAGCAAGTGTTCAATTATCAAATAACAAAACGATCCAATTTTTAATTCACACTGCGGTGATCCCCGGTAAAATAAATAAAAGTTATTGGTAAGAAAAAGAGTTCATCAAGCATATAAACTTAAATAATTTATGTTTTTAACTTAAATAATTTATGTTTTTTCTTGCCATGAATTAAAGCCGTGCATTAGTAGTATTCATGAGTTGATATATATGTTCTGGTTCTAATTATAAGACTTAGTTGATTTTTTTGAAGAGATTAAGGAAGCTAATTAAATTATTTTAGAGTATTTTTTTTTTAATTTTCCTCAAAACTAATTAGTTTGACAAATAAACTAATATATAATTTAAAAATGTATAACATATGAAATGATTAAATAATTTCTTTAATTTTTTTTTAAAAAATAACTAAGTTTTATAATTAAGAACGGAGATAGAAGATAGATATTAATACACAAACCCACACTTTTATTTCACATCAATTCGAGATGTCCTTGGCGCGCGGGTCGCTTTAAATGAAGGAACATACGGGGGAAAAAAGAAGTTTTAAAAGCAGGATGAGACGTCGAATTTGAAGAGTTATAGTTATTCCCAGTGATCCAGCTGATTATATTACTCCTGCGGTCGAATTGATCAATAACATAAACATAAATTACAAAACAAAGCAATTGGGTGTGTATGAGGTAGAGCAAGGAATCCGGGTCGGCCCGGCCTGGCCCTCCAGGGCTTGGGCCCTACAGGTTGACAAACGAGGCGGAGATAAGGAAAAACATCGTTTTTTGAAGTCCGGCCCGATGGTATCGGCGAGCCGGCCCCTACAGGGCTGAAAATTACTATTCCAAATTTTAACTATTTTTCTTTTGGGTTTTTTCCAAAAAATATAATTAGTACATTGCAATCATTAAAGTTCTAATCTATCAAATAAATATTATCAACATTAATATCTAAACAATACAAATCATCTAACAAATAAACATGTAATATCCCATTTTTCAAAAGCAGTGTAAAATTTTTTCATCATAGTAGAGCGTCAGAGCAATTTAAAATATTGAGTAACTGATAAATCTGTGGTACAATATTATCTGTGGCGTATTTTAATAATATCAATACATTTATCGAAGAATACAAAAACTCTAGCGATAAAAGTACGTCTCTAAAAAGAGGCTCCAGTCGAGTCCTTACGCGTGTTGTTTACTCTTGTCTCTTATCTCCAGTCCTCGGTCCTCTAGACCCTGAAGCTATAAGAGCTGAGGTCCAATGCCCATTGGACCTCAGGTAACGGTTAACCTCATGCTTATGTAAACAATGTATAACAGATATTCATCATGATATTACAGCAATAATCAATACAAAAGCTCATAACAGATGTATGATTTGTCTGAATAACGGTACACAGCCACTGCTATGTCCGTTATCTCTAGTCTGCACCACCTCGTGCCACGACGGCCCATCGTGTCCTCAGCACTAGGAAAACTCACGGTATTAACAAGACTATAACCCGCGTAAAACTGAATGTATAAGTAATGAACTAAGACAGCATCTTAGTTTATGAATACAACTATCATATATAAACATACTATAAGCATCAGAGTTAGTGTTACAGTACGTCGCGAACGTACCTTAGTCCGTGTAGATAGCGGTACGTCTGTCTGTCAATATGTGTTCGAGGATAGCCTATAATATTATCATCGCATTATTATCTCATAAATAATATCTCAAGAGATATTACGGCCACTATTGACCTTTTTACCCCTGGTGGATTTGTTATTCTAATTATAACCCCTAATTTCGTGAAAAACGCTGATTTCAGTATTTCGGGCAGATTTTTCGCCTAACTTTGAAAAATCATAATTAATTCTACAAACATCGAAATGAGGATCTGTAAAATTCCTTGGAATCCTTAGGATGTCTATTTTCAATGAAAAATAATAATTTTCACCCAGAATCCCTGAGTCATTCCCAGGTTTAAGGTTTCTTAACTCTGCCCAGAATTTTTCCAGAAATTCGTAGCCCAACTTTGAGAATTTTTATCTCACTGTACAGAGTCCATTTTAACATGTTCTTGGCATATTGGAAAATCTCTATACGTCTAATTTAACCATGAATTTTCCCAGAATTTTGTAACTTCATTTTCAACATAAACTAGTGGCATTTTTATCACTGACTTCAGAAATTTCTACCCGATGAATTTTCACCAGAGCTTCGCTACTTTGATCATAATTTTCCAGAAATTTTGCTATACCATGTGGCTCATCTAATTTTCGAAATATCACTATTTTTTACTATAAAAACATGATATTAAAATTACTCTAACATATTTAAAATCAAGCTACTTCTAACTACGAATTTATGAACTAAAACTTAAAAAACTTAAAGTTAGAGCTAGATAACTTACCAAGAGCTTTTTTCCTCCTTCTCCAAGACTCTTCACTCTCACTTTCACTCTCTACATCAGATTTATAAGCTTGTTTTGGTGTGAAAATAGATGAAGCCCAATGCTCCTATTTATAGTAAAATGTAGTGGCATTTTGGTAGTTATTTCAAACCTAATTCATCAATGCAACTCATCCTAAGTACACACCTTCTCTCCAATTTGTTCCCTCCATAAATCTTAAATCAGCATGTGTTCTAAAATTTAATGTAAACAATCCTTGTCCCCTTATTCAAGCCAACAATTTCTCCTCGATCTTTCTTTGATTTGCATTCCAATTATCAGTTACTTTAGGTGTCTTGTAAGTAGATGAAAATATACTTAGGGGTTTTTATGAATCTTTATTCAAGTCTTCTTATTAACTTTGTAGTTTTGAAACTTATGGCTTTAATTAAAAGTCTCTAACTTCTTTTTATTATTTTAAGTTTAATTCCAAAAATTGAGAAAAAGATTTTAGAGATAACCTATTCCAAGCTTAAAATATCTTGGTTCATAATAACTCCTTATATTTGATCTATGATTGACGTATTTCAAGATACAATTTATTTTGTATAGGTTCTCATTTACTTATGTCTTGAATTAATTTCATTTGATTAATTTAATTGTTCTATGCTCATTTTTCCTATTGGTGGATTTAATTAATATTTTCATTAAATCAATTAATCTCTCATACACACACCACAAAACCGTGTACTACCTCCTCCTTCATCCATTTTTGCATTGATGACAATTAATGATCCCATGTGATCTATTAATTATTTCCTCCAATTTGTCCCCTTACTCCCCCTCTCTCCTCCATCAATTTTTCAATAAAAACCCATGTGCTTGCTTTAATTAGACTTAAATAAAAATCAAAACTTCTTCCTCGTTCACCAAGCCAAACTAACCGTGTCTCTCCTTCCCTCTTGGCTCAAAGAATGTGTTTCCATTGAGTCTAATAAATGAAGATTCTAGCCTCCCATTGGTTCTACCAAATTCACAAGGATTAAGCTTAATTATGAAATTAATTAGAACCTTTAGATTTGGCTTTATGAGGTTTAATCTTGGCTTTCCATATTTAGTCCTAATTAGCATTCCTAATATGGTGGTTTAGGTGCCATTTAGGTATATTTGTCAAGGTGTGGTTGGTTCCTAGATTAATCATGGTCCTTAGAAAACTCATTTTATGCTAATCTTGGTACTTCATTAGCTCTTGGTTTTTTTTAATTAAGGTGATACATCCTTAACTATGCTTATTTAATTTAGTTATTAATTAATTTGAAATTTAATGTTTTTATTTTAATTATTGCAAATTTAATTGCCCATTATTTTATTTTAATTATTGCAAATTTAATTGCCCATTAGTTGTTGATAATTTTCTTTAATTGGAATAAGCATTTCCATGTCATTTTAATTGTCTCTCATGATTAAATTAAGACTATGCTTAATGACGATAATTTTATGGTGTTTTATGATCCTTAAAAGAAATTAGAGTATTTGGTCTTTAGCTTATTTAATTTCAAGAAGAAATCACTTAAAATAATAGTCAATAAGCTTCTAAGGTTTGAGACCACATATTCACCTATCTCTAATATGTTTTGTTTGTCAAAATATGACATTTATAATAAGTGGAAATTTTAGGGTATTACAAAACACATTCATTAATTCATAATAAAAAAACAAATCATTGTTCACAATTGTCTCACATAAAACGTAAGAAGCATTAAACTAAGCAACATTAAATAACTCAAATAAAATATAAAAGCATAGCACTATCATTGTCAATTGTCACATTCTTCATCACTATCATCAATTTCATAGACATTTGATTGTGCTTTACTTTGAGCAGAAGGCTGTGCTTCACTCTTTGACTAATTTTTTTTTTTTAAAAAAAAATGAAAATGCTACACCGAGGCCCGATCTTGTCCGAGGCCCTGCAGGGCCAATTTCAAATTTTAGGCCTATTTTTCAAGCCCGAGCCCTAAGGGCCAAGACTTGACGGGCCCGGCCTGATTTCCCGGCTTTAGTATGAGGTAACCGTAGGAAAAGTGATCTATTTACAATATGATTTATAGAAAAGTAAGATGGGGTAAATGTCAAATTGTGTAATATTCCCTCCGATTTTAATTAAAAGACAAATTTGAGAGTTAGTTTTGGTCTTAATTATAGGACAAAATTTTAATTTTTGTCAATTTCTTCTTAAAATACCGATATTTTATTTTCCAAAGTGTGTTTGGTTTTTAGTAGGTATATGTATTTGGATGAGTAGACTCTTCCAATCAATGAAATTTTTAAATTGTTGAATTTTAATTTATCTACTGATCAGCTGACGTTAATTTGCCAATATATATATATATATGTGTGTGTGTGTGTGTGTGTATGTATGTATGTTTGTTTGTGTATGTGTGTATCTATATATATTGTGTGTGTGTGTACATATCACACACACACACACACACACATATATATATATATTTGTGTGTGTGTATGCGTATATGTGTCTAGATATGTGTGTATACATATATATTTGTATATAGCAAGACTATTATTTCAATTAAAAATCATATGGAAAGGAAAATTATTTGTATATAGCAAGACTATTATTTCAATTAAAAATCATATGGAAAGGAAAATTATAGGTCAAATAGATATGTGACAGTAGTTGTTGATTCACTTTTACTTATGTCATTTTAAATTTATATAAGGCATTTTAAGAAAATGAGTAAAATTAATTAATTTAACTCTTCTCTTTAATCTTCCTAAAATTAGTTAAATATGTGTTATAATTAGGATCAGAGGGAATATGATTTATGTTTGGATTGATGGTAACGTAAGTAGCTTTTGTAAAATTAAAACCGGTTTAAAATAGCGATTATACATGGCTTTTGAGATAATTATAAAAGAAAAGTTAAAATCAAAATTATACAAAAGTGAAAAATCTAACTTAGAAAATTTAGCAATACTAAAATACATAATTTGTATTATATAAGTAAGTGGATCATAGACCCGTACAATTTGGTTTCTAATTGTGTCTATAACCTTTATTCCCAATTTCAACTTCCATGAAATTAACAGAGAATTTCTCCTAATCAAATTATGTATGGCTATTATTACTCAAAATACTGCGATTAATCATGTAGCTTAAAATATCTCAAATTAGCTTTAGTCTTTTCCCAAACAAAGCCCTAGCCTTCAAGGGTGGGAGTTTATAAGCTCAGAGAGCACCATCGACCTTCCTTCTTTCACCTCCATCGACCCACCACCGTCGTCGCCCGTCAGTTGTGTGAGTGTTGTGGACTGTGGTGCTTTAGGCTGCGAACCAGAAGCGATTTTGGAGAGGAATTGTGAGGAATAGTAGAGCTTCAAGCTGCAAGCTTTCTACAAGCTTATAACCCTGATTGGTTGCAAGCACGATTAACGATCGGAGTGCACCAAACAAGCGTTTTTAAAAAAAAATTCTCAGAAGCCCGATTGGCAGCTTAAAACGCCCGATTTTCCGCTGAATCAGGACACCAAACACAAATCCATGATCATCAACAATTCTTGTTGCATCCTTCTCCAAAAAGTTCCGCAACTGAGATGGAAGTCTCCAAGTCCAATCCAAATCCAAAGAGCTGGACCCCATTCAATATAATAAATCCATAATAAGTCTAATAATCAATATAAAATCAATATGAGATATGAAGTTTTCTACTCCGTTCCTAATTATAAGAGTAAATTTTGAAGTTGGTTTTGGTCCTAATTATAAGAACAAGTTTTAACTTTTATCTTTTTTTTTTCCTATAATACCCCTATTTATATTCAATAATCAAAAGTTGAGATTGAAAATAATGTTTTAATTTATATCCAGGACCAATAGAGGTAAATAATCATCACCACAAATTCACATGAAGGCTGAGTTGGCGAAATAAATATCCTGCGTGGCAGTGAATTGTGAGGGAACAAGTACGTGAGGTATCAGGTAACAAGGTATGGGTGCCGAGATCTTGCATGAATGAAGGAGGGAGATATTTGGAGGAGGATGGAGGTATTTTAGGAAAATATATATAATTAACTAATTTAACTTTCCTCCTTAATTCATCCAAATTTTGATAATTTGCTCATATAATTAGGATCGAATGGAGTATGAAATAGCATATGGCTACAAATAACACACTCCCTCCCTCCCTCTTTATATATAAAAGTTATATTTTTAATGGACTTGTCCTATTTTATAAGGTGTCATTTGAATTGGTCTGAATAATAAATGCATTTTCACTCATTCTATCTTCAATTAATTTTATACATTGCATTAATTAAAAAGTTAGCTCATTCCAGTCAACTCAACCAATTTGATTTGAGTTTAATAACTCAACTTTTTTCAGACCATCTTTCCCCCATATATACATTTTCTTTCATTATTTACTCATTATTACTCTCACGCATTTATAAATAAGGGTACTTTTGAAAAAAAGAATTATACTTATCCTACATGTTTATTACTTTAAATGTTTTATAGAATTCCCAATTCAGTTAAAAGAACCTTATATATAGGGATGGAGGGGGTATGAAAAATATATTGCACTTTTGGAAGAGTTTCTTATTTTTTTCAGTTATTTTTTTTTTAACTTTTTAACATTTCTCCATTAGGACAAAAACAAAACCGTCCGGTTGTTTAAAAAGTACTCTCTCCGGTTTTAATTATAGGAGCAAATTACTAGAATTTGAAAGGATTAAGGAGGGAAAATTAAATTAGTTAATTATATATATTTTCCTAAAATAACATTACCTAAAATCTAAAATGACATTATAGGCGTATTATTAAATTATTATTGTCTTTAATTATTATTGAGAAAGTATAAATAGGAGTATTATAGGAAAAAAATTGACAAAAGTTAAAACTTGCTCTTATTATTAGGATCAAAATTAACTATAAAACTTACTCCTATAATTAGGACCGGATGGAGTATTCCACTTCCCAATCTAATTTCAGGTTTCAACTCAATGGCACCTCGACCCCAATCCAACCCATCTCAATCACAAAAAGTTGTTTTATTGTTCAAACCGGCCAAGCCGTTGGCAAGTCTTACCGTACCGGTTGAATCATCCAATTCAATCCGATTCTTTAATCACTGTCCAATAGGATGCGTGCACGGAGGCTTACGGCAGTTATCACTAATCAGTAATCTATAACAACTAGTTAATTATAACCCACAAATATAAAATGCATGGCATATATAATTAAGCAGACTCGTAAAAATTATATTTATTTTAACTCAAAATTTTTAAATAGCAACGACGTGTACAATATTCCTGCTCTCCCTCTCTGTCCATGTATATTATAAGGTGTACAACGTAACAGGCAGAGAAAAAACATGCAGATACAGCTAGACGTACTAATGTATGAAACATTATTCTATGGTAGTTAATATTTGAATGCACACGAGGTTTGAAATTTGTGTATATGTTTACTCAAGTTTGAGACCCAACGCCATTAACGGGGATTGAACGTAACGAAGAACAAAGAATATAGTGTTATTGAGCAGCCACCAAACAAGAAAATGGTTATGTAAGTCAATTGTGGAGGGAAGAATTTTATATATATATATAAAATTGTTTTCAGTCTAATTCAAGACTGCTTGGAGAGAGGATAATATTTATAACTAATAATTGGTCTTCCGTTTAAGTATGATTTTTTAATATTTATATATGTTTTTCTTGCATGAAGAATTCTTGTGTATTGGTAAGGGTCAACTGAAGCGAATGTCCTAGACCATTCGTATTTTTATGGATATTTATATCAGTAAGTCAAACAGAGAGACATATAATACCATAATGCTGTGAAAAGTCTCCAACTCTTTTGTGCTGAAGACATGCCACTTATAGCAATGAGATGTTACAAAGAAATTTTCTTATGTTTTTACTCCCTCCCCTTATTTATGTAATTTGATTAGGTTAAGGAAGTTAATTAGTTAATATGACATTTATTTTTTAAAACACCATATTCATCTTTCTAAATATGTCTTATATTAAAGACTGGAAAAAGTATTTCTCTTTTTTCTTCCCCATGAGTTTGTTACGCGTCATTATACTCATAGAGGATTCAGATTCACAACTTTAAGCTTAAGAAAATTTTCAAAAAAGGAGAAACTTAGTGTTATTTGGCTACAAGAACCCAACGTCATAAAGAAATAACAACACGCCTAAGAGGGGTGAGTTTATCAAAATTTTCGGAAATTCTTATTATTATTTTTTTATCATGTTAAATAGAGTGTACGAGGGTATTTGAGCAAGTTCAAGAATAAAAAAACTTGTTTAATTTGCAATAATGCTTAACCAATAAAAAAAATTTAAAATAAAAACACAATGTTTATATTTTGATATATATGATAAAAGTAAAAAATATGAATGATTCCTGGTTGTATCTTGGGGACTTTAATGATATTCTAGCCCAACATGAGAAGAATGGTGGTAGACCTAGAGCTTAGAGAAAAATTCTTAATTTTAAATTTTTGGTAGCTGACTGTGGACTTGAGGATCTGGATTTTAATAGGTCTAGTTTCACTTTGCTGTAATAGTAGAGCGAGCCCGGATACCATTCTTTTTTTTTTTTTTTTTGCTCCAGAAACATAATACTGTTACTGATAAGGAATGTTCAGTACAGCAAATAACATAGTAACGAAAGGACAATAACAGAAAAAGCAAATACACTGCTAAGAAAAACTAACACAGAAAGACAATTACAACGTAATGGGAAGGAAACAAAATACAGCAGAAAAAAACATCAGCAAGCGCCATGCGCATAGCTGGAAGAGACATTCTCATCCACAATAATGTTAGCCTCCTTAGCATTCAAGGTTAGAAAAGAGGACAAAGAAGCCCGGATACCATTCAAGAATGCATTGACAGGGCCTTTGACAACTTTTTTATTAAGGGAGCAAGTTCCAAATCTTCAAGTTTTTAATGTGAATCCTGTTGGGTCTGATCATCATCTTATTTTCATCTGAAGTCAGGCTGAGAGCCATCGGAATACTTGGGACTTTAGATTTGAATCCATCTAGGCGTCTCATGGTAGTTTTGTGGATGTAATCAGAAAAAGTTGGCAAGTCATGTCATCCCGTGACTAGATAGATTTTGAGGTTTTTGTTGGCCAATTGATGCGATGTAAGAAGGACTTAATTAATTGGAGTAAGAAGGAATTTTTGATAATGCAAGTTTATTGATTAGTGAAGTCTTAGTTGGCTAATTTTAGCCCAAGGTGAATTGAACCCAAGTAACTCTCAGGCTATATTGAGTGGGTGTCTCTTGTTGCCACCAATATTGTTCTTAAAGGTCAAAAGGTCTCTCAAGTGCCCCTTTAACACTCAATATAGCCCAAGAGTTACTTGGGTTCAGACGAAGAAACTAGGGGAATTAGGTTTACTCCAGCCATATGTGAAGCATTTACATCAAAATCTATGTCTTCTCCTCCCACTTTGACCACTGAACAATATGACCAAATTCTTTAACTACTTAAGAAGGATTCGGAGGAGCTTAAAATTGGAGCTGTAGGTTACGTTGAGGAACATATTTCATGTTTGATCAATGCTTTGCCTAACAATTTAACTAAATCTCATTGGACATTATATTTAGGGGAAACATGTCATGTTGTTAGTAATAGTGCCATTTTTGATATAGTTACACCTTATCTTGGTCCACTTAGAAAAATAAAAATGCCTAATGGAGATAAGCTAACCATTACGCATGTGGGCACAATGAAATTTTCTGATAATCTTATATTTCATGATGTACACATTGCTACCCAATGTTGTTTTAATCTGATCTCATCTCTAGGCTCACTAAGCATATGCAATGCACCATATCATTTCACCCAGAATTCTAGACTTTGTAAGAGAATTCAATTAGGAAATCCCAAGTGATTGGTAAAGCTTGTGATGGCTTGTACCTAGTACAGAAGACACTACAAACTCATGCAATTATGAACTTCAATTCTAATTATCAGAACAAAGATTGTTCTGTCTTATGGCATCATAGGATAGGGCATGCTCCTTTAGATATTCTCAAGCACTTAGACTTTATAAATAAGGATGTGACACATTCAACTATGCAAAGTTGTTATATATGTTCTCAAACTAAGCAAACTCGTTCATCTTTTCCTTGTAGCACTTCTTTTACTTGTAGTATCTTTGAATTGATACATGTTGATACTTGGGGAACCTATAAGGAACCCACATATTCTTGTCATAGATATTTCCTTACTATTGTTGATGATTTCTCTAAATGTTCTTGGATATTTTTTATGTGAAACAAGCAAGGAAGTGTCTCTTGTATCAAATTTTTTTTGCATATGTTCGTAATCAATTTTCTACAAGTGTTAAGAAGGTTCTTAGTGATAATGGCCTTGAATTTGTGAATAGTGAGCTTATAGAATTTTTTAATAGTAAGGGAATTATACATGAAATTACATGTCCATACACACCTTAACAAAATGGTGTGATGGAGAGAAAATATAGACATTTTTTGAATGTTGCTCGTAGTCTCATTATTTCTTCTCATGTGCCAATTGGGTTTCGGGGGGAAAGCATCAAAACAACAACTTTTTTGATAAATCATACTCCCTCTTTGAATGTTTGGCTTTCATGACTTTTCGAAATAATCATGACAAATTCCAGCCACGATCTGAAGCTTGTATTTTTATGGGGTATTCACCCTATCAAAAGGGTTTTTTGCTGTATAGTTTGGTCAAGAAGACTATTGTAGTTAGTAGGCATGTTGCTTTTAATGAAAGTGGATTTCCTTTTAAGAATGATACACCTACTGTATAGTTAATCTCTTTTCCCTATGATTTAAATCCCTTTTTGTATGATACCCATGATTTGGAAACTCCTTCCAGGTCTGATTCTGCTCATGAGGAACTTGAGGATGCATTTCATCCTCATGACCATGAATCACATGGGAATGAGTCCCCTATTAATGTTGAACAATTTTTAAACAGGGAGGCCAAACCAGCACAGGATAGATGTGCCTCTTCATGGATGAATCAGTATATTTGTCTGGGAGAGGCTGAAAGGGGTTAGACACCCAAAATAGTTTGTAAGTACCTTATTCACGAATATATTTCTTATGCGAATGTTAGCTAGACTTATAAGAATTACTTGTTATCACTGATAAGCTCATTGAGCCATGTAGTTTTCAAGAAGCACCTAAGGATCCCAAGTGGATAGAGGCTATGCGTGAGGAGATTGAAGCCTTAAAGCATAGTTGTACATGGGACGTTGTTTCCCTTCATAAAGGTAAATGGGCAATTGGTTGTAAATGGTTCTTTAAAATCAAATATGACTCTTCTGGTAACATTGAAAGGTATAAAACAAGTTGGTGGGAAAAGGCTACAACCAACAAAAAGGCATTGATTACTTTGAGACCTTCTCCCGTCGTGAAAATAATAATACTAAGAACCATACTTACTCTTGCATCAATGCATGCTTGGCATCTATTTCAAATGAATGTCAACAATGCATTCCGACAACGAGATTTAAAGGAGGAAGCCTATATGCGTATCCCACAAGGATTTGACACTTTTAATGAAAATAAGGTTTGTAATCTTCACAAATCTTTGTATGGGTTGAAGCAGCTTTCTAGACAGTGGAATGTCAAACATACTGAGGCCTTAATTTAAGGGGATAAGGCAAAGCAAATATGATTACTTTCTCTTTATCAAATCAAATTATCAAGAAATAATCATTGGTTTGGCATATGTAGACGATTTGGTTATTGTAGTAAATAATGTGCAAGGCATAGTGGATGTCAAGGCTCACTTGCACCGTTAATTCAAGATTAAGGATCTAGGACATTTGAGATACTTTCTTGGGCTGGAGTTGGCAAGATCTGATAAGGAATCGTGCTTAGCCAAAGAAAATGCACACTATATATTATTAGTGACATTTGGTTGAGTGGTGCTAAACGACTACACATACCCATGGAACGCACCAAGAGGCTAAGCTTAGAAGGAGAAGCCAACACTAAAGCAAGCAAGCGAAATCATAAGAAATAGAAGCGAAATGGCATATTAGATCGATTAATGCCTAACCCAGTTGTGTATCAACAATTGGTTAGGAAGTTGTGCTATCTTACTAATAGTAGACCTAACATTAGTTATGTTGTGCAGACGCTGAGCCAATATATGAGTGCACCCAGGAAGTCACACATGGCAACCATTGTTTGTGTGGGTAGATATCTCAAAAGCAGTCAGAGGCTTAGGATTCTCCTTTTTTCAGCCAAGCAAACCAACATGGAGTGTTATGTAAACTTCGATTGGGTAGCATGTCATGACATGAGATTGGTTACTTGATATGCCATTAAATTGGAAGAGTTGTTGATTTGTTGGAAATCAAAGAAGCAACAAATTGTCTCAAAATCATCAACTGAAGCTGAGTATAGAGCACTTGGAACAACAATTTCGGAGATAGTTTGGCTTACCCAAATGCTAAAGGAACTTGATGTGATGGCAGGATTAGAAATAGTTAAGGTTCATTGTGACAACAAGGCATCCATCTACATTGCCTGAAGCCTTGTATTTCATGAACGCACGAAGCACATCGAGATCGATTGTCATTTCGTACATGAAAAGTTGCAATAGGGAATCTTATATTTTAGCATGTCGCCTCTAGGAATCAATTGGCTCCGTATTGACAAAGCCTCTTGGAAGGGAAAGTCAATAATAATTGAATTTATACATTGGGTACTACAAATTTGTTTAGTCCCCAACTTGAGAGGGGTTGAGAATGTTAGTAAATATTAGGTTGTGTACGTTGATATTAGTCTATATTAGATGATGTTTTTTTAAAAAAAATTAATATATTAGAAGATGTTGTATCTCTGTACCTTTATACTTTTGTATCATGGATGGGCTTGTACGCTTGGGTTTATGTGTGTATTTGGCCCATTATAATTCAGTTTTTTGTACATAGACATTCATTATACATATAATGCTACTAGTCAATTCTTGTTGGTTAGAACCCCTCGTCTTTGGGTTCAACTAGTGTAGGGGTCGGACTTCCTCACCTCAAGGGAGGGGGTTCGATCCCTGCATTGGTCAAGGCGCTGAGGGAGACATCCTAGAGATCTAGGAAGCAATGGAAACACTGGTAAAGGTGGAGGCATGTGTACTCTCTGGCCAGTATGCCCTGTGGACTGGGCTCCAAGCGTCCTGCCCTTGGACTGTGGGTGAGCCCAACCCCTTTCCTAAAATTTTAATATCAAAAAAAAAAATATTGTTGGTTAGGTCATTCATTCTCTTGTTTATGATGTAAAGTGTCTGAGTTTTCATTTATCATTTTTTACTTCAAAAAAAAAATCTAATTCATAAACTAATATGTAATTTAATGTTATATATAAGTATTTTAAAGAGATCATATCACACATGTTATAATCAAGTAATTTCTTTAATTTCTTTAATCTATTCAAATAAGATAACTATGTGTTATGTACAATAAAGACTAGACAAGTTATACGTTTAATTAAAGTAATATACAAATAACTCTTAAGTAAGTAATATTTAAACTATTGGTAAATAGAATATTTATGTATAAACTATACATAATTTAAAATAGAGTTAGTAATACACAAATCTGATGTATTACTATTTTTTTATTGTGTTTTTTAAAATTTAAAAAAAAATCCAAACAATGCCATTTCGAGGCTGTTTGGTACATATGAGGGGCGGTGAGGAAAAGTGTGCGAGGGGAAATTTTTCGGGAAAATTCTAAATAAATACCATCTGAATTTGTAAAACTTCCAAAAGCCTGTCGAATTTGTAAAAAGACTGAGAGGTGACAAGGACTTTTGAGGAATATGCAAATTCGGGTTAAATTACTCTTTCGCCCTTAGTTTTAAATAATTAAAAAAAAAAGTAAATACCCCGCGATGGGCCCCACCGGCGGCCACCACCTCCGCCCCGGTGATATCCGCCGGGCGGCGGCGTGGTGGTGGTGGCCGCCACCGGCTGGGGCCCACCGGGGGTTTTTTTTTTTTTTTTTGTGGCTTTTTTTTTTTTTTTTTTTTTTTTGAGTAGCTTTTTGTTTTAAAAAAAAATTATTCAATGAAGAGTAGGGGGTGGGGTTCGAACCCCCCTGACACATGTGCATGGGACCAAGTGGTCCACCAATTGGGCCACTTGGTTCCTTTGATAAATAAATACATTAACAATATATATATTCTTTTTAACATTTTTTCAACGGTAATTACCATTTCGCATATGCAATTTACCATTCAAAAGTATATGGAAAATTACCATTCTTTGAAGTGAGAATTACCATTCTTTTGCGGGGTTCCCTTTTTTTACTTCTTCAAGCATGTTTTGTAAAACCCAAAAAAAAATGAACTTTCACAAATCCGAAGTGAGAATTACCATTCGTGAAGTGAGAATTATCATTGTTGAAATGAGAATTACCATTGTTTCTCCAAGGTTTCATTTTTGTAGTCTTTCATGCATGTTTTGTAAAACCAAAAAAAAAATGAACTTTCACAAATCCTAAAGTGAGAATTATCATTGTTAAAGGCAGGTCGTCTACCAGTAGAGCAACGCGCCATTTCTGTTATTAGTAGACACCAAGATAAATAAAAACAATTTATTTTTCAGAGTGGGGTGTCATCTTCAACCTCCATCCGGGTCGTTTTGACCCGGTTGGATCCGACGGACCGACTCTTCAACCCTTTATAACCGAGCATTTCCGACGTCGGTTTTTCACGTTCTTGGTGTCTATCTCTTTGTTTTTCCCAGATCTACATAATGAAACCTTTTTTGTGTCCTAAAAACGCTGTTTTCTCATGATCCAATCTCAAAAAACAAAGACGGCCGAATATGATGTTGTTCATATTGGCTTCCATTCTGTTTCTATATTATTCCTTGGTCTATAACCTTATTTTCTTGTCCTATAAATAATTTTACTATTTGCATAGGCTAAGAATATTATTTTTCAACTGACCCAAACTTAAAAATCAACTACGTCAGTTTCGGTTTTTCATCGAGGGGAGTATTCTACAGTTTTGCATTATAAATTCTTCAGCATACTTTGTGTAAAACATACAGAAGCATATAAAAACTCCAGATTTATATATGCAATTCAGAAACAAAACTGAACAAAAAACAAGTATTGAAACCATGTTACTCAAAGCATACATGTCCCAACAAATTAAAGTTCATAAAAATATTTAATGACAAAAGCAAAAAATCAGATTCATGAACTCTGTAGGGGATAAACATATATCAAGTTATCAACAAGAAATATGTTTCAAGAATCACATAACCAAAAATCAGAAATGCATACGCAGAGAAATCAACAACGTTGGAAAAACTCATACCATATATCTCTACTCTAAAACTATGCCCCAAAACTTTAATATATTCATATCAGAAATAAATATATATACCCACATCGTTATTCATAATTTTAGAATCTAACCTTTCAAGATCAAGAATCCAAAATTTAAAAACCAACACAGATTTAAACCAAATTTACTAACCGAAAAACTCAAGTATAAATAAAAATTCACGAACGGGCATGAACTATGAAATAAAGCTATATATTCATACAGTGACAGTTTTGAACACACATTCATACCCATGGCAAAAACAAACATGCAAGTCCAAACAAAACTGGAAACAGTATAAAAATTTAAAATTTAAAATACTAAGCACAACACAGATTCACAAAATTGTCTTAAGTTTGTTGGTGAAAATACTTTCAAGATAGAAATATAAGAATCTGCGTAATTGATATGTATAATCTATAAACATACGATAGTACTGTACTAAGAAGAAAACCAAGTAAAAAACTCACAAGACGCCGAATATGGTAATGAACTATGAAGAAATCCAGGCCCAACTTTCGTTGTGTCCTTAAGACAATTTTGCTCCTCTATATGGATGCCCAAGGATGATGAGCAATTGTCTCCCAGGATAGATAAAAAAAAACCTTATGATAAGACTCAATATTTAACTACATTGTCGGGGCTTTATATAGCCCAAGATGCCAACTATTTTCATTAATGTTATGTGTGCAAAGAGAAAAAAAATTAGGAGAGAAAACTTCTAAAAGTAGTAAATTATTTTACCATTTATGGAAGTTTTCAAATCTAGTATTTCCTTCATCCTATTTTTCTCTCACTTTTTTCTCCATCCCAACATACAATAAGTTTTAATTTTCTTAAATGTGCTATTAGTAGTTAGTAATGTAATTAGCGGAGTAACATTGTAATCTTTTGAGAGTATTGGGCCCATACAGATGTATGAGTGGTCTGTGCCTATATAAGGCAGTCATTGTACATTGGATTAATTGATTGAATAATAAATCCATTTACTTTAATATGGTATCAGAGCCAGGTTTCGATCATGGGTTAGTGCTTTCCAGATGGGTTACAATACTTTGAAAGAAATTAAAGCAACCATATTGAAGAATTGATTTGAGGTTCCGCGATATATTGAATAATTTCATTGATGACAAGAAAGAATCAGGAAGGGAAGAAAAGGTTGGAAATAACTGTGAGTCTTTACCTTCTCTGTGTATTCTTGACATTGGCAAGAGCGAAAGAATTCCTGAGTTGGATCAAGAATCGATTAGAGCGACTGCGATAATCAGAGGGTAATTGATTCGCACACTTAGATGGAACCACGGGTTGCTACAGATCCCTGTCCCACAAAGGTCGGAGATGTGGCGTCAAACGTGGAAGATTTTGTTGGATTTTAGGATCTAAATCCCATGGGGTATAAATAAGAAGTCTCATTGGTTCACCATTGCCGGTCGCGTCGTTTCGCCACAGTCATGTCGGTTCGCCAATAGGTGTCCATCTGATCAATTCCCGTCATCTATAAATAGGATGTGCTAGTGATAGAAAATTCAAGAGGATAGATATAGAAAAACTAGATCTAAAATTAATCTCAAACATTCCTCTTTGCATATTACATTCTGTAGACATAGTTTGTGCGATTCTAAAAGTAGACTCGTTGGATTCGCTTGAGCTTCAGATTGAGAGAGCCATTTTTCTGAAGACGAATAATCCGATTTTGGTAATGAATCTTACATTATTATATGAGTAAATACCCTTTCTGGTCTCTGACAAAAAATACGGACCCTATTTTGGTCCCTTACAAAAAAATCGACCCTTATTCGTCCTTTTTAAGGGACTAAAAATGACCTTTTGGAAATTTGTGAGGGATCAAACTATCAACCAATCGACTCTTATTCGTCCTTTTTATGGACTAAAAAGGGCCTTTTTTTTGTAAGGGACTAAAATGAGGATCACGTTTTTTGTCGGACGCGACGAAAAGGTATTTACTCTTATTATATTACTTGCTTCAAAGCCATGGCCCTCATGCTTCCGACATTAACCTTTTCTTCATTACTTTTTCTATTATTTTTTACAAGATAAATTTACAAACTTTACATAAGCTAAGAAAACCAACTTGTTTTTTAAAATAACCTCGTACTTTCATAAATATCCTTTATTAAATACTCAATCTTAATTATTTCACTACTTTTTCTATTATTTTTTACAAGATAAATTTACATACTTTACATAAGCTAAGAAAACCAACTTGTTTTTTTAAATAACCTCGTACTTTAATAAATATACTTTATTAAATACTCATTCTTAGTTATTTTTTAAGTTTCAAAAACTGTATGATAAATAAGAACCCTAACGCCTTTGCAAATTTATTTATATATGAAAAAGAATGAAAGGAGTATTATAGCTTATAAGCGTAAGATAATTACCCCCCCCCCCCCCCCAAAAAAAAAAGAAACAGAAAAGAAATAGTAGTACTTAGTACTTACCAATACTTGTTTATTTTTAATTACATTTAAACAATTCCATTACTTATAAGGGCTTAAGTTTGATTAAGTTCCATAAGAGAACAAACAAAAAAGATCAAAATAAAAGTATGCTTACTTGTTCTACTCAATAACCAAACTTACCACATCCCCGGCTACTCATCCTTTTCTCATCATCCCTCATAATCTCTCAATCATATCCATCCAATCAATACAATACTATTTTCACTTTTCTCTCACTTTCCCAAATTAAAGGCAGATGAGGCCAATAAGAGAATATGAGAAACAAGATGAGGAGAGAATCTCCTTTCCCCCAATAAGTCCATTTATCTTTGGTTTCGTTGCCATTCAAAATCATCATAATATCTGATGTTTGTTTTTGTGTCGCACGTTGAACATGGATATTGAACTAAATAAATACATTTAAATTAATTCTCAATATTGGTCATACATTCTATGTACAATCAAGGCAAAGTTTTCAGCATTTTTTTTTTTTTTTGGTTGAAAAAAGCAAAGCTTTGGTCTTGTGACGTAATATTTTCAAATATAATTAAAAAATGTGTATATTGATTTTCCTATAATGCATTTTCTAATCATCTATTGTAACTACCCTTTGATAAGAACTTACTTACTATGTGCAACTAATAAGATGATTTGAAGAAGAAATTATGAATTTATGAGACATAATAGATCGATGTATTATATTTATAATCAAAATAAATTTCATATCTAACTTTTGTATTTAGGAACATGTCACAGGAGATGATATTTAAAAAATTATATTTATCAACTAACATAGGACTCTAATACTTGTTATTTTGGTGCAATGGGCTTTTGGAGCCCAAATTCCTAATTTTTCACTTGATAACTTTATACCTTGTCTAGCTAGCTTTGGTTCTCTCTGAAACATTATACACCTTTTAATATTATTTAGTATCAACTCATGGAGGCATCGTAATTTCTAGGTGCTTAAGTAAACACATAAGGATAATAGACGATTCGTCTCTGCCCAACATCGGTATGACCTAGGAGGAAGGGAGATTTTGCCCTACCCTTGGATCGTGGGTAAACCTAAACCCTTTCCTAAAATTTCTATATAAAAAAAAAAAACTTATGAATACTACTAATTCACGGCTTTTATTTTTCTTATCAATACTTCTATTTATTTTGCCGTGGATCGCTGCAGTGTGAACTAAAAAATGGATGTTTTTGTTAATTAATAATGAAGAAAAATTAGCAAAAAAAAGATTGATTCTTGTGTTATAAATGTATAAAATATTTCAATCAGTCTTTTTAAATTGGGCCACCTTGTATATTTTGTTTGACACTTCAAATGAAGGAACATACAGAAGAAATTGTTTTAAAAGCAGGATGAGACATCGAATTTGAAAAGCCAGCGATTCACAGTTCTCATGCATGGTCCAACTATTCCACTTCCCTGTCTAAATTTTCCAACATTATCTCATTAGGCTCAAAAAACCATTCGATTGTTTGACTTCCCTGTCTAAATTTTATGCTTCGACTTATAATGGCGGCTCAACCCTGATCGATCAACCGATCTCAATCATGTATAAAAAGTTGTTTTATGGTTCAAACTGAGCTGTCAGCGAGTCTGACTGGTTGAATAATCGAATTCATTATGATTCTTTAAAGGTTAAGTAGCAAATCGGCTGTGGAAAAATACGTTTAGGAGTAATTTTATCCTTGAATTTTTTTTCTTCTTGTCAATGTGACCCCGGAAGTTTAAAAACATAGTAATATTATCCTTTTTTCGCTTAAAAAGTTAACGGTCAATTCACTTTTTTAACGGTTAACATTAGATGTTTAATAGAAAAGGACAAGATTGCTACGTTTTTAGACTTCCAGGGCCATATTGAAAAAAAAAAAAAAAAAAAAAAAAAAAAGCAAAAAAAAAAAAAAACTTCTAATGCAAAATTACTATTGGCGTATACTTTTGAGGCGTAGATTTGCTACTTAACCCATTCTTTAATCACTGTACAAAAGAATGCATGTAAAGATGCTTACGGAAGTTACCACTATTCGTATCAACTTCTTAATTGTAAATAGGCTAAAATTATAAAATGTATGACATATATAATATATAATGAAGTAGACTCGTAATATTATATTTTAGCTCAAAATCTGTGTGCTTGTGTGCGTATATATACCTGAGGTGTCCAACGAAACATGCAGAAAAAACATGTATATACAGCCTTTTCTGACCTGATATATGTATATACAGCTAGACGTACTTATATATGTATGAAACATTATCCTTTGGTAGTTAATATTTTAATGTGCGTGCGATTTGAACTTTGTGTATATGTCTACTCAAGTTTTTTCTAGATATAACGTCATTAACGGAATTGAACGTAACGAAGAACAAAGCATATAGTATTTTTGAGCAGCCCCCAAACAAGAAAATTCATGGTTACATAAGTCAAATGTGGGGGAAGAATTATATGTGTGTGTATAATTGTTTTCAGTCTAAGTGAAAATTGCGTGGAGAAAGAATAATATTTATAACTAATAATTGCATGAAAAATTCTTGTGTAGCGGTCGTGGTCGTCAACTGCAAACCGAAAGCCTTGGATCATTCGTATTTTTGTGGATATTTATTTCAGTAAGTCAAACAGAGCCCGAGAAGATCGAATACTGTTTCATCGTTAGAATTGAAAAAAAAAAAAAATAATAACAAAATTGAAAAGTCTACCACCCTTTTTGTGTTCAAGACATGCGACTTCCATGATGAGATGTCACATAGAATGACAGAAATTTGGGAAAATGGCCATTAGGACCCAAGTCACCAAAATATTATCAAAAAATTCTTAAAGAAAAGTCAGATGTTAGAAAAGGTCCTAAGGCCTTTTTCAGGTATTATTTCAAAAAACGTTGTATTGATATAGTTGTTAACGTGTACTGATATAGTTGTTAACGTGTACTGATATGGTTGTTAGGATATTGTTGTTAACGCATACTGATTTAATTGTTAATGTTATATTGATTTAATTGTTAATGTTTATGAAATAATATCAGAAAAGGCCTAGGGTCTTTTTTGATATATAACTTTTTCAGGTATTCTTTGATAATTTTTTGGTTATTTTGACCCTGAGGGGGATTTTCCCTAGAAACTTGCCTAGCTTGTTAATTTTGGGTCCGGTTAGTGTTCACTGCCTTTATGGTTCACTGCCGTCCTCTTTGATTTATACGTCGACGTATAAGCGTAAGAGGACTGCAGTGAACCATAAGGGCAATGGACGCTAGCCACTTTCGTTAATTTCCTATACTTCTCTGTTTTTTATTTTCATAGGACTCACGTAAATTATTATATTCAAAGGTAGTTCCCACCCACAATCTCATGTTTTAAGAAAACTTAAAAAGAAAAACTTGATATCATATGGCCACAAGACCCAACCATTGTAAAAAATTAGCCACACATCTAAAAGGAGGTGAATTGGGTGTTTATTAAATTTTTAAGATATCCAATTTTTTTAAGTTAAATGAAGTGTAAGAGTGTATTTGAGCAAATACAAGAATAAAAAACTTGTTTACAATAATTCTTAACCGGCCAATGAAAAAAAATTTAACCTCAAAACACAATGTATATTTTGAGATATGATATTAAAAAAGAAAAAAAGATGACCAAAGGTCAAGATTGATGAATCGGTGCATGCATAGTTCATACCTTAATATACTTAAACTTGAAAAGAATTAACTCCAAATATGTATTTTAAATATCTAAAATTAAGAGAATGAAGGAGAAGGAAAAATAAGGCAAATTTTTAATCTACTTACACGTGCCTACGATCACATAGAGCTTGAAAAATGGGTTGGTTAAGGAGAGAGGATTCTCTCATAATTTTTTTTTTCCCTTTATTTTCTCTCATTAGCTCATCTAGACCATTGATTGGGAAGATGAGAGAAAAGTTAAAGTAGTGTTATGATTGATTGGATAGATAGGATTTTGAGATGATAAGGGATAATAAAAAGATTATGAAAAAAACTCAATCCGTTGGTTAAGCCCTAAAGGATTTGTCCTTCATGACACCGAACCTAAAAAGCTGCTTATACAAATGGGGTCGTGGGCAAAGCCCTTTTACTTATTTTTTTTTTTAATATTTTAAATAATAAAATATTTAAACTCTCTTGTCAAATACAAATATAATTTAAAAATACTAACACACATAACATAAATCATTACATTATCCGAAGTCCAAATCAACCTATTTTTTTTGAAGCATAGATGAATAACCTAGGTCCAAAACTATAAACAGTCCGAAAAGTGCCCATACTTCTAAATAGTTTATGAACAATGTCTTCGTCGGAGGAGCCTATTTTGACATTCTCATCCAATGAGCTAGCGGCGGAATTAGGGAAGGGTTAGAGGTGGCACTGCCCCTTAAAATTATATAATAGAACTTAAATATTTAGAAAATTATATTTTCACCTTAAAAATTTCAATAATTTCACTTTAGTCCACACTAAAAATTTTGTAGAGGAATTAAAATAAAAATATTTTATTTTTATAACATTGAAATATAATTTTATAAACATTTAGGTTCCCCAAGAAAAACCAAAACCCAAACACACAAATTACAATTCATGTCCACCCCTGCAATCAGCAGCTGAAATCCACTTCTCGTGATATTCCACAACTCAACATGAATAATGAAATGTTTTTTCTTTTTTTGATAAAATGTTTTTTTTTTTTTTTATATGATTTTTTTTTTGTTGATAAAATGTTGGCAACTCTCTCTTCCGTGTTTCATTTGGATAACACTGTTGATTCTCCCATTTGTCCTAGTTTTCCTGCTATTCGGCCACTCTATGCGTTTTATTTGTTTAATAAATTACGTTAAAAGGTTTTTGGGCCGGCCCAATTGACACCCAAATCAGATCGAACCCAGATACTAATATAGTATCGTTATTTAATTTTTAGGCTTTTTACTAATTTTAAATTTAAATTATGCCCGTGAAATCTCACCTGTAATTTAATTTGATAACTGTGAATGTAAATTAGAAATCCACGGGGAGGAAGTTAAAAAATATGTGAAGAAATGTAAAATTTAATATTCTTGATTATTTTAATCCCCTAAAAACGCACCCCATAAATATTTAGGAAGAATTAGAGGCCAAGACCTAGATAAAATAATATTCGCTAAAGTATACTTTTAGTCCTTTAAGTTTATATGAGGTATATTTTTAGTCCCATAACTTTATACAAGATATACGTTTAGTCTTATAAGTCTAACACCATTAATTTTGCTAACGATTTAAAAACGTAAAGCTCAAATGATAACGTGTAAACTTAAGTGATATTTGTGTAATTAAATGTTATTAAAATTAAATTTAAAATATGGGCAAATTGAAGAATATATAAAATTTTTGTAATTAAATGTTATTAGTCATCACTTGAGTTCGTCACATTATTGTTTTCATTAGCAATATTAATGGTGTTAAAATTTTAGGACCAAAACATACTTTATAAAGTTAAGGGACCAAAAGTATGTTTTATATAAAACTTAAAAGACTAAAAGTATACTTTAGCCAATAATATTTTGTGGGAAAGGATATTAAAAATTAAAACTATTTAGAAGAACCCAATTACAAACCAATATATATATATAAATATGATCACCCCTAGCCAAACTCCCTATATTTTCTCATGTCATATCCTCTAATTTATCCATTATTTAATCAAATAATTAAGATTTATTTCAATTAATTCAAACTAATTATATTTGAATGTTAAAGTCAAAGACTAGTTCTAATTAATAGATTAAGGCTAAAATATTTATTTGGTCTTTTATGTTTATATCAAATATCATTTTGTCCACATATATTTATAAAATATATTTTTAGTTCTTAACCATTAACACTAGTAGTCTTATATAACGGAAACGTTGACTTGTTAAATTTAAATGGGTTAAGGTCCATTTTTTCCAACAAACTATTACAAAAAGAGCATCTAGCACAAATATTAATTAATGGTACCTTAAATACCAAAAAACAATTAAAAGTTGCTAAAATACACAATCCCGTTAGTCTTATTAATTAACGGACGTTTAGATGCTGATGTGGTGAATATTAAATGAAGACATGGCAACTTGTATCAGGTGACTTTGCCTTATTTTTATTTTTGCCTCTCAGACGAAATCAAAGGGAAAACCATCAGAAGACGAAAACGCGATACTGTGAATGATCCTTAGAGCAAAGCAAAAGAAAGAACGGCGAAACCCATCGGAGGCTCTATTGACATCATGGAAGCTAACACTGTAAGTGATTCTCTGACATGGGCTTCTAGCGAGCGTGTTTGACTGAAATCCTAAACCAATCGTGCATGCAATTTCATCATCGGCAGTCGCGCTAGGGTTTAGGCACCTGCAATTTGTTCAAGGTAACGATCGATTTTTGGGAATAAATGGGCTTCTTTGTGGTTTATGGTGTGTTATCTGCAATGCGTGATAAATTATTGACTGCTTACCTTGCTGCAACGTTAATGGCGGATAAAGGTAAAGGTCCAGCTCATTTAGGAGAGGCGACGGAACCTGTGGTGAGAGAAAACAAGGTACTGGAAATTAACTACTTGACTAAGCCGAGGAAGGTAAGTGAAGTTGTTTCTGTTGAGCAAGAAATTGTTAGAAGCTTTTACATAAGGTCATCGGGTGAAAGGGAAAACGAGCTTGATGGTGATTATATAAAAGAATTAGGTGAGGTAGATGATGATATAGGTGACTTAGATGACCTAGGTTGGGTAGAAGTCATTCCATTAAACCAAAATGTTGGAGAGATAGGGGAAGATGACTTGAACAGTGATGATGATAGCTTTATGGCATAGTTAGAGTTAGAATCTTGTGAGAGTGAAGGCAGTTTAGACAATGATTATGAAATACATGAAGACACTGAGGTTAGTGATGAGGAAGAGGAAAATTTAGACTATGGGCATCCTGTACAAGAGAGGCTTAGTTTAAGGCAGTTGGATGGGTTTGAAAGAAGACCCTATTTCATGTTGGGTTTGACATTCTTGGATAGAGGTGAGTTGAGGAGGGCAATTGATAAGTATGCTATTGAGAATGGGGTTAATGTGAAAATAATTAAAAGTGAGAAGAAGATGATAATTGCAACTTGTCAAGAGGGCTGCCCATTTAGGTTGTACGCTTCTAGAGATAGGGTTAGAGTTGGGTACATGCTGAAAACACTTGTTCACGAACATATGTGTGCTAGGGTTTATAAGAATCGAAGAGCAAGTGTGAGATGGCTAGCTGAACACTTCAAGGATAAAGTCCAAGACAATCCTCAATATAGTACAAGTGAGATGAAGAAGGAGGTTGAGCGTGATTTGAAACTCTTTGTGAGCAAATATAAGTGCAAAAGGGCGAAAAGGAGAATAATGCAAGAGATGGATGGGGGGTTTTTTAGATGATTTTGACAAATTAGAAGCTTACTGCAATGAGCTCAAAGTGTCAAATAGAGCCAGGAAATCGGGCCGGCCCATTTAAGCCCGGCCCTATAGGGTGCCTAAAATTTGAAATTGGCCCTGTAGGGCCTCGGGCTTAATTGGGCCGGCCTGTTAGGCCCTTTTATTGTAGCATTTTCATTTTTTTTTTAAAAAAAAATAGTCAAAGAGTGAAGCACAACCTTCTGCTCAAAGTGAAGCACAATCAAATATATATGAAATTGATTATAGTGATGAAGAAGGTGACAATTGACAATGATAGTGGTATGCTTTTATATTTTATGAGAGTTATTTAATGTTGCTTAGTTTGATGCTTCTTACGTTTTATGTGAGGAAATTGTGGACAATGGTTTGTTTTTTATTACAAATTAATGAATGTGTTTATTTGTTGGATGATTTGTATTATTTAGATATTAATGTTGATAATATTTATTTGATAGATTAGAACTTTAATGGTTGCAATTTACTAATTATATTTCTTTGGAAAAAACCCGAAAAAAAATAATTAAAATTTGGAATAGTAATTTCCGTGCCCTCGTAGAAGACGGCCCCGCCCTGGTACTATCGGGCCGGGCTTTGAAAAATAGATGTTTTCCTTATCTCATGCCCTGTAGGGCCAGGCCGGCCCTGATTCCCAGCTCTAGTGTCAAATCCAAGATCCGATGTAAGTGTTGAGTTAAGTCCTGAAACGTTAGATCAAGGCAAGAGGGTGTTTAGAAGAATGTGTGTGTGTTTTAATTTATCGAAGGTATGACATTGTTGTGACTTATATGACTTGTATTTTGCTCTGTTTGTAGTCAAAGACTTTTTTTTTTCTTTGCAGTCTATATTTACGTTGCCTTTCTTGGCTTTGTATTAGGTTGGTTGGAAAGTTGGTTGTAGGCCATTCATTGGGCTTGATGGCACTTTTTTGAAAGGGAAAGCAAGAGGGATTTTGTTGACTACAATGGGTTTAGATGCAAATGATAGTATGCACCCAATAGCTTTTGGATTGACCGAGAAGGAAACTACTGTTAATTGGACTTGGTTCATAGAGTGGCTTAGATTGTCTCTTGAACTTGAGGAAGGTGGTAAAGTAACAATTATGTATGACATGCAGAAGGTAAAGTAATAATTATGTCTAACAATTATGTTCACCTTTGTTAGTAAAGTGATATGTAAGTAGCTAACTTTTTTGTACATGCAGGGGTTGGCACAAGCTGTCATTGACGTCCTACCGTTGGCTGAACATAGGCTTTGTGCAAGGCATATTTTTGCCAATTGGAGCAAAAAATGGAGGGGACATGAGCTAAAGAAGAAATTTTTTGCTTGTGCTTGGAGCACTTATAAGGAACAATTTAATGACAATTTAAAGGCAATGGAGAAGGTTAACAAGGCAGCAGCTGTTGGAGCAGTAAGTTATTGTGTCAATGGATGGGTAAGAGCGTATTTTACCAATAGATGCCTTTCTATAGTTGTAGACAATAATGTAAGTGAGAGTTTTAATGCGTGGATTTGTGAGTGTCGGTATTTCCCAGTAATTAAGATGTTTGATGGCATTAGGCTTAAGTTGATGGAAAAATGGGCTGCTAGTGATCATATCGTTAGATATTTGAAGGGCAACTACAGCCCTAAGTGTCTTGAATTGTTTGAGACAAATAGGTTCTTGGCTGTATATTGTAAGGTTTTCTTTAATGGTGATGCTGGGTATGAAGTGATTGAGGGTAATGATAGGCATTCAGTACAGCTGAATAGGAAAGTGTGCACTTGTAGAGCATGGGATTTAACTGGAATCCCACGCCAACATGCCATATGTGCAATGTACCATGCCAACCTTGATCCCATTACTCAAATTTCACGGTATTACCATAGGGAAACATTTTCCGCGGGCTATAGAACAAAATTTCAACATGTGAGGGGACAAAAATTTTGGGAAACACACAAGTACCTACCAATGCTACCCCTACCTGTATGTAAATTGTCTGGCCGACCTTCAAAGAGAAGGAAAAGGACTAAAGAAGCACAAAGAAGACGCAATACCTCCACTACACTGACAATGGAAGCAGCTGATAATGCTTTTGCACTTCCTCGTGTGGAGAAATTAAGCAAAAAGGGACGGTTATGAAGTGCGGCACGTAGGAACGAGGGTCACAATCGAAGCACGTGCGCGAGAGATGAATTAAATTTTATACTCTCTTACATATGCACTTTTATCATAATAATGCACTTGCAGATTTTTGTTCTGTACTTCTATGATTTTGCTAGGTACAGGAATTGGAATTTTCTCTCTGTATGTGCAATGAATTTGCTCTCACAATCGACGCAACACATATGCACTCTTAGCTGATTTTTGTTCTATACTTGGTGATTTTGCTACTCTCTGTATGTGCATATCTCTGTTTGTGATATGGGAGATTGGGGATTGGGTAGATCCTCAAATGTCCCACCAAAAAAACTTGAATGATAACTTACTTGAGGATGATGATGAGAAAAGCAAACACTAGTATAATGCAACTTTTGTTAAGTTGTTCAAGTAGTTTGTTAATGCAATGTTCAAATGTGTTGGATTAAATGTGTATTGCCTAGGATTTTACAGCAAATTATATTGCATTTGTAAATTTTGCATGTTCTTTAAATGCATGTATTGAGAATATATCATCTAAATATGAGATACATGGGAGCATGAAATCCTCAATTCAGTTATAAGTGTTGTACGAAGACCCCCCATGCATATTACTCAATTTGATCTACAACTTAAAGATCTTTGTTATTCAGTACAATTGGAATACTCAAGCTAAAAACAATTGGCACATGAACTATTTTTATGCAAAATTCAATAAGATAGCGGTAAACAAAGCTTTTCCTGCAATTGTCTTCTGTTGTTGGGTGGTTGGCACATTGTCTTCCTGCAATTGTCTTTGTTATTGGGTGGTTGTTATTGATATACCTTGATTAAAAACGTATGAGAATTTTACGGTGGTGAGTGATGATTTGCAGAACTTGATGGTTTTGAAGGAGTTCCACTTCAGATAAGGATTCCTTTAATTGCCACTATCTCATTAACTGTACAATTGCATCAAATCTAGCCAATATTCACATTAGTTCTTTCTATACTGTACAATTGCAAATATGCTTTCTGTTTTGCTTTGGTTCATCCTCTAATGCTTTTATTTGCTGATTATTCACATTAATTCTTTCTATAGGAATAGTTCTTTCTGTATTCTTGTTGAATTGCATCCTTGTCTCATTTGGTCTATACATTTTGTTCTAGTTTATTATCAAACATACTGAAATGTGCAAGTATTTTATTGCATTGCTATTATTTCTTGTTTCAGCCCCCGAACAATCCTCGGCTTGGACGGAAGAGAAGAACACCTAATACATGTGCTAATACTCAAGAATCTTCTTGGTCACCTTCCCAACAAACCTCACAACTGCCTATTACACATACACCACCACTTTCAACGCCTAGTCAACAAACATCACAGATCGGTTGGCACTCTCAATCTGGGAACTAGTCAAGGAGAAGGACTCCTGTTTACAGACCAGTACGCCCATATGGATTCGGAGTAATGGTGGATCAAGACACTGGTCAAAGTGTTTACAATGTGAGATTTATTTACACATTTCATTCTCTGAGTTAATTCCGCTTATTTTTAACATATTCCTTTTTTTCCTCAGCTTGGCTTAAGTTCTGAAAAGGTGATAGAGGAGTGTACACCAATAGAGTTTCAACACAATGCCAACCCTCAAACAAGATTTCCAATACCAAATGAGAAAGAAATATGAAGATCTGAATCTACAACATTGTCCTCCTACGAAGGTTCGAGGAAGATTGACTTCGCATCTCATACTAATTCACCACTGCCAGTGCAACCTCCTGGATCACAGTGGAACGGCCAACCAAGTATTAGTGGCTCACAACTCAGAATACAAAGCCAACAGATTTTGAGTAGACAAAGATCGCAACTACAACAACAAAGCGATGACATTATGACCAAGAGTATGGCTAGCTACAGCAAGTAGACTTCTTTAGATGACCATTTTTTTGGGTGATTTCTTTTGGGATAACAATTTAATCACCAAACGTTTATATAACCTAAAAGCAAGCAACACTGTAGTTGTTTTGTGTTTGGTCTTATGACCAACTTTTTGCTTTTGTGGAATCAGGATCCTATTATATTTATATCGATCCTACCAACTTGGAATCAGTGTATATATACTTGCTTGTATATTTTGCCAGGTATAAATGAAATATATCATCTTTATCATATGCTGCTAATTATTTTACATTGAACTTGTTTAGCCTCTGCTTTCAAAATGGAGTCTGGAGAAAATTTGTGTAATGTTGGATTATTTTGTATCATACTGCCTAAGTTTGTGTTTTTCTTGTATCTATGCAAGAACAATCTTCATTCAAAGGAGTTGACACCAACTAGTTTTTTAGGAAATAAAAGGTTAATATATAACAAAATACATTCATTCTACTATAATACACTCGTCTTACTCTACCATTGAGTTTCATAACACAAGTACCCAATTCACATTACAAAAGTTCTTACTTATAGCTACATCTTCAGATACAACACATACAACCAAACACATGTTACAAACAACAATGACATTGCTACTTTAAACTTCTTTTCTCCCTTCCTAAGTTCCCCATCATATAGCTCATGTGTGTGTTTAAGCCTTCTCAAGTCACTGTGTATTGCATCAAGTTGTTCACTCACTCTTTGCCCATGCTCTGCTCTTCGAAGGACGGAATTTTCATCATATAGTTTGTCAATGTCGTCTACCAGCTCCTTAATCACAGTATTTGCCCTCTCAACGAATTTGTTATCATGCCAAGCAAAGAATCCTCACCCCCCATCTTGGATGAGCATACGTTAGATAAAATTTCACAGACCTTCATATGCAAAAGAAAATAAATTGAATTAAATTGCAACTCACCACTTTCATGTAATTTTGAACTAGAATTCTTCATGTAATTTTTCAAACAAGAACAACAATGAGTAGAAAACCAGCAAACTTGAAGTATGCAAACAAGAATAGAGTGTACCGAATGTATTAAAAGATTTTTCAAACAAAAATGGACAACACAGCAAGTCTTACAAAACAACAGAATAGTGTCAAATGAGCAAAATAGATCATAATTATGACAGCAGAATAGGAAGTGATAGTTTGGAGCTGATTTTTTTTGCATTGGAAAGAAGACTTAAAGAGTATTATGGGGATATGTCATTTCCTAAATTTAGAGTTTTATTAAAAAAAAAGTTATATGCATTGGAAGTTGACCTTTGTGCCAAAATATCTACATTCTGAAAAGGAAAAGGGTACTCAAGTGATAGTGGATGCACTCGAGTAACGAAGATTCATTTCCAGAATTTCTGCAAGTCACTCATAAGTGAAATTAAATTGAAGTGAGAATCACTCGTGTGATTTCCTAAATCACTCGAGTAATGCATGATCACTTGTAGTGATTTGGGAAATCACTCAAGTGATCTATGATCACTTACAGTGATATTGTTCCCAGATTTTTTTAATCACTATCTCGAATTTTTTGATATTTTTGCAAACTCATTTAAACCTTGATTATATTGCTTCTAATCATTCCTAATTATTACTAATCAAGTTTATATGAATATTAAAAATGATTAAACAAGGATTAGAGCTCAATGACTAAAAAGCAATTTGTGTTAGAGTCTCCAACAATCATTTTTTATAAGGGCGAAGGTGCAATTTTACACACGAAGTTTCTTGGGGCGCTCAAGCACCACCAAGTTTGAAAAGGAGCAAAAAAGTACACACACGACGTTACGTTTCGGGCGCCCAAAGACCACAGTGGTTAGTCAAGTTAGTTGACCAATCAACTTGGATGGAATGCTGGACGTGGCGCGTGACGTGATGGTGACACAATGACATGGATGGCGACGTGGAATTTTTTTTTTTCAAAAAATAGAAAAAAATTCAAAAAATTCAAAAAAAAGGAAAAAAAAGGAAAAAAATTCGAAAAATTAGAAAAAAAATTTCAAAAAATTAAAATAATTCGTAAAAAATTTTAAAAAAATTAGAAAAAATTGAGGAAAAAAATCAAAAAATGAGGAAAAAATTAAAATAATTAGAAAAAAATTAAAATAACTTTCAAAAAATTAAAATAATTCGAAAAAAAAATTAGAAAAAATTGAGGAAAAAATTAAAATGATTCGAAAAAAACTTTAAATAACTTTAAAATAATTAGAAAAAAAATTCAAAAATGAAGAAATAATTATAAAATAATTAGAAAAAAATTAAAATAACTTTCAAAAAATTAAAAAAGATTCGAAAAAAAATTCGAAAAAAAAATTTAAAAAAAATTAGAAAAAATTGAAGAAAAAATTAAAATAATTAGAAAATAACTTTAAAATAATTAGAAAAAAAATATGTACTCCCTCCGGTCCTATTTATAAGACAACATTTGAGAGTTTATTTTTTGTCCTAATTATAATACAATGTTCTAATTTTTGTCAATTTCTTCTTACAAGAAGCCTATTGATATAAATGAGGGATTATGGGATTATGGGAAACAATAAGGAAACAATAAGGTAGTTGACTGAAATCAAGGAAACAATAAGGTAGTTGACTGAAATCACATAATCCCTCATTTATATCAATAGGTTTCTTGTAGGAAGAAATTGACAAAAATTAGAACGTTGTATTATAATTAGGACAAAAAAACAAACTTCAAATGTTGTCTTATAAATAAGACCGAGAGAGTATATATATTTTTTCTAATTATTTTAAAGTTATTTTCTAATTATTTTCATTTTTTCCTCAATTTTTTCTAATTTTTTTTTTAATTTTTTCGAATTTTTTTTCCAATTATTTTAATTTTTTTGAAAGTTATTTTAATTTTTTTCTAATTATTTTATAATTATTTCTTCATTTTTTGAATTTTTTTCTAATCATTTTAAAGTTTTTTTTCGAATTATTTTAATTTTTTTCCTCAATTTTTTCTAATTTTTTTAAAATTTTTACGAATTATTTTAATTTTTTGAAATTTTTTCTAATTTTTTCCTATTTTTTTGAAAAAAATTTCCGCCAATCGGCGTCACGTCGTCGTCCATGTCGTGTCGGCCGCCACGTCAAGCATTCCATCAAGTTGACGGTCAACTAACGGTTGACTAACGGCCGTGGTGTTGGGCGCTCCTGAAACGTAACGTCGTGTGTACTTTTGCTCCTTTTCAAACTTGGTGGTGCCGAGCGCTCCGAAGCAAACTTCGTGTGTAAAATTGCACCTTCGCCCTTTTTATAAAGGTCAAGGACAAAATCACAACGACAATATGAACGTGCTTAACAGATACTTCAACATCCGTATTGGTCATCAGAGCTACATCAACTAAAAATTGAAAAGCATTCAAAGCCGAAGAATATAGTTTGCACCTTCATCGTCGAAATGCCAACACTCGGACTCCAATGTTTATCTCATATGCTCTCTATTTTCTCAATGTTAATATAATTTACCATACGAGTGAGATATTTTTAATGTACTTCAGTGTTCATCTTATTTACTTCTGAGAGAGAAGATTGATTGTAATCATTTATCTTAAAGGTTGTATCTGTTAGTCCTCATATCATTGTATTTTGATGACACCAAATCTTGATACACAAAGCATAACAGAAAGTGGACTTCATGATTCAAGTCAAACAAGTGAGTTTCTAAACACTTGAGTGATAAACTGTATTTGAAATAAACTTTAACCAAAAAGACACTTGAGTAAATGTTATTCACTTTAAGTTATCAAAGAGGATCACTCGAGTGGCAGTGGATGCACTCGAGTGATGCATCCTTACTTCCAGTGTCTTAGTAAGTCACTCTCTAAAATCCTAAAAGTTATGCAAGATCACTCAAGTGATTGGATAAGCACTCGAATGATTCAACATTACTTGCAAGAATCTGCAAGTGACTTGTAGAGTTTCTAAGAGTTTGAGTATATCACTCAAGTGATGGTTTTAATCACTCGAGTGATATGCTCAAGATTACTCAGTTGCACTAGTGATCACTTGAGTGAGAGTGCTAACTTATAAGTTTCAGCGAGGCACTCGCAGATGAACCAAGAATGATGTCATCTTAACAGAAGATCACTTAGTAATCCTTATAAATCACTTGAGTGATTTGAGATCACTTGCAAATGTGTGCAAGTGATTCATAAAATCACTCAAGTTACCTGGTATTGTTGAAGCTACCCCATGCCCAAATCATAAACAAATAAAAAGTTCTTGTGATCTGTGTTAGCATACGACTCTTTTTAGTGATAGAGAACTTAGATTATTTCCAAGCTTATGGAACAAGAATTGGATAATTTGGATATAGAGAGCAAACACTAACCCTCAACCACTGAATATGGTGAGTGTATAAACACTGTATGCGATGAGGAAAATCATTGGGGAATTGTACTCTTGTTAAACCTTTTACCGAAAATGGCTAACTTGAGGTTGGTGACATGATTTAGATAGTAATGCATTGATATATCTCTTGATCCTCTATTCTTGTGACTTGGATGTTGTCATTTATGCGATAGTTCCTGAGATTTCATGAATGGATGTTAGCGCCTTGCTAGGTTCTTGTGGTATGCTTAGAGGTGTTTCCTCAAAAGTTTAGATTCTTCGATCCTTTTATGCTCCTAATTTGGCATGCGAGTCTCTCCCAGTCTTATCATCTCACATATGGGGTATTACCTTAATTCATGGCCTTTTAATAAAGGGAATCAAGTTGGAATATGGGCCTTCTCCTCAATTCTATTGCCCTATTTATTTCTCAGGACAAGATTGACAATGTTAAATGAAGTTTTTTTTTAGGAAAAAAAATTGACTATGCAAGCATTAAGGAAAGATAGAAAAAAAAAGATTATTGTGCTGCACAAATTAAGATAAGCTAATTAAAGAAAATTGAATATTCAAAATTTGACTTATTACTCAAAAACCCTTTCTTTTTATCAAGAGTGTAGCACTAAGTTATTTCCAGAGAAAAGTTGTTATATCCTGTTAAATTGGGAAAAATTTACCTGCATTGAGCTTTGCATCAATCTACCCTCACTTAACATGTATTGCAAGCCATTTCACCAATTGGGATAAATTTGGAGTTAAGTTTTTTCAACCAAATTAAAAGAGGCTTCCATTATGATTATGTCATTTATTGCCTCAAAATGTGCTTTCGTTAAGACATTGGAAAACTTAAAAGCTTCTCAACAAGAGTTATAATGGCCTAAACATGAATGATATCTTACATGAACCAGTGAGTGATGGGGTTTTGAATAGGACGAGGCCAAAGCAGGGACAACATTATTGGTCAAGTTGCTCTTCATCATCATCATCCTTTCATAATTTTCTTTATTATCTTCTTCATGGTCATCTTCATCTCCTTATCATTACTATCATCCTCATCCTCATTAGCCTTTCCATCATCATCTTCATCATTATCATCTTGATTTTCATTAGCATTTCATTATCATTGTATCATTTTCATGGATTTCATCATCATCATATTGCATATCTCGAACAATGCATGATTGGTGTCACAACACCATCACCATTATTGTTGTCATTTACATGAGCAATTCTTCTTTATCATCATATTCATCATCCTCATAATTATCATAGTGCATAGACCTCATTATATGGGGGACCACACGCTTAATGTCACATCATAAACATCATCATTGTTTTTCATAATATCATTGTTAATACTTCATGATCATCTTCACCACCATTGTCTTCATCATCCATGACTTCCTTATTAGGGCTTCATCTTCAGCATCATTGTCGTCAATCTTATCAGGATTTCATCATCACCACCATCATCAGTGTCATTATCATATTGCATGTTTGGGTGCCGATGTGCTTAGGGTCACACCATCACCTATGAATTCCTCATTAGTGTTTCATTTTCATCATCATTTTTGTCATCCACATCTAGATTTTGTCATCACTACCATCATGAGTGTCATTATCATATAGCATGTTTGGGTCACTGCTTGCTTAGTGTCACACTATCACCACCATTGTCATAATCATTTTTTAATTCCATAGGATTTCATCTTTATCAACATTCATCATCATCATCATCATCATAAACATCATTATGTAAGGACTGCATGTTTAGTGTCATATCGCAACCAACATCATCATTATTCATGACATTATCATTTATGCTTCATCATCAGTGTCATAATCTTCATTGGCACTAAGCATTACACTAAGGGGCATCACATGTTCATTGTTATAACACCCTTTTAAAGCCCTGTATCGACATGCATCCTTAAAGCCCAGTAACAAATGGCACCCCTTTCAAGTCTTTTATTGGTAGGCACCTTTAAAGTCGGCATCCTTTTTAAGCGTTATAGCGGCAGACACTCTCAAAGACTAGTAATAACTAGCACCCTTTCAAGCCTTATACCAACAGGTACCCTTAAAGCCCAGTAATGGTTGTCACCCTTATAAGCCATTTATTGACAGGCACCCTTTCAAGCCCTATATCAGTTGGCACCCTTAAAGCCTGCATCGGTGAGCACCCTCAAAGGCTAGTAATGGTTGGCACCCTTTCAATCTTAGTAATGGTTGGCACCCTTTTCAAGTCTAATATCGGTAGGCACCCTCAAAGCTTAGTAATAACTAGCATGCTCTTCAAGACTTGTAGTGACAGACATCAACAAAGCCCAAAAATGGTTGGCACCCTTTCAAGCCTTATACCAATAGACACCTTAAATCCCTATATCAACAAGCAACGGTTGGCACCCTTTTCAAGCCTAGTATTGACATGCACCCTCAAAGCCCAATGATGCCTACACCATTTTCAAGCCTTTTTACTAAAAAAGCTAATTAGCGACGGAATTTTTTAGCAAAAAGTAATTTTGCGACGGAATGGTCACAAAATTAATAATTTTTTTAAAAAATAATTTTTCAAAAAAAAAATAATTTTGCGACGGAATATCTATTCCGTCGCAAAAACCTCGTTTGGGTTTTGCCAGTTAAATTTCCGTCGCAAAAAGGGATGACGGAAAATTATTACGTCGCAAATCCCTTTGGGGTTTGCGACGGGCGGTGTCGCAAATCCCTTTGGGATTTGTGATGGAAAATTATTCCGGTCGCAAATCCCAAACAAATCCCTTTGGGATTTGCGACGGAAAGCGGTCGTCGCAAATTTAATAATTTTTTTTTTTAAAAAATAATTTTTTGAAAAAAGAAATTTCAGAAAAATAATTTTGCGACGGAATATCAATTCCGTCGCAAAACCTCGTTTGGGATTTGTGACGGAAAATTATTCCGTCGCAAAATTTATTTTTAAAAAAAAAATAATTTTGCAACGAAATCCAATTCCGTCGCAAAATCATTTATAATTTCCAAGCCCGTCTTCCTCCTTCACTTTCACGATTTCTCCTTCTTTAGCTCCGTTTCTCAGCAAGTCCTCCACTCTCAAAACTAGGTCCAGCAGAGTAAGTTTGATTTTTTTGCTAGTTTTGGTTACTTTTTGGTAAAAATCCCTACTTTTTTTGCTTCTTGTTTTTTGTTGTTGTTGGAATGTTTTGTCAAGCTCAGAGGTAGCTTTGCTTGTAATTTGTGACGGTTGGCACGTTGATTTTGATTCAGGTCCTGGTCCAAAAGTAGATGAAAAAGTGATTTTGATTCATGGCTTTTTGTTTTGTTTTTGTCAAGCCTAGCTATGAATAGATGCGTGTTGTTCCTACTAACAATGATTTTCTTGCCAAACCATTGCGGGAGTTTTGTGTTTGGATAGTCTTTTAACACTTGCTCAAAATGTGCGAGTGTTAAAATACCATATACTTGCAAATGGTTTGTGAAAGTTTCAACTAGTGTTGGTGATCTACATCTTGCAACCTACAATTTTTTTATATGTATTAAAAGTTAATTACTCCTATTTTATTTATATGTATTAAAACTTAATTACTACTAATATTGACTAATATATGTGTTAATAATTAAATAATATATTGATAATATGATTATGAACTTTTTATATTTTTTTATGATTTTTTTTTAATAAAAAATACATTTTGCGACGGATTTTTGGCACCCTTTGCGACGGAATTATGACAAAATTCAAAATTTAACGGCAAGCACCCTGAAAGCTTCACAAATTAACGGGCCGGCACCCTAGTAGTTTAAGCACCTAAAAACCGGTTGCACCCTTTCAAGACTTATAGCAAGCACCCTCTTATTAAGCACCCTTTTAAGCCCCAGTAACGACTGGCACAATTTTTTCAAATGCCTTGTAATGGCAAGCATTATTCCTTTTAAGCCTTGTATTTATTAAATCGAATTTAAGCACAATTCTTTTGTGCATTGTTGGCACTAAGCCCTGTCCTGAAAGGCAATAACCATTTTCAAGCCTAGTATCAGATGGCACAATTCATTTTACATCCTACCAATGTCTTATTGAATTAGATGCTTTACTTCCATTCCAAGTGATCATCAAGCTCCAATGGTGTCCTTCTCTCCTATCAACCAAGTAAAGAGGGGCATGGATATTGTATTTTATCTAAACCTTCCTCCGTCCCAAGGGGTAACCTTTTTTTTTTTTTTTTTTTTTTTTTTTTTTTTTTTTTTTTTTTTTTTTTTTTTTTAAATTTATTTATTGCCAGACTAAATACGTGTTCCTATCTTTACTTGCTTCATAGACAAAATCTCACTTTTCTCAAAAAGGGACAACTGTGAACATCTTATTTTGTCTAGGCCCATTCAAAAATTTAAATAAATAAAAAAAAAAATCCTCCTTGATATTTGCACAACTAAATTAATAAGCAAATGATATTGATGACAATTGGATTGTAATTGAAATTTGAAAAGGATCATCATTAATGTTGATTGTCTTTCAATTACAATTTTTCAAATAAATAGCAACAAATTTCAAATTTCATTGATGCTACTTGATATTCGATTAGGAAATTTAGTGTGGACTCATTATGGAAAAGGGAAAAAAATTGAAATTAAAAAATACAAAAAATATCTCTCATTTATGTTGACAGGTTTAAATTAGGAAATCTCATTGAGGAAAAAAAAAAATAATAAATCACTCTCAATAATAGTGATTAGGTTCAAATTAGGAAGTTTCATTAAACAAAAAATATCAAAAAAATAAAATTCTCTCTCTTTTATGGTGATTACTGATTAGTTTTTAAGTTAGTAAATTTTATTAAGTTGAAAATAGGCGAGCAAGGGTTGAAGCAAGATAATGATTTCTTGGAAGAGAAGGATCTATAAAGGTGAAGTATGCTTAAGAGTTTATGCATTACTTTTTTTTTTTTTTTTAATATGCTTTTGAAGAGCAAAAGTTTGATAATTGATTTGAGTTTCTAATAATTATACAACTTCTCTTTGATCCTTGGTCATTGGATCACTCTTACCCTCTTCTTTTTCTTCTTTTGTGCATGGGTCGAATATGCCTGGAGATTCAAGGTGAAAGACAAATGAAATCGCAAGTTCTAATAATTAATCGTTTCATGAATATGCATGTTGATTATTTTAACGTTTGCACGGATTTGATTCCGATTTGTTTATTATACTTTTTTATGTTGTTGAAGCTAAATGTCATGTGCGATTTTTGGTGTATATCAGATATGCCAATTGGGTTATACATGGTTCTTTCTCAAAAAAATGTATTTTGACCTCTTTTTTATGAAAGAATATAAAATGGAAAAAATCTCTTTTTATAAAAAATGAGTAAAATCAATTTCAAAGTACTTTTATGCCGTGTGAGGCTTTTGGAACATCCATAGGCATAAAAATGATTATTTTTCTATATGAAGTTATTGGACCTTCGCAAGAAGGTTAACACAAAATATTTTTCAAATAAGAGAATAAATAAATTGTTTAAAAAAAAAAAAACACACAAACCAAATAAAAAATCATTTTCTTGAATAAATTAAATAAACATGTTCCTAAAAGACACCAACTAATTGACACACATTTCTCCTTCTAACTACGTGGGCTTTGATCGTATAAAGGGTACGTAGGTTATCCTCAAAAGAAAAGCAATTCCTGATTGCTATGAAGTTAGTGTTTGACTGCACCAACAACATGGCAGAATACGAAGCTTGTACTAATGGTCTCTAAGCCGCCATTAATCTTGTAATAAAAAGCCTGAAAGTTTTTGGTGACTCAGCTCTGATAATTTATCAAGTGACTGGTGAATGGCGAACCAAAGATCCAATATTGATCCCATATCAAGAGTACTTGATAGTGCTGATTAAAAGTTTTGAAGTGATCAAGTTCCTTGATATGGCCAGAGAAAAAATTACTTCGCTGACACTTTAGCTACTCTAACAACTATGATCCAACTCGATTGTGGGGTCCAAGTTCAGCCGGCCAATTCAAATTGGGACCAGAAGATCGCCAGCGTTTTTCTTCAATATTGGAAAAGAGAGCAACGAGCAACCTTGGTACTATAGTATCAAGACATATATGAAAATGGTACTTAACCTCCAGATGCGATACAAAATGAGCAAGAAACCATACGGCGAATGGACATGGGCTTTTTAATTGGTAATGACATCGTGTATAAGTGGAGCTTTGATGTGATATTGCTATGCCATGTAGATATGAGAGAGCCACACAAGATTATGGTAGAGATCCACGAAGGCATATACGGTACACATGCAAATGGCACACATTGACCAAACAAGCTCAAAGATCCGGCTAGTACTGGGTAACAATGGGGAAGGATTGTGTCCATTATGTTAAAAAGTGTCAGATATACTCCAATAAAACTAATGCTCCTCTATTCCAATGTATAGTCTTGTGTCTCCATGGCTGTTCCCTATGTGGGGCATTGATTTCACCAGGCCCATTTACCCAAAAGCTTTAAATGGTTATCGCTGCATCCTTGTCGCCATTGATTATTTCACTAAGTGGGTGAAAGCCAATTCCTTTGCTAGTATTACTCAGAAGGCCTTCATCAAATTCTTAAGGGTTAATATTATCTGCATATATGGGCTGCTGAAGAGGATTATAACTGACAATGTGCCAAACCTCAATGGGGTAGTAGTTAAACAATTATGTGATCAGTTTAAGATCAAACTTCATAATTCTGCACCGTATAGGCCACAGATGAACGGCGTACTCGAGGTAGCCAACAAAAACATTAATAAGATCATCGGCAAAATGACAGTAACCGATAGTAACCGATAAGGACTGGCATGAAATGCTTTCATATGCATTACACGAATATCGTACCACAATGCGTACTGCAGCTAGGGCACCTTCTTACTCTTTAGTTTACAGCATGAAGCCTATCACTCCAATCGAAGTGGAAATACCTTCCTTGAGAATCTTGGCTGAATTAGACCCGGATGAAAGTGAACCGATACGCTCTCGGTTTGAACAAGTAAATATGATTGAAGAAAAAAAAGGCTCATAGCAATATGTCATGGGCAGTTATATCAGTCGAGAGTGGCAAGACCCTTTAATAAGAAGCTGCAACCCAGGGGGGTTAAATGGGAGACCTGGTTCTCAAGAATATTTTGTCAAATCAAGAAGATGGTAGAGGTAAATGGGCTTTGAATTATGAAGGCCCATACGTTGTTAAGAAGGCGCTTTCTCTGGAGGTGCCTTGATATTGACAGACATGAATGGCAAAGATTTACTAAGGTCAATCAATTCAGATGCTGTAAAGAAATATTATGCATAAAAGAAGATGGCTGGCTAAGTTGAAAACCCCAAAAGGCGACTTAGGAAAAAGTTAGAGCCAACCAAAAAAGAGAAGAAAAAAGCTCGCTAAGTTGAAAACCCGAAAAGGCAGCTTAGGAAAAAGTTAGAACAAAAAAAAGATCGTTCAGTTGAAAACTCGAAAGAGCAGCTTTGGCAAAAAGGTTAGATAAAAAAGGGCTCGCTTAGTTGAAAACCCAAAATGGCGGCCTACGCAAATGTCGAAGAAAGTTACCAAATCAAGAGTCCTGGCCCCCATTAATCTCTGTATTGTGTTTTATTTGGGTGACTCCATTATCACTTAACGCAAAGTGCATATCTCTAGCAATTAAACGAGGCACCAACATGGGTTACACATAATCAAAAGCAAAGGACCCCCAACCGCTTCTCGTCTTCACTGGTATATCCTTAGTATTTCTTTCCCTTCCCATTAATTTCATGTCAAACTTTGCTTCATGATTTAATTTCTATAAGGGCAACTCTTTTTAGTAAAAGTACAACTTTTATCTAGAAAACACTCACAACGATATACATTTTGTTCTCTATTCTGAATTAACTGGTGAGATGTTAGGATTATTATCAAAGGTCCTGACCAAAATTTTGTTGTGGGGGTCGAGCAGTTGATAAAGATGTGACACCAAATAAACCTGAGGATCTTAAGCTGTGGCATCTATGTAAATCTCGTTATGCGCACCTTCAGACATCCTACAAAGATTGTGTGGGTAACGGGGTTCTGCTTTGGCACCAAGATGAAGAAGGAGCAATATAACCTGCAAGGCTATACTTTATCACCCCTATCACCATTATCGCACTCATCCTCATTAGCATTTCATCAACTTCATTGTCAACATCACCATTGGCATCATCATTATGACTACAATCATCATTGTCATCATCATAGAACTAAAATTGGAGAGAATGTGGATATCAAGAAATTCATCCTTGTAGCACCAAAGGAATTTTGAGCAAGACAAAAGAAACTTCCTCTAATGTATACTTTTGGGGACGAGAATTAACCCCAACTCCTCCCCCTCCAAAGAAAGTTCTTGGACATCATTAGGAGAAATTCAATTAATGACAAGGAGAATAGCATCATACTTATAACACATAATTTCAAGAAAAAGTGTGAAATTATATATGTCTAATTATTCTTCTATTTAAGAGCAATACCTTTGAAGTGATAAAAAATAGATAAAAATCTTGGTCCCATAAATAGAAAAGTTATCACAATTTAAAACAAAAGGTAAGCATTTATCATGGTAGGAGAAGTGTTGATTGGATTCAGCTTCGCGGACTAAAAAGTCCTATGATATTCCAAGTTGGTATCAGACGATGGTTCACTAGTCTTTTATAACTTTACGATAGAATATATATACGTCATCGGAAAATTTTATTATCTACTATACTTTTTATGTTAAAATAGGAAATGAAGAACTTAAAAAGTCCTATGATATTGGTGTTCTCATGTCTCATACCAAGTTGGTCGATGGTTCATTTCTTGAATATATATACTTTAGGAAAATTATATTGTCTAGTATACCAATTTAATTGTATTCCATCAGGCTCAATGGAGAATGTTGGCCTATGTCAAGCCTACGAGAAGACATGAAAAAACCAGTGAGGCGAGGCTCTCAAGGAATTTAAAAAATTTCGAACGTTTTTGTTCTCAATTGGTTTTCCCAATAGGGGAGTATCGCTTACAAGCTCCATTCTAAAGATATAGAAATGAAGAAAAGTCTATGAGGGTGAGAGGGCGAAGATTGAAATGCGTCAAAGAAAAGAGCACAAGTTCTTATTATTGAGGGATAAGAATAAAATGATAGAGAAGAGGTTGCATACGAAGAATGGAAGTAAGCAAATGGAATGATGAGATTGTCAAGGCTGAAGCAAGAATGAGGAAGCAAGGTGAGCAAGCTAGGATCAAAAGCGATAAGCTGGTATCAGATGATGCTCCATAAGTCTTCTACAACATGTGGTATCAAGTACTTGTATCAAAAAGTCTTATAATCTTCTTAAAGCAAAAAGTGAGCAGTTATCATGGTTCGGGAAGTGTTGATCGGGTTCAACTTCCTGAATTAAAAAGTCCTATGATATTGGTGTTCCCACGTCTCATACCAAGATGGTATCAGACGATGGTTCACTAGTCTCTTATAACTTTACGGTAGAATATATATACTTTATCAGAAAATTATATTGTCTAGTATATTTTTCTTTTTAAATTTACAATTTAATTGTATTCACATCCATCGTAGGCTCAATGGATTAAGAGTGTTGGCCTATGTCAAGCCTACTGAGAAGACATGAAAAAACCACTGAAGTGAGCAAGGCTCTCAAGGAATTCAAAAAAATTTCCAGACCCAAATTTGCTTACGAGCTTGTTCAGGGTACCGTTTACTATTTGTTTTTGTTCTCAGGTTGTTTTCCCAATAAATTTCTGAGCATCCCTTACAAGCTCCATTCTAAAGATATAGGAAATGAAGAACTTAAGCTATGCTGTCGAATTTCTTGAAGGTGACCTTTCCACACAAGAGAAGGCGCTGCACCGACCATAGCTTTAATTTCTGAACTTTGAGGGGCAGTCAAAGAAAAGTCTATAGAGGGCGAAGATTGAAATGGTAGAGCACAAGTTCTTATTATTGAGGGATAAGAATAAAATGATAGAGAAGAGGTTGCATTACGAAGAATGGAAGTAAGCAAATGGAATGATGAGATTGTCAAGCAAGAATGAGGAAGCAAGATGAGAAGGCCAGGATCAAAAGCGATAAGCTGGTATCAGATGATGCTCCATAAGTCTTCTACAACATGTGGTATCAAGTACTTGTATCAAAAAGTCTTATAATCTTCTTAAAGCAAAAAGTGAGCAGTTATCATGGTTCGGGAAGTGTTGATTGGGTTCAACTTCCTGGATTAAAAAGTACTATGATATTGGTGTTCCCACGTCTGATACCAAGATGTTATCAGACGATGGTTCACTAGTCTCTTATAACTTTACGGTAGAATATATATACTTTATCAGAAAATTATATGTTCTTGTATATTTTTCTTTTTAAATTTACAATTTTATTGTATTCACATCCATCATAGGCTCAATGGATTAAGAGTGTTGGCCTATGTCAAGCCTACTGAGAAGACACGAAAAAACTAGTGAAGTGAGCAAGGCTCTCAAGGAATTCTAAAAAATTTCCAGACCCAAGTTTGCTTACGAGCTTGTTCAGGCTACCGTTTACTATTCATTTTTGTTCTCAGTTGGTTTTCCCAATAAATTTCTTAGCATCCCTTACAAGCTCCATTCTAAAGATATAGGAAATGAAGAACTTAAGCCGTCTTTGTCGAATTTCTTGAGGGTGACCTTTCCACACAAGAGAGATGGCGCTACCGATCTACAACTTTAATTTCGAACTTTCGAGGACGATCAAAGAAAATACTATAGAGGGCGAAGATTGAAATGGTAGAAGCATAAGTTCTTATTATTTAGGGATAAGAATAAAATGATAGAGAAGAGGTTGCATTACGAAGAATGGAAGTAAGCAAATGGAAAATGGAAGAATGGGGAAGCATGATGAGAGGGCTAGGATCAAAAAGAATGAGGAAGTCTTCTACAACATGTTGATCGGGTTCAAATTCTTATAATTAAAAAGTCCTATGATATTGGTTCAACTTGACTATGATATTGGTGTCGATACCAAGATGGTATCAAACAATGGTTCACTAGTCTCTTATAACTTTACGGTAGAATATATATACTTTATCGAAAATTAGATTGTCTAGTATATTTTTATTTTTAAATATACAATTTAATTATATTCAAACCCGTCGTAGGCTCAATGAATTCAGAGCGTTAGTCTATGTCTAGCATCTTTAAAAGACATGAAAAATCCGTTGAAGTGAGCAAGGCTCTCAAGGAATTCTAAGAAATTCCCAAACCTAAATTTGTTTCGGAGCTTATTTAAGGCACCGATTACTATTTGCTTTTGTTCTCACTTGATTTTCTTAATAAATTTCTGAGCATCCTTAACAAGTTTGCATTTCGAGCATCCCCGTCGATACCAAGTTGGTATCAAACGATGGTTCACTAGGCTGTTACGTTTGAATTTCTCAACTCTCAGGGAAAATAAGAGAATAGACTATTGAGGCTAAGATTGAAATGATAGAACAAGAGGCTACTATTGAGGGATATGATTGAAATGATAGGGAAAGGTTGGATTTCGCAGAATGAAAGTAACCAAATGGAATGACGAAATTGTCTAGACGGAAGCAAGAAGGAGGAAGCATGACGAGAAGGCTTGGACCCTTGGAGAGAAAGTAAATAGTATAAAGAAAGAGCTCATGTTTAAAGAAGGAAGGCTGGTTACAGCTTAGGCAGAATTAACGTCCCTCTCAAAGTTATACAATCGGTTGGTAAGAGCATATAATTGTTTGAGAATTAAACAACCATGTGGAAAAACCAAAGGGGTTCTTTCATTCTTATTGTATGAGTATCTCTAGAGAAAATTGTTTCTTGCATTTTTACATATTGCCACCTTAATTAAGAGGGGAAGTTCAACTGCACTAATATGGTGAGAGATACTCATGAATACTGTTATGGACTCATATGAGACCCATTGGTTATGCGGCCCGGCAAGGACAGTTTGTTCCAGAATCCTTCCATAATCAAGTAATATACTAATTGGCCTATAATCAAGGCTATAATAATCATGGAATGTGCAAGTAGTGCGGTTGAAACATGGGACTGGAGGGGCACAAAGCCCATTGACTGAAACCCTAAATGTCATACTCGTGTTGCACAGTGATTCATCACTCTCTTTGGTATCTTCTATATAGATATCTGGGAGAGTCATCTGATAGTCCTTTCGATGTCTTCCTCATAAATACCTTGGGGAATCCTTTGATATTATATAAATCACCTACTAGTCCATTGTAGCTAGACATCTGTGTTCTACACCAAAAAATTGGCACCGATCGTGGGGAAAGATAAATTTCGATTCTCGAACGACCAAAAATGGCTGCAAATACCAAAAGCCGTAGCTGGATACTTTGGCAAGACCAGTTGCCGGATGGACAACCGCAGCAACATTTGGAGCAAACGATTCAACATGAGGACTCGGTCGCTCCAGATTATAATCAAGTTATGGTGAGACTCAGCGGGAGACAGCTCTGTTTCTGTATGAAGGAGAATGATTTTGTTTTTTGTTTTTTTTTTTTTTTTAGGTTAGAAGTGAATTCCTTGGGCAAAATTGTGTGGGAATAGTTATGATCATGGTTTTACAAGGGTTGGATTGAAAACACCAAGGTTGAGGTTAAAGTAGTAATGCTACCAGATTTTGTTTTCTGGAGGCAATTTGGTTGCTTCATGTTTTTTACTAACCAAATGGTATCTAATGCCCCTGAGACTTTGCAAGACTATAGTAGATATCCTAAGCTTTAATTTGACATATAATATCGACTGATTGGATCTATATTAGTAGTTATGAATTTTTGAAGTTGGTCATGTAAAATATGCAAGTTTTTAGGGCAATGTCCAAAGAATTGTAATTTTGGAATGATGGACGTCCAATTGGCTAAGTACAATATTTTTACCTAAAAATAGACTCAATAAGGGTCATGTAACCTTTGGAAGCACTACAATTGGACACTTTTAAAATGAGATATAAATTTTCAAAATTGGTTGAAGTCAAGATAAACACTTGGAGTTAATATGGCCCTTTATATTTATGAAGAGGATGGATAAATATTAACCCGTTGTCTGTAAATGTATGTGTATAGGAGTCGACGTTCGCCCGGGACGACCAAAGGATTGGGAGTCAAATCGAGGAGTGGTAAAACGTCCAAGTGGTAACTCTTTTCTCACATACTATGTATAACTGTGTATGCATGAGTGAGCTAATATGTGATTAGCATTGTGAACATGTGTTAGATGGTAGGGCTTAGTGGATCAGGGGTCCTTGGGTCGTGAAACCTAACTTGCATTCAGTTCTTATAAGTTGATACTTAATGTGATTTCATTACTACAAATAACGTCTATAACGTCTATTTATTTGGCCTTTAAACGTCTAAAAATATGGGGACGCTTATTTGGGAGGCGTAGAAGGTGGATACTTACACCGCGTCCAAATTTTTTTTGGACGCCATAGGTATTTTTTTATAATAGTTAGGGACTCGAACCCCAACATGCTCTGTATGCATATTTGGCAAAAGTACAAAACACACATGGCAAAACAAACATACAACAAACACACAACAAACACATAAAAGTACTTAAGTAAAGCAGTTACTACCTGTGAGTTATATGCCGGTTAAAAAAAATCTTCACAATGCCTGATAGCCTCCTTAGATATGCCTTAACCCTATACAATATCAAAATAACTTATTTTTAGTATTTCCATAAATACCCTTCCATTTTCCAAGAAACCCAAGCCCTAGCCCAAAATTCCAGAAAATCCAGAGACTTTGACCCAACTTCAAACATTTTTAATAAATTCCAAAAAAAATCCAATTGACATGAAATCAGTGCCATCTGAACCCTTAAGATGTCTAGTTTACAGTAAAAATACTTCCAAAGTCTAAAAGGGTTCATATTTAATTACACAGCCAAATCTTTACTTGCTGGTCAGAAAAGGTACCTTTGTGTTTCGAGCGATTTTAACAATTTATTTCTCTTAAAAGGAAACTCAAAAAGTCATCCAATTATATATCAAAATGAAGCTTAGGATGTCTACTTTATGCTTGTAAAATTTCAGAGCAACTGGACTTCATTTACTATTTTTAAAATATCGTTGAAGCTTTGCTGCCCAGAAATTCCAAAAGCTGGCAGGAAGCTATTTCTTAGGTTTTCAGTGTTTTTGGATTCGTAAACTTTAACTCTGAGCTAACCCCAAGAAAAATCATGTTTTAAAACCATTAAAACCCTTTAAAAAACCAAAATCAGATCACAACTCCATGCTTTAGCCAAGAGGACAAAAACCCTAACTTTGAACTTCAAGGGTTTAGGTTTTTGGTGTTTACCTGAAATCGAAGATTCGATCAGTGATCTGGCTTCTTCACTAAGTGTTGAAACTCAGCTGGACCTTCCTCTTGCTCTCTTCCCTCTGTCTTTGAGCATAAATTGGAAGCCCAAAACGGGGGTATAAGAGTCCTTAAATAAAGACTTTTCATCCCACAAAATATCTCCTAAAGTTAATTCTTATTGGCTTATAACTTGACTTGCCTTTTTGACATGTTTTTCTCTCATTTTCTCTAGATCTTTCTTGACTTTCCTTGTCTTCTCTATGGCTGCACGAAATTCTTGCTTGGAGGGCAAGAATATTTGATTTTTCTACCCTTACTTTTTCCTCTTTCACCCCTGTGGTGACACGTGTCTCTGTGTAATGATTACACTGACTTTTCCTTTCCAGCATGTGATTGTTGCAATGACTCTTCCTCTTCCTATTTCCTCAAAAATGCAGGGGCTCTTCATCTATCTAGGAAATGTCATGTGCACATTTATTTTAGCACCTTTTTGCTTAGCTAATTGTGTCATACCTTAGGACATAGCTAAATGGCATTTTTTACCAACTGATTAACACCATATAAGTGTTTTGTGCCCTTTTTGCACTGATGATTTAATTTTATGTCCCTTGAGCTCTTGGTTAAAATACTCATGCAAAAAATAATGTAAAACGTCTTAAAATATGTCAAGAAGGCACTTAAAAATCCCCTAAATCAAACGATCAAAGTATCCTTACAAAATATCCTCTTAACTTGGCTTATTTTGCAAGTTTTGTTGACTTTTCTCTCTTCTCCTTGTTTTGCACGAATTTGAAGATTATTTAAGAAGCTTTTGAGTCATCATTTCATATTAATTGCATGCACATGTGTTCCTTATAGCAATTGACCAAAATACCCTCAAAATATCTCCTTTCACATAGCTTCTTCCACAAGCTTTTTGACTTTTGTACTTGTAATTATGACGGGACACATGTCATGTTTTTACTGGTCCAACACAAAAGTATGTCATCATTAGTTATCATGACCTTACTTTATTAAAGTTACTTTATCAGTGTCTACTCGGGATCGTGCTCGAGTTTTACTGGGATTGGGACACGAATGCCAAGACTCGACAAATGATGTCACATACTGGTATTTTCTCAAAAACGTAGGGCATACCCGACTGCTCTGAAAACATTGTATTCTTACTTATACCAGCATATTTTCACTCAACTAATTGTCGTATACCTTAGGACATAGTTTGGTGGCATCTTTTCAATTGAATTTATTCCGTATAGGTCTTCTGTACCACTTTTCCATTGGCACTTTAATTCCTCGGCTTATACATACCAGGTCCACTGACCCATATAGCCAAGTTACTTAGTCCCTGAGAGGCTATCCTTGACATTATTGGGACTCTTCCCGCACTGGGCTTAGTCGTCAACCTACTTTAAGCTTATTCTCAATTCCCAGGGTCCAAAAATTCAAGATATTACAAAAGACAAAATTATCCAATATATATATATAGGGAAAAAGACAAATAAATACCTTTTGAACATGCAAAACCCTCATAAACCCACCGAATTTGTAAAAGGACTAAGAGGTGACACAGACTTCTAAGGGATATGCAAATTCATGGCAAATGACTATAATGCCCTTCTATCTTCTCTCTTTCCTCTCTCCCCGTCTAAACCACACTTCCAGATCCGTCGTGACTGCACCGCCGTCAACCTCCACCATCAACGCCAACGCCGCACCCACCGCCACCTTCGCCGCACCCACCGGCATCGGCATCGATGAAAAAGAAAAATTAACGAAACACACGAACAAACGAAGTAAATTTTTTTTGGTCGATCCAGAAGAAATTAGAAGAAGAAGACGTCAGTGAAGGAAGGAAGAAGGAAGAAGAAAAGGAAGGAAGGAAGGAGGAAGAAGGAAGAAGCAAAAAAAAAAAAGAAAAAAAAGTGCACACTTGAGTGCAATCCTTAAAAAAAAAACCATTTACAAAACTTCCATGCTATTTATAAATCTACCATCGCCATTTACAAATAAACCATAGCCATTTACAAATTGCTTCATTTACAATTTACAAAACTTCCATGCTATTTACAAAATAACCATCGCCATTTACAAAATATTTACAATTTACAAAACTTCCATGCTATTTACAAAATAAATCATTGCCATTTACAAATAAAATTGCCATTTACAAATGTTTCGGCTTTTCCATTCTTGCATTTTACAAGCAATGGTTTATTTGTAAATGGCGATGGTTTATTTGTACATGGTGATGGTTATTTTGTAAATAGCATGGAAGTTTTGTAAATTGTAAATGAAGCAATTTGTAAATGGCGATGGTTTATTTGTAAATGACAATGGTTATTTGTAAATGGAGATGGTTATTTTGTAAATAGCATGGAAGTTTTGTAAATTGTAAATGAAGTAATTTGTAAATGGCGATGGTTTATTTGTAAATGGCGATGGTTATTTTGTAAATGGCATGAAAGTTGTAAATTGTAAATGAAACAATTTGTAAATGGCGATGGTTTATTTGTAAATGGCGATGGTTATTTTGTAAATAGCATGGAAGTTTTGTAAATGGTTTTTTTTTTAAGGAGTGCACTCGAGTGTGCACTTCACACTGGAAGTGCAGTGTGCACTGAAAGTGTGCACTTTTTTTTTTCTTCTTCTCTTTTTCTCTCTTCTTCCTCCTTCCTTCCTTCCTTTTCTTCTTCCTTCCTTCCTTCCTTCACTCACGTCTTCTTCTTCTAATTTCTTCCGGATCGACCAAAAACAATTTACTGTTCATTCGTTCTCGTTCTCGTTCTTGCTCGTTCATTCGTGTGTTTCGTTTTTTTTCTTTTTCGCCGATGCCGGTGGGTGCGGCGTTGGCGTCGACGTTGATGGTGGAGGTAGACGGCGGATGTGGAAGTGTGGTTCAGACGGGGAGAGAGGAAAGAGAGAAGATAGAAGGGCATTGTAGTCATTTGCCATGAATTTGCATATCCCTTGGAAGTCTATATCACCTCTCAGTCCTTTTACAAATTCGGTGGGCTTATGAGGGTTTTTCATGTTTAAAAGGTATTTATTTGTCTTTTTCCCATATATATATATATATATATATATAAAGATCCAATAATGATTGGATAAAGATAGGAGAAATAATAAATGATGATTGATTTAAAAAAATGATTTTGAATTGTAGTTTAAGAGATTATGTGATCCATCATCTTAAATTATTATTCAATCAATCAAGATATGAATTTAATTCATTATGATTTGCATTTTCCAATTCAAGTTTGGATTAAGCATTTCTTGTGAGCACTTAAATTAGGATTAAACTCTTATAAAGTGCTGATTTTTTGTGTGCCTTTTTATGGACTTTTTTTTAGAAAAAAAAAAAGGAAATAAATGTGATCCATCATCTTAAATCAATCCAACAATCATGATATGAATATGGTTCATCATATTAAATTCAATCAATCAATCAAGATATGAATTTAATGTGACTTGGTTAAAAAGTAGTGGACTTATTACCTAAAACTCATTTTTTAGTGTATAAGCTAAAAATTCCTAAAGCAATTAGGACTAGGAATTTTTGGCCCACCAAGGCTATAAAAAGGGGAGGGTTGGACCTTTTTTTTTTTTAATCCTTATGCTCTCTCAATTTTGGTCTTTACCAAAGGTTTAGAGAGGAAAAGGCACCATCCATAAAGGGTAAGGTTCCAACCTTGTTCATCTTATCTTTAATCTAATTCTAAGAAACCACCACCTTCTTGAAAAGATAAAAACCTAAGGAAACCAAAACTCAACCTTGTCCTTGCCTAGCAAGCATCCAAGGAGTGAGAGGTTTCAAGAGAAGGAGTTCTCATTACAATCGGAGGATAGCTGTGTGGATCAACATTAAAGGACATCAACAACTTTGAAGTCTTCGAGTGATCTAAGGTAATTCTAATCTATAATAAGTGTTTTATCAAATTATCCTAAACCTCAATAGTTGTTTTAATGAGTAATCCTAAAACTCATGAATATTATAAATTGTTATGAATTCTCATGAGTACCATAAAGAGTTACGGATTAATAATTAATAACTAATTAGTGTAATGAGTTAAGGTTAATAATTCATGAGGACCGTAAGGAGTTATAGGTTTCTGCAATTATTAAATAAAATTTTTGTTTTCAACCTCATAAAACTTTACATGAAAGTCATGTAATAAACAACATTAACCGTCAAGTGGTATCAGAGTTGGGCTCGTTACCGAAAACACATAGGATAATATTATTGAATTCGATTCAATGATAAATTGGGATTTGCAAAAATACGTGCAAGTGTTTTTCTAACCTTTTGTAGGTACAAGAAAAGGGATGATCATAGTGCCTCGAATGAATGATTTAAGGGTTAAGGTGCAAAAATACACATGTACTTTTGTCAGATGAGCGCATGGTAGCAAGTACTTTTTTTAAGGTGCAAAAATGACTATATGGGTATAAAATAGGAGCAAAAGTCACAGTAATCGTTAAGGGGGTGGATGTTGACTGTTAAGGTGGAAGGTTTGACTCAAATATATGAAGTGGATGCTGACTAAGAGTGTGTAGCAGACAAGTGGCTAAGTAATTGATGACTTGGAAAAAGAATGATTTATTTATCGGAAAAATATAATTTATTTATCTTTTATTTATCTAAAGTGATTAATCCCCAAAATCTAACAAATAACCTAGACAAATATAATCGACTCATCGGGCAAATTGGGGAAACAAAGATCTGGAGGAAAAAACCTAGGGTTCATGACGCGAAGAGTAAGCAGAAGAAGATGAACAGTGGATGGTCCAAAGCCTATGGATTCACGATTGCTAGGGTTCAAGATGCTAGGGTTTAACTCTTTGCGTGTCGAAGTGAGGGAGTGAGCAAAGGATTCGTGATTCACCACGTCTACAGCCACGATAACGACGACGTTTACACCGACGATAAAGAAGAAGGGAAATCGAGAGAGTTAGGCGGAATAAATCAATTCCCTATTATTAACCACCAATTCCAGTCTTAATTAGTCACGCCATCGAAATGCCGCATCAAAAAGAAAAAAGAACCAGACGAAAAACCTAAGGAGGATGGGATAAATACGTGAATGATCTGATGGTCCTTGTATCTGGAGGAATCACAATAGAAGAAAAATGCGTCGCGATTACAGTCAAGACAGAACATATTACACTCGCTCCTGTAGTGTCACCGTGGAAGCGGCAGACACTGAAGAAGGAAGTGGTTAGTAAGGGCTCAAGCCACGGAGGCACCGACATTGTGTTGTGAATCAATGCAATTAATCAACATTCGAGATCGGAAATTCAGATCAATTTGAGGATGGGAGAGAGGATCGAGGAAGAAAAATGCGAGTGAGGCAACAATAACATAGTAGGCAACCGGTGTATGTGGGTCAACGGTAAGGTTAGTGAGTGAGGAAGAAGAGGGAATAATGAAAATGGAATTCAAGAGGAGGAGGACAATGGCGGAGACATAGAGGAAGGGCAGGTGAAAATGCAGAGAGAGAGAGAGAGAGAGAGGAGGGAGAGAATAAAGAACGGAAGGAGGAGGAGGGAGAGGCATTGGGATTAATATTTTAGTCAAACTTTTTCCAATCAATTACTAATTCCACTTGTTTCTACACATCCACGTCGTCATATATTTTAGTCAAACTTTCCAACTTAACAGTCAACATCCACTCCTTTAACGGTTACTGTGACTTTTGCTCCTATTTTGTAACCACATAGTCATTTTTGCACCTAAAAAAAGCACTTGCTACTGGGTGTTCCTCTAACAAAAGCACATGTGTATTTTTGCACCTTAACCCATGATTTAAATTATTATTTAAGTTTTATTTCTTTTGGTAAATGGGATTGTTTTGTCCCAATTTAAATTTTATTTCTTATTTTTGGTAAATGGGATTGTTTTGTCCCAATTTAAATATTGCATAGAAAAATTGTAATAGGAATAAGAATGTAAAATTTTAGATCATGGATAAGTACAAGAAGAGTTTACCAAGAGATCATTCGACCATGATGAAAGAATGGAGTAGATTTGAAGATTTGATAATCCAAGACATGGAGATGTTTTTTATCAATAATCGGAAGGCATCATGATCATCCACAAAATACATGAATTGTTGTTATTATTATTATTATTATTATTATGCATAAAATTATCACGACTAGTATGTATGATAGGAAATGGGCTTCTAGAAAAGGTCCAGCTTCATATGATGTAGAAGATCAAGGTGGTGAGAAGAATGAAGAGGAAGGAGAAAGCCAGCAACTTTACGGAACGTGTTTCCCTACCTATCCAAATGATAGGTAAGGGGCGCCCCCCTCCCCCAAAAAAAATCTAGACCATCTAAATGGGATCCGATGATCCATTTAATTTTTTTTTAATTTTGAAATTTTTTTTAAAAGAAATGTTGGTTGAGAAATTATCTTTATTTTAGATTCTCTATCCATTAAAATAACGTTTTTTTATATAAAAAAAATAGGAAGTTAAAAAAAAAAAAAAAAATTGAACCATCCAAGATCCAATTTAAACAAGACAGATGGGAGAAGCGCCCCTTGCGTATCCTTTGGATAGGTAGGGAAACGCTTTCCGCAACTTTACTGTGGCCTTGATTTTTTTTTTTTTTTTTTTTTTTTGGCTAAACCTTGAATTTTTCAATTAGAATAGAAATTGGGATTGGTTGTGCTCAGAGTTTTTGTTTTAATTGGGCTTTTGGGCCTTGCTATTTACCCAAACAAAAGCTATAAGGTACTATTTGATTTTTTTTTTTTTTTTAAAAAACACTATATCGGGTTGTTTCTTATGCATGTTCTCCAATCGTTATATATAAAGAAAATATTTAACTTGAGGGACTCTATATATATATATATATATAATTTTGCCGCATCTTATTCAATTCTTTATATTTTTTCATTTTTCTTAGGTTCTTATAGTTTCCTTAATTATAAAAGTTAGTTTCTGTAAATGTAATTTATTAATTTTTGTGGGAAACAACCGATTTGTTAATAATGTGGCTCTAAAAACATACACTTGAACTAATTTTCTCACATTAATCTAAACTCAAAATAAATCACATAATCAATTACCATACGATTGTCAATTTTTGTATGGGAGATTAAGAAGATTCATAACTATTCTTGAAAACTTCTGAATGCTTCTATTGGTGGTGTCAAAAAGCTTGAAAATCAAGCAAAATTTGAGGAAGCTAGTATTATTATAACATATTTTCCTGGGCGATGGTTGGCTATTTTCAAATGATTCTGAGATGCAAAATTTCTTGAGATAATTCAAAGAGAATTTAATACACTTATTAGAAACAAATATTTGGTTGCTAGTTATCTCGGTTATGCTATATTGTGTCTGTTTGGTTTGAGTATTTCAGAAGCATTTAGAGTGTCCAAGCTCAATGTGAAGAGCTGTAGAGAAAAAGCCTACCGTGATGTGTTTGGATTGGCTTTTTCTGAAATGGGCTTTTACAAAACACGCTCATCAATCTAAAATCTCACTCATGGACCACAGGGACAGCGGTGCGGTGGCACACGGTTGGTGGTATTGAGATGCCTTATATCTCCCCTCGGGTCCGTGTTCGAATCCCCCTCCCCTCGCCTTGTACCAAAAAAAAAAAAAAAAAAAAAAAAAAAAAAAAAAAAAAAAAAAAAAAAAATCTTATTCATGGAGTTTCTACAGTGTGTTTTGAGCATTGGACCGACTATGAAGAAAAATGTGCTTGGGCTACACCAAACTTTATCCTCTCTCCTTCTTCTACTAGCATATTTATGCAACGTGTCTTGGATGAGATTGATTCATATTGGATGTAGATTTTCTACACGTTTCATACTCTTGCTTCCTCTTTATCTATAAATAAATAAATTTCTATATTTATATTTATTTATTTTCTCTCTCTTCTAAAAACATAATTTGGGACTATATCACCAAAATTTAAATCCTTCCATGAAAATTATTTATACTAAATTAATATATCTAAATATAAATATAATTTTAATTTTAATTATTAAATATATTTATTTTTCCTTTTTCAACTTTAAAAAAAATTTTTTTTTTTTTTTTTTAGATATCGCAATATATACAACTAATATTAATATATGTAGTATTTAATAAAATTCATACCAGTTTTAGTCATTTTCCATCTTTACTTACTTTTCAACCGCTAACCCCAACTCATCTCCGTTTGGAAAATAAAAGTCACTTCTACCATCGTTAATCCAAACATAAATCATATTTAGAATCTGACTTTTTTTTTTTCTATCGAGCTTTTAAAAAAATCAGATAGAAAATAAGCCACCGCTCTTACCGCTAACCCAAACGGGCCATTATCTGAACTTGCCGCTATATCTCAGATTCTGAACCATGCTTTAGCCCCATCAAATCAAACTCATTCATACATGTGGTTTGGTGATAAATGAGAGTAAAAGTACTATTAATCCCAATGATGATTTACACAATTCAAATCGAATTTAAATTACCCAGTTCAAGGGCCGATTATTCTCAGTGCAAATATTTGTGCAAAGAAGGCGGCTATAGGGGCCATGATCCTTTTGCACAAATATGACCACTAATCCATTCCAACCTATAGATTATATAGTGAAAAGAAAAATAGATGTAACAAAAAAATTTACAAGCATTCACTTGTGCATGCAACGAGTGGAATAAGGTATTTATATATAATGAAGATGAAGCGATGAACAGGAAAAATAGGGGAGTTAACAACTATAAATCCAGGGTTTTGCTTGCATAAACAATTAGAATAAAGGAATTTATAACAAAAATTAGGGATTAACAAGAAATATAAGGGAATTAACAAGTGTACAAGTTTGCAAGTTTTTTTTTTTTTTTAATATTTCTATTTAATGTGTGTATACACACTACATAAGGTTTCGTCATGAAGTGAGATTCCAAGTATTCTATTTTATTCTATGTGGAAAGTTCTCATCTTTATTTATTTATTATTATTATTATTTTTTTTTTTTGCTTCTTTAATGGGATGTAAATAAAATATTGATCTTTTTATTTCCAGAAGAGAGAAAAAAATATATATATTTTTTTTTTTTGAATTTTGCCAAATGTTGTGAGGGGATAATGGAAGGTTGAAAATATGAACCAAACACAAAATCTCCAGAAATGATGGTAGGCCCACTGAACGAAGCCCATAGGGTTTGGCATAATAAAAAAAAATGAAAAAAAAAAAACATGAAGGCACATCTCTCTCTCTCTCTCTCCTTTTTTTTTTTTTTTTTTTATATGAGAATTTTAAGAAAGGGGTTGGATTTACCCATGATCTAAGGGCAGGGCGAAATCTTCCTTCCTCCTAGGTGATACTGATGTTGGGCAGGGCGAGCCGCCTCAGGTGTTGACCTAAGCACCTAAGAGCTAGGATGCCTTCTCTAGAGCCTTGGCCAACTCCAAGATCGAACCTCCTCCCTTTGGTGAGAGTGTCCGACCCCTTTACCAATTGAGCCCAAAGACAAGGAGTTTTCTCTCTCTCTCTCTTTTTTTTTTTTAACAGTACATGAGGATAGCTTCTGGGCTTCCGAAAAATCGCCCAATCGATTTTGTAAAAAAACATATTCTTTATATTCATGCATAGTCTATATCATGTATCTCAACAAAAAAAAAAAAATAAATAAATAAAATAAAATCCATAGTCCATATCCTTCCATCATCCCCAGAGAGCATTTTGGCAAAATCCCAAAAACAACATCATCTTTTTTTCTCTCGTGAAATAAAAAGATTACTTGTGTTGCAGGATCCTCTACTTTAGCATTTAAAAACAAGGATACACAAAAAAGATTTTACTGCCAGAGAATACTCGAGCGACTAAAGAGTGGTAACACAAAATGAAGGAAATCATTTGAGTAGACCCTTACAACACTCGAGTAATAAGCTGCATCGTCGGGTAACTAGCAAGTGCAAGGAATACTACTTGAGTGGCTCGCCCAATAACTCGAGTGATCCCAAGCATTGGAGGGCAACCAAAAAGTGATTAAGCTTAATTCCCATAAGGCAAGAACATCACTGAAGGAAACTGAACGGTAGCACAAGAATGAAGTGTGACTCGTCTGATTACAAGACTCACTCGAGTGAGGTACGTTTTTCGGTTCACTCTCAAATGCATAACACTCGAGTGACAGATAGCATCACTCGAGTAGACTCTTCTCCTCTTCGCACTAAAGCCCGAACTCAACGTCATTTGAACCACTTCACTCGATCCCTCCTCAAATCTCCAATCAAAATATGCTCTTCCCATACTCGACTCACTTCTACCGTCAAAACCCACAATCTAATTCCTCGATTAACTCCAAAAACCTCACAAAATGTTCAGTGCTTCATTCGATGTGCACTGGGTACTAAAGGCGTGGAATGCCAAGATCACTCTAGTGGCTTGCTTGAAGAATCCAAATTTTGGCAAAAACAAATCACCTTCGTCAAAGAAGAAACGTCCAAAAGCCACCAAGAGTTCCAAACCTTCTAAATCACCGAAGCACGCTCACCCCACAGTTCTCGATCGATGTCCATCGGAACCAATTTCTAAGTCTAAGGGAATTGTCATCCAAGATCCATGGAAAACTCGATCAATGAGTAAAAAGACTTCTCCAATCTTGAAGGAAAAATTCATGGTAGTTGAATCATCTGCAAGCTTGACCTCCACTGACCGAACTAAAGATGACATGCACTGCAAAGTCTCGAACCTTGTGAATCAACTGATGCAAGAAATTATGAATGTTAGTGTGCCCAAGAAGTCCAGATATGGGAATCTCTTCGTCTCCGTAAAGCAAGCCACTTCTAATGTTAAGGAACCTATCAAGTCATCGGTCTCCAACCACTATTTGGGTTGGCAGTAGATAGAACTTATCTCATAAACTTACCTATCATATTATACCGTAAATCACATTGGACGAAGCTCCTACCTAATCCAAATAGGTCATCTCAAGCACCTCTCAAACTTGAGGACAAATTATTAGGACCGTAGATGATTTTATTTCAGAACCACTGAAGCCTAATGATCAACAGAGATATGATGATGATTTTCCTCATAGGTCTTTCCGTCTTGTTGTTTACCTAGCATTGCATCTCTTGGACCATAATTTCTTGGTGCTACCTTTCAAAACTACATTCAGGATGCCTTGAAAACTGCAACTGATCACATGAAGACCTATAATGCTTACCTAGTTGAGATGGTTGATCACCAAGTCAAGCTCTTGGTTGCAGGCATTAATCAGAACTTCAAACAACAATTTGATATGCAAACCCCTCATTCTCAGCAATTGAAGGAATTTGGTTAGCGCTTGGGCTCTTATGAGGCAATTCTTCGAGCTCACTTTACTTTTCCTTCTTCAGATGTGCCTCCAGAACCTACGTCTCAGCCAACTCCTCCTAAACCATCATGTACCCCTCTCACAGACTCCACCACTGACCCCCCCCTCCTTCTCATGATCCTGCTCCTTCCTTGACCAATGTGTTGTTTACCATTCCAGATCCTACCTTATCCTCTCAGGTCCATATTACACTTGATTCTGAACCTTCTCCAGAGCCTAACCCTTTGTCTTTAAATCCCATTCCCTCACAGGAGCTCCCTCAAGACGACCCTATTATCCAAAAACCATGTTCTCCTTCCCATCACCCTCATCATATAGACTCTAGTTACCCAGTTGATTGAAGTTGCAATACCTGAACCTACTCTAGACCGTGCACTTCCATCCTCTCATACTTTTGCACCTCACTCTCTTTCACTCTTCTTCCTATGACCATACATCCATTCCCATTAACCCTCTCACATTATTGTTCCATACACACCATCTCCTTCTTCTCTTGAGGCAGATCCTATTCCACCTCCAGCACCTCTTCGTGCTACCCCATCTACCTCCTCTATCTTCACCTTACCCACTCCCTTTACCCTTTCTGCTGATGATAAAAAGGGCGAGACGTGATGTACTATGCATATTTTGTTTATTTTGTTCTGAAAACTCTAATAACTGAGTTATTATGATCTGATAATTCTGAAAATTGATGAAAATGGTGTTTTGAATCTCTCTAATCATCATGTTATAGCATTCCTAAAGTATTTCTGTATGCCAACTCTGTTTTGATTTTATGTTTCATATGATTGCTGACTTTTCTTTCTGAGATTTCAATGTCTAAGATCTTATTTTTCCTATCTAAGTTTTGTCATCATAAAAAAGAGGGAGAATGTTAAAATACATGTTTTGATGATAACATACCTTAACAAAGTTTTATGAAAAGAAAAATTGTAAGAATGTGTCATTGGGCTTGTTTGGGTTGGCTTTTTTTGTGTCAGTTGCTTTTAAGCAAATGAAATGAAAAAAAGGTAACTAGCTAGTGTGAAGTTATTTTGTGAAAACTATTGATAGCTTATTTGCCACCGAGCTTAAAAGAAGCTCAACGTTTTGCGTGTCGGCTCCAAGAAGAATGTGCCACCAATGAATCATGTGTTTCTCTCGGTTTTGAGTGGGCCCCGCCACCATTTTTTAAAAAATTCTTTTCTTTCCTTTTCCTCTTTTTTTTTCCTTTTTAACAATTTCTATATTTATTTTTCTCTCTCTTCCAAAAACACAATTTGTAAATTTAAATTTAAATTTAAATATATTTTTCAATAATAAACACATTTATTTTTCCTTTTTTTCAATTTTAAATATAAATATAAATGTTTGATCAAATAATAAATATGATTTAAAATCTTAATTAACAAATAATAATCCAATCAAGGTACTAGCAAATCACCATTTACAAGTAAAGGAATATGTAAAAATCTTTTGTCACTAGTGTGAAGTTATTTTGTCGATTTTGTTAAAAACTATGTTACTTGAGTGATGAATTAAAAACGACGTGTTACTTGCAAGTTACTCGATGGTGATTCTTTGAAAATCTTCTTTGTACTTGAGTCAAGTGGTTGCCACTAAAATGATGCCCAAAACCACCCCAAGGTGCCTAAATGTAACTTGTCATTTTTTAAAGTAAAAGTAGTGTGCCACTCAAGTGTTGCCCAAAACTTCGCAAGGTACCTAATAGTAACTGGCTATTTTTAGAAACTAAAAGTGATAAGTCACTCAAGTTACTAAGTTGGGACTCGAGTTATACTCAAATATTTGCTAGCTACATCTTGGTAACTTGAAGGAGATAACATTACAAATTTTAAAAATTAACATCACCTGATTGCAAATTGCTCACTTGAGTGACACTTGTAAAAATCATGTTATCATTCTTCAGTTATCCACTAGTGATCAACCAATGTTTTGAAAAACTAAGAGAGGTACTCGAGTGACCTACAACGACTTGAGTGACACAGTATGGTTACCAAACGGTAACTAGCAAAAGTAATCTCACATTTCTTCTAGTTACCATTTGGTACCTCTCTGTAATAGAACATTACTAGAGTGATATATTGTCACTCGAGTGACTTTGAAAACAAATTTTTAAAAACATCGTCTCAGAAATTTTGATTATTGTTCCCTTATGTTAGAATTGAACTATAATGTTTTCTATTGTTTTTAAACATCATTAGCTCAACATTCCAGTGCTTTATCAAGTACTCTATAATATTTTCAAACTCGAGTGATAAGCAAATATTTCCTAGTTACTTTTGGTAACTTGAATGAGATAACATGGCAAAGTTTAAAATTAACATCACTCATGTTCAAGTTGCTCACTTGAGTGATGCATGTAAAATCATGTTATTGTTCTTCACTTACCCGCTAGTGATCAACCAATGTTTTTAAAAACTAAGAGAGGCACTTGAATGGCCTACAATGACTCAAGTGACACAATATGATTACCAAACGGTAACTTACAAAAATACTCTCTCATGTTTCTTCTAGTTACCACTTAGTACCTCTGTGCAATAGAACATTACTAGAGTGATAGGTTGTAACGTGAGTGAGTTCGATTTTTTTTTTTAAGAAAAAAATCTTCTTGGAAATTTTGATTCTTATTCCCTTATGTTAAAATCTAACTACAATGTTGTCTATTGTTCTTAAACATCATTAGCTCAACATTCCAATGTTTTATCCAATACTTTGTAATATATTCAAACTGCCAAAAGAGAAGATCACTCAAGTGATTCTTTCAAAGAAAATAGAGCAAGGCTTTGAAACTTTTAAATCATTGGATTGATTATGAAATTTGCTCTTCTTGCTTCTAATCATTTTAACTCTTTACACATTAGTACTTAAGTGTTTTCCAGTTGATCAAACAAGGATTAATTCACAAATTGGAAAAATCATTTTTGTGTCATAAGCATTAAATGCGAAGGACATTCAAATGTAGAACATTTTCTTTGCTCCAACGGCTAATTCCTTAGACATAATGAATGATTTCAACTGATATATATCAAAGACTTAGAAAACTCCAACGAATATATTTAACAAGGCAACAATCATTAATTTATGTTACCTATAAATGGCCAAAGCATTGAAGACGAAGTAACCAACTTCTACAAAAAAATTTGTGACATTCATGGCAAAGTCTTAAAATTCTTACATCAAGTATGCACTTCAGTGATCATATATCTACTTTTGTGAGAGATATTTATTGATTAATTTATTTTCTGAGAGAACCAAGTTTATATTGTAGAATCTTGAGTGGGCATTAAATTACAAAGTGAAAGGGGAAGAGATTGTTCTTGAAAAGGAACTAGTGTGTACTAAGACACCAAGAGTCCGGTAAATCTTGAAGAATAGTGAAAATCTTGTAAGGCTTTTAAGAACTGGATATAGGTTAAGTGGTTTAGATTGAACAAGTATAAATCTCGTGTACTTACCCTTGGTGACATCTTTTCAACTCTATTTTATTGAAGCTTGCATTAAATTTTGAATTTTTTTAATTATCACCCAATTCACCCCTCTTGGGTGAAAATATTGTTCTAACATTGGTGACAGTTGTTTTATCTTGCACCTTATTGTCATGAGTGATTCGATCTAATAGGTTAAGCACTAGGAAAGCGACTGGGTTATCCCTAATTGATGATCAGTGAGAAGAAAGACTCACCTTGAAATACACAATCATGCTAGTGTCTGTGACCAGTCCCTTACCAAGCCATTTGTGAATAATTTTTAAGTGTAGATACTATGCACATGAGGAGGCTATTTGAATTAATCGAGAATTAACTCGTGAGAGATTAGATGTGACCTGGGTAATGTGTATGGGTGGATCTAGGATATCCAAGGCAACATATATATTATTTGCATGTACATCAAGGGTGTCCTTGCATGCTGATTCAACATAAAGGACTTCTAGTGCACAAGCACTTGGATTGAGGACTTCATGCTCACGCGGACATGGCCGATACCAAGTATGAAACAATAAAGATTTGATAATCACACGATAGCCAGCCCATCAAGTGCGAGTGGAAGATGTTTGAATTTTGGATCTGAAATCGCCTATGATTGTTTGGATTAATTACAATTAGAGTAAGTCCTAATTAATTAGGTAAGTAATTAATAAATCGAATGAGAAAATTGTGGATTGTTGACTAAATTGTGAGTTAGCTCAATAACTTAATGAGATCAGTTATATATATTTAAATATATAGATTAAATATCGAATTTAATTAATAATATTTAAATAATCCCACTTTAGTTATTAAGTGAATATAAATTATTTATTTCATATTCATTTTACTGAGTCAAGAGAGAAGATGAGAGATTCTATCAAATGATGATTATCATGGGTATTTTAGTTCCCAAAATACCCTTAATCCACTACTATAAATAGAGGGCCTCCCCATGAATTTTGATTATCCCAATCATTGAGTTTTCTGACTCCTTCACTTCCTCTATACATGATTTCTTGTCTGGTGTTTTGTTGTGCCACCACTACTATAAATTTGAGCATATAAAATGCTTAATAAATAATGGTTACATTGAATAAATATTATGTATGTCAAGGTGAAAATCGCACAAGGATATATAACACTTAAAAATAAGGGTTATTTATGCGCACCTTCATGTATTACAAAGCGGAATTCCCAAAAGCACAAAAATAACGGTTGTAATTAATAACCATAATTTATTTTGTTAGAAAAATGATAGTTCTTAAAACAATTTTAACACTTACAAATTATTTGTCTTCCAACCTTATATTAGCAAAAACACAAACATAACGATTATATCTATTGACTATAAAGTATGAACCACAAAAAACAACATTTCAAAATAAACAACCATCATGTAAAGAATAAATCTACTTATATTTAGCTAACTAGTTATAAATGTTTGTAACAAAAAATATATTTGAAAATTTTACATTAAAATTACCATATGATGAACAAAAAAAGTTATAAAATTTTAAATTTAATATTCAATAAATTTTATGAAACATTAAAGTTTTTTATCAAAACGTTTTTAAAAAAATATATTTTTGGTCAAATATATAAATGTTTAAATAATTTTTACATTTAAAAGGGATATATTTTGGTCTAGGGCCTATTTGGATGGGCGAAAAAAACTTTTTTAATGTAGAAAAAATGCCTTTTAAATTAATTTATGTGTTTAGATGATTTTTTTTTCAAAAAAACAAAAGTCACAAAAAAAAAAGCCAAATGAGCCAAAGTCTTTGCTTTTTTTAAAAGCTTCAATTTGGAGCTTAAAAAATAAGCACTTAGAAAAAAACGATCCAAATGATTATATATGATTAAATTAGAATCTCAAATATACAAGGAGGTTCATGTAAAGTACATTTTAATTTTAAATGAGGTTTATATATGTTTTAAAAATAGATAAAATGTACAACATATGGATGGTTAGTGTATTTTACTCTTAAGAATAATGTATTTTTATTAATTTCATTATTAGATTACACATAAATTGGAAGTTATGATCATGAATTGAGGGATTATGCCCCATAAATCAATAAAGGGTTAAGGTCTGATTTGCTAATTAACTATTACCCGAGGAGCATCCGCGGAAAAAACAATTGAGTGTACCAAATTGGCTAACGGACTATTAAAAAGTGGGAAAAAAACACACAATTTGGTGCAGATTCACCAACGAACTAGTACCTCATCACTGTCTTGAAGTCTCCGTCATTCATTGATTGTCACATGTTGGCGACGTCAGCGTCTTCAAAGCTTTCATTGTTCTTTGGATGTTCCACTCACCTTCTTGAACTCATCTAGTACGGTCCACGATTTCAAATGGCACGCGCCTTGCACCCTGGTTGCATCCCTTCGGTGCCACAAGCGTAAATTGCCCGCCACAACGTCTGCTCGTATGGGTCCCATCTATGTTGGTGTTTGCCTTATCCAACAAGAAGGCTTAACCGCTCTTTTTTCCAGCATCTCCGCCATCGTCCTATGTCAGTGCCTCATATTTTAATGTAATTGTGATAGTTGCTTTTTTTTAAATAGTTATTTGGTACTTTTTTCACTTTTTAATAGTTCGTTGGCCAATTTAACCCTCAATTGTTTTTTGTGCAAGATCTTCCTCGGTAATAATTTGTTGGCAAATGCACCTTAACCCATCAATGAATGAATACAAAATATCAGGATATACAAAATTTAAGTGCTTATTTTATGAGAAAAAAAAAAAATAATAAAAATAAGTCGAAGAGTTATCAAAAGATAATAGCACCAACGGGGTTAAGTAGGCATTAAATGATGGTCCCCCAATCTCCTATGACTTTATGGTAACAGTAATATTTATGCAGTAAAAGTATGGGTTAAAGACCAATTTTACCAATAAACTATTGGTTAAGGAGCACCCACCACAATTAACTTTTAACTAGACCTTAAATACCAACCAACTTTTTAAAATATTAATTGAGCACAATAACCAATAACGTCGGTTATCAAGAACGCTGCAAGAGCTTCAGCAGCGACAATGGCCACCACGCTAAGAACAAATCCAAATAGAATCAAACCTAAAACTAAACTCATTTCACTTCCAAGAACTCAAACCCCACAAGCTCTTCGTTCACCGTCACCATCTCCATCGTCGTTGCTCTCGCTTTTGCCTTGGAGTCTGGTCGTTGATCCCTGTTGCTCATGCTATCGCTCTCACCGTTGCTCACGCCATTGCCCCCGTCCCTGTTCCATCTTATATTGAAGATATATCCTATTGCAATGTTCACGCGTTTACGTGATTTCACCTTTAAATTTCTCGAGCTGTTTGGGAAACAATACAAAAATGTCACTATTATTTTCTATTGCTAATCAATTATCACAAATGGTGTTTAACAACAGCTGATGAATTCCCCTAGATCTTTGGGAAAAAATTAAAGTTCCAGGTCCCAATGTTAGTTTAACCAGAAATAAAAAAACTTCCACGTGCTTTCTTCCTTATTCGTCTTTCTTTGGGGGGTATTGTGTCCTTCACAGTGAACCAAGTGACGACCTAATTCGAATTTGGAAATTTCCTTTTCTTGTCTTCTTGTTTCCTTCTTCCTCTTGCTCACGGCCACACCAATATCACCCTAATTTTTTGGTACTCTCTCGATTATCTCATTGGCGGTGAAGACTCGAAGAGCTTGTGGGGTTTGAGTTCTTGGAAGTGAAATGGGTTTAGTTTTAGGTTTGATTCTATTTGGATTTGTTCTTGGCGTGGTGGCCATTGTCGCATCTAAAGCTCTTGCAGCGTTCTTGATAACCGACGTTACTGGTCATTGTGCTCAATTAACATTTTAAACAGTTGGTTGGTATTTAAGGTCCAGTTAAAAGTTAATTGTGGTGGGTACTCTTAAACCAATAGTTTATTAGTAAAATTACTCCTTAACTCTAAAAGTATTAAATATTGTGCTTAAATAGTCTATCTTCTCATAAATCAGGAGTCTGTCACAGCCAAAACCTATCGTTTGGAACTTAATCATTAACTTTATGGGACAAATATCTGACACATGACAACCAAATCGATTTTGTAATTATTGGGGCCATATTCCTTTTTGTAAAAAGACCAATTTCATTGTGGCATATTCATCACAATCATATGGATTATCATGTCTAATATCCTTCCATCATCCCCAGCCAACATTAGGCAAAATCCCAAATCAACACTTTTTTAAAAGTAAACTTCTAATAAGCGTGCTTCCGAACATTCAAATTATATTTGACTCTATACAGGGACCATACCATTAATCACCTCAACCAACAACTTATTAATATTATGCAACTAAATATAAGATCCTAATCAACCTTATCTTCAAATTTATAACATTTTTCTACAAACTATACATATTAATTGTACATATTAAAAGTTTCTATAAATAAGTTCATAAGATTAAAGAGGAAATATTATGTAAATCAAAACTCAATACAATAAATGACTTAACTAATTTTCTTATTATTAGTATAAGGAACCTATTTAACAATGTTGAAAAAATTATATAAAATGCGAAAATCCTACTTTTTTTTTTTTTTTTTCTTTAAGTTAATTATCATTCCAATTGTCATTTAATACTCATTCCATTCTTTTTAATGTTAAAATGAGCGGAAAATGATTAAAATGACACCTGCCTATATTTTAAAATGTCACCTGTTTTAGTTTTAAAATATGCATAATATCCTTTTATCATCTAATCGGCACACACAAATTACAATGATCGTTCAAAGAGATTAAAAAAATAAAATAATAATCTATTTCCAAATCAGATTTAAATCTACTTTATATCTCCCTTTAACAACACAATAGCCATAGAAAATCAAGGATGAAGAGGGTTCAAAACACTTACTCTACTTATTGCATGCAAGATCCACCTAAAAATCCTAGAAAGAAGGATAAAAATGGAAAATGAAATAACGTAAAATACATAAAACTTTTAATAACGAACCATTTGGTTTTTGTACTTCTTTCGAAGTACAGACAGCCTCCTCTGAATGGGAAGCATTTCATCTCTTCCCCCAAGTTTGTCCAAGTAATATACAATTTTTTTCAGGGTAACCATAACCCCCTCACTCTCATGCCCGAATTCTCTCTCTTGGATATTCAGCATCCTTTTGAGCAGCTTCAGTATTTCACTATCATCCCTGCCTAGTCTCGTTTGAATGGACACCAAACAATCCAAAGCCTCCCCTGCCATGCATCACAGATAGTAGAGTTATCTTCTCACATTGCTCAGTGCATTGTAACCACTAAAACTCGATCGAATCATACGAAGAACGAATATATGTATGTCGTATCCAATAGGGAAAAATTAACCTTTGGTTCTTATAATTTTGACTCGATTATAATTCAATTCTTAAACCTCAATTTGGTGTAACTCAGTCCATATAGTTTTGACTCGTTTGAAAATCAGTCCTGAGCTTTAACTCACTGCAACAACTTAGTCCCTATAGTTTTAATTATTTGAAACATTAGAGTCCCCAAGCTTGATGAAGTATATAACTTTATTTTTTATTTTTAAATACAGGGGTTACTATTTCAAATGGTTAAAACTATAGATATTCAATGGGAGCGAGTCAAAACTGAGGACAAAAAAATTTAATTTTCCCTACCTAATAAAAGTCCATAGAAGGTATTTCACCCAAAACAAAAAAAGTCCATAGAAGGTATCTTACCAACAGGAAGAGATCCTTCTCCAAATGCTTTCTCGCGTATGTGCAAAGCCTCCAGGGCAAATTGCTCTGCCTCTTCATCTTGTTTTAGATGGTAGAGAGTAACTGCAAGGTGCAACATAGTGTAAGTGATGGATTGGTCATCAGTCCCCATCTTCTTTGTCATGATTCTCAAACTTCTTCGGAGCAAGCGCTCAGCCTCTACATAGTTCTTTGATTGCGAATATGAAGTTGCAAGGTTCATCATGTGTGTCACTAAGTCAGGATGCTCATTTCCCTTGTACCTTTCTGTGATTAATAAACATTCCTCTAATACATCTCTGCCTTCTTGTCCTCTGAGTTACATCAGGAACCAGCTTACATCAAACAGGGTATCACAAGTATAAAGCTTCAACGCATTAACCAACAAACAGTACATAACCAAGAAAAGGGAGATCCAACCTTGTCTTGAGATACTTGTTAACCAAGAAAATAATTATCGACAAGCAGTTGTTTAAAAAAAAAAAAAAAAAAAAAAAAAAAAAAAAAAAAGACCAAAAGCATAAAAAACCCTCCAGACTGTTAGGAACCAGTGCAAATAACAGAACATAAATGCTAAATGTGATTGAATAATCAAAATAATAATCTGTGGAGAAAATACTCGCACAGCCAAAGAACCAGTTTCCTCTTCCCAAAACACTCATACAAAATAATGCCTACCTTTCCCACTAAAACAAGCAGCAAATAGAGCTAGTAATATGGGCTGGACCACCGGATTCGAGCTAACCCACCACAGGTTGGGACTATATGGGTTTGGACCCAAAAAAACCGCATCAATATGAGTCAACATTTAGCCAACCCAACCTATAACCTATATTATTTTCCTTTTTTTAAAATTTTTTAATATTGAGTTTTTCAAACTTTTTTCTAACAGTATACTGAAATTTTTCCTACAAACCTAAACCATGAAAAAAAAAATTTAAAAGACATTACAAAATCATAAAGATAATGAAACATCAAATACAAAGTTTCAAATATTACAAATTAAGAATTCATCACAAATCCACACATTACAAAATAAACATAAATCCAAAAGCCATCACTAGCATTCAATACAATCCATAATTAGTTGATATTAATGGTGTTAGCTTACACAATACACTCAAATAAGTCATAGATTTTTTAAGAAAATAAAATAACAAAAATGGTCCAACCTGTTGTCGGTTAGGTCTATGTGGGTTTGGACAAAAAAGAACCACATCAAAATGGTCCCACTTATACAGAACCCAAACAGCCCATTTTTCCAAGTTGGGTGGGTTTGGCCCACGGTTAAAACCCATATTACCAGCTCTAGCAGCTAATATAGTCAAACAACACCCCTAATAGTCTCCAAAATATTTGTTACATACTACAGGGCAAAAACACCTAAAAGAAACCCTAATTAACAGCTAGATGTCCTCCTCTTACTCCAAAATAGTGGGAAACTACAAAGTCAACTCTGAAACCTTAAAAGGCATCTTCCCTTTTTTCCTGTGTCTTCCTATGTTTCCTTTTATAGGCCTTACCATCAAATAGAGCCCTTTCGCAATCCTAAATATAACACAGAGTTAATTTTTTCGAAGAAATTAAACTAGCTAAATAAGTTATTAAATCATATTTTGCGTATCCTTAAATTATATATTAGTTTATAAGTTAAGCAAAATAGTTTGGAGAAAAAATGACAAATATAAATATTTTAAAGTAATTTAATTAGCCTTCTTAATATCTCCAAAAAAGTCAACTCTTTCTTATATTTAGGACCAAAGGTAGTACAATATTTCATTCCCAACAACAATATTATGTAGAAGACAGGTATACCTTCCAGAGGCATGTAGTAATTCAGCCAGATCTACCCTCATCTTCTCCATAATGCTGTCATCCAGAGACATGTAATTCGATTCCTTTAGGATTTGAAGAGCACTCTTGTACAAATGGATTGCTTCATCCACCTTCCCTGCATAAAGTTTTGCGTATCAATCAATGCCACTATTTTCTGTCAAGAATAATTAAACTACAGAAGAGACTAGAAGAAACAGTATACAAACTTGGATGCCATTTTGCATGTTCATGATCAAGGAGGCGCACAAAATTTTGAATTTCAACATATTACTTAAAGCCAATTAAGCTGTTTATGTAGATGTAGCGTTTATTCCACCACCCTCATGCATGTTAGGTTACAAGATCCATTATGCATCAAAGAACCTCTAGCCCAAGTTCATCCTTAAAATATCTATTTAACAGTCAAAGTCCCTTTATTAAGGGGGAAAACATCATATAAAAATGAGAAAGAACAGAAACAAAGAATAAACAAAAAGAAAAGAAAAAAGTGTCATAAGCAAGATCATGAAGTTACCTTGAGCACATTTTACCTGGGCCAGGGAATTCATAGCAATTCCACTTCTACCATCATTTTGTCCATATAATGATGTAAATATGTTCAGAACTCTACCACAAAACAAAACAAAAACTGAAAAAGAAATAAAGTGAATATGCAAGAAGGCAAAGCCACTGGTGCAAAGAAAAAAGAAATGGAGAAAATAATAATAGGAAGTTTAACCTTGTAAAATGAGCTTCTGCATCAACGGCTCTTCCTTCTTTAAGTAAAAGGTTGCCAAGACCAAGTAAAGGTACAACCAAATCCTTGCTTTCGGCACCTCTACTTAATTCCAGGAGAGTAATAGCATACTGGTACATTTCCATTGCTTTTGCTGCTTTTCCGTCAGAACTATAAACTTTAGCCATACCCAAATAGGGCGTGACAAGAAAAGTACTATCCTTACCTAGAAGAAAATGGCCCTTTAAACACATGTAAACAGTGTTGGGTTCAGCCCTAGAACATTTATAATATACTACTAGCGTCATATTCAAAATCTGATATAAAGCCAGTTAATAAAATTATCTGCCTGTGACTTTATTGGTGACATGATAGTAACATTTTACTCTTCAAGAACTTTGCAAGAAAAATACACTCACCATAGGTCCTTTTCATGATGTAAACAGCCCTTTGGTATGTCTCAAGTGATTTTTCAAAGTTCCCCAGAGTTGAATACATACTTCCCATATGCATGAGAATTGAATCTAGACGTGGTGCATCATCCTTCAAAGTGTCAACAACTTCCTTCATCTGACCATAGGCATACAAGTTAGAGAAAATGGAGGCAGAGTGTTAATCAAAATAAGCGCAGAGAATCAGCAAAAGCAGAGGAAAATGTGTGCTTTTGCTGAAGAAACTTGAAGAAAGAAATTTTTTTAAAAAAAATACAGAATCTTCGTACATTCTCTGATACTTGGACACAAATTAAAATGATCATTCAATGAAATTACAAATTAATGCAAGGGAATCAAATATGGACACCAGTTTCCATGTACCAGAAATCACATTCGTCAGAATTATGCAGATGGCTTATACATGTTTGTGCTGAATTTATTCAAGTCTCACAAATCTCATCAAAGCAGACAAAGGTGAACCCATAATACAAAACAAAAGAAAACTGACAGACTTCTTGAAGTATTCTGATTACTGTACAAACTGGCGCTACCTCCTAAATCTCCTATGTAATAAACATGATATGGACTCAGTTAATAGTAATACCCTGAACAATTATTGCCGCAACAAATATTATGTTATTCAGAATTCTGAATCCAAGGAATCTCCAATATAAGTTACCAAAATGACAGCATAATACATCAGTGTAAAAGATATACCACTTTCAGTAGAGAATCGACAAAATTGAAGTCGCCGACGGCCATAAAACCTAGGGCTATGATGTCCAGAACAGCAGCTTCTTCTATGCCTTTAGTGCCACCACTCAGCCTCTCATTAACCATTTCATAATTTGCCTTAAGCAAATCTGTGGCGTCAATTTTGTTTCCCATCCTAATCATTTGTTTGATATCATCAAATAATTCTTGTAACTGTCCCTCAAAATCATTCATGCTGTAGAAAGGATAAATTTTCAGAATAAGCAATAGGGAAGGCATTAGCAGTATAAGAGAAAGAAGTTACAATAACTTTACTGATTATCACCTCTGATAGTTATCTGGATATGAAGAAGTGGCACTAACACCATTTTGAGGGCCTTTTTCACCAGGTTTCAACGACCCAACTGAAGATCTTGGGACACAACACTGAGCAACAATCTTATTGGGCATAATGTAAAGCTTCAGATTGTATTTCTGATTTTGTTTACAAACTGGGAAGCATGTCATGAATTTCTGATCACAGACTGAAAGCGTTTGTTGATCCACTTTGTTTGTCCTTACATGACAAGAGGAGATAGTCCAAATCATTACAAATCACTTTAATAACTACTAAGTCGTGTACATCTGATCAAGCTTTGGCATTAAAATGCAAGAAAGAAGTGGGGAAAATAAATTATTGAATTTAATGTTTATAAAGCTCTGAGAAAGAATAGCATTGCGACTACCCAGACTTCCAAACTTTTGACCAAACAAGAGGCCTTTTCAAAGAGCAATTAGTAAATTCGTACTTAAGTTCAAGCAATTGAAAGAGCAATCGTCATGACTCATGAGGTTGTGGAGGGAGAAGCAAAGGATACCCCTCAAGATAAAAATAAAAAAAAAAAAAACAAAAAGAACAACAACAACAACAACAATCGAGGAATCCTTCTCGTTTACATGTTACAGAATGAAAAAGATAGAAGTTCAGCAATACAAACTAGACTATTGTTCCTTTATAAACTAAAAGCTTAGAAACACATGAGAGCGAGCGAGCCACTAAAAGAATGGGGAGGAGAAAGGAAGCTTCCATTTAAAAGAGGAGTGAAGTAGAGAGAGCTCGTTGTGTGATTTTTGCAGAAACACTGAACCCAAATTGAGAGAAGGAAACTGGGAAAATGATAAAGCTAGTAAAGCAAAACTTCGTGGTGACTCCGTGCATTGGCAATTGTCGAGAGGGGTTTATAGGGCCATAACAGAACCAATTGTCCCCACAACAACACTCGCATCCAACATGTGAAGCAAGAGAGCAGAAGAAGAAAGGAATCAAACAAAGAAGAATCAACAAGTAGAGCACACCTGTAGCCAGCAAGCTCGAAACACCGTAAATAGCGTAGCTCAGCCATCAAACGGTCATCAAGGAATCACGCCCTCTAAAATCGATGATCGCACGCCACACGAGACTTCGAAGCCATCTTCGCCGGAGGGAGAGTTTAGTGACTGGATAAAACGCGCCTCGAAGAAGAAGGAATGGGGCAACTCAATTGGGCAGGCCAAAAATCTCCTCCTCTATATCTCTTTTCTCATTTTCCTCCGTATCTCTTTTCTCATTTTCTCTCGTTGGTTCAATCTGAGCCATTGATTGAGAAAATGAGAGAAAATTCAAAAGTAATATTGTATTGATTGATGGGATATGATTTAAAAATTATAAAAGGTTAATGAGAAAAACCGAACCACATAAAGCTATTACTGAGAACATTAGGAAATAGGGCTTCAAAAGCCCGTTGCACCAAGACAACATGGAAAAAGATAGGAGGTTTTTATTTAATTTGATTATATTAAAGAAGTTAGTTAAATTAATTAATTTGTTATATATTTTAATATCCTAATTATTTTTCTTAATTCTCAACACTTTATAATTATTGTTGAAAGAATATCAATAATGCTAAATTCAAAAAGGATTGACAAATACAAACACTATGTTTTGTATTTTGGATAAAGTCTAACTTTCCAAATATGTCATATATTAAGTACTCGAGAGGGTACTATGTTAGTTGATAAATATAATTTTTTTGAGTGAGATAAATATATATTTTTTTATAAGATCTCTGGTCCTAAATATAAAAGTTATGTAAACATTTCACTTTGGTTCTCAATATAATAACTCAATCAACTCTGTCCCCAAAATGTTCATATAATTGCACATAGTAAGCTAGTTCTCATCAAATAATACGTAATTTACAACACAAATAATTTGAGGAGTAATAAAAATATATATTTATAATAAATAACTAACATAACTGTTTTTTTTTTTTTAATATATTCAAATTAGCTATCTAAATGTTATATTAAAGACCAGTGGAGTGGTTGTAATAAACAAAATGATATAATAAGAAAATCATACGAAGTTTTAAACAACAGAAAAAGAAATTGAGCAAGTACAGAAAAACAAAAGATCAAAAAAATGAAGGCTGCCTAATTCCAATATGAATACTGGAAGAAACGATTTTATCTCACTCAAGCTTTTTGGTGGGAATCAAAATGTGATCGAGCAGGACTTTTTTTTTTTTTTTTTTTTTTTTGAAAATTTTTTCTTCTGTCTCTTGTGAACTTGTTGATGTTCCTTCCTTCTTTTTCTTTTTTATGTTACTGTCTTTGTTCTTTTTCTTTTTCAATGATTTAACTGTAAGTTACTTTTTATATTAATATCATTTGATCATTTAGTGAAATATATATATATATATAGAGAGAGAGAGGAAGAATTCGTTAGTAGATATAGAAATAAGTCAGATTTTGGCTAAACAGGTCTGAGATTTCATAAAGCCTGGTCGAGTTTGAAGCATTTTCAAAAACCTACTTACAATATAGGTCTTTAAAAATCCCTCAAATTGTAGGCCTTGAAAGCTATAAATTGGCTTTGTGTACTCTGAACCTATCGAAACCTATATAAATGTAGGCTATTGATAGGCTTCAGAGCATAATATTTACAAATTATACATTTTAAATAAGCTTTTAGCTTATATAATTAAAATAAATTATTATTATTATTATTATTAAACAAATGATTTCACCAACATTCAAAGCTAATAATATAATCATCCAAAATAAACATTATTGTTATTAAAAATATTAGTAAGGGTGCAACCATAAATAGTTAAGAGGATGCTCTAAAGAAAATTTCTCAAAGAATAGTGGGGGTAGTACTATAATTAACTAATTATAACTTTAAATTAGAATATAAGAATGAAAAAAATAAATATTCTATTATTTATATGATATAAAGATAATTATATTTATTTAAGAGTAAAGGTGCAAAAATGCACATGTGCTTTGGTCAAAGGAGCACCCAGCAACAAGTGTTTTTTTTAAGTGCAAAAGTGATTATGTGGTCACAAATTAAATGCAAAAATACCATTTGACCGTTAAGTTTGACTCGACCGTTAAGTTTGACTTTTTTTGACTAGACGATGACGTGAATTTCAAAAGTGCAAAAATATACATTTGGTCCGGCAAAAAAGAACGCCCAACACCAAGTGTTTTTTTTAGGTGCAAAAAAACCGTTTGACCGTTAGTTTGACTTTTTTTGCTAACTGAATGATGACGTCGCTTTCAAAGCAATTGTGTGGAAAAAAAAAAAACATGCCGATTGGTCGCAAGTCTAAGTTGGGAAGAATTAATTCACCATCCCTATCTCTCTATTACCTCGAAAATCACAACCCGTCCAATGTGGCTATATCACCCTTTGCCTACTAAAAATGCCATCAATGATCGCCAATTTATCCTCCCGCCAGAAATCAGAGACCTTGCCCAGACTAGAGTTCTCAATGCCCTTGTCGCCTCTAATCCATTAAAATTGAACCGCCATAATGTCGGCTAGACCGAGTACGCATCAGACGACGCATACCCGCTTTTACCTCACAAATAGCCCTAAATTCTTACAGCTAAAGTGGCGTGTGGATGAAAAATATAGCCGCATTGGATAGGTTGTGATTTTCAGGTAAATTGTTGTTACAGGGGTGAAAGAGGGATAGGGATAGTGATATTAATTCTTCCTAGCTCAGACTTGCGACCGGTCGCCATTTTTTTTTCCACACAATTGCTTTGAAAGCCACATCATCGTCCAATCAGCAAAAAAAGTCAAACTAACGGTCAAACGGTATTTTTACACCTAAAAAAAGCATTTGGCGTTGGACGCTCTTTTAACCAAACCACTTGTGTATTTTTAGACCTTTGAAAGCCACATCATTGTTCAGTCAGCAAAAAAGTCAAACTTAACGATTAAACGGTATTTTTGCACTTAATTTGTAATCACATAGTCACTTTTGCACCTCAAAAAAACACTTGCTACTAGGCGCTCCTCTAACCAAAGGCCATGTGCATTTTTTCACCTTAACCCTTTATTTAATATGTAAATAGCCTTCAGACCTGGCGTATTTACATATTTAGGCTTTTAAATAGGTCTTGGTCTCACCTTTTTAACAAACAGACCCAACAAGACCTTAAACAAGCTAGGTTGAAGGCCACCTAATAGGGGCTTGACTTATTCTCACCCCTTGCGTTTATAGAAGGAGAGTGTATTACTTAATTACATAGGTTGGAGTGTTGATCAAACTGTTTAGTTTAATAGATTAGTACATTTCCTAATTGCACTATTTAAAAATAGTGCTTTCACACTTTCAATAAAACATAATCACTGCATTTTCTAACGGCTCAATTTCATGAATAGAATAATTCATTTTGCAAAATTCAAAAGTTAAGAGGCACACGTCACCATTCTGTCCTATCTTGCTAGGACATATCCCAATTCACACATACCATTGGAGTGGTAACGCACCAACAAGGCGGATTTTTCTTTTGAGGATTGGGTGGTGTGAGTTTTAACCTCTCATAACTTTATCCCATCAAAATGAGTGTTTATCTAAGGCAAACAATTCACGAAGCATTTTGGATATGTCTGGCAAAACCCAGCAAACCGCATATCTCTACTATAGTTTATGACCTCTTCTAGTTTTGTACTGCTTCTACAATTCCTGGTTCCACAAAGACCCCTTTTTATGAGACAACATGGTTCTAGAGTGACCATCACAAACTGGTCTTAAACTCGGTAAAAAAAAAAAAACATTTCATTCAAAATCCACAAATACAATCAGTGCATTGGCATTTTCTAAATTCAATCTTTAAACATGCCCAGGAATCAGACAATTGCTATAGAAAGTCATCATACAATATTTCAGACTCTAGCCCTTACTATGCGGGCCATGTATGGGTCACTCTAGCCCTTACCTTTAGGTATACTGATACTACTTCTGCTCTGCTTCCTATTACTATGTAATCAAGTATCAATATACTATTCTGATATTGTCAAACCCGTGCTCTGATACCATGAGTCTCTGTAGCACCCATACGTCGTGGCAACATCTGGTACCTCAGCCGCTAGTTTTATGCACCGCCTCAGGGCTCACATATGTCACTCCCACATGCAAAGCTAGTTGTCCTACACGATCATTGTGTGAGAGTGATCATCGTGTGTGAGTGTTGTTGAATTCACGTGTATGGATAATGGTGGTGGTGTTGAGCTTTTTTCTTTGTAAGGAAGGACGTTATGTCACTTTATTGAGGGGTGGACACGTAAGGAAGTTGAGAAGCTAGTGCTCTCACAAAATCTTTGCATATGGGAGTGATATATGCGAGTGGGACTAGGGGTGAGCATTCGATCTTCGGTTCGGTTTTTTTGGTTAAAACCGAAAAACATACATTTTCACCACCAAACCGAAGTACCGAAATATTTCATTCGGTTTTGCGTTAATTCGATTTTTGGGCTTAAGTTGGGCCTTCTTTTTGAGTTAATTCGTAAAATGGCCAATCTACTTTTTTTTTTTTTTTTTTTTTTTTGCTGAATCAATCTACAATATTGACTATTGAGTGCAACCTGGGTATAGTATACTCTACATAGAGCACTTGGTATATATCGATTTTCACTTGTATGACAATAGGTTGCAGATTTTAAAATCAAAACATGGAATAAATCCATCACAGATCTAGCAACCAGGCAGTGACAAAATTAACCGTGACAAAATCTCTGCCTTTGACTTTGTCTTAGAAATTCAATGGCAGAACAAAGTGTACAAAATTATACAAAACAATAAACATGGCAGCAAGCTAGCAACCATCAATGTCACAAATTCTAAGTTTCTAACTACATCATAAACTCAAACAACTACAGCAACTCATCCATCACAGAGCCAACATAAAATGATCCAAAAGAAGACAGATATTAAGAGCAACCTGCAAATTAAAACAAGAATAAATCAAATAAAAAGAAAAGAAATAATCTAATTAATTTTGGTTATTCGATTTTAACCGAAATAAATTTTCAACCATCGAACCGAACACCGAATTAAGCTAGTTTCAAAAACCGAACGGAACCGAACAACCGAAACCGAAAAAATCGAACACTGAATTATTCGGTTTAGTTTTCGGTTTCGGTTTTGATTTGCTCACCCCTAAGTGGGACCCCTCACCAAATCCAGATAGGTTGCTATACAAAGAGAAGTGATACCACTATTGCTGATACCACCTTCAAGTATACTAATACCACTATTGCCAAAGTGCAACTATGGAAGAAAACTAATACCACCTTCAAGTATACTGATACCACATTCAGGTATACTAATACCACTATCAGGTGTACTGATACCATTGATACCACCTTCATGCATACCGATACCACTATTGCTCCGCTTCATGTTACCATGTAATCAAGTATTATTATACTATTCTCATATTATCGAATCGCGCTCGATACCCTATCAATAACTCTCTTACCAATGGCAAGGTAATTAACTATCAATTTCAATCTATAGTTTAGACTTAGATCTGTTTTAAATTTGAAATTTTGTTAACTTTACAGAAGCTACGTTTAAAGCCAACTGTCATATCTAATGCATTTGAACCTCCCTACCCTTGGGGCAAAAATTCTTCTACTTGCCGATAGGAGCCATTTTTTTCGGGCAAATGGTGATCGGTGTTGTAAATTTTTTTATAATTTCGCACTTTCTCACTCTTTCACTGGGTCCATCTTTGCCAGCTAGCTTTGTTGTGTGACAAATTGTGCTTTGTCTGACTTTTCAAAAGTAGGTACGGTCGAGTAAGTTTTTATTTTTAAAAACATTAAAAACCATTTAATTTAAATATTGCAACATGTGCGTTTTTTGTAAATGTAAAATGAAGTCTATTTTGAATTATTGTGGTTGAATAATGTGGCCATTTGACCATTTGTGTAATTTTCATTACAATTTTTTTTATATTTGGTTTTGTTTGACAGTGAAGTTAATTTAAATAGTATTTTAATAAATTTGTTGCCGGCCCTGTTTTTACATCAATCGTGTATTATACATTTTACACTTTTTAATAGTTATTTTCTAATTTTAATAGGAGGATTGATCCCAAAAAAAATATAATAAGAGGAAATAAAACCACTTACAAGTTTGTTACAAGTTTGTTATCCTGCATTACTTAAAAAGCGGTGACTTTAGTGGTCTTGGATTTCTCATCCTATTGCTAGTTTGGGAAAATTGAACATTATATATATGTTGTATGTTTGTGTCAACAGTTCAATTACTTGTTCAGTTGCCGCTATGCTCTTCTTGATGGGATAAAGAGAGCCACCAATATGACGATTTCTGGAAAAAGAGCTGTTGTGTGTGGATTTGATGATAAAGCTAGCGAGGGATGTGCTATTGCCTTTGAAGAATCTTGGTGCTAACGTGGTTGTGTCTTATTTCTTGAACAAACACATAACCTTCGAGCTCGCCTAAAAGGTTTCTCGGATATCATTGAGACCCTTCACCTTTGTTGTCCCACTAGTAGATATATTTTTGACCAATTTCAACTTGGGCAGTAATATCAATGTGTTTAACCACGTAAAGGAGATGAAGAACAATGCCATCATATTCATCAAATCAATTCAGCTTCAAATATACTGATACCACTATTGCCAGAGCGCAACTATGGGAGAGTACTACTACCAACTTCAAGTATACCGATACCACATTCAGGTATACTAATACCACTATCAGGTGTACTGATACCATTGATACCACCTTCAGGTATACTGATACCACTATTGCTCCGCTTCATGTTACCATGTAATCAAGTATTATTATACTATTCTCATATTATCAGAACTGCGCTCTGATACCCTATCAATAACTCTCTTACCAATGGCAAGGTAATTAACTATCAGTTTCAATCTATAGTTTAGGCTTAGATCTATTTTAAATTTGAAATTTTGTTAACTTTACAGAAGCTACGTTAAAGCCAACCGTCAGATCCAATGCATTTGAACCTCCCTACCCTTGGGGTAAAAATTCTTCTACTTGTCTGTAGAAGCCATTTTTTCGGGCAAATGGTGATCGGTGTTGTAAATTTTTTTATAATTTCGCACTTTCTCACTCTTTCACTGGGTCCATCTTTGCCAGCAAGCTTTGTTGTGTGACAAATTGTGCTTTGTCGACTTTTCAAAAGTAGGTACGATTCGAGTAAGTTTTTATTTTAAAAAAATTAAAAACCATTTAATTTAAATTTGCAACATGTGCGTTTTTTGTAAATGTAAAATGAAGTCTATTTTGAATTATTGTGGTTGAATAATGTGGCCATTTGACCATTTGTGTAATTTTCATTACAATTTTTTTTATATTTGGTTTTGTTTGACGGTGAAGTTAATTTAAATAGTATTTTAATAAATTTGTTGCCGTACTGTTTTTACATCAATCGTGTATTATACATTTTACACTTTTTAATAGTTATTTTCTAATTTTAATAGGAGGATTGATCCCAAAAAAAATATAATAAGAGGAAATAAAACCACTTACAAGTTTGTTATCCTACATTACTTAAAAAGCGGTGATTTTAGTGGTCTTGGATTTCTCATCCTATTGCTAGTTTGGGAAAATTGAACATTATATATATGTTGTATGTTTGTGTCAACAGTGCAATTACTTGTTCGATTCTTGCCGCTATGCTCTTCTTGATGGGATAAAGAGAGCCACCAATATGACGATTTCTGGAAAAAGAGCTGTTGTGTGTGGATTTGATGATAAAGCTAGCGAGGGATGTGCTATTGCACTGAAGAATGCTGGTGCTAACGTGGTTGTGTGCGCTGCTGAACAAACACATAACCTTCGAGCTCGCCTAAAAGGTTTCTCAGATATCATTGAGACCCTTCACCCTGTTGTCCCACTAGTAGATATATTTTTTACCAATTTCAACTTGGGCAGTAATATCAATGTGTTTAACCACGTAAAGGAGATGAAGAACAATGCCATCATATTCATCAAATCAATTCATCTTCAAATATACTGATACCACTATTGCCAGAGCGCAACTATGGGAGAGTACTACTACCACCTTCAAGTATACTGATACCACATTCAGGTATACTGATACCACTTTCAAGTGTACTGATACCATTGATACCACCTTCAGGTATATTGATACCACTTTTGCTTCGCTTCATGTTATTATGTAATCAAGTATCAGTATACTATTCTCATATTGTTAACCGGCGGGCACGGGTTACCTGTGCCTCAACCCATAACCCGCATGTATAATATAAATGGGTAACGGGTAGCCCGTACCGTGACAGGCCCAATCTAGACAGGTTTTAACCGGGTAAAATTTCACGGGGCACAGACGATTGGGCGGGTTGCAGGTCACTTGCTCACCCGCCATCATATTCATCACAGATCCAATATTGGACCCTAAAAATTGGCAACGCTTATGCTGAACAATACTTTAGTGGCATGACGCACATCATCGTGGATCCACAATTATGTAATACCTTATTGATATTCCACTCATTACAGAGCAATAATGTGCAGCACAATTGGCAAACGGAAGTAGCATAAACATACTAATACAATAATAATCTTGATTACATAATAGGAGTGTTCTAATGATTTATACACATTACAGATAGTAAAATCATTACACTGTCGACCATCATATGATCCTATTAATTGGCGATAGCTAGCTTCCATGTAACAAATAATTTTGTTTCGCGTCTCTCTATAACATAACCTCCAAAAAAAGGGTTCTCATTCCGTGCTTAGCGCTTATATGCTTGTTACGTGTTAATCCCTCTGTACTTTTTTTTTTTTTTGAGTAAATTATTTCTTTGCATCTTGAAATATTTTTTTGCACCCAGTATCTTAAATTAATTCATTTTCAGAATATTGGTTACAGGAAAAATATTTCTAAATGCAAGACTAGAAATTAATTAATTTGAGATATTGGGTGCAAAAAATATTTATTAGTCTAAATAAAAAATACTCCCTCCGGTCCTAATTATAAGAGCTAGTTGAGTTTTTTTGGAGAGATTAAGGAAGCTAATTAAATTACTTTAAAGTATTTTTATTTTATTTTTTTCTTCAAACCTATTAGTTTGACTAATAAACTAATATATAATCTAAGAATATTTAACATATGAAATGATTAAGTAACTTATTTAGCTTCCTTAATCTCTTCAAAGAAAGTCAACTATTTCTTATAATTAGGATGGCGGAGGTAGTATATATAAAAGAAATACTCAATCCCTCTAATTTGAAGGATTAGCACGTAACAAACATATAAACGCTAAGTACAGAATGAGAACCCCAAAAAAAAAAAAAAAAAAAAAACTTATTTGATTCTTTTTATACTCACTGTGTATCACTATATCTATACGTTTCTGTTATACCTACTCACCCACAGCTATTTCATGTTCTTCTCTCTAAAAACCTACGTCATAATGTTTGAAAACCTTTCTCAATTTAAAATATCTATAATCTCCATGATCATTTTTTTTAGTGTCACCACTCACAAAACACCAAGTTTGATAAGTTTGTATCATAAATACATATACATATATATAATAAATGTGTAAAAATACACATGTGATTTACCTCTCTCGAGAAGCGCCCAACCCCAAATGCTTTTTTTTTAGTGAAAAAATATGGATGTGGCTTTGGTCCGATGCAAAGGACCATCCGCGTCGATCCCATAGCTTAAACGGCGCCGTTTTGTGTTCAAAACCAAGAGCAAGTTCCTTTTTTTTTTTTTGAAAATTTTTTTTAAGTCTTGGATGATATTAAAATGATACTTCAAATGATACTTCAGGATACTGACTATTACTGGGAAAAATTTCATGATCTCGAAAAATTGTTTTAAGATCTTGAAAAAATATTTCAGGATACTGACTGGTACTAAAAATATACTTCAGGATATTGAAAAAATACTTCATGATACTGAATAAAATACCTCATGATCTTAAAAAATTAATTTAGGATCTTGAAAAAATATTCTAGGGATTTATTGATATTAAAAATATACTTCAACATTTTTTTTTAAGATCTCAAAATAATTTTTCAAGATTATGAAGTCTTTTTTCGGTCTCATGAAGTATCTGTTTAGCACCCGTCAAGATTATTCAAATATTTTTTCAAGATCCTAAAACAAATTTTCAAGATTATGAATTTTTTGAGAGTATTCGAGATCCTAAAGTATCATTTAATACCATCCAGTGCCCTAAAAAAATTTTCAAAAAAAAAAGGAACTTGCTCTTGGTTTTGAACACAAAACGGCACCGTTTTTTATGGGACTGCAATGGATGGTCCTTTGCATCGGACCAAAGCCGCATCCTAAAAAAATATATACATGTAGTTACATTTTAAGAGCAAAAGTCACACTTTCTGTTTTTTTATTGTTAAAATGAAATATTTGACTAACAGTGCTGAGTGCTGATTTGGCAGATAAAGTATTATCTGAAAAAAAAAAAAAAAAAAAAAAAAAAAAAAAAAAAAAAAAAAAAAAAAAAACCCAGAAAATTCCGTCTTCGCAAACCTAGAAAATATCGTCTTCGACGTTAAGCGATTCATTGGCCGGCCATTCTCCGATCCTTCTATTCAGAGAAACGTGAAGCACTGGCCGTCCAGGTACAAATTAAATCGAACCTTGGCATGACCAAGGTATGAATTCAAGTTGCATCATTTATTTATGAAAGCCATGTTCCTCAATTCATTCATAAGCTACAAATTAAATCGAACCCTCTTGAAAACTAGAAATTCATCCCCAAGTACGATGCTTACAGTTCCGTAACTACTTGATAATCACCGACAGTGGAGCAGGTGACACCAGACCAAGGAGGCAGATCGCCATCTCCATAGGGATCATCTCCAACCCACGCATACACAACTCTCCAACCAAGAGAAGCCTTGATCTCATTCAAAGCTTTAACTGAAAATTTCAAAAACCAAAAACCCATCAAATGCCAACCCTTTACGCATTAAGCAAAATCCCCATGAGCCAAATCAGATAAAGCTACAGAGAACAAAGATCCGCGGTGTTACCATCACGCTTAAGGGTTTTACAGTGCGCAAAGTGGAGCATCGATAGAGTGAAAATGAGGATCAGAGAAAGTAGAGATGAGTGCGACCCAGAGAACCTTGGGTCTCAATCACTCTTAAAAAGACTTTGCAAATTGGCGTTCCTCGTGGATCTGAAGAGTTATGGCTAAGATTAATCTTCTTGTTTTTTTTTCCTATGTAGCTCTCAGGTCTTGGATTAAAAGAGAAATATCGTTGCCTCTGAGATTTGGGATTTGGCCATTTAGCAATTTGATCGAGGGAAGTAGTGAGAATTATTGCTGATCGATAAATGGAAGTGGAGCTCCAGCGAAGGCTTGCGAAGACGGCATTTTCTGGGTTTTCTTTCTTCCAGATACTACTTTATCTCCCAAATCAGCACTGTTAGTCAAAATGTTAAAGTTTAAGAGTCAACGTTTTCCTGTTAACAGAAAGTTTGACTTTTACTTCTAAAATGTAATCACATGTATATTTTTGCACCCAAAAAAAATATTTGGTGTTGGGCCTCAGTGGGGTAAATCACATGTGCAACACCTTTACCCTATATATAATATACATCTGTCCAATATTAACTTATAAAATTGATTGAATAATAACCATTATCTTTGAGTGAAGCTGTGTGTTTATTGTACATGGTTAGTGTCGTGTCTTTCTTCTATTATATGTTGTTACGTAAAAAACAACTTAAATCTTTAAGGGAATAATAAAAATATTAAATTAAATATTTACTAAATATTTTGTATCTAACTCCCCTATTATTTACAAATATATTGTTTAACTACTTTCCCTATTATATCGAACATGTGAGAGTCAAGTATTTATTAATATGTTATTATATAAAAAATCACTTAGATCTATAAGGGAATAAACAAAAAAATTAAATTAAATATTTAATAAATATTTTGCACCTACCTTCCCATTATTAACTTACAAAATATTGTATAACTATTTTTCCTATTATATCACGCGAGTGAGAAGTCATGTATTTATTAATATGTTGTTAGGTAAAAAATCACTTAGATCTTTAAGACAATAATCAAAATATTAAATTACATATTTTCTAAATATTTTGTACCTACCTCCCCTTTATTAATTTACAACATATTGTGTAACTACTTTTTGTATTATATATGCGTCATTTGCGTGGGTGAGATGTTATGTATTTATCAATATATAGTTAAATAAAAAATCACTTAATCTTTAAGGGAATAATCAAAGTATTAAATTCAATATTTACTACATATTTTGTACCTAGCTCCCCATTATTAATTTATAAATATTGTGTAACTATTTTTCCCATTAGATCGTGCGAGTGAGATACCATGTATTTATTAATATGTTGTTATGTAAAACATCGTTTAGATATCTAAGAAATAATACGGGTACAAATTAAGCCATTCACTTTGTTATCTGTCCTGGACAAAGGGACGAAGTACTTCACTGTGGGGAAGACGATTTAAGATCTTCACTAGAATATGTCGAAGCTTGTGCTTAGGATTGTCCATAAATTGCAGCTCCACGAGATGACGTGAGTGCTGTCAGGGGCGGAGCCAGGATTTAGACTTAATGGGTGCACAATTAGTGTAGGGGTTAGGGGTGCCCCTGAATTTTTTTTTTTTTTTTAAAAGAAAGTTATGCATTAAGATTGTGTCGTTCACATTTTTGGAAGGAAAAAAGTTTGACAACAGGATGACAATCTGAACCAGATCCAACATCAAGGACAATGGCTGTAAATTCATTCCCCCCTTCAAGAAATGTTTCAATGAGGACTTTATCATCAATACCCTATCACATTTCAAATCAATGAAATATATAAGTTAGTATACAAGCTTGTTGTAAGTTATCACTGACCATAATTGTAGCCAACCTGTATACCACCTTAATTCTCTTCAATATTCGTTCTCTTTGCTTTGTTTCTACATTAATTGCCTCTTATTTCAAAACAAGACATCCCATTATAAAACATCTGCTCCTAATCAAGTTTTTAATTGATGAAAAGTACCTCTGACATGATTTCATTGGCTTTGGCAATAGAATCAGCCACACCATAAGCAACTCTAACACCAATGCTTGATCCTCCTCTAGTTGGTTTTACCTATGGAGAACAGATTTAAACGTCTATAAGCATAATAAATTGCTTAACAATGACTTAGCAATAGACCTCAAGTGACCACCAAATCAAGTGCCTTACCACAACTTTCCCTTGATTAGGGTCCAGCTGGTTTCTGTCAAACCATTTAGATAGTTCCAACTTGTTTGTTTCAAATCCCTGATTTCCATCATAATATCAGAAAATTCAATAGTATGTATGTAAAAGGGGGGACATTGGTATTGAGACATAGAAACACAAAACGTGGTAGCAGATATTGGATGCTAGTATAATACTGTACGACATGGACATAGGGATTGAAAAAAACATAATATTGACAAAAACTTTCAATACCTGAACTAAGAAACTGGGTACTGTTATAAATCCATGTTTGTCGAAAGTAAAGATGCTTCATACGCCAATAATTTTTAAAAGGAAATTAATGGAGTGAGAAGCAAAGCCACACTAATAAGTACTAGCGAGAAATCACTTAAATATTAAATGAAGTTGATCTAGCCATAAATGAAGTTATCAGAGCATGTCTTTAAGCTATGGAAGTTCCTCTGAATGTTTTTTCTGATGATTTGAACTAGAGCCGGGAAATCGGGCCGGCCCGTTTAAGCCCCGCCCTGTAGGGCTCGGGCTTAAAAATCGATCCGAATTTTGAATTTGGCCAGAGGGCCGGCCCTACACGGGCCGGGGGACGTTAGGCCGCATTTCCTTAATCGTAGCATCTTTTTTTTTTTTTTTTTTTTTTTTAAATTAATTACTTGGCCTTTATCTATGTATTTTATATGTTATAGAGTTATTTATCCATCTAAGCACAACTACATAAATACATAATACTATACTCCGAAGGTGACAATTAACAAAGATAGTTGTATGCTTCTTATATTTTATGTGAGTCATCTAATCTTGTTTAGTTTAATGCTTCTTATGCTTTATGTGAGTCAATTGTAGACAATGGTTCTTTTTTTTATGAATTAATGAATGTGTTTATTTGTTGGATGATTTGTATTGTTTAGATATTAATGTTGATAATATTTATTTGATAGATTAGAATTTTAATGGTTGCAATTTACTAATTATATTTCTCCTGGAAAAAACCGAAGAAAAATAGTTACAATTTGGAATAGTAATTTTCGCCCCGTAGGGCCGGGCCTAGCCCGGTACTATCGGGTAGCTTTGAAAAACAGACATTTTCGTTCTTCCAGGCCCTGTAGGGCCGGGCCGGCCCTGATTCCCAGCTCTAATTTGAACTAGCACGAAAATTTTATATGCCCAACTTCAAGACCTAGAAGAAGGCACAACAGAAGAATCAGTGATCACAATTCCTGATTTTCAACTAAAATTGCACTGTTTCAGAATTCCAACTTCATTTCAATCGTCTAGCAATCCACATTGACGGAAAGACAAATCAGCCCGAATTACTCGATTCAAGTTGCAAATCATGCAATTGCAATTACACAGCTTGCAAAAATAAAATCATACTTGTCCTGAACAAATTTGTAACAGGCCAACAACAATATAGAACAACTAGCTCTTGCACCAAATGGGTCAAAAAAAAAAAAAAAAGCACGCCACAACCCAAGAGCTACAAATGGTAAAAGAAAAGTTGAAGAAAATAGAAGACCTGGAAGCTGGAACAACGACGCCCAATTTATCGATTTGGGGAACAGACCTGGAACAGCGACGCCGACGACGGATTTGCGAGCGTATTACACCAAGACCAAGGGACAGCGACGCCGACGACGGAGGGGGAGCCAAGAGCGCCGTGGGTGAGAGACGGATCGATTTGGGGATCGATTAGGAGTGGGTGAGAGATTTGGATGAGGAATCGATTTGGGACGGAGGGATTTGGAGGAAATTTGGAGTGGGTGATTGATTTGGGATGGGAGGGAACGGACTGACAGAGCGACTTGGAGTGGGTGAGATTTGGAGATTGAAAAAAAAAAAATAAGGGATCAGACATTCGAACCCAGGACCTTTTAGATGGATGTCAAAACTTATAACAACTACTCTAACTAGATTAGTTGCAATGAAAGTCCTATATATATATATATTTTAATATTTTAAATTTTTATGGGTTCACTTGCCCCTATAGAAACAAGTGTACCTCCATCCCTGAGTGCTGCTCGAAATTCTGAATAGGTCTAAATGTTGGAGTTGTGTAGATAAAGCCAGAATCAAAACAAGTTCACCTAGCTTCACCTTCCAAAATGTCCACAATGTATCGTCAATTGTGCTATGACCTATGTCTTATGGTTTAAAAAATAAATTATCATTGCATGGCTCAGCAACCATTTCCTGAACACGCGAGCTCTGAACAATCGAAGCTCAGCTTCCTGGAGCGCAGATACTCAAATGCTGAAATTATTGATATGGCTAAAGAAGAACAATTCGTAGTGAATCTTCTATTTCTAGCTATTAAACTAATATGTTAAGGGCTAGAACGGATTGCGAGAAAGAAGAAAGGAGAAAATGCCTTTTGGAAAACCAACCAGGTGGAGCCGGGGACAGAGGTGGAAGAGCCCGCCGAACCTGGTTGCGCCAGAAAGAAAACGATGTTTTAAGGCCGGGAACGAAAACGACGAAGTGTTTAGGCCACTGGGCCTCTCTTTGGGCTCTAATTTTAAAATCAGGTGGGCTAGGTTTAACATTCGTCCAAGTCCATAAATATTGGGCTAATATTTTATTTTTAAGTGAGGCAACAAACTTATAAGTGAAAATGAAGGTCATACGAAGATTGAGTTGGATAAACTATGTTATAATTTCATGTTATCATCTCTAATACTTGACCCAATCAGACAGGTTATCACCTCTAAATCAGCGTACAAATTAAGGTGAATATTACAAATTAGAAGATACAAAAAGATTTGACGTAATCAAGATATCGCTGGTTTTACATCTAGCCAAAGTCAAACTACATTAAGGATACATTTAAACATAGTACATACCCCAAACACCACCCCTTCGAAAGAAAAAGATTACGCAATATGCTGCCTTAACTCCCAAATTGATTGGCTAGACGACAAAGGCATCCCAAACTCCAGTAAGCCCTTTGTCCATTTAACTTTATTTACAAGCTCCTCCAAATCCAGTATTGCATCTTCAATACTATGTAAAAACATCGAATCCAAACAAATATTTTTATCCTTCCTTAACTTTTTTGAGGATTGCTCATTAAATAAGCCATCATTAATTTCTTTCCTTCGTATACTTTCAGTTGGCTCAACCCTAATAGGAATACTTGGAGCATTATTCAATGTGCTGCGCCCCTCCAGAGCGTCCAAGAATGGCTCAGTACTTGGAGGAGAATGTGAACTACGTTGCAATGAAATGAAGGAAGTCTGAACAACTGCATCTCTATCTGCAGCAAAGGAAAACGTGCTCAGAAACAATATGAAAGTGATTATATGAAAATACCAATGAAAAAGAAGCAAGAAAACAGGATCCAAAGCAAACATCAGACATTTTTAACGCATTTTTCAGAAAGAAAAGGCACTTAGCCACCTACCAGTAAAACCCCCATGGACAGCCCTCTTTGGAACCGCCAACATGAATTTGGTACCAATTGATGGGAAGTGGAACCCTACCCCAAAATCTGGTTGTTGAGGTAGAAAAACCAACCCACTTAAATACCCCATCAAGCATCCCATATACTACTCAATAGGAGACTAAGTATCCTATAATACCACAGTTGCTCATCAGTTGAATAAACAAAATAACCAGTTCTATAAACTCATCCTAATAATCATCAAAATAGTATCAATAATGAATAACGAACATTCATACACACTAGATTATGAATTCAATGATGCCAGCTTACACATTTAGTGAGTCAACCAACTTATAAGTGAAAATGTAAGTCATAAGAAGATTGAGTTGGATAAACTAGGTTATAATTTCATGTTATCATCTCTAATACTTGACCCTTGACAATAAGTAACACACAATGGTATCATTTTATCCTATTCAATTTTTAGTCCCCATTATTTTGTCAACATTGTATCTTCTCAAGCTTTGTTCGAACATTTCAGGATCTAAAATATCATATAGGCTCCTTTGTAATATATAACACCTGATTCTTTAAGACTCATAATTTGTCAACAACTCATAGGTTTCTCAACAAGTAGTAAGCAATTGACATTTTAATGCAAAGAAATGTTTTAAAATCAGTTACACCCAATAAAATACAAGGTTGACAAATATCTCCTATAAAATCAAGAGTAAAAACGGTACAATGCGAAGTTAATTTACCTGAATGTTCTGGCTTAATTAATTGAGCACAAAGTCGTCGTTTTCTACCATCTAGCAACTGATCACAAACAAATTAGGTAAGCACGTCAGCAAACTTACATAAATAACTTAGATAGTCAAATTTCTTGCTAAACGAACTAAAGATATCAACACAATGATACTTACAATACTGTAATACAAGTAATGGAAGACAACAGAAAAATATTAACTTTTCCTTTCATTTATTTTCCATTTAATTTTTTATTTTTCACTGTGTACAAGATATATTTGGTTTAAACTTTGCTATCTTGCACAATAATATCCACGGCAAGCGTGATGCTAATGCAGCCACTAAATTGAAAAGCGTCATTAAACAACGGATATCAAAACACTACTTGCCCTTTGTGACACTTAAGTCAACCCTAACACACTTCCTTTGATTAATATAAATTAGGATATTGTTGGCAAAATACACTGTTAGGGACATATTTCATATTCTGGTTTAGATACTCAAAGGAAGTTAGGAGTAATTAGTAATTCTTATCTGTTGTGATTAGGGGAGTTATTTCTTTTTATCTGTTGTAGGGTAGTTATGATAAGCAGTTATTTAGGAAAACCTCTATATATATTTGTATTCTGTTTTACAGAGATTAAGGAAAGATATATGTTATTCAGTATTTACTATGAATTGGCTAGAGTGCAGATTCTGACTCTAGATTGTGTTTCCTTTAAATCCTATCACACACACACACAAACACAACAGGTTCTTAGTTGAAGAGAAATGAAACAACTAGGTTAAGTTCTTCTTTGAAGAAAAACATAGTAGAAGCAGCCTAACTGTGATGCCTATTTTCCATGATAAAACACCATGATTAAGAAAATAACTGAAGCTATTTCCCTAATTAAATCCTAGTAAGAATAAAGGACCAAATATAGATGTCGGAGGGCGCCTTGGGCATTCATTTAAGATGCTTACTTTATCTATTCTAATATCATATACCTAATTATATGGGATAAGGAATCAGATTAGATTTATTTCCATTATATTTGGATATTACTAGATTTTATTAGGGCTTCCAAAACACTATATATTGTTCTAATTTGTATAGTCTTTACACATCAATAAGAATTGAAAAACTTCAATAGATGACCACGCACCTTTGGTATAGGCACTGTCCAACCTTTCTTAGGAACCCAAACCAAAGATGGGCGGATGTCATTGAAGCAAGCTTCATAGCCTGACCCTTCACCCCTTGGAGGAGGAAACAGATCGATCTTGAAAAAAGAACATGCAAACAATATAAAGAATTAGTAAAAACTCCCATGTAAACTATTATCAGAAGCAACATGCTATTGTTGGGGGGGGGGATACAACTAAAAAGTCATGCTAAATTAATTTGATTATTTTCTCAGTTGAAATATAATTTAGGAAGACAATTAGCAACAAAATAAGACCACCACTGCTTGAACATAGCATAAATAATTAATTGTTAAAAAGGAGGAAAGAAATATTTTTGTTCCTTTGTCTCACTCGTTCTTCATACTCTTTCATATTTTCACGGTATCAGAGCTTATGTTGGTTGTGCATCATTCAAATCACTAGTTCATCACTTTATTTTATGTTTTCTTCATTGTCTCACCATCTTTTTTCACCTAAAACCCTACCCATCAGCTGTTGATCATTCCAGCCACTCTGCATTGTGATTCCTGAACACGCACCCCACCAAAAGCTGCCAACGAGACAAGGATGCCAATTGAAGTTGCCAACTAGCTAATGTTCTTACAGAAAGCACTACGAGAACCTACATTTGCAACAAGCTTGGCAAATGGCCTACGCACTCCAACTTCAGAGGGGATTATTAAGTATTATTTTTGACTTGTCATTTATTGCAACTTATTATTATATAATTGATTAAAGCTTATTAGATAGTGATTAGCCAAATTAATTTTGCAACCACAAGCCATTACTTTTTACCTGAATATCTATTATACACAATATGAACATGTAGATTAGCACACACTCACAAAACTTCCCTCTCAAGGACTAATGAGTTTGAAGTTGTTAGAGAATACTACCTCCAGTTAAAAATATAAGATGCAAATAACTAAATTAAGCAATTTGAAATGTCGGTTAAAGACAATAAATATGTAAAAAAATATAATTTACTCTCCTAAAACACCCTTATTTATGGAGAGGGTGAGTAGGAGAGAGAATGAGTGAGAAAAAATTGATGAGAGACATAACTAATTAGGGGTAAAATTGAGGGAGAAAAAAAAGGTATTAAATGATAAGACAAAACCAAGCTGTCTTATATAAAAAACCAGACCCCCTCACACACTTGGAACCAGAGGAGAAAATAATTTGCAACCAAAATCTTTGGGATTGTGATATTCAAAAGCCTTAAGTAAGTATTACCTTAAACTTCCCATCCTCCAATACTTTGGCCACTCTTCCCGACCAATAACAGCCATCAGCACAAAAATCTACCAAATCCCCCACCATCCATGCACCATCAACAATAACTGTTTCTTCAGAGATGGTACTCATGTCAGGCTTTTCACTTTCAAAATACATAGTTGGATAACAAGGCCGCACCATCAATATTGAATTTTTATTTTTACGGGGCTTTTGATATACCTTTATCCATTCCAACTCTGCAAAGAATATAGTATACTATCAACAACTAGCTTATACCAAAAGCTTAAGATGCTAAAACAATTAATGAATTGTTTATCAAGAGTGTCAGCAAAAAAAATCACATATTTCAAGCACTAATTATAACAGTCCACACTTTGGAGGCATGCAAAAATAGATGGTCAAAGCCTGTCCAAACAACTTGACTTAAAAATTCAAAAATCTAAATCTAACACTTTACCAAAACACTAAGGTAAAATAATATGAATTGGATACGGTAATGTCTTCTAAAACATTGTTGGAGGTCCAATCCATCACTTATCCTAACTGGCCTATTTTGATTACTTACCCCATTTATCTCCCTACGACTATTATTGACTTTATCAACGTTACATTATTTCAGCATCTATCTTTATTGTATGTTTTGTTTTTTGCAACTGGGCCCAATATCTGAAGCACTTCAAACTCCAACAAGACTCATCCAATAAAATGGAACCAGCTATAAGGACTGCCTGATGCCATTGTGCTTTATCAACCACTAAAACTTCAAATAGATTATTAATCAAAAGATCTCGTTCAATATAACTTCATCAAGTGTTCTCTTTAGTCTCCCTCTACCTCTTTCCAGAGGGCTTCAAACTATCTAATCTAGCCCTTTCGGTGGTGCCTCCAAGGGTTTTCTTTGTCCGTACCAAAACCACCTTAAGTGATTTTCTACCATTTTCTCTTTGACAGGTGAAACACTTTTTTTTATTTTATTTTTATATGCTCATTGTGTAGTTTATCTTTTCTTGTATAACCATACATCCATCTCAACATCCTCATCTCTAATAATTCAACTTTATGATTCTATTGTCCCTTTAAAGCCCAATGTTCACTATCATACAGCATTGCTAGTCATATAGTAGTTCAATAAAACTTAGATTATTAACCAAAAGGTCCCATTCATTATGACTTCATTGAGTGTTCTCTTTAGTCTTCCTCTACCTCTTTCCAAAGGGCTTCAAATTGTCTAATCTACCCTTTTCAGTAGTGCCTCCAATGGCTTTCTTTCTCCATACCAAAACCACCTTAAGTGATTTTCCACCATTTTCTCTTTGATAGGTGCCACACCTACTCTTTTTCCAGTATGCTCATTTTGTATATTATCTATTATTGTATAACCACACATCTATTTCAATATCCTCATCTCTAATACTTAAACTTTATGATCATATCGCCCCTTTAAAACCCAACGTTCACTATAATACAACATTGCTAGTTATATAGTAGTTCAATAAAACTTTTAGATTATTAACCAAAAGGTCATTTTCGAGTGTTCTCTTTAGCCTTCCTCTCTTTCCAAAGGGCTTCAAACTATCTAATCTACACTTCTTAGTGGTGCCTCTAACGGCTTTCTTTGTCCATACCAAAACCACCTTGTGTGATTTTCTACCATTTTCTCTTTGATAGGTGCCACAACTACTCTTCTTCTGATATGCTCATTTTGTATCTTTTCTCATATAACCACAAACCATCTTGACATCCTCATCTCTAATACTTCAACTTTACAATCCTATTGTCCTTTTAAAGCCCAACGTTTACTATCATACAACATTGCAAGTCATATAGTAGTTCAATAAAACTTTCCTTTAAGCTTATTAAGTAATTTCTTATCAAATATCACTCCAATAGCCTTTCTTTACTTGAGGGACCCAACTTTTAATATGTGAGAAATGTCTCCATCAATTTCACCACTTTTATGCATGATTGATCCTAGATCTCTGAATTTTGTCACTTGTGGAATGATTTGATCTCCCATTTTAACTTCCAAATAACTATCAACTTGCGTTCTACCAAAATTGCAATGCATATATTCTGTCTTACTCTTACTCCTGCAGAAACCTTTCGACTCCAAAGTCCTCTACAACACAACTTCAAAGCTAATTTTTCTCTTGAATTGGCCATAAAAACTATATCATCAATGAAAAGCACACATTTGGGCCCTCTTTGGCACAAGGCACTACAGGGTAAGGATTGAGATTGGTCAAGGATTGGGCCAAATTATACTATATTTATGAGGGACTGAAGTTAACCTAGGATTGGGAGTATCATGAAAGTGGGATTGTTGCAAACCTACCTTCCCCTAGTATTGAGTTTTCAATCCTGAGTTTGCAAATCAAAGACAAAAGTATCCATGTTTATAATACAAAAATAACCCTCTCATCATGACCTTCACTCATCTCTTATCTTCAATCTCCATTGCCGCTCAAGCTCTCACTTACTATAGTCGTTGTCTCCATCTCTGCCTTCAGATCTTTAGATGGCGGAAGTGATGGCAACTAGTTCTATCTTCATCATCCTCTACTCAAACTAATCCTCTGCGATCTTGAGAAAATCACAAGTTCACAAGTCTAGTTTTGAACCAGATAAGTGAATGACAGCGGCTAAAGAGCCAACAAAAGAAGTGGTAACTTTGAACTGGATCTTCTTTTGTGAGTTTGTTCTCCTCCACCATTCAAGTTTGCCCAAGTTCGCACATGATGGCGATCTCGTCATATTTGGTTTGTTTGGACTTCAAATTTGAATGGTAAGAGAAAGGTTTCATTATCTGGTTTGAAGATGACTAGTTCGAAGGAGATAACTGGGTTAAAGGATATGGTTCTTTCCATCAGTTCCAAGCATGCCTTTGATAGGAGATGGTTTACAAACTTTTTTTTTTAACTTTTTTTTTTTTTTTTTAATAATAAGGATATTATAGTCTTTTCACAATTTATAAAGGATTATAAAATAAAGTCAATTCAAGACCGCATACCAAACCTTTTAGCTTTTTTTAATAATAAGGATATTATAGTCTTTTCACAATTTATAAAGGATTGTAAAATAAAGTCAATTCAAGACCGCATACCAAACCTTTTAGCTTTTTTTAATAATAAGGATATTATAGTCTTTTCACAATTTATGAAGGATTATAAAATAAAGTCAATTCAAGACCGCGTACCAAACCTTTTAGATTTTTTTTAATAATAAGGATATTATAGTCTTTTCACAATTTATGAAGGATTATAAAATAAAATCAATTCAAGTATTCCATTTAAATGTTACCACATATCAAACCTAATTTTAAACCCAGTCCCAAATTCCTAGTCCTGATCCTAATCCATTAAAATCCATTGCCTCATACCAAATAGGGCCTTGGGATTTCTTCTTGTATAGGCTCAATTAGAACATCTAAAAGACAACAGCACTTTACCTAAGGTAAAAGTAAAATATGCATTTGGATGCAAATGGATTTTCAACCCCAAATTCAATCTAGACAGAAGCATAAAAATTACAAGGCAAGACCGGTTGTAAAAGGCTACACACAGACATATGGGATCAATTACCAAGAAACCTTTGCCCCAACAAGTTTAATACCAATAAAGTACTTCTATCTATAGCAACCAACCTGGACTTGCCTCTACATCAATTAAATGTGAAAAATGCATTCTTAAATGGGGACCTAGAAGAGGAAGTATACATGGAGAATCCTGATGGAATACTTTGACTAGATGATATCATAGAAGTCTTTAAGCTCAGGAAATGACCATATGGATTGAAAAAGTCACCAAGTGGCTGGCTAGACAGATTTGCCAAGGTGTTAAAGAAAATTGGCTATTCACAAGGCCAAGCTTATCACACATTATTTTAGAGACAACCAAGATAAGGTCACAATCCTTACTATATATGTGGACATCTAAATAAGGTCACAACCCTTGTTGTGATAACACGAATGATGAGGAGTCAATAAGACATCTAAAGAAGGCATTAGATACTGAATTCCAAGCAACGACCTCAGGTCAAATAAGATACTTCTTAGGAATGGAAGTAGCACGGACCAAGGGATCAATGTGTCTCAACGAAAGTACACCTTGATCTACTATGAGACACAAGCATGCTTAAAGCCCAAACAAACAAAACACCCATGGAAACATCCAACAATTTGGAGATAAAACCAAATAGGGTCATAGTTAACTTAGAAAGATAGCGAAAGTTTGTTGGAAAGTTAATATATTCAGTCAGTTCATGCACCAATCCCGAGACGAACATATGGAAGCGGTCTACCGAATACTAGGCACCTAAAACTTAATCCTGGAAAAAATATCTTCTTTGAGAAAGGCAGAGTAAGAGGTATCAAAATCTACACAGATGCTAGTTATGGGAGGTCATTAAAGAATAGAAACATCCACCACTGGATATTGCCCTTATGTGTGACCGAATCCAGTCAACTAGAGAAGCAAGAAACAAAAAGTGGTTTCAAGAAGAAGCAATGCTTAATCGGAGATGAGAGTAGTAGCCCTTAGAGTATGTGAAAGGATTTTGATCATTAGAGTCCTAAAAGAACTAAAGATTTTACAAAAAGGTCAATTACAACTATAATTGACAGCAAGGCAAGCATCAAGATGACAAAGAACATAGTTTACCACAACTCAACACTTCATCAAAGAAAAGGTGAAGGTGGCATAATTCATTTATCTTATGTTCACTCATCCAATCAGATTACATTCATCGTAAAAAAACCACTAGAAAGAGTTCAATTTGAGGGGCTTCAATGTAAGCTGCTAATGCTAGATATAAATTCCCCAGCTTGAGGGGGAGTGATAGAAATCAAGCCTCAAATCAAGCATAATATAACCATTGGTCCTAAATATCCAACATTATAATACTTCCTTCTACATATCTCTAGGACATTCCCTGTGAATGTAATGTGATTTGCTTGCAGCATCCAACCCTATGTATGTAATCATTGATAACTGAATAAACATATAGATAAAAATATACACTTTACTTTAAAATTGCTAGGATTTGATTGTAGTCTTTTTTTTTTTTTTTTTCTTTTTTTCCTTCAAGATTTTAGGATAACCAAATCATATTAGAATCTGATTGGATTGGATTCATTTGATCTTTGAGACTGGGTAGTTACTTTGTAACCTTAATTCTCTCCCCATATGTATGACGTCGTTCTTATCAATAAACATGGAGCTGAATCACTCTTCACGATCAGCTAGATTCATTTACGTCTAATCTTATTCAAGAACCAAATATGATGAAATTTGGTGCAAGATAGGAGTGATAAATATATACTAACCAACTTATGGGCAAGTGTTAGTGAATGAAGATTTCGGCCCACTGAGCCTGCTATTATTCCAAAAAATATCAACTTAGACTATCATTTGTTTCTATTTGATTTCCTACTATTTTCATCATTGATCCATATACTAGACTCAATCAAGGAAGTAAAATACTCATTACACCACATTTTGCAAAATTCATGTATCATATCATCAAAAACAACCTATATAAACTCCTCACAAAATAAATTAATACTTCACATGAATATTTTGAAAACTCAATCAACGATTCTAACTGAGCTTAAACATACTTTGTTCAGGATAGTCAACATATTCCATGCGATAGAAGAGTTCACCATTTTTCTCACGAATGTTTATAATCTGGAAGCAAAACAACGTAAGTTGGTTTAACCATATGATATAAATGAAACTTCAAGCTCACATGAGAATAGAAATGTCAAGAACAGGAAAAGCGTGATAATATCTCATGCATCAATAATAAGATAGAGAATGAAAGCAATCCTACCATGCCCTAGGCCTAGAAATGACATAAATCAGAGAAGGGGAGGGCTATCAAAGCAAAGCCAAGGGTGGAACATGTTGGGGAACTCATTGAAATAAAATTCCTAATGATTTGGAGTTTACAATTAAATAGATTGTGATTATAATTATCACAAGCTTCACAAAGTTTGGTATTAATTTATGTGTATAGCAGGTTTGTATCAGGAACATTGTTTAGATTTTTATTGAGTATAAAAAAATTAGTGATCTCCAATGTTTTATTATTTATTATTTTCTTTAAGAATCTGAAGAAAGTATAATTCTTAAGGCCCTATTAGATAGAGAATGAAAGCAATCCTACCATGCACTAGGCCTAGAAATGATACAAAGCAGCGAAGGGGAGGGCTATCAAAGCAAAGCCAAGGTGGAACATGTTGGGGAACTCATTGAAATAAAATTCCTAATGATTTGGAGTTTACAATTAAATAGATTGTGGTTATAATTATCACAAGTCTCACAAAGTTTGGTATTATTTATGTGTATAACAGGTTTGTATCAGGAACATTGTTTAGATTTTTATTGACTATAAAAAAATTAGTAATCTCCAATGTTTTATTGTTTATTATTTTCTTTAAGAATCTGAAGAAAGTATAATTCTTAAGGCCCTACTTGGTTCTCATGAAAGGGTAAGGGAGCGGGAAATAAGACTTTCCCTAGTTTAGTTGGCCTGAACCCACATTCTTGAGGAGCCCAAAATGATGGAATTTGGCCTCCCACCACCATCAAATAGAAAATCCAATTTTTCTTGAGAAGCACTTTATCCTTACCAATATACCCTCGACTTCAATGTTAGCTTCAACCAAGCCAAACATTATCCCCCACAATTTTGACACTGTCATAAATCTACCTATTCCTCTTGTCGCCAATCAAAAGCCCACCAAACAAACTTTAAGCTATGTAATTCTATATTAGTCAAAAAAGAAGTACATGTCAACTTTAGTAGCCTTCAATGAGAAAAAGTTGTTGATTTGATGGCCACCAAGGCCAAAATTTGAAGAGCCCACTCACTCTCTCAATGGCAATGATTCTCTCCCCTTCACCATCAACTTCACCGAAGATCTCTTCCACAGCAGCCAAGTTTCTTTCCACAAATCATATCTCTCAATCGTTAGATCCTCACAACCCTTCCTAGACTCAAAAATCCATCGTCAACTCCACCAAGAAAAATGCTGACTTACCCAAAGGGAAGTTAATAGTTATTTACTATGAAATATAACCCTAAAGACCAAATGCCTTGTATCCTAATGTTAAGGATGCTCCCTATAAATGGAAGGTCCCAAGTTCAATTCCACTTATAACTTAAGCCATTAGTACCTGCCCTTGTAATTCAAAACATATAATATATATAAAACCTTAAGGCAGCATCATAAGTTTAAAGCCATATTAGTAGCGTAAGGATTTACTATTGATAAGGAACTCTTTATCTCTCTCTCTCTCTCTTCTCTCTCACAGTATAGCTAAACTTAATAGTATAAATTTATTATTATACTATAAATGTATTATTATCTCTTGCTTTTATATTTAGGAAAATCTAGTAACATAAAAAAGTAAGAAACAACTAATGATTTCTGAAGTTCAGTTGCATCTGAATATAGAGCATTGACTTTAGGTATATGTGAAGGGACATGGCTTATTAGATTCTTGAAGAACTCAAGGTTGGAGTTAATGCGCCAGTCAAGGGCTAGAGCAATAATATTTCTACAACTAGGATTGCTCATAATCCTATACATCATGACCACACAAAGCATGTAGAGATTGGCACATGAAATGTAAACTAGTAATAAATAAATTAGTTAATTAGGGAGTTAGTTGTAGTAGTTAGTTAGTTGTTAATAACCAATGGTCGTGAGTTGGGCTAGTAGGTCTAGAGGTATTGCCTATATAAGGCATACAACTATCCATTGTATCTCTATGCTTTTGTTGTTAAGATGAATAAATAAGACTATAAGAGCATCAGATTTCTCTTCCCACTCCCTCTATTTCCTCTCATCTCTCACCTTCTCTTCCCAATTCCTCCATTCTTCTGCAATTTCTACACTAATCCTAACAGTTGTATCAGAGGGAGTCATCCTTGGCTCCCCCGCCATCATCTCTGCAAGTCTTGAATCAATCCAGAGCCATTCCTCTTCTTCTCAGCTCAGTTCTGTATTCAAGAGGCAATCTGTTAGGGATATTGGGAATTCTAACAGTCCTCCTCTTCTTTTGGTTTATTCCAAAAGAAAGAAGATAAAGATATAGATAAGAAAGGGTAGTTTATCAGTTTATTATCAGTTAGGATAAAAAAGAGTAGTTTATCCGTTTATTATCAGTTCAGGTAGTTATTGTGTGTTATATGCTTTCATAGGCAGTTATGATGTCCAGACTTTATATATACATGTATTATGTTTTATAATGGATGTGGAGATTATTAAATGAAAGATTATTGTGTTTTGAATATTGGCTAGAGTTGCAGATCCTGGCTTTAGATTTCCCTTTTCCTTTCTTAATTTCTTTAAGTTCTATCAATTTGGTATCAGAGCATGTTCAATCTTTGGGCCAATTTTTGTGCGTTATGGGCAACAATCGTAAGAAACAGTAGTCAATGGATCATCCAAATAAGAGTTTGGAAGCCGAATCATCGAAGGACCAGGGGAAGCCTCCTCCACCAGATAATTTGGCTCAACAAATGGCATTTCTTGTGAGTAAAATCCAGAATATTGACATTGAGATGAAGGAGATGAAGCAACAAAAGAAACCAATTTTTATTGAAGAACAAGAAAGCAAACAATTCCAAAATCCCGATATCTTATTGTGTGACATCAAGCAATCTGATACAGTGGAAGAATATAGAAAAGAATTTATTCAGCCTTTGTCGAGGGTGCAAGGCTGGCCAGAACATTGTTTATTGGCAATTTTTATTCATGGGTTGAAGGAAGAATTGAAGGCAGATGTTAAAATCCAAAAACCCGAACAATTTATAAAGCCCAAGTATGGCTCTTGAATTTGAGTCAAAATTACAAAGCCGCCCAATATTACGACCTCCTCAGTGTGCGACATATTCCAGAAATAACTACTGGAATAACAATTTAAGTGATAACCAAGATATTATGCCACGTCAGCATTATAATGCACTGAGAGATGCGAATCAGATTTCAGCGCCAAACTCTTCAAGAAATCCCGTCAGTTACGCAACTTATCCGGAGCGGCAACGTCCAACAATTTCAACGCGATATTCGGAATATTCAAAAAATACGAATCTCTCGCTCAATCATCTGATCTCGAATGCGGAATGGCAGGTTAGGAGAGAGAAAGGTTTATGTTACCATTGTGGCGACAAATTTTCACCGGGTTGTCGATGTAATTCTGCAACGCTGAAGATTATGGAGATTACCGACGACAATGATGAAGAACAGATTCGATAACAGAGGAAGATATTACCGTTGATTCCCAACCAGCCAAGATAACCTTACATGCCATTTTAGAACAACAGTTGGCAACCACGATGAGAGTTAAGGGACTGATGTTGTCCAAAGAAATCCTCATCTTGATCAATAATGGGTCAACCCATAATTTCATCTCCAACCACTTGATTACAGATCTGGAAATTAAAATACAGCAATTAAAGCCTTTTGGAGTACAAGTTGGGGTCAATTCAATGATCTCTTGCAATGCCATCTGCAGAAACTTAGCAGCTCAGGTGGAGGCAGAATTGGAAATTCACCATCTAGATCGCTGTACAATATTAGAATCTGCATGTAATGTTTCTAAGGAGCATGATGAAAAGACAACAATTCAGTCTTCGGATCAGCAGCATTTGGACCTTAAAGAGTCATTGTATTTAATAGGAGGCTACGATGGAGAATCATTTTTAGCATCTATGGATTTGTATTGTCTATCCATGAACGTCAAGAAATCTCAAAAGCCTATGAGCTTAGTTTGCTCTTATGCTTCAACTGGGCAATTGAATGGGGAGATTTATGTGTTTGGTGGTGGACTAGTTGTATTTGGTATGATAGTCGAGTCATACAGTCCAATTCATGATAAGTGGACTTTGTGGCCATCTTTGAATCAAAAGAAAGGAAGCCTTGGTGGAGCTGGTTTAAGCTACAAAATATTTGCCATTGGTGGCGGCAATGGAATTGACAGTTATTCAAAGGTTGAGATGCTCGATTTAGACATAGGAAGGTGGATCCATACTCGTTCAATGCTTGAGAAGAGGTTTGCTCTCGCTGCAGTGGAATCCAATGGTGTTATTTACAGCTGGTGGATTTGATGGAAAGCGATATAAGCTTGAAGGAATTACTCAATCACCTAAAGCATCTAGTTGGGGATCCTATGATCTGATTACTACACAATTTCCTCACTTTCGCCTTGAGGACAAGGCTCCTTTTCAAGGGAGGGTAATGATAGGATACCACCAGCATCAGCAAAACCAGAACATCATTTGCTGGTTTATTCAAGGAAAAGTCTGTTTATTAGGAAGTTATGCTTATATGTTTGGATAAGATTTATTAGGAAGCTGTGTATCTTAGGAAGTTATTTTTAGTTGGTTATGAAAGTTATCTATCCTTATATATCTTCCTGATGTGTAAACATGGGATTATGCAGAAAAATATATACAGAATTGTATTGTGTATTTGGTCAAGAACTTCAGATCCTGGTTCTTGAATTGTTCTATTAGATCCTAATCTTCAGGATCTATCACAATCATCCAAGAAACTAAAAAAAAAAAAAGACTTACAAGATCAGACAAGACGTCCAAGACTGCTTCTGTCATCGTCAAATTCTAGGATCTTCAGTTCAGGCAGCGCCGACAAATTCTGGTTCTAGGAATTATACGTTCCGCTGTACATCTCGCTAGCCTCTAGTTTTCATCGAGTTCGTTTGTTATTGGTTCTCCATCAGCATTTGGTTCGTTCCTGATTCATTGGAAATCTGGGTATTGCACGAGTTGGATTCTTCAATTGTTTTGCATCGTCGTTCACTGGAAATGAAGAACCAGGAGTAATCGATTTGTATCATTGGAACTTCTGGAATCGTTTTTCTTTGGAATCGTTCTTCATCAGGGGTCCTGGGTCCTTCATCCCTGATAGCATGAACTCGCTTATCATCAAATTTTCGTTGGGCTTCTGGGTTCATCTGGTTCTTTGTTTCTGATTTCATCAACTGGTTCTGTGATTTCCACGTTTTGCTTCTGTCATCGAGTTGTCAGAATCTGATTGTTGTATTACTGATTCAGGGTATTACGGGTGTTGCATAATTCTAGCATTTGGTTTCTGGTTATCTGACCGTCGCTGCCTTGTTCATCGAGATTCTTGTCATCCGAATGGATTTTGTGTTTCGTGGCGACAAAAAACAATGGAAGTCGTGTTCTTGGGGTCTGATGTGTGGGGAAAAAAAAACAAAAAGCAAAAATCTCTTCTTGTTGGCATGGGACAACGGCTGAATGGAAACCAAGAAAGACTCCATCGCGTAGTGTTTTCTTTGAGAAACGGCTAACCGAAGAGGGCTACTTACAAAGGGTTCTCGACGGAGGGGGTTGACCAACAAGTGGTTTCTCGGTTATCCGACCGTCGCTGCCTTGTTCGTCGGGATTCTTGTCATCCGGATGGATTTTGTGTTTCGTGGCGACAGAAAACAATGGAAGTCGTGCTCTTGGGGTCTGATGTGTGGGAAAAAAACAAAAAACAAAAATCTCTTCTTGTTGGCATGGGACAACAGATGAATGGAAACCAAGAAAGACTCCATTGGTGGTGTTTTCTTTGAGAAACGGCTAATCGGAGAGGGCTACTTACAAAGGGTTTTGACCGGAGGGGTTGACCAACAAGAGGCTGAGTGAAGCGTCGTGTAAAGTATCGTAGAGTGAAGTCGTCGGGAAGTAGGCTCTCAAAGGGAATGTTTTTGATTGATTCATATTTGTATTTTTTTGTTCTTTAGGTTTGTGTTTTTATTGTTTCACATCCTTGAGGGCAAGGATGTTTTTAGGAAGGGGTATTGATATGTAAACTATTAAAAAATATATTAGTTAATTAGGGAGTTAGTTGTAGTAGTTAGTTAGTTAGGGGGATAGTTAGTCAGTTGTTAATAACCAATGGTGGTTAGTTGGGCTAGTAGGCCTAGAGGTATTGCCAATATAAGGCATACAACTATCCATTGTATCTATGCTTTTGTTGTTAAGATGAATAAATAAGAGCACAAGATTTCTCTTCCCACTCCCTCTGTTTCCTCTCCTCTCTCACCTTCTCTTCCCAATTCCTCTATTCTTCTGCAATTTCTACACTAATCCTAACAGCACACGTTTTACATTGAAAAATTGGATGCAAAGTGATTGATCTATCACATATCTCATCCAGGAAGCAAATTGCACATGTAATACATTATGTATTCAATTCGGATCTGAAATCTGCAGAGAAAAATCATGGCTCAGCCTTATTGTTTCATTGATATGATGGTACAATACATATAGGAGAGTCTAGGGTTATATGGTACCAAGAAACTCTAACCAAATCTGATATTCTATCCATATCTGATCTGAAAAATAAATAGGATCAAATTCTTATCTCCTAAAACGGAAATAATCATATATAATGAAAATATTGGTAGTAAATCCAACATGCTTTTTTGACCCACAAATCCTGAGTAATCTTTAGCAAGACATTATAACAATTTAAATCATGGCATTACAACCCACCAAGGAGAGTATCTTGTAACAAAAACTAGGCAACGATAATTCATGCATCTTTCACAAGTGTAAATATCTTGCCCAAAAAAAAAAACGGATGCACCGGGGGAAAAAAAAAAGAAAAAGAAAACTGCTTAGGAGAATGAGAACGAATACCCTGCATCGAAACCAAGCGCCACGAAAACCTACTGCTAAAGATCTTGTCTCAGCCATTTGATCAACTTGAAATGGTAATTCGTGCATCTTTCAGGAAGACGCGCCCAAGTTTTTCTATCTAATAAGAAATAAAGTAATAATGTTTTAGAAGTAAATCATCAAAAATTCTCAACTGATTGGGGGTTAACAATGAAGTTCTGATTCTCCTTGACCTTTACTCTTCTCACTTCGTCTTGATGAGCAGCGACGACGAGGAGGACGACGGAAACAGACTCTGCTAGAAAGATGCGTTCTGCGGCTATTCTCTTCGGTTCTCTTTATCGAACGTGATTGAAGATACACTCTAGACTTCTCCCGAACTCGTCGTCCATCTCAGCCTATTCGGCGACCCGGTTTTTCCCCACAAATTTCACTTGACAATAAAATATAATGTACCTGATATGTTAAAACCATAAATTAGATAAATGAAAAACATATACTACAATGTTATTTAACAATTTCATTACATCATAAACATGGTATTATGGTGATAAGGAAGACTATCTTCATGATATTAATGTAATAAAAGGTTTTGAAATACTTCTCTATAAACTACATTTATCTACATTCATTGCAATACTACCAAATTTATTGAACTCATCCAACATAAGTAATTACAACCCATTGAAACTCTTAATTCTCAATAGTCCAACATATAGTTGCATTTACTCAAGGCTGATTGCTTAAAATAAGAATGAATTGCATCCAATTAATGCCAATCCATGTAATTTTTAAATTTCACAAATTTAGTCTCACAGTTTGAATAAATTGGTCCCAGTAGAACGCATAATTTTGTTTTGGTCAAGTGCTTGACATGTGTGGTTTTCATTAAAATATACAATTATCACTGAGGTTTAAAATATATACACTCTATGTAATAACACACAAACTCTGTTTCATTTTTATGCTCGGCTTATTACTAACATTTGAACGAAGGACCTATACCGTGAAGATAAGATCTTCCCATTACACTAATTTGCTCTTCACTTCAATTATTCGCTAATTTTTCTTGGGATTAAACAATCAAATTCAAGGTCAAAAGAACTCAAATATAATTATTTTTTTGTTTTTGACAAAACAAATTATAATTTTTTTGGGGGGACTAAAACCGGCCGCATTGGGATGTTGGCTAGTTTATTTTGAAGATTTCCCTTCCTTATTTACTGTGAAAAAAAAACTGAACACATTTTTAAGATGACCATACTTTTAATAATACGGCCGACACCGTCAAAATCTTTGGTCGTAAGATTGAAAGACCATTGCATTGGCTGATACCCAAAATAAAAATGCATTCGCTCTGATACAATAATACGGCCAGGTCCGTCACTCATGCTTACGCTAGATCCATTCATATCGTCTTGAAGGTCTAACATAGTAATATGGATTACAATGGTCATGGTAAAAAAAAAAAAAAGTTGTCATGGGTGGGATCAGTACCCGCTCATCTATTGACCAGGGTATTTGCTCTCCCAAATTATCACTTTTGTTCTTTCATGCTCCAGTTTCAATTTAATTTCTAAATGCTCTATATATGTTCTGGCGTTGCTGACCGTATATCTAGTATAGGATTTTCAGTTTCTAGTTGTCCCCCAAATTTTTTTTTTTTTTTTGGCCCCTTAGAATTCGTGAAAAATCATATATTTTGAGGTCTACTGCTACGCTATTTTGTTACAGGCCGTGATTGTGAACTGATCATTCTCTTGTTCCTATATCTTTGATTTTCATGAGCTCGTTAGATACAAAATAGAATAAGGCGGGCCAAGGATAGGCAGAAAATTAAATTGGTGCCTATAACAGGATGCAATTTGGAAATGAACAGGTTATAGATTAATGCTTGAACCAAATGGACTCCTTTTTGGCTTTGCTCTTCTTTGGATGTTGTTGAAAAATTCATCTTGTGTAAAAATTGTTTGTATACCATGTCAATAGGCTTGTATTGTAAATACTTCACTATTATTGTGATTGTCTACCCACTAATCATTTGCACAAAACTTATTACAATACATAGTCATACCACATATTTATGCTTCACTATATATATAAATAATTTTATTATTATTATTTATTTTACTTTAAAATTTTACTATTTATTAATATTTTCTACAATTATTTAATATCCTTTAACTAACTGTTTTTAGTGATTACCCATGTATTTGATATTTTCCAGCATAATAAAATCAAACACACTTGACCATGTATCAAAAGAAAATCAAATACATTTCCAATGAAATTTGGATGGTCAAAATTTAGCATTTTAATATGCACTTGCCGTATTAAAATATCTTGTGCGGAATGGTTAACATGCCATATTTGGAACCATTTAATGTAATGACATAAAATTAGATTTAAGAGACTAGAAGATCCCAAAGCTACGAGACTTTGCTTCGTTTTTAATATATGACACACAAACAACATTTTGTTTTATTTCCAAAGGCATCAATATATATATATATATATATATATGTGTGTGTGTGTGTATGTATATGTTCCGATTTTCTTTCTTTTTCTTTTTCTTTATAAGCACACGACTAAACCTATGTATTTACACACACACATATATAAGACAACAAGCAAATCTCATATATACATACATACATACATATATATGACAACAATGTATTTATATTAGCTACCATATTAATTACTTGGACGTTCTTAATAATTTATGTTGCTTCAGACTTGGATCCAACAACAATAATGCATGGTAGAGAAGATGCTTTTGCTTTTCATGTATTAATGTACAACTTGAAATCTTGGGTGCATGCAAAACTATATATTATAAAGCTTGAATATATATTTATATAGGAGTAGCAAGCAACACGTTGTGACATCGAAAACTTCCTATCATTCCATCCCAAGTTCAACGTTGCATTATGTATAGAGTGTGGTGTAGCATTTATATATAGTGTCGTATGTTTATACACATTCTTTCCCTTGTCTTTTTATATATATGTAATGCGTGTATATATATATATATATATATATTTTTCTTTTTTCTTTTTCATGACAAAGCAACCTTCCTCGTTTGACTCCACTAAATGCAAAACCGATGTGCAGAAATACAAGGAACTAAGAATTTGCAAAAGCTTGAAAAAAAATATGCTCAAAGGCTCACCTTGTTTGAGACTCAAGCTAATATGCACATTGGACACTTTCTTGACATACCCACACTTCTCTTTTTTCACACTCTGTTTTGCAAGTCGCTGAGCAGAGGAAAGAAACTACAATAAACTCTTTCCCTCTCTCTCTCTCTCATTGCTCTCAGATTTTCTCTCAGTTTCAACTTAGGCGGCGTGAATGATGAGAAGAAGCAAAGAGCAATGAATATATAGTGGATTAAGGGTCCAATCTGAGGTGAACAAACTTTGGTCTGAGAAAAGTGATGAACTAGAGGATAGAGTTGTGGGTCTCGAGAAGTAAGGCGTTTTTGTTTTGCGTGAGCCGTGGAAGAAGCCGAATGAATCTTCCTTTCTGTGTTTTCGTTAGACATGCTGTGATTTCCTCTGTGCTTGTGTGATTTGTTCCTTTCCATAAACGGCACTGAGTTTCAGAGTTAACGTGTTCGATTGAATGGCAAAGATTGAATATAGATATGTATCTTTGCTAATCTCCATGTCTGACACGGTTTGGGCTCAGGAGAGAAGAATAACACAAATGGACTTACATCACGTGCTCAAGAGAGAAAAATAACACAAATGGATATTAGACTATATTTATGCTTTACGGTTCCACGTTTGATTGCCTCTGGAGTTAACTAGGAGTATGGGCTGATTTGTTTGTATGGGTGAGATGAGAATGAGTGAATAACCATTGAAAAGGGGCGGTTTATATCTACTTTGCTATGGTCTCACGTGTTAGGCCTAAATTGGACTAAATGAATATGTGTAATGGGTTTAATGGATCAGAATGAGGAAATGGAATAATGGGTTTTAACTTATCATTTTATCTCTTGCCAATATTCCATGATCTTATAATTACACATTATAAGTAAATAAAATCCTAATTAATTTAATCATTTAGCCAAATCCCACCGTTTAATTCTCATGCATTAATTCTCTAATTTTTAGGCATAATTTATTCCTTAATTGAATTATTCTTTTCTAGAAATAAATTAAGGAACAATAAGCCTAAGTCTCAAATAATTATTCTCATAATTATTTTGAGCCAAATTTCATAATTAATTTCCACATAATAATTCAATTTCAAATCCCAAAATTTGGGATGTTACACTTCTAAAATCAAACCCCAAAATTTTCATCAATCAACACAATATTACCTTCATTATAAAGAAAAATGTATAGAATAACTTTCATAAAAGGAGTGAGGTGAAAATAAGTGATTTTGAGTATCTATTTCATCCTTAAAATGAAGATGAACAATGACCGAAGCTCGAAAGTAGAAGAAGTTTGATGCCTTTAGCCGTCTCATGTGCATGCAGAAAATGACAAAAGAAGGTTGGATGTATTTGATTTAATACCCCCTTTTACATGCAAGCTAGAGGGCCACGAGCCTCTTCAATTATTATTATCATTCTTTTTTTTAATTACGGTTCTTTTTTATATATATATATATATATATATATAAAAGAAGTTTAAAACAAGATATAAGATGATACTAACATTTTTAATAGGTATCTCAAACAATAATTTTACTTTCCTCTCACAACCTAATGAGTAATGAACCAAATATTATCCTAATAAAAAAGGAGTGTAATTATAGAGAAGATAAGAGATTAGCTAGCGGTCAAAATAAAATATCATATAATACATATGTATAAATACATAAGATAAGAGAATGTCACTTGGGGCCAAGTCCCCAATGAGCCAACACACAGTTCCACCGTTGAGATTATTCTTGTAAGCTGTGTATTTGCAATTGCATGATTTGCAACTTGAATCGAGTAATCCGAGTTGATTTGTCTTTCTGTCAATATGGATTGCTGCTAGAATGAAATGATGCTGGAATTGGGAACAATGCAATTCTAGTTGAAAATCAGGAATTGTGATCAGTGATTCTTCCGTTGTGCCTTCTTCTAGGTCTTGAAGTTGGGTCATTCATGGGCCTGATATGAAAGATTGATATTTTTTCTCATTTTAAAAAAGAAGTATTAAAGTGCAAAACAATGTTGTTTTTAAACTCAAACTTGTGTCTGCACCTGTAGATATTGGCGCAAGTGTGGCTCCACCAAGTGGTTTTATGCATTGAAAAGGTAAGCCCTAACTTCCTAAACCCTAAAAAAGGGTTTAGGATTTTGGCAAGAGAGGGTTTGAGATAATAGAGGAAGAAATAGGGTAAAGGGTGAGAGGCGTACGGTTGGTTTTTTTGTTTTTTTTTTTTTTTTGCTAGAGGGTGCGTTTGGTTTGAGGGGAGAGGAAAAGGTAGGGAAGGGATATCAATTTATCATTCTCGCTTTAAATATTATTGCTTCCAATTCCAATCCTTAATATAAAAGTCAATTGATTTTTTTAAAGAAATTAAAAAAGCTAAATATGTAACATTACAATTTTTATATTTATCGTTTTTCGCCAATGTAATTTGTCTTACTTATAAACTATCATGTAATTCAATGATATACAACATATGTTATGATTAAGTAGTTTATTTAACTTCTTTAATCTCTCCAAAAAAAAAAAAAACACACAACTGATTTTTATAAATAACATTAAAGTCAATTCTTCCTTTTTCTTTATCTAAAGCATTTTTGAAGAACACAAAAATCCCTAGTAAGCCAGGCACCAAACTCGTCATCTTAGACCCATCCATCCAATAAAAATCGTAAATTAAAAAGAGGTTAAATTTGAAACCTAGAGGTGATGAGGGGAAGTCTTAATTAAATGGCAACCAATGCCACCCCAGCTCCTTATGTGCTCGTACCTCCCATCGGCAAATTGATAGCTGACCCTGACGGCATCATAGCCTCATTTTATTTAGGAATCAATGTTATCATCCTCTTGTTTAGACTTTAATTATCCAGGAAGTGGTGTAACATCCTCCATTTTTATAGAACATTTATTAATTAATAATTGTATTAAATTGGCTTCCATGTTGCACTTTATTATCCAAAGGTACATCTCCAATTGGTAATTAAATGTCTCCACTTCTTGACCAAGTTCGCATATGACAACATATCTTATCCCTCATTTTTCTTCTTGGCCAAAATGGCATGAATAGAAACCTATTAATTTCTATTTGTTGTCCAATTGCACATGCTCATATAATTATTTATTGGCCAAGTATTCATGTGACAAATTAATCCCCAATAGAAAACTCATTTTCACACAACAACCCAAAACTAATAGAATTTTCAGCCAACTTTGAAAATTCATATCTCTATGTTTAAATGTCCAATTGTGATGATTTTAAATGTTATATGACCATTATTAAGTCTATTTTGAGGGAAAAGTACCTCCACAGTCAGTTGCATGCCAAGTATTCAAGAATCAACCTTAGACACACTGGTCTAGAAACCATTCTAAATTCTAAGGATAACTTCAAAAATTCATAAATCATGGTATACATATCCAAATGACCTACATGACCTGTCAAATTAAAGCTTATCATGTCTACTTTGATTCAGAAAAGTTTCATAGCTATTGGATATCATTTGCTTAGTCAAAGACACGTCACAAGCTAATTGCTTCCCAAAAACCTTAATCTGCCAGCGTTAAGTTAAATTCCCTTTATAATATTTGACACACTTCTCAAACTGGGCTTAGTTATCTACCTGATACAGGCTTATCATCAAGTTTCTAGGCCCAAAATTTAGGATATTATAGGTGTTGGTCGATTTCCTTGATGGCAAGTGAACCAGTCGAACAAGTAATAAAGTGTAATAGAGTATTGTCCCACAGAGACTGAGATACCGAGGAATGACGCACCAATGCTATGACAGTTGTGAAAGAAAAAATAATTGTAATCGGGTTGAAAGGTTTTGCAATTATGCTACTAGCAAACGTAAACAAAATAATTGATAAACGAGAGAAGATATCAGTAGGAAGTTAGGCAGGACTCAGAATCCTTCTTAAGTGTTTCAATCCCCCAGTTGCTCTACCCAATGCTATAGCGTCTATACTGTACAGCTTCCGCAATTGCTATAGCATAGCTACTAGTCACAAAACTATTTGGTTAACCCACCTCTATAATCTACCGAAGCTTCCGCGTCCGATACATTTGACTCTAATTATACTCCTTCCATATTCCTATGGCAACTTTCTAGTCAGGCCTGCGTTACACTCAGGGTGTTATGGTTATGAGAGGTAGACCCATTCTTGAAGCCTACAATAATAGGTCAAGCCGTGCACGGGCTGCCTAGCAAACACTGTTTCTCAGAGGTCTAACCCTAACTCTTGCAAGTAAGCTGAGGCCACAGATCTAACCCTGAACTTCCGTTAACCGACTAGTAATAAGAACACCGATACGCAAACCAAATTTATTGAATTAAGAAACTGCAACTGGGTTCATTCAACACTTAAAGACTCATCCTCGTCCAGCCATATAAAGTTTAGTTCATGACTGACGAGGGACACACAGAACATACACTAACAAAATGACCCATGATCAATAAAATAAAGATAAAAACAACTGAAAACAGAAAGCTTGATGGAATTTCCGACGGCGTGGTTGAGGTCCTGCCACATCACCACTCCACGTCTTCTTCGTTTCGTCGCACTACAAGGAAGGATACTGGGTTGTCCTGGGAGTATCGTGCTCTTGTGAAATCTCTCACTCTTCTCTTGAGTCTGCCGAAAGTTAGAATCTTGCTCTAGGGCTCTCCGACTCTCCTAGGGTTGGCTCTGCTGTTTCCTTTTATAATCAGACTTTTTCTTGCGATGTAAGTTACAGCGTTCTGGGCCTTTCCTAATTTGTTGGAATCTATCATATCTCTTGCTCCGAGTAGACTGCTTCTATTGATTCTGCGGGATTCTTCAAATCTTTCAGTTCTGATCCTCCGCATCTTCTATTCTGTTACGTCAGCAACTTATCTATCAATATCGCCCTTTATTTTATTCCTGAAATCATCTGGGTAAAAAGGTCAGAAAACAAGTCGCATAGCATTGCGTCCTCTACTTTGCTATAGCATTCAGGATGCCTTGTATTGCACTTCGAACCGCTGTCAGGATGCTATAGCATCGTATCTGCTATGCTATACGATTTTCCTTAAAAACAAAGTGATTTGTTCCATTCTCAGCACATGCAAATGATTTCTACTCTTTAGTCCTTATGTCATGAATGTATGCCTTTTTGCTTAGATATTTGCAGTTAAGCTCTGATTTATCATTCAACTTAGCCAATTAGTATAGGGAAAACATGGTATTATTTGTGCTCATCAATAGGCCTCATTAGTGATTATTGAATATTGTTAAAAAATCATAATGCCCCTCCCATCATGTCATGAATCATCCGAAAAAAATAAAAGACTAAGGCAAACTAGGGCTTTTGGGTAACAAAATCAAAGAAAAAGAAGAAATTGAGCCAACCAAAAAGTTAAGGAGTAAATTCTGGGAATTTCTCTTTAACCCTAATGTATAAAATCTATTTAGTCTTGATGGAATGTGTCAGAAATATAAGGTAATTAGTTGAATAGTTGGTTAGGACTTAGTTTATATATAGAAAGTCCCTACTAGATCCCTAGAGTTAGGGTTTGTTGTTAATCACCCTCAAGTGAGGGATGATCATTGTTAAACCCAAGTAGGTTATATTGTATGAGCATATTGCTCTTATTGATATTAATACAAGTTTCTTCAACTTCTTCATATTGTTTCTGTGATTGCTTCTCCAATTATACATGTTAACATGGTATCAAAGCAGGTTGATTTTGGGTTGGGCCAGATAATCAAGAAGCCATGAAGGTTTTATGTTCAAAGAATCCATCACTAGAAATTAAAGAAGCCAAGGCCCAAGAAGTGTTGGAGCTCTAGTTTGCTAGATAGAGCTCCATGACTTGTCAAGCACCAATTTGATTGAAGGTAGAAGATCAAGCATTTGTCAAGATTCTTGAAAATCCACTAGTTAGCTTCCATTCTTTGTCGTCAAGGCCCTGAAACTTATCGCTGAAGTACCATCTTCAGCGTTTATGACTCTCATTGTCCAAGCGGATTCAATGGATTTGAAATCTTGGGTTCCTGCCTTTGCGGTCTCTTCAAGAGTTTGTCACGATACTCCTCTCGCCGCCGAATTCTGAGTTTTGGGGTTCTACTATTCACTTCATTGCCTTTAACATCGCTCTGAAGGTCTTGTCTGTCTTCGGCTATGAATTTCATGTTGTTTCAAAGGTAGAGTCTTGAGGAGTACGTTCAGTTCTGCTTCCCAAGGTCTAGTCATCCGTTGGTGGTGGCGGCGTTTGTGATACGGTCGTGTAGAAGGTTTCAGTATTGCAAAGATTAGTAGTTCGACCTCCGACCCGAGACCAAGAACAACCTATCTTGGTTTCCTAATCACATTCGGGCCCTAAATGTTCTGTCAAGTGTGGTTTGTAGCCTCCAGACATCTGAATCTTGCTCGTCTTGGTTTAATCTTGTTTGTGATCTTGCTCATCTGTCGAGTGCGGTTTATCACCTCCAGACATCTGAATCTTGCTCATTTTGGTTTCCCAGTCAATCTTGCTCGTAGATCTATCTTGAATCACTGCAAGTTTCGTGCACTCCTAATGGCCACAAATTTCTGGCATGATTGTTGGTGATCGGATCAAATTGCAAGCCATTGTTGTTTGAGTTTCTGAACCAGATTGTGATTCTTTTTCGTGGTAATCTGTTGTTCGATTGGTTCTTCGGCACTCCTTCGAAGATTCTCTAAAATTTTTGTGTTATGCTTTCCGCTGCAAATTCTTGGTGAAGGTGAGAAATATTACAAAGTTCTTTGTCGATTTTGTTCTTCATCAGATTCTATTGCGTTCTATTTGTCCTTCAGATTGGGTTTATTGTAAGAAAGAGATGAAGGTCAAATTTGAATTGGAGTTCTTACTCTGGGATGACATTATGGTCCCTTTTGTTTGGTTCTTTGTTTGATCGAGGCCTATCAAGAAGATGATAGTACACCCAGATGCTATATTTGGGTCTCCAAGAAATTGCACATGTGGTGATCAGAGTCTTGCTTGGCAGGTCCTTCAAACACACATGTTGTGCTGTTAGTAAAATTCATGGAGAATCGGGCAGAAGTTGCTTTTTCAACCGTTGGAAGAAATGGCTCACAGAGATTATGTCTCATGGGTTTTGCTTCTCACTGTTAGATTATGTTTATTCTATTTAGAGTTCAATGCCTTTGTTAAATTTGGTTTCTTGGACTGCTATGATATATACTATGTTATGGGGAGATTTGTTTGATCACACTATCCAGAGGGTCCACGATCGGCAAATATCAATCGACTGTGCAGCGATAATCTCTGCTTGCGGTGAGAATTTCGAATAAGCAGAGATTACGATTTTAGGGATTACGAGCTATTTGACAATTCAAGCAAGAGATTACAATTTCAGGTTTTCAACTGAATGCAGTGACTATTGTTATAATTTTTTGTTCTGAGTCGAATAATTCTTTTTCAATCAGCGTGGCCGATGTCTGCTTGTAACTATAACCTATGACACGATTAGTGACACGCCATACATCGCTTTGAATTTCGTGATTTGAAAAAAAAAAGGTGAGATTAATTGCATGACAAGAGTGTTTATATTGTTGAAGAGTTAAATGAGCGTCGACTACAGGAATCCCGAAACTACTAGGAAGGGTGGTCGTGGTTTCATTGGGGACATGAAGAGGGGGAAGGAGCAGTGAATGTTAACAAGAAGAAGTGTGATTAAATAATTGGGGGCAACGGATAAGTCATAATGCATGCATAACTAGATGGAGACTTGGATCAGGGAAGGGGCATTGAATATGTAGACAACACTTTGAGGCATATATTGCCATTTCCTTGTTTTTTTATCGAAAGCTGGTAGTTTCGAAAGTTGTTCCCCTCCGCTTTTGTGTATGATTTAATTATTCATTGTTTTGGCGTGTTTGAAAGGGTGATTTAGTGATGAAGATGGGAGAAGAGAGTGTGATGACGATCTCTATTTAGTATTTACTTCACTTGTTTCTTGGTGGATCATGAAGTCGAAACCTAAGATTGGAGAAGAGAGTTTTAGTATGAAGAAATGTTGGGAAATTTTATTTCGTAAGCTTGCGGTTATTGTGTTTTGAGCGGTCAAAGCGATCACCGCTTGTAACTTTTTCCCACATCATTAATTCCACAAGCTTCCCATATTTCGAAACTATTCACGCACATCATTAATTCTTTTTCCCACATCATGATTTTATGCTTTGCTTGTCTTTCGATTACTTAATTTTTTTTCTTGTCATTATTTTCAAAATTCAGGTATGATAAAAATACTATGAAAAAATCTGGATGATTTTCCCCTGTTACCCTACTCGTCTGAATTTATGGTTGTCTTTGATGCACTTGTTGTTGTTGTTGGCTAGTTATGCTTCTTTTATTTAGTACTTCGATTAACCTTCAAAGATTTTTCATTTTCCAATTGTTGCATCTTCCACCTCTTTTGTTTTGAAGATGACTAAGATTCCCTTGTGCATTGTAGGTGGCAGACAACCACTACAGGCTTGATCTCAAGAAGGCAGCCCTTGCAAATTGAGATTTTTCTCCATGATGGATCACTCTCAAATTATAACTATTGAAGATATTGACATGAGTAAAATTTTAGTACGTGTAGAAGATATTGTTGATTTGGAAAAAATACGGTTGAATTTAGAGAAGACGATCTTAGTGAAATCATGGCAAACAAAGATGGTGAATGTGGGGAAGATAATGCACATGAAATTGTGGAAGGTGTTGATGCGAATTAAGCAAGACCCCTATTTTAAGTAGAGTTTTTGAGACCTCGAAGAAGCTTATGCTTTTATAATGCTTACGCAAAAGATAAGGGGTTCGGAATACGTAAGCAATACCATCACAAGAGTACAATTACAAAACAACCATATAGGTGGAATTATGTGTGCTCGAAGCAAGGTGTCAAGAGACTAGATGATAAGAGAATTGATGTTGACAATGTCAAAAGGTGAAGGGAAACAAGGACTAATTGTTTGGCGATGTTACAAGTAAAGTTGGTGGATGACCTATGGAAAGTGGAGAAGTTCAATGATACACACAATCATCCATTGATTAACACTCCAATAAAGGTGAAGAAGTTCCTTTCTCAGAATGAATTGAGACGCTCGGATTTGACAAAATCTGTTGTTTCTAAGCTTTATCAAGAGGGTTTAACATCTTCAAAAATTTCAAAGGTTGTGAGGGCTATGAACAAAGAGTTTGATCTTACTCCAGTTCAAATCAACAATATTATATCCAGCCAGTATAGAATAATGTGGGGCGAGAATGTCAGGGCATCATCAAACACTTTCAAAGAAAGTCCATGGTTAATGGAGCATTTTATTTTGATATGGATTTAGCAGAAGATGGAACATTAAGAAGCGTATTCTGGGCAGATGGTAGGTCAAGAGCTGCATATGCTCATTTTGGTGAAGTCCTTGTCTTTGATGTGACTTATAAAACAAACAAGTTCAAGTTTCCTTTTGCTCCTTTTGTGGGGGTTAATCACCATGGACAAACAATTTTATTTGCTGCTGCTTTATTAGAAGATGAAACGGAGGCAACATTTACATGGTTGTTTGAACAATTTTGGACATGTATGTTTGACAAGTCTCCTGTTGCTATTATCACTGATCAAGATAAAGCTATGGGAAAAGCAATTGCCAAGATATTTCCAGGAGCACGACATCGTTTTTGTGCTTGGTATATAAAGAAACATGTTATGGAGCATAGTCAAGCACTACGCGCACAATTTAAAGATAGTTTTGACGTTGACTTCCGTGTGTGGTACAAAGGTCAAAATATTGATGAGTTTGAAGGCAAATGGGAAGTATTGAGGACTAAATATGATATTAAAACAAATAGTTGGTTGGCTAACATGTATGCTTCACGTCATCAATGGGCAAAGGCATACTTGAAAGATACATTTTTGCGGGAATGACCACAAGTGGTCAAGTGAGAGCATCAATGCATTTTTTGATGGATATGTCAACTCTAACACAATGTTAAATGATTTTTGCATCCAGTATGACAAAGCAATCAAATCTAGGAGGGATGCAGAGGAAGATGAGGATTTCAAAACTAGAAATACAAAAGTAGTTTTGGAGACTAATCATCCTATTGAAGCAATAGCCGGAGAACGGTACACAAGAAAATTATTTCAAATTTTCAAAAAGGAGTGGAAAGGTCGCCATACTTGATTATTTTCATGAAAAAATTGCAACAGAGGAAAACCTTATTACGTACCGAGTGGGATCTCCGAAGTTGATAAAGAATGGTGGGCAATTGTTGAGTACCATTTTGTAAAGCTTCACACTCAATGTTCTTGTGCAAAGTTTGAGACTATGGGGATTTTGTGCAAACATATTTTACACATTATGAAAAAGAAACAAATAATGACCCATCCCGAAAAATATATCTTGTCTAGATGGACCATGAATGTAAGCTATAAGGCTGAAAATCTTGTATCCATTCATGGTGAAACAAATCCTAATGAAATTAGTGCATTATCTTTGTGGTCGATTCATTCGAAGTGCACTATGGCTATTTCTCGAAGCAAGAGATTCTATTTGTGAGATTAAAAGGTTTGATGCTATGGTTGCTGAATTTTTGCAAGAACAGTTGGAAAGAAAAAGAAAGAGAGGTGAAGATGAACTAGTTACCCAAACGATTCCACAAGCTTCACTTATTAATGATGTGCGTGATCCTACTCAACCAGTCAAAACTAAAGGGCGTCCAAAGGTTGCTTCACGAATAAAATCAAGCATAGAGTTGTCGATAAAACAACAAAAAACTTGCAGTTATTGTCAAGGGAAGGGTCACAATAAAACAGGTTGTCAGATGTTAAAGGTACTTGTTTCTAAATTTTCTATTTATGTTTGTGATTTCCTTTTTAAACTTGGTGAAATTTTTTTGAAGTTTCATTTGTAGATGGAAGTTGCAAGAGAGAAGCAAAAAGAATAGTAGCGATTGCACATATTTTCATGGTTTTTGGTAAGAACTTATTTTTGATGCACCATTTTCTTGATTATATTGTTGAGTATAACATTTCAATGTATGTTTGTACTTAAATGCTTAATTCTTTTTTACTTATTTTTCAGGAAATATTTTGGGGCACTTATGGTTTCATTTGTACATGGCCATATTGCAGTGCTTGACAGAGCAGCACCTGTACTGCGATGCTTGACCAGATTATACTTACAAGTTTTCATAAACTATGGTTGTGCAATGTGCAGTATACATGTTACTAAAATAATTGTTTTGAATATTGTTTGTTGAACATGTTTGAGGCAGATCGCTCTCTAACATAACATAAATCAATTCAGTAATCACCTTACCAGTTTTAACATAAAATAATGTGCATGATTCACATCTGTTGGTTGCCTCTCATGTTATTCGAGTTTCTTCTCCTACCTACACTAGCATATTGTATGGAAAGGGAAGCTTGCGCTCTGTTTAATGTATATAATAGTCAAGATGACATTGTTAGGATTTAAAATTTCTGAAGTTAAATTGAACTTTTTTGAAAAAAAAAGCACTTTGACAGCAACTTTGTTTTGCCTCGAGTCAGCCATTCAGTTACCTCGAGTTTTCCTTCACCTCGAGTCATGATCTCGCACCTCGAGTCAAAACGACTTCCCATTCTTCAATCTTTCGGGTTGGCATATAACTCGAGGTACACAACTCTTTGGCTCGAGTCATCGTGTATCATTAAGATTAATATGATAATTGGAAAATGCTATCTAACTCGAGGCACAGACTTTCTTGACTCGAGTTAATCAACTCCAGGTTGTATTTGAAGAGACTCGAGTGAATTCTGCACATTCATGGTGTATCAGGTCTTTCTGACTCGAGGCGACACCTCTGACTCGAGGTAAAAAGCTCTCTCAAAGTTCCTATCTTTCTGTCTGCTCCAAAAACTCGAGGTAGACCTCTTGACTTGAGGTAAAAACTCTTCTCAAAGTGTGATATTGGCAGAAACCCGAGGCTATGCTGAATTGACTCCAGAAATTCGTGTGTCAACTTTCGAGGGCCGTATCTCCCTGGTATGAGCTCTGTTTTGGTTGATTAAACTCTTGATGGAAAGCTCTGTGTGTCAGCTTTCCAATGGCACCTATTTTAGATCAATCGGATTTTTATTTTGTGAGATACACTCAAAACATTGAAGCTTGGTTCTGACTATGACGGTGATGTTTGTGGCAACTTGTAAAATTCATATCTCCTTGATATGAACTCATTGTGGCTTCCATTATATATCAAAATGACGTGTTGGATTTCTAGTTTCATATGCCACTGGTTTGTGTCAATCCGATTCCTGGTTTGAGAGATATCATCCAATTACCGAAGGTCGCCAGAAGCTGAACATGGAACAGAGTGCACGAGTTGTTGTAAGTGGTGAAACTCGAGGTACATGAAGCCTCGCCTCGAGGTAATCATCCCAGAGAAAGCCAAAACTCGAGGCAAACAGGTCCTGACTCGAGGTAAACATCCGAGACCAAAAACTCGAGGCAAATAATGGCGACTCGAGGTAAAACATGTCCGGGAGCGAAAATCACTTGGAAATCACCCAAACTCGAGGTGGGGATGTTCTTGACTCGAGGTAACTCATTCCGAAGACCAAAACACCGTAGCAAACCATTATAACTCAAGTCTAAACATCCCGGCTCGAGTTACTTCATCCAAAACTTGATTTTGCTTATTTTAACTCCGATTTGAGCCGTTCCAACTTCTATATCATCGCGGGGACTTCTAGAATCAATCTAGGAACTTGTATGATGATTTTCTCATTCTATAGAGCAAGTTCTTCCTTCTTCAATCTCTCATCTTGATCATTCTCCATCATTAAACTTCACATCTACATTAAATATAAGAATTAGTCAAAGTAAAACATGAATGTAGTATTCAAGCTTTTTGCTCTGGATAATGGCATCTATATAAGACATCATCAAAACTAATCATAGCTAACATGCTCCAAAGCAAAAACTTAAAAAATAAAGTTGTACCTTAAAAAATAAAGTTGTACCTTAACCAGAAAAAAAAAAAAAACAAAAAGCAAAAATTACCAATCCCCACATGTATTTTCGGGTTCTCATCTCCATTATTATTGGAGATGAACACAAGGTTTCACTCGGTGAGTAAAACATGCCTTATTGTATCCAACAAAAAATGCATACCCTACGTGCGCGTGTCTTATGATGATATCCCAAAATGGAGATTGCTTTTTAATTTATATTCTTGGTTTACCATCGTGTGAACTCCAGGAAACAGCGTCTATGTAAAAGAAGATAAGAAAATCTCCTTCGGCTTCACCTCCTTCTTCATCTCCTCCATAGATAACCCTACCTGCTCTCTCTCTTTACCTCTGAGCTTTCTTTCATTCTCTTCTTCACTCTCGCTCTCTCACTCCTCAGCCATGGTCCCCAAACCCTTTATACTATCTTCTCCTTCCTCTCCTTATGTCCCTCGTCGTCTCTCCATTTCTCGTCGAATCGAAGATACACCCCGCCCCCGACCGTGAGAACCACCCCACCCCCGCCGTAACCATTCCCTCACCACCACCCTCCACCACCACCACCACCCACAAGACTTCATCATCATCGAACCAGAAGCCGTCCTCTTCGTCGAAGGTTGATCAACGAGAAGAGCACCACAACCACCATGAGAACAATCTCTACATGCCATGAAAAAGAATTATTCGACTTAGAAAAAGAAATCATAACAATAGTCACTGCATTCAGTCAAAAACCTGAAATCGTAATCTCTTGCTTGAATTGTCAAATAGCTCGTAATCCTTGAAATCGTAATCTCTACTTATTCGAAATTCTCACCGCAAGCAGAGATTATCGCCGCACAGCCGATTGATATTTGCCGATCATGGTCAGCGAAGAACATCCAAAAGGAGAGAAAAGTATTAAAACGGGGTTTACTCTCGACGACACCGTTTCAAATTTGTTGCATAAGAGGATTTCTCTCATGTTGCATGAGAAACATAAAACCCTAAGTTAAATTAGTATTTTCAAATTGAGTGATACTAAAAAATTATATGTTTTTAAAATAAAGGACACATCATTGTAATTAAGCTATTATGCAAGATATGTCAGAATATTTTACTCATATTATTATCATCATTATTTCATGTTTATAACTAATTTCGTTATCATTATTTCATAATTACATTTTTTATAAATTATATTTTGGATAAATATTTTTATTCCAATAATTACATGTTAAATTTCTATTTATCATCAAGTAATTATTTCTTAATGCAATATAGATCCTAAAATTGAGGGTCAAGGTGCAGATTTGCCAATGAACTATTACCCAAGGAGCATCTGACACCAAAAACAATTGAAGGGACCAAATTGGCCAACGAACTATTAAAAAGTGAAAAAAATATCAAATAACTATTTTTTAAAAATAACTATCACTACTATGTTAAAATATGAGGCACTGATGTAGGACGGTGGCGGAGACACGGGAGAAAAGAGATGTTAAGTCTTCTTGTTGGATAAGGCAAACACCAACAGAGATGGGACCCATGCGAGCAGGCGTTGTGGCAGCGGCAGTTGCTGCTTGTGGCATCGGAGGGATGCAACCAGAGTGCAAGGCGCGTGTCGGTCGAAAGCTGTGGACTACTGGATGAGTTCAAGAGGGTGAGTGGAACACCCAGCAACAATAGTAGCTTTGGAGATGTCGACGTCGTCGACACTGTGGCAGTCAATGGAAGATGGAGACACCAAGACAATGATAGGATAATAGTTCGTTGGTGAATCTGATCAAAATTGTTTTTTTTTTCACTTTTTAATAATTCGTTGGCCAATTTGGTCCCTTCAATTGTTTTTTATACCAGACGTTCCTCGGGTAATAGTTCGTTAGCAAATCTACACCTTAACCTAAAATTAAAAATTGGGATGCCACAGTTACAATGATAAAATGATGAAAGATAATGTACAAGGAATGTTATAAAAAAAATGTATAAGGAAAGATGATATGAGAAAATAAAGGGAATGGGTCAATATTTTAATTAATGTAATCTATGAAATTAATTGAGGGGTAAAATGGATATAAATGCATTTATTATTTAGGCTAACTCAAATGGGACCTTATAAAAGTGGACAAGCCCATTCAAAAAGTGGGAACTTGTATATAAGGATGGAGGATTATAATATAAATTAAATAAGGAAAATTATAGAGAAAATACCTTTAAATTTTGAAAATCTTAAATCAATGATTTCTTACTAAAATGAATTGTGAATTATACTAATCAAGTATAGTTAATACCTAATATATTATAAGGAAAAAAAAATGAGTTGGGATTTTGATTTTTTTGAAGTTTTTATTTTTTTTTTAAATTTCTCACTTATATAAGTGATTTAATATATATTATCCAAATAATCCGATAATGTGAATATCATATAAAATAAATTTTATCCAACAAAAAAATAAGAAAAATCTCATATAAAGATAGTTGAATTACCTATTTTAATTTAGGTAACTGAACTAACAAATTATTTATTAGATTATGTGTCATAATTTGATATTTAAAATTTGGGTTAAATTAACTCCTAATTATGATACATAACCTAATATATAATTTGTTAAATTCGTGTTTATTTGAGACTTAAATTAAAATTTGTGTAATTCAATCGTGTTTTTATATGAAACCCTTCATTTTTTCAAAAAAAAATAAACACATGGTTATTTATTATTAAAAAAAAAAAGATTGATGTAATCTTTGATTAAACAAGTCATAGATTTTGGCAGTTTAAATTTTGGAGGAACATATAAAATTTAAATTAGTTTCTAAAATAGGATGTGAAAGAGATTGAAAGAGAGGTTATAAAAATTTTGACCAAGTTAAATTAGTATTTTCAAATTGAGTGCTACTAAATAATTACATTTTCAAAGATCGTTTACTATAAATACTATTTTTTCTTGATCCTTCTCCCTTATTTTTTGCGATTATATCTCAAAGTACAAAATATTTTCTCAAATTATCCTGTCCATCACTATATAAGGGGACTCCCCCTCTGCCACAAGTTATCTGGTTATCTCTCAATATTTTTCTCAAAATATTCATGTTTAACCCCGATACAAACATGAATCCAACCCGGTATGTTCTTGACCCCATTTTTTCAGAGTTATATATTTTTGCAAATTTATCTACCTGTGATCATCTTCTTTATCTTAGCAACTTTTTATAAATGCCTTATATCTGCAAGGCTTTTGTTGCAGATCATCTTCTGCTGCGCATGATAACATTAATGAATCTGATTTTACTACTCTGGACTACGTGGAACGTAGAATTGAGATTGAGTTTGAGATAGCGGAAGAAGAAAGGAAGCGTCTTGCTGAGCAAAATAAAAAACTCAAAGAAGATATAGAAAGACGTAGACTTGAGTTACGAAAAGAGGAAGCAAAAATTGCAGAAATTGAGTCTGAAAAGAGTCGCCTTTCTAAGCAACAAGAAGAAATAAGAGCAGAGATACACAGCCGTAGAATTTCGATACTATTAAAAGAAGCAGAAATCTCAAAAAATGAGTCTAAAGAGACATACCTCTTTATAGAAGATCGTAAACGGCATCAACTCATGATTAAAATAAAGGAAGCACAAATTAAGGCTAAAAGTGAGCGCATGCAGCGCATGATAAGATGCACCTTGCGAAGCGCCTTGCATCCGATTTTAGGGCCTGTTTCTTACGCTGTTTCTTACGCTGAACCAATTCCCCCTAAGAAAACCTGTTTGGCACGCCAGAGTTCCCGCGCGATGCAATGTTCCCTATCAACGTGGGAAAGTGGGTTCCCTTTCAAATCGGTGGGATCTCAAAAATGTTTGGGACGAAAAAAGCCCTTGTAAACATACCAGCGACACCTGCAACGCGAGAACGAGGAGCTGCGACAAAGACGAGCTGAAAATCCTTTAATGACAGTCGAAGGACAAGGACGAGCTGAAGGCTGCTTTCTCGAATCCAAGTAATAAAGTCGAAATGGGTGTTAATTTTGTGTGAAATTTTGCCCGATGGCATGTTGCATGTAGCTCGTGAACCAGGTTTATTTTGAGTTTTTACTATTGTTGTACCTGCTTCTTGTAACAAACAAAGAAGAGCCTCTCACACTAGTTGGTGTCAAATATTGAACATATGCAAAAGTTTGGTTGCTGTCAAATATTGGCCATAATATTGTGTGATGTGTTGATATTAACTTATGCAGAAGATTACTCACTGCCAAAAATTTGGTTCGAACGCGTTCGTTTTGAAGTAAATTACGTTCAAACTTATTTTGAATGTTCGAACTTCAACTTCTGTGTTTTTGTGTCATGTTGAGAATAGTTGAATTATGTTTAAACTATGTTACTGTTTCTGCAATTTTTTAGTTCCTTCATAGTTCATGTTATGCAACAATTTTTGGGTGCCTGATGCAGCTTGCATGATTCACTTTGACAGTTATGCACCATTTGCAAAAGCCAATTTCCTTCATTTTATTTCCTTTCACCCTACTCTGCACATACTGCTTCATTTTATTTCCTTTTAATTGGTTTGATTAATTTATTTTATTTCCTTTTAATTGATTTGATTAATTTATTTACATTAAGCAATACTGCTTCATATTCATCTCTGTTTCCCATTTCGAAGAAACTACTTTTATTTCAACTACTTCACACTTTTCAGTGGTTTAGTAGTCTTTTTTTTTTTTCCAATTTTTCTTCACTTTTGTATAAAATCATCAGTGTGTCCTTCAATTTCACATCTCAATTGCACCAATTTTCGTTTTGATTTTCGCTTTAGGATTCGTTTTTTTGTCGCACGAAAAACTGGATGAATCAATTTCGAGCTTTTTCTTTTTGTCGCTTAGGGGCATTTAGGTTTTTCACCTCATCTTCCCATTTAACCACCATCAAAAATTTTCATACTAAACATTTCATTTTCCCACTTAACCACCATCAAATTCTTCATACTAAACATTTCATTTTCCCTCAACTTAAGTTCCATTTCCTAGTATACCAAACAGCTCAAGTTTTAAAGTTCTCTCCTAATCTTCCATTCCTTTCCTTTTACTTCCATTCCTTTCCTTTCTTTCATAAAATCTTCCATGTAACAAAAGGGCCTTAGCGTAGAAATTTATTTTCCATAATAAAGATTTCGAACTTCGAGCTTGAAAATCTCAGAATCGTCCCTTCTATTTTCTCTTCAAAATAAAATTAAGGTTTTCGAATTTTGTGTTGGAACCCCATCTTTTACCGAGTCCACATTATATGCACATATCTTATGTGCTTTTTATGTAGAGGTATGAGCATTTTTTTTTTTTTTTTTTTATATATATATTGTATTTATTTATATTTAAATTATATCGCTTTCGACATATTTTATGCACACAAGTATCTCAAATTAATTAGTTTCTAGTTTCCGCATTCGAAATATTTGGTTGTAACACCGGTATCATAGAAAATAATTAATTTGAGATACTAGTGCAAAAAAAAAAAAAAAAAAAAGGTAAAAAAGCCATATATAATTTAAATCTAAATAAATATAATAAAAAAAAAACACTCATACCTCTAATAGAGGGATATGAGCACATGAGATATCTTCATATAATTAGGGGTGAGCATTCGGTTTTCGGTTCGGTTTTTCGGTTAAAACCGAATTACATACATTTTCAAAACCGAAATATTTCGGTTCGGTTTTGCAATTAATTTGGTTTTTGGGCTTAAGTTGGGCCTTATTGTGGGCCTTCTTATTTGGGTTAATTCTCGTAAAATGGGTCAATTTTTTTTTTTTTTTTTGAATCAATTTACAATATTGACTATTGAGTGTAACCGGCTATAGTATACTTTACATGGAGCACCTCGTATATATCGATTTTCACTTGTATGACAATAGGTTGCAGATTTTAAAATCAAAACATGGAATAAATCCATCACAGAACCAGCAACCAGGCAGTGACAAAATCAACAGTGACAAAATTCCGCCTCGATTTTGTCCTAGAAATTCAATGGCGAGAACAAAGTGTACAAAATTATACAAAACAATAAACATGGCAAAGCAAGCCGGCAACCGACAATATCACAAATTCTAAGTTTCTAACTACATCATCAACTCAAACAAGCGAAAGCAACTCATCCATCACGAGCCAAAGCATAAAATAATCCATAAAAAGAAAGATATTGAGAGCAACTTGCAAATTAAAACAAGAATAAATCAAATAAAAAAGAAAAGAAAAAATCTAATAAATATTAACAAAATACAAAGATAATGAAAAATTACTTACAAAGATATCTGCATTGCATCTACTATATGTCAACAGTTGCCTCCAATACAGTGAAAAATTTCGGTTTTAACCGAAATAAAATTGCAAAAACCGAACACCGAATTAAGCTAGTTTCAAAAACCAAACCGAACACCGAATTATTCGGTTCAGTTTTTAGTTTGGGTTTTGATTTGCTCACCTCTACATATAATGTGGACTCCCTTTTACCTGCTCGGCTTATTTTTTTATCTTTTTGTTTTATTATAAGCGCTAGTGTAAATGCTATGAAATCAGGAAAAAAAAAAAACAATAACACAAACTAATTAAAAGATTTAAATTAATATATTAATGTTATATCATTATATCTTCTTTTTTTCTTATATAAAAAAGTTTAGATGGGGCTACACACCGGTAAGGCGATAACCCACTAGGATTAGGGTATGCTTTCAAGATCAAAAAGCGCTTACAAAAATACTTATTTGATTCCCACCACAGAAATTGAACCGGTAACCTCTTGGCATCAACATATTTATTTGACGGAGTAAAAATCAAATTTCAAAGCCCTACAATGCATATTACTTTTATTAGATAAACAACAGTAGTTTTAGGCCAAATTTTATGTTATTGTCTAATTATCATTAAGAAATTGAGATATGATATTTTGGGAACTAATCCAATTGATATTTGAGTAAATACTATTTTTGGTCCTTGATAAAAAATGCGATCCCTATTTTGGTCCCTTACAAAAAAAAAAAAAAAATCATTTTTAGTCCATAAAAAGGACGAATAAAGGTCGATTTTTTTGTAAGGGACCAAAATAGGTCCGTGTTTTTTGTTAGAGACCAGAAAAGATATTTACTCTTGATATTTCATAAACTTACTTCTTATTTGAATCTCCAAATTAACTGTTTATAGGATGATTTTAAATATAATTCATTATGGTTAGTAAATGTCTAATTATAATCAAAATTTGAGATATGACATTTCTATAATTAGCATCGAAATTTGAGATATGACATTTTTGTGCGTTGGTATCCTAATAACTGTAATTAATCATTACGCCACGCATTACGCATATACATTTTTTTTTTTTTTTTTTACCAGTATTACAAATATAATGGTATGGAAGATGATACTCTCGTAATCTTTTTTTTTTTTTTTTTTTTTTTTTTTGTCCTCTCAAAATCTCATCTTAACTCTTAGACTAAAAAAAAAAAAAAGTACTGTCCAAATTTAATATTTTCTAAAGCTATGATTATAATGTTTTATAAATTAATTTTTTGTTAATTTTGTTTGTATTGCAATTATGAATTTTGTAGATCATATTTTAACAATTTAAGTTTACTTATATGTATTTAAAATAATATTTTTATAAAAATTAAATCTGGACCATCTATTTTTTTAAAAAAAAAAAAAAATCTAAGGGTAGAGGTGAGATTCCAAAAAGAAAAGGAGAAAAAGGTGAGAGGACTCAAACCTGGTACTATTATATGCCTTTACTTACATGATATTATTATAGAAAATCTATAAACGGCATTGAATTTTTTAAAAGATTTGAACTAGGAAAAGTCCTTAAAAAATAACTACAAAATGTTAAATGACAAAAAGGTGTTCCAAATATTCAAAATAATAAAGAGGTGTGAGGGCCTTGTTTGTCATTTTTAAAATTAAATGGAAATAACATAAATGTCCATATGAATTTAAAAAATGTCACTACTAGAAAAAAGCTGATTAGCGACGAGTTTTGTGACGGAATTTAAATTCCATCGCAAACATCACTATTTTGGGACGGAATTTGATTTCCGTTGCAAATTCATTTATAATTTCTCAACACCGTCTTCCTCCTTCACTTTCACGATTCCTCCCTCCCTAGCTCTTTGTTTTCCCTCTTCACTGTCTGTCTGTCCATCCTCCACCTCCTGTCGCTATGCTGTCGCCGCCGCACCCGATCTCCACCGACGCCCCTGTCACCACCCCTTTCGGTCTAGGCCGTTGCCGGTTTGCCAGGTAAGTTTGATTTTTTTTTTCTAGTTTTTTAATCATATATTGTTAGATAGTTGCTAATAGACATGTTTGCTGTAGTTGGTATAATATTTTAAATGGAAGTATATTTAAGTATCCCCCAATTTCACATCCCAGAAAATATGTTCTGTACCTATAGCCATTTGAATTTCGTCTTTTGCCTTTTTCCCCTTCGATTATTCATGGAACTTTCTCTGATTAATCCTTGTCACTTTCATTTATTTACTCCATTGCTTTTTTTCAAAATAATTTTCAACACCTCTCATATATTAAAAAATTTAGTTACCATCCAATTGGTTCACCTCATTAGAGATATTTTAAATTTAGAATGGTTTTCCAAAATCACTTTTATTTAATAAAATTTATTAAATTAATGTATTTTCACCTTTTTTTTTTCAGACATAGGACACATTTTGAATCAGAGTTACTAATAGTTCGAACAAATTGTCACATGTCAGAGTTACTAAACAAGTTATATAATATTGACTATATAATGCTACAAATTTTTTTATAAGTATTAAAACTTAATTACTCCTAATATTGACTATATGAATATTATATTTTTCAAATAAAATTTTAACAGGTTCTAATAAAATTTTCACAAATTTCAATTCAAAAATCACCACTTGCTACGGTGAGAAGTTATTGATTTCTATTTCTAATAAAAGTTTCACAAGTTTATATAAGGTTTTAACAAATTCTGATAAAATTTTCACAAATTTCAATATACAAACCACCACTTGCTACAATGGTGAAGTATCAATTCTCACTTACAAGTTCAGATAAAGTCTTAACGTTTTTCACAAATTCCTATTCAAAATTAATCACTTACAACAAAATGATAAGGTATTGATTCCCACATGTGATAAGAGTTTCACAAGTTTAAATAAGTTTTTAACAAATTCCAATTCAAAAAATTGAGACACCAGCACCTACATAGCACCATTCATCACCCTAAAAAGACCAACAACACTTTCCGGCAAAGTATATGAGGCGCCAGCACCTACACAGTAGATCGATTAAACTTCTTATTGAAGACGGGTACGTACCAAAGGATATAACCAGCATTAAGAATTATTAGTGGATGATCTTTCAGTAGAATAGGAAAAACTAATAAATTTTTCATAACAATGAGAGATCCGAATCTCAACGTAGAAATCAAATGAACTGATAATGAACTGATGAGCCTCACCGCCTACCAAGGGATAATCAAATGTTGCCTATCTATCTCTTTATGTAGTCTCACAGTGAACAGCGGCGCATGCGGCCCTCTTGCATCGCCCATTTGAGTTGGGTTACGACCGTAGGAGCTGCTTGTTGAACTCACCCTTCATCCCAATTAATATATAAAGTGAAAGAAAATGGGAGGATTGGAGTTCCACTTTGTTTTCAAAGCCATGTTCATTGCGTCATTGGAGTCTGAATAAGAGGATGAATATATGTGTGTGAGGGTATTTGTACCATTTCTTTTTTATTTCTTTTCAAAAAGGATAAATCAAACTCTTGCACTTTTATGGTATTATGAATATTCAGAGCATCTTTATGTCTTTTACTATTTTTAAAATTCTTTATAAGGGATTTTCCCTTTAAATTAATATATTATAAGGGGTAAATTCTTCTTATAAGAAATGCTTAAAATTAAATTATGTGGATCAAAATGTTAGTTAAAAAAATTGTAATATTTTTCTTTAGAATACCCTTTTATGGGGAGATGAAGAATAAAAGAGAGAATAAGAAAATTATTATAATAAAGAAAAATGTGGAAAAGGGAGAATGTGTGGTGGAGAGATGTTTTGGGATGTGATAATAAATGGGGTAAAATGAAAAATTAACAAAGAAAATATTAGACATCCTCTAAATGATTCGTCTCAATTCAAACAAAGTGTATGCGTGTTATAAATATTGATTTTGTAGATATCCATTGACTCATATTTCAATCAGCATTTATAGATACTTGTTGAGAAATAAAAAGGGTTATTTGGTTTGACACTTGAAGGCCTATAAATAGAGGCCAATACCAAGCATACCATGAACACAAGTGAATAAACTTGCTCCCTTTTGTTCTCTCAAACTTTTCTCTTCTCTTGGTCTTTTCTCTTACCCCAAATTTCCTTTAATTTTATGAAACCTTATCAGCACGATGATTATTTAACGAATGTATATTCTTCTCATAGTTTCTTTAATGATTTCCTCTACCTTCTTTTATCGTATCTCTATTTAATTTATCCGGGATAAGCTGAGTCATCATATGGAAAAGAGATCATTTTTACCAATTGTTTTGCACATCAGGTTTCATAGCTAAAATTGGAGATTACTGTTGCTTTTATATTTAGCGTTTATTTATTATTTTCAAGGAATACCTTATTTTTGCAATATTTATATTTATTTTTTATATTCTCTTGTTATTTACATTTTATGTTGTTATATTTATTACTTTATTTTATTTATGTTTCACTTGTTTATTTACATATTTAATATTTATATTTTTTTATTTAATGTTTATTTCATTTCATTTCATAATGTTATCCTGGTTTGGTAAAGCGAAACCAGGATATTACATTGGCTACATAGATAAAATGACATCATTGTGTTGGGTTAATGTGCTCTTTGGTCACTTAAGCCCAATAAGGCTTAATTGAGACTACAACCCAAGAACTCTAAGGCCCATGTGGATTAGGGTTAGGCCTTGGGTGTAGTAGCATATAAACTAACTTTCGCCGCTTGAAAAGATACGGCCGCACAAATAGTTAGGAGGCTCTCATCGTAAACAAAAACCTAGAGCGCGACGTTCATCATCCGAACGGTTGCCCACACAACCATCTCATCCCCCTCGAGAGATAGTCCGGAAGATCAATCATAGATCGCACGAGGACTGTTCGTATACGAGGATTTGTTCATGACAAGGTTTGCTCGTGGAGAATCTTTCGAGATAGCTCTTCAATATCCAGGTAAGCAAAACGATGAAAGGTTTCATCTTTTCCCTACATCGCGTGGTACGATACGCCGCGTTTCGATCGATTTCCTACAATTGGCATCGAGCCAATAGCGATGAGGAAAAGAACCTAGTTTTGAAATTTCATGTGATTATCTTCGAAAATTATTTTTGAAAGGATGGCATCTATTTCTATATTTGTTATTTGAATCATAGTAGTTATCCTTTATAAATCATATGAATACTTTAATCCATGGTTAGATTCTCTCGTGTAATTCTTGATTTGTAACAAGGAGGCTAATCCCATATGATTAGGTTTCCTCCTTACTGTTTTTATGATTTCCTTTCGAATTTCTATGTATTTTTCGAATTCTCGTAAAAGTTGGAGATCAAGAAACGCGAAGAATATGAGCAAACAACACCGTACGACACTTTTCGTGGACTTCGGATCTCGGATTTGGGCAAACCATATATGGATGGAAAGAAGACGGAAAGACGAACAATTTGGCGGTCGGAACACCACCAAAGGACAACCCACGTGCCGCCACGCGCCTCCACAAGTGGCTGCGCGTGGCTGCCACGCGCCGAGAAAAAGCGGCCGGCGCGTGAGGGCGCGTGGGCCACCCTTTGGGGTGTTTCCGCGGTCGTTTGATCGTCTCTCCGTGCAGCGTTGCTTCCCCGGAGTTTCGTCTGAGATGACTTCGGCCGCTTGCGTGGCGCAGGCGAAGGCTAGGGTTCCTCTTTTTGTGTCCTAGGGTTTTTAGCCAAGGATTGGGTTTTTGGGCTTTTGGGCTCATAGATACCCGAAGAGGCTTTGATAAATCCTATGGGCGGGACAAAAGAGAAATTCCAAAGTTGTAAAATTTTTAAAATTTTTTTTTTAGGAAAACCATGGATTAAAGTTATTTGTTTTATTATTTAAAGCTTTTATTGAATTGTATGAATTATATTTACGATTACCATGATGTGTATAATAACATGCCATATAGAATAGGAAGATGTCATATTGTTGCATAATCACATGTCATAATAGTATAATAACTATTATGTTTTCAATCGACTAGTATGATAGTTATTATGAGGGATTATTTAGATTGTCCACTACATTAATTATCATTTATTATGATTTTAAAATCTTGAATAATAATTGGATTAATTAATTGTGGAATTAAAAACTCTACATTAATTATCATTTATTATGATTTTGTAATCTAGAATAATAATTAGATTAATTAATTGTGGAATTAAAATCTAGACATTAATTATCAATTATTATGATTTTAAATTAAAATCTAGAATAATAATTGTGGAATTAAGGTCTAGACAAATAATCTAGGAAATTTCCTAAGAGAATTGTACCTTTTAGAGTAATTTGTGGGTTATTTAAAATGGTCATGTGACGCACACTCTGCTAATCATGACTAGATTTTAGATACCTAATAATTTACTCTAAATTGAACAAATTCTTGGAAATTAAAAATTCTAAACTTAAAATATTGAATGGGTGAAGGTTTTAAATTAAGCTTTTAATTATAAAACCTACAGGCCCCATTGTGGGTTTATTAGTGAAATGGTTATCGCTACGAAGCCCCATCGGATAAGGATAATCGGATTTCGCTAGATTAAACCTTAATATTTTCAAAATTTTAGTAAAGTTTTTTGTACGGCCCATCGTCGGCAACACTTAGACACTAAAGATAATTTTGAAAGTAAACTATGGTTAAATACATTCAACTTTGGTAAAATTGTTAACCCTCCCATCGAGGCTCGCAATGGAATCGAAGGCCCAAATTAACAATATTAGTTTTACAAGAATCTTGCCCATCGTAAGCCTTGTAAAGATAACTAATGGATTGTTAAACGATAAACGAATAGTAGTTATTAGAATCTACTAACGCTATATCTGTTTGTTGTTAATTAAAGTTTGTAATTAATGTGCTTTTCCCTTAATTTTAGAAAAATGTCTTCATTCAATCCTTTAGCTACAATCTTGAGCCAAAAACCTATGGATGGTACAAACTACAAACAATGGAGAACCAATTTAGATATTGTTCTTCAATATGAAAAGCTCAACTTTGCTCTCACTACCCCTATGCCAGCTCGCCACTGCTTAGATGCGTCCGATGTCGGACTCGTTTTCAGCAGAGAAGGAAAGATGGGAGAAAGGCGAATGTGTCGGGTCATTGCTACATTTTGGCCGATCCAAATCACCTTCGTGGAGCAAATGAACATAATTCGAGTGGAGCAACAATGCTCAGACTCTTGATGCCATGTTTGCTACACCTAGCGTTCGTTTAGGAAAAATACGCTGAATTCGGCCACCAAGACAAATATGCGGAGGAAGTGTCAGTGGATCATTGTCTAACAATGATAGCAAACTTCAAGAAGGTCGATGACCATGGTATCAAGTTTGAACAAGAAGTAAAAGTTGACCTTCTCTTACAATCACTACCTGAATACTTCAACCAATTCAAGATGAATTATAATATGAACAAAATGAATCTTGACCTCACTCAACTAATGCACGAGCTTGAGAGTGCCGAGCGGACTCTAGTCAAGCAAGGAAGTGCATTGTTTGTTAGTGAAAGTTCTGTGAAACCTAAGGGGAAACCCAAGGGAAAGAACAAGAACAAGAAAAAGAAGAAATCAGGTACTCCAGTTGCCAAAATAGTTGCAATGAAGCGTACCAAAAGGCAAGTGCTTCAAGTGCGGACAAAAGGGGCATTGGAAGAAAGATTGCCCACAAATGAAAAAACCAGGTATGGGTAATTTAAATGTGATTGAGGCTTGTTTAGTGGAGAATCACGATGACAAATGGATCGTTGATTCGAAGCCACTAACCATGTTTGCTACTCTTTGCGGTGGTTCAAACAAAGCTTGCCCGTTGAGTAAAGGACAACGAGATTTGAAGCTTGGAACGGGCAGCCAGGTTCACGACCAAGAAGTGGGACAAGTTGTTTTATCTTTTAATAATTATAGAACTTTGGTTTTAGATCATTCATTTATTTATTCCGATTTTAAAGGAATTTAATTGCCATAGTTGTTTAGATAAACATGGTTTATTGCTATGATTTCCTCGTTTCAATAAGAAGTTCATCTTCTTTTATTTGTTTCGGTGTAAAGTTTAATGGCCTTTATTTCCTTAGTCCTATTCCCGTGAAGTTAATCATGTTGAATTAAAAAATGTTGAGCATATCAATTCGTCAAAGAAAAGAAAAGTTTCCAATGAAACTTATCTTTGGCATTTGAGATTGGGTCATATTAACTCTAACAGGATCCAAGGTTTGGTCAAAAGTGGGATTTTAAAATCCCCGAACTTTGAGCCGATGCCCGGTGTGTGAATCCCGTTTAGAGGGTAAAATGACCAAGAGATCTTTCAAGGCCAAAGGAAAACGTGCCACACTTCACTGGAATTGGTACATATCGATGTATGTGGACCAATAAATGTCCATGCCGGAGGTGGGTATCGTATTTCATCACATTTACCGATGATTACTCAAGATTTGGACATGTGTACCCGATGCGTCACATACGAATATTTTGGAAAATTCCAAGAGTTCAAGGTGTGTGTAAAAGCATCTAGATGTTCAAATCAAGACTCTTCGATCCGATCGAGGGGGTGAATACCTATCTGGAGAGTTTGTCTTACTTGACCAAGGAGGGGATAGTTTCGCAATTATCTTCTCCAGGGACACCCCACAGAGAATGGAGTTTGAAAGGAGAAATAGAACCCTTTTAGAAATGACAAGATCTATGCTCGTTATTCATCACTTTCCGATTCATTCGGGATATGCCTTAGAAACAGCTATGTATCTATTGAACTTAGCTCCGTCCAAGCTCTTTTTTTCAAAGACACCAATGGAATTGTGGAAAGGGTGTAAGCCCACCATGAATCATATTCGAATTTGGGGTGCTCCGTCACATGTCTTGAAAGTGGAGACAAGATGGACTCGCGATGAAGTATGCATGTTTGTAGGCTATCCTAAAGGAACAGAGGTTGGTTGTTTTATAGTCCAAGAGAAAAGAAGGTCATAGTGAGCACTCACGCGACTTTCTTAGAGGAGGACTATATGACAAACTATAAGCCAAGAAGTAAGGTTATTCTTGATGAGCTAGTCTCGATCAAGTTTCACCACAACCTCAAGGGGTTCCAGCTTTTTGTTCGTGGTTGTTCAAAGAGGGGAAATGTGGTGAACATACAGAGAACCGTAGTGTGTAAGGTGAAGTTCAGCATGATGTTCAACTAAATGAAGAACAAAATCATGAATTAGTTGATCCACTTAATGAGGGTCCTCATCTAGAAGTTGTCAACCCACAAAATGTGGACCCCCGTAGATGCACGACATCAAGTGCGACAAAGTCGTAGTGGGAGATTGATTCGTAAACCCGCAAGATATCTCTTGTTGGGTGAGTCAAATCGTGGATGACATCATCGCAGAAGATGGTGATCCCACGAGTTATGACGAAGCACTAGGAGATGTTGATGCTCGGGAATGGTTCGAGGCTATGAATCGTGAAATGGATTCTATGTATTCCAACTCAATTTGGTCTCTTGTAGATGCGCCTAAAGGGGTAAGACCCATTGGGTATAAGTGGATTTACAAGAGAAAGAGAAGATCGGACGGGAAGGTTGAAACCTTCAAAGCTAAATTGGTGGCGAAAGGGTACTCCCAAAGAGAAGGAGTGGATTATGATGAAACCTTTTCGCGGTTGCCATGCTCAAGTCTATTCGGATTCTCTTAGTCCGCCAATCTTGATTATGAGATTTGTGAGATGGATGTCAAAACCGCTTTTCTAAATGGAAATTTGGAAGAGGAAATCTATATGCTCAACCAAAAGGGTTTACACCAAAGGGCAAGAAGAAATGGTATGCAAGTTGCAGAGGTCCATTTATGGACTTAAGCAAGCATCCAGATCATGGAACATCGTTTTTGATCAAGCCATTGAGTCTTATGGCTTTGAGAAAAGTCTCGATGAGCCGTGTGTGTATAAAAGGATCCAAGGTAATGCGGTATCTTTTCCTCGGTACTTTTGTGGATGACATACTCCTTATCGGAAATATACGGAGGTTGTTGGGCATAAAAATATGTTGAGCAAACATTTTGATATGAAGGACCCGGGGGAAGCCAATTATGTTCTTGGTATTAAACTCTTGCGAGACCGGAAGAACAGGGTTTTGGCATTATCCAGTGCTCAATACATTGACAAAATACTTGCCAGGTTTAGCATGGAGAATTCAAAGAGGGGAATTATACCCTTCGTGCATGGGATTCATCTCTCCGAGAAGCAATCTCCTCAAACTCCCGAGCGGAGAGAACGCATGAGTAGGATACCTTATGCTTCGTGCCAGAGGGTAGTCTCATGTATACTATGCTATGTACTGGGATCAGACATTCGCATGCAGTGGGAGTAAAGCCGGTACCAATCGGACCTCGGAGAGCAACACTGGGTAGCGGTTAAACATATACTCAAGTACCTACGGAGAACGAGAGATTATATGTTGGTCTACTCAAGTGGGAGTCTTGAAACCATTGGTTATACGGACTCGATTTCCAAGGAGATATTGACTCAAGAAAATCCACCTCGGGATATGTGTACACCCTTAATGGCGGTGCCATTTGTTGGAGAAGTGTAAAACAAACATGTGTGGCCGACTCGCCACGAGGCCGAGTATGTAGTCGCTTTCCGAGGCCGCAAAGGAAGCCGCATGGTTAAAGAAGTTCCTAACGGACCTTCGTGTGATACTGTGTAAATTGTCCTATCACACTCTACCGTGACAACAAGTGGGGCGGTAGCGTGATCAAGGAACCAAGGTGTCATAAGAGAAACATAGAGAGGAAATACCACTTGATCCGAGAAATAATTAAAAGAGGAGATACAGGTGGTAGCAAAGATAGCATCGACGAGAATCCATTACCTTTTACTAAGAGTTTGCCCGAGCATGTGTTCGAGAGGCATGTTTCATCTATGGGTCTTAGGAGGATTGCCATTAGCTCTAGCTTTAGGCAAGTTGTTATTTTACTTTGTTATTTTGTGCTTTTGAGCATGACATTATGACATTGCATTTCTTTTCCGAATGTTAATAAATGGAGTATTCTTTTTCATTTATTTTGCACACTATTTACAAACTCTAAGGTCCGGATCAATTGTGGAGTATATGATCATATGAATACTTTCATAGAGGACATGGTCATAGGTTCTCACAATTGATGAAATGATTCACATGACTATTAAATTAAGTTGGGCACTTTATTTAGGCCGCAATGTTTTATGAAATGGTTTTGTCCGAATCATTATAAAACATTGGTGTGAGTTAATGCTCACATTGAATGGATCAAGGAGAGATTTGATTAAGCTTGTTCTTTCGTCATAAGGAATCAAATCTCCGATAGCTATAGTTATGTAGTTGCTCTTAATCCCGAGTTTATTTTAAACAGTAGTCGAATAGTTTTCATTCTTTGATTTACCAACGGGTGAGGTTTGATCTATATGACGGCCAACAACTCGGTCTTTTGGGATTGAGACTATTTGGTTATCGGTGTTTATGAGATAAACAACATGGAATTTATAGGAAATGTCCCCTTGATATGTTTCTGCACTGGATATTGAAGACACCGCCGTTGATTGGATTAAAAATCAATCAAATTATAGACATTCTATAAACATATTCTTGTTATAAGTGTCATTGTTTTGGAGATTTCGGGCTTTTAGTGGAGTAGCACCGAACTAGATAATCTTTGTAGATTATTGATGAATGACAAATGGGTCAGCTTGAGACAAGGGATGGGGTATGTTATCGGATGATTTTGGGCTATATGGTCTTGGGTTTACGAACTCAAGTTAGTATCTTAAAGAAGTGGGAGATGGTCATGAGACTACAACCCAAGAACATCACATATACTTGAAAAGATACGGCCGCACAAATAGTTATAAACCATCTCATCCCCTCGAGAGATAGTCCGGAAGATCAATCATAGATCGCACGAGGACCGTTTGTATATCTCGTGGAGAAAATCAATATCCAGGTAAAAAACGATTAGTTAAAAACCCAATATTGGGATAAATTATTAACTATGAGATCTCTCTCAACAACCCATTGAGAGTTATCTTTGTTATTCATTTTCTCATCTAAACTAGACTCCAAACAATTTGATTTACCTATAATATCCTAAAAATTAGAACTCATAAAGTGGGAAACTCACCTCTACGAGTAGGGCACTCACCGAGACAAGTTGATCAAAACTCGCCTTTATGAGTAGGGCACTCACCAAGACAAGTTGATCAAAATGGAGTGACTTTTGGTGTCATTCGCCTCACCGAGTAAGTAGCTCGCTCAAGCGAATGACACAGCAAAGAGGAACCCCTTCTCTATGTCACTCTCTTCGGCACTAGGGTCTATCACAAAAATATTTATATTTATCATTTTTTCTTTAAGTAAGTTTGTTCGATTTATAAACTGATATATAATATGATAATATACAAAATATGTTATGATTAAGAAATTTAACTAACTTTCTTCAATTCGTTGCTCTATAAAAATTAACCGGGTCTTATATTAAAAACTGAAGAATACTTGTTTTAGTATAAAATTTGACCTATTTGGAAGGGCCAACGGGAATAATGTTGTATTTATTTAACTTAAGAAATATAAAGAGAGATAACCTCATAACGTTGAATATGATTCTTTTGCTTCATAATAAAAGGAACAAGTCAAAAGTTTTATTTTTTTTTTTTTCTTTTAATCTCTGAGAAAAATTAAGGTAACAAGTTATTTGAGGATATCAGTTTAAGAGTCATTTGATATATTATCATCACATATTTTATTGATTGGGTACGGAAGGACATAACAGAAGCACCGAAATTGTTCACATTAATTTAAGTAAAACAAGCATTTGCATATAGAATTGAACCTGGTTATCTGCTTCGTTTATAGATATCATTGCCCTTGGATGAGAAACCATTGTCCTTTCAAGAAAAGGGTGTCTCCAAAACTAACCTCTTTCTTTACATTCTCTCTACTTAATTTCTCTACTATTAATTGGATTAGCTTTTAATGGTAACTACTAGAAAAAGGGGCTATAAGATTACCAAATCTAGACCTGTGTAGGCGGAGACAATTTAAAAATAATGACCAGTTGTATTTTTGTTAATATTGATATAGCTTAAGACTGGTTACACTTATGCTCGGCCTAAATAATATTTTCTAGACTGGTTATAATATAATGTGGTCTCAATAAGTATTAAATATTATGAAAATTTTAAATTCTTTTCAAACTAGACAGTGATACATTCAGCTTGAATATCTTTTTAGAGATAGTCGTTTCTTTACACCCGATCTTAAGTCTTTCAGAGATTCTTCAGCCTTCCAAAGCAACAAAAAAAAAAAAAAAAAAAAAAAAAAAAAAAAAAAAAAAAAAATATTAAACAAGTTATTGGAAAAAAAATTCTTCAAAAAGGTTTTATGAAAATGAGACATAATATATATCTTCTCTTATTTTGTTGGCCAATCATCTTTTTCGTTTTTTGTTGAGGAAAAAAAAACCTCAATAGATCAATTGAATTAACCATAAGGAATCTAATTCTTCCTTGCTAAATTATAATAATTCTAATACAATACAACAATAGCCTTATCTTCCTATGCTTCATACACGGTCTCAAGATTGGATAAAAGAGGAAGGTCGTTTTAGATCTCGATGACCCACATAATGTTCTGTTGAATTTTTTGTAAACATGGACAATAAATCTAATTTAGTGTCTTATTAAATCTAAAAACAACCCCTTAATGTTTTATCTCAAATTTATATATATATATATATATATATATATATATATAAAAAGCTTTAGTGTCGAACATGAAAAAATTGAGTTTGGATCCAAGCCATGTCTTGATTTGCTGTGATAGAGCCATCAAGTCCTATGTGCGTAACATGCTTCACATCAGTGGGGTACCCTATCTCCATTTCAGCTTTCACCTCCACAAGTTCTTCTTTGTGAACTGAAAATAATTATGACATGATTCTACAATATATATGTACACACACATACAAATATGTAAGAACACACACACATGAAAATGGCAGATAAATACCCTTTGAACTCTAAAAACCTATTGTCCATAATAGTAATGAGATTAATAACAACAATAATACAATTGACAACTCCTTTTAGTGAGAAATCACCTATTTAAGATTTTGAGATTCAAATGATATTTTTTGGGATTTTCCCAAATTATTTCCTATGAGCCTTAAATACTCATTTCTCAAATTCTATTTGATACACGAAATCATTTAAAAGGAAAAACATGTACACAAGACGATAATTCAAATTAATATGACAAAGTTGATCCCTCTAAACAAAGCATATTCAGAAATGGAGAGGAAGAAGGGAAAAATAGTAAAGATTAATTAGCAATTTTTGGAATAAACTTGAAGTTACTAGCACAGATTTATATGATTTACACACATTTGTTTACATTATGTACATTAAATGTGAAAAATAGTTTTATTTTTTGATTTTAACTTCTAATTCTAATTCATTACAAGGCTATTGACAACAACTTACATTGTACTCTTGTGATACTATTTATAAAGAATAGAGATCAAGAATTTTTTTCCTTCTATTTATAAGTCTTTTCTTTTTGCCAACCATTTATGACTAAATTTTTCATATGAATATATATATAAATTTCAACCTTCATTTGTGATTGTGTAGATTTTAATTTATTCTTATAACATAATGTATATTGAATATGGGTAAAGTTACAAAGTTGTAGAATTTTATAACAAAGTTAATAAAATTTCAGATTTTTCTTGGTTTTATTGAAATATGTTAAAACTTAGAAGTGACTTATAAATAGAATAAGACGAATGGGAATTCATTGAGCCCATTCTTTGAGATCTTAGAGCCATATATAACATCCCTTGATTCAAAGTTATGTATCCTTTTGGTTCAAAATATAGGACTTCTTTACCCAATTTACTAAAATTTAAAAATTAGTTAAAGTAATTATTCATAATTAATGTGTCAAATATTTATGTTGTTTTGCCACAACTATATCCTTGCATATAATGGGATGTCTAAGTAGCAATGGCTTTGGACAATAATAAATTGAGCATTAATTAAAGGCATTTGAAATTTAAAAAAATCAAGTAATATGTTGGAGATAAAATGGATGAATATTTTTTGGGAAAATTGCATTTAGATCCTTGGCTAGAGAAAATATGACAAAATAGTTTCTTAAAATCTCAAAATTACATTTAAGTCCTATGAGACTTTTTTACAATAAATTTCAATTAAACTGATAAGTTCATGGGCATCCACTAACAAGTCTAGAGGTGTCCACTAACAAGTTCATAAACACTTACACAAGTCTATGGACGATCATTGACAAGTCCATGGATATTTGACAATTGAAATTTATTGTAAAAAAATTCCACATGACTTAAATACAATTTTAAGATTTCAATGAATAATTTTATTGTATTTTTTCTTGCCCAGGACCTAAATTTAATTTCCCCTTTTCTTTTGACAACAAAATGGATGATTCTTATATATAAGATCAAAATAAAGTTGCGCTCAAAAGGATCCTATACTTAAAAAGCAAGAGAGTATATAAACGTTACCATTATTTATTTCACCTTTACAGTACTCGTATTATTTTTATTGTTGGATGAAAATGGATATTTAATTTTTTGAAAAACTAATAAAAATTTCACCATATATTATGAACGATGCATATAAGGGAAAAAGAATGAATAAAACTCACATAATGAATGAGATAAACCCTTAATTCGCCTTATCAGTCGATGTAGGCCACCAGTTATATTGCTTCTCTTCAGTTCACGCCTACACCACATTTCTTTTCTTCCTCGTCTTCCTTACACGTTTAACAAAATCTCAATCAGGCAAATATAATTTTAGCATATAATTAATAAAGTTCTAAAAATCGAATTAATCATTAAATTGGTCAAAGCAGTATGGTTTGAGGAGTCAATCATCTAACCATGATTGAATTGGGTTAATCTAATCATGACTAAAATAAGGTAATTTAATTAAAATCCGCAAATTAAATACACACAAACACACACACACATATATATATATACAACCTTGAAAAGAATAATATTTAAATTTTAAAAAAACGGATTAATTTATTAATAAATGGAACATTTATGTATAAAACATGCATTATCTAACAAAACAAAGTTAACTACATAATTTCAAGTACAAGAAGTAAAGAATAAATATAAACTTCATACTGGTCAACAATTCAAAAGTATTCACTAAACCGACTTGCGAAACGGTTCATTGGCTTGTTAGGCCCACCCTGATTGGGTTTTAATGTATCATGGTGTATATAGGCACATCATTAATGCCCTTATGGCCTTCACTTGTATAAAAAAAATATTTAAAAAAAAAAGGGCATTATGGCCTAGCACAACACTTCACTAAAAATTTCAAGGGTTAAGGGGTAAAAATGTTCCGGAAATTTTCACCCATTGACACAACATGTTTGGAAGTTTTCAATAGGGTAAAGATATCCTGAAAGTTGTAAAAATGTGGCATTTTTGCCGTTTCATTTAAAACAATAATGGTCCAAGTTATTTGACCAAACTATACTGATGTGGCGTTGTCACATAAGATTCCATCTATTAAGCAACATCATTAAAATAAAACTAGAAATAAGAATTATCGCGCATGCTCTCAAGCAACATCGAATTTCTCTGTTTTGTTCATCTCCATCTGAGCGACGCTGGAAAGACCAGAACGCGATTGGGAGCTGTAACGCGACAGCTCTTCTTCTTCAAGCTTCATCATCGTCTTCTGTGGGGAGAGAAGGAAGAGACGCCGTCGATGGTGCTAGTCTCCGTCTTCAGGTGCGACGAGCTTGGACGGAATGGGGTGAGAGTGTGCTTTTCCTGATTATTAATGTTTGGGGTGTTCATGAATGTTGTCGTTGATGATGATGAACGGGAGATTTTTTTTTTTTTTTTTTTTTTTATCTGCCCTCGATTATTTGGCTTCAAAAGTTGGTGAGAGGTGCAATATTGAAATGAAGAGGAGGATGGGGAGAAGAGGAAGCGGAGCTCGAGGATGATGACGTGGCATAATTTGCCATGTGGCAAATACAAGTCGGCATAGTTTGGTCAAATGTTAAATCAGCATAGTTTGGTCAAATAACATTTGACCGTTAGTGTTTCTAATGGGAACAAAAATGCCATGTTTCTACAACATCCAACGTAATTTTGCCGCTTCAAAAATTTTTAGAACCCATAGTTAAAAACTTCCATAACATTTTTACCCCTTAACCCAAATTTCAAACCTACAACTTTTCACCTAGGTAGGAAGGAGAGAATCTTATACCACTTTGTGTTTGGGTAACCCCAAACCGTGGTTATAGAAATATTTTTTTTTTAAATTGAGGTAAAACTTCTCTATTTATCTCATAAATCGTAAAAACTATTCTCTCAAAAACTAATCTAAACACAAACCGAGATGATAAGATGGTTGGCATATATTTGTTTGTTGCACAAAACACTAGTATTCTACGATCACTATACAAACAACGTCCAAATTAAACAAAGATTTTATTGTATGGATGATAATATAGATTTTACTCACAAGTATTTCACCTATTCCACCATAAAAGAAGCAAGTAATTAAACCAATGTTTGAACAATATTTAGAACTTTTTTTTTTTTTGTAAGAAAATGAATTTTTTTTAGTTCAGATTGAAAGTGAAATTGAGGCGCAGTAAATTAAAACCATCAATTGTAAAACTTGAACTCAAGATTTATATAGTTTGTTTTCAAACTAAAACATGTTGGAAATGAATCTCATATATATATATATAGAGAGAGAGAGAGAGAGAGAGAGAGAGAGAGAGAGAAATCAGCTATTTGAAAGAGGGTTTTGGATAAAAGGGGGATTTTTGCATGTAGATGGGATGCATTAGTTCGAAAAATGAGCCAACTGAAAGAAAAGCTAACACTATTTTGAATCGAACAATACTCAAGTTTCGATTAATTGATATAATATTAAACGTCATATATATATATTATAATGGTGTTAACGAAAACAAATATTATAAGATGAATAATACAAAACAATATCTCAAATTAAATTACCTGATTCAAGAGTTGAAGGGGAAGAACACGAGAAGGAAAATGGAAGAACAAGTAATCTTTCTATGCGATCTCTCATCTTCTGCGTGTAAATTAAATGAAGCCTTTGGTATATTTCAATTTGGCTTCAATAATCTAAGACCTCACTGCATCATCTAGCTATCTATCTATTGAGGAAGGCTTAATTATAAGATTAACATATGTGTGTGTGTGTGTGTTTGCCTTTAAGAGCAAGCAAGAATGATACCAATTATCCCATCAACGGTTGGTATGTTAGAGAGAAGAGGGATAATATATATTAATAATAATGTTAGAGTTGTTAACTAAGCAGTACATTTTGCTCTTGGTAAGGTGGAGTGTTTTTCAGGCAAGTGGAGAAAAGCGATTTTTAAGCTAAAAATGTGTTTGGTAGATAGAAAAACCATAAACCAGTGGGTACATTTGTGTTTTTGGCCTTCAATATGTTGGAATAGCCTCCTAAACCACTTTGTGGAGTCTTTAATCTCATTGGTATATCTTTTGTATATTCCTCCACTTGACCGATCTCATTTAATTTGAGGGTATTGCCCTCCAAGTTCATATCATATAATCACAAATTGGACTCTGCTAATTAAGTTATACTGCAAATAACACTGCCGAAACAGAAATAGGATTTTGAGAGGAAAGGAGAATTCTAATATGATTCTTACTTTTGCTTCATGCACACAACATCAAAATACTAACTCCTTGGTCCTCCTCATCAAAACATATAATGCCCCCCACGACTCTTAAATATGATATAAGAGAGTCTTAATTAAATGCATAAAATATTTAACAAGCTTATGATAGAAATTAGAATGAAGAAAAATGCAAACATATAATCAAAACAGCCCGCCAAAACACCAAAGCAATAAGTTTATAATAGAGAATAAAGAAAATGAAAATGACCTAAAACATAGGCTTTAGGGCAAACTCAATAACTCTCATCTCAAGCAATGAATTGAGTACATGTTGAAAATGATGCATTAGATAATACAAACTTGCCGACAAAATTGCAACCTGATCCAACGCCTTATAAGGGTTTAACATTGTCTAGGGAGAGAGGAATAAAAGACGTCTTATAAAGGTCTAGATAGCTCCCTCTCTCAACACATTTTAAAACCATAAAGGGTGATGGATCCCAAAGCGGATAATATTGAGAATGAGGCACACTAGGATAGATGCTCAAAATAGTATTAGAACCAAACTCAAGTCGATGTGCCAGCGAGAATGCTGAGCTCAAATGTGGGTAAAGTGTGAAGTTCCACATTGACTAGGAAGGGGATCGAAAAATACCTTATAAGGGCTTGAATACTTCTCTCTCGATGTTTTTTAAAACCGTGAGGGGCGACAACAAGCTCCAAAACAGATAATATAAAAAATGAGACGTTGTGACGTTTGACTCAACAAATGTGCAAACGCTCTTTTACCAAAGATTATCCCTTGAAGATGTGAAAATGACTTTATCTTTTCTTCTCTCATAAATTGCTGCTTTTTCCTTTAAATAATACTTGTCTTAATGTGACCCCGCTCTACTTTAGTTGGCGAAACACAAATGAGCTTAAGATGTTGGGTCTTTCTTCACTTAGCAAGAGAGACCTAACAGACCAATTAACATATCGTATGCAATATCATGTGTATGTGTATCAAAAAAACATATGGCAATTCTTATATAATGGGACAATGTTTGTTGTTTTAGTATTTATAATATATACCCACATTTTTTAATGGGTTAATTAGGTCCTAATTAATCATTAAAAGTGTACGTACCTGATAATGTTGGGAAAAAAGTACCTGATAAAACTCAATACCAATAATCTTACCGTAGTCATAAGATTGTGGGTTGTGTCCAATAATATATCCGTGTGTGTGTTATGAAAGCGTCATAAATACATTAAACTTTCACAATATTGTACAAGATCTCAAGTAGCAATGATTTTCCAATATGGTCAGCTCCTCTAAGTAATGCTCCCTTCGCTTGTGAACCACGATTTTTTTAATTATTTATAATTAAACATGATTTACTTTTAGTTTTCATGAGTCATGATGACCTTAATTTTATTTATTTAGTTAGGGATATGTTGTTCTTGTTATTTTCATTAATTTATTAATTACAAAATTATCTGAACAAGAGCCAATCATTGAACTGTCTTAACTTGCGTATCTATCCACGCACACGAGTATGTCTCAAGGCAGTCCCCGCAAATCAAATTCAAACACCACCTTAGCTTCAATTTTTCTTAGTACCTAAGTTAGCATATACATATAATATTAATGATTCTTCCCACCACACACACAAACTTCGTTTGTTGTTGAATATAAGTTACTACTTCCGATTTTAAATATAAAATCTAAATAATTAATTTATAAATATTAATAAAATTAATTAAGTTAATCATAAGTTACCACTTCCGATCTTAAATATTTTTGAAGATGATCCCAAAGAAATGCGCACACACATCATAAGTTATATATATCGAAGATGATCCCAAAGAAAGAGAGAGAGAGAGAGAGTACAATGCTGAGCCTGAACGAAATATGGTAAGAGATGTGAACATGAGAGAAGCATAAATATATGACATAAGCACAAAAGATCACATCATAGAGCTAACCGTAATGTCTTTTTTTTTTTTTTTGGTCAAAGAACCGTAATGTCTATCAAAGCATAATAAGTTGTGGATATAGGGTTCAAAAATCAAAAGCAGAAGATTGTGATTTTCTATATTATGTTGTGAGTTTTGGAGGGTAGTACAGTCATTTCTCACTTTTTTGCATTACATGCATGATTCAACGAAGGCTCATTCCCCACCTAATCGGAGGAGATGCAAAGCCCATATTTTATTTTTTTTTTTTTTTTTTTTTTTTTGCTCGAAGGCAATTTATACTCTTCAATCTTCGTAGAATGGGGAGAAAAATAAGGAAACAAATATTAGGAAAAAGACATTTAAATACCATTTCAACTTTCAAAATCCGAAAAGATCACTAAAACTTGCAAAAGACAAATGAGGGATGTGTGGGAATTTGGGTTTTTCAAGTTTTGGCTTAAAGACCAAAATACCATTTTTCATGCATTTTTTTGGTACATAACGATTTTATCAAAACCATTGGGATTTTTGTCAAACCTGTACTATTTTGGTCAATCACATTAATCAATTAGTCATAGCCCGCAAAAATCGTAATGGTTTTGACAAAACCATTAGTTACTAAAAAAAAAATTGTGTGAAAAGGCATTTTGGTCTTTAAACCAAAACATAAAAAATCCATATTTTCACCCCATTCATTCCCTATCCTATACAAGTTTTAATGGTCTTTTCTGGGTTTTGGAAGTTGAAGTACTCCGATCCCTCCGATCCTAATTATAGACATAGTTGACTTTTTTAGAGAAATTAAGGAAGCTAATTAAATTACTTTTAAAGTTTTTTTTCAAAGTAATTAGCTTGACTAATAAACTAATATATAATTTAAAGATACGCAACATATAAAATGATTAAGTAACTTATTTAGCTTCTTTAATCTCTCCAAACAAAATCAATTATATCTTATAATTATGACCGGAGGTAGTAGTATTTAAATGTCTTTTTCTCAAAATATTAGGTTAAAATTTAAAAAATTGACAATGTTAGGGAAAATCTCATATAAACACCATATGAATTTGCAAAATCCTCAAATGTCTGTTAAATTTGTTAAAGGACTTAAAGGTACAAATGACTATATGGGGATTTACAAATTCGGTGCAATTACCCTTTTACCCTTAGTTTTAAATAAATTTTTAAAAATAAAAAATATCCTCGTCGAAAGACCGTCGGCTGGGCGCTGGCCACCGACGATGGGTTAATTTTTTGTGTGGTTTTTTTTTTTTAAAAAAAGAATTCATTGAAAGTGTGGGAGGTGGGGTTCGAACCCCCCACACCTCCATGGGGTCAAGTGGCCCAACCATTAGGTCACTTGGTTTGTAACGTCCTCAAAATTTATTTAACATAATAACTAATTAAAGGTTCATTAACAACTAAGTAATGCTCTATTATTTACCAAAATATACAAAAGTAAATCAGAATATGCAGAATGAGCCCTAACGTAGCAATATACAATCATCTAACATAAACCAAAAAGACAAAAATACTACTTTTAGTAGAGTAGCCTAAGCTGATGAGGTCTTCCCTAATGGACCCAAAGGGGAACTATCACCTGAAAAATGTGGTAACCATCAATCCAACTTATTACAAATACTAATATGTGCTAGTGAGGTGCCAAGTAGAAAAATTTATATAACAAAATATTAAAAATATAATTCACCAATATCTACATTACAAAATTTCATATAATAAATTATGTATCATAAATTATGTATTACAATTTTTCATTAACACAATTCCCTAAGATACCTCCTATCAATCCAAGTGAACCACCTTATTTCCTCTGACTAGACCCACGGGCTAAGTTACATCCATGTTACTGGTTACTCAAAAGCCTACTAGTCATGTGATGAGAACCGGCCAAAATCCTCAGAGCAGATGTCCCAAACCATGGGCCTTTTCCCCTCATTGAACATATGGGGTGTCGTATGCCCTCATTGAACTAGTAGGCCAATCCCTCATTGAATAGGTGGGTCAATAGAAAGCCGACCATCGTGCACCAATGGAGGTCTCACCAAGTGGTGGAATAAACTACTCCATTTCTTCCCAATTCAACCCTTTCCATAATTATCATAATAAATATCATAATATCAAAATTCTCAATTCCTATACATAAATAATAAATATGTATATATTCACAATTCAAATCATAAGGTTTTGCAAGACAATTTCTATTAAGATATTCATAATCATTTCACAAAATACTCACAAACAACATACTAGTACATAACAAGTGGAAAGTGGTCACCCATCGCCGAAGCTAACTACTATCACACTACTCATAATCCAAGAGCTCAAACATACGCCAAAAATCAATCTACCACAACTAATTTACTAACCATTAATAGTTCTTATAAAACTCTACATAAAATTATAACTTATAATTTCATAAAAAAAAAAAAATACAAATTTTAATAATAAAATTATAATGCTTGAAGTGGGCGAACTATGATGGTACTAAAAAAAAATCAGGGAGACCATTGTAAACATTAATTCTCCTTTCGATTTACTATTAATTAATAACTCCCCTTTTTTTATTATTTATTAGTAATTTCCTAAATTATTTATTCCATTTTTTACTAATAATAATTATTATTATTATTTATTCCTATTTTTAATAATAATAATAATATTATTATTATTCTACTATTTATTATTATTTAATAATTTCCTTTATTATTTATTCCCTTTTCTTAATAATAATAACTATCTATTTTATTTTGTAAATGATATTATAAGTGAGATAATATAAGAATTAGTTAGGTTAGATCCTATTATATAGGAGTAAGTTGGATTAGATTCTATCTTTTTTATTTCATGATATTATATTAGTAAAACAACTTCCAATAGCGTTATACACACACATATCAGCAATTAACTTTTAGCTACAGAGATATATAGATACAAATACCAAAGTGCAGCGTTTTATTCAACCTAATATATATCTTATCTTATTATCCTCTTTCTCTTCCCTTTTTTATTCTAAAGTTATATATATATTTATACTTAGAGCAAATCTCCTCTATTATTGCTTTTGATATGTGTTTGCGCTAAAATATGTGAATTGTTAATATACATATATTGTAACCATATGTTTTCTTAATCTTGTCCCATCGTGCAGCAAAGTGTGTGTGTGTATATATATATATTAATAACCATGGGTTCTCCTCTTTCTTTCTTATGCAGCAACAATATGATAGTAAACTAAACTTATTTATTCTTCTTTATATATATATATACAAGCAGCAATATGCATTAATCTGTCAGCAAAAACTTCATGATGCAATAATATTTATACATACGCTCAGTAAGTTTCGTATACAACACTATGGCCATTCTCTGCTGAATCTGTGTAGTGTGTTTTACGTAATCTGATTATTTTTATTTTTATTTTAAATGAGAAGATTTTTTTTTTTTTTTTTTGATTAGATAAGTAAAGGATAATGGGTTGGGTGAGATGTTTATATTGGGTTTATGGGTCACATGGCTAAATGGGCTCCATTCCAGATTTCCTCTTGAATTTATTTTCCATGATTTTATTTTCAAATATTATAAGGAAAAATTAAATTCTTAATTTCCCAAATAATTATTTTAAATCATTTGGCCAAATAATAGTGATTCCAATAATTAAGTTTATTAGTTATTCAGGCCAAATCTTCACCATTAATTTCCCATAAATTATTTCTACACTTTTGGGCCTAATTCATTCCCTATTGAATTATTCTTTTCTTAACATAAATTAAGGGAAAATAAGCCTAAATTTTTAACAATTATTCTTACAATTATTTTAAGCCAAAATTTTGTGATTAATTTCCATATATTATTCAAATTTAAAATCCCAAAATAAATTAGGATATTACATGGTTCCTTTAATATATATATATATATATATATATATTCTTCTTAAAATTTTTTTCAACACTAGTTACAAATCTTTCAATGGCATTTACGACTTTTTTTTTTTAGGTTTACTTTTTTTTTTTTTTAACCTTTGAGGGGAAAACAAAAAATAATGCATTATCACAAATCTTTCAACAATAGTTACAAATGTTTTAACGGCATTTATGACTTTTTCTTTTAGGTTTACCTTTTTTTCCTTTGAGGGAAAAACAAAAAAATAATACATTATCACAAATCTTTCAACGACATTTACAAAATTTTCAACGGCATTCATGACTTTTTTTTTTTAGGTTTACCTTTTTTGCCTCTGAGGAAAAAAATGCATTGTCACAAATATTTCAACGGCATTTACAAATATTTCAACGACATTTATGAATTTTTTTTTTTAGGTTTGCCTTTTTTGCCTCTGAGGGAAAAACAAAAAAAGTTAAACCTAAAAAAAAAAAATCGTAAATGCCTTAAAAATTTTGTAAATATCATTGAAAAATTTGTAACTACTATTGAAAGATTTGTTATAATGAATTATTTTCTTGTTTTTCCCTCAAATGCAAAAAATGTAAACCTAAAAAAAAGTCGTAAATACCATTGAAAATTTTATAACTGTTGTTGAAAGATTTGTAACTACCGTTGAAAAAATGTTAAGAAGAATATATATATTTGTTAGTGCATATATATATATATATATATATATTTATTGAAGGAATCAAGTTGCCCAGTGGTTGGGCCACTTGGCCCCATGGAGGTGTGGGGTTCTAACCCCACCTCCCACACTTTCAATAATTTTTTTTTTTAAAAAACAAAACCCACCCTCCCAAAAAAAAACCCTACTGCTGGTGGCCGGAGGCCAGCCACCTGCGGTCCTCCAATGGCCCTCCGGCAAGGGTATTTTTTATTTTTTAAATTTATTTAAAACTAAGGGTAAAAGGGTAATTTCACTCGAATTTGTAAATCCCCATATGGTCCTTGGTACCTTTAAGTCCTTCAACAAATTCAATAAACATTTGAGGGTTTTGCAAATTCATATGGGATTTTCCCAAAATTTTATTGTCTTTAGCCCTAAATGTAATATAGATGATTCATATGCAGAGATTAAAAAAATAATTAACTCAGTTATTTGTAAATATATATATATATATATATATATATGAATCAACACAAAACGAAATTAAAGAGGGACTCAACAGAATCACCATAGAAAAATTGTAGTTCCTAGCCCCTTTCCTCTACATCCTTTCCTCGACGGTGATGAATTCCATGTAGTTGATGCCAGATACTCAACAAGAATCATAGAGAACTCTAACCCTTATGATTTTCAAAGGGGAAGCACCGAATAGATGAAAGGAGTTAGGCCGCTAGGGTTCTTTATGGTTGCTATCGAGTACTTGTTTGCAAACTACAAGGGAGTCGTCATCGCTTAGGAAAGGATGCAGAGGAGAGGAATTATGGACTAGGTTTTCTCTCTATAGTGATTCTATTGACTTCCTCTTTGATTTCTTTTTTCCTTTTTTGATACAAGAAGAGGACGAAAGACCCTCAACCTATGCCACTACTAGCCCAAATTGCACCTTCATGTCCTTATCCAGGAACTCAGTCTAATACCCGAATGTGACATAAAAGTGATGATGACCCGGCCATGCATTGAATGCTTGCTTAGAAACATAATCAGCAGTCGTATTAGCACTTCTAGGGATCTGATGAACATTCTCCTCCCATTCTCTAACCAGCATGCTCTTGATCTCTTTTATTACAACAACATCAGGGTGGCTCATCGAAAAGAACTATGGATCAACAACACCACCTCCTCGGCATCTATTTCGAGTACCACTCTTCGCGCTCTAGAATCCCAACACATCTTGAACATGAAACCTTCCTTGAAAGTACCTTTATCATCATGAATAACACCACCACATGGTTCTGTGAGCAGGCCCCATCCATATTAACCTTTACCCAACCATCACTCATGGTGGAGCCCATGTTGCAGAGTTAGGTTGAATAAGACGCCCTTTCAAATTAACTCCCTTCAACAAACACCTGGCTTTCAACATAGAGCTAATAATAGAGTTAGCTCTACATTTAATAGTCTTATTGCTTGTTATGGTGTTCTCAAAGATTCTAGCATTACGTCATTGCCAGATAAGCCAGCAGACTATAGAAAAGAAATCACTCCAACCCTCCTTCCCCCGGTCATGAAGATTACAAATATTCTTTTTAAGTCATGGTCCAAGGTCTAATTGGAAGAAACTCCGTATAAACATTGGGTCCACCACCTCCATCTAGAGCTTCCTAGTTTCCATGCAATCACGCAAAACATGAATCAAACTTTCAGATGCAGCACCAAACCAGGAGTAGTTGCCATCAACCTCCATTCCCCTATGGACACGATTATTATGGAGGGCAAGCCACATAGAAGATTTACATCAGGGAATTGTATGTAACTTCTAAACTCGTTGCCATGACTGGTCCTCCCCGGTAGGAAACTTAGACAAAGCTTGGTACGCAAACTTGACACTAAACTCCCCATGCCGGTCATATTTCCATTGCACACATCCAAAATTAGGATCTATAGTTGTTCCTGCAGCTACTACTTCCTATGTCTTCTTAATGCCTGACCAAGCATTAGAACCAAGTCTAGATAAATCAATTTTTGGCATTAACTCATCTCCAAACCTATATTTGCTATGCACCACCCTCACCCATAAATCATCATGTCGTTTAATAAGGTTCCACCTCAACTTCACCATGTAAGCTTGGTTTTGGCAATGAAGGTGTTTCAACCCAAGCCCCATTCATCGTAGTTTACAAATAGTATCTTAGGACGCAAGATGTGTCTTTCTTTTATCAGAAGTTGTGCCCCATAAAAAAACTCCTATTCTTCTTTTTAATATCTTTACACGTTCCTTCAAGTAAGGAAACAGTTTGCATAGTATACCCTGGAATGGCAAAAGTGACAGAAGAAACTAGTATGGTTCTCCCTAATAAGGAAAAAGCATATGCCTTCCAACTAAATAGCCTTTTACGTACCTTATCGACAATAGCTTGATAACTACGCTTGATGACCTACTCATGATGAAGAGGTACTGTAAGATACTTCCTAAGGTCAAAAGTCACTTGGAAACCGAAAATACTGCACAGCTCAGTCCTCTAAATATGATTGACATTCTTAGAGAAGAAGACACATGTCTTGGAAGCATCCACTTTCAATCTAATGCCATACAAAAATTGTCAAGACAATTCCTAACCTCTGTCGCTTGATACACAGCTGTTTCGACAAATAGAACAATCTCATCAACAAAAAATGAAAAGACCTTTTCTCACTAAACAACAATTAACCATAATGTTTTCTTAAAACCGGATTAACAAGTAATTATGGAAATCCCTTTTTCTTTTCAGTACACACACCTTGGGATCCAGGGTACAAATTTTGCCCACAAACCCATTACAAGAAATCCATAACTCTAGGCACAATTATTGAACAAGAGATTTTATAACCCACTAGTCTTACAACACTAACTCCACAACAAAAGGGTCTACACAAAACAATTTTAGCAAAAGATATGATCGTAGATCCACTATAATATGATAGTGTATAAAATAAGGCCTTAGGAAATCAACAGTTATCCAAAAATAGATAATGTAGTATTTCAAAAACATGAGGCCCTAGAATGGCAATATAAAAATCAATACAACACTAATACCAAAAAGAGGCCTACAAATTCCATGACTTCTATGTCTTTGGTCGCTTCCCTTGTCCCCTAGTAAGGTTGGAGGTCTCGCCTGAAAATTTTAATAATGACGGGGTGAGATATGAAGTCCCCATAACCAAAATTAATTTATCAAATATGCAAGAAAGGATTGCAAGTCGGAGAAGCAAGTTTATTAACATAAATAAAATATCAATAATAATTAAATAATACATAATAATTAAGAATATTTAAAGTCATCCCTACTAATCCATCCTGCTTCTCCTTATATCTTTTCGATGTGGTACATCCTATCAGTGCTGAGTATACCTGGCCAAGGCTAGCTAGTCACTTCAAGAATATTGTCCCCTCCCATGTCACCACCTATATACCGTAATAGGGAGGTGTCCGCCTAAAACACCTAACTCAAATTCTAGGTCAGGAATGAGAGAGAAAATGGGCACAATTTCACCCTCAATCTCTTCTAAACAACCCAACATATCCCACAACAAAAGAAATAATATAATCCTAAAATTTTCAACAACATTTTATTAAATTATTATTCCATATACATCATCTCATAACAAACATTATAATCATCACCACAATAACAACCCTAATAATAATATTCACTTAAATACATAGATTGGAAAATACACGGCTTCACTGAAATAATTTCATAGTCAAACATACACATAATTTTTCAAAACACATACAAATGGTATATATGAAAGTAAGACTTAGAAAAACACCTTACAGCCGAAAACAAGCATCTAAAATAAATTAACCCCGGTTACCTCAATTCAAAGCTTAACCTTAGTTTGAGGAGCACCACCAAACAACACAGGTCGGCCACAAGAAGACTCTATATTATCACAATTATAACTTATAATTTCCTATAACTTAAAATAAAAATTCTAATAAAAATATATATTATTATAACAAAAACTGAAAATGACATTTTGGTTCCACAAATTCGCAAAATAACGTTTTAGTCCCAAAATTCTAGAAATTACAGTTTTCCCCGAAAATTCCAGAAATTACAGTTTTGCCCCAAAAATCCAAAAAATTATAGTTTAGTCCTTTATGTATAAAAACTAAATTGATTAAATTCTAATAATATCTCCTATCCCAAATAAATTATTTTCATAACATTTAATTGGTAAAAACATTTTATAGGACATAAAATCCTAAACTTCTTAAATAGAAAATTCATTTTAAATTCCTATAACAACCAAACAATAAATCTAAACCAATCAAAATTTACTATTAATCATCCACTACATATATATAGTCTTCTATTATCAAAACTCAAAACTTTATCAAAATCCATAACCCCAAAATTTTCACTAACCAACATAATATTACCCTCATTACAAAGAGAAAAATATACATAATAACTTTCATGAAGAAAGTTTATTGAAAAGAATCTAGTTTAGCTATCTAAATAATCTTATAAGATAAAAGACATACCTTAAAAACTGAAAAACCTCCAACTTTTCTTTTTCCCCTTCCTTCCTCACTCTCACTCTCTCCCGCCTCTCCCTCTGGATTGTGCGTGTGTGTAAGTGTTATGGGGGGAGGGGGTATTAAATAAAAGGGGAGGGAATGGTTGTTGGGAGTGGTTTAACCACCCCCAATCCATTCCCTCACGCGAGGACGGGGGCAGACCTGCCCCATCTAACGCGTTGGACCTTTTTTTTTTTGTGCTACTATTTTTTTTTTCAGATTTCTTTTCTTTCTCTTTTTTCCCCTCAAAATTACTTAATAAATACATTTATCATATATAATTATTTTATAATTATAATTAGATCCTAAAATTTAAAATTAAGATGTTACAAAAAAACAAGTAAGAGAGAGGAGGGCCATCCTTACATAAATTAATAGGTTTCCAAGCACCATTTCCAATACACTCTTGAATTAAGTAGGCCAATCGTTCCATGCCTATAACAAAAAGATACGGTGAAAGAAGATATCCCTGTTGAACATCTCTAGTTGGGGCAAATCAACCTACTATGTAGACAAGCAAATATGACATCAAATAAAGAGCTGACCAAATTGAGATCCCTTAGGCACTCCTGAAGAAAAAGCCAATTTACTTGATCATAAGCTTTCTCCAAATCAATTTTAATGGACATATAACCTTGTTTCCCCTATAAGTTTTTGATTCAATGAACTTCGTAGGCAACAATAATATTATCAGAGTTGTCCCTTCTAGGAAAAGAATTGCATTTATGGGGACTAATTACTTGTGGCAATACCACTTTAATTCTATTTGCAATTACTTTAGTAATAATCTTGAATATCACATTCCATAAACTAATTGGTTGTAAATCTTGCATGACTTTTGGTTGATCCTTCTTAGGTATAAGCACGATCAAAGTATCATTGATGGACTGAATTTAGGCTAGAGATCTCCATATAAACTTAATAAGTTCACACACGGATTTCTCCACCACTTGCCATTGGCTGTGGTAGAACAGAGCATTCAACCCATCAGGCCCTAGCACCTTCGAAGCTCCTATACTAAATAAGCCATGCTTTATTTCTCCTTCAATAATAACCTGACCCAGGCTGCTTAACTCTTTATTGTCAATACACAGGTAAGTAGTGGTACAAATCAGAGGCAACCGTATAGTTTGTTTTTCTATGAATAAAGTTGAGAAAAATGATACAAGCATATTTTTAATTTGTTCACAATCATCTACCCAGACATCATCATGACCTCTCAAAGTACCAATGAAATTTCTCTTCCGTCTCCCATTAGCATGCGAGTGAAAATACCGAGTATTTCTATCTCCATCTATTGTCTACTCGCTTCTGGCTTTCTAAGCCCATATCAATGATTCTCGTAAGAGAACCTCCTCCAATCTTCCAAAGCGATCTCTAAAGCTCTTCAAGTTCCAAAGTTAAGCCGAACCGAGCTTCCGTTCTTGTAATTCCATTCAATCTACCCGAAGCTTTCCCTTTCTTGCATTAGTATGAGCAAAGACTTGCCCATTCCACTTACCACATGCAGTAGTGAATTGGAAAACATTCTATGTCCAAGTTAGGTCATTTTTAGTTAACTAAAACAAATTTATAGAACCGCTCATCCAACAACCATGCTGCTGGGAATCAAAAAGGCCGACCCGCATCAACAATTTTGTAGTTGGTAAAACCCATCGACACTGCAATTCCTTGTGCTTTCGTACCACTACATCTATTTCAAAAAGTGCAACAAAATCAACACCAAACTACTGAACCATACCTCGGATAAGGAGTGGGAAGGAACGAGCCCCAGCTCCTCTCACATTCCAAAGAAGGAAATTCATAGGGAAACCTCTTGCTGCATGGGGAGACTATCCCCTTGACCATCCTCGGAGATCATAGTTTCATCCACAGTTACCACATCAGCATCCTAGTTAATGCACCGAAGGTTCACCTCATCCTCAAAGCATGCCACTGCCGAAGAAGCATCCTTCTTAATATGATTTAATTGGTGCACGTGCAACTCTATATTAACCATAATTATTTTACTATTTAGTGGCCCACTACTCACTCTTTGATCCATATTTGTCACAATAGGCTCAAAACCAGACGGCCCACTACTCTCGCCTTTATTTATAGATTTATCCAATCCCGTAGGCCCTTGCATTAGAAGGATTTGCTGCATCATCATGTTTTGAGATATGGCACAAAAGGCTGATTATGAATCATGTTATCCTCCGAGCAGTTGAACATACAACATGTTACAATTTGTATAGTGTTCATGGCTATTGGCAAAACATTTAACTTACGCCTTCTCGTTCATTAAAAATAAAAAGTTATGGAGATGAAGGATCTGCTACATCATCAAATTCATCATTCTCTTGTAATTTGTTCACCTTCTCATTCAAAGAGTGAACGAGAGAGGTTAGTTCCTTCAAGCAATTGTCTATGTGTCCTTGCTTTCCAAGTAATCATTGACTGTATGTTGGAGGTCATAGTTTGGATGGATAAGCCCTGCAATTGTTGTTGGTGGATGGCGATCATCTTTTGGTTTTCCACTAGGGAGATCAAAAGATGATAAGTAGAAGATCTCTTGCATTTGCTATAATATTGATGAAGAACAAAAGTCAAAAGTTGGACATGAGAATTTGAAATAGAAATGGATAAGTGGAGGTCATTTTTTGGACGTTTAAATTGAAAGGGTTTTGTGGATTATCTTATTGCCGAACGCGTCCTTTAGTAATAAATAGAAGTAAAACGGAAAGGGTTTTGCGGTTTATCCAGCAAAACAGTTCTTTGGAATTAAAGGGTTATACAGCCAAATGTGTCCTTGTAAATTACCATAAGTAATGTTTGTTGACTAATAATTGGGAACGTGACCTTCATTAGTAATTGTTGTTTAATAATAAGCGTGAAGTGACCATTGTTTTTTTTTTAAAATATATATATATTTTTAGGCTACTTTTGCCCTAATAATTAATTTTTTAATATTAATTTTTTGAAAAAAAAAAACAGTAGTAGTTTTTAGCCATCACCACTACTACTGTCTTCCTCCTCCTACCTCTCCTTCTCGCTTGGCATGTCATCAACGTCAGAGGAAGGAGATGAAAGAGCTTGTGGAGGTGGTGGTGGTGGAGGAAAAAGAGCTTGTGGAGGAGGGTGAGGATGACGAGTAAGAGGAGGGCGAATAGAAAAAGCTCTCTGGTATCTAATCATGATGAATGAGAGAAGGATAAGGCCAATCGATGAAGAAAATTACTATTAACAAAAGGAATAGGTCAATTTAAATAGAGTTGACTTCGCCCTAAAGTGAATTTAATATAGGAGAATTAGTACTTGGTCTCAGACCGAACGAGGTTATGAAAAGATGCTTTATTGAGTTATCTTTACATGACGGTTGTTTATTATGAAAAGTTGTTTTTGTCTTTCATACTTTACGGTCAATTGATATAATCATTAGGTTTGTGTTTTTGCGTATGTAAGGTTAGAAAACAACTGTCATTTTTATCACTAAATAAATAACAGTTATTAACTACAAATGTTATTTTTGTGAATTTGGCCTCGCAATATATGTCGGTGTGCATGATTAACCGTTAGGTTTAAGCATTATATATTTTTGTGCAACATCTGCTTTGACATATATGACGTTTATTCGTTATAACTATTATTTATTAAGTGTGATATATATTGGAATATATAGTAGTGCATAACTTGGCAAAGTTAATCTGTACTGGTTCTGCCGCATCGGAATGCCATTCTTGTTCATCATCTTCTAAGGAGGCCAAATTGACTTTCTCCTGCGAGTCTGTGATAGTAAGGGAGGCAGGGGCGACAGGCTTCATCTAAAGACACGGCGGCGAGAGTGGCGATGGGTAGCAAATCCGCCCTAGATCGCTAGTGGTGGGGCAATGGCACAGTGAGTGGCTAAGAGGAAAAATGTTCTGGGTTGAGATGAGCACGAAGAACACGAGAGAAAGGAGAGGGAGGAAAGAAGGAGACGGTGACCTAGATAAGAGGTGGAGAGGGTTGAAGTAGGTGGCCATGAGGTGGCAACTTGAGTGTCGTCTGAGAGTGCCACATGTTTGTTTTAACGGTGGAATTTAACGGTGTTAACGAAGAGGGTAACATTGCTACGGTTTTATACTTCCGGGGCAACGTTGAGCCACAAAAAACTTCCAGGACTAAATTGGTCTTTGACGTATACTTCAGGGGACAAAATTACTACTTAACCTTTGTATTTAATTCGCACCCCTTCTCTCATCACAGCACATTCTCTCTTTCACATGAATGGAGGGATTTTTGACAAAAATATTACATTTTTAGTAATTTTATTACCTCCAACTAATTTTAATTAATTTTCTGAAGAAAATAATTTGATTAATTGTATCTCATAGAAAGCAAAGCATTGAGCAACACGAATCCAGCTTGTTCTTGCTTAAAAAAGTCGTAGGGTTCTTTCGCCCGCGCTGGAAATTTCTGGTCACTCCAGCCAGCCTGTCCATGCCTTACTTTTTATATTATAGTCGATCTTTTCTCTCTGACGTGGCTCGCCTATCTACTGTCCATCTTCTAGACAGTCACTTTTGTCTCAGACCTCAAAAAGAAAAAGATCACCAGTTTACTTTCCCCACTACTCCGAGAACCACATTCCATTTCCTTCACTCAAAGACTCTTTTTTCCAATTTCCTTCTCTTTCTCGCAATCTAATCAATTCCATCAAAGCCTCACTCCTGATTTTCAATATCTCAGTTTTATCGAGCTTCATTGGTGGTGTTAATTTCGATTAATCCAATAATGAAGTTACCAAAAAGTGTGATTTTCTTGCTTCTTCTTGCTCTAGTATTGCTGGTTGCGAGTGAGGACGAGTCTAATACGAAGCCTCTGGTGAAGTATCACAAGGGGAAGAAGCTCTGTGACAAAGGGTGGGAATGTAAGGGATGGTCCATCTATTGTTGTAATCTGACGATTACCGATTACTTCCAGAGCTATCAGTTCGAGAATCTGTTTTCTAAGCGCAATTCGCCTGTGGCTCACGCTGTTGGCTTCTGGGACTATCATTCATTCATTACTGCTGCTGCTGTGTACGAGCCTTTGGGCTTTGGCACCACCGGAAATAAGACCATGCAAATGAAGGAGATTGCTGCATTCCTGGCTCACGTCGGTAGCAAAACTTCCTGTGAGTGTCGATCTTTGGTCTAGTTTTCTTTTTTTGTTTGAATTACTTTTTTATTGTGCTACTTCTTGTGTTGTGTTTGTGTTGGTTTTTTGCTGGTTCGATGTGGATTTTTGTTTGTATGCGAGAAAATGTTTGGAAAAAAAATGTTGAGTGTGGCTTTTGTTTCTGTGATCGCTAGGAGAGCACTGAAATCTGCTCCCAGATGAGTGTGTTTAGTGGAATTGACAAGAAATTTCTTAGGTTGGAACAGCTTACAAGAACTTGGAATGTACATTTTTGGTTAAGCAATGATCACATTGGTTAGAATTGTATTGGAGGAGGTTCCAATCTTCAATGATGAATGGGATTATTGGGATGCTTTTGTGGTTTATTTGAACTTATATGGATCCTTTTCTTCGTGAATATATTAAAAGGGGGTAACATTTCCATCTCCATCTCATAGTTATAGAACAATGAGGTAAACTTCAGTCATTGAATTCACCAATTAAAGAAAAATTCATTTGTTTAAATTATTGTTTAAATTTGAACTGTTGTCACTGTATTTATATGTATCTGTTTTGTCCTGTATTTTTCAGTTCTCATATCTAAAGGTGAATGCCATATCCCCGATTTGTTGCAATCTTTCTTTCCTTCTCATATAATTTATTTTTTCAAAAATATATACCAGGTGGTTATGGAGTGGCTACTGGAGGACCTTTTGCCTGGGGTCTTTGTTACAGTCATGAACTGAGTCCAAGTCAGTCATATTGTGATGACTACTTCAAATACACCTACCCCTGTGCTCCTGGTGCCCAATACTATGGCCGTGGTGCAATTCCCATATACTGGTATGTCTTAGCCCCTCAGAAATATAATAATCTTTTCCTCATTATTTATTAAGCCTGATGAACGATTCACTCTTTGTTTAGTTGTGTGATGGTAGATGGCCATACTTAAGAGCTGTATTAGGTAAAGAATGATTTTGTTATGTATTCTGGGCAGCAGGGGCTGTATGAGGTCAGGAGGCTGTTAGAGGGGTTGTCTAGAAGAAATTGGTTTGACTGCAATTGATAAGTCGGGGGCTAATAGACAGGGAGGAGGATTCTAGAGTGCGATGAGTTTGGAGTTATCTTGCTTTCTCTGATTTTTCTCTGATAATTTCATACGGACACCTAGGTTCCTGTCCTTTATTGAACTCAGGGATGCCATCTATGTTTTTGTTCCTGCCATGTTTAAATCAATGCAGGGGAGGATAAAGGCAGGAAGGGAAAAGGCAAGTTTTCACTGGATTGAAACCTTAGCCCCCTATTTGAGAGTTCTTATATAGATGAAAGTGAAAGGTTAGAGCTTCAACAACCATTTGAAATCTTCTAGACCACTACAATTTTCAAGTTCTCTTAACCACTATTAAGTGTCAACCCACTCATTTCACCCTAAATTGCATGGTCTGAATTTTGAACAGTGTTAAAAGTCTTGAAAGAAAGATTTGGCCTGTGACAGAATCCAATATCATGCATTATATAACAAAAGATGGAGTCTGTGTGTATGGAAAGGGGGGTTGAAGAGCAAAAGATGGAGTTATGGATGGATTTGCTAGCTTTTGCTGCTGATAGTAAAAGAAGCAAAGGCAAGAGAAGTGTACCAGGCATTTGCAGTGATAAAGTAGAGAGAGAGCTGAGTGATTGTCTTGTAAACCTACTCCTCCAGTCCTTAATATATATATAATTAAATATAAGACAATTTTTGTTTGTTAACTTTTCTTAATTTACCCCTATATTGATACTTTTTCAACAATAATTAAGGAGAAGAGGGAATGAAGGAAGATGGCTAGAATGTGTTAGAAAATACATATCATGTTAACTAACTTAATCTAACTTAATCGTTAATCTAATCAATTAGGTAAATATGTCTTGTATTGAAAAGGACCGGAAGAGTATCATACAAAGTTATTATCAAGGGTAATTTCCTGATTGATTTGAGCTACTTAAACAACAAATCTGAATGCAACTAAATAGGAGTAGGTTATTTCTAATTACTGATGGGTAAATTACGAATTACTCTATTTGGATAACTACATTTTCTCAATCCCATCATGGCGGAATCTTAACAAATATTAAATTCTTCTCATATTGCATTAATGAATAAAATCTCAAGTGCCTGAGACGTTCTTGAGTTGTGATATACTAATTTTGTTTGGTTTGAGATGCAAAAGCTTACTCAAAAAGAATTGTTGTTTGATTGATATTATAGAAGTGCGAGTCTTTTTCATATCAGAGTAGTGAATAGGACCAAGGGGAACTAGTTGAACCATGAAACCATTTTGTAGGTCATGGAGTTCTGCCTATATATACAAAAAGCCCTTATTATTTGATGTTTATTATTAATTGAAATCCTTTTACTTAAAAGGGGTTTTATCTATTGTGCTTTTAGGATTGCTTGAATTTGTTTGTTTAGGTGACAATGATAGCATATTGAAATACACATGTATTATTTTCCTTGTTGAATATGGTGGGGAGTTCATGTTTGTGCCGTGCAGGAACTACAACTATGGTGCTACTGGAGAAGCATTGAAGGTAGATTTGCTGAACCATCCAGAATACGTAGAGCAGAATGCAACTCTTGCCTTTCAGACCGCAATCTGGAGGTGGATGACCCCAATTAAAAAGAAGCAACCGTCAGCACATGATGTAATTATCGGAAGCTGGAAGCCGACCAAGAACGACACATTGGAGAAACGTATTCCTGGTTTTGGCACTACAATGAACATTCTCTATGGTGATTCTGTTTGTGGAAAAGGCGAAATTGACTCAATGAACAACATTATCTCCCATTACCTATATTTTCTTGACCTGCTAGGTGTCGGCCGAGAAGAGGCAGGGCCTCAAGAGGTTCTCACATGTGCTGAGCAAATTGCTTTCAATCCATCTTCTTCTTCAGCTTCTTGAACTTCATCGTACGAACCAAAGAGCATATGTTGTGAGAGTCTCTTCAGAAGTGAGCGATGAACGAGAGATTTTGTAAGGTATCATATGTAGAAACAATAATTCTTTATCGCACTTAGTATGTGGGTATTGTCTTGTAAAAAGCTAAGTATATGAACAGAGAAATCTAGATATGCTAAGTATTTAGTTATGGACCAATTTGGTGTCATCTATATACCTATTTATTATATACTAATATTTTTGTGATGGCAATTTATCCCTTGTCAAATGTAGGAATCATGCGGCACAAGGAATAAGGTATTTTTTACCTTGGAACTTGACAATTAAAATTTAGATGCTACTCAGCTGTAATGATGGATGTTGAAAAAACTAAATAATTATACAACTACTACCTTTTTATAGCTGAGTTCAATTCTTATCCTTCTAAAGTGAAAAAATAAAAGGGTAATTTTTAATAATGTATACGAACGTAATTAACTTATCAGTGCTTTATTAGTGCAGCTAAACCAATACAATATTGAATTTCATATTATTTTTCATTTGATTTTAAATTCACTCTCCTCCCGGCGAGGGTCATTCCATTGGGAGGCTTGGGAAGGTTAAAGGCGCTTATGATAGATCACATCACATCACATCACATGCCAACTTGATTATAATACTACCTTGTTCCAATATAAGATTTGTTTGTAGTATAAATTACACTACAAACAAAATCTTATATTACTGATCAAGATAATATTTTCAATAATCAGTAGTCAAAGATGAAATGCACATCGGGTAAGAAATATATCTCTCTTTAGTGCAACTCTAGTTGATTTAATAACCAATGTTGGATGGGTCTTGTCTTTTAGATTGGATGTGTTGACCTTCATGACAGTTGATGAATTGATCTTGGTTGAAGATCGTTCGGCTTCAGTGTTCTGTGTTGTTCTGTTGTTATTTTTTCCCACTTCAATCTAGGTATGTTCTGGTGTTTCTATTTGGTTTTCATCGTTTAGTTTTGATCCAGGTAGCTTCTTTAAAGACTTTGTAGTGTGTTAAGAAAATGGAAAACATCTAACTGATGTACAAAGTTGTGTAGAGTTTAAATAAAGATAGTAATAAATGGCTCCATACTATAGTAAAAAGATGCCATGCCTTTCCATTGCAACAAGCTTCCAAAAACAAAACTTGGGGTAAGATGACATCCGTCACAAACATGAATGCTGGCTTCATGATTTCATCCCTAATAATTTAATAAAAAGAATGAGAGCAAAATTTTACAACCTGAGATAAGGAATACCTTCCAAAAACCCAAAGCCAATCCAATCACCTAAAGTCTCCTAGACTCTACTCTCATCCAAAAAGGAAAAGATTACAACAACAACAACAACAACAACAAAAAAAAAAAAAAATTGACCAAAAATGTTGTTAAAAGAACCGCCAATACTAAACCCTCACCAAAACTTTACAAATACACATTGGCAACCTCACATTGCCCATCTATATGACAGGCTATAAATATTATAGATAGGGTTGCCCAAGTCACGCAAGTCTAATGAACTCACCCAGGCCTAGTGAAAAATTGTCCATTTTGGCCTACCCAAGAAAGGCCAATAACGGATAGGTTTTAATGGGCGGGCTTATGTACTAAACATGATGAGCCATAGGCCTTGGGCTGCCTGTGCTCGCCCAATTATGTGTGTGCAAGTATAATATAAGAATATATATATAGACACGCACAGCACACAAAAGAACCTATATTAATTAATTAATCTTACATATGTGAGATAAAATATATATATTTAAATATAAATATATTCAATTATATATAAGGTGAAGTGAGAGTTGCTTTAGAAGCAATTTTTTGATGTGATACAATGTGAAGACAAGTTGAAGCATATTATGGATATCTTGCATTACTTATATGATAGCTTCGTTACTAGATCTTATCTTAGTCATCATTAGAGCAAGTGAATGATAATGTTTATACAAGAAATGTTTTAGTTCAAGAGGTTGAAACTGAAATGTCCTTGTCTCCCGTTGATCACTCTTTAAAAAGTTTTTAGCCAGTGTAAAGATTGTGACTAAGAGGGTGGATGAATATCTTCAAACTGATTTGATTGAATATTGTGAATAAAAATTTGTCTTTTTGGCATAGTAGAAAGTACATGCTTCAAAGTATAAAGTTCTAAATTTGATTGCACTTGATTTGTTGGTTGCATTAGTCTGTCTTTAGAATCCACTTTTAATATTGAAAGTTGAGTGCTAGATACTTTTAGAAGCTCCTTATCTTCAAAAAAGGCTGAGACGCCCATATGTATTCAAAATCAGCTATGAACAACTCCTCCCAAATTGAAGGAAGTTGATGTTGATAATTTTGTACATGTCATTTCATGTATGGTTTCAATGAGGAATGATGAGTATTATGGTGCATTATTATTAGTGCTTTTTGTAATTTATATTAAGAAATTAATGGCAACAATATTGTAGTAGAAATGCAGCTATAAATTGAGATATTTTTTAGAAGAAAGTACTATTGAGCTACCCACGCCAATTCAAATCCACAAGGTTTAGCCCAGCCCATTTGACATGGGCTTTAATGGGCATCTGACAAACATGGGCTAGCTCATACCCATTAATAAATAAATGGGTGGGATTGTGGGTTAACCATCAAGCAGCCCATTGCACATCCCTAATTACAAAGAGGCTTTTAACTCCTTATGTTCTCAGGATGAATAAACTAGGGTTTATAATATTGTGTGTGTTATTAACCCAAAAGGAGACATAAAAAAGCCAAAATTTATACCCAGTGTAGTTACAAGAAGACCCCACAAATTAGTAGGTATAGGCACTTTCATGAAGGACTAAACTGAACCAAAGACTTGGGAGAAAGTGTTAATCCTACCATTTTCAAGATCATCATATTTAAGTGGGAATTTTAGTGACCATGGTTCTTAAGAATATTGAAACATCAAGCATTCTTTCTTAAAGGGCACATAACGGTCTTCTGTGGCCAATTACATTTGCTTTGTGAGACTAATGTATTGACAATGAATAGGATAAAAGCTAAAAATTGTGAGAAGCATACAATTCTCTAAGGATGTGCATCCAAAACTTTAAGAAGTTGTAGTAACTATAGTAGTTAAAGCCTTCTCTAGTTTTTCCTTTTCAATACGTGCTTTCCAAGGTTGAGCTTGGTGGCCACATAATTGTAGCGGATTGGAGGACTCACGTCTAATCTATGTTAAAGGCATTTCATTCCTATAGTTTGGCATTAGACACGAGTTCACTAATCTCCTACGCCTTTATGGTCTACCAAGTCTACCCCTTAAGGCCGGATGTAACATACCTTCCCTCTTAAAGGAGGTTCATCCTTGAACTTTTTGATAATGTGAGAATCGAATATGTGCTAGCTTTGATACTAGTAGTTGATAAGTCCCAAGTTTAGGAGTAGTTGTGGATAGAGTCTGGCTCGCGTTCGATCTAGGTTAAAGGAATTAGGGTAGGCTTGTACTACCAGCTTAAGCTTTTGACACGATGGTTAGTAATTCTCTCATACGCAGGTCACCCTGTCTCCTATGATTTTTTGGTCAACCAAGCTGAACTCAATTCACACCCCTCAAAAACATCAAGCATGCTTTATCAAAGACACGTAAGGCTCTACTGTGACCTATACCATTTGCTTTGTGTGACCGACGTCATTACAGACTAAATAGGATAAAAGCAAAAACTTGAAAAGCAAACGAATTTCTAAGAATGTGCATCCAAAACTTTAAGAAGTTGTAGCAACTGTGACAGCTGAAACCACCTCTAGTTTTTCCTTTTCTATCTCTCCTTTCCTTTTCTTTGTGGACTACAAAGTTGTAAGAGACTAAAGGACTTACGTCTGATTTGGGGTAAAAATGTGGTGGCTGAAGCCTTCTGTAGTTTTTCCTTTTCTATCTCTCCTCTCCTCGGCAACCACAAAGTTGTAGGAGACTAGAGGACTCGCATTTGATATGTGTTAAAGGAATTTGGATGGGCCTTTGCTACCAACTTAAATTTTTGGCATGATTGCTAGCAATTCATTCCTGTAGTTTGGTATCAAAACAGATTCAACAACATCCTAAGACATTGTGGTCTACAAAGCCGAACCCAATCTACACCCTTTAACTCCCCTCCTTATTTAAGAAGGTTTATCCTATAAACTTTCGAAGGATATGAGATTTGAACTTGTACTAACTCTAATACCACTAGTTGATAAGTACTAGGTCTAGGAGGGGTGTGAATTGAGTTTGGTCCACGTCTGATCTAGGTTAAAGGAATTAAGGTGAGCCTCTACTACTAACTTAAACGTTTGACACAACGATTGGCAATTCGTTATGGTATCAGACCCGATAAGCCCAAACTTGATTTAACCTTCCTAGGCTCAGGATATACCATTCACTCTCTCTTAAAGGAGGTTCATCCTCAAACCTTTTGATTGGAGAATGCTTTATATTCGTGCCAACTTTGACACCAACACTTGATATATCCTCTTATATGGGTAGCAGATTTTCTTAGTGTCCCTTAGTAGCTTTGAATCATATCCGTTCAACATTGTTCTAAGCGTCCATAGAGAGACACAAAATCTACTTTTTAAAATTTCATCTCCACCACCCATTGTCATATTATATTGGCGCCCATTCAATGCCTTTTGTTCTACTGAATCCCTTCTCTTCTAGCTCGGCCAATGACTCTCCCATCGTTCTTTGTCGATTTCCAAACTTGGTGGTTCATACTTCGTCACCGTTCAGATCCCCAATCTAGAAGTAAATTCCTTTTGCCTGATTTGAGTCCTAATTCCCTTAAGGTCCTCAATCAAACTGTGAGCTAGAGCTACACACCTAGGTCAAAGTCGATAGGGGTTTGATTGGTCGATTTATTCCCGTGTTCTCACTCCACGGGTCATTCCTTACAGATTCAACCCGAAGAGAATTGGGTAAGGTTTACTCTGAGATTTCTAGAGGATGCCCAATAGCAGTTACTTAATTTCACTATTTCCCTACTCTTCCCTTTGTTCTCCCATGGTCTAGTATCTAAAGTATTTTCCTAGTTTTGTCCCCATAGGCATGGCAGAAGGAAAGGGAAGAAAAGCTCATCACAACTTTGAAAGATCGCTTGCAACCATTTGTTGATGGTCAAATAGACAAGTCCACAAAATGGGCAAATTTAGAAGCACGGCGTCTTTTTGAAGATGGTAAGTTCTTCCCATTTATACTTTATTTTAACCAATGGCCCTTTATAAGATGATCTGTCAATTTGGAAAGTTTATATAAATCTCATAAATTTATTTTAACCAATGGCCCTTGATGATCTATCAATTTGGAAAGTTTATATAAATCTCATCAACACTTCTTCATATACGTGCTCCAATGTATTATAGTCTGGAACCGTGAGGAATCACAGGATATTTGTTGGTCATATTCGTTATGATTTCATTCTGTTGCTAATAAATTTGTAGTTAGCTTTATTCGTTCATTTTGGAATTTTGTTGTCCTTGATTCATAGGATTGAATAGATAGCTTAGTGACTATCATTCATTAAATATTTGTAACGCTTGCTTTGTGAAATATAATCTTCAATGAGGATGAAAATCTTTGAAATTTTTCATGATATTAGAGCCCTGCTATAAAATTGTTCTTAGATAGTTCCTTTACATGGCATTTTTCTTTAACTCATGGTACATTTTCAGCTTTTGGTAAGGCCATACTGCATACAATTGGCTATATATACACACAAAAAGTTGCAAAAGAGCTCGGAAAGGATATGAGGTATATGAAACTCTAGATCTTTCAGCTTTTGCTGAGGCCATGCTTGCAGCATACAATTGATTTTTCTTAATTTCATATTAGTAGAAACTATAGATGTAACACAAAGCCAATAGGTCTTTTTGTTCAAAAGTTTTGCTAGTTGTATGAATTGTCGTTTGCATTCACTTTCAAAAAATGTAAGCATTCTTAAACTATTTTTGTGACATATAGTTGAAGAAGAAGTAGAAATACTATATCTGTCTTGTGAAGATATTTGTGAGGTCTAAGAAGACATTTTAAGTGAATGAAATTCTGTGTAATTTATACTCATTGCTCATTCTGTGTAATTTATGCTCATACATACTCATTGCTACCAATTTGTTGTTGTCTTACATTCATTAAAACAAAATGATATCGTCAAAACAAGTTTCATATGCATATATACTTGCTGCTGTCAAATACCAAGTTGCTATCATATAGCCTATGTGTTGTCTTACATTGATTAAAACGGAATGATGATTCCAAAACATAATGATGTCTTACATCATGTTACATTGACTAAAACAAAATGATGGTTGAATGACTAAATTGATCGGATTTGAATTGTTATTGTAGGTGGTAGTTGCCAAATCCTTCATACTGATTAAACATTGATGATTCACCTACTAGGAACTAATAGGACATTGATGAAGTTGTTATATAAGTTTGACCTTCACCTAATAAGAAGGAAGAAGGAAGAACAATGTAGATGTTAGTATAGGGTCATAAAAAGTTATAATACAATATATTTGATATAGTACTGAGTGTATTAGAAAATAACATTTGTATTTGGCATCTTGATGTAATATACACATTAATTTTAATAAAAGTGACATTTTCCCCTTATCTAATTTTTTTTCCCTTACCTAACAATAAAATTTCCTCTTCTAATGCTTCCAATGATAGGGTTGGACAATCTAAGGGAGCCTATAAATCATAAAGACAAAATTATACATATTATTAATTTCATGTATTACACCACCTCTAGCATCTCTAGTCCATCTTTTCAAAATATATTTTTCTGGAAGTTTCCTCACTTCATTAGCCTCATAGATTTTTAAAGCATGACAATACACTATCCCAATAGGCTTTAAATTTTGCAAAATGTCTTGGGGATGAGCGAACATATGACCTTTCTAATACTTTCAAAGTTATCTTTCAAATCTTTCAACCCTTCACAAACTATTAGGTTGAGGATATGTAACACCTAAAAGATAATCTCCATTACATACTAACCCCCTCCAACTCTTCAAACGCTTCTTCAAATATGATACTGATGTGGCATTGGATGAGGCATTGTCCATTGTAATTGTAAAAACCTTTTCAATTCCCCAATCCAATAGACACCTCCCTATTGTCTCCCCTTTGTGATCCTCAATCATAGAAAAATTGATGATCCTCTTATGCAGATTCCATTCAGGATCAATGAAGTGGGTAGTCAAGCATAGGTAGTTAAAATTCTGATTAGAAGTCCAGTAGTCCATAGTAAGACAAACCCGAGTTGCACAAGTCCTCAAAATCTTCTTCAAAACCTTGATCTCTCCAAGGTATAACTGCCAACAATCCCTATCAATTGTAATTCAAGATGCCTACATACATCTTGAAAATACACCACCTCATGTATTAGCATCTCTAGTCCATCTTTTCAAAATATATTTTTTTAGATTATAATAAATAATTAAATTATGTAATTTTCCTTAGGGTAGGACCGGGGGAAGTTTCCTCACTTCATTAGCCTCATAGATTTTTAAAGCATGACAATACACTATCCCAAGCCTTGAATGTAAGTCTCTTACTTTTTTATGAAGTTCTATTATAGAGTTATGGATTCAAGATGTATTACACCACCTCTAACATCTCTAATCCATCTTTTCAAAATATATTTTTGGAAGTTTCACTACATACAAAATATGTCAAAATAGTCCTTCGAATCAAATGTCAATGTTCGCTTTTTTTCTTCATTAATCATGGTACCGGTATATGTGAACAATGGACCTTTTCATCTCGAGCTAAAATACATGTGGCAAAAAAGAGATTAAGTTGCTCTTGGAACAACTCTAACACCGAGGCGGTGTAAATCTCAACAACTTGACGTAAGATAGGTGAACTTTGGACTATCAATCTTTGATTTTTCTCCCTTGCTTCACACTCACATTTATCTCATTGTACCTCTTATCTCCAACAACCCACTCAAGACTTCTAAAGAATTCTCCAATACAAACCTTGGGTTTTTAATACTTTTGATATGTACATTAAGACTTTCACTTATTTGTGTGCAACACATACCAAGAGTTATATAATGCTTCATATAACACCATTCTCATTTCTCTTTGATTTTATATATGGACTTCAACCATGAATTGTCCTCCAAATTGAATGATGATATTAGAGAAGCCCATGTTTCTTCAAATTGTGGCTTGTCATCAATAGCAAACATGCACTTATTGAAGTCACACAAAAAATGTGAATTGCCCTTCATTTTATTTCCCAAGTGTTTAATTCCATTTTGCTCAATATGCGATGTGCATAATGCATGCTTCACGTCAAGAATAACTTCACATAGTGCTCTTGCCATTGCTTGATCTTGGTTAGTAAAAATTGTTGTAGGTTTCTTTTGCTTATTTACTTTCAAGAAAGTTTTCAACAACCACTTGAATGATTTTATAGTTTCATTGAATAACAAAGCTGCACCAAAAATTACCATTCCTCTATGATGATTGAGCCCTAAAAATATTGCAAAAGGCCTATGATTATTGTTTGTGCAATATGTTGTGTCCAATGAAATGACATCTCTAAAATAAGCATAATCTACAAGCATTCGAATGTCTACCCAAAAATATTTGTAATTTGATCTTCCATATCAAGTTGGTATGAATGGTAAAATGAAGGGTTCCCTATAATCTATTCTTCAAAATAATTCAATAAGCATTGAACTTCCCCATCCACCAAACTTCATCGTTTAGTCATTAAATAATTTTCATATCCACACAAGTGAAACCAAGATTAGCTCACCCACCTGGTTGTTGACTCATATGGTTGAAAGTTGCTTTTTGTTGAAGTCCAACATCCCTAGCCAAATTAATCTCATCTACCTGTGCATTACTTATTTTCCTTTGAGACCGCATCATATGCTTTCTTTCTTGAAGATGTAATGGGTGGTTATGATTTTCGAAAAAATTGGTGATCTTGAATTTACCTTCCACTAATTTAACTTCTATTCCGGCCTGACAATCGGTCCTTATCTCGTAAAGATGGTTGGTGGTTGGGGTGCACCTTTTATCTAGTCTTCTTTTACCCTTTTTGAACATGCATATCTCTAGCTAATAATTGTCCTTTTTATCCTTCTTACTCTTTGTCAACCCATTTTTCCTTGCACTAAAACCCACTTTACAAGCATATTCATTACAAAATCTTCATGCCTCCTCTAGATCAAATTCTTTTCCTAATCTAGAAGTCAAATGAGCTTATTGAAACCTGAAAAATTAAATCTATGCAGCACTGTTATTAGAAAATGAGAAATTACAGAATCATAGAAAAAATGTTTTACAAAATTACTACACTTGAATGACATTGGCTATAAAAAATGACATTGACTACACTTTGACATTATTTGCTCCTCCCATCATTTCAACCTCCATTGTAAATTTTGTTTGTCCATTTTCTTTTCACATATTATTGTCCACTGTCAACGCTTGGGGGTGACATTGTTGTAGACTAAAAGTATACTATAAGTTATTATGAATATTATTGTTTTTATCCACTTTATTGAGTAAACATATAGCAGTGAACTTTAATCATAAAATGACTTTTCATTTGCCACACTTGTTTATGTGGGGAGAATACGATTCAAAGACTGAGTACCAAACAGGAAAAAACAAAAAAGGAAAAGGTGATAGTGATTTGTAACCTTTTGTAAGAAAAATGATGTTGGCGATGAAAAAAAAAACCTATAAGATGCCATCTTTAAAATAATAATAATAATAATAATAATAATAATAATAATTAAATAAATAGTTACTTTTATCTTCTCCTGCCTCTTAGAATGAAGATAGCAATGGTTGAACGCCCTCTCCTCAAGAATAGATGCTTCTTCACTTGGATAACCTTCAAAAAGAAAAGCATATCCTTGCTAATTGCAGAAGCAGTCTACTGGAACAGGAATTTACCTTCGAACCAGTATTATTACTAGAGATCAGGGAGTAAAGAAAGGGAAGCTCACTGCTTGGAGTTCATCGTTCGGGAAAACGGACGACAAGGCCTAGCTTGGAGCACCTCTGCCATGGCCACTTCATCGGCTCATCGCCCTTCCCTGTGAAAAAGTTTTCTCGCGCTACTCAGCTATGCAAAGTCACAGTTTTTGGTTCTGGCTCTAAAGTATCAGATATATATGGGTGGGATAGGATCAAAATGGGATGGATGGTTCATATGAAATTTTAAATAATTCATGACATGTCTCTTTGTAGATGCTCGGACGGATTGAATGGTTAGGATGAAAAGATACTGAGAGATGAGAAGGAATGGGCTACTGGGAGGATCTGATCCCTCTTATATGGGTTAAAAGAATTGAATTGGGCTTCTGCTGACAGCTTAATTTCTTTCTCTGCAATATTTTTGGGAAAATCCTTCTAAGGGACCTTTTTTAGTAAAAAAAACTCAAAAAGGGACCTAAGAGCCTGACAATCGAGAAAAGCCCCTTGGTCCCTTTTCAGGATAAATTCATTAAAAATTTACAACTAAATCAGTCTCATTTACAACAAATTTTTTACTCGTTTACAACTAAATCAATCTCATTTACAACAATTTTTTTACAACTATCGGTCTCATTTACAACAATATCAGTCCTGGTTAACAACTATATCGGTCTTATTTACAACTCACAAAAATTCGACAAACCCAAAAAAGGACGAAGGGACCTTTCTAGGATGGTCAGATTCTTAGGTCCTTTTTTGGGTTTTTTTTGCCAAAAATGTCCCTTAGAAGGATTTTCCCATATTTTTTCCTCCTCCCTGAATTTTGTTGGGCGAATGATTTCCTCTCGAGGATGTTTTTTTTTTTTTTTTTTTTTTTGAACAAATTTAAATGTTGTCGTTTTTCTCACAGCTTTTGTAACTCACTAGAACACATACATTTTGTTATCTATTATTTTGTCCATGGCAGAGTTTTTTACTTTTATTTTGCTAATCCAGAGCATATTTAAAACATAATTTTCTAGGGTGTAGTGGCAAAAAATGCCTTTTTTTTTTTTTTTTTGAAATAGGATAAAATAGAATATTAATTTATTTTGATGGGGCCCACACTCATGGGGTTTAGGATTATATCTTACAAATATATCTTACAAAACATATGATTTAGATGTACCCATTATGGGACAAAATTTATACTATAAATTTTATCCTATAATTACGATCCGAAATGATAATTTTTAACGAGTGATGTGTCCCCTTATGAGCCCTTAAATTGATCAGACGGATAGAATCTAAAGCTTCTGAGGAAACTTATTTAAATGATATTTCTGTTCATGGATAGAATTTAAAGCTTCTAATTGATGTACAAAATTATTAAAAAGTTTTATAGATATCGATAAATGGCTACCTACAATGATCAGACAATTTTTCATGCCTTTCCATTGCAACATGCTTCCTAGAACAAAACTTGGCAAAAAAATTGACATCCGTCACAAACAAGAATGCTGACTTCATAATGATTTCATTCCAAAAAATTTAATAAAAAGAATGAGAACAAAATTTTACAACCTGCAACAAAGAAGGCCCTCCAAAACCCAAAACCCAAAATCAATCCAATCACCTCAATTCTCCTAGACTCTCCTCTCATCCCAAAAAAAAAAAAAAAAAAAATTACAAAATTTTCTGACCAAAAATATTTTTTAAAAAGCCGCTAACACTGAACCCTTACCAAAACTTTACCAATACATGGACTGGCAACCCCACATTTGCCATCTCCGTGACAGGCTATAAATATTAGAGGCTTTCACCCCTTCTCTTCTCATCCAAGAACAGACTCGGGTTTATCAATATATTACCAACCCAAAATTTGGGGACATGAAAAAGGTAAAAACTATACCCAATGTGCTAGGAACAAGAAGCCCACAGACTGACGGGTATGGGCACTTTCACCAAGGACTAAACTAAACTAGAGACTGGGGAGAAAGTGCTAATCCTGCAGTTTTCAAGATCGCCAGATTTCAGCAGGAACTTTTGTGATCACAACTCTGAGAACATTGAAACATCAAGCATGCTTTCTTAAAGGCACTTATGTACATCCAAAACCTTAAGAAGCTGTAGCAACTGAAGCCTTCTCTAATTTTTCCTTTTCAATCTCTGCTCTTCTCAGTTCAGCATGCTGGGCAACACCATGAGCAAGAGCTTGAAAATGGAAGTCAAGAGCTTGGGTGAGGTTCTGGAACCGTAACGGGTCTGATGATTGCATCACTACAGGCATATTTTATGTTGAGGGGCATTTCAGACAAATGAAAATGATAATCATTATGCCAATAATGAAGTAGCCATGTTTTAGGCGTGGTGTCTGCTTACCTTTAATTGTATCCACGAAAAACACAAAAGGATCCACGTCATCAATTGGAGACTGCAATTCTTCATCATCTGTCCAGTCATCATCTGAGTCATCATCATCATCCTCATCATCAGGCCGAAATTCCCTCACCTATGGAGCCATAAACACAAGAAAATTACAAGATTAAGATTTAACAGTAGATGACGAACTTAGAATAACCCAGATGAAGAAATCACACATCAGATGTCCAACAATAAGCTTTTATACAACTGGGAGGGGTACGCTACACTTCAAATATCCAACTTTCAAAATCCAAATGATTAGCTCAACTAGTGTGTTACAGCTGACTTAATCCAGACTTTTCAATATCAAATAAAACAACTTCAAGAGGACATGAACAATTCATGAAAACACAGATTTCCTTGGTTAGAGGCTCACGCATAAATACCTACATCATTAAAAACCTTATTGTATGCAAACTCTTTCCAGATTTAATTGGTTTTTTCAGGCATCATATCAACACACCTTCTCAGCCAACTTTCTAAATTTCTTGCTGTCAGCTTCATCCCCATCCTCAGCATCAACTCCCATTTCCTTGTCAGATTCATTTTCATCCTCATCCGCATCATCTGTTTGAAAACCATCCATATCATCGTCTTCTTCGACTTCTTCCTCCTTTGCAGCTTCTGCAAAATAAATACAATATATGCTATAAATATTAGGCACTTAAGCATCAGATTGAAGAGATTACAATAAAATGACCGATAAAGAGGAAAAAAAATAGATTGATATACTCTGAAAATGATTGAAGAGAAATGAATCATCTCAAAGACATAAAAGGAATAGAAACCTGCAACTTGATCTTTGTATGCAACTAGAAGATCAAGTGTGGCTCGGAACACCTGTCCTAAAGCATCTTCCGGCAATTGATCAGCTGGAAGTGCCAGTAATGACGTCAAACCAAGGCAGCAAACTTTCTTGTCATGTTCCCTGCAAAGAGATTGTCATGACTTGCAATAGCATTATGAAACCTCAATCTCATATTGAAGACTAAAGTTATAATAGAGCACATGACAGTAAAAGGAAGCTGGATATTAGTGAAAGAGGGAAGTGCAGGAACACATCTTTACTGCACTTCAATTTGATTTTTGTGGATGTTCATTATTTTTTAAACCCTTGCAGGAGATGTCTTATACCCCTTCTCCAACTTTCTTCTTAGTAAGACTTTTTTCAATAAAAGATAATAAAAAAATACCTTTTGAAATTAGCACGCATACCACTCTTCTTGACTTGCTGCAGCATATGGAACCATAGATTGAAAATTTCTAATGCAACACCTAGCTTTTGCAATATGCCAAGAGTCAATACTGGATTGTAATAAAGAGCATCTGCAATCTGCATAAATGTTTAGTAAATTACCTTATTGTCTTTCCTATCAGACAAATAAATGATCTTGAGGAACATGGCAAACTTTAAATAGATAAAGTAAACAGCATATAGTAGTAAGTAGTAGTCAGTCAGATTTTTTTAAGGGATAATGTGTGCCAATTATAGCACTGATGGAACAGCAACCTGCATGAACTAAACGACCTAACATAGAAAGAAAACCAAAATAATGATAACCGTATCACACCATCCATAATCCTTACAATTGAATAACAATAGATTTAACAGGGGAAAAAAATTGGCTCAGACAATGCTTAGAAATTCATTAATTTAGCCAGCAAGCCCATATTACCAGACATCTGAAAGCCAGTTTAACAAGATCCAGAACACAAGGGCTGCAAAGTAATTAACAGTGTACATGGACCAAAAACAAGCCAATGTATCTTCACAAACTCAACAAAATAACCTAGGAAGCAATAAAAGCCTATTTTCTGCTCTTGTTCATTCATACATGCCATACTAATTCTAATAACACCTTACCACTTGCATAAGAAGACATTTCAAATATGATTTTTCCGTTCTGCGCAATCGCTCAACTGTTATTCTGAGATATGGTTCAACCCACTGATCCACCTGCCCTCTACAATTCTGGAATAAAACTTCAACAAGCTTTGGAGCTGGCTCAATATCACTGTCCTCCAAATTTTTGTCTTCCATAATCTGCAGTGCGAAATACAGATAGAAACATAAATAAGAAGGTATAGACATTAACAACAGTTTTAAATCCCTGAGCTCTGACCTAAGGTAGTAATCCAAAATTACTTACAGATGAAATCACGTTCCATAGACTTTGTTGATAATTGGGTTCTTTGCAAGTAAGGAAATGGGCAGTCCCGCTAGAAATATAGTTGTCCAAAGGAACCAGGATATCTGAAAAGCTTTAAAATTAGCATTGATCTATATATGTAACAAAATGGAATCAAAATAAAAATGGGTTCACTAAAATTTTTTACTATTATATCTGAAAGACAGCCATAGGTTTGCCTATTTATCATGCATTTAAAGAGAGTGGACACCAGCTAATTTCAAACAGAACCCTAACCTCCAGATGAAAGCAAGCACAGAACGTCTGCACCAACAATATAGAGCATGTCCATGCATACATGACTATGCCGATATGAGTAGAGAACAACCACAGGTCACACAGGATAATTACTAGGAAAAGCTCAATACCTAATTATGAACATAAAGCTAACTCCCTTGAGTTACAGAAGTAAATCAAAATATAGAACACAATCACAATTACTAGGGGAAAAAACCTACTAATTATGCCCATATCAATAGAGCAAACTCCCACAAGATACCCAAAGCCAAGCAACCAGTTCATAAGTAATAATGTTATAATCTATTTAATTTGTGCACAGCTGAGTTTATCCTCAGATAAATTTGGAGATACCAACGGATCTTCTGTTTAAACATATAGAGATTCTTAAACTTGAGTGAAGAAGAAAAGAAATTGAGATAAAGTGACAAAAATCCTGCGAGCATCATACTTGGAAAGAAATCGATTGCCCAATCTGCCAGTGCTTCCATCATCAACGGCCAAAGATTCCACATGTCCAATGATATTGTTGGAGAGAAAAAGGTCATATATGATACAATTTCCAAAACTTCTTCAAAAACCTCTGGAAGCATGCACAAGAGAGTAATAATTAAATATGCAAAAACAAATTAAACTAAAAGTTCAAGTTTCATACATGAGAAAACTGAAAAATAAGAAGGATTTAACATTAAAGATATGGAGACTAAGCATTTCATAGCTTCACATTCACTGACAGAGAGAAGCATAATATCATAAATTTGCAGCAATCTGTTGCTTGGCTACTGCATGGTTGTTGTTCTCCATTCCATTTTCTTTTTCGTTCTGCTCCCTTTGTTTTTGCTCCATTTTTTTAAGCAATCAATTTAATAGAATTAGTAATATTATATTTTTCTATTTTTTCCTATCATAAGGGCCAGCTTTTTGGCTAAGTGGGTGATTGAAAGCCAAGGAACAAAGCACACTTGCACTTTACAAGACAAAACTCTTCCCACATTTACCTTGTACAATGCAAAATCACTTAAAATAAGCTAATCCAAACACCTACTAAGCCTTTTTCATCTCTTGAACCCTACTTAAATTGATATATGAAACAAAGGTCAGAGAATGTAGTCAACTATTGAACTGAAACTAAACAAATGTCAGTATATTCATATCTACAAGATGACTACCATTGTTTTCTTTGTTTTAAAACACCAACATTAATATAGAATTACATGCAACATCCCAAAACGGTTGACATAAACAGGAAATTTATAACAAAGAAGGCACACAGGAATGGCTGAGACAGGACATTTGATGTTTCATTCTTTTGTCCACATCAAATATGGAATTTTTGAAATGCTCAGTATTCTATCCTTCTCTTCACATACTCTTCAAATACTTTTTAAAAAATAAAATCTAATCATATCTTTTAAGTAAGTCACATAACTGATAAAACCTTTAATGAACAACATTCATCACAAACAAATGAAGAATATTCATGATAAGATGAATAAACAAAACCAGAATAAAAATTTAAAACAATAAAAAATAAAATGACACCCAGAAGCAGAAGGCATAAGTAATTCAGAAAGGTCAATACCTTGACCATCAGTTGTCAACATTCTACGCATTATGGGAAGCAATGTTGGTTCAACTTCAACAAAAAGGTGAGGAAGCCTGCTCACTGATTCAAGTATTGTACTAATAGCACGCAAACAGCCAACTGCAGCCAGAGCACCAGCATCGTCAGCTTCATCGGCTTCAGAAGTATTCATACACCTCCAAAATGCAGCAGCCTGTTTTATAAACAGAAAAGTGCATAACTACATTGGAAAGAATAACTCTGAAGAAAAGCACAATTTTTCTTTGACAACGTAAAAGTAAACAATTTTACCAAATTTTGGCAAAGCCCAAGTGCATAAGGTGCCATCTCTTCCCCAAACTTGTCCACAATTGTCTCCAAAGTAAACACAAGGTCCTCATTCTCAACCTCATTCATAAGTTTGAAAAGTTCTGTACACATTTGTGTTTATTAAAATCATTTAACAAGAAAACTAAAGATATATGATGTGAAAGATAACAAAACTTTCACATCCACTTACCATCAAGGAGTTGCGGGAGAATAGGACGGATTTCATCCAATACTGGGAAAGAAAAAAAAAAAAAAAAAAAAAAAGGCAAAATGAAATACATTTGTAGTCAACATCAACCTTAAAATTCAAATAATCCTAAACACAAAGGAATCAGATAGTTATAGACTACCTTCACAAGCTTCAATAAAAGAACGCAAAGCAAAGACAGAATCAACACGCACAGGAAGTTCAGGATCTCGCATTCCAGAAACAACACACTGTAATGCCTTCCGGAAGTTGTTCTGATCTGAGAAGTTGATATGGGCATACTGTCCTGCAACCCATGCTGCCTGTTTTTAACATGCAAGAATATTCCATGATTAGAATACGTTGGAGATCACCAATATTATTTAGCTTTCATACTGTGTCTGAAGTTAGTATCCTTATTTCTAGCTACTATGATTTTGCTTATCTGATTTTGTCCTTTAAAATTTCAGGTTGCTGATTCAATCGAATTGAATGGCAGGTCAGTTGCCTCCTCTCACCTTAATATACTCATGAATTTCACCATGAATAATCAAGCAATCAGAAACCCATTGCTCAGATTTTTCTTAAAAATAGAATTTTAATTCAACCTAATTCTATTTATTGCAAGACTGATACTTTGATTAGGACAAAGAAGAACAGAAGAAATCGGAGGAGGGGGAGAATCAAATGGATTACTTCACCCCCTGGTGTCGTTCACTTTATTAGAGATAAAGGAAAAAATACTGTGTATGAGTAAAAGTAAAACATTTTGACAGAGCCAAGACCCAAAAAAACAAGATTATTTAGTGTCATATTGGCTTTGCACAAACAAACCCACAAGGAATGTTGAAATCTATATGCCCATTAAGTAGAGATTATAGTGAATAGAAGCAAGTTGTAAATGGTCAAACAGTGATTGGGGATAGCTGAGCAGAACCAAAGGGGAAAAAAACAGTATTAAATATGCTTTACGCAAACATTTACTGAAGAAAAGAAAAAATCCGTAGAATACAGCAAAATTAAGCCAGTATTGGAGTTCACATTTTGCCAAACTACAACAAACATGGCACTTTCATTCTTTTCAGACAAATGCTTCTAAAATACTTGATCAGATTTTGACACCACGATAATGTACTTCTCAAAAGTACTTCATTCATATTGGTTAAACCATCCTTGGCAGTATAGAGTATTCTTGTTATTTCCCAGGGGGTTTCCACTTGCCACATTGGCAAAGATCTTTTTTTTTTTTTTTTTTTTTTTTTTTTTTTTTGTTACCTTAGCCCTAAGGTGGCCAACTGGACTGCTGAACTCAGTAAAGACATGTTGCACTAACATACGCTCAAGTTCAGATTTGTATGGCTCATTTTGCTTTAACTTGTCATTAAGTGTCCCAATAGCAAGAAGAGCACCATCTTTCTGTCTGTATGGCTTGTACTCGGCAGGAGCTGCATCATACCTAGCAAATCAAAAACCAATTTATGGCACACAATTCATGAATTGTCTTTTGGCCCAAGAAAAAGTCTGAATTATCAATTCTAGAAATGAATAAAAAAATTTACCTTTTGAAAATTTCAACTATGAACTGAATAAACTTGTGAAGATTTTCTTTTCCACGTTTTCGAATCAGCTCAGTCACAAAGTCCATTGAAGCAGTCCTAGGACTGTACAAGTCCTCAATAATGTCTGTCACAAAGATGAGAGAAGATATAAGCAAATGTGCCCATCTTCATTCTAATTTATACCTACAGACCAAAAATACTTACCATATCCCTTTCTTACATATTCGTGTGGATCTTCCTCCCAAAGCTTTTGATCGTTATCATTGAAACACATAAGAGGAAAAACTATCTCAAATATAAGAATATCCACCCGAGGTTGCAGCAGGGTATACATGCTATTCTTTGAAATGCTGCATGCATATTACCCAAAAAAGGGTTAAAGAGAAAATCAAGTAATTATAATTCAAGAATAAAAAATGTGCTAACTACCAGCAAAAGAAAATAAAATGTCAAAAACGTAATTTACTATAAATATGCTAAAAGTCCACAACAAGAAAGTTGGTTCCACATATCTGATTAGAAATGAATTAGCTACAACCATGAAAAATCTTAAGCAGATATGTACTGATACCAACCGTGAATCTACCCTAAAATAGGAGATGACTACATAGTATCAAATGTCTAAACCACATGAACAAAGATATAGACATGCCAAGAAGCTACTCAACCTAAGACCTTTAGCTGCTCAATGAGAAATTAGGCTAAAGAAAGGGAACAAGTATACTGATGGACAAATTGGTGTACTTTTCCTACTTTCTTGAGAGTCCACTTTCTACCATTTAATACATAACCTCAAGACTAATGGGCATTGGCCAATGTTCAGAAAAAAGTTGTTCTTTTAAAAAACTGAATTAAAAAAATCAATTAGTGACATTCTTCTAGCAAAATGTAATTGAACTTGTGACAATTTCAAAACAAGGTGAAAGTAATGTCAATCTTTTGTGCATATTACATATTTGCCCAAAAAATATGTTGCTTTATACAACTTAACAATACTTGTAACATAATTTTTCTGTAGAAGAAAGGCAGCATTAAATTCAGGCTAATAGTTAGAAGGATTGCTTTAGGGACTAGCCGCTGCTTGCTGTTACTCTATATCTGTCTAGACCTACTTCTATGACATTCTATTCCAGCAAGCCCTGGATCATTTATCCTCCTAAGGTGACAATTGAATCCAGCACCATATTTAGCCACAAAATAAATCATAAAGTAAATTGGACTAGTATTAACTATTACTGTCATCAGATGGAAGACAACTAAATAATGTTTGCTACTCAGTGCTGCTACCACAAGCTGGAAAACCATGTTTCTAAACATTAAAATACATAAACCAACCCTACAAAATTAATAAACAGAGCCTTTGTCATATCTTTGTAATTAGGACATGAGAGAAAGAGAGGTGAGGTGTGAGAGACAGGTTAAGGGTGAAAAAGAGAAAGAACAAAGGACGGTTGAGGAACTGAAACTGGGTAATGCAATGCATTCGTTCACATCCTAATCTGAGTAACAAGTAGGTGTTTACGTCTATTTATTACAATGACTGTTGATAAATTACCAATTAATTCCTGTAACTATCCCGTATTCTGTTATGCTAACTAATGCTCAAGACTGCTTACAACTACCACTGACTTATTCTGTTAATATTATTATTAAATAGTCTTCCCCATGCACATATACAACTCTACATAAATCTGAAGTTTCTTGTGGATAAAATGGATATGCAAGTCACAGCAAGCTTGGATACAAATTATACAGAGTGGCTGACTGATAAGGAAAGTCAACAGAAATAGAATGAATGTAGCAACGCAGAAAGGGGAAAAAAAACCTGTTGGTTAGATATTGAAGAATAAGGTTGATCACTCTGTCAGGCAGATAGCCACCCAGTCGAATGACATTCAACAGATTCAAGTGGCACTCCAAAATCTTCCCTGCATATTGCTTCTGAAACATTTGAGAAAAGGCTCTGTTTGCAGGATTTTGTAACTTCAAATCCCCAAAACTGTAACATGACAAATTTGACGCCCATTGAAAAATAAAATAAATAACTCAAGCAGCAAAGCTCGGATATTTCCATAAACTGATCTAAACTTAAAGCTTACCGAGTGTACAGCCTATTTAGTATGTGAACCGTCCATTTCTTCACCTTCCACCAACCCCATGATTTTCTAAGCTCAGGATCAACAGGTTGACCTTCTGATGGGACAGGACTCTCCAATACATTTAAGAACAGCATCATCCAAGCATTAAAGACATTTTGATCATACAACAGCTGTGGAATCTCCAGCTGAATAAATATAAACAAAGAACCCAAAAATGCACAAGTCAGTTCAATGAGCTTAAGTTGAGAAAAGCATGAACATAAATAACAAAGCTATCTATGCCTTCTCAACTGTACAAAGATTTCTTTCTTTTCCATTTTAATAGGGAGCCTCAAGAAAAAAGGCCAAATTCTCAGGTAAAGTTATTGCATTCACATAACGATAATCAAGATCAAGCACATAGTTCATAAAGCTGGCATTTTTTTCAGTTCACGCCATATAGTTCTTTTTGTACACCGGAAAAAGGTTCATGTCATGTAGTTCTCTGGTTCAGCATAGAGAATGTCCATCACCACTCAATCAAAAAAATGTTTTGATTCAACTTATTGTACATAAGGATCCATAGACTGCTTTCAATTCACTGTTCACTTTTTAATTTGATCTAACAAGGAATAGGCATTCTTCCAGGGGAGGGAGGAAAATAAAGATAGTCATCATTCTCCTTACTGATGTTAACTTGCCTTATTTATACTCCAAACATACTGCAGTATTTTAGAGGACCAAGTTTTGTCAGACTCTAGTAAATGGAAAAATCAAAGTAAAAGGATCGTTGTTTATACATAAATACACAATAGACCTAAAAAAAGGTTTGCCAAGGTTCAACCCAATGCTGCAATGCACAGCAGATTGCATTAAAACTTATATTTAAGAGATACACATGGAGAGAGGAGAAAACATACATAAATGGAGGACCAAAATATTTTACAGATAAGCTTGATCAAATCTGCTACTTCCAGTGATGGGTTGACAATCTGGACAAGCTTGTTAAATATACTGAGAAGTTGAGAAAGGTCTCATCAACTATCCAATGAACAGGTGTCCTCTCCTCATCTGACTTGAACCTGAAAAGGGGCAAAGAAAAGGGGGATAAAAATCATAATTTTCAACATTATAAAAGGGAACAAACAATCAGAATAATTATATGTCAACTATACAATGCTTCAGTGATTATAAAAAGAATTAAAAAAACAAAAGAATGAGATCTCTTGTCAAACCAGGCATTGAAATAAATAAAAAATGCTAATTATATCAACTGAAATATGTGTGTGTGTGTGTGTAAAGCAGGCCAATTAGAAAGAATGCCATCTATTATGTTATCTTATTTTTCCTTTCACGGCTTCAAAAGATGTCTTCTTATTTTTTTGCATTGTTCCCTTCAATTACTCTTTTTTAACAGCTTGAAAGACATTTATAATTACTGAGAAAAATGTTATTTTACAAGTCACCAAATCAAAAACGTTATCTTATATTTCTTCTTTTACCAAAGAAGATTTTCCTCTTATATAATGATATAAAATTGCAGAAGACAAACAAAAACAGCAAATATAGAGGGTAATAAAGTAATTGATTCCCACCAGGGAAAGCACAATCAACTTAAGAGGGACTACAAGATGACAGCACCATATCAATATTTAAACCCAGGAAGAGACTTCTGTGGTTTAGAAAGGGAAGGAATGTATAGTAGATGTGTAAAACAAAGAATATAAACACAGAAACTGAAATAGCAGAAGACAGACCAAATATATATACATATATGTATGTATGTATATACACAACTGTATTAATAGAAAGCTATAAAATAGACAATCTTAACAGCACCAAATACAACATTGATAACTCAGGATGAGACTCATGTGCTTTGGAACGGAAGGAGTACATCATATTTACCACGCAGCATTAGCAACTCAAGGGAAAGAGTCACCAAAAGTGGATATATAAGTTATACCCTTGTATGCTAATTGAGGACTCAAATTACGAACACCATTGAAAATACACAGTAGGACAAAGGACAGACACTTTCAATTGAAATAAGTTTGCATATCAGACTTTAGAAGGAAAAGCAAGAACTTACTCATATTTTCTAGAAAGAATCCGGAGAACAAATAAGGCACCATAGACTTGTTGATCCTGTAAGTTATGTTTGACCCAGTCAAGAAGACCTGGCCACTGCTCAGGATAATCTGAATGAATGATTGTCTTCAGGCACTCACCAAGTTGCACCCTAGACAACGTGTAAACATGGATAGTCAATACAACGAAACTTGGACCAAAAAATAGAAGAAACACAAAATCCTCAAGTTTTGACGCATGTGTTTTCATTGGATTAAACACATGCACACAGAGACCCCTATTAAAATAAATTAGATGGTATAGCACGGGAAAAATGGTACGAACAAAAAGTTAGCAAAAATCACAGCTCAACTAGCGTACCTTAACAAGGGAGGAACTTGAGCCACAAACACAAGAATGTGGTCCCTCACCACTACTTTATCACTCTGTGAGATCTTTTGCTGGGCATCTACATGAACCCAGAGAAGTATAATGAATCAAAAAAGGGTCAATTTTCTGACTCTTAGCACATTTACAAGAACTTACCAGAATCAAGCGGAGACCAATTTTTTGCTATGAAGTTCTTGAAATGAATGCAAGCAACTTGCCGCACTCCCATGTCACAGTTGTTATCAACGATGATTTGCAACAGCCTTACAAGATGCTGAGGGGCATACTGAAACTGTATATAAAGAAAACCAAATATAAACTAGAGCACACATCAAATCATAGAACAAATACAATCAATTATTTGCAATGACAACAGAGTTCAAAGAAACTAAAAGGGACACTGTTGCGGAAGTCAAAAAGTAAAAGCTCTGAAAATTACAAGTAAAGCTATGCCGCAAAATGCACGGTGTAGTGCTAAAGACAAAACCTTCGTAGAAAAAAGAAAAATTCAATGGAGTAAAATTGAAAAAACAAAGACCAGGCATATATCTGGCGATAAAGGCGAGATTAAGTGATGATAGAGCAAGGCAGAGGAACTCCAATAACAACAAGATGCACCTGCTCAAGGCTTTTCTCAGCTGCCTTGCGTTCATTAGGATTCGGACTAAGAGCAGCTTGAAGTATAACAACCAGACTAGGAAGATCCATAATTTCAATGATCAAATTCCCACTGAATCAAAGATGACCTCGATGATAATAAATAAGGAAACAAAAATAGGTAAAAATATCGAACATCTAAACCCTAGATCCAAATTGATGACTGGAGATAGTGCGTGTTCTAGGGTTTAGACCAGCTAAAGAAATAGCGGATGAAACAGAGCGAACACAGTTCAGACTTCAGAGGTCGTCAAGGAAGCCTATACAGTTCAGAGGGGGTCAAGGAGAAGGAAGCCTCAACAAAACACTAGGGTTTACAGGTTTTAACTATTTTAACTAAATTGCTTTATTTTTTATTTCATATATTTTGTTATTAGAGGGAAGTGGAAATTTTAAAAAAAAAATACCTTTAAAATTTGAAAATATTAATCAATAATATTTTACTACAATGAAGTGTGAATTGCTAGTCAAAAGTAGTTACTATCTAAATAATTATAGGAAATTTGAAATTTTGATGTTTTGAAGTTATTTTTCTCCTTCAATAATTCAGAAAGAGAACGCCGACACCTTCTCCCTCTTCTCTCTGCATCTCATGCCCTCATCTTCTACACTCTCACCGGTAGCTTGTGTTTGTTTCCATCACATGTCGCCGGCGAGTCCCATTTTCGTGCCACAGACATGTCAGTGTTGTAGTTTGGAGTCCAGATCTTGGATCTGAGGTCCTTTCACCCTGAGTTCTGTCAATAGTAGCCTTCTCTCATCCTTGTGGCGAGTCCTGTGCTCTCCTTCTCCAGATCTGATTTACGATGGTGGGAGTTATCTGCTTTTTGTTTCTTTTTTCTAGTACTAGGTTTTGTGGTGGTGTTCTTGTCTTAGGAAATAAACAGATCTATAAGATATGAGCTCAAATCCTCTTGGTTGGATGGCTATTTGAACGCTATGAGATCCGATTATCACTTGGTAGCTCGGATCTGCGTTCTTGGGGGAAGATTTCAAGAGGTTTTGTTTGGTGTGTGGTCGAGGTCACCGGATCTACTTGATCAGAGGAGCAAAAATGTTCTTCAAGACACCAAAGGTCTTCTTTCTTCCGAGGTTGGGTTTTCTGTGTCCTTTACCCAAAGATGGGGTACCTATTTAGCCGATTTAATTGCAGCTATTGCTTATAAGATTGTGTGCCTTTTGGGGTGGGTTTTCCAACCAACGCTTTCTTGGTCGTCACTTCTAACCTTGGGTATCGAGGAGGCCGAATTTGTCCATGATTCTACTTTCACTCTTATATATTTAATGTACGGTGCTTAGCTAGTATTGTATCTAGTTTATTTTGTCATATTTGTTTTAACTTTGTTTGTGTTTATTTTCATGTATTGTATCGGTTTGCGGTATTAATATATATATCCTTTGATTTTTAAAAAAAAATTATTTTTCTGAAATATTTTATTTATCTAATCTATCAAAAATAAAAAAATTCTCTAGTTCATGGTCAAAAAATAAATTATTTTTCCAATATTATTATCTTCTAAACTTCAAATTAATATGTCAGTATTTAAAAATATTTTATTAACATTTAAAATTTTAACATTAACATTTTTTTAACAGCCATAAAATTAGAGGATTAAAAGATATTTTATAAAATCAATAAATTACTTTTACCTTTATTTTCGGGGTTAAGGTACAAAAATACACATGTGTTTTAGTCAAAAGAGCGCCCAATAACAAATGTTTTTTAGATGCAAAAGTGACTATGTGGTTACAAATTAGATGTAAAAATACCGTTTAAACTGTTAAGTTTGACATTTTTTTGTTATTTGGATGATGACATAACTTTCAAAAAAGTGCAAAAATACACACATGGTTTGGTCAAAAGAACGCCTAACACCAAATGGTTTTTTAAGATACAAAAATACTGTTTGATCGTTAGCTTAACTTTTTTTGCCGACTAGACTAGCTTTCTTTTGTTTCTTGTTTGAATTTTTTTATTAGCAATATTATTATAATGATAATAATATAATATAATTAATATAAATAGAATACAATTATTTGTTTATTTCTTTTTCATTTTCAAAATATTGAAAATAGAATATAAATATTGATTTCTAATTTATATATTTAATATATTTCTATATTGAATTTAATAAATTTAGAAATATATTTATAAAATATATTTCTATATTCCATTCATATTTCTATATTGAAAAATGGATAATAATAATATTTCAAAATCAAGCCCAATGAAGGAAAACATAGAAAACAAAATAATAATAAAAATATAATTTTTTATTCTTAACGTATTATGTCTTGGATCGTTAATAGGAATCCGAAGATGAAAAGAGAAACAAAGGATATCACTACCGTGTAAACAAAAAGTACACATGAGAGGATTCACACTGTAAAACTTATCTGATATTACAAAATAAGATTATTAAAATGTTCGAATAAATTCTGAATTTTTTTAGGACAGTATTAATATTCAAATTAAGGATCTCATCGAAAACTTACAAGCAACTTGTCAAAAAAAAGCTAAGAGAAAAAGGAGTACAAAACGTAATTAAGTTAATATTATTAAGTATTAAGATTTAGTTTATATTTTAATTTTATATTATTATTATCATTGTTAAAAAAATAATGAATTTTTATTTAGTTAATATTTAAAAATTTTATTTAATTAATATTAATAAGAAATCAAAATAATAAAATAATAATAATAAAAAAGCACTTGGTGTTGGTTGCTATTTTGGCCAAACTACATGTATATTTTTGCACCTTCAAAATCACGTCATCACCAGTAAGTCAAAGTCAAACTTAATAGTCAAACGGTATTTTTATACCTAATTTGTAATCATATAGTCACTTTTACACATAAAAAAACATTTACTACTGGGCACTCCTCTAACTAAAACACATGTATATTTTTGCATCTTATTTTTACACAACCAAACTACTTTTTGTTGGCCAACAATGCACCAACCTTGTTGGGCCCAATGTGTCACGAAAAGTTTAAGGATTCTTGCTTATTTGTTTTATTGGTCACTTTACTGGATATAAAAGGTAACATTTGATAATATAAAATTGGAAGCCGTTAATAGCGTGTTTGGCTAGGGGAGCTTAACGACGAATTTGGGATTATTCCCAAACACTACTTGAAACATGTGGTATCTTTAGAGGCATCAAACTTTATTGGGATTGACACAATGAAAAAATGGCTATATACTTTTTTTCATAAGTAAAATAGAGGTTATATATAGAAGTAGGTACTCTCCTATCAGTTTTCTGTTCATCCCTCTTCATCTTTAGATCCGATCGTCGAACTTTTGATCTAAGGGTGCATATCATATTTTGCGAACTACCACATATGATCTGGACCATTGGATCAAAATTTCGACAGCCAAGATCTGAAGATGAGGAGGGAATGGGAGAAAAATGATAGGCAGAGAAACCGGACTCGTTATATACACTAACTCTATGGTAGCCGTAATTTGTTTTCCTGATCCTTTATGGTAGCTAGAATCGGTTTTTCTACTTATCCAGATAGGCGGGGGAGTTTGGAATCGATTATATACACTAAAATAGATATATATATATATATTTTTTTTTTACTTTTTGTTTTTTAAAATTATTTTAATGAGTAGAGAATCTAAAAAAAAAAAAGCTCTCAACCAACTTTTTTCAAAAAATAATTTTTAATTTAAAAATCACCAAATAAAAAATAAATAAATCTAGACCGTCTGGATCTCATTTAGACCGTCCAAGGGAGCCGAGCTTCCCACCGCGAGATAGGCACGGAAACCGATTCCATGGAAGCCCTCAATCTAATCAAGTGTGGTTTTTTTTTTTTTTTTTTTGACCAAATCTAATCAAGTGTGGTTTGCAACAATAGATAATCAACTTATTTCCAAATATTTTGAATGAAATACGACAGTGTTGAAGAAAACTCTAATGCCACTATTGATCACAATTATAAGTATGCCATACCATGGCCTTGTTATAGCTTGTTTTTTCAATGCACATATAATAATAGCTTATTCTAGATATTTTATTCTTTTGTTTTTCTTAAATAAGGGTAAGTTTAATATGAATTTTAGAAATAATTGTATAACAAAAATGACAAGCTAATATTAAGTTTATGGTACGCGTTACTAATAAGAAAAAACTTTAAAAGCAAACTTGTATCAAAAAACTTCAGGATATTGAGCATTACTGAAAATACTTTAAGATGATAGATGTCACAAATTAATTTAAGATGTGAATGTTACTTGAAAAATCCTTTAGAGCTAAACGCATCTTAATTTTTTTTTTTTTTTTTTTTTTTTTTTGGGGGGGTAAGTGAATATGTCATTTCCATTCCTTTGAATACAGGTTACCTAAAGATTCAAATCACATTTAACAAAGGTTATATTCTCCCTTCCAAAATCTCTATTATAATTACCCAAAAAAACGGCAGAAAAATTAAAAGTAAAGTAAAATTATAATAAGAAAAAAATATTTAATTTAAAGGAAATTTTAAAGTTATTAATTTATGGGTTAAAGGCCTAATTCGCCATGGAAGTTTTGCTAAGAGAGTGCCCAACACCCGAAAGTATTTTGGGTATCATTTTTACGGAAGTTTACAAACATAGCAATTTTGCCCATCGGTTGATCGTGATCGTTAGATTGGTATCATTTTTGCCCCAAAAGTTTAGGCAAATTTGCTCCCGAACAAAACTTAGGAGTAAATCTGCTCCTAAAAAAAAACTTCCTAGGGGCATATTTGCTCCATTTGTAAACTTAGGGGCAAAAATGATACCCAAAATACTTCCGGTGTTGGGTGCTCCCTTAGCAAAACTTCCGTGGCAAATTAGGTATTTAACCCTTAATTTATTTATCTCATATCATACATGATCTTCTTAGGATTTTAGCAAAATCTTAAAACAATATAATTTAAATTTTACTTAAGATATCTTTTAGTTGATAACTTAATTAGCTTATAGATAAAAATTTAAATTATAATATAAAGTCTAGAACCTAAATATTGAAATTAACATATGATTTTGTTTTGGTTTGTTAGGTTAAGTTGAATTATTTGGTTTAACCTATACACTGATCAGATTTTAGGTCATGACATCGATGCTTGCAAAACATATACAACAAATACAAAACAAATAAGGATCAAAGGATAGGGATCATGCACAATATAACACTAGTTTTCTTAGAAAAGAAATCTAATTCTCCCTTTATGATCTTTAGCAATACCTTTTTACTTCCATGCCTAGTTTAGCTTCCATACTTATTTGGAACACCTTATTTTAATTGATTTTATATTGGACAAGATAAATATAAAATGAGTTTTATCACGTAAAATGTAATAAATTTAGAGTGTGTTTAGTTTGAAGAGAAGGAGAGGAAATCCTACTCCTTTTTTAGTATGAAAAGTTATATATGTCCATAAATTATATAACTTTTCGTATTGTTTTCTGCACAAGTATTTCACATCATAGCTATATCTGACTTTTCACACTAATGAAAAAAGGGAAACTCTCTTCCCCTTTTCTCAAATCAAACACACCCTTAATAAAGGGTTACCAAACTCCCCTTGTTTTTGGATGTTTACCACAAAAGCGATTTTGACAAGAAGTGATTTATGTTTGAATTATCTTAACTAAAAAAAACACTTTTGAAGTATAAGCACTAGGGGCAGGAAGAAGCAAACAAATTCTTCGTCTCTTGGGTCTAATTCCTTCTAGATGGATTTTGCGATTGCTACACGGGGGCCCACTTGGATTTGATGCTGGTTGGGCGGATCAACAAAGCTTTGTAGCCCATATTGGTTGACCATATGATGATTATGATATGTTTGAAAAGACAATCATAAAATCTTTGATTCCACGAACACTTAAATGCCTTTCATTACCAGCACTACTACTACCATTAGTGCAGTGGTATTGGGATTCATTTCCTCCTCCCGTATTGGGTTCGATCCCCTTCTCCTATCGCCTTATATCAAAAAAAAAAAAAAAAAGCCTTTCATTATTGAAAAAATAAAATAAAATAAAAAATTAAAGAAGCTGGCCAATTGTTTTATGACATCTTCCCCAACAATAAAATTAAAAATTTAAAATCTTTTACTCCACGACCGTCTTTGTTAGTGCATTGGTGGTAAACTATAAAATCATACTTTCAGAAGTTTTTTTTAATAAATTGAAATAAAACTCTTCTCTAATATTTACTATGTAAATTGTAGTCATTCTATAAAAGTTAATCCAAATATATACGGTGCATTATGATCGTTTGGTTTGATTATAGTTGGCAAATAGTGTGGTTCTAACATCTAGGGATAGGTTTTTTTTTTTTTTTTTTTTAGTTTTGAATAATATCACATTTACAAATATCAAATAAAAATAGTATTCCAGTTTTAAATATAAAAATTAATTAGCAGCTTTATTTAGCCTCAAATATATGACTCCAATATACCGCCTTCTTCTTTTTTAAGCAAAAAAAAAAAAAAAAAATTACACTGTCTTCTAAATTTATAATTTTTTCTTGATTGTAAATATTAAGTGATGGTTTCATTAATGAGTAAGTCCAATACAAATGATTGAAGATAATTTTTAGCAAAATCAACACATTTTTATAAATAACTTAAAATAATTTTTTAAATATCTACAAATTAGTCATCTAGTTCTTATGTTTTAAAATCAAAAGTTTAAAAGATTCCTACGGAGTTGCCAAATATGTTTTTAAATCCAATTACTGTTTTTTTTTTTTTTTTTTTTTTTTTTCCCAATTTTATTTCTTCTTTCTTTTTCTTGTTCCACTTTTTCCAAAAACTTTTTCTTAATCCATAAATAGTACTCATAATTAAAGTAGCCACTAGGGGCATTGAGAAAGTGTTTTCATCGAACGTTGGGATAACCCTTTTTCTCAGTGACAGGCCAATAAAGGAGAGGATGATGCTCAAGATTCTTGATTTCATCGTTTTCAAAGATTTTGGGAGTGACCGAGGAAGGCAAAAAGGCACAGCATTTATTTGTAATTAACTCGGATCCCATTTTTTTTTTTTTTCTGCCAATTGATGAAGCCCTTCAACTACAATAGTTTTGGACCATTGACTGCCATTTGGTGAATTTTGCGTCCCAAATCAGCTACACATATGAATGCAACGGGGCAATTAAATCCTCTGATTTTATTCATAAGTTTCTTTTAACTAAATTATACATATCAAAGAGAGATAGTTAACTCAATGATTATAGAGTAAATTTTTAACTTTGCTCTCATTTATGAATGTGTATCTTACAACCCTTTCTTCTCTCTCTATTTTTATTTGTACAATTCATATGGACAAAATTATTATAATCTCATTTATTACCCTAAAAGGAGGTTTATAAATAGGACCAAATTTTTTTTTAGTAAAAAGGGAGTTATGAATAGGATCAAAGTGGTAGCTCCATATGATAAAGTCATTGACACCAAATTACATTGTACTGCAGCCCTTCATCTAAAAAATGTCACATTTCGCATTTAGTATCCGATAGTATATCAAACAAAATTGTCTTCACTTAGAGTGTGTTTGATTTGAAGGGAAGGAAGGAGAGGAGAGAAAATTTGTATCTTATTTTGACCAAATTGCCCATAGAAACTTTTTTAACATTCCACAACTATACTCTCAACAAAAAAACATTTTTCTTCTTACTAATGGCAATTTAGTAGAAGTCTTCACTCCCATCCCCTCCCCTTAGGGTGTGTTTGGTTTGAGGTGTGGGGAATAGACTCTAGGGAGGATATTGACCAAATTGTCATTAATAAAAAGATGATAGGGCAAAACTTTATGGCTTATAAACTTCGCAAGTATACGGGCCATATCAAGTAATAAAGTGATAAGAAAAGTATCGTTCCCACAAGGACTTAATACCACAAACTTAAGTTGAGCATTAATTTTACACTTTCGTTTAAGTTGAGCAAACCAAATGAATTTAATTAAAAATAAAAGAAATTAAAACTAAAATTAAAATAATAAAAACTACACAATAATCGAACAAGCAACCTAGATTCACTAATCACTCGTTTGTTTCTTAGATTTTATCCCCACTAAATTAATTTTGACTTAACTTACTCAGCTAATCTAGAGTATTAATGTCTATGAATGCCTTCCGATCTATTCATATCTTAATTAGTTGTGTAATGCCTAAATAAGATGTATTTTAGATCGGGCTCACTTTAATTTGATTATGCGGAGCTTCTAAGTATATGTCTATCCTAGACGCAAATTAGATTAAAGCCTAATTTCACATTATTTAATCGAAGGTCAAATTAAGATCTCCTTTTCCAAGTTCAACCTAAAATCCCCAAAACATGCTTAATAGTGGCCAACCAATAAGCAATAAAAAATAAGACAAGATTAAATAAACTGAAATAAAATTAATCAAAACTAATCTTTGGGAATAATATTTAAAACCCAAACAAGTTCATAGGTTCTGTAGGTTGAAAAGAAAATTAGCCACACATAGCTATAATAAAATCCATGACAAGAAGATGAAATTTAGAATCAAGAAATAAGAGAAAGAACAAAGAAGATATGACACCACTACTGTGGAGCTTCATCTCTTTATTGCTCTGGTTGTCACGCACTCCTGATCTGTTCTCGTTCTGTGCGTCTTGACTCTGATTTTCTTTTACTGATGCGTCTTCCTGTTAGGCCGTTCGTGTTGTCATCTTTGTAGCATATATAAAGGGCCTGTTTGGGTTAGCTTTTTTTTTTTTTTTTTTTCAGCATTTTAGTGCAAAAAGTTCAGTGGCTTTTAAGCAAATGGACCAGTGAGAAAAAAAGACCAATGAACCCTGTTTGGGTTGGGCAGTACGTTGGATGGGCTTTTTCCATTTACCCAAACGCCACCGGGCTTATTAAACGCTTTGAATTGGAGCTTATTCCCAAGCACTGAACCCTCCAGCCCCGTGCTCTCCCGATCCCCTCCAGCCCTTGCTCTCATCCCGTGCTCTCCACCGTGCTCTCCATCCCGTCACCGAGTCCCCTCCATCGCGTGCCGTCTGAAAAAGCCTGGAACGTCGCGTGCCTTCTGAAATTTATCAAAGATTCTCCATCCCGTGCTAACCCGTCCCTCCATCGAGATTCCGTGCTCACTCGTGCCCTAGATCATTAGTTTTTGACTCCATCATCCTCGCCTTTCCCTTCCTCCACAGAGATTCTCCAGTGGTTCGCGTGCTCGTCTCGTCTAATCAAAGCGCGAGCCATTCTCGTCTTCAAATAGCGATCTCATGCTCCATCCACCGCACTCGTGCTCAATTCGTCCTCTTTGATCTCTCGCTAGCGGAAGACGTCGTCGCCCATCGCCAATCACCATCGTCACACTCACTCGATCAGCCCAAGCACTTCAAAAAGCTTCTTCAGGTTTGTGATTTCCTTCCATCTAATGTGCTCAAGAACTGGATTCACAATAAATAAATTGAAATTCCAAAATCTTGAATTTCATATGATTTTGTATTTTCTCGAAACCTCGCTCTTCCTTTATCTCTCTCTTTCAGCAAAGCTTGTTGGTTGCTGTAGATATCACGCTTCTTTCTTCCTCTGGTGATTGCTGTTTTCTTTAATTCCAATATCCTGCTCCGTGATCACAAAATGGTTTCGCTTGTAGTTTGTTAATATGCAATAAATTTGATAGTTGAATCGATTCTATTATCGTAATTAACATGCTAAATGATAACCATGTAGTGTAAATGCTGATTTGAAGTGTTGAGTCTCGATTAGGAAAACCACTTAAGTTTGTAAATGTCTCTTTTGTACATGTGCTTAGAGAAGGAAATTGTTGTGCTGATGCACTTGCCAAGTATAGTCTGATACAGGAGGAAACTAGGATTGTTTTTGCTAGTCCTCCTTTGTTTGTAAATTAGTTACTGATTAGGGATTGTATGGGTGTTGCACGCCCAAGAATTGTTGATCCTGAGATAGAATAAAGCATGGGCTAAGGCCCCGTATTACACCAAAAAAAAAAAAGTTATGACTTCTATTTTTTCTTTACTACCGTAATTTCTGGACTGTTTTAGGCTTAGTATTGTATGTTAGGCCTTGGAGTCTAGTTGGTCTTATTCTTTACTTTGAAGTTTAAGGTTCAATTTGTTTTTCGTTGGTATTGTTAGTTTAACTAGGTATTAGAACCATTTCTATATTCTTTCAAGATTTCTGTGATACATTTAGTACGTTTGGTGTTGTATTTGAGAGGATTGCGTGCTAACTCTTGCTCTTCCTTTGGCAATTTTACTTTTTCCGTTTGGAATTCGTTGCCTTTCTTAAATTATTTTGATTGTGACGGCTGAATTCACCTTTTAAGAAGTTTATTATGCGATTGCTTTGTCAACTTTGGAAGGGTTATTGAAGATTTGAAATCTGATTCTTTTTATTCCCGATTTTTCCGGAACCGGTGTGAATGTTGGAATTGTTGTCAATTCATATACTATTTTTTATAAATAATGGTGATGGTGATGTTATCATTGTAATTTGTATGTCTATTCTAATATTTTAAAATTTCAAACCGAGTACACAATCAATTCATATTCTATTATGATTTTTCCGGAACCAAGTGTAAATCATCACTTGTTTTTTGGAGGTGTTGTCCAAGTACTCGTTCTCTATGTTTATTCACTTGAAATAGTTGGCTTTTGAAAGTATTTTATCTTGGTGTGTTTCATGAACATCTGTGAGACAGTTTTCTGATTTTTAGTCATATTATTTATTTTCTGTTAAACTGCAGTTACCTTGGAAGCAAGCTAAACCTTGATTAATTTCATTGTTTGTAAGAAATAGAACATTGAATTTAATTAGGTACAATTAGGTTCAGGTTTTTTTTATAAGCATCTATGACTTGGAGTTCCACGTTAGTCAAAACTAGCTCATGCTGTAAATAAATGTATTAGCCTGTAAATAGTAGGAAGAAAAGATGTTTTATTTTGAACTTTATATAGTGGACGATTTTCTGCTGTTGCTATTGTATCTATGAGATGTATTTGTGTTTTTCTTTTTCTTCATGTTGTTACTCTGTTTGCATTCTAGACATGGGTGTTTCCGTTGGTCTCACACTACTCTTGCTTCTTTAAGCTTATTAGGTAATTTCCAATCATATATAACATATATCCTTAGAATTATTTTCTTTAATTTCACGTTCTTCATCCATTTTGTAACAGGATATTGCTCTGTCAAGCCACAGTCGTAGGTGAGTTACGAAAGATGCCTATGTCCAAAGTTATTGCTCTAATTTTCAGATTCCAATTAAAATAGCTTCAGCTTTGTCCCTGGTTTGCATAGCATTTGTATATGTCTTCATATAAAGATTGATACGAGATGATGCAAATTAGTTTGAGTTTTGATTTCTATTAAGGGATTAGAATTTTGTTTTATTTTCTTATTTGATTAGTTTGAGTTTTGTGTCTACGAGATGATGCAAATTAGTTTTGTTTTATTTTAAATTCACTGGTAGCACGGGTTTAAAATGTAAAGCAACTTAGGATGTAAGTTCCACCGGGTTTTTCATAAAAATCCAAGAAATAAATGCCCAGATTAATTATTTATAGGTAACGTCTTTACTTGAAGTTTTTTTTTATTAAAAACAATTAAATTCAAGTATATATATGTTTAAAGAAACAAATAAACCCGACGAAAAGGAAAGTAAGGAGTAGATTAAATCCAATATATTTGTTTATTATATTGCTATTATTGATTATTACATTTAAATTAAAGTATACATTTTCCACTATTTTTATTATAAAGCAAGTAGATGTTTTTGTGAATTATCGATTATTCACATAGCAATTACCGATTATTTACATAGCAATATGAGCGCGGACAAAAGTAGAATATGTTGGGATGATAGATGCACAAGAATTTTCCTCCAACAATGTGTTGACCAAATTATGAAAAAAGAACGACAAGGAAGATCATTCACACCTCTTTGGATGGATAAATATTTTTTATGGATTTAACAAAAAATCGGGAAAATTGGTGGAAAAAAAACAATCGAAAAATAAATATGATAGCTTGAAGAAAGAATGGAGGGTATGGGACAAGCTATTTGCAAAAGAGACCAAGATTATATCATATGACACGGTGTCAACCATAAAGTGCTTGCGAGAAGATGAGTGGTGGGATAGGAAAATTCAGGTATAAAACTCTTAATTTTGTATTTATATTGTTATTATTTATTATTTTAGATTACACTTAGAGTTTTTTTTTTTTTTTCAGGAGAATTCACAGTATGCAAAGTATAGGTACAATGACATTAAGTTCGCCAGAGAATTAGAGGTAATCTTCAAGGATGGTATGGCATCGGGTTTTAAAGAATTCTCACCATCTGCAACACCGGGAGATGACGAAGATGATGTGTACCGACCCACAATGGACCTAGAAGAAGGCTCAGGTGCTAGTGAGGAAGAGCTTCGAGGTGCAAGTACTGGAGTTAGTGCCCCTTTAGAAGGCCTAAATCTGACAACTAGTGGTTCAGGATCCGGGAAGAGAAAAAAGGGTGAAGGGTCAAATGCAGGAAGAAGGAAAAAAATATCTGCCTCGAAACAAATAGCATATTCTCTTAGTATGATAGCTACCGCAAGTAAGGATAGAACACAACAGCTTGAAAATGTTAACCATGATGTTTCAATGAGTTACGTCTACAGTGAGTTACGGAAAATTCTAGAAGTTGCAGCTGACCGTGAGTTTCGCCAGCGATGTTATAACATGATGATGCATGACAGACCGCGCGATGTGTTTGTTGCACTACAAGGGGACCACGATGACTTGGTAGATTGGTTGCAGCACCATGTGTACAACACCACATCATGGCAGGAACCCCTGTCGAATTGAACCAGAATTGATTATGCTATAGCATTTGTATTATGTATTTTGTCTGACGCACCTATTTATGTGACGCTTATTATTGTTGTTTGACGCTTGTTATTTTATGTTGAACTTTATGTTTGTATGTTTGATGCAACTATTATCACCTATCTATGTATGTTTTTCATTCAACTATTAACCTATTAAGTATGTTTTTCACCTTGACACAGTCCTATTCTCCATGGAAGGACGACGTTTGTCTCGTGCCCAAAAAAAGGCCTTACAAGTTTCTATTATGGAGGAAGAGCTTGAAAATAACGTACACATTGCTGCCTTGGTGGCTCAACATATGACATCATATATTTGCAAAGAGCCACGTAGAACTAGTAACCAAACAGGAGCAATGTGGGTGCAGGAGGTTTTGCAAGGCCATGACATAGTATTTCATGAAAATTTTCGAGTTGAAAAGCATGTCTTCTATCATTTATGCTCTAAATTGGTAGACCATGGGCTACAGCACACGAAGTACACAAGAGTAGAAGAGCAGGTAGCAATGTTCTTATATATAGTTGGCCATGGTTTAACAAATAGAATCATACAGGAACGGTTTCAACATTCGGCGAAACTATCGAGGTTATTCCACAAGGTTTTACGGGCTTATCTTAATCTATCAACTCGAATACGTCAAACCACTTGATCCCGAGTTTCCCGTCGTCACCCTAATATATCAAATGATCGCCGCTACTTCCCATATTTTAAGAATGCAATAGGAGCAATTGATGGAACTCACATAAGCTTGTGTGGTGAGCGAATTTGAGTGCGACAAATATGTTGGGAGAAAGAAAATTCCAACACGAATATCATGGCGGTATGTGATTGGGATATGTGCTTTACTTATGTGTTGGCGGGGGAAGGTACGGCACATGATGCAAGTTTGTTCAACGCGCTCTCACTAATCGACGTTTGAATTTTCCCCATCCACCTCAAGGTATATCTTCAACACCATTACTATAATTAGATTTTTTTTTTTCCGTGTTTATTTCACTTTTCCTATAATTTCTAAGTGCCACAAAATTTCCTCATATATCGAGGGGAAATATTACTTGGTTGATCTTGGCTATCCAACACCAGTTGGATACATTGGTCCGTATAGATGTGAACGTTATCACCTTCCACAATTCAGGCGACAACCGGGATTTCGAAATCCAAACAAGCGTTTCAATTATTATCATTCAAGTTTGAGGTGCACTATAGAAAGGACATTTGGAGTGTGGAAGAATAGGTTTAATATATTGCGAAATATGCTCCCTTATGACTTTCAAACTCAAATCTACATAGTTTGTGCAACAATGGCTATACACAATCTCATCCAGAGATTTTCGAATTTCGATGTGGAATTTGAACGAGCGACCAAGGAGATTTGGATGATGATGATGAAGATGAAGATGATGATGATCCACTTGATGAAGGCCCATCATCAAATATCAATACATTATCTTCACCACAAATGAATCATCTTCGTGATAAAATCAGAGAAAAACTTGTCCGCCATAGCAATAGGAGAACTTAATGTATTATTTGTATGCATTTTATTTTATAAACAATTTAACTTTATCCATTAAATATATTTAATTAAGGACTTTATTGTTTATTAATTTATTTAATAATCATTTAACTTTTGTCCAAATTAAAATTGAAATTACAATTTTTATTATCCTAATATATACAAGTAATATGTATAGTAGTATTTAATATGATTCATGCCTTTTTCGGTCATTTTCCATTTTAACCGACTTTTCAAATAATAATCCAAACACTTTTCATTGAGAAAAAAGCTACTTCGCAAAAAAGCCGACCGGCAATCCAAACACTCATTATTGAGAAAAAAGCTACTTAAAAAAGCCGACCGGCAATCCAAACACAACTTGACTTTTTCAACTCCGACTTTTTTCCTACTAGGGCTTTTATAAAAGTCGATAGCTTTTAAGCCACCGCTCCTACCGCTAACCCAAACAGGCCCATTCATGTTTTCTCCAACTGATGCTTGGTTTATAATCTGCTTCAACATGAGTGGAACCCAAACATTGATGCTTCAAGCTAGAGTTCTCTATTTTCTCTCTTCTCTTTGCTTCAAACAACAAATGTTGGATTTGAATGCTCCTATCCAGCCATATAGAAAATTAAAGAAAAAGTGGAGTTCGAGTGATCTAAAACAACCATATTATATAGCATATGCAAGGAGCAAAAATCCCGCCCTATTCTACTACTTCTATATGTGATTCTGAATCAAAGAATAAAACAGAAAAGAGGGAATCAACGGGAACATACCCGAGGTAAGTGACTCAAAGCCCATTTTTGACGAAAACGGCATATAGTTAGAATTGCCAGGAAAATAAGTGACGCATCGATAGTCTCAGATTGATAAAATATTCAATGAAAAGATTTTATGGGGAAGCCCATGTAACACAAATAAGCAAATCCTTTAGTTATTAATCAGATAAAACTTGTGGAACATAGTGATTTAGCTCACCCAATCATTGGGGTGGTTCGAATGGAGCAGTGTGATGAATGAATATGAGTTGTGATCAGGGCGATCTATCGCTGCCTGGCCATGGAAGTCTCACATCCGACAGGATTAGGGGGTTTCTGAGGCACATATAATATGTTATGTGCCTTTACTATCAGCTTGAGCTTTTGACATCTTTGGTTAACGTCTTAAAGTTTAAGCGTGCTCAAACAAGGAAATCTTAGGATGTGTGACCTTGCTTTTGGCGTGGTGTTAGCACCTCACAAGGTTAAGCATGTTCAGACGAGGAAGTCTCATGATAGGTGACCTTTTAAGAAGTTTTAAGTATTGAGGCGCTTCAGCATTACAAGTCACTAGATAATCTAACACAGTTTTGAAAAAATGATGCGGAAAATAAGACGACGCTAAGGAGAGAGGGAGAATCACATATATCAGGGAGAGAGATTATGAGGGTGATTTTGGAGGAATATGAAATTTGAAATCCCAGCCCAATTAAACCAATCGAAAACCACCATTCAATCTTTTTAGCCACTGCACCACCCAATTAACCATAGGGAAGACGCATGAGTTATTTGAAAAAGAAAATGTGCATAGTTAAAAATTGCGAAAAGAAGTTATGTTAATGGATTGGTCAATGGTGGACAGTAATTGCCGGCTAAAATAGTTTTTTGTAGAGTCCCTTTGATGACTTGTTTTCAGGGAGCATCAACCATTGCCACATCCAATCATTTTAGCGCTAATTATTGGCATATTTGAGTTAATGTTAAGAGTGGTTGGAGCGTGCTGAAAGAGGTTTTAATATCTCCCAACACCTCCATAACTGAACCAATATCTGGGTTTGGAGTGACGATCGATGAGAAAGTTGCCTTTCTCACCCGAGGCGCCACAGCAATTAACTTTGCCAAAGTTATGAGTCACGTTCACACAAGTCCAAACAAAACTCATCTCACATACTTACCTTGTATACCGTAAATTATATTAGAAAATGAGCTTCCACCGTCAACCCAAACAAGCACTATCCAATGGAAATAAGCTTTGCCATTTCTCCAGGCGGTTTAAGTTGATTATCAGATGGTTTCCAGAGAAGTGCATGGGCAAAGGGATGGGGACGTAGGAAATGCATATTGTAATAAATGAGATTGCATGGAAGGCAGGTAATTTAGCAATGGAGGTTCATTTAAAGGCTTTATATATATTGGATTTTTTTTTTTTTTTTTTTTGTGCTTTATAGAATTGACGTGGATTGGTATTATGTTGCTGGAATTAATAGCCAATAGTTAGTGGTTAAACATGCCATGTAGATTGATTAGAACCAATTACTATTCACTTACAACTTTTAGAGATATATATTTGATGATGATATATAGATGCATAACAAAATATTTTTAAAATAGGTATATGTGGAGTACAGGCATTTACAAAATAAGTGATATTAATAACATTTAAAAAGGAAAAAAAATAAAACATATGTATAGGAAATTATTTTGAAATAGGTAGTAACAAAATATTTGAGAATTTTAAAGGGTGGGAAATAAGGTAAAAAAAATAAAATAAAATAAAAATTCAAAATAAGTATTCCAGGAGAAAATATAGATTATGAGGACGTGGTTACCAAACATATAGGAATATTAATGAAGTTCAAAACGAAAAGAATAAACTAAATATAAGAATTCACCTGCCAAATCCAAATGACTTAAACATTATGGAAAATATATTGGGATAAATTTTCTTCCTGCCACATGGGACAAGTCAACCTCCAAGAAGGACAAAAAGTAGAGGGGTGAATTACAATTTCAAAACACTAAAACATACAATTGTTCCAGATACCATATGTTCACACAATAAAGACTTGTAAGAATCCAAATTCTTATTGAAATTGGTTGAACAAATGGCAGCATTTTTTGTGCAAGCTTTCATAGTCAATTTTTGTTGTAAATGGAAGTTGGCATAGGACTTGTTCTTTTTCTTACGCTATATTTGGTTTGGGTGAGGGGAGGAGAGGATGAGAAATAAATTTTTTCTCTTATCTTTACTAAATACCCCATAGAAAATTTTCATTTTTCTAAAAATATGCTCTCAACAAAAAGGAATATTCTTTTGATAAATATATATTTTATAATTAAATAAGTATAGATTCTGAGATATATTGGATTGAATTTACTAATATTTTATACTTATTTAATTATCTTTTATATATTTTTCTTTCCTTTAATCAATTACGGGATAAAATAATATTTTTATATAAAATCTACTCATATCCTAACTTACTTATTATATATATATACACACATATCTAAAAGAAGAAGAGATTTTGGATGATGATAGCATCTGGACCCACAGCGGAGGATTTGCACACAAGAAAAGGATATCATATATTTTTTTAAATCATTAAAAGATTTGGCACCACGGCCCAGCCCAGGAGGAAATAGCCAATCTATCTATTATCCATTATAAAAGAACGACATACCCCTGTGCAGAAAGAAGGCGGAGACGCGCAAGCATTATATATGTTACGGAGATGACAACATGAACGACCTAACGGGAAGACGCATCAGTAAAAGAAAATCATAGTCGAGATGCGCCGAACAAGAACGGATTAGGAGTGCGTGATAGCCAGAGCAATAAAGAGACGAAGCTACACAGTAGTGGTGTCATATCTTTTTTATTCTTTCTCTTATTTCTTGATTCTAAATTTCATCTACTTGTCATGAATTTTATTATAGCCATGTGTGGCTAATTTTCTTTTCAACCTACAGAACCTATGAACTTGTTTGGGTTCTAGATATTATTCCCATAGATTAGTTTTGATTAATTTTATTTCAGTTTATTTCATCTTGTCTTATTTTTTATTGCTTATTGGTTGGCCACTATTAAGCATGTTTTAGGGATTTAGGGTTGAACTTGGAAAAGGAAATCTTAAATTGACCTTCGATTAAATAATGTGGAATTAGGCTTTAATCTAATTTGCGTTTAGGATAGGGATATACCTAAAAGCTTCGCATAATCAAATTAGGGTGAGCCCGATCTAAAATACATCGTATTTAGTTGTGTAAGGCATTACACAATTAATTAAGATAGGCATATAAATGGATCGGAAGACATTCATAGACATTAATACTCTAGATCAGTTGAGTAAGTCAAGTCAAAATTAATTTAGTAGGGATAAAATCTAAGAAACAAACGAGGGATTAGTGACTCTAGGTTGCTCGTTAGATTATTGTGGAGTTTTTATTATTTTAATTTTAATTTTATTTTATTTTATTTTTAATTAAATTCATTTTGTTTACTTAACTTAAACGAAAGTGTAAAATTAATGCTTAGCTGAAGTTTGTGATATTAAATCCTCGTGAGAACGATACTTTTCTTATCACTTTATTACTTGATATGACTTGTATACTTGTAGAGTCTATAGGCCATAAAGTTTTGCCCTATCAAGTTTTTGGCGTCGTTGCCGGGGACTTGTGTGCCACAACTGTTTTGGTTGGAATTGATTGAGCATTAGTAGTTTGAGTTCATAAATATTGTATTTTATTGTTTTTAGGAAAAAAAATAGATTCCACATGGCAACCAAATTTGGTCTTAATATTAAAAAGGAGATGGATAATTTGTCTTCAATCAAGATGGATTGATTGCTATTTTAAAGTCTTTGAATGAATATAGGCAACATAAAAGGAGTATAAATGATAGTTTATTTCATATGTTGATTCTTCTCAATATGTTTGCATGTCTTGTGTTTATTGTGGAGGGAATGATTTATATGAGCATTGTCCATATAGTACAACTGTCATTTTGTGAGAGATGAATTCACTAGGAACTAAGCTTGTTTTGATAACTCATTTTGTCCTAGTGAAAGTCTTGAGCAACAAAATTTTAGAGATCCACAAGTCTATTGTTCTCATGAAAATACCCCTCTTTTTTACTCTTATCCACATATTGAAGAACAAACCATTGAGTACAAGGAAAAATCTAATTTAGAAAGATTATTTGAGGAGTGTGTGGAAGCATCAAAGAGATCTAGTGGAGAGCAAAAGAAGATTGTCACTAGCATTGAGTCAAGTGTCCAAAATATTGGGGTATATGCAAGTCAAATTGTTTCAATCTTTAAGACTATGAGGCGAGATAATTCCTTAAGCTTGATGACCACTTCTTATGATATAATGATTATTGTGAGCAAGTTGAAGGTATAGAATTGCACGAGACTATAGATAATATAGAAAGTGATTGTGAGCTTAACATTGATTTGGATGAGAATATTGGATGTTTAGGAGAGGTTTAAAATTTTGTGGAGCCTAAGGATTGTGATTTTGGTGATCAAATTGATGTAGATGTCCCAATTATTGTTGCTCATGAATCTCCTTTTGAAGTGTTGACTCTTTACCGATGAGAGTCAAATGGATTTTGTGGGATGCTCTAAATTCTTGGAAGTGCCGATGTTTATTTTCAAAGACATGCATGTTGTGCTTCATTTGAATTCAATGAATACTTGTTCTCCTAGATTGTCTATGATTGAGGAAGTATAAGTCATTAACTGGAATTTTCATTTTGTGTGTGTGACATCTTATTGCTTGAAAATGAATGAAAACAAGGTAATTGAGGTGTTTGAAACTTATAATTAGTGGTTTGTTTTGAGAAGTCTAGCTAAAGACTCAGTAAATTTAGCGCTTTTTGGGAGACAACCCAATGATTTTGCTCTCATCTTTTATTATTATTGTTATTTTCATTTTTTTTTTCATTGCTATTCAAGTTTAAAGTTGATCACCTCTCTTGTTGCTACAAAGTCTTGCTTGTGCACTCTTTCCTCTCTTGAAATTTGAAATATCATGGATGGTACCAGATGGAGCACTCCACATCGGCGTTAGAGACCTAAACTAGGGGAGTACTAGTTCCTTTCCCTCTTCATATTTTTGCAACATTGAGGACAATGTTTGATTTAAGTGTGGGTGAGAGATATAATTTCTTTGGTTATGCTTGTCCTTATACAATTAAAAAGATTTTTTATTTGAAATTTTTGCATTGTTTAGGATTGACCTTAAATTTGAGCTTCGAGAATATTATCAAGTCAAAAATTAAATAAAAAAATTCAATTAAGCCTCTAAGTCTTGAATTTTTTTTATCAATCTTGAGATTGACTATGAGAATATAGATTAGTTTGTAATATGATCCACAGTTATTAGTTTACGAATATTTTGCTACATGATTTCTTTAGGAAATTAGATGATGACCTTTGCTAACTAAGTAAAACTTTTGTTTAGGGAAATAACTCAGATAAAAAATAAATAAGAAGAAGAAGAAGAAGCAAAAACAACAATTCCGCCGACATCTCTAGACTTGACTTAGTTACTAGAGGCACTTCATCACCAATGTTGGCACTCATGTCAAACGGGGTTGGGCTAAAGCCTCTTAAGGTGCCTATTGGAGTAACCGAGTAATCGGTGTTGCATCACCCATGTGTAGGGTCGCGTTAAAAGGGACCTACAACGGCTCAAATAAAATAAAATAAAATAAAAGAGAGAGAGAGAAAAGAGTTATTCCCTACCTGAGGATCCCTATTAAATTAAATAAAAAGCTTGGTTTAGGGGGAGCATTTGAATGTTTGAAGAAATTGAGCAAACGTAATATTCTTTTACTAATTTTATAGTTGAACTTATTGCTTGTCAATCTTTTGATCATGGGATATTAAGAGATTAATACAATTGTTTAAAGCTATTGGCTTAGTGACCCATTCTTATAAGACATTAACTTAAATAAAATTTGATAACAAGATCTAAGTGTGGTGGTGTCTTTGCTCTCTTTTAGGAATTTTATAAGCAATGTTGTTTTCGAGATAATGAATTCTCTTTCTTTTACTTGAGCACAAGCAAATGTTTAAGTGTGGGGAAGTTTGATAAATATATATTTTATAATTAAATAAGTATAGATTTGAGATATATTGTATTGAATTTACTAATATTTTATACTTATTTAATTACCTTTTATATATTTTTCCTTCCTTTAATCAATTACGGGATAAAATAATATTTTGATATAAAATCTACTCATATCCTAACTTAATTATCGTGTAGGAGATCTTATCATGCTTACTATATATATATTTATATCATATCATATCATATCTAAAAAAGGAAGAGATTTTGGATGATGATAGCATCTGGACCCGTAGCAGAGGATTTGCACACAAGAAAAGGATATCATATATTTTTTTAAATCATTACAAGATTTGGCACCACAGCCCAGCCCAGGAGGAAATAGCCAATCTATATATTATCCATTATAAAAGAAAGACATGCCCTTGTGCAGAAAAAAGGCGGAGATGCGACAACATTGTCTTTCAACGCAAGTGGGATTTTGGTTTTCTTTAAACATTAGTTTTGGGTTCAAATTATGGGGTTTCTTTATCCTATAAATAGAGGCCTTTTGCAAGCTTCGTGAATACACAAGAAATTGAATGAGAATTGTTCTCCATTACCTCCTCTTATATCTTGCTCTCTTATCCCATATTTGTTTTTATTTTCATAACAATAATTAGTTTATTAGAGTGCCATTTTTCTCTCATTTTACTTTACAATTTTCCAAAAATATAATATACATGGTGGCTCGCCCACCAACTTGCCTTGGCAAAATAACAACCCTAACCCACCTTTAGTAGTAGGTTAATGGGTTAAGCTCATATAACTCTACTTTTGATCTTAAATATATGACTTAGTTTGTATAAAAATTATATACCATGCCTACTATATAACGTACAGTTTTTTTCACCAGAATATAGCTTACATTTTTCACCACAGTATAACTTACATTTTTGTAAACTAATAAGTAAATGAGCTATTTTTAAATAAATTATAGGGTTAAGGTGCAAATTTCCACTAAAAGTTTTCGCTGAGTAACAATGTTGCCCTAAAAGTTTTTTCATGTTTAAAGTCATCCTGAAAGTTTTAAAACATGGCAGTGTTGCTCCATACATTTAAAAAACTAACACTGACAATTAAAAAACTGAGTTGACAATTAATTTTTTTAAATAAAAAAGGGCAATATTATTCATTTTAACACTTCCGGTATAATATTGAATCAAAAAAAACTTTCATATTAACATTAATCCTCACCGAAAACTTCTAAGGAAAATTTACACCTTAACCCTAAAATATATTGAGGATCGAAGTGGTGCGGATCCTCTAGTGAATCTAATTAGAAAGTTGATATTAGTCATAAATGCAAGACATATTTTACATATTTATCAATTTTTCTTTAATATAATCAAATTCCTTAATTATTAAAGTAGTATTAAATAGCATGCGCATTGATAATGATGATTTCCTATATTTTTAAAAGGGAATACTAATTCGCAGGTCCTTAAAATTTACTTTAGTTTTGAATTAAGTCCTTATAGTTTATTTTCTTTTAATTGAGCCCTTATACTTTTATTCCGTCAACTCCATCCATCCCCAAGGGTTCAAAGCATTAAAACACTATTAGTTTTAATGAGTGGCAGGCTAACTTGCAGCATGTGGATTAATCCATCGAAGGAATGCACCATTGTGCTCTGGCTCTGTTGTAGAAGATGACTGCAAGAAGGGACAAGAGGAGACGGAGAAGAAATGCGGGATATTGCAAACTTATTTTCCTTTACACTTGTTCGTCGATAGCTTTGTATTTTCCTATTTTGATCAAATGATTTTATTGAATTTGGCTGATTATTTGTGGTTTATTATTTTATGTCTCTTAATAACAGGTTCCAAAGTAATTGAAGATTATCTTCAATTTCAGATTGTTGATTATTTTCTCAATGAAAGGTTGACTATTTTAAGTTTCTCACGGAAGCACAAACATATAATTTTACTTGCGTTAAAAGGTGAATTTGTTGTGGCTTTCCGTTGAGAATAGAAGCAGTACCATCAATCTAAATTCAATAAGAAAGACTTTATATGCCATTGGACCAGCTGAAACTGATATGGTTGCATCTAAATGAACACTGATTGTAAATAGATTCTTATTGACAAGGCAGGTTTTTGGTAGTCCTTTAATCACTTTTGCAGAATGGCATCACTGAAGAGAATATCATGGAGTCAACACATAAGCGAATGGCCCCCTATTTTTGTAGAAAAGATAATGCCACTATTCATTCTACCCACTTTGTTACATTCCAAAAAATCTAAATCCTACAAGATCAACAACACTTCAATTATATCATGCTTCATTAAAAGGGAAAAAAATCCAAATAATTTTTACTATATTCAAACAGTGCAGCCATATTCATATATTGTTCCTGAGAATCATTGGCATCAGCCGAAAGTTGTCAACAGTCTTAATTTCAACTAACGAGTATGGACAACGACGTTGCTGACAATGTTCCTGAGAATCATAATGTCGCCCTTTGATTATGTAGGAGCCTGTTGCAAGCAAATCGAAACATATGGTTTCATGTCCTGAGAAGATCATGAAATGGATGCGGTGCAACTATATGAAAAGATGAAGAAGAAGAAGAAGAAGAAGAAAGGCAGCAGATCATCCAAGAAAACCTATGAAGAAAGAGTGTCATATTTCTCGCTTTAATCAAATTGCAATAAGGTACGCGTGGTTTAAAATATTCACAAAATACGTGCGCTTATACTAAATACTCATTATGTCATTATAGCCTTAAATATTGGGTGTGAATGTTTGGAAATATTGGTATTTAAAATAATTAAATATTTAGAAATTTATGTGCAAAACTCTATATGAGGACAAAATATTAATATATAAAATATATTATTTTGACAAAATAAAATTAGTTAAGTTGAGGTTTTGTCATTTTTTGTGAAAAGCAAATTTTGTTAAGTGGAATAAATGATAATGTTTGAGACATTCTCATTTAATTAGAATATAATGGAAGATTAAATTGGTATAACCTTTTGTTGTAATAGACATGCATATGATTATGTAGTTTTATAAAGTGTGAATCTTTATAAATATACTATGAGTGGTTCTAATTTAAGTATAATTTTATTGATTATAAAATATTTGAAAGTGTGGGGTGTGTAAGATATGGGGTATCTTGTGGGGTACCTTAAAAGAAATAGTATATGTCAAATTTTTCATGTAGATTTAGAAAATGCATTTGGATAACTTGAAATGTATAATCACCTATATGGTATAGATATTTGGTATTTTCATGAGTTGTGGATATGTATTTATCTTGGTATATGCATGCATGATTATTGTGAACATATATTGAATTTTAATGATTTGCATGGTCAAAAATATCATGTTATGTGCATGAAAGTATGAGAGAATTAAATGTGATGTTAGGTGTTAAAGATCATAAAAGAATAGTGATGATAAATGAGAACTGTTTCTGAATATTGGTTTTGAGAATCTTTACGTGAATAATGTATGCACAAATTGTTGAGAATTTGTAGCACTGATAAATGTTAATGGCATGACATAACAAATGATTGTGGAAATTGAGCATATGTAAACTCTCATGAAGAGAAATAAATAGTTAAGGGATATTTCCTTAAATATTGGCATCATATAGTGGTTTCCCACTGTATTAGAAGGGTACAGTGATGCTAATTGGATTTCAAATTCAGATGAAACAAAATCTCACTATGGTTATGTCTTTATTCTTGGTGGTGGTGCAGTCACATAGAAATCAGCTAAGCAAAACATAATAACACTGTCCTCAAGGGACTTTTAAGTTTGTTTCTATGGAGTTGGCTGGTATTAAGGTTAAGTGGTTGAAAAACTTCTTAGCAAATATCTCATTGGGTGACAAACCAACACTATCAGTGTAGTTGCACTGTGATAATGAAGCAGCAAATGCCACAGCTAAGAACAAAACCTTAAATGATAAAAGTAGACACATACGATTAAGACATAATATTATAAGGTAGATGCTAAAGGATGGTGTTATCTCAATTGATTATGTAAAGTCAGAAATGAACTTGGTGGATCCGTTAACAAAACCCCTTGGGAAGAAAATGATTGTTGAAACTTCAAGAGGAAAGGGACTAAAGCCAACTCATAATTGATAGCGATGGCAACCCAACCTTTGTGATTGGTGATCACATGAAGAAGGTTTAATAGGTAAGAAAAAGTCATTTGTCAGTTCTTACTAACACGAAAAATATTATTCATCCCTTCTTAGGTCAATGGGAGTATGCTAGAATGCAATATTTTTAGGTTGAGCAAAGCTCTTAATGATTTCATTGTCTTACAGAACGATGTGCTCAATGCAAGTATACTTACATGAAATCACCTCAACAAATGTGGAGTGTGATCGCTCCTATGAGATCGTGGTGAAATCTTTAGAGCATTCATTTTGCACCAGGCATGCACAAGGTTGTCTTAATGGGCAAAATTGTCATTAACAGTGGAAATGTTAAGATATAAGCTGACCCTTAATACCTCTAATACACACAAATACTTGTTAGTTCATAGAAGCAGGCTTCATTGACATCTCTGTGTATTAAGTGTTATTGGTCTAAATTTGGTTCATAGTTCTAAGGATCACCAGATGTAATGGTTACATTCCTGTGGGTAACACATCAGGTTTCTTTAACACATGTGGGGGCGTGTCAAAGAAACTAATCCTATATTGCTTGGGAATAAGAGAGTATAAGCCTATATATAATCATATTGTATCGGACATGTAAAGTGGTGGGCTTTCGTGCACAACAATAGGTCATCGAAAGGCAAATGCAATAGAAATCTGGCGTTCTCCTCTGCACACGAGTAAATACTTGGTATTGGCACTTTTTGCAAGAATATTTTGCTCATTGGCAATATTATTTGTAATTTTCTAAAATAATAATTTATTTCGGAGGCTTACTAAAAAGACTCCATATTTTTTGGTTTGAAGTTTATAACCTTTTGTGATCGAAAGTTATCAGCGGTCGGGCACTTCCCGAACATACTCTCCATTGTCAATGTACGAGACCTATCTTTCGATAATGTATGTTCGGTCTCGAGGGACGCGTTGTCCTGACTATCTTGCGCCGGTTGGCTGTTCATGGACCATGCCTATAAAAGGGGCTTAGGTAAAGTGCTTATAACCAACTTTCTAATCTCTCCCTCTCTGCATAGTTTTTCTTGCTATTGTTGCTATTATCTTCCACTAGTTACGTTAGTGTTACCTTGACTTTCTCAAGAAGGGTGCATTTAATTCGGGGAGTCTCGCTTTCTTTTTTAAGGTGGTCGTGGAATAACTTTATAGGACAGTGTTCTCAAACATGACTTAGATCATCCGCTTCTTCGTTCTTCTCAATTGCTTGTGAACTATAACAACCATCACGAATAAGGAAATTAATGATATTGTCGTTTGAGGCCCCTAAAAGTGTTTATTCATGTAAATTGAAATAAAACTCCTCTTATATACTTATCTCGTATATTGTAAATCATGATTGAAAAACTACTTTTGAAGGCTTTCATTGTTATTCCAAACAAGTATATTGATGATACCCTAAGTAAAAGATGACAAAACAAGAGACGACCAACCAATCCCAACTCAAGGCTATTTAGGATGGTAGGCGCTTCTACCGAAACCTCGGATCCTATTTCTCTCATAAGCCCTTTTCTGCCTATCTCTCATAAGCTCTCAATCTTAGCCATCCATTCAATATAACTGCTCAAATAACACCACGTCATCCAGCTTTTAAGTCGGCAAAAAAAAAAGTCAATTGAGAGCTACTGCTGAAGCCAACTCATACATTGGAGAATTAGCCTCTTTGACACTTGAGCAACCTTTACCGGAATGTGATGATTCATAATCTTGGTGCTACCACTGCAACAAGCGTGTGTCCGTAGAGACACATCTTGAGGGCCGGGACATTCTCTGCCATGAGTTCAAGCATGGGTTCATCGAATCGATTCGTTTGCCGTCTTTGGCTATGCTCTCCACGTCTTTGGCTATGGAGTCTATACTAGCGAGGGCATTGGAGTACACTCTCAAGTATTGGCTCAAATCCTTCTCTAGAGATCAATTCAAGTTGTAGGGTCGGATCGTGCAGCGCCACGAATCTGGGTGAATTTTGAATTTTGTTGTTGCCATGCTCGATTTGGTTCATTTTCTCGATTAGATTGTGTTGGTTAGGTGTTGATGGTGTCTGGTCTTGTTTTCATTTTCGTTAGATTTAAATGGGGATGCTTTACTTTCGAGTGTTGGATTGCCGCCTGCTCTAAATGTTGCGATGACGAAAGTGGGGAAATTGGAGATCATTATTAGCAACTAACCTGCTATGTTGATATGATCAACTGGGCTTTGTCGATGTGTTTTCTATTTACTATTCGTTTCATGAGGATCAGAAGTAAAATGGATACAAAATGATTGGCTCTTTGTCCTGCGAAACATAATTTTGGCTCAAACGCTGCTTTATTTCTATTGCTTCTCGGCAATGAATTTTCTACTTCCAGTATCTACTTTTCCTTTTCATTCTCTATTCCCCAATGGTTGTATGGGTTTTGATTAATATGTGTGACCTTTCTATCTTCCTTGAGTGAGCAATGTACATATAGAACCCTGCCTTTCCATGCCTACTGATGATTATTTTTTCATGCAAGCTCATGCCAGTGGATGATTCTGTGGTGTTGCAGAGGTGGTAGGCCCAGTTGACTTAAATAATGATATGGACTTTCGGCAGTAGGATAAATGAGAACAATGCAAATTTTGGGCACATTATACTTGAGAATAATGAGAACAAGCTAGTGACTAATAGTAGAGATACACAAGAGGTAGAAAACTTGTTATCGTTAGTTTCTTCTATGTTCAACATTGATGTTTTTGTTGTAGGTTTGCTGAACCTCTCTGGGTCTGATCTCAAGCTTTGTTTTGCCCCATGTGAAGTCTATTTCAATATTTTACTCTTACGTCATGTTGCTATTCGGCATCCATTTGATGAAGGATCATTTCCTGTGACTGGAGTAGTGTTTTGAAATCTTAAAGTGCTTCAAAATTCTCTCAAAATACTTACCTCTATTTGTCATATTTGATTGTGTTCAATTTGAAGGTTGATATATTTTGTTATTTGCTCGTATTAATTCAACAGTTGTTCATATTATGGAAAAAAGTCAACCCAAAAAATGTTTTGTAATTCATTCCTAATTTCAGTGCAATTTTTTTTTCACTGTTGACATATTTTTTGTGTGTGTGCTTGTTTCATGCTTTTGTCTTCAATTGTACCATGGTTTTATTTGAACTTGATATGCATAGGAGATTTTTATATGTTCTACGATGTCATTTGTCACTACTTTGACTAAAAGATGTGTCTATTTGAGTGCAAATAATGTGCAAAAAAAGGTTTGGAAATGCTAAAGATATTCAAAAATCATAATTTGAAGACATCTTTAAAGTTCAGTCCTATACAAAATGGCTCTTAAAACTCATGTTTATGAGGTTCTGCATATCTGCCCTTTGTTATGTATAGTTCTTTAATCTTTCTTGATAGGGTATTAGTATTATAGTGAACAATAGCCGATTTATAGTATCAATTTTTGAATTTTGCTTGTGATTGCTGCCATAGTTAAAAAAAATATAGTTTTCTATACTATTGAACAATAGCTAGCTTTACCATACAAAAGGAAATCAAAATCTCAAGAAAATGAGAGATATTTCATATTTTCATGGATGTATTTTGTTTGAGCTGATCATCAAGAAAAGGTTCAACTATATTGACTGGCTAAACTATTGGATATTGAATTGTCATTTCAGGTATCTGCTTGGAATTGACTAGGTGCACTATAGAAGATGGACCTACTTGGAATTGACTGGACATTGTTGAAGTTGTTACGGAAGATAGACCTTCACCTAATGAGAAGAAAGAAGATAGAAGAGCAGTGTTAATGCTAGTATAGGGTCATAAAAACAATTCCTATGCAATATTTTTTATATAAGAGAGTTTATTAGGTAATGGCAATTGTATTTAGCATCATGATATAATATACACATTGATTTGAATAAGTTGACATATTCTCTTAACTTGTGCTTATTTCTATCTTTGTTTTTCTGTACTTGACAACAGAAACTTTTCTTCCATTACTTCCAATGATGGCATTGAACTATTTAAGGCCTATAAATCATCACAAAGGAAAAATATGAATATTATTAACATGAAAAGGCATTAAAAATTTGTCTAATTGATAACCCACTAACAGAACAAGACACAAAGAACATATAATTTTTTTTGGGGACTCACCATCAATATACTAGTAAATGATTGCACTTGAGGTAATCCTTGCAATGCTGTAGGTGCAGAATATGAAATTGGAGTCTCTGATTCCACACTTCTTACCTTAGACCTACTATCTTTACCAGACGTTCTTGCCAACCCTTAAATCTTTTTCTTTCTCTTAGTTCAATTTCTCTTTTTAATGCCCTTGAGTTGTTCATCTGTTTTTTGTCTCTTAGTTCCACCTTCTTCCTTTTTGTCTTCATCTTTTGAATTTCTTAGCGATGAACGGAAGTCTCTTGCTTCTTTATGAAGTTGTATTATAGAGTTGCGGACAAAGGCATAAGTCTCTAGACAGTCAGACATTTCAGCTGCTAATGTTATCATCAACTGACATAATTGTCGATATGATTGAGTGCTTTGAAGCTTAGGATCCACTTGTATTTCATTTTCTCGAATATCATGTATCACACCATTTTTAGCATCTTTAGTCAATGTTTTCAAAATATATTTTTCTAGTACTTTCCTCACTTCATTCACCACATATATTTTTAAAGCATGACAACCTAATATCCCAATCGATTCAAAATGCCTGCAACTGCACCATATTGAATCATCCTTCGGATTAAATGTCAATGTCCACCTTTTGTCTTCATGAACTATAGTTCCAGTATAAGTGAACAATGGATCTTTCTCATCTCGAGAGGAAATACATGTGATGAAAAAGAGATCCAATTGCTCTTGGAACAATTCTAACACAAAAGCGGTGTAAAAATCTCAACAACTTGTTATAGTATTGGTGAACTTTAGACTATCAGTCGTGGTTCTTTTCTCCCTTGCTCCATACTCACATTTCATCTCATTATACCTCTTATCTGCAACAACTTGCTCAAGCCTTTTAAAGAATTCATAATATTAATACTCAGGTTTGTAATATCTTAATATTTGCATTAACACTTTTACTTATTTGTGTGCTACGCAGACCAAGAGTAATAGAGTACTTCATATAACATCATGCCTATTTCTCTTTGATTTCATATATGGACTTCAACTATGAGTTGTCCTCTAGATTGAATGATGATATTAGAGACGCCCATACTTCTTCAAATTGTGATTTGTCTTCAATAGCAAATATACACTTGTTGAAATCATGCAAAAAATGTGAACCACCCTTCATTTTATTCCTTAGATGTTTTTTTCCATTTTGCTCAATATGTCATGTGCATAATGCATGCTTCACTTCTGGCATAACCTCATGAAATGCTCTTGCCATTGCTTGATCTTGGTCAATAAAAACTATTGTAGGTCTTTTTTGCTTGTTTGCTTTCAAAAAAGTTTCTAACAACCACTTGAATGATTCTGTGGTTTTATCATATAACAAAGATGCACCAAAAATTACAATTCCTCTATGATGATTGAGTCCTAAAGTATGGCAAGAGGCTTATGATTACTGTTTGTGCAGTATGTGGTGTCCAGTGAAATTACATCCCCAAAGTAAGTATAATCTACAAGCATACATGCATTGGTCCAAAAAATATTTGTAATTTGATTTTCCATATCAAGTTGGTATGAATGATAAAATGAAGGGTTCTTGGTAATTTGTTCTTCAACATAATTCAACAACCATCCAACTTCACCATTCTTCATGCTTCTTCTTCGTTTATCTTTCAAATAATTTTTCATATCAACTTGTGAAGCCAAGATTAGCTCGTCCACGTGCTTGCTTACTTATAAGGTCAAAAGTCACATTTCGTTTTAGTCCAAGATCCCTAGCCAAATCGATCTCATCTGCTTGTGCATCACATATTTTCCATTGAGACCCCATCATATGCACTATTTCTTTGAGATGCAATGGGTGGTTATGCTTTTCCTTAAAGCTGGTGATCTTGAATTTACCTTCCACTAAATTAACTATCATTCCAGCTTTACATTCAGTCCTAGTCTCAGGTCGATGGTTGGTTGCTGGTGTGTATCTTTTATCCGGTCTTTGTTTGCCCTATTTTGAACACACTTATCTATAGGAATTGTCTCCTTATCTTTCTTACTCTTTGTCGCCCCACTTTTTCTTGCACTAAAACTTACTTTACAAGCATATTCATTCCAAAACCTCCATGCTTCCTCTAGATTATCAAATTATTTTCCCAATCTAGGAGTCAAATCAACTTCCATATATTGAAACCTACAAAATAATGCCATGTAACACACAAAACATAAAATTATGTGAAAAATATGAATTAAGGAAGTAAACTAAAAAAAAAAAAGATCAAAACAAAAAATATATTTCTACATGTACTGATATTTTTTTTGGGTTAAGGTGCATTTTTGCCAACCAACAATTATTGAAAGAGCACCCAAAGACAAATATTTATTTTTGATATCTTAAGTGCAAAAAAACAATTACAATGTACCAAAATACACAATGCCGTCGGTTTAATGAGGGACGGACATTTGGATGCCGATGTGGTACGATGACATGGCAAGTTTTGTCGAAGCAACGATTTGTGCCCTAATTTTGCAAAATCATCGAGGAAGACACGGCCCAAACTCGAAACCATCGAGAAGGAAATCACGATCTGGAGAAACCGAGAGAGAGCAGAGCGAAAGGAAGAACGTGAAACCCATCGGAGGCTATATCAACGTCATAGAAGCCGAAAGTGTGAGTTATTGTCCGACATGGGCTGGTTGTGAGCGTGTTTGACTGAAATCCTAAAATCGCGCAAGCAATTTCATTGTCAACAGTGGCGCTAGGTTTCAAGGAGGTTTAATTTGTGGATAGGTAACGATCGATTTTTGGTTATAAATGGGGTTCTTTGTGGTTTATTGACTGATTAAGGTGTGTTACCTGCAGCGTTAATGGCCGATAAAGGGAAAGGTGTTGCTCGTTTAGGAGAGGCGACAGAACCTGGGTTGGCAGAAAAGGACGAGGTACTGGAAATTAACTACCTGACTAAGCTGAGGAAGGTAAGTGAAGTTGTTTCTGTTGAGCGACAAACTGTTAGAAGCTTTTACATAAGGTCTTCGGGTGAAGGGGATAACGAGCTTGATGGTGATTTTATAGAAGAACTAGGTGAGGTAGATGATCATATAGGTGACTTAGATGACCTAGGTGGGGTAGAAGACATTGTATTAGACCAAAATGTTAGAGAGACAAGGGAAGTTGACTTGGATAGTGATGATGATAGCTTTATGGCTCATTCAGAGTCAGAATCGTGTGAGAGTGAAGACAGTCTAGAAGATGATTATGAAATACATGAAGACACTGAGGTTAGTGATGAGGAAGAGGAAAATTTAGACTATGGGCATCCTATACAAGAGAGGCCTAGTTTAAGGCAGTTAGATGGGTCTGAAAGAAGGCCCTATTTCACAGTGGGTATGACATTCTTGGATAGAGGTGAGTTGAGGAGGGCAATTGATAGGTATGCTATTGACAATGGGGTTAATGTGAAAATAATTAAAAGTGAGAAGAAGATGGTAATTGCAACTTGTCAAGAGGGCTGTCCATTTAGGTTGTATGCCTCTAGAGATAGGGTTGGAGTTGGGTACATGCTGAAAACACTTGTTCACGAACATATATGTGCTAGGGTTTATAAGAATCGAAGAGCAAGTGTAAGATGGCTAGCTGAACACTTCAAGGATAAAGTCCAAGACAATCCTCAATTTAGTACAAGTGAGATGAAGAAGGAGGTTGAGCGTGACTTGAATCTCTTTGTGAGCAAATATAAGTGCAAGAGGGCGAAAAGGAGAATAATGCAAGACATGGATGGGAGTTTTTTAGATGAATTTGACAAATTAGAAGCTTACTGCAATGAGCTGAAAGTGTCAAATCCAGGATCCGATGTAAGTGTTGAGTTAAGTCCCGAAGCATTAGATCAAGGCAGGAGGGTGTTTAGAAGGATGTACATGTGTTTTAATTCATCGAAGGTATGACATTGTTGTAACTTATATATGACTTGTATTTTGCTCTGTTTGTAGTCAAATACTTGTTTTTTTCCTTTGCAGTCTATATTTATTTTGGTTTTGTTGGCTTTGTATTAGGTTGGTTGGAAGGTTGGGTGTAGGCCATTCATTGGCCTTGATGGGACTTTTTTGAAAGGGAGAGCAAGAGGGATTTTGTTGACTGCAGTGGGTTTAGATGCAAATGATAGTATGTACCCAATAGCTTTTGGGTTGACCGATAAGGAAACCACTGTTAATTGGACTTGGTTCATAGAGTGGCTTAGATTGTCTCTTGAACTTGAGGAAGGTGGTAGAGTAACAATTATGTCTGACATGCAAAAGGTAAACTAATAATTATGTCTAACCTTTATTTTCACCTGCTGATCTTCTTAAGTGATATGTAAGTAGCTAATTTTTTTGTACATGCAGGGGTTGGCACAAGCTGTCACTGATGTCCTACCGTTGGCTTAACATAGGCTCTGTGCAAGGCATATTTATGCCAATTGGAGCAAAAAATGGAGGGGGCATGAGCTTAAGAAGAAATTTTTCACTTGCGCCTGGAGCACGTACAAGGAACAATTTAATGACAACTTAAAGGCAATGGAGAAGGTTAATAAGGCAGCAGCTGTTGGAGCAGTAAGTTATTGTGTCAATGGATGAGCAAGAGCGTACTTTACCAATAGATGTCTCTCTATGGTTGTAGACAATAATGTAAGTGAGAGTTTTAATGCTTGGATTTGTGAGTGTCGATATTTCCCAGTAATTAAGATGTTTGATGGGATTAGGCTTAAGTTGATGGAAAAATGGGCTGCTAGTGATAATATTGTTAGAAATTGGAAGGGCAACTACAGCCCTAAATGTCTTGAATTGTTTGAGACAAATAGGTTCTTGGCTGTCCATTGTAGGGTTTTCTTTAATGGTGACGATGGGTACGAAGTGGTTGAGGGTAGGGATAGGCATTTAGTTCAGCTGGATAGGAAAGTGTGCACTTGTAGAGCATGAGATTTAACTGGAATCCCATGCCAACATGCCATATGTGCAATGTACCATGCCAACCTTGATCCCATTAGTCAAATTTCACGGTATTACCATAGGGAAACATTTGTCGCTAGCTATAAAACCAAATTTCAACCCGTGAGGGGCCAGAAATTTTGGGAAACTGACAAGTACCTACCAATGCTACCCCCACCTGTATGTAAATTGCCTGGCCGACCTCCCAAGAGAAGGAAAAGGACGGAAGAAGCACAAAGAAGACGCAATACTTCCACTGCATTGACAATTGAAGCAGCTGAAAATGCTTTTGCACCTCCTCGTGTGGAAAAATTAACCAAAAAAGGGACAGTTATGAAGTGCAGCTTCTGTAGGAATGATGGTCACAATCGAAGCACGTGCAAAGAGGTGAATTCAGTTTTATACTCCCTTACATATGCACTTTTATCATAATAAAGCACTTGTTGATTTTTTAACTTTCTGTACTTCCATGATATTGCTAGGTACAGGAATTGCAAGCAGCTCTTTGTATGGGCATTTGAAATTCAAAATGATAGAGATGTCATTTTATAACAAAATAAGTTGTTTATGAATTTGCTCATCTGTACTTGCTGATTTATTTGTTTTCATTATAGTTGGTTTTGAATGTAGAAGTTTCATCATAGTTGAAGTTATGGCTGGGCTGATCTGATGGCTAATTTTCATATTCATCCTTATAGTCCCAGCTGTCTGATTAATGTCTATTTGAATGAACTACATTCAGATTTGTCAAATCAGAATGATGTCAAGTTTGGAACTGCTTATTTAAATATCAATGTTTTGTTGAGATCATGACCACGTGAGTATCATGAGCACTATTTAAGGCTAGAATAGATGGTACTTGTTGATACAGCAAGTGTTTTCAGATGTTTGGTGTACATGTAGGATTGTAAAAGCTTTGATTGTTCTCACATCTTTCACATTGAACAATCCTTACTGTTTTTGCTCCATCGCGTTTTTTACTTTAATATTCCATGAGGTTTTTTGTAATTAATTGATTTGTTTCAGGCCCCCCCTCGAACAAACCCCGGCCTGGACGGAAGAGAAGAACACCAGATACATGTGCTAGTACTCAAGAATCCTCTTGGTCACCTTCCCAACAAACCTCACCATAACAGCCCACTACACATACACCACCACTTTCAACTCCTAGACAACAGTCATCACAGACCCCTGTTTATAGACCAGTACACCCATATGGATTCGGAGTAATGGTGGATGAAAACACTGGTGAAGTGTTTACAATGTGAGATTTATTTACACATTTCATTGTTTGAGTTACTTCCACTCATTTTTAACAGATTCATTTGTTTTCTCTCTTTTTTTTCCTCAGCCTGGCCAAAGTTCAGAAGTAGTGATAGAGGAGGGTACACCAACAGAGTTTCAACACAATGCCACCCCACAAACAAGATTTCCTATACCAAATGAGGGAGCAATCGAGAAGATGCATCGGCACATCAACGACCCACGAAGGTTCAGGAAGATTCACTTCGCATCGCATACTGATTCGCCACTGCCAGTGCAACCTCCTGGATTGCAGTGGAACGGCCAACCAAGTATAAGTGGCTCACAACTCATAATGCAAAGCCAACAGATTTTGAGTAGACGAAGATCGCAGCTACAACAACAAAGCGATGACATTATGACCAGGAGTATGGCTAGCTCCAGCAAGTAGTCTTCTTTAGATGACTTTTTTTTGGGTGATTTCTTTTGGGACAACAATTTAATCACCACACTTGTATGTAACCTGAAAGCAGCAAGCAACACTGTAGTTATTTTGTGTTTGGTCTTATAACCATCTTTTTGCTTTTGTCGAATCAGTCTATATATATAGTTGCTTGTATATTTTGCCAGGTGTAAATGAAATATATCATATGTATCATTTTGTTTAGCCTTTGCTTTCAAAATGGAGGTTGTAGACCATTTGTGTAATGTTGGATTATTTTGTACCATGAACAGGAAGTTTGTGTTTTTCTTGTATGTATGCAACAACAATCAGAATTGTTGCTCTTATTACTTGTTCTTTGCATATTGCCATCTTCATTCAAAGGAGTTGACAACAACTATTTTTTAGGAAATAAAAGGCTAATACATAACAAAATACATTCATTCTACCATTGAGTTGCATAACACAACTACACAATTCACATTACAAAGTTCTTACTTATAGTTACATCTTCCGATACAACACATACAACCAAACACATGTTACAAACAATAAAGACATAGCTACTTTAAACTTCTTTTCCCACTTCCTAAGTTCCCTATCATATAGTTCATGTGTGTGTTTAAGCTTTCTCAAGTCACTTTGTATTGCATCAAGCTCTTCACTCACTCTTTGCCCATGCTCTGCTCTTCAAAGGATGGAATTTTCATCATATAGTTTGTCAATGTCGTCTAGCAGCTCCTCAATCACAGTATTTGCCCTCTCACCCAATTCATTATCATGCCAAGCAAAGAATCTACACCCCACACCCTGGATGAGCAGACGTTAGATACAATTTCACAGACCTTCATATGCAAAAGAAAATTAATTGAATTAAATTGCAACTCACCACTTTCATGTAATTTTGAAATAGAATTCCTCAGGTAATTTTTCAAACAAGAACAACAATGAGCTCAAAACCAGCAAACTTTGAAGTATGCAAACAATAATAGAGTGTACGAATGTCTTAAAACATTGGGTCCTCAAAGATTTTTCAAACAAGAATGGACAACATAGCAAGTCTTACAATTGTAAGTGCAGTTAAGTTGCATCAAAGTTGAAAGCCATATATACTTGAATAAAGTTGAATAATCTTGGCCATAAAACTAATTCTATACTTGACAGACAGCCCCACAGGTTCAAAAATAATGGTTAAATCAGCAAGCCTTAAGAAACACCACAATATTGTCAAATGAGCAAAATGGACCCAAAAACCACCGAGTAGAATAGATGACAGAACACAAATGGTTAAATCAACAACTCTTAACTAGAACATGCATTTCCCATTTTCAAACAGATCCACAAATTGGAATTAAATTGCAGACAACACCCAATCTGCAGAAAAAACGGTGGCAGCCAACAAATACCCAAACTTGAATTACATTCCACTATGATTAACCTTGCTTGCCTGATAGTAGTATGGGCATCCGTAGAATCGCCGACCTGGGTTGCCGTCTGTCCATGCCGTCCATCTCGAAGCCACCAATCTGTGATAACAGTACCTCCTCGGAGGTTCATAATCATCCTCACGACGGGGTTGTCGAAGAAGCACCACCTTCACGCTGCATCTTGCCATCGACGATGAAGATGATGCCATTCAAAGCAGATCGCCGTCGCCTTTTCTCCGAGATCGCGTTTTCACCTCCTACGGGTTTCGCCGTTCTTTCTTTCTCTCTGCTCTCTCTGCTTTCCTCCACGAACGGAACGCATTTTGGTTTTCTCCAGAATGATGATTCCTCCAGCAACGCGTTTCCCTCTTCAGTTTTCGTTCTCTGCTCTCGCTCTCAATTTTTCATTTTCTCCAGCAAGCTAGAGGCACGAATTAGGGCACTGATCAATTGCTTCTGATAGAACTTGCCATGTCATCGTACCACATCAGCATCCAAACGTCTGTTCCCTCATTAAACTGACGACATTGTGTATTTTGGTACATTGTAAATTTTTTTTTTGCACTTAAGATATCAAAAATAAATATTTGTGCTGGGTGCTCTTTCAGTAATTGTTCGTTGGTAAAAATGCACCTTAACCCTTTTTTTTTGTACAACCCTCCAAATACTGATCCTATTCTTGATTGTTTACTACTAAATTTTAACGCCTAACAGGGCTCATCTTATAGTAAGATATAAAGTTATGCCATGTATTGATATATATAGGATATTGTGGTGGAAAGAATGGTGTAATAAAAACAATGTCACTCTCAAAGATGGAAGCCTAACAGTCAAATACTAAATGACAAAGCATCAACCCAAAAGTGCAATGTGGCAAGTTGTTGACTGAGAAATATGCAGCTGGCAAGTATCATGTGTGAAAAAAAAATGGAACAAGCACTCAGCCAAAAAATCATCTTTTGTCATCTTCTTCTCCCCTAATGAGCACTCCCCCAACATCTTCCATTGTTGTTTTCTTCTCTAACAAAAAGCCCACACTTCTTCAATAAACTAATGATTCATTATAGCAGAGAACATAATAACTTCCCCACTCATTCATCAACAAAATCGAAATACAGTGTTTCCGGAAAATTATCCTTGAGTCTAATGCCTGTGAGCTAGTTGATAGAATTGCTAATATTGCTGCTCCTACAAATAGCCTCCTAGCAAGACACATTAAAGCCTTCATTTCTAGAGATTGGCTGGTTCACATATGTTGTATTCCGTGGCATTTCAACATAATAGTAGACATGCTTAGTATATTAGGCCTGTCTAAATCAGATATTTTAAGCGCTTAACCTTTGTATTTGAGGGCTTGGATTGATCAAGAGTCTTTGGAAACCCTGTTAATATGGTTCTAGTGTAATGTACTCTAGCTTTTAGCCATATTCTTTATATAAAAACAAAGTGGAATAGTAAAACAACAAACTGATTCTCGAAATTATACCCCTTCAAAAGCTTTTTCTTCCCCATAACTTTGCTTCCACTTCCAGCATTAGTTATGAAATTATCGAAAAGATGTAATCTTTTTATGAAAAAAAAAAAAAAAGTTATTTGGATCTTACCTTTGTCTCCTTTGTCTTTCCCGCCAAATTGCACATGAACGTCCGAGCAGAGTTGCGGGAGTCAGAAGTAGGGGGTTTAAAATGAGTTTTAAGAAAGTAAAATGGATAGCCAAGATTAAATGAAATGGACGATCAGGGTGAATCCGTGAGAGATGATGAGAAAATTGACTAATGAGAAAATCTCCCCCCAAAACCCCTTGTCCTTTTAATTTTGAGATTTACCATTACCCTTCTCATCTCTAATCGCCTTCTCAGTTATAACGGTTTCTAGAATATGCCCTAGTGACCAGCTAGAGAAGGCGCCACCATGGTGCGTTCTTTCTGAGTTTGGACCCACTGGGAACTGTGCCTTGTGGGATTCCAGATCACTTGATAATTCATGTAGCACCAAAATGGCCGCCAAGTCAGCCTCCGACTCGTTAAAATTAACGATGTTATAACGGTTTGAACCGTTACGATAGACGGGGTTAACGGAGCACAGTATAACGGTCCATTAAAAGAAAATAAACGGCACGGACCTGATTCAAAAATAAAGTAAACCGTAAGGACGTGCGAATTAGTTTTTCCTTTTAAAAAAATCAATTAATGTTCTTTTACAGCGCGGTATGTCATTTGTCAATTGTCATGCCAGCTTGGTGTGCTTCCAGAGTTCAACTATTCAATCTCCATTGTACAATCTCTCTACCCCTCCCTTCGTCTCGCTCTAGCTAGACCTCTTCGTTCTTTTACTGAGCTGAATATTATGTCTTCGGACGAGGAGGACGGAGAAGAGTACCTCTTCAAGATCGTTATTATCGGCGACTCTGCTGTCGGAAAATCCAACCTGCTCTCTCGCTATGCTCGAAACGAGTTCAACATGCATTCCAAGGCCACCATCGGCGTCGAGTTTCAGACCCAGAGCATGGCAATCGACGGCAAGGAAGTCAAGGCCCAGATTTGGGACACTGCAGGCCAAGAGCGCTTCCGTGCTGTCACCTCTGCCTACTACAGAGGCGCTGTCGGTGCTCTCATTGTCTACGATATTAGCCGGAGAACCACTTTCGACAGCGTCGTTCGCTGGCTCGATGAGCTCAAAAGTAAGCATTTCAAGCTAAGATAATCGTTTTCTTCAGCATTTTTGTTTAATTTGGTGATTCTGATAGTTAGAGTACTAGATCTGAGCTTCATAATTGATTGACTGACTTAATTAGGAAGAAAACAACCCTTTAAATTATCGAAGAAAAGTATAGGAAAAGACAAAAGGAAGAAAATAAAGGGAAGGGGTTCTTTGTCTCTAACCCAACTTTTCTAGAGTCACTCGTGACTCTATTAATTTTACCAGATACTTTCTCTAAAATTTTTGTTCATAGATAATTGGATATGATTCTAAAAAAATATGAGTGAATTCTACAATTTCTAGTATACATAGGAATCGGCTGTTGTACTGATTGAATGAGGAGATAAAGGAGTGCTACTTTGTATTGTATATGAGTTTTGCGGATTGTGTGCTGATATCTTGACCCAACTTGTCTTTGTCTTAAGGTTGCCTCATTTTTTGGCGATCTGAATGGATTTTTGTAGTGATGGTTGTTGAGAATTGTTTTCTCTGCTTTTCTCTCTGATGCTCTAAGATAAAGTTAGTTAAGAAACAAATCCTATATTAGCTTTCCTTTTCTCTAACAACTGAAAGAATCTGGGTTAAAAGTTGTCTTTGAGATGTAACTGCCATTGAATAGTTGAAGGCATATATTCGGGATAAAACAATTCCTAGATTCTATTTTTGGCTTTATGAGGTGATTATAGAAGTGTAGCCTTTACCTTCTGGGTGGCAACTTTAGTTTGGAGGAACTTGTTGATTGAAGTCAGGCCACTGTTTGAAATGCACAATTTAACAAATTTGTTTTATTTAATAGTATTAAAATCCCTGCCTGCAGAATTCTTTGTTTCAGAAACTCATCAATCATATTGCTTGTCTAACCTAGACTTGAAAGCCAGGCTTTCACTAGAATCTGCTAAGAGCCAAGTGTCCTATATATTCATGAGAACTTTTTCTCGTCTCATGTATAATGTGGGCTTTGTCTTCATTTTCTGAGTATTTACGTCATCAACATTTTTGTGGGCAGCTATTCTCCTTTGAGGTGGGGACCATTTTGTATGCCAAGCTTAGTGATAAAGTACGAAGAAAATGACACTGAACTACCTTTGGTTTGGGTAAATTATACCCAATACCTGTCTTATTTCAAGAATTAGACGTAACTCCCATCTAGTTTTTGTTTCATCAATGAAGTTAACTTTCTGCACATTATGCGTTTCTTCCAGAACAAGAATCACCTAGTTGTCTTTTTTGGCATATGAAGATCAGTTTCATCTTGTGCAGATAGTTATTTGATAAAAACAAACTAGATTTGAAGCAATAAATCAAAATCTTAGGAGAGCTGGGTGTAATTTCTTTAAACGAGAAATATTGTGTGTTATTTAATTGTCCCAGGATTTAAGGGAAGTTAGCTCAATTCATGCCAAATTATTATTATTGGCTTACATTTCCGATATGCAAGGATAGATATAGGTTTTATAATCTTGAGAAAGTTTGTCTGGTGTTTTGTGATTGTCCTTGTTTCTTTTATCCTGCAGTTAGTTTGTCATTAGAGTCTGCTATGCCCCATCCTGTTCATTTGACTCTCTGTATCTTGTTCTGCTATTATCAATCGTGTAAGTAGTCAGCAAATGTACTTCTGTTGTTGCAATCTAATCTGTAGCAGATGAAATTGACATTGGGATATCCAATATTTAGATCGTTATTACATCTTTGCCCTGGAATTTTCTGTTTAAAGTAGTATTTCTGCAATTAGTTATAAACTAACTGAATACATGCATTATCATCATCATCTTCCTATAGCAAAAGAACATAGAAAGAAAGAAAACGTAAAAGACAACCAAAATATGGTAAAGATGCTTAATTGTATTAATTAATCATTAACTACGCAAGATGCGGTAACATGAAATATCATGAAACCTCACCAATGGCCTTGAAGCCTCAATGGCATGAAAGCTTCTCTATAAGTGGGAGATTGTAAGTTTGATCTTGCTTGTAATCTCAAATCGATAGTGTTTGCCCCTCTAATTCAAAAGGAAAAAAATAACATGAAACCTCCTATGCAGTTTAGAAAATTCCATAGTTCTGCCAAAGTTCTGTGTGTGTGTGTGTGTGTGTGTGTTGTCTTGAAATTTCATGGTTTACTCAAACGAAACTGTTATGCAGCTCACTGCGATACAACAGCAGCATGGATGCTTGTGGGCAACAAATGTGACTTGGATAACATTAGAAATGTGAGTGTGGAGGAAGGTAAAAGTCTAGCAGAAGCAGAAGGACTATTCTTCATGGAAACATCTGCTTTAGACTCAACAAATGTCAAGACTGCTTTTGAGATGGTTATTCGTGAGATTTACAATAATGTGAGCAGGAAGGTCCTCAACTCAGACACCTACAAGTCAGAACTATCCGTCAATAGAGTGAGCCTTGTTAATAGTAATGGGGCCACGGAATCAAAGCAGACCCAAAGTTACATTTCTTGTTGTTCCAGATGACCCCACCTTTATTTCATTTCCAACTATGGACACAAGTTGGTTTGCCAATTCAATACGGTGGTGGTTTGTTGGTTGGCATATTAAAAAGGGCTGGTTTTGTAATAGAAATTATATCAAGTTATTGGATTTACAAGAAGCATAAGACGTTATATGGGAATGGAATTGTTATTTTCAATTGTAAGGTAAGAAAGTTGAAATTTTGTAATTGGGTTACAAGAAGGTTGTGATTGCATTAGTCTGGTGGTGAAGTTGTGTAGTTGAAATCCATAATTTTGCTTAAGTATTCTGTGTGGTTCCAGCTTTATGGATTATAAGTTAAAATAATCATATAATAAGTTCTTGATTGTGGATAAGAGGATGGGTAGGAACATGGTAGTCAAAAAACGCTGATTTTACGTTTTTTTTTTTTTTTTTTTTTTTTTTTTTTTTTTGCTTAAACGTGTTTCGTGTTGAAAAAAACGGCTTTAGAGTAAAAACAGTAAAAACACTGCGTTTCAACGTAAAAACGTTGTGTTTTTACAAAAAACGTAGAGTTTACTAAGGGACTTAAGTGAAAATTTTAAAAGTTCTGGAGAGGGACTAAAGTAAGAATTTTCAAACTATTTGTGGGGCAGCACTGCAATTTCAAAAACATCTGGGCCCTTTTTTGTAATTAATAAATAAAGATCATTTTGCCCCTAATTATACTTAATTCAATACAAATGTCCTAACTCAACTTAGTACTTAATCATGCAATAATGTCCCATAAAATGCATTACAAATCCCAATTTAATCATGTAAAATCATATAAAAAATATGGTTTGATCAATGACAATATTGGATATTTTGATTGATATTCGTTGATCAATATATGTGTGGATGATGACAGGTGCTTTACTTTTCTTGAATTTATATATATATATATATATATATGCAGGTAAAAACTAAGTTTTGTATTACGATTTTACGTTTTACGATTTTTCATTCTTCTTCCGTTTTTAGGTAAAAACTACATTATCACTACCATGGGTAGGAAAGAGGAGAGGTTCCTTCCCCCTCTCCCTCAGTTCAAGCACATGGATGCGTGAAATGACCATTATTATCAACTTTTCCCACAAAAAGAACCCTAGAAAAAAACAGAAACATTTTGGGAATTTTTCTTCCTAAGAGTTTTATTCAAATATACATTTTAAAATTATTTTGAACCTTGAATGTAGTATACAGACAAAGACAAACACATGCTTACTCCTCAACATCTATTTTGTTATACCAGAATAGTAATCCCTCCCTGTATTTACAATGTGATATTTAATATTCAAACCTCAAAAAATGCACATATTAAAAGTAAAATAGTGGAACAAGACAAATTGAATATTTTGCTTACGAATATTATTGACTCATATGACTTAAGAAATTGTAGTCTTTAATGCTCTACTATATTCTCTATGTACGCATATATAGCAAAAATTAGTCATAAATTTCTAATAGAAAATTATAGGGGTTAAAGTGCTAAAATAACCATTAATTTATACTAAAAGTGCAAAAGCAACTATTAATTATATTCTGTGTTCAAAAATAACTATAAACATTATAAAAGAGGGCAAAAGTGACCATGACATCAATAATTCCAAACCTCCGTTGCTTTGAGTCTTTTTAATGAAGGGCTAAGGTGTTAAAATAACCATTAACTTATGCCAAAAGTGCAAAAACAAATTAAAATTTTTTTGAGTGCGAAAGTAACTAGGGTTAAAGTGCAAATTTAGCAATGAACTATTTTCCTACGGGCACCAAACATAATTAACTATTTTGGGGTGTAAAAGTAGATATAATCAAATTTTTTTGGTAACAAATTTAGCTATGCTATTAATTTTGAATTAACTTTTGTTACTTTTTGCACGTGAGTCCCATTAATCTTCTCATTATATTATTTTAAGGGTTAAGGTGCAAAAATACACATGTGCTTTATCTTCGGGAGCGTCCAGTACCATATGCTTTTTTTGGGAGCAAAAATACACACGAACTTTCTCAAGTGGAGC